>CM062807.1:1193636028-1194889186 GCA_031772625.1 Pinus tabuliformis | reverse complement strand
TTCTGAGTTGGTCCATGATTCAGTGGAAATCTATATGGATGACTTCACACCTTATGGGTCCAACTTCCAGGAAGCATTGTCCAATCTGGGAAAAGTCCTTACCAAGTGCATTGAGATGAACCTGTCCCTTAGTCCTGAAAAGTGTGAATTCTTGATGACTGAAGGGACCGTGCTAGGCCATACCATTTCTTGTCAAGGATTAAAGGTGGATCCTAAAAAAATTGCTCTCATCAAGAAGGTTCCACCTCCTCAGAAGGTAAGAGATGTCCGAAGTTTCTTAGGATTAGCAGGGTATTATAGGAGATTCATTAAAGACTTCAGCAAGCTAGCCTCGCCATTGTTTGGCCTCTTGGAAAAAGATGTTGAGTTTAAACGGACTGACGATTGTCAGAAGGCTCTGAATGAATTAAAGGACAAGTTGGTGTCTGCCCCAATCTTGAGAGGTCCAAACTGGGCCCTACCTTTCCACATCCACACTGATGCCTCGAACAAAGCCATAGGGGCAGCCTTAGGACAAGTTGAACAAAAACTTCCATATGCCATTTAATTTGTCAGCAAAAACTTATCCAAGGCATAACTGAATTACACTGTGACTGAGAAGGAATTCTTGGTCGTGGTCCACGCACTGAACAAATTCCGACATTATATCACTGGATATCAAACATTTGTACACACTGATCATGCTGCAATTAGATATTTAATGAATAAACCGGATGTGAATGCTCGTATTATTAGATGGTTACTTTTGTTGCAGCAGTTTGATTTGACTATTGTTGACAAGCCAGGTAAAGAAAATGTCGTTGCTGACTTTTTGTCTAGATTGGATTTACCTGCAGGGGAGGATGGAACAGTGGATGACGAGATGCCCGATGAACATCTGTTTGCTATCTCAATACTCTCTCCATGGTTTTCTGATATAGCAAACTACCTTGTCTCAGCACAGTTTCCTCCGCACCTATCCTCAAGTGTTATAGACATTTTTGTGCCTAACAGCATGAAGCATGAAATGTCAATAATCTGAGGGATCCAAAGTCCCTAAACATGTTGTTCCTACCCCTAGAGGAACAAGGTCAGCAAACCACAGCACTAAATATCAGTTCTCCACCTGAAAACACTCAAAAACAAGCTAATTCTGGATCATGTCAACTGCTCCACTGAGCATCTGCGCTGAATGTCAACTGCTCCACTCTGTACCTGTGCTGAATGTCAATAGCAATGAAGGCTACCTGCGCTGGGCGAGATTGGCCAAGTGGCACAGTCATTCTGCAAGGTGTCAAATGCCCAGGAAGCTTCCAAAATGACACTTGGATCAGGGAATTCGCCTTGTGATGAGTAAGAGGATCTAGATCTCCAAGTGGAAGCAAGAAACTCCAAGTGGACTCAAGAACTGAAGAATAACTGAAGTGGGAGAGGACACTAGTCAGCTTCATGCCAGCCTCAAGCTGACTCATCCTTTCTCCAAAACTCCTATATATAGAGCTCTCTCATGAGGTCTAAGGAGGCTGGAATCTTATGAATGTAAGGAAGTGCTGTTGGTTTGAGTATAGAACTATTGGGTGATTGCTTTGAAGGAGGTGAAGAGGAGATTTCTTTCTGCTGGGAGGTGTTGCTGGATTGGGCCTCTTATGGTTGTAACACTCTCAGAACTTTACTTCTTCCATTAATAAAGCATTTGAGGTTCTTCTATATGCATGTGTCTTTGTGGCGTATTGATGCTTGTATATTTGATTTATTCTAATCCTTAAATCAGTTATGGATGTATGCTTCTTGTAGTTTCCCTTTCTTGTGCTTTTGCAGGATCTTTGTGTAGCTGGGCCAGTGAAAGAGCAAGGAGCTGGGAGTAAGCAGTAAAGAGGGAAGATTGGATCAATCATTAGCGGAAGATAACGGTTAGTGGATCTCTTTCTCCTCTCTCTTACATCTCATAAAGAAGTAATCTTGAATAGCTTTGCTTTGATTGTTGCTGAGGTACTATCACCCTTAGAGTGGGATAGGGTCATTCCGTATTGGATAATTTTCCCAACAACATCAAGAGAGAAGAGCAGGATCATACGGAAGAGTGCCTCATTCACTTGGATCGAGGGCAACCTGTTCAAGCTTGGCCCTGATCAGATCTTAAGGCGTTGTTTAAGGGAGGAGGAAGTCTTTGATATCCTCCTCACCTGTCATGACGGGCCTTGTGGAGGACATTTTGCAGCAAAGAGGACTGCCTTCAAAATCCTGCAGGCAGGCTACTATTGGCCCACGCTTCATCAAGATGTCAGAAGGTATATCAGCCAGTGTGACCGATGCCAAAGGATGGGGAAACCGACTCCAAGGGATGAAATGCCTCTCCAACCTCAAGTGACTCTTGAGCCATTTGAGAAGTGGGGTATGGATTTTGTGGGTCCAATCAATCCTCCTTCGAGGCAGAGGTCTTACATCATTGTGTGCACAGACTACCTGACAAAGTGGGCAGAAACCAAGGCAATCAAAGCATCGACAGAAGAAAAGGTGGCCCAGTTCTTAAGAGAAAACATCTTCTACAAATTTGGCTACCCAAGAGAGTTAGTCACTGATCAAGGAAGCCAGTTCACATCCAACTTAATTGAAGACCTATTCGTTCATCACAAAATCAAGCATAGGACTTCCACCCCCTATCATCCTCAAGCAAATGGGCAAGTGGAAGTCACCAATAGAGCACTAGAAGGGATCTTGACTAAGGTGGTGAGCAGCAACAGGAAAGATTGGGCAGATCGCCTGGTTGAGGCCACATGGGCTTACAACACCACTTGGAAGACCACAACCGGCTTCACACCTTGTGAGCTGGTCTATGGGAAGAGAGCTCTGTTGTCAATTGAATTCGAGTACAACACTTTGAGGATGGTAGCTCAGCTGGACCTAGATCTCAGCCATGCCCAACAAGAAAGGTTATCGCAGCTGAATGGATTGGACGAGCACCGAATGCAGGCCCTTCTTCACTCAGAAGTGGTTCAACTTCAGAGGAAGGTGTGGCATGACCAACACCTTAATGACAAGCAATTTCAGCCGGGAGATTGGGCACTGTTGTATGATTCCAGGCATAAAGATTTCATGGGGAAGCTGAGAACCAGATGGCTGGGACCATATGCAGTGGAAAAATGTAATGACAATGGATCTGTTCTTATGCGGACCATTGATGAGGAGGCCATCCCTATGCTTGTCAATGGGCATCGGTTGAAGATCTACAGAAAGCCTCTGTCAAGGCAAGAATTCATCAAAACTGTGGAAAAATCAGTGCTGGTCATCGAGAAGGGTTCTGCCTCTGTTTTGGGCATACCTTGAAGATCTTAAAAAAATAAATAAATAAATAAATAAAAAATAAAAAATAAAGATCCTTGGGTGAAAACCTTTATGAGGCTCCCAAGGCAGATGGTAGGGATGAAAACCTCATTGAGGCGTCCCTACTGTCTTTCTGAAAATGTTTGAAAAAGACCCTTGAGTGAAAACCTCTTTGAGGCGCTCAAGGCAGATGGTAAGGGTGAAAACCTCATGGAGGCGCCCCTACTGTCTTTCAAAAAAAAAAAAAAAAAAAAAAAAAAAACAGGGACAGCAAGTTCACAATGTGGCAATGCATGCAGGTTGCAGGTATTCTATGAAGGAAAAGAGGTCCCTCAACTCAAAGACAAGGGTCCCTACTATGTTACCAGGTGAACTCACCAGCACTCCCTCCAGAAACCCTCATCTCTTCCAAGATCTGAGCATGATTTGATCACAGTTTAGTCTTCTACAGGAAGCTACAGGACTTTCTACAGGAAGTTCTGTATTTCTACAGGAAACTTCCTGTAGAAGTTTTGGACGGCCTAGAACTAATTGTGTGGGGAGATCTAATGCCCGAGGTCCGACACGAAGGCATGCAAGCTAATATTTTCTCCATCATGCACTGCTGTCACCTCCTTCTACCACCCCAGTTGCCATGCAATGAAAATACCTGCATAGTCAAAAAAGAACATTGAATTATCAGAGGAAGCGCTTCTCAAATGGAAAGAAGATGTAGAGATACCATGCAATACTTATCAAAGCCATCCGAGGGCCCTGCAATCATGGCCGTGATGCCACCGTCTCCACTGCCTCAGCATGCACCTGAGGAGGAAAAAACTGCTACAAGACATCCGACAGGAATCCCGTAGCAGTTCATCCAGCTAGAGTGTACACCATTAAATCGCCTGCAACATGCAATAATAGAGCGGGCACATGCAGCCGAGTCACAAGCTTTGTCATCAGTGGTAGTCTGCAAGGAATGACCCCTGGGCCTGTGCAAATAGCAGCAGCGAGCAAATCTAATCACCATCGTCCTGAAACCTGAAAATCATGTCGCGGCCACACAGGTAAGTGCCTCGCCCTTTCTTTCGTCAAATTACATGAATACTACTCTAGAATGTTTGCAAGTATGAAATGAACAGGTTGAGCAGTCGAATGGCCATTCAACTGGCCATGACGACCAGTCAGATGGTCTAGTCGGATTTGGAAAGTGGTGGTCGTGGCAAGCAAAACGGGTAGTGGACACATGAGAAGCGTCCAGTCGGGGAGAAGCGCGATTTAACAAAAATGGCGGCGGTAGATCTGCGGGGAATGATGCAGCAGTCGGGGAGATTTTCAGTGAAATGAGTAGGTGACATCGTCCAATGGTCTAGCAGGGACAGCTCACCCCCACGCCATGAGTTTGGCCAGGATTCAAATCCACCGGCTAGATCGCCACTCCATGCATTTATCATCAGCCGTTTTGAAGTCGAGTGAGCGTCCGAATTTCTCTGAAGCTCGTCACTCCAAGTCTTCGGCTTGTTCGAACGCCTGGTAGCGGCACAGAAGACGCAGAACCACTGTCGTGCTCTCCGAAACCTGTGCGCGACTTCTACAGGAAGCTGCGCTACAGGAAGCTAGCCGCTACGAAGGAAAGTTGGTCTATTCACGTCAAAGGTGGCGAATTGGAAAAGGTAAGCCTAAACCTGTTCCTCCCATGCAATTGGTTAAAAGGGTGGCGAAGTCGACGTCTTCAAAAAGTCTGAGCATAAAATTGCAAGCGTCGTCTTCCTTTTGCATGAATTGTCGTCAAAGTATATGTGGGGTTTTCTACAGGATGTGATTTATAATTGAGCCCCTGTCAAGGCTCATCTGTAGATAATCTTCATGAATTGCGTGCGTGACAGAGGCGTAATTCTACGCTCTGTCCCAAAGAAATCTGAAAGGCCATCTTTTGATACGCGCCCGCCACCTCCGGTTAACGTAGCAGGTTTTCACCATGCCGGGTGGATTCATCAGAAAGGAACCGACCGACTCGAAGAAACTAAGGGAGAAACCTGAGGTGGTAGAATTGTTCACTCGGGCGCGATGGATGTCGTTCTGCGACAAACTTCAAGGTTATGATGATGAGGTGGCAGAGGAGTTCTTGCAAGCTCTGAAGCCAAAATCAAAAATGCTGGCCACTGTCAATTTCAGGGGTTTGAGTCTCAGACTCACCCCACAGTTCATCAGCAGAGTCACTGACCTCCCAATGGGGATACCATGGGACAAGGAGGAAAGGAAATTAGGCCAGAAGGCTAAAAAAGAGTTCTTCCCTCCGGAGGAGAAATTATCAGAAGATAAGAATGGGGTTCGTAGAGCTAGCTTACAGCCACTTTGGAGCGAGGTCAGCCTCCAAATTATGAAATACATCACATGCGAAGGACGGTTCAGCATTGTCTATGGGTACCATTTCTGGCTACTCACAGAATTGAGGCATCAGATGGACCTACCTGCAGAAAGCAAACTAAGTATTCCCTACTTTCTCCTGCAGTCTATGACTGAATGTGCCACCAAATTACGAGAGGGCACGCCAGACCAGGTAGCTCATCATGGGCTCATTAAGCTCCTCGGGGAGGATGCACTCCACACATACGAAGTCCCTCTCTCGTGGGAAGCCTTCCGGAATCTGACTAAGGATGCCGATATCAAAATGTTGACCGAGGAGCTCACCTCCTCCAGCAGCGAGAAAAGGGAGTCAGCACGCACAAAGAAGAAAGGGAAAGGCCAAGAACCCACGGCCAAAGCACCGAAGAAAGAGCAAAAAGGGAAACAAGAGAAGAAGGTTACCGAAGAGAAGGATGACAAATCCACATTGACACCCAGGGAGAAAAGGTTGCAAAGTAGGGTGGACAAGACTGAGCAGGTCCACGTCAGTAAAGGCACCTCGACAGCAGCCCGAACCAAGTCAAAAAGCAAAGCCCCCGCAGTCAAACAAGCTAAAACGGTGCCACCTGTTTCTACAGGAAAACCAAAAACGGCTTCTACAGGAAGCCAGAAATTAACTAATACAGGGCCTTCTACAGGAAGCCCTGAGAAAGGAAAACCAAAGGAAAAGAGAGCCGACATTCTTGCAAGGGAGGCAGCAGCCGTGCTGGCCGCCCTTAGTACACCTCCTAAGCTGAAAGAAAAACGAAAGAGGGAGATCCCTCTGTACTTCAAAGCCAGGAGAAGTGTGAGAATCAAAACGGGCAAGCCCCAACCTCCATCCAGCAGCCCAATTACTATAGAAGATACTCCTACCTCGCCAAGGGAGAGGTCCCCCTCAAAGATATCAGTCACTTATGAGAGGGGGAGCCCGAAGACGACTACTTGGAAGGAGAGGATGGACTGGTTGGCTTCAAAAGCCCGGCTACAGGATGCTGAGGCCGCTCTACAGGAAACCTTGGCCCGGCTTAAGGAGACAGAGAGGATGGAGGGAGAGGCACCCTCATCACCACCGAGGGAAGACAAAGTAGAGCCACCAAGGGAAGAGAAAGAGCATATTCCAGAGCCTAGTCCCCAGCCAAGTTTGAGCTCATATTATAACTTCTTAGAAGCTGGAAAAATTATACCACAGAAATTCACTGTGCCACTTTTCTTTGCGTTGGAGGAAGAAAGGGTACGAACCCACACGTGGATGAAAATAGCTAAATCAAAAGGTGTGGCAGACATAGGCCCCTTGGAGGAACAACTCAAGGAGGCACGAAAAGAATTAGCTATGGCCAAAAATGTGGCAAACTGCCAGCGGGTGTTCTTACAGGAAGAAAACGAGAAGCTTAGACTGTAGCTACAGGAGATGAAGAAGGAAAAGGGCACATCCTCAGGGGACACTACATCAGAACATCAAGGCAGAGAAGGACTGCAAGTTGGTATTGGGGAGCCAACCTCGCATCTACAGGAAGGGGAACTGCAAGCACAAATCGAGATACAAGCTCTCAAACAGCAGTTGCAGCAAAAAGAGGCACAACTGGCTTGCATGGTCAGTTGGGCCATGGATTCTCTCCAATGCAGACAGCCGGCCAAATCCTATGGCCTATACCTACGAGACCAGTGGCTGCAATTTCAGATAAATGCATTGGCACAGAGGGGTATCTCCCAACTCCAAGACCCCCAGCAGTTCACAACATTATGTAATAACAGTTCATCAGAGGATAAGGCCAAACTCTCGGAGTTCTATCTCCATAATTTGGCCCCTCCTAACGTGACTACATGGGATCCCAACATAGTTGTAGGGGATATGCAATTGATGGCATTTGCCTCATGGTTGAACCATGAAGAAAAGAGGGCAGAAGAAGTCAAGGAGGTCATGGACCGAGAATTACATGAGCCACTGCTGATCAGAGCAGAGCCAGGGGATCCCACTGCGTTGATATCGGCCCACCAACACTTAGCCACCAACCCTCAAACTTTATTGAAATACATGGATCAACAGGCACAGGCCATAGCACATTTCGAGGATATGGAGCGACTGTTAGGGGACAACTGTGTTCATGCTTGCACCCGCCGATGGAACACATTGTCCCATAGCCTTAAAATCAGAGAATATCATACTCCAACTCGAATGAGGGAAGCTCTAGCACGGGTGCCCCTCTACAAAAAGTCCATACAGAACCTTCAAGCTAGCTGGATTGGCCTCAAGCTAAGCCCACCTCTGCTGTTAGGATTGATGGAAGGCAGCACAGAAAAAGAAGAGAAAAAGCAGTGGGAAGAGGTGGAAAGGAAGGCTGGGTTCCATGCCAGTGAGGAGGAGACCACTTCAGAGGCCTGGGATGTGAGGGTGGCAGTGAAAGTAATGAAGGAGGAGGAGCTGGATTAGTTTCTCAAGGATGAGCAATCATTTTAGCTGGGGGTGTTGTTGGGAAAAGTATCGAATACGGAATGCCCTTATCCCACTCTAAGAGGTGATAGTGCCTTAGCAACAAACAGGTAAACTTATTTGAGTATTCTTCTTTATGAAATGTAAGTGAGGAAGAAGGATCTAACTAACCTGTATCTTCCGCTAGTTTGTCGATCCAAATCACTCCTCTCTTCAGTAGCTCCCAGCTTCTTCCTGCAAGATCACAAGAGAGAGAAACTACAAGAAGATACAGATATACATTCATAAAAAGCTCAAGATCAGATTAAGCTAAACATGTAAGCATAACAAAACATCATTGGTACACAGCATGTAGGAGAAACTCAAATAGTTTATTGATAGAGTAATAAAGTCCAAGAGGAGATACAACCAAGTGAGGCCCGATCCAGCATCTACCTCCTAGCAAAGAAATCCCTTCCTCTCCTCCAACAAAGCATAAATCACCCAATGTACTAATCTCAATCTCAAACCAACAGCAATTCTCTGCAAAGTACAAAATTCCAGCCTCCTGAACCTCTGGGTGAGAGATCCATATATAGATGTAAGCAGAGAGGATGAGTCAGCTTATGTTTTGACTTGTGGCTTCTCTCTGCCATTTCTTGCTTCCACTTGGAGGTTGAGAACCTCTTACTCATCACTAGTCGAATTCATTGAGGCAAGTGTCATTGGAGAAGATTCTGGAAGCTTCCAGGGTCTTTCCACCTCGTTGAATGAGCTTTCCATTTGTCATTTCCCGCTCAGCGCACCCTGGTAGTGTGTCTACCTACGTTGCAGTGCACCTAGCCAGTGTAATCTCTGCATTTCAGCGCAAACAGCTAGTGGAGCCTCTGAATTGATCCTGAATTGACTGTTTTCTGAGTGGTTTTTGGTGGAGAACTTCTGGGAGAAGCTGTCATTGGTTGACCTTGTTCCTTTAGGAGCTGTAACAACATCTTTAGGGACTTTGGATCCCTTGAATTATGGACATTTCATGCTTATAGCTGTAAGGCACAAAAATGTCTATAACAGTTGCCCCCTAAAGTATGAGGCCGTTTATCGGGTGAAATGCTTTATTAGGAGGATCCGAAGTTCTTCCAATGCAGGGAGGAGACCTGTAATAAGATACAATACGATACATTATTTTTCATACTGCTTTCATGATCTAGCTGAGGCGGGCATTCCCATGCTCAGCTTTATAAATTCATTTTTCTGTACATAGAACAGACAATCGTCTGATGGTAGACTGATAATTTTGATGAAATCATCTTGCTTTTGGCAGAATGATTATCTGCTGCAATGATGTACATGTCAATGTCTTTATCTTTCCTGAATATATATCGCAGCCCGGATGGATGAAACTAGATCCGGGGTCTTCAATCTCGTCCGATCTTCACTCTAAGTACAAGTCGATCCATGTGAGGAATGTTCTGAAGTCGAACATGGAAAGACATCGCTTGATTACCGGTCAATGAGGTAAACCGTTAACAAGCGCGAGAGGAATCACCAATAATGATAATGACCCTCAAGGTACTGCAGTACAATTCACGTGGTGTGAATAAAGGACTTGGCGTCGAACACCACACAAAATCTTTCGGTCGAAGGTCATTGATGTATACCTGTCGCCGGAAGTGAGAAACTTGCCATTGAGGCATGCAAGCTTCAAAGTACTGAGTTGTTCCTAGATCAACTTCTTGGATAATGAGCTGATGTCGACAAGAAGCGATCCGTCAAAGGAGGGCCTTAATGTATCCCACATCAGTGACACAGAACGGAGCAAATGATTTTGATGGAGGTGAAAACGATCTGATGATATATGGTTCAGGGTGGCGGTCATGAAAGAATGAAGGATAATGTATGGTAGTGGATGGGACACGGTTGACTTCTCTGGATGACTTCTCTTGAACATATCGGCGCAACTTATGTGATGGATTGGTAGCATTTACCCCAAAGGTGGATGGTATGGTGAGACCATGGCGATGTGACCGGTGAATGAAACAACCCAACCCGACTCAGGCACGGAGTGGAAGTGTCATGTTCAAGAGCGACTTGCTACCAATAAAGTTCTTTGAGTTTCTCCCAATTTTTCCCCAGTCATTTCTGACCAGTACCTCTTTATTTTTGTCAAGCTTGAGGAGGATAACATATGCTTGTTCTATAATTTGCCCTTCGGGAAAACCCATCGCTATGTTTTAATGAGCCTAGCGATAGTGAAACTCGTTCTCGTCTAAAGACAAGTTTGTCGCTATTTAATGTTTTTAACGAGTCTAACGACAAAGATAACTCCGTCCTTTTCATTTTTAGAGAGTCTAAAAAGGTATGTAAAGTCAACTCCGAAAGTCCTTTTTCGTCATCTAATCCCTTAAGTCCGAAAAAGTATCAAACAATACAGAAGGGATGAGTTTTCGATAGTTTTAACGAGCCGAACAAAAGAAGCGCTCGATCTTTTTGTGCAATAATCCCTTAGGTCCAAAAAGATTAAAATCTAGAGGAGGGATAGCACTTCCGGTCGCTTTAACGAGCTGGAAGGCCAAAACTCGGCAATCTTTTCATGTTTTACGAGTCAGGTGAAAAGAGCTTAAAGAAGACTCGTCTTTTGAGGAACGAGTGGTAAAACGGGTTAGCAGCTGATTCCAGGTAAGGGTTGGAATTTTCCAATCACAGCAGTGTCACAAGGATGGCTAGTGAAATCACTCTTCGCAGCTATTCCTCAAAATGGGTAAACAATCATATGGAGGTGAACGATCGGCCAATGGAAAAGTGGAGGTGACGGTGCAAACACGACCAAGGCTTTAATGGCTGATAATGTTACATTCACGGTGGTCATTTACCGGAGGGTAGTTCATTTTTTAACGAGCTTAAACGTGGAAAAACACGGCTCAATCTTATGTTTATTTTTTAACGAGCATGAACTATGTGCTAAAACTGCTCGATCTTATGTTTATTTTTTAACGAGCATGAACTATGTGCTAAAACTGCTCGATAATCCAGTCATATGATAAGAATGTCTCATGTAAGATGCCATTTTTTATGGAGCTTGCGCCTTACCGAAGCTATGCCCCGCATCCTTTCGTTATGCAAGTTCGGAAATGACTAATCCTACGAGTTTAAAGGGTTAGACCTACAGGTTTAAAGGGAGGACCTAAAAATTTAAAAAAATAAATAGTCGCCCCTTGCTTGCACTCCAAAAGGTTTGCATGCCCCCAAGTATAAAGTACGATTTCAAGGTTACCCCTCAATTTGCTAGAATAAAACATTTGTTTTACCAGGAAAGGCCTACCTCAGTCAGGTTACCCAAAGATTGTTTCATCAATGCAGCGAACAAAACACTTCTTCGGCGATGTCTACCGAGATAGACAAAGGTGAGTGACAATGAGCGCCAAACACATAACTGGTTGAAGGGAAAGTACCCCTAGGGTCCTTTGGGCTAAGACTCTACCAGACTGAAAATTGCTTATTCAAAGAAACACACACACACAGCCATCATTTTTACTTTTAAGCAAATTCTAATGTTTAGGGCACGTACCTAAGGTCCTACGTTCGAGAAGACCTTAAGGGTCCAAACCCTTCTTGGAGTTCCCTTCTTCTTTCTTCGACCTGCAAGACAAACAAATCAAAGAACACAACAGTACATGTATAGATACTTATGTATAAATCATCTTTATGCCATAAAGTTAGTTATAAAAAATCTTTAAGTAACCACTTGCATAAGAATTCAAGACAAGAATCTCATAAGCATAAAGAAAGATTGTTTCGGGAACAAAGACGTGTTTCTTTATAAATAAAGGCATATAAAGTACATATATCGGAAAGATATCACCTGAACACCTTCAGCAGGCTCCAAGCAAAGCTTCCTCCCGGATTCGTTCCAGCCTCAAGCCTCCGACAAGAGCTCCTTCCAAGTCCTACTCAAATGATGATATCAAGGATGGATGATCACCAAGACACATGGAAACAAGGGTTTCCTATGCAAGATGGGGGAAGTGCAGAAAACACCAAGGACTTCAGACCTGGTCTAAGGGAAAAATCTCAGCATAATGATCTTGCTCTCTTCTCTCTCTCCTTGGCCTTCCCTTTGATGTCTTTTTATACCCTCTCCAAAGTAGTTTTTTAGTTAGGAGTTAGTTGGGAACAGTTGGGCCACGGGCAATAACAGGTGATCCAGCAGGTAAAACCCGCGATGTCCGCCCGAAAAAGAGGAATTTATTATTTTTTAAGTATTTTAATAGATACACGCGGGTTGGGTATAACAGACCCGTGTGTACACGCGTTTAACTCAGGGCAATGTCGTGTATAGGGAATAAAACACTGTTTTTTAAATTTTTGGACCAGGTCTGGAAGGAGGGGTTGCCCTAGGCCATGAGTGCAGCATCACAAACCATAAGAGTGAGATTTGGAGCTATAACAGATGCCCCCTAATGTATGAGGTCAGAAGGGGAACATGATGGCCAAAATATATTAAGTAAGTACAAGGAAAGGAACTCTGTCGAAAAACCGAGGAGGACTTCACCAGAATTCAGCCTACCAAGCCACCGAAAGGAGATCAGAAAGAAACACTGTCTGAGGCGGGCATACCCATGCTCAGGAAAAGTAAAGCATGTCCGCATATCAAGTATAAGCAGATCCACTAAGTATACAAGTATAACTGACTGGAAAATACATAATGGATCATCTGATCATAATGAGTAAGTACATGTCTGAATATCACATATAAGACTGTCAATGATGCTGAAAGATGCAACGGATCACTGAAATCAAAGACTGATCCCATAAGGTACCAACTGAACATGATGGAATAGGATGGTACTACACTGCAAACTCAGGTGCCAGCATATAGGATGTCGCCGTGACTGACTGCAACATATAAGGTGGAGTGGTATCAACTAGCAGCAACAGGAGCAACTGTCAAGTGAACCAATGAATGCTGATACAACCTGAGGTCTTCACCGACCGCCGTGGTACATTTCTACACCATGGGAATAAATGATCTGAAGTCGACCATGTGAGAAATCGTTTGATTACCGATCATTGATGTATAACGTTAACAAACGCGAGACTACTCACCGATAATGATAATGAGCGTCAAGGTACCCAGTACAATCTAACAAGTGTGAATAGATGAGCTGAAGTCGAACACCTGTAAGAATCTATCAATCAGGAGACAATGATGGTTTCCCACTGTCGATAGCAAGGAATCTGCCACTAATGACTGCAAACCCCAAGGTACTGCTAAATCGACTCTAGATCTTTGCCCCAGAGCAATGAGTCGGAGTTGATAGGGAAAGATCCACTAGAAGGAAGGCATTAAGGCATCCTCCATCAATCTAGCGCGAGTGTAACCCGTAGGCCAATAATGTGGAAGGAATCGGACGAAAAAGATGTAGTAACCCAACCGAAGTACGTTTCCGGCGTACACAAGATGTGGCTAGCGCACGGCAGAAACCCTCTGAACCAACCAATAATGAAAGCCGACACAGAGGCGAGGTATCCACCAATAGGGTCAAATGGAAACCAAGGTACTGCACGAATCCCAATGTGTGATAATGTATGCTGATGTCGAACACAAGGGAAACCACTCAGTCAAAGACCCATGATACTGATCGATGCTGAGCACAAGGTAACCTATCAATAATGAAAATAGGGCCAGGGTGCGGCTCTAGGCCTGTCCTCAGAGCAATGTGTCGTCGTCGATAAGGACAAGACCCGCCAGCAAGAAGTCAATGGGGACCTTCTCAAACCGGCACGAGTAAAGGACCAATATAACTGATGTGATGATAGACATGACACTGACAACCAGGGATGGCCGACTGAAAAATGAGTCAAGAGACACCGCAGAAAGGCCGACTCAGGCTAACTTCCCTTGAACAAAAGCACGACTCAATGTGACTATGTGGCAGCATATGATGAATCTGTATAAGTTCGTCATGCAGGAGGCACGAACGAACCCTCCATATGATTGGAAGAGATAACCAATCGGGGGAGAACTGACTCGATAACAAAGTTATGGCGTACCTAAGTCAAACTAAATCCCACCCCTGCGGAGGAGACTTTGTTTTGAGTGCTTTGTTCAAGGGCGACACGACTGACTCTAGCTGCCAACAATAAATGGAAATAATTTCCCTGTTCCCGCTATTTTTGGAATATTTAATTTTTTTTGTCTTTTTCTGATAAGCCGGAAAAAGAATAAAAGAATGCTATGGTACAGTGGAAAGAACGAGTGTCGGTGAAACAGATGATCTAGTTCCTGGGAAAGGAACGTTCCTATGCTCAATGCAGGGAGGTGAAAAACTGGTCAGTGACACTCAGAGGTAGGTTCCTTCCACGGATCTAGGTATGTCAAGCTGCAGAAGTCAAGGGTATGCAAGGTTGATTTTGCAGACGTCATGGTCAAAAGTAGGCTTAAACACGAGTCCAAGTGAAGCCGGCTATAGGCCAAAAGGTGCAAATGGTCAACATGCAATGCAGAAGTACAACTCAACACACATAGGAGCCTCTAGGGTATAAGGCCAGAACGAAACGGAGAGGCACGGAGGAATGAGTCTTCAACGCATAAGTCATGGCGGGACTACAGAGGACTCCCGAGCCTAAGGATGAAAAATCTACACGAGTGCCAAGTGACAACAAGGTACTAACTAGGGCACTCATGATAAGGTAGGCTCTACCACACAAGTCATGATACTTCTAAGCAATGAGAAGGTTCCGCACCATAACCTGGTGGGGTCGATCCTAAGGCAAAATGGGAAAGGAAACTGATAAGTGCACAATGCAGGTGGAAAAACCTAACCTATATGCCAGTTTCGAGAACCAATACCTGTCAGAACGGACCAACCATAAACTTCCAAAGGAGAAATCTTCCAAGTTCTGTAAACATACATAGGAACACTAGACACGAAGTTAATACATCCCACATATAAACTTCATATAAAATCTTTGTGTTATAGAATACCAAACTTGAAAATGCGTACCTGATATATACAATATGGTACAGGGAACCACGCAACCTTTCGGCTTACGTATAATAGCTCTTCGGAACAAACCCCTTGCAGGGCTCAAACTAAGGACTCCTTTGGTAGTCATAACTCATGGCTTCAAAGAGTTCCTCCTGTGAAGGAAAAACAAGTTCTAAGAAATCATGAGAACTATAAGGATCAAAAGAGGGATTTAAAGGGTCCCATGTCCCTATAGGAAGAATCTCTCGGTCAACTGCCGGGACCAAGTCCCAAGAAGGAAAATAATAAGTCAAAGGATCCTTCTTAGAAGCGATTGAACATTGAGGATTCAATGCCACATAATTGACCCGTGGCGGGGTAGAGTCTACTTGAACACTTGGAACAAACCAAGGGACATTCTGCAGTAAAGTCGAATTAGGGTGGTGATTATCAGATGCAAGCTGGTCAATAGTGACAATATTCCCGTTATGAGGAAAGCACATTACTCGAAAGAGTGAGGACACCACAGCATTCATAGCATAGACATAATCACGCCCAAGTAGCATATTAAAGTCTAAAGGGCTATCAACCACCATCATATCGATTAAGATAGTCTTCCCACCTAAAGTGATAGGCAATTGAGGAAGAACACCCATAGATTCACTAGGTCTTCTATCATAGGCTAACAACTGACTCTGAGCTGTCAACAACTTTGGGGAACCCAAAGCTTTCCAAGTCAAAGAGGATATAATAATTGTAGAGGATCCTTCATCCACCATACATCAATAGACATTTGTGGAATTAACTCTGACCTTTATTTGGAAAGGTGCAGCGGAAGGAAGACGAGGCTCAACAAGACTATCCCAATCAAAGGAAACACTCTTAGAACTTGGAGGGGGAACATTCGAAAAAACCGGAATGCCCCCTATACTAGAAGACTCTGTACTAGAGATCAAACAGACTCTTTTGTTAGGCACTTCACCCCCAAAAGAGGAGTGTAATCGGCCAGCGATTGCACTGGCTGTACCACATTTTCAACCAATGGTTGATGGGATTGATGAGAAACCATATCAGATCTAGGAGTAGAAGTACTTTCAGACTCGGACCATATCCTTTGAACCTCTGCAATACCAGGGCATAAATGAGTAAGATGGTCTCCCATGCATATCTTACAAGGGAACTTAGGTTTAAAACTTCTACGTCCATGTTTCTTATCAACCTCCATTCCGCCAACATGACTAGCAGTGGTTTGCGGAGAGTCCTGAACATGACTTGCAGAGGTCGGTGACTCTTTGCTAGTATGACTCGCATTGACTAGACTCATGCCCCCAGCATGACTTGCAGCGGCTGAAGACTCATCTCCAACATGACTCGCGAGGTTGAAGATGAAGTGCTAATATGACTTGCAGTGACTAGACTTGTGCCCCGAGCATGACTTGCAGCGGCTGAAGACTCATCTCCAACATGACTCGCAGAGGTTGAAGATGAAGTGCTAATATGACTTGCAGTGACTAGACTTGTGCCCCCAGCATGACTTGCAGCGGCTGAAGACTCATCTCCAACATGACTCGCAGAGGTTGAAGATGAAAGGATAGAATTATTCTTCTTCTTTGACTTCCTTTTTCTCCTCTTTTTAGATTTCTTATTACAAGAAGAAGAAGAAGAAGGAATGCCAGATTTCTCTTTGAAAGAAGATGAACAATTAGCACCCATATGATGCCCCTGAAATAAATCATTCAACGGAAAAGCTTCAAGAGCATTCGGAATATTCAGAGTGGACCACAGCCAAACGGGTAGTCCAACATTCAACCCAGGAATATTCAAAGTGGCCATCAAGGGAGTACCAACGTTTCCAAAGAAAGGAAAAGCACAAGGATCCCCTTTTGGAAGGGTACCTTGGTTGGTTTCCACAGGAATATTAGCCATATCTAACTGATCCAAAGACCCTTTCCCTTGCGGGAATATAGAAATAACTCCTCAAAGAATATGGATAAGCAATCAAAACCTTTGCCCTTGAGGAGGCAACTCCACAACTTCCGAAAGAACGACCAAAAGCCTTTCAAGATCGGTAGAGTGGTAAGCCAGTCACTCAGACTACAAAGTCCAAAGGTGACTAGACAAAAATACCTAAAGCCAACTATATACAAGGAGCAAAGAGCACACACTATAAAGTCCCTAAAGATACAGCCAGTCAAACAACTTTCAAGTATTTCCGCTCCGGGTGATTAGGACTGGACACCAAAATACGAGAAAGTGAATCAAAGGGCCTTCCGAAGATAGTCTGGGATGATGAGGGCCCAGTCCTATCAGCGAAGGTATCAGAGGAAGTTACGCTGACCTCCTAACAACAGCCTGCGCCGGTGCAAGCCCCCAAGCTTCGCAAGGGTGCCCTCCAGTAGTACTGTCGAAAGTGATACAACGTCGACCTCAGGTGCCATGGGATTCCCCTCCGCAGCCACCTATGCAGATCCCTAGGAGAGGCAACTATGGGTACCAACTCATCGCATAAGCCAGGCAGAACAGTCGTGAGGTAAGTTCGGACAAGTAGGAGAGGGGGTATCTCTCTTCCCTGTCTTCACAGACCCTCGTGCTTAACTCCCAGATCCGGAGCTTTCCTGGTCTTCCTAACGCTATTAGATTTACTCTCGTTAATCAGACTCTTATGTTTGACGTTTTATGTGGCCTTGGAGAGTTAACTCTCCACTCGCCTATTCCAAGGCCCTAAAATCCTAAACTTGTTGGTGTAATGACTAAAACAAAAAGTTCTAGTGGATTTTAATTAAGCGCTTG
The DNA here is from genome assembly GCA_031772625.1 of Pinus tabuliformis. Lineage (NCBI taxonomy): Eukaryota > Viridiplantae > Streptophyta > Pinopsida > Pinales > Pinaceae > Pinus > Pinus tabuliformis. The sequence goes on along the minus strand of CM062807.1, from coordinate 1,194,871,357 downwards.
ATTTTATTAGGCTGTTCTTTAAGTCACAGGGTAATGGAGATGAAACTAGTGGTGTTTTTTGACGCAAAAGAAGTTAATAAAAACTTAACTATATGCACATGCATTTTTTGTTCGATGAAAAGTAATATCTAGAGGGTTCAGAGGAACTTCAAATTAAACAAAGTTGTTTGCTTTCTTTTCAGACTCCACACTCAAAAAAGCTAACAAAGCTATGTATGCATAAAAAGGGATGTAAATCTATCCTAATGCAACAGCTATATGTGAATGCAAGATTTTAAGACTACTCTAAAAACAAAGAAGGAAAGTTGCTGCTTTACCAACTTTTGTCTTGCCACTAAGATGCTTAGATAGAAGATGATGTGTTACCAATCATTTCGTCCAAACAATAAAAACAAGTTCTAAGATAAAAACAAAGCACTTTCACTTCGCAAAAAAGAAAATCAAATGAAAAGCAATTTTAAGAAAGCGAAACTCAAAACTTTCAAAAGATTTTCTTTCAATCAAACCAAAAAAGTCTTTTTCAAAGGAAAGCTCTCAAAAACTGACACCAATGATTGATAAACAAGCAACCAAACACTTTTGTGAATTGACACCTTTCAAATGATGAAAACTCAACAAAAATAAAATGTGTTCGAAATCGCTTTTGACAATCAAAAGCAGCAATGAAAGTCCTAAATATCAAAAGACAAGTTTCAAGAAAATGGTAACAAACAAATTTCCCGAAACGAAGGAGCAAATGGTCATAAAAATGATTTCGTTAAGAAAACAAAAAGTGTCATGAAAGCAAAAAATGGACACAAAGATTGAACCCAATCTTCCCACTCTGCCGAAACAGAGCAATCAAGATTCTTAAACAGAAATCTTGTGTGTCAAAAATCAATGACGCTTGCAATCAATGAAAATAAGACTAATACTCCTTATGACTAGAGAGAGTTCAAACAAGATGCCCCATGTCAAACAGAGAACTATTACTAGAGAAATAACTGCTTGACACTAACCCAAACCACCAGACAAACATTCAGCAAAAAGAAAATTTATCAATCTTGAAATTTATGTAATATACGCGCCTGCAATTAATTGCAGAATGCGTGTATACGCGACTGAAACTAAGGAAACCTGCGTATACGCGGGTTCACTTAGTGCAACTTGCGTATATACGCTTCTGTAATCCAGAAAAACGGCGTATTTGAAGTCTTTCAAGAAAAATAAAAAAAACACAGACTGAAACTGGAAAAGCTTGGAGTTCAAGAAAAGATCAGACAGTCAGAGCCAACAAACAGAGGGGCTGAGCCTTGATTGGCTTGAAGACTACCCAAACTAGGAACAACAAGAGTGTTGTCCCCAGCAGAGTCGCCAATTCTGGTTGAAGGGAAAGTACCCCTAGGGTCCTTTGGGCTAAGACTCTACCAGACTGAAAATTGCTTATTCAAAGAAACACACACACAAAACCATCATTTTTACTTTTAAGCAAATTCTAATGTTTAGGGCACGTACCTAAGGTCCTACGTTCGAGAAGACCTTAAGGGTCCAAACCCTTCTTGGAGTTCCCTTCTTCTTTCTTCGACCTGCAAGACAAACAAATCAAAGAACACAACAGTACATGTATAGATACTTATGTATAAATCATCTTTATGCCATAAAGTTAGTTATAAAAAATCTTTAAGTAACCACTTGCATAAGAATTCAAGACAAGAATCTCATAAGCATAAAGAAAGATTGTTTCGGGAACAAAGACGTGTTTCTTTATAAATAAAGGCAAATAAAGTACATATATCGGAAAGATATCACCTGAACACCTTCAGCAGGCTCCAAGCAAAGCTTCCTCCCGGATTCGTTCCAGCCTCAAGCCTCCGACAAGAGCTCCTTCCAAGTCCTACTCAAATGATGATATCAAGGATGGATGATCACCAAGACACATGGAAACAAGGGTTTCCTATGCAAGATGGGGGAAGTGTAGAAAACACCAAGGACTTCAGACCTGGTCTAAGGGAAAAATCTCAGCATAATGATCTTGCTCTCTTCTCTCTCTCCTTGGCCTTCCCTTTGATGTCTTTTTATACCCTCTCCAAAGTAGTTTTTTAGTTAGGAGTTAGTTGGGAACAGTTGGGCCACGGGCAATAACAGGTGATCCAGCAGGTAAAACCCGCGATGTCCACCCGAAAAAGAGGAATTTATTATTTTTTAAGTGTTTTAATAGATACACGCGGGTTGGGTATAACAGACCCGCGTGTACACGCGTTTAACTCAGGGCAATGTCGCGTATAGGGAATAAAACACTGTTTTTTAAATTTTTGGACCAGGTCTGGAAGGAGGGGTTGCCCTAGGCCATGAGTGCAGCATCACAAACCATAAGAGTGAGATTTGGAGCTATAACAATAACTTTGACAAAAGAATCTTATTCTAGAATAACCCCTCTTCCAAGACGGACGGGGTACAGACTAGTCATATTCTCCCGCGGAAACCTACCCTATACCCAAAGTTTTCCTGCCGAAGGAGACCAGGACGCATGCCCCCTGGGTTCCAGTCATATCCCTCCGAATTACTCGCGCTCATCGGGAGGACAGACCGTGGGTTGAGACATTTCTTGCGTGAAGAGACCATTTAGGGATGGTATATGACTATTTGCGATGCGTGATCCGGGAAATGAAAGCTGGTCCACGAGCTTGACCACTCTTCCTTCGTGCGGAAAACACATTACTCTAAAGAGTGAGGAGACGATGGCTCCCATGGAATATATATAGTCTCGTCCAAGGACTAGGTTATAATCCAACGGTCCTTGAACGACCATCATGTTCATTTGAACGGTCTTCCCTTTCAATGTGATAGGCACATTGGGGAGGATCCCTAAAGGTCGACTGGTTCCTTTATCAAAGCCTGTCAGATTTCTCATTTCAGGAAAAAGCGCTGAAGAACCAAGCGCTTTCCAAGCAATAGAGGAAATGATACTCACAGATGCCCCCTCATCAATGATGGTGCCAGCCTCGACCATTCTGTATATTTGGACGATAATTTTGAATGGTATGCTTGCTGGCAAACGGGGTCTGCCTAGTTGGTTCCAGTCGAAGGAGACAACTAGGTTGCTTGGTGGTGGGACCGAGTAAATGGCCGGGTATCGCTCTGACGAACTTCCTTCCTGCGATAAAGGAATGGGGGGAGTACCCCCGTGCTCGTCGGAGTCTGTGTTGATGAAGAGAATTTGGATGGTGTCATCTTTATTCTCTTCAGTGAATGTATCATTCGAAGATAAATCCTCTGAAGGCAAGACCGGGTCAACTGCCGCCTTGACCTTTTGACTTTCTTCAGGTATGGATTCAGCTGGTTCATCTTCAATGACCAGCGCTTCAGCTGACCACTTGAGTGGGCCAGCTGGATTTTCAACTAACGAGGGACTCGGCAAGAGTTTTTTATATCCAGGAGGAAGTCGTAACGGTGAAACCAGACGATCATCCAAAACTCTTTTCGCTTCGTCTAAGAAGGGACAACGGTGGATGGCGTGGTTGCCTTCGCACAGTCTACAGGGAGATCTAGCTCTCCCTTTTTGTCCAAGGACTTCACTCTCGCTAGTTGACAGTATGCATTCAACATGGCTATCAGAGGTTGATGCTACCGGATTGTGCAAACGGGGAGACTAGTCCCTTAGTATCCGAGGGATGCAGGGACAATCTCTGTGGAAGTGGTCTCCCTTGCATATGACACATGGCAATTTAGGCCTAGTCAGTGCTGTGTGTGGATTTTTGTCAGACGACACTTGTTTGCCCCCAGTCGCTTTTGGCTCCTTCTTCTTCTTCTCTTTCTTCTTCTTTTCCTTCTTCTCCTTAGGAACTTGGTTTTTTGTTTTACCAGTTCCGTCAAGCGAAGAGGAAGGAGGAGAGGAAGAATTAGAAGAAGTAGAACGCTGGTGGGCAACTCTGGACTGGTCTAACTATTGATTTGACTGTTCAGGAATAGTGGTGTTCTGAACGACATTGGTTGAGAAGAGCCAGACCGGCAAGCCAATTGTCAGCCCTGGAAGCGACAATGTGGCCATATGGGGTGCACCAACATCTCCCCAAGAGGAGAAGGGACTAGGATTTCCACCAAGGGGAATTCCTTGGTTGGTGGGTTCCATTTTCTCAACTTAAAGATCAACGCAGGAAAAAGGGGTGATTGTTCCGTTTAAAATAAATTTTAACGACGCTTTAGACACAACTTGCTTTTTCAATTTTAAAGAGTCGAGAAAAAGCTAAATATGACTCTAGTCTCCTTCGATGTTTTAACGAGCCCGAAGCGAAAAATGCTCGGATGGACTTTTTCCGTTATAGAGTCTGAAAAAGGCCAAAAGGAACTGCTCTGGAGTTCTAGGTAGAGGGTGTGCCAAACTTTTCGCAAAACCGCAGAATACTTTTTAAGGTACGGGTGGTCAATCTTCCCGAATGCTGTGTTCAGTGCATTGCGATCAGTAGGGCGGCCGACACGGCTTCCTAAGGATAAAGGTTTTATGCCTATAGGGGTATCCCAATATATACTCGACGGTACGTGGGAGAACAATCCGTACTGGCGCTATCGTCCCTCAGGAGGAATCACCCAACCATCAGCGAGATCGACAGTCACCAGGTTTTATGACGCCGGAACACGTCTCTAGCCTAGACCTCTATGTTGTGTGTTAAGTTACAAAGCGTTGTTAAGTTCATTCAATTTATTTTAGGTTGATCTTTCTTAGAAGTTTGCCTTTTTGGATCACCACGAGATGTATGATACAATTCCTAAATGCAGTCTAAAGATGATAAGCAAGCTTTTATATCTTTTCAACAATGAAAATCCTAGCTACAAGGGGAAAAGGAAGACACAAACTTTTCTCAAAGAGCATAGAGCACACTATAATGCACTTTTCCCTAAATCAAAGCATGCAAACTATCAAAATGCAAATGCACAAATGCATGTATTTGTTTTCACTTCCTTAATATTGATGCCTAAAAAGAAAGCTGTTGTAAAAATTTGAATTCGATTTCAAGTGAAAACATAAACAAGTTCCTTTTTCAAAATCAAAAAGACGATTACGACACTTTATGATTTACTTGTTTCGACACTAGAAATGCATAAATTCAAACCAAACAACAAAAGTAAAAGCTCAATCAACTGTGAACAGCAAACAAACTCACTCCTAAGATCAAAACGACACTTACGACAGGTCTAGATCTAAGGGCGACAGTATGACTATTTTACTTTTGTAATGGGAAACTGCAAATGATGTAACAAATACACAAAGAACAAATACAGTTTCTTTATACAACTGAGGCGGAATTGAGGCAAAGAAAAGGGGTTTCAGATAGGTACACTGACTGATAACAGGCTGCAAAAAATAGAGATAAAACTGAGCAAAAGGAAGCAGGGAACCACAACTGCACAGGGCAAAGACTGATCAGCGCACTCCCAACACAGAGGTTTTGACATTCAGCGCAGGTAGCCTTCACGGGACCTGCGTTAAAATGCAGAATCTCTTCACAGAGTTTGCGCTGAATCAGAAACGAGAGTTGTTTCTGGGTTCTGGGTTACGGTTTGCAGTTAAATCAACAGTTTTTGGCCGGATCAAAGCTATCAATTAGGTACAATTAGGAGGATGATTTAAAGGAGGACTAAGATCTATCACAAAGGGCTGTTAGAGCACTTGTGGATCAGATGTTCAGATCATAAAAACAGGCCCAGTGAGTGGACTAGAGTGGCAGATCTCTACTTTGCATTTGAAAATGGCAAATGCATTTCGATTTGGCACTCCTGAGTTTATGAGAAGAAAAACAATAGAAACACAAATAAACTAACAAGATACTATCCCCAGTGGAGTCGCCAATTTGTTGTTGGGAAAAGTATCCAATACGGAATGCCCCTATCCCACTCTAAGAGGTGATAGTGCCTTAGCAACAAACAGGTAAACTTATTTGAGTATTCTTCTTTATGAAATGTAAGTGAGGAAGAAGGATCTAACTAACCTGTATCTTCCGCTAGTTTGTCGATCCAAATCACTCCTCTCTTCAGTAGCTCCCAGCTTCTTCCTGCAAGATCACAAGAGAGAGAAACTACAAGAAGATACAGATATACATTCATAAAAAGCTCAAGATCAGATTAAGCTAAACATGTAAGCATAACAAAACATCATTGGTACACAGCATGTAGGAGAAACTCAAATAGTTTATTGATAGAGTAATAAAGTCCAAGAGGAGATACAACCAAGTGAGGCCTGATCCAGCATCTACCTCCCAGCAAATAAATCCCTTCCTCTCCTCCAACAAAGCATAAATCACCCAATGTACTAATCTCAATCTCAAACCAACAACAATTCTCTGCAAAGTACAAAATTCCAGCCTCCTGAACCTCTGGGTGAGAGATCCATATATAGATGTAAGCAGAGAGGATGAGTCAGCTTATGTTTTGACTTGTGGCTTCTCTCTGTCAGTTCTTTCTTCCACTTGGAGGTTGAGAACCTCTTACTCATCACTAGTCAAATTCATTGAGGCAAGTGTCATTGGAGAAGATTCTGGAAGCTTCCAGGGTCTTTCCACCTCGTTGAATGAGCTTGCCATTTGTCATTTCCCGCTCAGCGCACCCTGGTAGTGCTTCTACCTGCGTTGCAGTGCACCTAGCCAGTGTAATCTCTGCATTTCAGCGCAGACAACTAGTGGAGCCTCTGAATTGACTGTTTTCTGAGTGGTTTTTGGTGGAGAACTTCTAGGAGAAGCTGTCATTGGTTGACCTTGTTCCTTTAGGAGCTGTAACAACATATTTAGGGACTTTGGATCCCTTGAATTATGGACATTTCATGCTTATAGCTGTAAGGCACAAAAATGTCTATAACAGGGGGGTGATGATGAGCCCCAAATTTGGTAACATTTTGGGCTCATTTGGCCTAACTACCTCTGCTCAATCCTTCATTTTTCATAACTTATGCATCATTTTTTAGTATATTTATGTCATTTTTACGAAAAAGGGCAGTCACTATTCCTAGGTGGCTAACACGTGTTCATTTCAGGTTTTTTGACACATGATTGGAACAAAACTGAGCAGATAAGGACAAAAGACAGCCAAGATGGGGTTGAGGATTCGTAGGAGGGTTGTCCACAGCATTAAATGACCTTCCTCGGGATCTTCACCCCCAACTCCGAGCTCCAGCAGCCACCACAACTGGATTTAAAGACAGCCAAACGGATTTTGAGGAAGCAGCAGTTCACTCTTAGTTTGGTCAGCCAAGCCCCACTGATTTAGGAGGCCAGCTTAGGGCCTCGAGATGTATAAATGATAGGGCTTTAGCCTTCGAAAAGGATTTTTGAAACCTTGTTGAACATTCTGGACTACGAGCTGCTAGCTCTGTTTTGCTCTTTTGTAGCCATTATTGGCATGTTATTTGACTTATGATTATTATCTTTTAATGGAAAGTAGGAAGATTTGAGTTCAGTTCTGAGTTCTTAAAGGAGCCATAGCTCTCGGGGTTGGGCCCAACCTGAGAGCCTAAGGCCTCCTTCCTTTGTATTGTTATCTTTCTTTCAGCATTATGGTTTTTATCTACATGCATTTGAAACACAGTTGTTGAATCAGATTTCTTGGTGTGGTTAAGTAGGTCATTGGTAGAAGATAGAGTTGCTTTAGCTGTTTAGAATAAGTTGAAGAGATTAGAGTTGATAAAGATTCCAGAAAAGGGTTGCTTTCACACTCATTTTCACCTCTTTCTAGGGGCTGGAATTGCAGACAGTGTTGCCCAACAAAACCATTGGTTTACATGTTCATGCAATCTGTGGTGTAATATTTTCATTTGTAGAAGTGTCCATGCGTTCAGATCTCTTGGAATGTTTCTTTGTTTCAGTACCATGCATGATTCTCCTTATAAATAATGTAGCTGTTCATTGGTTTTATTAAACAGTTAGAATAACTTAATAATATTTCGGTTATGTGCAGGACGTGGATGATTTGTTTTGTTTACACTGTGCAGCGCTACTCCCTCACTCTCTTGTCCTTCTAAGACGTACCCAGGCCGACTACTCATCTCCCAATTAGACCCCTTGTCTCTCAACTATTCTATTACCCTCGTTATTCTACCTTCTTCGGCCTTCCATTCCCTCTGCCCTCTTCAAGACAACCTAGCTTTGTACACCCCCTCTTCATCTCATCTCTCTGTCCCTAAGTCATTACAAACCCCTCTCCTACCTCCCTATCCACCCATGCAGCCTCCTCCACTCACCCATCACCCAAAAATCCAATTGTAGAACATCCTATAGGAATTACGGAACATCCTGTAGAAGTTCTGAAACATCTTGTAGAACCCCTGCAGACTTCCTGTAGAAGCTCATAAACACGGTTGCTTGGCATCCAAACTTTGTGAACCTCTCTGAAAGGATGTTAGGGACTCCTTAGACCCTCTCTGAGCCTTCCTGACCTCTTCCAAGCATTTCCCCCCTTGACCTACCCCTACACAGTAAAGATCCAGTTAGAAGCACATGCATAATAATTCCAACAAATTGAAACAAAAATACAAAAAGTGTTCTCTTCAGATCAAAGTAGTCTAGACACATGCATCTCACCTTCCTAGAAGTAATGGAATCTCTTTCAGTAATTTTCATTCCCACCTTTGCATCAGTAGGACTAGTTGGTAGAATTAGGGTTTGCTAGGGTTTGCGTTTCTTGTTGGCTTTCAGTTCCTTTTTGAAAATAGATTAGCTTCATTTGAGTTAGCTTTCGTCCATCAGTTAAAAAGCTTCTTCTGAGAGCTCATAGAAGTTGGCTTGAGCCCCTAGCGGACTTGTGCCAGCTGACCAAGTGACAGCTGCGACAAGAGCTAGTACTTGTGCATACAGCACCGTCGCTTCCAAGTTTGTTACGAACTATCGGGTTGATAAAATTAGAGAAGGAAGCCCCAGGAGTTGTAGCATTATTGCTACAATACTGGAGCCCACCACTAGAACAGATGTTAAAGTCTCCCGCTTCGGGACAAAGTTCAACATCCACAGCCTCATATAGAGGCCAGCAGCTGCATAGAAGTAGGGCCCTCCTTCAATCACTCTGTCTTTATCCTTAATATTAGTGAATACCACTATAAAGAATCCTTTTGATCCCAGATGTAGGTCAATGCTCCGTTTTGGTTTCCAATGGTATTTAATCCATGTCTGTAAAGATTTTTCAGTGGGCCATAAGCCCATGAATTTACAAATGATAGCATAGGTTCACATGTGGTTCCTCTGTGTCTGCAGCATAGGATCATTCAGGACCACCCTTGGTGTAACCTCAGATTTGGGCTTACAGGGTCCTTTCTATGCCTTAGTTTTTGCTCACTTTTCCTTGTCATTTTATTCCTTTCCTTTTGTGCTTTTATTCTCACAGTGTTTGTCTCCCTCCTTGTCTTCTTCCTGGCTTTCTTTCCCATCTTCCTCTCTATAGACCTCTTCCATAGGCTTCTTACCACGGCTGGTAACCGCCTGCTTGTAGGAGGGAGTAGAGCTCCCTCCTCCTCACCCTACCATGGAGATTAGCACCTGCAAGCTTCCAACCCTATCTTTCCATCACTCGTCGCCCTCTACACCTTCGTGTTGCTCCAAAGTGCCTTATCCTATGAAATGTTCATAAACCCACATATTTCATATCCCCTACCACCTATCATTTTCCTTCTAGTTTTTATCAACTTAAAGCTTCTTCTTCTGAACAACCTGAAGAGACGTTTTCTGTATATACCAATCCTCTCTTTGTAACAAAAGAAGGTATTCCTTTACAGGTCCCAAAGTTAGTTCTTAAGACTACTTTGAAGCCTTTCAGGAGATCTCCTCCTCCACCTCCAACTAGTTCACCAACCCCTAAAGCACCATCTTCTTCCTCTATTTCTTCTTCATCCTCTACATCCACACAAACACCTCATACTCCACCTGGACAACCTCATACACCACTTGCTGTCATGGATTTCTGACCAATTGTATAGGCTAGATATGCTGCCTTAGTCTTACCTAATAACCTTGATGCATTCCCACCTGGATACTTAAAATACCTTCCCAAGTACAATGGAGAAACTAGTCCCTCAGCTGAGGACCATCTTCAAGCTTTCCTAGACTTTGCAGACAATATGAATATTGAGCAAGAGAATGTTTATATGAGATTGTTTGTACAGTCACTTGAGGGAAATGTGAGGATTTGGTTCAGGGAGTTAACAACAGCTACCATTAGAAATTGGGAAGAGCTTAAAACCATATTCAAAAATAAATGGGGTGTGAAAAAGGACCCTCTTTACTTCCTCACAGAATTTGAAGGGATTAAAAGGAACTTCGGTGAACCAGTAGAATATTTTGTTAAAAGATTCAACAAACTCTATCACAAAATGCCTGCTAATTGTAAGCCTCCTGTAGCAGCAACTAAGTCTAGATTTTCGAAAGATTTTGATGATGACTTTGCTGTTATGATATGAGAGAGAACTTCAAGAACTCTTGAAGATATGCAAACAAACGCTATAGAAGTAGAAGCAAATAGGGAAGCCTCAACTTAATTTAAAAATTAAGGAAGAAAAGGCCCAAGGAAAGCTTAAATCTATTTAAGAAGCCTCGAGTTCCTCTAAGACAAAGTCAGAAGACTCAAAAATAGATGAAATAACATCTTTTCTTAGAAACCTATCAAATAGGATTTCAAAGATTTATACCCAACCTAAGACAATACAACAAACAGTTTCTAGGCCCCAAAACCAAAAATGAGGTTAGTATAAAAGAAACCAACCACTACAAATTCTTGAGAGACCTACCAATGATCAATAGGTTCCTACTCCTCTATTGATAGATGACCAACAACCTGATGATAATACTATGAAAATCACTGAAGATATTAATAGTACGGATTCTTCTTCTTCAAATCAAATAGCGATCATTCCTCTCTAACAACAAGATCAGGTTCAAGAAGAATAAGAAGCTACACAGGTATCTAAATATCATGCTTTTTCTAAATTTTTAATTTCATAATTAAACCAGAGGTATGACCTTAGGCCTAGGCCTGGTCCTGGGAGACCTCCAAAGGAAGCTTTAGTGATTGAACCACATACCATAACTGTTGAAGCTCAAACAACTCTTATTCAGCCATTAGATTAGTCAATTGATACTTCCCAAGCTGGTAAAAACATTTTGATTGCATTTAATGTTGAAAAGGAATTAGAGAGGGTTAAGATCCCAATTCCATTGTCAGAACTTTCTAAAAACCCTGGCTATAAAGTTCAAGTCACTAAATGGATCCAAAATACCTTGGTTGATCCTAAAGGTGATGTCATAAGTCTACAAGATGAAAAACCAGTAGTAGTCTTTCGCCCTAGTTCAGACATGATAGATGAGATAGTGCCTCCCTTCTATGTAACTCTTAAAACAAATGATTCCATGTTGTACAATTGTATGCTTGATTCAGGAGCATCAGACAACCTTATGCCAAAATCCATCATGGACTGTTTGAAATTAGACATCACCAAATCCTACCACGACCTGTACACCTTTGATTCTAAAAGGGTGCACTGTTTAGGATTGATCAAGGATTTAGTGGTCACCCTTGCCCAAATTCTAGTAAAGAGTGTAGTACTTGACATTGTTGTCACAAATATCCCTCCTAAGTTTGGAATGCTCCTTTCTAGGTCATGCTGTGCCAAACTAGGGGGAACTCTACAGATGGATATGTCATATCTTACTATTCTTGTTTTTGGAGGAAAGTAATTAAGATTATATAGAGAGGTAATATTTACACATACTAATTGTAAGACTTACCAACCAAGGTACCATCCAATTTATGCAATAGATCAAGACTTTGGTTGTTTTCATCTCACTTCAAGACAACACAAAACTCAATTCAAAATTGAAGAGGTAGTTGAAAGTCCTGAACCAAACCAAACCAATATTTGGAAATTGTTCTTTGATGCCTCTTGCACAAAAGATGGGGCAAGAGCTATAGTAGTTTTAATATCACCTGAAACAGAAAATAAACACAATCACGTAAATTATATTTTGAAGTTACCAATAATGTTGCTGAATATGAAGCTTTCCTTTTAGGATTACAGCTAGCCAAAAGCTTAAAAGTTTATAACTTAAGTGTGTTTACCGCTTCTGAACTTATTGTTAAGCAAGTAAAAAATGTTTGCCAAACCAAGCACCCTAGACTTAGGTCCTACTGAAATGAGGTATGGGATTCAGTTGAAAACCTATTCGATGCTTTTAATTTGACTCATATTCCCAAAGATCAGAACATTCACACGGACGCTTTAGCTGTCTCTACTAGTGATTTTAAAATCCTTGATCATACTGATGTACTTTATCAGATACAAGTCAAATATAGGCCATCTATCCTTGATAATCTGAAACATTGGCGAATATTTGAAGATGATGAACAACTGAAATCATTTCTGCAAGTAGTAGATGATTTCTCATTTCTGCAAATTGATGAAGATATGGCTGAAATAAATGAAAACATAGAAGGGAATTATACTTTATATTTTAAAGCCCAAATTGCTGATCACAACATTATTCAATTATCAAATAATTTTATTCCAAAGGGACTCATTCCTTAAGAAAAATTATTCGATCAAAATGATGTTTTCCAAAACCCACAGTCCATAATTTTCTTCATAATATGACGTAGAAGAAAATTAACGTTGGAACTTATAAAGGCATTAAAAATATCAAATTGTGTGCATAACTAGACCCATAAATCAAAGCTCAGTATTTTAAATTACTGCAATATTATAAAGACGTTTTTTCCTGGACTTACGCTGATTTAAAAACCTATGATACATCGTTAATACAACACAATATTCCTCAGAATACAGAAGCAAAACCATATCAGCAGAAGCTTAGAAGGATAAATCCAGCTCTTCTACCAACTGTAGAAAGAGAAATTAAGAAAATGTTAGATTCCCAAATCATCCTCCCTCTTAGATATTCTAACTGGGTTGCAAAGCTGGTTCCTGTTAGAAAGAAAAATGGAGAAATAAGACTCTACGTGGATTTTAGAAATATGAATAAGGCATCATTAAAAGATAATTATCCTTTGCCCAAAATGGATCAACTAATGCAAATGGTTTCAGGAGCACAAAGAATTTCTATGCTCGATGGTTTTCAGGCTATAAACAAGTAAATGTTGATACAATAGATAGAGAGAAAACAAGTTTTACTACACTCTCGGGTACATTCATGTATGCAAGGATGCCATTTGGCTTAACAAATGCTGGAGCAACGTTTCAGAGAGCTATGGACATCGCTTTTATGGGTCAAGTAAATAAATTTGTGGTTATTTATCTTGATGATATAACTTTTTTTTCTAAATCTAATCATAAACGTTTAAAGCACTTGATGAATGTTTCTGATAGGTGTAGAAAATTTGGAATATCATTGAACCCAAAGAATTCGTTGTTTGTTGTTAAAGAAGGAAAATTGTTGGGCATAATTTTGAAGGAAGGAGTAGTAATTGACCCCAAACGAGTATCTGCCATAGAAACATTGACCTTGTCTAGAAACAGAAAGGAGACTCAAGCTTTTCTAGGCAAGAGATTAATTTTCTAAGGAGGTTCATTCCCAATTATGTAGAGATAGTGAAGGATATAACATACATGCTCCAAAAGGATCATGAAGTCAAATGGACTCCCTCTTCTAGGCATGCATTTGAACAAATTAAGATGGCTATCTCTAAAGCTCTTGCCTTAGCCAGTCCCGATTATACCAAGCCATTTAGTATTTTCTCTTTTGCCTCTAAAACAACCCTTGCTGCTGTTCTTTTACAGAAAAATGAAGATTCCCATGACCAACCCATAGCCTTTTTCAGCAAGGTTATGATAGATGCTGAGCTTAAGTATGACATCATTGAGAGGCAAGCCTATGCCCTCATTCGAGACCTGAAATCATTTAGAATGTATGTCTTACACTCACCTATTACTGTTTATGTCCCAAATAGTGTTGTAAAAATTGTCTTAACCCAACCAGACATTGATGGGAAAAGAGGTATATGGATCACTCAAATTCTGGAATTTTATCTAACTATCAAGACTACCAAGCTAGTAAAAGGTCAAGGATTAGCAAAGCTTCTAGCTAAATCCAACTGCAATGTACTTGGAATCAATTATGTTTTAGAAATACAAGGGAAGAATCCACAAGAACCTTCCTTTCAGTCTCAAGGGAAGAATACACAAGAACCTTCTGTCCTTGTAGAAGGGGAGAATCCAAAATATCCTTCCCTTCGTTCTAAAGGGGAGAATCCACAAGAACCTCCACCTTCAGAGCAGAACAGTTCTATACACATTGATGAAAAATTCTTGTTGTCAAACTGGTATCAAGATATTGTAAATTTCTTGATCCATTTTGAGTGTCCAGCATCATTCTCCAAAACTTGTGTAAAACCCTCAAGTTAAAATCAGTCAAGTATTGCATTATTAATGCAAATTTATTCTGGAAAGACCCACTCAACATTTTTCTATTATGTTTAACAGAATCTGAAATTGAAGGAATCATTGATCAATTTCATACATGATTTTGTGGGGGACATTATGCTTTGAGAGCCACAGCATACAAGATTTTGAGGGGAGGATTTTATTGGCCTACATTGTCCTTACAAGTAGGGGCAAAGGTAAGAGGTTGTTCCTTGCCAAACGTTTGCTGGAAAATAGAAATTAGCAGCTCTTCCACTTGTTCCATCAATAGTTTCAGCTTCTTTTTCTCAATGGGGATTAGATTTTATTGGAGATATTCACCCCACTTCAAGTAATCAACATATATGGATCCTCATTGCAATAGATTAATTTACTAAATGGGTGGAAGGAATTCCAGTCAGAAATGCTACTCATGCCATGATAATTACGTTTATTGAGGAGAATATCTTGTCTAGATTTGTTTGCCCAACTCAAATTGTAACTGATAATGCAACAGCTTTTTCTAGTGTTAAAATAATTAAATTTTGCCAAAAATTTCAGATTCTATTACATCATTCAACTCCATATTACCCTCAAGATAATGCCCTTGCAGAATCATCAAAGAAAATCTTGGTAAAGGTAATAAAAAAGACTCTAGCTGATCATAACAATAGCTGGGATTCACATTCGATTTATGTAGTATGGGAAAATAGAATTACTCCAAAGAGATCAACTGGCAAATCTTCATTTCAATTAGTCTACAGGAAAGATGCAATCTTCCCTACCAATTTGGCTTTCCCTATTTTAAAATTTTTGCAGGATGCAACAGATGAACCTGATGATTTTTCTAGAAGAATAATTCAGATTATTGAGCTTAATGAAAATAGATATGAAGTTCAATACAAATTGTAGAAATATTAGAATAAGATGAAGGTCTTATTTGATATAAGAGCCAAGGAAAGATACTTTAAGGAAGGTGATCTAGTTCTAAGATGAGATGCTAGGAGAGAAGAGAAAGGAAAGCATGGCAAATTTGACAATCTATGGTTTGGACCTTTAGCAATTGTTGAAGTAAAGGGTAACTGTTAGCTATGCTACATATCTATGATTTTTGAAGGTTGGAAATGAGCCTGGTCTACTTGGTGATGCTTAAAGGAGGCTTGCGGTGGTCATTCTCCTTTCTTTCCCTCACTCCGCTTAGCCTCTATTACCTCCATTTGCTCTGTTTTTCTTCTAAGAAACCCAACAAAACTCCTTTGGTTGCCAGCCCTGAGCGCAAAAGCCAAAACCCCATAAAACCTCGCCCATATGACTTCATGCCTTTATGAAATTGTCACCTTTAATCACAGTCGTCGATTTCTACCCGTCAATCCAACAACTCCCGTCACGCCCGATAAAGCGACTTGCCCGATCATTTCCCCACCATCCGATCATCTCCGCCAAGAGCGGACAACCTTCCCTCTTTTCACGCCCACAAAGTGAATGAACATTGGCATGCGATGGAGAGCGGTTTCTCTCTCTCTCCTCCGCCACTACGTGTCATGCACTGAATGGGATCACACGCCCTCATCTTTTTACCACCCAACACCCGAAGGTAGTGCAATTGATACTACTGACCGCTTAACCTTCCATCCCCACCCGATCACCGTTGGATCTGCCTGCCTGAGATCCAACGACCTATGTTCGCTCTGCTGCCATCCCTTCCGATACCCTCTTCCAAGCCACCTCTGTCATCTATTCTCCCCATCCGACGGTCGATCTTCCTCCCTCACCCAACTTGTCCATTTGCCACAAAGTCCATGTCCCTTGACTGTTCCATGTACCCAAAGGACGAAGGCGACCGACTCACTAGTACGAGTTGCAGTTTCTCCTCAACAACCATATTTAACAAACTGTATGGCCGAGGAGGAAAAGGACAGAGTGTGAGCAGGTAACTGCATTTAGCAGTTATGTAACTTCATTGATACAAGCACTCCAGCTACCTGAGAGGATAGAAGAGCACTTGAAAAGATCAGATTCATCCACTAAAACAAGCAATCGCACTAAGAGACTCCATCAGGTAGTTAAATGCAATTGGTGGTCAATTATGACCCCTCCATACCTAAAATGGCCAAGTGCCTTTGTAATGAAACTCTATATATACCCGAAAACAAGATGTAATCAGGGCTAATGGTTGATGTTCTGATGTAAGGTTCAACTTCTGGAGACTGTAACTATTTTGACACTTACAGTGTCTCGTCTTCATTTTCAGCTAATACAGGCTTCTTTTGTTGTTAACTGCTCACTTTCCATTTCCTCTCTATTCTAAGCTGTGCCTGATATAATGTATTCTTGATCTTTAAGGTTTAGCACTAGAAATCCGTCATCCTATCTATGTGTTGGATTGTTGAATGTATCATTGAACAGGTTATCCAGGTTTCTTTCTATCTAGTGTTAGAGAGCTGTCATCTTGTCTATGCATTAGTGAAATATATTTACAGGCTTCTTACTGGTTGC
This sequence comes from Pinus tabuliformis, assembly GCA_031772625.1. Lineage (NCBI taxonomy): Eukaryota > Viridiplantae > Streptophyta > Pinopsida > Pinales > Pinaceae > Pinus > Pinus tabuliformis. The sequence continues at coordinate 1,194,854,502 of CM062807.1, read as the reverse complement.
AACTGGCCATCACATGGTCTTGTGCATCTGTTGGTGTGGTTAGTATTCTTCATATTCACCTTATCTCCAAACTGTGAGTAGTTGGTGGTCTAAAGCCTTCTAGTCTGGGGGTGTTCATGCATGTCTGGAGTGAAACAAAGTAGAAGTGGTTATCTGGCTTGGACAAGAATCATTCCCTCCATTCATCCATTACAACAATAAGTTGAATTTATATGTTACCAAGCATCTCCGAGCTACGACATAGGAGAGTTTCTTGGAATCCTAACATAATTGGTGCCGTTGTCGGGGAGAGGAGATTGAAGCTCAGCTTCCCTGGGAGAATGACACAGACCCAACTTTGATGACAGACAAAGCTTGGACACATTTCTAGTTGTAATCATCTATCTGGCGACTGTACTAGAGGACAAACCTTTGGCGACTCCGCATTACAGTTCTGGCTTTGTTCGTGAGGCATACCTAGAGAAATCCTCAGAAATCACCAGCTGACCCAGTGCTTGACCCTGAGAAGATTGTTAAGCAGAAAAAGATCATATAGAAAGGAGCATCAGGATCAAGTAAGCCTAAACACTCTTGTGTTTCTCTGCAAGAGAAGATTGTGGTTGAGAATGTACAGTTTGAATATATAGAGCCTAGCCTTGTTAATGAAGAAATACCCTGAGAGATTCATAAATCTCCTTGTTCATTAAGTTCCCCTTTCAATCTCAGTCCAAAGGAAGCCTCCCATACAGTCCATCATATTCCTTTGTCCCTAACATCTATTTCACAGCTCCCTACCATTCAAGCTGCCAGTATCCTTCCACCTACACCAGTCATGGCAGGCCCATAAGCTCCTACTAAGATGGAAAGAATCATAGCTGCTAGGTATGGCCCCTAGTCCTACCTGTTCCTTTGAATGCCATGCCTACAGGAGAATACCAGAAATACATGCCTAAGTTCACTAGTACAGAGGGAGTAACAACTGAAGAGCACTTTGAATCTCTTTATAGCTATGCTGATAACCTTGATAGCAATGAAGGCGATGTGTGGATGAGAATTTTTGTCAAGAACGTTGATGGAGAGGCTAGAAAGTGGTTCAGAGAGTTGACCCCTAGGTCCATAGCAGACATTGAAGCATTAGATGATGTGTTTTTAAAGCATTGGGGAGATAAGAAAGCCCTGCTATACTAACATACTGAGTTTGGAAACTTCAAGAGAAAGAATGGGGAATCATTGTCTGATTTTAATAAAAGGTATAATTGTATATATAACAAGATACCAGTTGAGGTAAAGCCTACCCCCACCTCTGCAAAACTCACCTATGCTAATGCATTTGACTCTGATTTTTGCTTGCTGTTAAGAGAAAGAAGATGTGCCATGCTGGCTGAAATGTAGGATGCAGCTCTAGAGGTAGAATCTAATATCATGGTTGTATAAAAGCTCAAGGGCCATGCTGATAGAAGGAGGCAGAGAGGTGAAGCTGCCACCTCTTCTTCATCTTCAAAGCCCAAATTAGATAAAATGACTAAGATGATAGAGTTACTGGTTGCTGAGATATCTAAGCTGAAGGTTGAGCAGAGTTCTGGGAAGGCGAGGCTACCTAACTCATTTGCTCCTAGAAACCCAAGTTCCTTTAGAAGAGCAAATGATCAATTGCAGATCATTCAAAGAGGAAAGGAGACCAGTGAAGAACAGAGAGTTAAGGCTCCTTTTTAGAACGTAGTCATTATTATAGACATTTTTGTGCCTAACAACATGAAGCATGAAATTTCAATAATCTAAGGGACCCAAAGTCCCTAAACATGTTGTTCCTACCCCTAGAGGAACAAGGTCAGCAAACCACAACACTAAATATTAGTTCTCCACCTGAAAACACTCAAAAATAAGCTAATTCTGGATCATGTCAACTGCTCCACTGAGCATCTGCGCTGAATGTCAACTGCTCCACTCTGTACCTGCACTGAATGTCAATAGTAATGAAGGCTACCTGCGCTGGGCGAGATTGGCCAAGTGGCACAGTCATTCCTCAATGTGTCAAATGCCCAGGAAGCTTCCAAAATGACACTTGGATCAGGGAATTCGACTTGTGATGAGTAAGAGGATCTAGATCTCCAAGTGGAAGCAAGAACCTCCAAGTGGACTCAAGAATTGAAGAATAACTGAAGTGGGAGAGGACACTAGTCAGCTCCATGCCAAGCTCAAGCTGACTCATCCTTTCTCCAAATCTCCTATATATAGAGCTCTCTCATGAGGTCTAAGGAGGCTGGAATCTTGTGAATGTAAGGAAGTGCTGTTGGTTTGAGTATAGAACTATTGGGTGATTTGCTTGAAGGAGGTGAAGAGGAGATTTCTTTCTGTTGGGAGGTGTTGCTGGATTGGGCCTCTTATGGTTGTAACACTCTCAAAACTTTACTTCTTCCATTAATAAAGCATTTGAGGTTCTTCTATATGCATGTGTCTCAATGGCGTATTGATACTTGTATATTTGATTGATTCTAATCCTTGAATCAATTATGAATGTATGCTTCTTGTAGTTTCCCTCTCTTGTTATTTTGCAGGATCTTGGTGTAGCTGGGCTAGTGAAAGAGCAAGGAGCTGGGAGCAAGCAGCAAAGAGGGAAGATTGGATCAATCATTAGCGGAAGATAACGGTTAGTGGATCTCTTTCTCCTCTCTCTTACATCTCATAAAGAAGTAATCTCGAATAGCTTTGCATTCGGTTGTTGCTGAGGTACTATCACCCTTAGAGTGGGATAGGGTCATTCCGTATTGGATACTTTTCCCAACAACAAATTGGTGACTCCGCTGGGGATCGTATCTTGTTGGTTGTTTGTGTTTTTTCTATTCATTTCATAAACACAGAGAGTACCGAATCGAACTGCATTTGGATCTTTCAAATGCAAAGTAGAGGGCAGCTACTCTAGGTCAGTTTCTGGGCAAGTTTATGATTTGAAGAGCTGATCCACAAGGACTCTAATAAGCTCTTAGTGATAGCTTTTCATCCTTCTTGTCATCCCTTAGTGTGTACTTGACTGATAGCTTCTGATTTGGCCAAAAACTGTGAATTTTTTAGCAATCTGTGACCCGGAAACCAAGAGAAACGAAAGTTTCATTCTTCAGTGCAGGCTGTGTGAAGCCTGTCTGCATTTCAGCACAGTTCCCGAAGGGGCTACCTACACTGAAGGTCAAACTGCCTGTGTACCACCTGCGCTGAACCAGTCTTGCCTTGTGCTACTGGGGTTTCCTGCTGTTTCTTGCCCTGTTTTCACTCTTGTTTTTGCAGCCTGTTACCAGTCAATGTACCTATCAGAAACCAACTTTCCTTGCCACTATTTTGCCTCGGTTGTATAAAGAAACTGTGTTTTTTCTTTGTGTATTTCTTGTATCATTTACAGTTTCCCATAACGAAAGTGAACTAGTCTTGCTGTGGCCTCTTAGATCTAGACCTGTGATAAAGTGTCGTTTGATCTTAAGAGTTAGTTTGTTTGCTGTTCATAGCTGATTGAGCTTTTGCTTTCGTCATATGGTTTGAATTTATATATTTCTAGTGTCGAAACAAGTAAATATTAAGGTGTCTTTTGATTTTGGACAAGCTTGTTTGCTTTCACTTGAATTGAATTCAAAGTTATACAACAGCTTTCTTTTTGTGTCGCACAAACATTAAGAAAGAGAAAAGAAATACCTGCATTGTGGATGTGCATTATGACAGTTTGCATGTTGATTTAGGAAAAAGTGCATTAGTGTGTGCTCTATGATCTGTGTGAAAAGATGTTGTCTTTCTTTTCCCTCAGTAGTTAAGATTTTCAAAGTTGAAAGATTGAAAAGCTTGCTTATCATCTTAGACTGCATTTAGGAGTGTTATCATACTTCTCGTGGTGATCCATAAAGGAAAACTCCTAAACAAGATCAACCTTAAAATAAATTGAATTTACATAACAACGCATTGAAACATAACGCAAACACATAGAGGTCTAAGCTAGAGACGTGTTTCGGCGTCGTTAAACGTGATATCTTAGCGTTGAGTGGTTGGGTGATTCCTCCACGGTGAAGCGATAAGTATCAATACGGACTTGTGCTCCCACGTACCGTCGCGTATATATTGGGAGACCCCTATAGGAACAAAGCCTTTATCCATAGGAAATCGTGTCGGCCGCCCTACTGATCGCAATGCAGTGAACACAGCATTCACGAAGATCGACCACTCGTACCGTAAAATGTATTCTGTGGTTTTGCGAAAAGTTTGGCACACCCTCTGCCTAAAACTCCAGAGCAGTTTCTTTTGGCCTTTTTCAAACTCTATAACTGAAAAAGTCCATCCGAGCATTTGTCACTTCGGGCTCGTTAAAACATCGAAGGAGACTAGAGTCATCTTTAGCTTTTTCTCGACTCTTAAAAAGTGAAAAAGCAAGTTGTGTCTAAAGCGTCGTTATAAAATTTATTTTAAACGGAACATAATCACCTCCTATTCCCGCGTTGATCTTTGGTTGAGAACATGGAACGCCCCAACCAAGGAATTCCACATGATGGAAATCCTAGTCCATTCTCCTCTTGGGGAGAAGTTGGTGCGCCCCACATGGCCACATTGTCGCTTCCAGGACTGACAATTGGCCTGCCTATTTGGCTATTCTCAACCAATGTAGTTCAGAACATCGTGGTTCCTGAACAGTCGAGTCAACAGTTAGATGAGTCTAGAGCTACCCACCAGCCTTCAACTTCCTATAACTCTTCCTCCAATCCTTCATCTTCGCAAGGTAGAGCCGGCAAAAGCCAAGCTCCCATGAAGAAGAAGGAGAAGAAGGAGAGAGAGAAGAAGAAGAAGGAGCCTAAGGCGACTGGGGGCAAGCAAAAGACATCTGACAAAAGTCCACACACAGCACAGACCGGGCCTAAATCGCCATGTGTCATATGTAGAGGAGACCACTTCCATAGAGATTGTCCCTGTATTCCCCGGATACTAAGGGATTGGTCCCCTTGGTTGCACAATTCGGGAGCATCAACCTCTGATAGCCATGTTGAATGCTTACCGTCAACCAGCGAAAGTGAAGGTTCAAGACAAAGAGGGGGAGCAAGATCCCCCTGCAAACTGTGTAAAGGCGATCACGCCATCCACCGTTGTCCCTTCTTAGACGAAGTGAAGAGAGTTTTGGAAGATCGCCCAGTTTCACCGTTGAGACTTCCTCCTGGATACAAAAAACTCGTGCCGAGTCCTTCGTTGGTTGAAAATACAGCTGGCCCGCTCAAGTGGTCAGCTGAAGCGTCAGTCATTGAAAATGAACCTACTGAATCCAGACCAGACGAAAGTCTAAAGGTCGATACGGCAGTTGACCCGGTTCCGCCTTCAGAGGTTTCATCTTCAAATGACACCCTCACTGAAGAGAATAAGGATGGCACCATCCAGATTCTTTTCATCAACACCGACTCTGATGAGCATTAGGGCAATGCACCCATTCCTTTATCGCAGGAAGGAACATCGTCAGGGTCATATCCGGCCGTGTATTCGGTCCCACCACCAAGCAACCTGGTTGTGTCCTTTGATTGGAACCAATTAGGCAGACCCCGGTTACCAGCCAGTATACCATTCAGAATCATAGTCCAAATTTACAGAATGGTAATGGCTGGAACTATCATTGATGAAGGGGCATCTGTGAGTATCCTTTCCTCTATTGCTTGGAAAGCACTGGGTTCCCCGGAGCTTTTGCCTGAGATAAGAAATCTCTCGGGTTTTGATAAAGGAACCAGTCGACCGTTAGGGATCCTCCCCAATGTGCCTGTTACATTAAAGGGGAAGACCGTTCAAATGAACGTGATGGTTGTTCAAGGACCCTTGGATTATAACCTACTCCTTGGATGAGACTATATATATTGCATGGGAGCTATAGTCTCCTCACTCTTTAGAGTAATGTGTTTTCCACACGAAGGAAGAATGGTCAAGCTCGTAGACCAACTTTCATTTCCGGGATCACGCATCGCAAATAGTCACATACCAACCCTCAATGGTCTATTCACTCAAGAAATGTCTCCACCCCCAGTCCTCCTTCCCGATGAGTGCGAGTGATTCGGAAAGATGGGACTGGAACCCAGGGGGCATGCATCCTGGTCTGCTTCGGGCAGAGGAAACCTTGGGTATAGGGTAGAATTTCCGCGAAAGAATATGACTAGTCCATACCCCGTCCGAAAGAAGGAAGAGGGGTTGTTCTAGAACAAGATTCTTTTGTCAAGGTTACTTGTTTGACAAAGGTCATTCACCATTGTCTACTTCGGTAGACAGTGCCGAAGAGATGTTTTCGTTTGATGGTGTTAACAAAACAATCTTTGGGTAACCAGAAAGAGGCAAGCCTCCCTCAATAACATTAATGTTTTGTCTTTGAGTAGTGTTCTTCTCTTGTCGCAAGTAGCTGCTCTCTTGTCGCAAGTAGCTGTTCTCTTGCGATCTTGCAAAAGAGCTGTCAAAAGTCAGGTTGACGGGAAGACAAGTACCGCATAAGACCTTTTAAAATAACGAGAAGACAAGTATCGTTAACATTAGACTAGCAAGACGACAAGTAGCTGTGAACACCCAAAGAAAAACAGAGGTGGAGGAGAGGAGGGGCAGCCTTGAAATTGTATTTTATACCTGGGGGCATGCAAACCTTTTGGAGTGCAAGCTAAGAGCGGTTATTTATCTGCTTTTAGGATTAGCCGTTTCCGAACTTGCATAAAGAAAGGATGAGATGGAGCATAGCTTATGTGAGGTGCGAGCTCTATAAAAAATGGAATCTTGCAGGAGACATTCTTATTTTATGACTGGTATCGAGCAGTTTTACCGCGGAATTTATGCTCGTTAAAAAATAGAAAAGCGAGATCCGAGCAGTTTTAGCACATAGTTCATGCTCGTTAAAAAATAAACATAAGATCGAGCAGTTTTACCGTGGAATTTATGCTCGTTAAAAAATAGAAAAGCGTGAGCAAGAGTTTCCTCCAGAGTTCAAGCTCATTAAAAAAAAATGAACCTATTCCGGTAAATAACCATTGTGATCGTAAATTTATTAGCCATAAAAAGCCTTGGTCGTGTTTGCACCTGCCACCTCCATTTCATTTGGCCGATCGTTCACCCCCATATGATTGTTTACCCATTTTGAGGAACAGCTACGAAGAGTGATTTCACCTAGCCATCCTTGTGACACTGCCGTGATTGGAAAATTCCAACCTGTACCTGGAATCTGCTGCTATCCCTGTTTATCACTCGTTCCTCAAAAGACGAGTCTTCTTTGAGCTCTTTTCTCCTGACTCGTAAAATATGAAAAGTTTGCCGAGTTTCGGCCTTCCAGCTCGTTAAAAGTGACAGGAAGAGCTATCCCTCCTCTAGATTTTAATCTTTTTGGACCTGAGGGATTATTACACAAAAAGGTCGAGCGCTTGTTTTATTCGGCTCGTTAAAGTTATCGAAAACTCATCCCTTCTGTATTGTTTTATACTTTTTCGGACTTAAGGGATTAGATGACGAAAAAGGAATTTTGGAGTTAACTTTCTGTACCTTTTCAGACTCTCTAAAAATGAAAAGGACCGAGTTTTCCTTGTCGTTAGACTATTTAAAATGATTAAATAGCGACAAACTTGTCTTTAGACGAGAACGAGTTTCCCTATCGCTAAGCTTGTTAAAACATAGCGATGGGCTTGCCCGAAGGGTAGGTTATAGAACAAGCATATGTTATCCTCCTCAAGCTTGACAAAAATAAAGAGGTACTGGTCAGAAATGACTGGGGAAAAATTGGGAGAACCTCAAAGCTTTAATGGTAGCAAGTCGCTCTTGAACATGACACTTTGTCCTCCGTATCACATCGGGTTGGGTTGTTTCATTCACCGGTCTCATCACCATGGTCTTCGCCAAACCATCCACATTTGGGGTAATGCTACCGATCCATCACATCAGTGTCATTATATGTTCAAGAGATGTTGTTCAGAAAGAGTCAACCGTGTCCCATCCACTGCCATACATTATCCTTCATCCATCCATGATCGCCACCCTGAATCATATTTCACAGATTGTTTTCACCTCCACTAAAATCATTAGCTCCGTTCCGTGTCACTGATGTGGGATTCATTAAGGCCCTCCTTTGACGGATCGCTTCTTGTCGACTTCAGCTCATTATCCAAGAAGTTGATCGAGGAACAACCCCCTCAGTACTTTGAAGCTTGCATGCCTCAATGGCAAGTTTCTCACTTCCGGCGACAGGTATACATCAATGACCTTCGACCAGAAGATTTTGCGTGGTGTTCGACGCCAAGTCCTTTATTCACACCACGTGAATTGTACTGCAATACCTTGAGGGTCATTGTCATTATTGGTGATTCCTCTCGTGCTTGTTAACGGTTTACATCATTGGCCGGTAATCAAGCGATGTCTTTCCATGTTCGACTTCAGCGCAATTCTCACATGGATCGACTTGTACTTAGAGTGAAGATCGAACGAGTTTGAAGACCCCGGATCTAGTTTCATCCATCCGGGCTGCGATATATATTCAGGATATAAAAACATTTGACATGTACATCATTGCAGCAGATGATCATCCTACTCAAAGGATGATAATTTCAGCAGAGAATTGTCAGTCTATCATCAGACGATCGTCTGTTCTATGTACCAAAATGAATTTATAAAGCTGAGCATGGGAATGCCCGCCTCAGCTAGATCATGAAAGCAGAATGAATCATAATGTATTGTATTGTATTTTATTACAGGTCACCTCTCAGCAATGGAATGAACTTCGGATCCTCCTGATAAAGCATTTCACCTGATAAACGACCTCATACTTTAGGGGGCAACTGTTATAGAAATTTTTGTGCCTAACAGCATGAAGCATGAAATGTCAATAATCTAAGGGATCAAAAGTCCCTAAACATGTTGTTCCTACCCCTAGAGGAACAAGGTCAGCAAACCACAGCACTAAATATCAGTTCTCCACCTGAAAACACTCAAAAACAAGCTAATTCTGGATCATGTCAACTGCTCCACTGAGCATCTGCGCTGAATGTCAACTGCTCCACTCTGTACCTGCGTTGAATGTCAACAGTAATGAAGGCTACCTGCGCTGGGCAAGATTGGCCAAGTGGCACAGTCATTCCTCAATGTGTCAAATGCCCAGGAAGCTTCCAAAATGACACTTGGATCAGGGAATTCGCCTTGTGATGAGTAAGAGGATCTAGATCTCCAAGTGGACTCAAGAACTGAAGAATAACTGAAGTGGGAGAGTACACTAGTCAGCTCGATGCCAAGCTCAAGCTGACTCATCCTTTCTCCAAATCTCCTATATATAGAGCTCTCTCATGAGGTCTAAGGAGGCTGGAATCTTGTGAATGTAAGGAAGTGCTGTTGGTTTGAGTATAGAACTATTGGGTGATTTGCTTGAAGGAGGTGAAGAGGAGATTTCTTTCTGTTGGGAGGTGTTGCTGGATTGGGTCTCTTATGGTTGTAACACTCTCAGAACTTTACTTCTTCCATTAATAAAGCATTTGAGGTTCTTCTATATGCATGTGTCTCAATGGCGTATTGATACTTGTATATTTGATTTATTCTAATCCTTGAATCAATTATGAATGTATGCTTCTTGTAGTTTCCCTCTCTTGTTATTTTGCAGGATCTTGGTGTAGCTGGGCCAGTGAAAGAGCAAGGAGCTGGGAGCAAGCAGCAAAGAGGGAAGATTGGATCAATCATTAGCGGAAGATAACGGTTAGTGGATCTCTTTCTCCTCTCTCTTACATCTCATAAAGAAGTAATCTCAAATAGCTTTGCATTCGGTTGTTGCTGAGGTACTATCACCCTTAGAGTGGGATAGGGTCATTCCGTATTGGATACTTTTCCCAACAACAGTCATGGAGGAGGAGCAGTTCAATGAAGAGGATGAGATCCACTGCATGGAAGATAAGGGCAATACTACCTTTTTGACATTATCTACTTACGAAGAATCATTACTCCAAGACCAGACCAATCAAGAGTTGTACAAAGAAGCTGTTCTGTAGGTTGATGAACAATAAAGGTACAATTTGAGATCAAGAATGAGTAATGTCAAGGATAACCCTACCCAAAGACCTACTGTCCCCACAGAGCAGTAGGCCAGAAAGCAAAAAAAGCCAGTAGTTGATCCAGTCATGCCCAAAGCTCCAGCTCAAGAGGTAAGAGGCCTTGACAATTTCCCTTCTCCTTTTAGTTTTGAATCAGAAATCCAAAAGTTAAAAATATTTGTGCCTCTGATAGAACTTGCAAAGAGTGAGGTATTTAGAAAGCCTATCCTTGATGCCCTTGAGCTAAAATCCTCACAAGCATCTCATGACTATGTAAATTTGCAAGATGATAAGCCTACAGTTGTGCTTATCCCAATGACTGAACCCTCTGACAATAGCTCCCCATCATTCTATGTCTCCTTGACCATTCATGATAAAACCCTCCATAACTGCCTGCTGGACACCGATGCCAGCCATAATTTGATGCTCAAAGTTGTCATGGAAGAGTTAGGCCTCGAAATTATTAGACCTTATCATGATCTATTTTCCTTTGATTCAAGAAAGGTAAAATGTATGGGATTAATCAAAGACTTGGTCATTACCCTAACTCAGTTGCCCATGAAGAGCATGATGATGGATATTGTGGTGGCAGATGTTCCCCCTAAGTTTGGTATGCTACTTTCTAGAGGGTGTATTAAGAGGTTGGGTGGAACATTATAAAATGATTTATCTTATGCCACTGTCCCATTTTTTGGAGGGGAGAGCAGGAGATTGTACAGAGAAGCACAACTAGCCTACATCATCAGTGATGAGAAGAATCCTTCTAATCATCCCATCTATTCTGTGGATACTGATTTTGAAGCATGTATTCTCCAAATTGAAGAATCCCAGAAGGTCTCGTTGCAGCTCAAGAAACCAATAGTCCAGGTCATGGGAGAGCAAGGAAGTCAGGTCTGGGAGATGTTCTTTGACGGAGCATGTTCTAGGGAGATTGCAGAAGCAGGGGTGGTGCTGATATCTCCAAAATAGCAAAGCACACATCTGCCTTTCAAGCTAACTTTCCAAGTTACCAACAATATAGCAGAATATGAGGCTCTGATATTGGGCCTTAACATAGCTAAATACAGAGGAATCAGAAAGATAAAGGTGTTTGGATATGCTGATCTCATCATTCAGCAAGTGAAAAAAGCGTTTCAAGCAAAGCACCCGAGGCTGAAGGAATACAGAGATGAGGTATGGAGACTCAAAGACTCTTTTGATAATTTTTGTATCTCATATATCCCTAGAGTGAAAAATCAGCTTGCTGATTCCATTGCTATGTTTGCTAGCATATTTATCCCTCCCATGCCTCCCAGACTAGTTTATGAAGTTCAGATGAAATATAGACCATCCTTGCCTAATAATGTCCAGCATTGGAAAGTTTTTGAAGATGATGATGAAGTGAATAGGTTTAAGGAAGTCATTGATGAATTCTCCGAAATTCAAATTGACCAAGAGAATGAAGCCTTGGAAGAAAGCCCCCAATCCCAACTAAAGAACAGAATTGGCAAAAATAACATTGTCCAGTTGCCCAGCAATCATATACCTAAAGGCCTAGTTCCCTTAGAAAAGCCATTCGACCAGAATGATGTGCCCTATAAGGCTGCCCAAAAAGAAGATCAATCTGCAGTCCATAAGCATAAAATAGGGAGCCCAGATCATCCAAAGTATATAAATATGTCCATCCCTCTGTTGGGTGGCCAAAGTCTGAATACTGTGCCCTAATGAAGTAGTTTGTTGATGTCTTTGCCTGGGAGTACAGTGACCTCAAAACATATGATAAAAATATCATCCAACATAAGATCCCCTTGGAGAAAGACACCATCCCTTTCAAGCAGAAACTGAGACCCATAAACCCTTTTCTCTTTCCTCTGATTAAAAAGGAGATCAGGAAGTTGTTGGCTGCCAAAATCATAGTCCCTCTCAGATATTCAAAATGGGTAGCCAACTTGCTAGTTGTGAGGAAGAAAAGTGGAGAAATCAGGCTCTGCGTTGATTTCAGAAATTTGAACAAATGCTCTAAGAAAGACAATTATCCTCTGCCCAAGATGGAGCATTTGCTACAGAAAGTCTCAGGAGCCAAAGTGATGTCTTTCCTGGATGGATTTTCAGGGTATAATCAAGTTGTAGTGCATCCAGAGGATTAGGAGAATACCACATTCACCACCACCTAGGGTAATTTTATGTATTCCAAGATGCCTTTTGGGTTGATGAATGCTGGAGCGACCTTTTAGAGAGCTATGGATATAGTATTCGGGGGAGAGAAGGATAAGTTTGTCCTTATCTACCTTGATGATATAACAGTATACTCCAACATCCATCAAGATCATTTGCAGCACCTGAAGAAAGTGTTTCTGAAGTGCAGAAGGTTTGGGATATCAATCAATCCTAAAAAATCACAGTTTTCTTTGGAAGAGGGCAAGCTGTTATGACACATTGTCTCTGATGAAAGTGTCAAAATTGACCCAGAAAGAGTAAGAGAAATACAGACCTTGTCTATCCGGAGATCAAAGAAGGATATCCAATCCTTTCTGGGAAAGATAAATTTTGTAAGGAGGTTTATTCCAAATTTTGCAGAACTTGTGAAACACATCACCTCCATGTTGAAAAAGGGGTCAGAAATCAAATGGACTGATGCAGCAAGAAGATCTTTTGATTCCATCAAGAGGGCTAATATGGAAGCTCCTACTTTGATCAGCCTAGATTGTAGCAAGGAGTTCCATATATTTTCGTTTGCCTCTAATGACACCCTTGAAACAATTCTATTACAGAAAGATGACAAAAGTTCAGAGCATTCAGTGGCATTCTTCAGCAAAACCTTAAGGGATGTTGAGCTGAGTTATGACATGATAGAGAAACAGGCCTATGCTCTTATCAAATCCTTAAAATCTTTTAGGATATACATTCTGCACTCCAAGGTAATTGCATATGTGCCCTCTGCTTTAGTTAAAGATGTCCTAACGCAACCAGATGTTGATGGAAGGGAGAAATGGATTGCAAAGCTGATTGAATTCAACATAGAGCGGAAGCCCACCAAGCTGGTCAGAGGTCAGGGCCTTGCCAAACTAATGGCTGAAGAAAATTGTAGGATGCTGGACATAAATCCCATAAGCACAATTTCAGAAGATGGACAAACAGAAGAAAAAATTGCATTAGGGCAGAGCCAGTTAGTGGTAGAAAATCTAGCTTCTTGTGAATGGTATTCTACAATGATTCAATTTTTGCTGAAACTAGAAGTGCCTCCAGGGCTAAGTTCAAGCCAAGACAGAACCCTTAAGCTTAAAGCAGCCAAGTACCATATTCATGAAGACCTGCTCTATTGGAGGGATCCATCTGGAATCCTTCTAAGGTGTCTAGATAAAGAACAATCCATAGAAGTTATGCATCAGTTTCATTCCAGCGTTTGTGGAGGACATCACTACTGGAAAACCACAACCCACAAGATCCTCAGAGCTGGATATTATTGGCCCACTTTATTTTCTAAGGTCTTTTCATTTGTTAAATCTTGTGACAAGTGCCAGAGGTTTGAGGGAAAGCAGCAGTTGAGGTCCTTGCCTTTGAAGCCTATTCATGCCAGTGGTCCTTTTCAGCAGTGGGGCTTGGATTTCATAGGGGAAATCAATCCGGCCAGCACAGATGGATCTTAGTAGCCACTGATTACTTCACTAAATGGATTGAGGTCATCCCTACCAGAAAGGCTGATCACCATGTGCTCATGAGGTTCTTGACAGAGAATATCTTCACCAGGTTTGGTTGTCCACATAAATTAGTTATAGACAATGCAGCAGCCTTCAGGGCAAAAGAGTTGGTGGACATGTGTGACTCAATGGGCATTAAGCTAGTTCATTCCACCTCGTACTACCCTCAAGGAAATGGTCTAGCAGAATCTTCCAACAAGAGCACGATAAGGATAATTAAAAAGCTGTTGGAAGACAACAAAAAGAATTGGGATTCTAAGCTCAAGTATGCACTGTGGGCTGACAGAGTGACCACCAAGAAATCCACAGGGAATTCTCCATTCAAGCTGGTATATGGCACTGAGGCTGTATTCCCAATTCAGTTAACCCTCCCTGTGGCAAAGTTCTTGCAAGAAGAGCAAAATGAGGAAGAGGACATGGCAAAAAGGATTTGTGATTTGGCAGAAGTGCATCAAATCCAGGACCAGCTGGTTGAGAAGTTTGCAGCAAATCAAAAGAGAATCAAGGAAGCCTTTGATAGGAAGGAAAAAATAGATAGTTTTCAGGTTGGAGACTTGGTTCTTAAGTGGGATGCACTGAAAGAGAAGAAAGGAAACCATGGGAAGTTTGATGCTCTGTGGACGGGACCTTTTGTCATCACTCAGATCCAAGGGAACAATACTTTCATGTTGCAAAGTATGGAAGGAGAGACAGTTTTTGATGGCCCAGTTAATGGGCGATTTTTGAAAATTTATGTTGTTTAAGGTCTTCAGGCCTTAAAGTTGTAAATATGTTGTTTTATCAATTTTAGTGTAAGCTCAATTAGACTCCATGCCCAATGGAACACTAGGAAATTTTGCTAATTTGGTTTTCACAGGAAAGGCCATGGTCTGCAGTTCTTGAGACCTCACAAGGAGGATCTCATCCCCAGAAGGAGCCAGTGTTAGCTCTGCTACATATCTGTGATTTCTAAAGGTCGGAAATGAGCTTGTTCCGCTTAGTGATGCTTAAAGGAGGCTCACAGTGGTCATTCTCCCTTATTTCCCTCACTTTACTTAGCCTCCGTTACCTCCATTTCCTCTGTTTTGCTTCTCAAAACCCAACAAAACTCCTTTGGTTGCTAGCCCCGAGTGCAAAAGCCAAAACCCCATAAAACCTCGCCCATATGACTTCGCGCTTTTATGAAATCATCACCTTTAATCAGAGCCATCGATTTCTACCCGCCGATCCAACGGCTCCCGTCACGCCCAATAAAGCGACTTGCCCAATCGTTTCCCCACCATTCGATCATCTCCACTAAGATCAGATGGCCTTTGCTCTTTTTGCGCCCACAAAGTGATGGAACGTTAGCACGCGATGGAGAGCTGTTTTTATCTCTCCTTCACCGCTACGTGTCATGCACTGAGTGGGATCACGCGCCCTCATCTTTTTACTACCCAACACCTAAAGGTGTGTGATCAATACCGCTTACCGCTTAACCTTCTGTCCCCGCCCGATCACCGTTGGATCTGCTCGCTTGAGATCCAATGGCCAACGTTCGCTCCACTCCCATCCCTTCCGATACCCTCTACCAAGCCACCTCCGCTGTCTATTCTCCCCATCCTACGAACGATATTCCTCCCTCACCTGAATCGTCCATTCGCCATGAAGTCCACGTCCCTTGACTGTTTCGTGTACCCGAAGGAGGAAGGTGACCGACTCACCAGTACCAATTGCAGTTTCTCCTCAACAACCATATTTAACAAACAGTATGGCTGAGGAGGAAAAGGACAGAGCGTGAGTAGGTAACTGCATTTAGCAGTTATGGAACTTCATTGATACGAGCACTCCAGCTGCCTGAGAGGACAACAGAGCATCTGAAAATATCATATTCATCCACTGAAACAAGCAAACGCACTCAGAGACTCCATTAGGCAGTTAAATGCAGTTGGTGGTCATTTACGACCCTTCCATACCTAAAATGGCCAAGTGCCTTTGTAATGAAACTCTATATATACCCGAAAACAAGATGTAACCCTGTTTGATGGTTGGTGTTCTGATGTAAGGTTCAACTTCTGGACACTGTAACTATTTTGACACTTGCGTCGTCTCGTCTTCATTTTCAACTAATACAAGCTTCTTTTGTTGTTAACTACTCACTTTCCATTTCCTCTCTATTCTAAGCTGTGCCTGATATACTATATTCTTTATCTTTAAGGTTTAGCACTAGAAAGTTGTCATCCTATCTATGTGTTAGATTGTTGAATGTATCATTGAATAGGTTATCCAGGTTTCTTTCTATCTAGTGTCAGAGAGCTGTCATCCTGTCTGTGCATTAGTAGAATAGATTTACAGGCTTCTTACTGGTTGCAGCCGGCCATCACATGGTCTTGTGCATCTGTTGGTGTGGTCAGTATTCTCCATATTCACCTTATCTCTAAACTATGAGTAGTTGGTGGTCTAAAGCCTTGTAGTCTAGGGGTGTTCACGCATGTCTAGAATGAAACAAAGTAGAAGTGGTTATCTGGCTTGGACAAGCATCATTCCCTCCATTCATCCATTGCAACAATAAGTTGAATTTATATGTTACCAGGCATCTCCAAGCTACAACCTAGGAGAGTTTCTTGGAATCCTAACATTAACAACACTTTTGTGCTACAAAATCTTGAGGGGAAATATTCCACTTATCCTGTAAATGGAAGGTTTCTGAAACATTACATTGAGTACTAAGAAGTTGAAATAGTTTTCATTGTAAATACTCCAGTTTTCGTTTCCTTTCCAAGATGTCAGTGTGATTTTATTACAGCAAGGACTCCATAGCTCAAGGAGAAGGCACATGGATCTACACGTTCTCTGCATTCTACAGGAGAAAGCAATCCACAGGTGGACCCAAGGTTGTAGCATTTTTTGGTTTTGATTAGATAGAATATTTCAAAAAATGTTAAGTTAGGATATGGACATAACAATAGTGAATAAAATTTTAGTTTAAAAAATATCTTGATGATGATGTCCATATCAAAGAAAATGTTAGGTAGATGCTCTAAAAAAATCAAGGCAAAATGAAAATGTTAGGTAGAAAGAAAACAAATAAACTCTGAAAGTGAGCAAGTCTAAATGCCACTACTCTGTTTCTGCAAAATAATGGTCGTGTGCAGCTTGTTATAAATGCCACAACCCATGACAGTCAAACTGTTTAATCTTGACTCCTTCATGCTTTATATTTGATGTTATAGTTAGAGAATAAGGATCTAGCCAAACTGTTTAATCTTGGCAGATCAGTAGTTAGGTAGAGAATAGTAAGGTGCTCATCAGTTTAATCTGAGCCCTTGGAGGTTATAAGGGTAGAATTAGATAGTTTGTTTTTGTTTTAAAAGAAGAAAGGAACAGGGTTTGCTAGCTTAAATGAACCCATTAAGTGAAGAAAAAATGATAGGATAAGCAAAGGGTAAGTAGAGAAAGGTTGGAGAAGTTTAATGGTCGATTGGACAAAATGTACATTTATCATGTTTTTATGCTCGTGAGGTAGTTACACGAAGAAAATGAAGGTTTACAAAGCCAATTTATTAACCTCCCTCATCCTTATTCATTCATATATTTACTAATTTCCCCTTCATACATTCATATTCATTTTTCACTAAAAACCCCTTTTTCTATGGTAAAAACCCTTTTTACCATGTAAATTCCCTTTTTATTCGAGAAACCCATAAAAAGACCTTTACCCTAAGTATAAATGCTATATGAAAAGTCAAATCATTCATAAAAAAAATTATACTTAGTGTTATTCCTCTTTCCCGCTTATATTTCATATTTTTCTGTTTTCCCACTCTTATTCCATATTAACATTAATTTATGTTATTAAATCCTTAAAATTCCCCTTTCCCATGTAATATAACGCCTTTAATATAATAACCCAAAAACCCTTAGTTTTTGTTTAAAAACTATGTATTATACACAAATATCACATCGGCAAGCCCGAAGGCCTTTAAACATGCATATACCATAGTTTTATTAATAAAACTATGTATTAACATATCGCATCACAATATCGGCAGATTGAAAGCTTTTCCATATAAATAACCCTCCCTGCATTGCAAACTCCGATTGCGATATGCGATGGGAAGCCTGGACCCGACCCATATATATATTACAGTTTATACCATTTCGCATATGCTCTCCATCGCAGTCCCGCTATTGTATAACCTTTCGCCTTTATGATATCTGATCTCCGATTGCGATAGACCTGGACCTGACCATATATATATATATATATATATATATATATATATATATATATATATATCAATTTAATGCTATATCGCATCCATTCTCATCACAGGTCTCGACCAAAGCCTTCCCCCCCGCCATACTGTGATAGTGATATTTGATATTAGCCCGAATCCAATATCATTATCGACCCAGGTCAATAAAATTTCAAATCCACCATTATGTGTTTTGTAAAGAATTTCTGTGTTAAATCTTTTTTCGATTTAAACGTAGAAATCACCCGAAACCTCCGTTTTAACTGCTAATCACGTTTTAACCCATAATTAAGCTATTCCTGCCTTGATTAATCCCTTCGTACTATTTCTTTCGCACTGTTCATCTTCGCCCGATAGTTCAAAAGAAGACTGTTTTACTGCTTTAATGCCATTTTCCTCTATTTGCCTATTTTATACAGTGTGGCCTCCATAATGCTTCTGCGGCCATTAAACCATGGTTTCACCCTCCGATATGCCCTAGACTCCTTCTAATACCCTTTCAAGCTCACATAAGGCCATTGAAGACCTCCTCTGTCAGCATATTTTTCTTAATGAGTTCTGTGTTTTGCAGATGAAGACTGTTGTTCCAGGTTTATAAACAAAAAGCTTGAGTAACAACTTGAAGACAAATATGAGCGATTTACTATGAAAAACACAGTGGAAACCCCAAATGCGTAATAAAGATAGAATGGAGCATAGTAAAAGTCACTCAGTAGGTAAAAGCATATTAAATAGAGTTTAAAGTTGTATAAGGTAAAAGAGTTAAATGAATAAATATGCCTGCGTAGAGGATACAAACAACAAAGCAACATAAGGGGCAAAATATCAATAAAGGGGATAACAAGAAGCAATTCAAACAACTGCCCCTATCTTCTTGCCATGAAGATCTTTCTTTTCCTAAAAATCTTAATCTATTTTAGGATCTTTTCTTAAGTTTCATTATTGTATAAATAACTCTTTTCTAGAGTTGAAAATTGTTCGGAGTTGAAGATTCATAGTTCATTGCTTGTAAAGTCTTGACTGTTAGTTCTACTTTGAACCTGGAAGTCACCTTTGAAGGAAGCTTTTGTAGACACTTGATGTACTCAGTCTTTCTGGGGCCTTAATACAAAATAGAGGATTCTGAATCTGGTTTTACACAGTTTTGTGTTATCCTATAAGTTTTTCTAGTTTTCAATCATTATGTTTTTCTTCATATGCTTATGACTTACAGAGATATCTAGGTAGGAACAATTAGAGTTTCAATTGATTCCTATAAGCTCCTGAAGTGATCATCTATTAAGATATTGGATTAATGCAACTGTCTGTGTAGCTAATCCCATCTAATCAAAAAATCATCAACATCTTGTGTAAGCTTAAGTATACTGGCTTGAATCTTTTGAACATAGTTTAGAAGGTTTTCCAACTTATGATTGTTCTGTTTTACAGTATAGAAACTGTGATAATCATATTTTTTGTTGTCTTCTACTCACCACTATTTTGATCTATATCAATGTGTAATGCTTTATAGCAGCCCTTTGCTGAAGTATTAATATAACCCAAAGGATTAATTACTTCAATCCTACATCTGTCTTCTTTCATTGGTCTTCCAAAATTAAAACCAAAAACCATCAAAACAGTTATTTTAGATGCTCTGGCATTGATAGCTTGACCTACTACTATCTCAAAGGTACAATAGTTTGAATGAAACTATTTTACAAAACGCTTAAAATAATTGGTTTGCATATACATAATAGTATTCTTGTCTATACTTGTATGTTGGACATGGGGCTTTACATTTGGGTTTCTATCTTTGTTTACATGGGTATTCTAAGTTCAGAACATAACCATCAGTTTTACACTAGAAAGGCTTGGAAATTCTATAGCCAGTTGTTTGCGCTACATGCACTTGAAAAGCTGTCATTTATTTCCTGAAGCCAAGGCATCTTTTAATGCAATTGACTCATAGCAAGAAGGAAGGCTATGACACAATCTAGATTTGCATTATTTGTATATTTACCTATCTATATGCTAAAAATTTAGTAGTGGCGTATATTGTATTCACGCTGCCTAGGAAGCTTACACCATGTGGCTTCATTCCTAATCTCAAACTAAACCTCGCAGCCAAACACTGATTCATCTCAAGAACAAATTATAAGGCCTTTAGGGCTTCAACATCGAGGACTCTTTGGTCTTATTTTTTCTTTGGATGCAAGGTCATTTGAAACTCAACGCATGTTATATTAGGATCCAAGGGAACAAACTTGGCGTATAAAGAAAAAGCACTACCTTCTACACAAGTTTTTATTACCAAACTAGGTGCACCAAACATTTTTTAAATCCTAAACACTAGTAGTAAAATTGTAGCAATTCATAGTAAGCAGTCTTCTGTAGCTGATATCAAAGGAAGAGATTTCTGTAGCAACAAAAGGAGATATTACCATGGGAAGCAGAAGGTTTCAAGAAATAAAGAACTGATAAGGGGAGTAGGTAGTTTTTCCAGATCGCAAATGTATCACAAAAGGGGTATTTAGGCCCTCAAGGAAAAGAACAGTGGCAATTTTTCCTGGCATGCCAAAAAATCGAAAATGTATCATAAAAGAGGCATTTGGGCCCTCAAGGAAAAGAACGAGGCAATTTTCCCCAACATGCCAAACAACCGCAGGTGCCCAAATCCGATGAAAACCCTCCCAAATTCTATCTTGTAGAAAACGTGCTTGATTAGACCCACTTCCTTTTCACACAGTAAATCAATAGTTTGTTGAGTACCCAGATACCCAAAAACTGAGATTGCTAAACCTATCAATCGAAATTCTGAAAAAGAGTAATGGGAAATTAGGAATGCAAGGCTTATGTTGAAAAAAATCTTAACCTTATGCTTGGCACCTACGTCAGAGCTCTGAAATAGTGAGGACAGAGGTAATCAATGGGGAGAAGAGGAACTTATGTCTTTCAATGTTGTACAATTCTTACACATCCACGCTTCGTTAGGTAAAAGCTGTAAACAAGATAGAGTTGTAAACTCTGGCATGCATAAAAAAGGAGCTAGAAAATCCAAAAAAGAGTGGAACCTCATTGCATCGATGGCAGCTTCAACATTGCCCATTGCTTCACTCAATTAAGCAACACCCTATTCTTGGCACTGTCGACATTGCAGACATCAACCCTTATATTGAATCCTTTGGATAAGAGTTAGGTTACAATCCGTTTTCCATTTTTTCCTGTGGCACCTACAACAAATACCCTATGCCTAGTGCAATAATTCAATGTTGAAGGTATGGTATGGCGAACGGTGATAGACTGACCAGCGGGAAGGAGAAGGGTACTGTTAAAACTAGAAACTAGGGCCAAACTCCATGTGGGTCTACTTATTAATGGCAGCTGATATTTTTCCTAGATTCCTCTCATCAAGAGGTGTAGGATTGATCTAAAAATCATTTGATTTCGACATGTATTCATGGAGATATGAATTTAATTGTGCTATGTGACAATTCATTAAGGTCAATGAACAACCAAATTACCCCATCTATCTTCAACATTTTACTATAAATAGAAGAGGTTTGCAAGTCATTTGAGACACACACTCACACCTCTTGTGATCTCTTCCTCCCCACTTTTTTGGGTTTTAGTGGAAGGAAGAGTTCCTAAGAGAATACGTTGTCCTAAGAGAAGATTCCCTAGCTCTTAACATTGGCATGGAGATGAAGGCCTAACAGTCATGAAGATAGGCTTCTAACGCTGCCCTAAAGTCCTGAGCCCTAGCTACACACACAACGATGTCAAGGAGGGTAGTGAAGTGTAAGCCCTCATAAAAGAGGCTTACACTGAGCTCAAGGATAAGCCTAAATGCCCTAACTGTTGGTCACAATTTGCTATTACAAGAGACCCTCAAAACACAGTAAAGGAGAGCCTTAATCTGATGTCTGAAAAACTCCTAATGTTCGATGTCATAATGGAGGCTCTATCCACTGAATTGAGATCTATAAGATGACCTAATGATAGGGAATAAATAGTCACCCAAACTGTCCTTGAGTGCCCTAAACACTGTGGTCGCAGTCAAGGAGGATGCATATACTTAGCCTTCTATATGCTACTCATACGCTTCCCTAAGCTATAGGAACGAGGCCTAGAAGGGACCCTAATCTCAGGTCTCAAGAAGACTTAATTTGCTGTCACAAATACAACTAACATTGCAAAGGAAGCTTAGCAACAACAATGTTAATTACAACTGTTCTAAGGCATAGGTAAGTTGGGGGCAACTGTCTCTATATTAGAAGGCTCAGGGTATCGCTTCCATTTAAGAACTTGGTAGCTAGCTTCTTTGCTAGGCTGGAAGCCATAGTAAGCAGGTAAGGCTGTTCCATGACAGTATTGATGAAAGTGCAACATGAATCGTACAACATCGTGCAACGTGAATGGTATAATGTAGTGATGATGAAGTGCAGCATGATGGGTGCAACATAGTGATGATGAATGGTGCAACATAGTGCATCATGAAAATGGTGCAACATAATGATGATGAATGGTGCAACATAGTGCTACATCGTGTAGCATGGTGCAACATAGTGATGATGAAGTGTAACATGATGGGTGCAACACAATGATGATTGTATGCAGTATGATGAGTGCAACATAGTGTAATTAAGTGCAACAAAATGATGGGTGAAACTCAGTGATGGGAGCAACAGAGTGATGAGAACAAATCAGTGATGGGTGCAACACAGTGATTCGTACAACACTATGATGGGTGCAGCATGGTGATGGAATCACCTTGGAGAATCAATTGAAGTAGTATGCCTTCACCTGAGTTCAAATCATCTACCTCATATGTTATCTTCTTAGTGAAGATCTTTGCCGAACTATTGAAGAACATAAGAAGAATTGATCAAGGGTTTCCCCGCATTGGGGTTTGTCCCTGGTTGGCACCACATCTTGTCTCCTCTTGTCTTGGCTTGTTTTCTGCGATTTATGTTTATGTTATATCTGCATTTTACTATCATGCTAAATATGATTTCTAATCTAGAATTAATATTGAGCTAATATGGAAAATTGAAGTAAATTTGCTCTCAGCATAGAACATACCTAAAATTAACAAGTACAACTTGCCAGAGAAGAGTAGAAGGTTTCAAAATAGGGTGGAGGATACCATAAAGAGCTATAAAAACACGAAGGTAGGAGAAAACATGTCGAAAGAAATTTGGACAAATGGAAAATTTCCATTGGTTAGAGAGTGAAATTTAAGCTTTCCCATTGGCCGGGGGTGAACAATGTTTGTCCTCTCCAAGCCAACAAAGAGAATGCCTATCAGCGTAATTATGTAAGAACATGTACAAAGTTATTTTCAAAATTACTAAATTTAGATGTAAATTAAAATGTATGGTTTTTATTTTTTGATGGCTCTAAGTTGAGTTCATGAGCAAGGTTTAGATGCACTCTTAGAGATCTTAAAGGATACAAATATTTGATGTCTTGTTGCTTGTATTTCGCATGCACAAATAATGTCACTAAGTATGAGGCTTTGATACAATACCTTAAAAAAGTGATAGATTTGGATGTTATATAGCTCCAACTAATAAGGATTTACAAATAGTTATCAAACATTTAGGAAATTCAATTCATTGTATTTTAATCACCTTATGAATTATAGAAATGAGGCATGGTTTATTATTTCTAATTTTGAAACATTCAATATTAATTATGTACATTGAAGTCAAAATGCAAATGCAAATTTACTTTCAAACACAACTCCTATATTTATACCATTGGGAAACTTTTCTATGGACATGTTTTCTAATGAACAATTTTCTAGACCCTCTATACCAAACAATATTACAAACTAGATATTTTTTGATGATGATGCCCCTATTTTAGAATTCCTCACATATAGAGATACTTTTAGGGGATCAACCATTGATGGAAATTAACATTGTGATCAACAAATTAATACATTTCCTCTAGATGCAAAACCAAAGAGTGAGAAATTATTTCTTAAATATGTAGTCCAAATCTCTGTAACAAATAATACCCACAAAATATTAATCTAGGTATTGGATACATGCCTATTGAGAGGGCTACATTTTTTCATTTCCTTAAGGAATTATAAATACTTTTTTCTCGTAGAATTACACTGGTTCAAAGACCCATGGCACTAAAATCATTCAGGATGTGATATCATTCAAGAAATATATAATCCTATTCAACAAACATTCTTAGATATGTATTCAACAATATAATAACAAATGAAAATGAATATAAGAGGAAAAATATTTGTTATCATTCATCATTTACTATGGGTATCCAATATGGTCCCTGTAAGGAATAAGAATGGAGAAATCGAGATTTTCATTGATTTCAAAAATATCAATAAAGTAAAAAACGATGAGGGTTTGTTGGAGCTCTGTGACCCTAATGGTCACGCGGCCATGAGGTAGGCAGCGTGGAAAACCTCGAAAACAAGCAGACAAGCGGAACTGAAACCAAGTGAGTACAGAAATGACAGAGGAAGTCAGGAGGGGAGAGATCCCCTCCTATATAGATGTAGCGGCAGGAGAGGGAACAAGCAAAAACAAACTAGAGGAGGAGATAAGGACACCAGGACCAGTCGTCGGAGCAAGATGGCAGGCAGGAAGCAAAGGGAAATGCTTAATATGTGCAACAAAAAAACCAAGATTTGTTATTCCCATGAACAAAGTAGAGCACTATAGAAGTTATATGAAGGACCACGCATTAATATGCAAGTTCATCAGTGTCTGGCCGTAAAAAAAAGACCTAAAAAGATGGATACAACAGAAATGGCAACCTCAAGGCCACACAGAGCTAAAGCTAGGTGCACGAGGCTTCTTTACGATAATCTTCTCAAACGTGAAAGAGTGTTTGAAAATGGTCCATATTTTCATAATAATGTAGGTTTATTCATGAGGTATTGGGAGGAATGTTACAACCCTGATATAGAAAAATTCCTAGCAGCTCCAGTGTGGGTAAGACTATTTGGATTACCAATGGATTTTTGGGACCCAGCGATTTTGGAAGGAATAGGAAATACCATAGGTAGCTTTGTCAAAATAGCTTAATCAACATATAAGGGAAGATACACCTCTTATGCAAGAATCTACGTCTATATGAACATAGCGAACCCTATCCCAGGGGCGGTGGAGCTAGAATACCACCAGGAGGTGTGGCAGCAGGCACTGGACTATGAAAACATCCCTTTCAGACGTAGAAAATGCCATGAATATGGGCACCTCTACAAGGAATCCCCCCTTAATGTAGAAGAGGAAGAATGGAAGACCAAGCAAGAGAGGAAATGTTAAGAAGATAATGATGGGTTTCAAGAGATAAAAAATAGGAAAAAACCCACAAAGGAAACCCCTAAGGACGGAAGAAAGGAACAACCAACCAAAACAAATAAGGAAAATAGGTTTGAAATCCTACAAGTAGAAGAAGAATATTCAGAGATCCGAGTAATGGTTTATCAGGAGGAAAAAGAACAGGAAGGCAGACCAAGTCAAGATACAAACAACACTAAACAAAAAACCAAAAGAGAAACAGGGGAAAAGGTAGGAAAAGAAAAGGAAGATAACCGAGAAAATGAAGTAATGGAAATATATACCAGCAAAGGGGAAGATCCAACAACAGAAGAAGAAATTCTAAGGAAACTTTTGGACAAAAGGAGGCACTTGGACGAAAGGTTTATCCCAAAAGAGGATAAAAATTTATGCAAGGAAACCTTCCAAAAATATAAATAAAAACAAGATCAAGGAAACATAGGAATGAATGAGAAACTAGGTATACAACCTGAAAAATAACCAAGAACAAAAAAGTAAAGTGAAAGGAGGGAAAAAAAGAGGTAGAAAGAATCTTCAGGAGTCAATACAAGTCATGGGAGAAATGCTAGTTTATACGGGAAGAGTAGTACTACTCTCAGTAGTCTTCCACCAAACAACCCCACCCACTCAATGGTAATTACATCCTGGAATATTCCGGGTCTTAATAGAAGAGGTAAGTAGAGATACCTAGCAGAAAGGATTAAAAGAGAAAAACCCCAAATTATGCTGCTACAAGAAACAAAAATAACAGGGGGGAAAATGGAGGAGATTCTTAAAAAAATCAAACCTCCATATGAATGTATGACAATTGATGGAAAAGGTAGTTCGGGGGGAATTGCAATACTATGGAACTCTGCAGAAGTCACTGTAGACTACTGGATAGGAATGAAAAGGATCCTCTCAGGGAGATTCAGACTGATAGGCCATAGAGACTGGTTCTTAGTTTCGGCGGTTTATGGACCCCATATAAAAGTGGAAAGAGGAAACTTCCTCCTACAAATGCAATAGTTAGGAAAAATGCACCCAGAAAAATTGTGGTTGATAGCAGGCGATTTTAACATGATCACTTCAAAAGAGGAAAAGAAGGGAGGACTACAACAAGAGGAACCAGACATCGAAAGATTTAGAGAAACACAGTCGACTCTAAAAATGATTGATATACACACCATTAATGGAAAATACACTTGGAATAATCGAAGAGGAGGAAGCAGGCAGATAGCTTTCATGCTGGATAAGTTTCTAGCAACAGAACACTTTATTGGGAAAGACATATTCTATGAAGTGACAATCCTTCCATGACAAGGATCAGACCACTGGCCCATAAAACTATAAATCGCCATGAACAATCAAAATCAAAATAGAACTTTCAAGTTTGAAGCTTTTTTGGTTGCGAGAACCAGCCTTCATATAAAAAATGGAGCAATGGTGGCAGAACAACGAGACTGAAATGAAAGGAAGGAATAAGATGCACACACTTCAATTAAGATTAAAGGAGCTAAAAGGAAAAATAAAGAAATGGAATAGAGAATAATTTGGCACTATTCAAAAAGACCAAGAAAAGCTTTAGACAGACATGAAAATAATACAATAGAAAATAATAGAAGAGGGGAGAAAA
This sequence comes from Pinus tabuliformis, assembly GCA_031772625.1. Lineage (NCBI taxonomy): Eukaryota > Viridiplantae > Streptophyta > Pinopsida > Pinales > Pinaceae > Pinus > Pinus tabuliformis. The sequence goes on along the minus strand of CM062807.1, from coordinate 1,194,827,679 downwards.
AAGGAACTAGCTTAGGAAGAAGGAGTGGTTTTAAACAGGGTAGAGGAAAGAAGAAAACAAGAGGAAATTTTATGGAGACAAAATTCAAGAGTACAATGGCTGAAAGATGGGGAAAGAAATACTAAATTCTTCCACAGAGCCATGCAGTAGCATAGGCAGCAGAATAGAATATTCTCTCTAAGAGATAACCAAGGCAACAGGTTAACTCAGAAAAACGAAATGGAGAGATTACTGATACAACACTTCAAAGGCATCTTGACTGAGATGCAAAGCAATAGAGAAGAGGTGATAGCAAAAATAAGTCAATATATACCCAGAAGGGTGAATCAAGAGTAGAACATGGCACTCCTAAGGGTAATCACTGAAAAAAGGTAGAGGAGACAATGAAGACAATGGCTAAGAACAAAGCCCCAGGACCGGACGGATACACAACATAATTCTTCCAAGCAACCTGGAGTTTTATGAAGCAAGACATTGTAAATGATGTGGAAGAATCAAGATGCACGAAAATAATGCACCTAACATGGAATGCAACCTTCCTAGCATTGATTCCAAAGTTAGAAAAGGTTGATGAACCTCAAGGTTTTAGACCAATAGCATTATGTAATGTAATTTACAAAATCCTAGCCACCATAATGGTGGACAGATTAAAATCTATCCTTCTAGAATTGACTTCTGAGGAACAAACAAGGTTCATGAAAGGTAGACAAATAGTGGATGGAATCATAGTTGCAAAAGAGGGATTCATTCACTAAAGAATTCTCAACACAAAGGTACGATGATCAAACTCGACTTAGCTAAAGCTTATGACAAGCTAAGTTGGGAATACCTTCAGAGAATACTAAAAGCTTATGGGTTCGATGATAGATGGATATAAAGGATAATGTCTATGATCACCACTCCAAGTGTGTCCATAATGCTAAATGGAACCCCTACAGAAACATTTAAATAGTCCCGAGGGCTTAGACAGGGGGACCCTCCTTCACCATTCCTGTTCATAATAGCAGCTGATGGTTTGGGTAGACTAATAAAAGAAAGAGTTAACAATGGAAAGCTAAAAGGCCTTAGATTGTGGGGAGAATAACTAACCGTTACACATCAACAATTTTTAGATGATGTAATGATGTATGGCCAAGCCAATCTTAAGGAAGCGACGAAATCACTGGAAATCCTTGAAGATTTTACAAAAGCATTAGGTACAAAGATAAATAAAGATAAAACAGAAATCTTCTTTTTCAATACCCCCAATGATTTCCCAATCATTCCTAGCCAAAAAAATGGGGTTCCGAATAGGGAAGTTCCCCACCAAATATCTAGGTGTTCAACTGAGCGACAAGCAAAATAGAGCAGCTAACTGGGGAGACCTAATAGGGAGAATTCAAAAAAGAATGGACAACTGGACGTTAAGAATGCTGAACACACCAAGTCGCCTCATTCTCCTTAGGTTGGTCCTTTAATCAATGCCAATATACCAAATGGCCAGTCAATCTATTCCAAAAACTATATGCCAAAAAATGGTGGAATTTTTCAAAAAAAATTCTATGGCAAGGAACAAACAAAACTAAAAAGTGGGCTTTGCTCTCATGGAAATAGCTGAGCAAATCTTTAACAGAAGGAGGATTAGAGTTGTGCGATCCATATATACTAAACCAAGCAATGGGTGCAAAACTGTGGTGGATATGGATACAAGGAGGAGAAGATCTATGGAAAACATTATGGGAAAAGAAAATATGAGATGGCAAGATCCCTTGAAGGAAAATTGTGAAGCCAATCAGAAAAGAAAGGCTTAGCAATTTGGAACCTAGCAAGGTCAAATAGGGAACTGATAAGAGAACATAGTTTCTAGGAAATTAGGGAGGGTGACAAAGCAAACTTCTGGAAGGAGGCATCAAAACAAAGAGAAACCCTCAACCAGCAACCTCAACTCCAAGATATTCAATAGTTCACCACCCAAATGGAGGAAGATACAGCTCGAAACTACTGGCTGGCTGAAAGGAATGGATACTGGAGAAAATGGAAAATGAAAAACGATTGGCAAGAAGCACTAGAAACAGAACAATGGGTAAATTACTAAAAGGATATGGAGACAAGGAAAATTGTAGTCAAAGAAGGAACATACATTATAATATGGGGAAAACGCATCAAAGGAATGTTTACGACAACAGAAGGATATTACATAAAGGCTGATAGTACTAGCAACCCAGACATCAAAAAATGGGATAGAATCTGGAAAATGAAAACTTGGACAAAGATTGCGTTATTTACCTGGATACTGTCCCATGGGTGAGCCTTAATCTGGGACCAGTTGAGAAGGAAGGGGATGCACGGACCATCATGCTGTGTCCTATGCCAGGAACAAGAAGAAACAATGGAGCACTTGAAAAACTCCTGTAGTGTCAGAAATACCCTGTGGCAAGAACACCAACAGCTCTTCGAGATTAGCGACAAAGATATAAGAAACATAACTAAAACTGTAGAGAAATGGAGGAGTAAACCATACCGTAATATAATCTTGAATCGAGCCTGGAATCTATCCATAGGGTTCTTCCTATGGAACATATGGAAGGCAAGAAATCGGTTGATATTCAAGGAAGATGAAAAAGCTAAGAAGGAAGTATGGAGCCAAACAATACAGAACATAAGAAAAACCATAATCCTCGAGAAGTGGAATGACGAGGACTAGAAGACAGACCCAACGGAGACACGTATTCTGAATTGCTTGCGAATCAAAATAAGCACCAGAAGCATGGATAGAAGAAAATATAAGGCAGGTAAAGCTGGAGAAGAAGACCACTACAGGAACCCACCACAGGGATTCACAAAACTAAACTTAGACGGAGCGGAAAAAAGGAATCCAGGGGAGGCGGGCATAGGAAGGATATTCAGAGATGATGGAGGTAGAACCCGCTGGGTTTATGCAATGGAGTGTGGAAATGCATCAAATAATGAGGCATAATTCCATGCACTGAAAAGGGGGATAGAAATAGCAATCCGTGAAGGGTATCAAAAACTCTAGATAGAAGGAGATTTGATGCTTGTGATAGAAACACTCAAACAACTACAACAAGGAGCACCAGGACAGAAGCTGAGTCAAAGCTGGTGGACGGCATGGATAATAACAGAAATAAGCCATCAATTGAGGAGGATAGCCTACATCATACCTTCCCATGTGAGATGCAAAGGAAATTCTCTTGCAAATTACCTTGCGAATTGGGGATGTCAGAAAGGAGAGCAACAACTGGATGCAAGTGCAGAAGAGCTCCACCAAAAAAAGGAAATGGAGCAACTGATCCAAATGATAGAACAAGACAAGATCAAGAGTGAGCATCTAGAGAACTCGCCCAGACGTGACGGGAGCGGAGAGGGAAAAGGACAGACACAAGAGGAACAATACAGGACAGAGGTGGAGCAGGACAGGGTAAGATCGGAGCTTAGTAGGATGATAGAGGGGGGCAGAGGAAGGACAATCCCCAAGAGTACAGGGGTAGAGATGGAAAGGAATGGAAGAGGAGAGGGCAGGATAGCAAATCCGAGGACGGGCAGTGAATTAATGCCAAGTGGCAGGGCAAAGTCAGTGACCTGATGGCAAGAGCAACTGGGAGAGGAAAGAAGCTAATGAAGGGTAGTGGATAGGACAGGAGGGTAGCATCCCAAGGCAGGAGGGAAGGGAGGCGTGCCAAGGCAAAAATAGGAAAACTGGCAGTAAAGACAAGAGGAGGGAATGAAAAGGGAATAAAGTCTAAGGAAAAGGGGAAAGAGATAATTTTCATGCAAATGAGAAAGAAGAAAGGTGACGAGAGCGGAAGAGCGGGCAGCAAGAAGAAGCAGAAGAAGGAAGCAAAGTGAAGCATGGTAAAAGGGTATGTGATATCCCTAGTCTTAAACTATGAAAGTGTAAATTGTCTGGAATATAGGTTAGGAATACAGTATGGTATGCATATCTAGTTTGATCACCTCAATTGTCATAGAAATTTCAGAGGTCTGAAAGGAAATTACCTCGAAGAGTTCTAGGGTGCTAGGGACAGAGAGAAAGTTAAGAGAGATGGTGAGAAGTATGAGAGAAAAGGCCTGCATGAACCAATTTCAACCGACCCCCACCTTAGAATAGAGGCCTTGGTATATCATTTTCTAGGGAAAGGAAGAATTCCTGCCGCCATGGACGAGGGCAGTGGGAAAAGGAAACTCCAGAATCCCTGGGGGATGGAGTTGCACCCTAGGGAGAGGGGAGAAATCTTAGCCAGCAAAAACCCAGTCAGCAACTCTGAGAAAACCAAGCCAAGGGGAGGCTTCTGTAACCCAATTCGCACCAAGGGTGAACCCTCGGGGGAGAGAAGGCAAAATAACCAGAAGTGGGTCTTTTGCATCGACTCGGCTAAGCAAAGTAACCACAAGTACCCCATGACCAAAAGTATTATTAAGGCCAAAGCCAAATAAAGTAGGGGAGGAAGCCAGAGGTTAGAAACCCAGAGGGTGGGAAACTGGAGGATTGGAAATAAGAGGTGGGGGGGGGGGGGATAAAATCCACGGATAATAACGTAAACTTAAATGATACAACTAAAATTTGTGTTGATTATGTGATAGGTCTCGCATAAGAACAGGGCAAGACCATGAAACAGAACAAAGAGCAATAGGAAAAATGTGCTAAATACCAAGCGGAAAGAAGAATGGCCCCTAGGAGAAGCAAGAGGACATTCAGGAAAGAAGAAGGCACCAGCAGTCAGGGAAGGAAACGGGGTAGGAAGCTCGACGGAGATCAAATGAAGAATATTATTGACTCATACATGGAAGGAAATCCGAAGGAGGTTAGAGACCAGATTTGGAGCTGGGAGCGAGATTTAAGAAACAACCTCAGGTGCAGAGACATACCCATGGAAGAATGGGAAGGAATGCTGCAGGACCCGAGGACAATGAATGGCAAGCAATCATTGTTCAAAAGTACCCTACAACAATACTAGATCATGAAACATGTCATGGCCTGGGCTATGACTCTTCACTATGAACACATGGAAGGAGAAGTTTTAGACAAACATGAAAGTGGCCAGGAGAAGGACCCGGTCCGGCCGGAACTTCTCAAGGATATAGCGATCATATAGATCCAAACTTATAGGAACAATCTCTCATTGGGAAGGATCGAACAGACTATGACAGAGATCAAGTGGAAACTAGCACAGGGACGTGAGCTGCTAGGCCTTGGTGTAAAGGCATTAGTTCAGATAGCATCCTCTGATGAGGGCTAGTCTAGAGATCCTGATAGTTTTGTCTTTGAATTTCGATTTAGATGAAGGAAATAAGCATGTCTGTTTTGATGTTTAGCGACAATAGTGGAGACAGTCATTATAGAAGAAGTGGATGGATTCTCATGAACTTATTCAAATTTTGGAATGGTTTTAATGCTGACCGGTGGTCACCTAGTTTCCTTCGGGAAGGTAGCTAACCGGAGGATATGAATGTAAAAACTTTTGAAAATAGTTAATACATAGAGTTCTACAATGTTTACAAAAAAATAAAATATCAATAAAGCATTAGATAAATATAACTACCTTGTTCCAACTGTGGAACATATCCTCTAGTGTATTTTAGGTTCTAAAACTTTGTCTATGTTGGATGATTTTTCTAACACCCCAATTCCAACCCTTCGATTGTAAATAACATGTAAATGCAAAGATTAGGCTAGTGGGGGTATCATGCCCATGTGTATGTATGTGTATATGTTTTGGGACCACAGTATTGATGTGCATATGCTTTTATATGTTTTGAGGCTACAAGGTTTGGTGTTGCAAATATGATATTTCATGCACACTAATAAACGCATTATCACTGTAGACCAAATAAGATGAAAATAGTATGGGGGGTAATACCCCATGTGCATACAAAGTGGGTTTCATATAACTTAATAATTATGATAAAAGTGCATTGGCTTCTCAAAAAAGTCCATGAAATGACTTGAGGGGTGTTAGGTGTCAAAAAACAAACATGCAAATAAAAGTATGTGTGTGGGAGCTACTAAGGGTTAAAGTTGTTATGTGCTTATTTGTGCTAAAAAAAATCTAACATTCGTTAGATTTCCTTCATCTTACAATGTTGTTATTAGCAATACACTTGTGTATGATAGAATGAAATCTAGCATGTGTTAGCCTTGTTTTGCTTGATAATGTTGTTGTTGGCAATAGGCTTGTGTTTTTGCTAAATGTATATATAACACATGTTAGATTTTTTTCACCTTCCGTTTTTTTTATGTGCTTGTGTTTGAGCTATAAGGAAATTTAGCATGCACTAGATTTCTTTCACAATGCAATGTTGTGGTTGGAAATTTGGTTGTTTGTGCTAGAAGGAAATATGCTAGAATTCTTTGACCTTGCAATGTTGTTATTGGAATTTTGCATGTGATTGTGTTAGAAGGAAATTTAGCACACGCTAGATTTCTTTTATTGCAATATTGTTATTGGCAATATGTTTTAGTTTATGCTAGAAGTAAATTTAGTGTGTGCTATATTTCTTTAACCCTACAATGTTGTTATGTTCTTGTGTTTGTGTTAGAAGGAAATCTAGCACGAGTTATATTTCTTTCATCCTGTAATGTGCTTGTGTTTGTGTTAAAAAGAAATCTAGCATGCGCTAGGTTTCCTTGCCGTGTAATGTTGTTGTCAACATGGTTGTGTTTGTGCTAGAAGTAAATCTAGCATGAGCTAGAATTATTTCACCTTACAATGTTTGTGTCTCCGTGTGTTTATACTAGAAGAAAATCTAAAACACGTAGTTTTTTTCACCTTGCAATGTTGTTATTGGCGATGTGCTTACCTTTGGGTTAGAAGGAAATTTCTCATGCACTAGATTTAATTCACAATGAAATGTTTTTGGAAATATGGTTGCTTATGCTAGAAGCAATGTTTTAAAACTTTGACTCCGGTTTAGAAATGACCGAGGGTCAGCTCTGACTTCGACTCCGACTCAGTATCGACTCAACCTGTTTGATTTCAATGACTCGGTAGTTGTAAAAAATACATCAAAAGGTTTTTTTTTTTTAATAAAAAACATAATTTGAAAGATTTTCATTCATGTTTCCAAACACAAAGCTTTAGAATATAGAGAGAAGACAACATATGATCAAAGTAGGCTCATGAATATATCCATTATATCAAAACAGAACCTAGTGCACTATCCAATACAAAGTTCACACTTAGCCACCACTGCCAGGATTCTTTTCTGCCTTAGCCTAAGGACAATCACTAGACTACAACAACAATAATACCAATTCTCTACCCCTAATGAAGTCTCAAAACCCTTGATTTAATTGTGGTCAAGCTCCAGAACAAGCAAGGTAAATATGTATTTATTAGTCCATTTCCATAAAGTTTTCATTTTTAAAAACATTGTATGGCTCAATGCATTGTTTCAGTTTTCTAATTCATGCCATTAGGATAAACATACTTCGGCCTTGTAATTTTCAAAAGTTTCTCACAGTGGTGGATTACTTTAGGGCTATAAATATGTAATAAACAACAACCCAACCATTGATATGTAGGAGGTGGAACAACTTTTGACAAATGTGCTTCAGGATTTTTGTCAAAGAGCCTAGCCGACCGAGTTGTTACTGAGTCGGCTAAATCATTACCGAGTTGATCGAGTTGTTATCAAGTTGACTAAGTCAATGATTGGCTCGATAACAACCTGACCAACCATTACGTTTCGGCCACTAAGCTGACCCGACGAGGCATTGGCTCAGTTTGACTCAGACGAGTCAAAGTTGATTCGGTCGTTTTTTAAAACAATGGCTAGAAGGAATCTAGCATGTGTTTTGTTTCCTTCAACTTGCAATCTACTTGTGTTTGTGATAGAAATGAATCTAGCATGGACTAGGCTTCTTTAGTTTGACAATGTTGTTATGTGCTTGTGTTTGTGCTAGAAGGAAATATAACATGCGTTAGATTTCTTTCAAATTGAAATGCGCTTGTGTTTGTGTTGGAATTTGTTTTAGCACAGGCTATATTTCTTATACTCTACAATGTTGTTGCAACGAACTTGTATTTGTGGTAGACATAAATCTAGCACTTGCTAGATTTCTCTCTCTACATTGTTGCTATGTACTTGTGTTTGCGCTAATAGGAAATCTAACACATGTTAGATAGATTTTCTTTTACCTTGCAATCTTGTTATTGCTAACATGTTTTTGTTTGGGCTAAAAGGAAATCTAGCTTGTACTAGATTTGTTTTGTCTTATAATGTTGTCATTGGAAATATTTATATGCTTGTTTTAGAAGTAAATATAACACATACTGAATTTTTCTCACCCTACAATGTTGTTATGTGATTATGTTTGCATTAGAAGGAAATCTACTATGCATTATATTTCTTTCACCTTGTAATGTTGTTATTTGCAACGTGCTTGTGTTTTGGATAGTATGAAATCTAGCATGTGTTGGATTTGTTTTCTCTGGTAATGTTGTTGTTGGCAATATGTTTGTGAATTTGTACTAGAAGGAAATCTAGTATGTGTTATATTTTTTTCATAGTGCAATATTATTTTTGACAATATAGTTATTTGTGCTAGAAGGAAATCAAATGCCTTGCATTGTTTTTATTTTGCAATGTGTTTTTGTCTATGCTAGAAGGAAATTTAGCATGCAATAGATTTCTTTTTTTCTTGCAGTGTTGTTGTTGACAATATACTTGTGCTTGTGATAGAAGTAAATCTAACACATACTAGATTTCTCACAGCTTGCAATGTTGTTATGTGCTTCTGTTTATGAATAATGTAAACTTTGAAACGAGAACTGATACTGTTACCCGTTCCGTAGAGATAGCAAAAGAGTAACCCAATTTTGAGAAGGGGGGATGCAGAACAAATATTTTTTTTAGAGCATAGTTTTTGGCACTTTAATTTTTTTATGTACATTATGTTTTAGAATGTTAGTAATATACATGCTGATTTAAAAAAGTGGTGATTCTACATCAAGCTCTTTTTTTAAAAGACCTATTTTTTGACTTTAGATTTTCTAATGTATGAAATGTAAATAATTATTTTCTAAATTTAACAAATTTTGACACTTTAAGACTTTTATGTCAAATTTTTTATTAAAAAAAAAACAAATGTAAAAATATATAAAAAAAAAAAAGACAAAAAAAAAACATAAAATGTCTATATGTGTGTGTGTGTGTGAACCATAAAAAAAGTTGGCAAAAAAACAAAAAGAATTAAAAAAACTATAAAATTAAGTAACTAAAAATAGAAAATTTTTAAAAAACATTAAAAAAAACAAAAAAAACAAACAAACTAGATTTAAAAAAAGAAAAAGAAAAAAAAGCCAATAAAAATCTAAAAAACTATTAAAATCAAGATTAAAAACGTTAAAAAAAAAATAAAAACCTAAAAAACAAAATATACTCAAATTAAATAAAAAAACCAAAAAACAATTAAATTTTAAAATATATATATATATATATATATATATATATATATATATATATATATATAAACCTAAAAATATTTTAAATTTAAATTATATATATATATATATATATATATATATATATATATATATATATTTTAATTTTTAAAAAATAAAAAACATTCAAAAATTTAAAAAACATATATTTACAGTTAAAACTTTAAAAAATATATCTCCACACAGCTTCGCCACCCAGTGCCACGTCCCCACAGGCGGCCGGGTAGTAGCTATCCAATTCTGAGAATCAGATAGCCACCCCCATGGGCGGTCAGGGGGTTGTTATCGAATTCTCAGAATCAAATAACTACCGCCCGACTGCCCGTGGGCACCGCCCAGCCACCCCCATGGGTGGCCGAGCGGTGGCCATCTGATTCTGAAAATCAGATAGCTACTGCCCGACCACCTCCACAGGTGGCTGGGAGGTGGCTATCCGATTTCGAAAATCGGATAGCCACCCCCATGGGCAACCGGGCGATGGCTATTCGATTCCAAGAATTGGATAGCCACCCCCATAAGATCCGGGCAATGGCTATTTGATTCTGAGAATCAGACAGCCACCCCCATGGGAAGTCGGACGATGGTTATTCGATTCTCAGAATCAGATAACCACCCCCACCAGCGGTTAGGCAGTGGTTATCCGATTCTCGGAATCGGATAACCACTCGCTGACCACCCTTGAAGTGGATATCCGATTCTCAGAATCCGATAGCCACCGCTTGGCTGCCCCCATGGGCGGCCAAGCGGTGGCTATCTGATTCTGAGAATCAGATATCCACCACCAAGCCACTCCCATAAGCGGCTGAGTGGTGGCTATCTAATTCCAAGAATAAGATAGCCACCGCCCAACCACCCGTGGGGGTGGCCAAGAAGTGGCTAACCGATTCTCGGAATCAAATAGCCACTGCCCGGCCACTCGTGGGGGTAGTGGTTGATAAAATTGTTTTTTAAATAAAAAGTAAATTTTCTTTTTTTTAAATACAATAAACATAATTAACAAAATTTATTTTTTATTTAAAAGAAACAATTTTATCGGCCACCGCCCTCACGAGCTGCCAGGAGGTGGCTATTTGATTCCAAGAATCGAATAGCCACTTCTAGGCCACCCCCACGGGTAGTTGAGCGATGGCTATTTGATTATCGTAATCGGATAACCACCACTCAACCGCCTGTGGGGGTAGCCGGGTGGTGGTTATCTGATTCTCAGAATCGGATAGACACTGCTCAGCGGCCCATGGAGGCGGCCAAGCATCGGCCGAGCGGTGGCTATCCGATTCTGAGAATCAGATAACTACCGCCTGTCCACCCCAACAGGTGACTGAGTGGTGGCTATCTGATTTCGAGAATTAGATAGCCACTGCTCAGCCGCTGAGTGGTGGTTATCCGATTTCGAGAATCAGATAGTCACCACTCAACTACCCGTGGGGATGGCCGGGAAGTGGCTATTCGATTCTCGGAATGAAATAGCCACCGCCCGACCACTCGTGGGGCCGGTGGCCTATAAGATTGTTTTTTTTAAATAAAAAATTAATTTTGTTAAATATGTTTATTGTATTTAAAATAAAACAAAATTTATTTTTTATCTTAAAAACAATTTTATCGGCCACCCCCCCAACGAGCGGCCAGGTGGTGGCTATTTGATTTCGAGAAATGAATATCCACTTCCCGGCGACCCCCACGGGTAGTTGGGCGGTGGCTATTCGATTCCAAGAATCGGATAGCCACCACTCAGCTACCTGTGGGGGTGGCTATGTGGTGGTTATCTGATTCTCAGAATCGGATAGCCACGAATCGACCGCCCCACAGGAAATTGGGCAGTAGCTATCCGATTCTGAGAATCAGATAGCCACCACTCAGCCGCCTGTGGGGGTGGCTGGGTGGTGGTTATCTGATTATAAGAATCGGATAACCACCGCTCGGCTGCCCATGGTCATCCCCACAGGTGGCTGAGTGGTGGCTATCCAATTTCGAGAATCATATAGCTACTACCCAATCGCCCGTGGGGGTAGCCGAGAAGTGGCTATTCAATTCTCAAAATCAAATAGCCACCGCCCGGCCGCTCGTGGGGGTGGTGGCCGATAATTTTTTTTTTAAATAAAAAATAAATTTCATTAAATATGTTTATTGTATTTAAAAAGAAAAAAAACAAAATTTATTTTTTATTTAAAAAACAATTTTATCGGCCACCACCCCCATGAGTGGCCGAGTGGTGGCTATTTGATTCCAAGAATCAAATAACCACGTTCTGGCCACCCACGAAGGCGGTTGGGCGGTGGCTATTTGATTCTTGGAATCAAATAGCCACGACTCAGCCGCCTGTGGTGCTAGCCGGGTGGTGGTTATCTGACTCTCAGAATCAGATAGTCACCGCTTGGCCACCGGTGGGGGTGGCCAGAAAATGGCTATTCTATTCTCGAAATCAAATAGACACTACCTGGCCGCTTGTGGGGGCGGTGGCCGATAAATTGTTCTTTTAAATAAAAAATAAATTTTGTTTTTTTTTAAATACAATAACATGTTTAACAAAAATTATTTTTTATTTAAGAAAAAAAATTTATCGGCCACCGACCCCACGAGAAGTTGGGTAATCATATAGCCACTTGCTGGGGATTGGCTATTTGATTCCGAGAATCGAATAGCCACCCCGACAGGTGGTTGGGCAGTGGCTATCCGATTCTAGGAATCGAATAGCCACCACTCAGCCCCCTGTGGGGGTAGCCGAGTTGTGGTTATCTAATTCTCAGAATCCAATAGCCACCACTAAGTCGCTGCTCGGCCACCCAGTGGCTATCCGATTCTAAGAATCAGATAATCATCACCCGGCTACCCTTACAGGTGGCTGAGTGGTGGCTATCCGATTTCAAGAATTGGATAGCCACTATCCAACCAACTGTGGGGGTGGCCCGGAAGTGGTTATTCTATTCTCGGAATCAAATAGTCACCACACGGTCACTCGTGGGTGCGGTGGCTGATAAAATTGTTTTTCAAATAAAAAATAAATTTTGTTTTTCTTAAATACAATAAACATATTTAACAAAATTTATTTTTTATTTAAAAAAAAAAAATTATTAGCGATTTCCCCCACGAGCGGCCAAGTAGTGGCTATTAATTTCGAGAATTGAATAGCCACTTCTCGGCCACCCCCGCGGGTGGTTGGGCGGTGGCTATCCGATTCTCGGAATCCGAGAATCGGATAGCCACCGCCCAACCGCCCGCGGGGGTGGTCGGGAAGTGGTTATTCGATTCTCGGAATCAAATAGCCACAGCCCAGCCACTCGTGGGTACGGTGGCCGATAAAATTGTTTTTTTTAAATAAAAAATAAATTTTGCTAAATATGTTTATTCTATTTAAAAAAAGGAAAATCAAAATTTATTTTTTATTTAAAAAATTAATTTTATCGGCCACCACCCCCACTAGCGACTGGGTGGTGGCTATTTGATTCCGAGAATCAAATAACCACTTCCTGACCACCCCCACGGGTAGTTGGGCGGTGGCTATCGGATTATCAAAAACAGAAAGCCACCACTCAGTTGCCTAAGAGGGTGGTCGGGTGGTGGTTATCTGATTCTAAGAATCAGATAACCACCACTCGGCTACCTCCATAGGCGGCTAAGTGGTGGCTTTCCGATTCTGGCCACCCCCACAGGCGACTGAGTGGTGGCTATCCGATTCCGAGAATCTGATAGCCACCGCCTAACCACTCGTGCGGGTGGCCAGGAAGTGGCTATTCGATTCTCGGAATCGAATAGCCATCGCCCGACCGCTCGTAGGGGCAGTGGCCGATAAAATTGTTTTTTAAACAAAAAATATTTTTTATTTTTATTTTTAAATACAATAAACATAATTAACAAAATTTATTTTTTATTTAAAAGAAACAATTTTATCGGCCACCACCCCCACGAGTGGCTGGGCAGTGGTTATTTGATTCCGAGAATCAAAGAATCAAATAACCACTTCCCGGCCACCACCACATGCAGTTGGGCGGCGGCTATCCGATTCTCGAAATCAGATAGCCACCACTCAGCCGCCTGTGGGGGTGGCTGGGTGGTGGTTATGTGATTCTCAGAATCGGATAGCCACCGCTCGGCCACCCTGACCGCCTCGGCCGAGCGGTGGCTATCCGATTCCATCTCGGCTGAGAATCAGATAGCCACCACCCAACTACATGTGGTGGTGGCCGGGAAGTGGTTATTCGATTCTCGGAATCAAATAACCATCGCCCAGCCACTCGGCCGAGCGGTGGCTGTCCAATTCTGAGAATCACATAACCACCACTCGGCCACCCCCACAGGTGACTGAGTGGTGGCTATCCGATTCCGAGAATTGGATAGCCACCGCTCAACTGCCATTGGGGGTGGCCTGGAAGTGGCTATTCGATTCTCGAAATCAAATAGCCACCGCCCGATCGCTCGTGAGGGCGGTGGCCGATAAAATTGTTTTTTTAAATAAAAAATAAATTTTATTTTTTTGAATACAATAAACATATTTAACCAAATTTATTTTTTATTTAAAAAAAAAAAGAATTTTATTGGTCACTGCCCCCACGAGCGGCTGGGCAGTGGCTATTTGATTCACTTCCAAGCCACCCCCACGGGCGGTTGGGCAGTGGTTATCCGATTCTCTTAACCATATAGCCACCACTCAGCTGCCTGTGGGGGTGGCTGGGTGGTGGTTATCTGATTTTCAGAATCAGATAGACATCGCTTGGCGGCCAGTGCGGGCAGCCAAGCAACGGCCAAGCGGTGGTTATCCGAATCTAAGAATCAGATAACCACCACCTGGCCACCCCAACAGGCCGCTGAGGGGTGGCTATCCGATTTCGAGAATCAGATAGCCACCTCCCAACTGCCCGTGGGGGTGGCCAGGAAGTGGCTATTCAATTCTCGGAATCAAATAGCCACCGCTTGGCTGCTCATGGGGGCGGTGGTCGATAAAACTGTTTTTTAAATAAAAAATAAATTTTGTTAACTATGTTTATTGTATTTAAAAAAAGAAAAATTTATTTTTTATTTAAAAAAACAATTTTTCAGTCACCACCCCCACGAGCAGCCGGGCGGTGACTATTTGATTCTAAGAATCGAATAGCCACTTCCCGGCCACCACCACCGGCGGTTGGGCGGTGGCTATTTGATTCTCGGAATTGGATAGCCACCACTCAGCCAGTTGTGGGGGTGGCCAAGTGGTTGTTATCTGATTCTCAGAATCGGATAGCCACTGCTCGGCTGCCTGTGGGTGTGGTCGGGTAGTGGCTATTCAATTCTCAGAATGAAATAGCCACCACCCGGCCGCTTGTGGGGGTGGTGGTCGATCAAAATGTTTTTTTTAAATAAAAAATAATTTTTATTTTTTAAAATACAACAAACATATTTAATATATTTTTTAGTAAAAAAAAAAAAATTTATCAGCCACGGCCCCCACGAGCTACCGGGCGGTGTCTATTTGATTCCGAAAATTGAATAGCCACTTCCCGGCCACTCCCACGGGCAATTGAGCGGTGGCTATCGGATTCTCAGAATCGGATAGCCACCACTCAACCGCCTATGGGGGTGGTCGGGTGGTGGTTATCTGATTCTCAGAATCGGATAGCCACCACTCAGCCGCCGCTCAGCTGCCTAGTGGCTATTTGATTCTAAGAATCAAAAACCACCACCAGGCCACCCCTACAAGCGCTTGAGTAGTGGCTAACCGATTCTGAGAATCGGATAACCACCTCCCAACCACCAGTGGGGGTGGCCAAGAAGAATCGAATAGCCACCATTCGACTGCTCGTGGGGGCAGTGGTTGATAAAATTGTTTTTTTAAATAAAAAACAAATTTGTTTTTTTCTAAATACAATAAACATATTTAACAAAATTTATTTTTTATTTAAAAAAACAATTTTATTGGCCACCGCCCCCATGAGCGGCTGAGTGGTGCCTATTTGATTTCGAGTATCGAATAACCACTTCCCGGCCACCCCCATGGTCGGTTGGGCGGTGGCTATCCGATTCTCAGAATCGGATAGCCACCACTCAGCTGCCTGTGGGGGTGGCCGGGTGGTGGTTATCTGATTCCTAGAATCAGATAGCCACCGCTCAGCCGCCCATGGGGGTGGCCGAGTGGTGGCTATCCGATTCTGAGAATCAAATAACCACTGAGG
This sequence comes from Pinus tabuliformis, assembly GCA_031772625.1. Taxonomy (NCBI): domain Eukaryota; kingdom Viridiplantae; phylum Streptophyta; class Pinopsida; order Pinales; family Pinaceae; genus Pinus; species Pinus tabuliformis. The sequence goes on along the minus strand of CM062807.1, from coordinate 1,194,812,096 downwards.
GGCGGCCCAGCGGCGGCTATCCGATTCTGAGAATCAAATAAGCACCACCGGCTACCCACACAGGCGGCTGAGTGGTGCCTATCCGATTCAGAGAATCGGATAGCCACTGCCCAACTGTCCGTGGGGGTGGCTGGGAAGTTGCTATTCGATTCTCGGAATCAAATAGCCACCACCCGGCTTGTCACACCCCTATGCCATCGGTAGTCTTTCAATCGCTCTTGGCGAGGTGCGGCACCACCGAACACTTTCTTTTCACCAATACTTATGTTCATGGACTACGCCTAACCATTATTCTACTTAGTTTGTTTTTCACAAGCAAGTAATTATTATGTTTCCTTTATACCAATGAACACCCATACACATTCATTATCATCAGCAATTATACATGAAGAACATAATTGCACAGTATAAAGGAAAGGGCAACTCCCTGAACAATGAGTCTGCCTGAATAATATATTATACAACTTTACAACAGTTACAATGCTTTACAAGTATACATGGAAACAACAAGTTTCATACTTAGCCAATTTTACATATTTATCACACCTCCGTGTGATAACCAAGATTTCCTTGTCCAAGTCGGGCGGGCGTGCCCTCACACGAGCTGCCTTTCGCACTTCACAACCGAACCTTGTTCTTCTTTCATTACGGGCAGATGACCTCACCCGAGTCACCCGTGCACGCCTTCGCACAACTGGCGGGCAACCTCACCCAAGAACGCCTTTGAACGATGAGCGGGCATGCCCTCACATGAGTTGCCACCCATGCCCAACAACCGACGCCTTCACCTGAGTTCCACCGCACCATTTACTCCTATCCGGTGGGCGCCTTCACCCAAGGCTTACCCGCGCTCTTTGTTTAGCCTTGCACGACAAGCGGGCGCTCACCCGAGCCACCCAAGACACCCGTGCCAAGTTTTGGTGCCTTCACCCGTGCCATCAACTGATAATCGGAACCTATGCGATATACTGTGTTAGCCCGCCCAAGATTGGGCACATTACGACCTGAGCCTTTTGCTACGACCTGCTCCAACCTTCGCACTTTTCCCTTGTTACCATGCACTTCTCCCTCGCATTACTCCATGAATGTTCGAGTTCGAATGATGATCCAATGCCTCCATGCATCGTTGTATATATATGGGTGGAAGGGCGAGTTGCGCTGCCCAAGCCGACTTGTCCTCCATGTGTTTGAATGCCCCTCCATACTCATTCACCTTTGTTTATTGCTAGTCGGCCAACAATCTATGCCCAAGTTGCCATAGTATGTTGGGTCGGCCATGGGTTATGTTCAGTGCTCCCCACGCTATAAACAAGCCATCGCTTAACCTTCCTTATGTGCGTTTTACCCATGTAACTTTGCACACCTCCGTTAAGCTGCTCGCTCGTCATGTTTCCAACTCGTTTGCTCACCAAACAAGTCGCATGTTTCCCCGGCAATTGTGTCAAGGACCGTAGGTCCTTACATCCTCCCCCACTTGAAATCATTGTCGTCGTCAACAATATCTCATCCCAGAAACCAACTGTCACCAAGATCACTATACCAAGGTATACACCCCATCGGTATGTCATACATCGGAAATCATCTCAGTCCATGATCATCAACCATCTCGTCGCAATCTCCACATGCTGCTCCCCATCATGGAAGGCTCGTCCCTCCATCTCAAGCTACATGCTTCATGCAACATCTCGTGTCAACCTCATCATGTGTTTTCCTCGTGTGAACTGCTACCATGATACTCCAACAAATATTAACACATCTCTGTGCACTACCAGTCCCCATGTTTGAACTTGTCACGCCCCCAAGCCTGCGGTAGTCTTTCAACCATGCTAGGTGAGGTGCGTCACCACCAAACACTTTCTTTTCACCAATACTTATGTTCGTGGACTATGCCTAACCACTTATCCTACTTGGTTTGTATTTCGCAACCAAGTATTGTTATGTTTTCCTTTATACCAATGAACACCCATACACATTCATTATCATCAGCAATTATAAACGAGAACACAATTGCACAATATAAAGGGAGGGGCAACTCTCTGAACAATGAGTCTGTCCGAATAATATATTATACAATCTTCAATGTTAAAAAGCTTTACAAGTATACTTGGGAAACACCAAGTTTCATACTTGGCCAAATTTACAACCTTCGGCAAACTCAGTTGCCTAGCTCGTTGGCGCCTCTACACGGTCGCCGTACGACTTACCAACCCTTCGTTCACCTCGTTGCACGATCATGTTGTTTGTCCAACTTGGGCGCGCCTCCAAGTTGCCACACACGAGTGCCTCTACCCAAATCACACCTTTGGTCGCAATCTCAACACTTCACCACATGTCACACTGTGCACACTTACACGACGGGTGGGCACTCACCTGAGTCACCCAAGAACCCGTGCCAAGTCGTCGCACAAACCGGGCGCCCATGCCCTTGTCCAACCATCGGGCGCTTCTTTACACAATCGGGCACCACACCCGTGCACCCTACTCCAACTGGCGGGCGACCTCTACCTGCGCCCTTCACCCAAAACCAAGTCATGTGCTATCTCTATGTGGCCTTGCCCAAGAGTGGGTGCATTACCAAATCTACGCCTTTCCTCTTGTGCGTCCACCTACTAGACCTGCGCACTTCTCTTCTTAATGAGTGAAGTTGTTGTGTTGAGCAATGGTGGAAATGACCTCCACGCATCACCAATATATATGAGTGGTAGGGCGAGGTCTTGGCTGCCCAGCCGACCTGCCCACGCCCTCAATGCCATCGTAATCTCCTTCTAAACATGAGTCGGCCTTTGTTCCAAATGCCCATGAGTCAAGTTAGCTTCACTACGTTTGTTGGTCGGCCTGTGGGTGCTCCTTCATGCTCCCACGCATATATAAACATCTCGCCCAACCTACTACGCACTTGTATTATACCATAACACCTTCACACGCCTAAGTTGAGCTTGCACTTCAAGCCGGAAAGCATTCAAAGACTACAAGTCCTTACATCCTCCTCCACCTGAAGTCGTTGTCGTCCTCGACAACATACCATCCTGGTAGCCATCCACCAAGATCATCATCAATATCTGTCTCATCCCTAGTCCATGATGTCAACTCCTCCAAATACTGTAAACATCCCTGCAACATATGTAGAACTTCCATCTCCATCATGTGTCGTCCTCATCCTGTGAACTGTCCTCCTTGTCTGCCTGATGCCAGCATCTCTCCATGCACTTCCGGACCCCATGTTTGAACTAGTTGGGTAGCTAATCCAACTGTCACGCTCAAGCCATGAGAGTGAACATCCTTATGCCTTCACCAGTCTATCTCGAATTCTGCCACATCTCGGACTCACCAAGAATCTCACCCATGCTCAGGTCCATGGAAACTCCATCCCATATGCAACATGTCATGATGCTTGATGCCAAGCCATCCCTGCACCATCTGCCATACCTGCTCAACTTGTTTAAGGGAGTCACTGTCATGAGCAGCTAACAATGAGCCCCATCTTCTATGCCATCTAAGAAGATGTGGAGGGAGTAGATCATGAAGGCTCACCCTCATTAATAAACTCAATCCATTTGTCAGGATTTTCTATCTCCATCCTCTGTAGATAGGTAACCTGATCCTCCTCTCAGACATTCGGCCTCACATATGCCTCATCATCATCATCGTCATCCTTAGCCACTTCTAGCCTTCTTGACAAATCCAAGATACTATCTGAAAGTGTCCTGATGACTAATGACTGCTTGGTAAGCTTTGTCTCAACCGTAGACAACCGCTTACTCATGTCTTCTATCCGCTTCTCATCCGCCATTTGCATTACTGCCAACTAAAAATCAGGCTTTGTCACTCCAATGGTTGGTACACCAATGGGTACATCCTCCCTTCCATCATAAATGTATAGCCTCTTCAAATGTGGAACAATCATAGCATCGAATTGTTTCAAGAATTCCATTCCCAGCACAGCTTTGTAGTCATCAATCCGCACTATAGTGAAGTCGACTTTCCTTGTCCACTCACCTATTGTTGTGTCCAATTTTTCAGCCACACCAAGAACACAATCAGGAGGAGAATTGACTGTCTTCATCTGTGCCTTCACCGGTACAAATTTCAGCCCAATTCTTCTCGCAGTATCTTCTCCCATGAAGTTGTGAGTAGCCCCACTATCCACCATAGTGAGTATATTAGCACCCCCAATCTTCATCCGAACATACTCCAAACTGTTCCTCTCAGGATCCCTCTGAGAGATCACCTCTGTAGTAGTAGCAGCGCCAAGTATCTGCATCATCCCCACAAAAGCTTCTTCATTCTTCGCATTAAATTGTTCAATCGTAGCCACTTTCGATCTAGAAGGACAATTCTTCACCGAACACCACCGAACACTTTCTTTTCACTAATACTTATGTTCGTGGACTATTCCTAACCACTTATCCTACTTAGTTTGTGTTTCGCAACCAAATATTATTATGTTTTCCTTTATACCAATGAACACCCATACACATTCATTATCATCAGCAATTATAAACAAGAACAAAATTGCACAATATAAAGGGAGGGACAACTCCCTAAACAATGAGTCTGCCCGAATAATATATTATACAATATTCAATGTTACAATGCTTTCCAAGTATACTTGGGAAACACCAAGTTTCATACTTAGCCAAATTTACAACCTTCGGCAAACTCAGTTTCCTAGCTTGTCGGCGCCTCTGCATGGTCACTGCATGACTTACCAACCCTTCGTTCACTTTGTCACAAGATCGTGTTGTTTGTCCAACTTGGGCGTGCCTCCAAGTCGCCACACATGGGCGCCTCTACCTGAGTCACACCTTTGTTCGCAATCTCAATACTTCACCAAATGTCACACCGTGCACACTTGCACGGTGGGGAAGCGCTCACCCGAGTCACCCAAGAACCCGTGCCAAGTTGTCGCTCAAACCGGGCGCCCACGCCCTTGTCCAACCATTGGGCGCTCCTTCGCACAATCGGGCGCCATACCCGTGCACCCTACTCCAACCGGCGGGGGACCTCTACCCGTGCCCTTCACTCAAAATCAAGTCATGTGCTATCTCTGTGTGGCCTTGCCCAAGAGTGGGCACATTACCAAATCTGTGCCTTTCCTCTTGTGCGTCCACCTACTAGACCTGCGCACTTCTCTTCTTGATGAGCAAAGTTGCTGTGTTGAGCGATGGTGGAAATGACCTCCACGCATCACCAATATATATGAGTGGCAGGGCAAGGTCTTGGCTGCCCAGCCGACTTTCCCACGCCCTCAACGGCATCGTAATCTCCTTCTAAACATGAGTCAGCCTTTGTTCCAAACGCCCATGAGTCAAGTTGGCTTCACTACATTTGTTGGTCGGCCTATGGGTGCTCCTTCATGCTCCCACGCATATATAAATAGGTCGCCCTACCTACTACGCACTTGTAATATACCATAACACCTTCGCACGCCTAAGTTGAGCTCACACTTCAAGCCGGAACGCGTTCAAGGACTGCAGGTCCTTACAGAACTAGTCAGATGATCAGTCCAACTATCACGCTCAAACCATGAGAGTGAACATCTTCATGCCACCATCAGTCGTTTCTCAGAACATCCTATCACATCCTCAACTCGATTAAGAATCCATCTCCATATAAGTGTAAGCCATGCTCAGGTCCATGAAGTAGTTCTCATCTCATCTGCAACATGCTGTCCATGATGTTTGGTGTCAATGTGTTGCATGAAATCAGCCGCATCTATCCCAACATCATCCATCTGCAAAACATCTATCTCCTCAAAGTGAAGAGATCATCTCATCAAACTCTAACTCTCGATGTGCCACATCCAGGTCCATGAAGCAACCCTTCATTACATCTGTAATGTACAATCTCTTAAGTCTGCCATAGGAACAAGTATACACTTGTCTTCATCTATCCATGTGCTACCCATGATCACAGATCAATCAGCTCCCATGTGTCAAAAGTGGTTAAGTCTCGGCTCAACCCATGCCCAAGTGTTGCCACGAAGGCATCATCATTGTTGTAACTCCATCACTCCCAAGTGTCTCATGTCAATCCTCTACATCAAGTCACTCTTCCAAGTCCTATCCATACATGTACTTGAAAGTATGCATCCCAATCTGCATCAAAGTCTCTAACCTCAGCTCCTCAATGCATCAGATCCTCTAAGTCCACCATATATGAAGTCCCAAAAAGTCACAACAATCTCATGTCATCATGAGTTCCATGAGTCATCTCCAACCAACATCCTAGCAAGCATACAAGTCTTGAGCCAAACGTCTCTGCAAGATGCCTCAGCTCTCGATGTAGTAGGAATGCTTCATAGTCTGCTCACAACTCCATCCAAGTCCATGGCCTTATTGTACATAAGTGCACAACCTCTCCATCAGCTCATACTCAAAACATCCCCATGTCACACCAGCAAATCCACCTACACAACATCCCTGCCTTGGCACTCCTCATTGGATGCCCATAAGTGACACCTCTACAAGTGCTCCTACATAATGTCCCTGCATATACTGCCATGCTCCATGTCTCTGACCTGATGTCCATGACTGAGTTTCCCATGTAGTCCAACCAAGTAGACCCATTACAACAATCGGTCATCCCCATCCAAGTCTGCAATCTTTGGTCTAGTGAACTTGGTCACCCAACCATAGCGTCATCATCACAAGTCCCTTCTATCATAGCTCCCCCACTAAAGGTTCCACCAAGACTTTCTCTTGGTCTCAGCCATGAGAAGTCCACACAAGTATCACCATACCTCAAGTGTGTGCCCTCCAATCTATCCATGAGTCATGCAGGGCACCTAGCCAATCCTCCGTGTGGCTAAAGCATGACCCAATCCTCCGCAACGATCATCATGTTCCTCCCTTGTCACAGGCCTTTGTACCTTCTATCATAAGGTCACAAACAACCCCAACAAGTCCTGCAACAGTCAACAATCATTGCTTCTCCATACAAGGTCTCATCATAGACATCCATGGTAAGATGCTCCCCTACATCGGCAAACTGATTTTGCCCTTCCCTGTATATGGTTCATCTCCCAAAAGCTCAGATGAAACACAAGTATCAATAGTACTTACATCATCATCATGAGGCTTCTCCCTGTGAGTATCCTCATCCACCCATGTCTGCAAACTGCACGATCCTGGTCCAACTTGATCAACCTCAAGTTCATCCTCCATCATTGTCACATCTGCAACATCCTCAAACATCACGGCTTCCTCTTCCTTGTTAGCATAATTTGCAACTTCATCCTGCTCCATTGTCCAACCAAGTTGAAGAAGTTCATCTTCAACATTCCTTTACAAGACTTCAAGTTTACCTCGAATCCGTGGGTTCTCCTCTTTCATCCGCTTCAACCTGTATAAGGTAAGCAAGAGCTTCCCTTCGCATTCTTCTTAACCTGCCATACCTTGTTGTTTAGCTTGGCTCAAGCACTAAGCTTCACCTCTGCTAAACCTATTTCACCATTCACCTGAATCACCCTGATATTCCACCTGTTATCTGCAAAAGTTGAGCTTCCTTTCAAGTCTTCGGTCTTTGTAGAATCAACTCCTTGATTCAGTTCACCAGCTTCACCAAGTTCCCTGCAACCATGAACTAGCTCTTGTTCCACTTGTATGTGAAACCAACTTCCTTCATCTGCAAGTACCTGCTTCCACTGTCATCAACCGTCAAGATTTTTCAACCCTGAATCAGCTTCAAAACCATTTGCACTTCGTCACGATCAACCTTGCTCTGATACCAATTGTCACGCCCCCAGGCCAACGGTAGTCTTTCAACCGCTCTTAGCGAGGTGCGGCACCACCGAACACTTTCTTTTCACCAATACTTATGTTCATGGACTACGCCTAACCATTAGTCTACTTAGTTTGTTTTTCGCAACCAAGTAATTATTATGTTTCCTTTATACCAATGAACACCCATACACATTCATTATCATTAGCAATTATACATGAAGAACACAATTGCATAGTATAAAGGGAGGGGAAACTCCCTGAATAATGAGTCTGCCCGAATAATATATTATATAACTTTATAATAGTTACAATGCTTTACAAGTATACTTGGAAACACCAAGTTTCATACTTAGCCAATTTTACATCTTCATCACGCCTCCGTGTGATAACCAAGATTTTCTTGTCCAAGTCGGGCGGGCGCGCCTTCACACAAGCTGCCTTCTGAACTTCACAACCGAACCTTGTTCTTCTTTCATGATGGGCAGGTGACCTCACCCGAGTCACCCGTGCACGCCTTCGCACAACCAGCGGGCAACCTCACCCAAGAACGCCTTTGAACGATGGGCGGGCGCGCCCTCACACGAGTCGCCACCTGCGCCCAACAACCGGCGCCTTCACTCGAGTTCCACCGCACTATTTACTCCTATCCGCCGGGCGCTTTCACCCAAGGCTTACCCACACTGTTCATTTAGCCTTGCACGAGGCGCGGGCACTCACCCGAGCCACCCAAGACACTCGTGCCAAGTTTCGGCGCCTTCAACCGATAATCAGAACCTATGCGATATACTGTGTCAACTTGCCCAAGATTGGGTGCATTACGACCTGTGCCTTTTCCTATGACCTACTCCACCCTTCGCACTTTTCCCTTGTTACCATGTGCTTCTCCCTCGCATTACTCCATGAATGGTCGAGTTCGAATGATGATCCAATGCCTCCACGCATCGTTGTATATATATGGGTGGAAGGGTGAGTTGTGTTGCCCAAGCCGACTCGTCGTCCATGTGTTTGAACACCCCTCCATACTCATTCGCCTTTGTTTATTGCTAGTCAGCCAATAATCTATGCCTAAGTCGCCATAGTATGTTGGGTCGGCCGTGGGTTATGTTCAACGCTCCCCACGCTATAAACAAGCCATCACTTAACCTTCCTTAGGCGCATTTTACCCATGTAACTTCGCACACCTCCATTAAGTTGCTCGCTTGTCATGTTTCCAACTCATTTTCTCACCAAACAAGTCGCATGTTTCACCGGCGATTGTGTCAAGGACCATAGGTCCTTACACGGCTGCTCGTGGGGGCAGTGGCCGATAATTTTTTTTTTTTTTTTTTTTCTTTTTAAATAAAAAATAATTTTTGTAAAATATGTTTATTGTATTAAAAAAAACAAAATTTATTTTTTATTTAAAAACAATTTTATTGGCCACCACCCCCACGAGCGGCCGGATGTTGGCTATTTGATTCCGAGAATCGAATAGCCACTTCCCGACCACCCCCATGGGCATTTGGGCAATGGCTATCCGATTTCGAGAATCGGATAGCCACCACTGAGCCGCCTGTGGGGGTGGCCGAGTGGTGGTTATCTGATTCTCAGAATCGGATAGCCACTGCTTGGCTGCCCGTGGGGGCGGCTGAGCGATGGCTATCCGATTCTGAAAATCATATAACCACCACCCGACCACCCCCACAGGCGGTTGAGTGGTGGCTATCCAATTCTCGGAATCGGATACCCACCGCCCAACCGCCCGTGTGGGTGGCCGGGAAGCAGCTATTTGATTCTCGGAATTAAATAGCCACCGTCCAGCCGCTCGTGGGGCCGGTGACCGATAAAATTGTTTTTTAAATAAAAAAATAAATTTTATTAAATATGTTTATTGTATTTAAAAAAAAATATTTTTTTATTTAAAAAAACAATTTTATCGGCCATCGCCCCCATGAGCGGCTGGGCAGTGGCCAAATAGCCACTTCCCTGCCACTCCCACGGGCGGTTGGGCTGTGGCTATTCGATTTTCAGAATCGGATAACCACCACTCAGCCGCCTGTGGGGGTGGCCGGGTGGTGGTTATCTGATTCTCAGAATCGGATAGCCACCGCTCGGCCACCGATGGGGGTGGCCAGGACATGGCTATCTATTCTCGGAATCAAATAGCCACTGCCCGGTCGCTTGTGGGGGCGGTAGCCAATAGAAGTGTTTTTTTAAATAAAAAAAAAATTGTTGTTTTTTTTTTAAATACAATAAACATATTTAACAAAATTTATTTTTTATTTAAAAAAACAATTTTATCGGCTACCGCCCCCACGAGCGGTCGGTTATTAGCTATTTGATTCCGAGAATCGAATATCTATTTCATGGCCACCCCCACGGGTAGTTGGGCGGTGGCTATCCGATTCTTGAAATCGGATAGCCACCACTTAGCTGCCTATAGGGATAGTCGGGTTGTGGTTATTTAATTCCTAGAATCGGATAGCCACCACTCAGTTGTCGCTCGACCACTCGGTGGCAATCCAATTTTGAGAATCAGATAACCACCACCCGGCTACCCCCACAAGCGGCTGAGTGGTGGCTATCCAATTCCGAAAATCGGATAGCTAATGCCCAACCACCTGCGGGGGTGGCCGGAAAGTGGCTATTCCATTCTCAGAATCAAATAGTCATCGCCCAGCTGCTCGTGGGTGCGGTGGCCGATAAAATTGTTTTTTTTTTAAATTTTGCTAGATATTTTATTGTATTTAAAAAAAAATGCAAAATTTATTTTTTATTTAAAAAAATAATTTTATCGGCCACCGACCCCACGAGCATCCGGGCGGTGGCTATTTGGTTCCAAGAATCAAATAGCCACTTTCTGGCTACCCCCACTAGCGGTTGGGCGGTGGCTATCATATTCTCGGAACATGAAATCTACCACTCCACTGCGTGTGGGGGTGGCCGGGTGGTGGTTTTCTAATTCTCAGAATCGGATAGCCACCGCTTGGCCTCCCGGTGGTTTTTTTTTTATTCTCAGAATTGGATAGCCATCGCTCGGCCTCCCCCACGGGCATCCGAGCGGTGGCTATCTGATTCTTAGAATCAGATAACCACCACCCGGCCACCCCCATAGGTGGCTGAGTGATGGTTTTCTGATTCCAGCCACCCCCACAGACGGCTGAGTAGTGGCTATCCAATTCCGAGAATTCGATAGCCACCGCCCAATCGCTCGTTGAGGTGGTTGGGAAGTGACTATTCGATTATCGGAATCAAATAGCCACCGCCCTCGGGGGGTGGTGGCCAATAAAATTGCTTATTTTAAATAAAAAATAAATTTTGTTAAATATGTTTATTGTGTGTATGTATATATATGTATATATATATAAAATGTTTTTTTAATTTTTTATATATTTGTAAGATATATATATATATATATATATATATATATTTTAAATGTTATTTTAAAAAATATCAAAAATATATTTAGCATTTTTTAATTTTAATGTTTATTTATTTATTTTATTTTATTTTTTAAATTGAAATTTTAAATCATTGTCAAATTTTAAATTTTAAATTTTTTAATATAAAATTAGAATTTTTTTTTAATCAATATATATATATATATATGTTTTTTGATTTTATTTTTTAATTTGAAAATATGTATTTTTTTTTTTTTAATTTTAATTGTTTTTAGGGTTTTTATTTTATTTTTAAACTTAGCATAATTTTGTTTTTTAGAGTTTTTTGAAAATGTTTTTAATCTTAATTTTTATAGTTTTTTTAATTTTTTTTTGTTATTTTTCTATTTTTTTAATCTACTTTGTTTTTAATTTAATTTAATTTTTTTAGTTTTTCTTAATGCTTTTTTAAAATTTCGTATTTTTACTTAATTTCATAGTATTTTTTAATTAATTTTTTTTAATCCAATTTTTTTTATGGTTTACACATTAAAAAAAATGTTATTTTTCTGAAATTATGTTTTTTCTTATTATTTATTTCTTTAATTTTTTAATTCTTATATTTTATAGGTTAATTTTGTTTTGTTTTGTTTTTTTGTTTTTTACATTTTCATGGTTGATTCTTTTTTTTTTTTATTTTATGTTTTGTTTTTAATATATATTTTTATTTACGTTTTGGTATTTTTTTTAAATTGTTTTTGTGTTTTTTTCATTGTTTTTATTTTTAATTTTATTTTTTCATTATCTTTTTGAAATTTTAATGTTTTTCGGAATCATAACAAGATATTTTACACCATTATTTCGAAATGTTGAAAATTTACCCAAAAAAAAAGAAGTGTTATTGCGGCATCAACACTTTTCGTTTTGAGGGTGTTTTTTGCACATAAAAATTCGGTTTAATTGGCAATTTTTTTTAATGTTGGAAATTGACCCTAAAAAAAAATCCAATCGTTCCATTACTAGCACTTTTCATTTTTAGGTTGTTTTTTGCACAATTTTTGCACAAAAAATTCGTTCTCATTGCCATTTTTAAAACATGTTCAAAATTGACGCTAAAAAGAAAAACCATCATTCTAGTATACACACTTTTCGTTTTTAGCATTGTTTTTCATGTTTTTTGGGGGCTTTTTAGGCAGAGTTCTCGTTTTGAGTTTATAGTTCCCATTTCAAAGTTTACATTTTTTATGATAGAATGAAATATAACACACACTAAATTTCTTTCACCTTGCAATGTTCTTATTCGTAATGTGTTTTTGTATGTGCTACAAGAAAATCTTGTGGCTGCAAGATTCATTTTTCCTTACAATGATAGTATTGGTAATATGCATGTGTTTGTGCTAGAAGTAAATCCAACAAGTATTAGGTTTCTTTAGCCATACAATAATGTTGTTTACTTATGTTTGTGCTAGAAGGAAATATAGCATGTGCTAGATTTTCTTTTACCTTGCTGTAATGTTGTTGTTGACAACATATTTGTGTTTGTGCTAGAAGTAAATCTAGCACATGTTAGATTTCTTTCACCTACCAATGTTGATATGAGTTTTTCCTTTTTTTTTTCTTATGCTTAAATTTCTTTCCCCTTCTAATGTTGTTATTGGCAATGTGCTTTTGTCTATACTAGAAATAAATCTAGCATGTGCTACATTTAATTTTCTTCACAATATTATCGTTGGAAACATGTTTGTATTTTTGCTAAACGTAATTCTAGCACATGCTAGATTTATTTCACCTTATAATGTTTTTATGCGTTTGTCTTTATGATGTTAAAATTGGAAACTAGGGCCAAACTCCATGTGGGTCATCTTATTAATGGCAGTGGATATTTTTCTTGGATCCCTCTCATCGAGAGGTGTAGGATTGATCTAAAGATCATCCGATTTTGATAAGTATTCACAGAGATATGAATTTATTTGTGTTATAAGACAATTCATCAAGTTTGGTCAACAACCAAATAAACCCCACTTGTGCCCAACATTCTAGTATAAATAGAGGTGGCCTTCAAGTCATTTCTACACACACTTGGGATCTCTTCCTCTCTACTTGTCTTTGGGTTTTAGTAGGAGGAGAGATCCTAAGACATAACACTTCCCTATGGAGAAGCCCTAACGCTACCCTATTGAGAAGCCCTAACGCTGCCCTATGGAGAAGCCCTAACGTAGCCTATGAAGAAGCCTATACAGTATCCTAAGGGTGGTATGGATATACCCTAGCCACAACAAGATTAGAATAGAACAACAAGTTGTTAGGAGGCTATTCCAGGAGGCCGAGGAGTTGTTGAAGAAGGCCGCAGCCCACATCTTGAGGTTGAGAGGTAGAGGGATTGTTTTAGGGTGGTTAGGTGAAGGAATATCCCTTAGAAAGGCTGCTGCAACTAAGGGACAACTTGCTGTAGTAAGCCACAATAGATAAGACGAGGTCGAAGGATGGAATAGGGGTTGGAACAGCCAAGCATTGCAGCCAAGGCTTTCCTCCCCTCTTAGAAAGGCAGCTGCAATTGTGGAGGGCTATTCTAGCCACATTTTGAAGGCTGTTAGGACTACCGTTAGAATGCCCTAACTAGTGCAGAAATGCAGCAAATAGAAAAGCCCTAAAAAATTGATGATGATACATTGAAGCAGCATGAAGATGATATATTGCAGCAACACGATGATGAATGCTGCAACATGATGGGTATAGTGACGAAGTGTATCATAAAATAATGAGGGGCAACAAAATGGTGAGGTGTAACAGTATGATATAGCAAGTTCATGGTGCTGCAAGTATAGCACATTGGTACAACAACATGCAAGGGACAACAAACTAACATTGGGACAGTTGTATGGTACTTAGCAGCAAGTACACCAAGCATGCAATGGTACAACAGCATGCAAGGGACAACAAACTAACATTGGGACAACTGTATGGTACTTAGAAGCAAGTACACCAAGCATGCAATGGTACATCATCATGTAAGGGACATCAAACTAACATTGGGACAATTGTATGGTACTTAGCAACAAGTACACCAAGCATGCAAGGGACAACAAGCAAGCAATGGGACAACAAACATGGACAACATGGTTCAACCATGACACATGGGACAACAGTACAACATTAAGTGTAGCAGTCATGAGGTCCAGCATTGTGATGATGGGTGCAGCATGGTGTAGCACGGTGAGGTGCAGCATGACGATGAAATGCAACACGATGATAGGTGAAGGAGTCGCCTTGGAGAATTAGTTGAAGCAGCATGTCCTCAATTGGTCTCATGCATCATCTTCTTAGAGATGATCTATGCTCTCATTTAGATAATTCAAAGTGTTGACTTCAGTTGTATATGTACTATTGTTGAGAAGGTAAATCCCCTCTACGGATAGAGGCGATCCCTACTAGCCCAACAGGGGTCTAGCAACAATCACACAATGCTGCCACGCATGTTCCTAGTTACAATTAGACAAGAAGTAAAGAGCACCTACTTGGATTCCTGCGCTGTCGTTTGTCGAGGAGATGTTTCCCTTGCTCCTTCGCTTCAGCTGGTCACAGTCCTCTGCGATCCCCGCGAACGGACACCTGCACACACGAAGAGAAAGCAAACGCAAGCGTGAAATCTAGTAAAAGTAACTATATGCCAGTCAGAAAAGACATAATTCACATTTATCCATTGCATAAACAAACGAGAATGGAACAATAATAGCAGTCATCTATTATTAATCAGAATAGAGAAGAGTACAACCAAATGTCCTGACGTCGGTAAACTTCTCAGGAGGGATCAGTCAGCATGTATCTCAAGCATTCACCTTTGAGGATGGTTCTCCCAAGACAAACTACTCTCTCTCTCTCACACAAATGTCACAAAAAAACTTCCCAAAGCAATCAATCACTTCCACTCCTAACACACCACACCTATAGCAGCAATCTGAGCACTACAAGCTCTGTACAATCCAAGCTAAGTCTAGCTATTTTCTAACCCTCCCAAAACTAGCTGCTCATGGTAATGGTGGAAGTTTATATAGGAGAAGGAGTCTCCTAAAAAGGTGGAAGGATGAGCTTATCTTCAAGGGGAGTAGTTGCAAAGGGTCGAACAGACATGCCATAGAAGGGAGTCGACATTCACAAAGCTAACAACCAAGCCTGGAGAGATCTGGAAGGCTGGTTGTTTGAACAAATTCGCCCAAACTGGATCAGCGCGGATTATATGGAGACTGCCGCGCTGTCAGCACATGACAATAACTGAACAAGCCATGTCAGCGCGGAAGGACACGTGAAAGCCGCGCTGTGCGTCATCGCGGAAAAGTGATGTTCTTCCGCGATGGCAGCGCACAAAATACACTGTGGGGCGCTGGTCATCGCGGTTATTTTAGGAATAGACGCGCTGATGCACAAAACTTTGGAAAAATGGGTTTTAAGCCAGTTCAGGGATCAAACACTTAGTGATTGTAACTTCTGGACACAGCAGGGTGACTGACAGGAAGGCAGTGATAAATTACTGTGTAACAACTATCTCTCTCTCTCTCTCTCTCTCTCTCTCTGTTTAACTATTGAAGAACATATAAGAAGAATTGATCAAGGGTTTCCCCACATTGGGGTTTTTCCTTGGCTAGCGCCACATCTTGTGTCCTCTTGTCTTGGCTTGTATTCTCCGATTTATATTTATGTTCTATCTATAGTTTACTTTAATGCTGATGTGATTACTAATCTAGAAAAAATATTGATCTAACTGTGAAAACTGAAATAAATTGCTCTAGAATAGAACATACCCAAAACTTAACATGGTATGAAATCTAAGGTGAAGACAAAGCCCAAGCAAGAGTGAAAGTGCAATCACTGAAGATAGTTGGGAAAGGACAAAAGCATCAATGGATTCCTCATCCCTCTTCTAATTCACCAAGGGTGAAGTCGAAGCAGAGAATATTATCAGAATGGTGCAACGGAAGTTTGTAATGGTCTACCTGAAGATCACTTCAATGGGAAGTCTGAATATAAGGGTGGAAGGAAAGGCAGATGCCTTAGTTGAAATAAGTTTGGCCATTATGCAAAGGAGTGTCCCACTAGAAGGGACACATCACTTGATGATGATAAGAATCATTTCTGGGACATCTTCAATGATCAGAGGAATGACAGGACACAACCAACTCTTCAGAGAAACCAAGGAACCCTAGGTATGAAGAATCAAATATTGTTTATGATAAGATAAAGAAGTGTTATCTTGTATTGGCCCTCTCCTTCAAATTCTTTGGGAATCTGGTTTATTGATTGTAGTGCTTCAAGGCACTCCATCGGATAGAAGCTCTCTCTTTAATTTGGTAGAGATGGAAACATTCGTGGGATTATTCTTCGAGCCGATGTCACCTATCCCGAAAAGGGTGTTACCCCTCAATTCAATGAGGGTAACTCGATTCATTGACATAATATCTTTTATGTACTTGATTGCAAGAAGAACCTGGTGTCCATTTCGGCAATGGAAATCAAAGGTTTCAGGGTGGCATTCATTGATGGAAAGGTACGTGTTTGAAAATAGAATTTTCAAGGATGCTTTTACTCGTGGGTTCAGGGTTGGCAATTTGTATCAAATTACAGAAAGTCCATTGCGGACCATGTTAGTTGACACATAACACTAGAGGTCTATGAGTTAGATGATGACAGGGATGCCTGAATTCAAAAGGAGCATGAAGGTACATGTCTGAGCTGTATCGAAGGAAAATCTCACAAGGGGACCATTCCCCTCATAGCAGGTCCATAGGTTTGGAAAAACCGGAGGAGGTTTGAGATTCATGATCAGGAATCTAATGTGTGCAGGTGGAAGAAATCCCTATATGGCTTGAAGCAAATCACCCCGGGTTTGATATGAGAGGATTGATAGCTGTCAGATGAAGCTGAGATTCACTAAGAGGGAAGCCGATCCAAACCATTGTTTGAAGTTTATGGATGACAAAGCTCTCATACTGGTGCCTTCAGAGAACAACCTATTTCTAACAGGTGCAGACCCTCTCACTTGCAGAAGTAAGAGGGAGTTGGATTCCGAATATGGAATGGTAAACTGCAAGCTCGTGACTACCTCGATGATCTTAACTTTCAAAAGTTATATGGTGGTGATGCCAGACCAGATTTGGGAAATGCCTTTGAGTTTCATAAACTCATTTGCATTGATGTTCTTGGTGAACTTCTGTTCGAATATATGTTTTGTAGTTAGCATGGTGAGCTCATAATTGGTTGAGCCTCACTGGATTGGTGCCAAGAATGTTTTGAGATATCTCTGGGGCACAATCTCTCATGGATTGAGATACACTATTGGAAATATGAAGCTGCATGATTATTCGAATGCTAACTGGGCACCCAGTGTGGAGGATCGCTAGAGCACTTCTTAGTGCTGGTTGTTTTTGGGTTCTTCTTTGATATCATGGATGAGCAGGAAGCATAATTTGGTTGTTATAAGCACCACCAAGACTGAATACATAGCCACAAATTGCATTTAGAAGTACCTTAAGATGAGTGATGTCTATTTCATGCTATTATATGTATGACATCATGAATTATTGCTTTTATTTCACAACACTAATAAAATAATTGTTGATTTGGTTTGCCATTACTAAAAATAAAATATTTTTATTTTATTTATTTTTGGTGAGATATTGTGTTGATAACAATTATTGATTTGAATGGTCATTTAATGTTTTCATATCAAAATTTCCCATGCTATAATTTTTTTTTTTACAATGGATTACATTATATGTAAAAATTAATGTATGACTAGTATATTTGCTTGAATTAGATCATTACAATTATTTGTTTCAATCGTGGTTTAAGTTATCATTATACCTCTTAGAAATTAGTAATGTGAAGGATGACCCATTGCATTCTTATAACTTTTTTTATTCCATATAAGTTGAAAAACTATATCAGGTTCTCCATAGCACTAACAATAAACATACAATTTGTACTAAAAGAAGCACCAAAAGCAAGGTAGAGACTCTAGAAATTAGCATATAATTAATTAGGTTTGAAATTTAAAAATTGTAGTATATTGTATGTGGAAGTTAATATATAAGTAGTTTGTTTACTTGCACTAGACCATTGTAATTATATTTTTCAATTGCAATTAAAGAAATCATCGTAAGTATTAAAATCAATGATTTTAATGGTGGGTCAGTGCATTCTTAGAAGAGTTGTATTCCATACAAATTAAATAAAGCTACCAGGTTGTATATATAAATTAAACATATCATTAGTTTGTTCATTTTAATGGGGCCATTGTATTTGTATTTTTTATTACTATTAACTTGTAAAATTCCCTTTGGTGTTCGATCCCGAGCAAGGTTGTAGCTCGTCGTGCAAGTAGTTAGTCTAAACCGGGCCAAGCCCACTACCTTTTGAGGAAGAAGGAGAGTCGATGGAGCGCGCAGGCGATTTTTCTCCAGCCCTAGGGTTTCAAGTTAAGATAGCTGCCGCCGCTTGCTGGTTCGCGCCGCACTGGAGGTGCAGCCATGGTTCTAAGCGAAAGGAGGTTTATGTGGATCTACCCTGTGATGGAGTCGGAGTTTGCTTGGTCTGCAAAACTGTCCCGCCAGACAGTGACGCGTTGTTCTGCAATGGCGGCGTTAGCTCCTGGCACATGCAGTGCCTGAACCCTCCTTCGATGGTTTCCCCTACCGGAGATTGGTTCCGTCCCGACTGTCCTCTCCCATTTCAGGACAACCATTCTCAATCTGTCGCTGTTAACAAGTTTTCCAGCGTGCCTGATGGTGATTTGATAAGCCAGATCAGGGCGATCCAGGCGAATTTGAATCTTAGCAAGGATGAGAAGGCAAGGAAGAGGCACGAGCTCCTTGCCAGAGGATACTCTAAGCAGCAAGGAAGCGGCGGCGAGGTCAAAGGCTCCAATCGGGAGGCCACACCGAAAAAGGAGCTGGAGATGTTCGACGAAAGCTTGAACTGCGCTTTTAGCATGCTGCTACCCAAGCGACCCGTTACGATAAGCCAAGATCCTGAAGGTCTGCTCCCCCGGATGGGAAATAGCTACGGAAGCTCAGGAAGCCCTGGCATTGCCTCATTTCAGATCCAGATCAAGCTTATATCTGGCAAAACCCTGCTACAATGGGTGAGAGCGTCGGATCTAGTGCAAGACCTCAAGCAGGCTCTGGAAATCAAGTTGGGGATTCCCTCTGCAGCACATCGACTTCTCCACGAAGGTAAACAACTCGAGGATCTCTACCCCCTGTCTTTTTACAGCATTCAGAGAAATTCCTCCATTGCTCTCACCCTTCGTCTAAGAGGGGGCGCTGCAAGACAGTCATCCTCAGCTAAGGCGTTTTCTTACAAGGATGTTGTCCATGCTAAGATGCCTAAGAGAACAGCTCCACCTGCTCAAGCTCCCAAGCCTTTCCTGGTGGATAAACTGGAGGAAACCCCCTCCATAGAAATAAAGCATCCATCGTTGGATGAGCAAACCCAGCATTTTGCGGAACATGGCATTATCTGCAGGTTTAATGGGCTATGGCCACGCACAGCAGACCTCTACCAATGGATCCAATCTAACTGGACCAACAACTGCAAGGTTCTGCTATGCTCAAAGGGATTTTTCATCGTAGTGTTTGCCTTCGATGAGGACTATCAAAAAGCCTTAACTGGTGGCCCATGGTTCTGGGGTGCAGCTGGCTTATTCCTCACTCCTTGGTTCCCAGAGTTCGATCCCTCTACAGCAGTTATCACCAAACTTCCCATCTGGGTCAGACTTCCAAACCTCCCAGCGAATCTATGGCATTTTGCGGTATTCCAAGGGATTGGCAACTCTCTAGGCCGCCTTTTAGACACAGACGTCTCTAGAGGGGAAAAGGGCTTATACACTTTTGCCAGGATCTGTGCAGAAATAGACATAAGCAAAGGTCTCCCGGACCAGATCAATCTCAAAATTGGAGATTTCCATTAGACTCAGACTTTGGATTACGAGAACACAGCCTTCCGCTGCCGCAACTACCATCTTACAGGCCACCTTCCGAGCTCTTGTCCCACGATGCCAACCCAAAAGAAGAAAGCCAATACTAAGCAGAAATCCAAAAGCTGGAAGCCTCATGATCCTCCTCCCATGGACGATTTTGACTTCAGCTCCGATGAAGAGGAAGAGAACAAGGAAGGTGAGGCAGCAGCGTCAGAACCGGATCCGTCCTCGGCAAGTCCTGTGGTTTCATCCGTCATACCAGCCTCTCAGAAAAGGAACCATGAATCCTCCTCCTTGGACTCAGACAAGAAGACCTCGCCGTCGGCTCATCTCATTTTGAAAATCACGCCAGCTCAGCAAAATCCTCCTGAGTGGGTCAAAGTTGGCAAAAAGAAAGGGAAAAAATGCAGAATAGTGGATTCCGCACATGTTGGGTAGAATCCTCTGTTCTGATCCTGCTCCTCTGTTCCTCTTGTTTCTTCTTGTTCAGCATTGTTCTCTACTCTTTCTCTCTTAGGAGCCGAGGTGGACAACCAATCCTTTCCGGCTGCCTATGTTCTTGCTTCTCTTTTTTGTAACCTCGCATTGTACCATACGTTTTCTTAATAGAATTAGTTTTTACTGAGAAAAAAAAAAACTTGTAAAATTCCCTTTGCATATAAATGGAAACAATTCATAATAAATACTAACATCATTTTTAATTTGGTAGGTGTTTATTTCCTTAAGCAATGAAGTGTAGATATTTTAATATCATACATGTGGTTGCAGTGCAGATGCAGATGGGCACTACTACAAGTCAAAAGATGTTGATATTTGAAATGGAAGGAGTATTCATGAAATCATACACCAAAGATGAACATAATTTTCATATTCAAAGAGAACTAAATTGATAGTTTGGTGGTAGGTCTTATTTTTTAAGGCCTTTTTCTGTCGGAAGTATTAAAATGTTGCTTAAAAAATTATGATGTCACAATATGGACATTAATGTCACGGACAAGTAATCCGAAAAGTACTTGAAAAGTCAAATATTGATATAGAGGACTTTAAATTTGCATGGGACAAGTCTCATTGTTATTTGCAAACAAAATTGGGAGCAGGGAGAACAAGACAATTTTATGAGAAAAAGTTGACTGATGTGTGGTCCCAATATGGAGATAATTATAAAGAATCAAATGTATTTCTAATAGATACAACAAAGCATACTTTTCAATTCATTGGATATCGATCAAACCACATCTTAATAAAAGCCTATATAGGAAAAGAGCAAGATACTTGACTTATGCAAGTTTTATTCCCCTTTCTTAAGGCACTTCATTGTATCAAAGAAAAACATGAGTACATTCAAATGTTCAATAGAACATGTACTTCATTGTAGTGGATGGAGATAATTTCCTTTATAAATTGTTGAAAGGTACATTCCAAATTTTCAATACATTTTGGACATAGTTTTTGTTGTATCAATTTGTATGATTTTATATTTTTTGATATACATGGGAATTGGAATTATATTAATATGTATATTTCTTATTATTTATAATTTCTTTTGCAATGAATTTGTTGCTTGCCTTTTAAATTATCTTACATGAACTACTGAGACATGTTATTTTTTATGATTTATATTTACTTATATGCATCAACAATCATATATAAATGTGAAATATAAGTTTTGAAATAGAACTCCTTGCAAGAAAAGGTGTAATTCTTACTAAAGAAGTTATAATAATTTACTTGATAAATGCTATGTGCACTATTCACTATTCACAATGCATTATTCACTACTAAGGCTAATGAGAAATGTGTCATAGATGAATGACTTGAACCTTTTGAAGCATAAGATATGTGATTTCTGAATTCAAATTTTTCATAAATCTATATGCTTAAATCAATTAATGGTTGCAGTTGCAATCATATAACAATGAAAATCAACAAGGCACAAAGTTAGTTATTCATTGTTTACATATAAAATGCACTAATATGAGTGCATAAATACCTTTTGTAATTTTTGAGATAAAAATATATTGCAAATAATTTTGCATTTCTTAAAAAAACATATAATTAATGATAATGATTGCTAAGTGGATTATCAAGGTTTGGTTATACACTATCATGATTGAATTATATCTTTGAACTTTAAGGCATTTAATTTCATTACTTAAAGTTAATTTTTGGAAATTTGTATTTTAAATAAACTAAAATTTTTAATCCATAATCCTATCACTTAATTTATTAAGAGTATTAATTTCATATTGTATTGTTTTGAAACAAAACTCTATGTAAAACAAAATTATCTTCTTAATAAAACATGGAATAATTAATTAACAATGTGTTAAGTGGACCATCTAGACTCATTAAAGAGATGGGTAAAAAATGGTTGTATCTAAACTTTTTGCACCATAAGACATTGATTTTCCCATCCATATTAACATTTTGTCATTTTCAATTCTTAAATAGTTTATTTGTGGTTTAAATAATTTCATAGAATCCAATAGGACTTGAAGAATTCTATTTGGTTATATGCATTGATAGAAGTTTATAAATGTGATGTATTTTTGAAACATAGCTCTTATGATATATATATATATATATATATATATATATATATATATATATATATATATATATATATATATATATATATATATATATATATATAAGTAATTGATAATGAGTTCTAAGTGATTTATACAAAAGCATTTATCGACTTTTATTTTCCTATCATGAGGTTTAATATAAATGTATAAATGTGACATTTTTTTTGAAATAAAACTCCATGTAAAATTAGATTTTGTTCTTAACAACTCATGGAATAATTAATAGGTAATGAATGTTAAGTAGATTGTTCAAGTTCATTCAGGATACATGCCATAAATAAATGTAATTAAACTTTCTGCAACGAAGGACATTTTATTTTCCCACCCCTAACATTTGGTAAATTTCAATTCTTAAATAAATTATTTGTAATTGAATAATTTGACAGAAGACAATAAGACAAGTATGTATTAAATTCTATTTATTATATATGTATGTATACATGCAATTTGTTTTTGAAATAAAGTTATTAATGTAGGTAGAAATATATATTTTAGAAAATTAATAATTTAAAATCAATCTTTGATGAGTTCTAACTAATTTATTCTATTTTGAATTGACAACTTTTTCTAACTATGCATTCTTAAATCAATTATCTCTATATGTAATCATGTCATATAAGTCAATAAGTCAAGAAACCATTAATTTATTTTTATTTATCATGTGGTTCAATATGAATGTATAAATGTGACATTGTTATTTCTAGAATAAAAATCCATGTAAAAAATGCATTTTCTAATAAAACATTGATTAATGAATTCACAATGATCATTAAGTAGACTATTTAAGCTTATTCAACATATGAGCCATAAATGAATGTCTTTAAACTTTTGGTACCATATGACATGATTTTCTCATCAAGATAAACATTTTGTAAATTTCAATTCCTAAAGAAACTATTTGTACTTAAAATAATCTCATAGAATCCAACAAGACTTAGAGGCTATTTATTCAATTCCATTTACTTATATGTATTGATATAAGCTTATAAATGTAATTTATTTTTTAAATAAATATCTTAATGTAAGTAAAGATATATTTTTTACAAAACTAATTAGGGTTAATTGATAATGAACTTTAAGTGGTTTATTCAGACTATATCAAAAATCAAGTGTCATAGATGAATGCCTTTTAATAAATATTTAATCTTCAAAATCAATATCTTAACGATAATTTATTTGTATTTACATTAAGTATTTAATAATTAAAGAACATGAGGACTTATATAAATTGAAACTAAAATTCATGAGTTATGTTTCACAATTATTTCTTCCCTATTAAAACTTCTTATCATTTTCTTCTCTTAGTGAAAGTAATGGTCAATCATGGTTTTCCATACAATTGAGACTATTATTTACATACATTGAGACTATTATTGGTTTTGACAATGTTTACAAGGAGATATCAATATCCATACTACCATCAACTTTACTAATCTTTGAAATCCCTTGCCTCCACTACTTACAAGAAGACCACTAATTCTTGTTTACTTCAATTTGTAACATTTTCCATCACAATGGAATGACTTGAATACCCATTTAAGAACTCTCATTTGATGTACTTGGATTTTTAGTGGAGATAGATCAAAGGTGCCTAACCTTCGTAAAATACCTAGATAAACAATGCCTAACTTTTATAATGGATGCCTGGATGCTATGAACATGAATGATCACCCCCTCATTAGTGCTTCATAAAGGCATGAAGGGACCATAGGAAATTGAGCACAAAAACATTTTACTAATTTTTTTGTGGAATAGTTTCAATGCAATGCAAGGGACACACATCCTTTCCATTTACACTAAGATCCTCACATCGTCATCATTCAATCAATAAATCCATTGTAGGTTGTGGGAAAGGGGGTTAGAGTAATCAGACAAAAAATTCAACATCGAGGAATCTAGTCTGTTATCCATAACTATAATATATTTATTGAATGTTAGACATACTAATATGATTTAGCTTAAATCAATTGCTTCTAAGAGTTTTATTTCACACTCCTATTGTGTATTGATACTATTGTAAATAACAACTCCGTGTTTGACCTATTCATGATCTCTACTTGGTTTGAAATTACTAAAATTATTTTTATATTGAATTAAGTTAATATGGAGATTTACAAAAGAATGAATGTTGTTGAAGGCCTTGTAATAGAATACTTCCAAATTTAATGAAATATGTGTTGTAGAAGGGCTTCAGGGGCTAATTGACAATTGTGAGGGTAAAGACAAGACTCCTCCTGAATAACGCATTGTAAGGAAATTGGGTAAACATAAGAAGTGAACAGGGAGTGAGATGAGGCTAACCACGCAGATTGGAGAGTATGAAATGGATCAACTCATCTTGGATCTTAGGTATGATGCAAACGTATTGCCTAAGCATACATGGGAAAGGATGGGGAGAATTGTGCTACAGTGGTCTCATATATAGCTACGCATGTCCAATCAATAGAATATTATTCCTATCGGGTGCTTGTATGGGGTAATAGTAGACATTGAGAGAGTGCATGCTCTGGTCGACTTTGAAGTGATTGAAATAGTGGACGACAACAATCCTTACCCTCTGCTGTTAGGAATTGATTGGGCCTTCGATATGGATGTGGTAATTAATCTGGAGAAGAGAAGGATCACATTTGAGAAGAAGGCACTCCAATTTATTATACCATTGGACTCTGCTAAAGGAGCGCGCTACACTGAACCAGTTCATGACTATGAGGAGGATGAGGATTTAGACCAGATATACAAGATCACTATGCGTGATGAAGATTGGATCAATCCCACTACTGATGGGCGAATCACATGGGATAGGGATAGCTCCTATACGTCAAATTCAGATGAATAACTTGAGCACTGGAAAAATATGTTGCATGAAGTCTCTACTCTACGTTGCAATATCATGACAAAATCACTTTGTTGCGTATCCACAGAGGTAATAAATCTTCCACATTATGATGGCTTAAATGATGTTAATTTATTTTTGGATGAGTTTAAAAGAGAGGTGCCAGTAGAGTATCGATTCCAAGCACTTGATCTAGCATTGCGCACTACGCATGTCCATTGATGGGGCACGCATAAGGATAGCTTCGCTGATTAGAAGGAATACATGTGAATGATGAAGCTAAGGTTTGGATATGCTAATACCCATATGACTAAAAAATACGGTGGAAAGGATGACCTGCATGAGCACTTGGCACAATGGACTAAAGCTTGGGGAGAAGAGCCTCAACCAGAATGGGTACATATATTTTTTCATACCCTAGATACTATTCCAATGAATTGGTACTTGGAAACGGAGCTACGCCATGGGACGACCGAATGGGACATCCTGTAGGAATTTTTTTTGTTAACTTTCAGTTTTGAGGACGGATTTGAGTGCATTTATGAAGCACTCTAGGAAATTAAGGCCACAATCTTCAGGATGCCTAAGGAGCCGGTAGAATGGGATCAACTAATCTAGAACACACAGTTGTCCCATGCACTAGAATGCTACAATGTGACTGCAAAAGAAGGAGAATATGATCCAAGAAATATCAACATTCGAGAGACCGAAGGACAACACGAGGTTGAAGGACCCAAAGAAGTGAACCCAAATATAACAAAACCTTTGAAAACCAGGAAAGTAAACATCAGGTTCGACCCAAAGCCTAAGTTTGCAAGGATAGATGATTATTATGAAGAAGATACTATTGATAAAGTTGTGGAGTTGTTACGCGAATACCATGACGTGTTTCCCACCAAGTTCTCAGATATTAAGGGAATAGTAGGGGATTTGGGAGTGATGAAGATCACCTTAAAGCATGATGTGAAGCCTGTGAAACAAAGAGCCTACCACCTAAATCCCAAGTATAAGGAGAAGTTGTGTAAAGAGTTGGAAAAAATGATGGAAACTAGAATAAGAGTCTGATTGGGTAAGACCTATGGGTTTTTAGGAAAAGAAGCAGCAAGGTGAAATTAGGATATGCATAGATCTGAGAAAGCTCAACGATGTGTGCATTCATGACCCATTTCCAATTCAATTTACAGATGAAGTATTGGAGAATGTTGAAGGACAGGAAGCCTGTTCATTCACTGATGGGTTCTCAGGGTACCATCATATTAAGATCGTGCTGGAGGATCGCAGAAAGACGACCTTTGCAACAGAGTGGGGATGCTTCTAGTATACAATAATTCTATTTTGGCTGAAAAATGCGCTCGCAATATTTTCGAGGGTTGTAATTGCATCTTTTAAGGAGTTTATCCATAAATTTCTAGAACTGTATTTCGATGACGAGACTGTGTTTGGATTGGTAAAGCCCCTGTTGCAATTCTGTGCCTTCGGTTGGATACTTGTTGGAGATATCCGATTTCCCTTCACTTGAAGAAATGTATGTTTTGTGCGCCTTATGGGATATTTTTAGGCCATGTGGTATGTAAGAAAGGATTAATGGAAGACCCTACAAAGATAAGTTGTTATTATCAATTTAGAGGCTCCGAAGAATGTAAAGCAGCTACCCACAACACTAGGCCACACAAGTTACTATAGGAAGTTTATCAAAGCTTATGCACAAATAACTGTGCCAATGGAAAAGTTACTGAAGAAGGACATGAATTTCTACTGGGATGATGAGTGTCAGAGTAGTCTGGATGTGTTAAAGGAAAAGATGGTGATTGCTTCCATCTTGGTGTTCCCAAACTAGAAGAAAGAGTTTCATGTTCATGTGGATTCCTCTTGTATTGCGTTGGGTGTGGTATTGACCCAGCCAGGAGAAGGTGATATTAATCATCCTATAGCCTTCGCAAATAGGAAATTATCAAAGGTAGAAAAGAAATATTCAACTACAGAGTGCGAAGGATTTGTGATGGTCTACGCACTGTAGAAATTTCGACATTACCTGTTAGGTGCACATTTAAAAATG
This sequence comes from Pinus tabuliformis, assembly GCA_031772625.1. NCBI lineage: Eukaryota > Viridiplantae > Streptophyta > Pinopsida > Pinales > Pinaceae > Pinus > Pinus tabuliformis. Next base: position 1,194,784,562 of record CM062807.1, on the reverse strand, counting down.
TACACAGATCACTCCGCTCTCAAGTACTTGGTCAACAACCCTGTGTTGGGGGGGAAGATCTATAGGTGGTTATTGTTATTCCAAGGATATGATTTTAAGGTAATTGTGAAGGCCGGATGATTAAATGTGGGACCATATCATCTATCTAGAATTGAGATAGTCGAAGAATCGACTAGTTTAGAAGAAGGGTTGTTGGATGTGCAACTCTTTGCTGTAAGTGTCGCAGATTATCATTTTGCTGATATAGTCTAGTTTTTAACTAGTGGCACAACTCCAGAAGGATAACCTACACAACAGAAAAAGGCATTGGTGGTCGCGCGACTGATTTTTCTGTAATAGTTGGACACTTGTATAAGGTGGGCAATGATGAAATATTACGCTGATATGTTCCATAGTTTGAGAAATCTAGCATCCTCGCTAAAGCTGATAGAGGAGTGATGGGAGGACACTATGTAGGCAGAGAAACTATGCAGAATATTTTGCACGCATGATTATGGTGACCAACGATGCATAAGGATTCTAAGGTGTATCATTGGGTCTGTGATTCTTGTCAGCGGACATGAAATCCATCGCGACGAAATGAGTTTCCCTTAAATCCTCAGATTTCATTGCAGGTATTTGAAAAATGGGTGATTGACTTTGTGTATCGGATACAACCATAAGGAAAAAAGATAGGCACACGGTATATTATTACTATGATTGAGTACTTGACGATATGGGTGGAAGCACATTCGGTTAAAGACTGTAGTGCTACTACAACTGCAAATTTCTTGTTTGAGTATGTCTTGACTCGGTTGGGTGCCCTAAGATAGAGATGAGTGATAGGCATGTACATTTTCTAAATGAAACAATCACCGTGATGCTCGAAGCGTTCCAGGTTTATCATAAAAAAATTACGCCCTATCATCCTCCAGCCAATGATATGGTTAAAGATATTATCCATGATAACCCCTAGAAATAAGTTTTAGTTTGATTACTCATTTTAGATAGTTTTTTGTGTTTAGGTTCATGTGAAAGTTGTCATATGGTACATTTAGTGTTTGATACGGTCATCATAAAAGAGGAAAGGTCATGATTCCATTTGTTTTGAGGTCATCATCTCATAATTGATTTGTGTGACAATTTTACAAACTTTCGTAGCAACTCCAATTTAACAAACCAAGAATTTGCTACGAAATTCCTTGACAATTTCGTAGCAACATGGTCCATCCTAACACTTGTTTCTTTACAAAAGTTCGTTTTTGTGTAACGATATTATTTTAAATGATTGTTAGTGATGTCAGAGTTGTACTGAGTCATAAATGCCATTATTCTCGTGTCCTCCACTTCTTTTCATTCACCCTTACCCCTCCTTTTCCATTTTATACCATCTGCTGCTATCAAAAGTTCACAAGTGATGTCACTATAATAGGGTTTTGCATTGTCAAAATGAGTCTAGCCATGATCTGAGTGTTGTCTAGTTGTTCTCAAATTGATTTGCACGTAAAGAGGAAGCAAATCATAAGTAGCACGTGACATGTTGCAGCCATAACAAAAACATAAATTCATGAGAAGAGAAAGAGGGTTAAGAAACTGGACTTCTCACAAGAAGAATATGGTTTCATCTTTAAGCCAAGGGAACCTATGACAAGATCAACAAGAGAAATGAAACAAGCTGAATGGATACCAGAAGTGCCTTTAGAAAAAACAGAGCCAACAAATAAAATACATGGAAAAGAAATTATGCAAGAGAAAATCCAAGAAGAAGTATTACAAGAATAGCCAAGGGAGGCTAGAGAAGAGCTAACAGAGGCCAAATTGGAATTTGAAGAAATGAAGAAGCAGGTGTTGGAGCAGCTAGATTTTGATGAGGAAATTATAGAAAATCCTAGGAAAAGACAAATAGAATTATACCACTGCAAAATATGCTGAAGCATATGTATATAAGGAACAAGTGGCTGCAAGCTAACAAAACTAAGTTGCAAACTCAAGTCAAAGACTTGCAAGCACAAGTAGATGTTACTCCATGATATGGTAAAATTCTAAATTTTGTCTTCACTATACCTAAACTAGTAAAATCAACCTTATATATATATATATTCAAAAATGGTATTAGGAGTAATAAGGAGGCATTAAGAATCATGAAAATTCGAAAAACTCAAAATTTTAACTTTTGTAGCAACTCCCCATCATGAAGCTCTGAATTTTCTACGAAACTATTGTAGCTTTTCATGGAGGATAAAACAAGATAACAACACAACAAGGGGGGTTATAAAGGCATGCGTTTAGATTAAAAACATCAAGGAAGACCATAGAACTTGCAGAACTTGCAGAGAGGTAGCAGAGGTGTTTTTTGAATTTGCTACAAATCTTTTGCTACGAAATTTCTGGAAATAACTATTTTAGTAGTCAAATTCAAGCTCACTTTCTTATCAAAAGGTAACGAATTATTGAAATATGAAAGATTTTTTTGTTAAGTACTATCTCATCTACATAAACCTCTCTTGAATTTTACACAACTATTAAGGTTTGGAGAATATTCACTTATCTTTGAGGACTATTTTACTAATTTTTTCCTAACCTGAGTTGTTGTAGAAATTTTGAAATTCGAACTTGGTGGTGTCCAAGTCAGGAAAGTTAACCAAGTCAGCATCCATGTGTCAAAATTACATCAGAAGTACAATACACTCAGAATTTGGTTGGATTCGATAAGGTTCAACAATATAATTTGTTGAGCAGATAAATGATAGGAGGCTCCTATTTGTATTCAAACTCTCTTAAAATAGAAATATCCCTATAAAGGCTCAATGCTTTGTTAGTCAAATAGAATTAGGTCTCTTAGCTATACATCGAGTCTAGCTGAGGTGGTGGATTATTAAATGGAGTCCTCACTCTACATATGTAGAACTGTTTCACTTGAAAAAGGGTTGATCAAGAATGTGAGAAAGACCACATTTTGTATGCTTTTTTCAAGTTAATAAGAAGTATAGTTGCAACATACTGTTTTTAACTTGAGATTAATTTTGGTTTCATTCCATACCTTCACGTTTTTTATGTTATTATGAGTTTCCATAGCTTGTTTGATTACTATTCAGTGTAATGTTTCTCCAACTTCCTTGAAATGTGTTGTGTTTTTTTCTGTAAAAGTTTAATTCACTCCATTTCAAAGCCAAAAAAGCCTTAGCTTCCTTTAAATAGTTTTGTTTGTAGTTGGATTTTCTCTTAATTAAGTCCATTCCCAATGGTGGAATCCTCTCTTTCACCTACAAAAATCACATAAAAATCCAGAGCTAGCCATCTGAACTTTGAGTTTATTACAGTAAATTTCATAAATATTTTGACAGAGCCCTCTCAGATTGGAAGGGTTAACCTCCAGTAAAAATTTGGTCTGAAATAGTTACACATGGTTGGAGGTTGACACAACCCAACCTGCCTAACCTATTGATAACATTTTTGTGCATCTGCTGGGAGCCAAAAAGCTCCATTTCCTAGATTTTCTTTGAGTCTCTTCATTCTGATTCGCGAGGGTAACAAGAAACCAGAGTTTTCTGAAGGTTGTGATATTACCTTGGAGACTCCAATTTCAAAAGATACAGAAGATCAAAGTTTCATGGTGACTCCATTGCTTGAAGATCAATAGCTTAAATAGGTTCCAATATGAGTTCTACTAGAAGAAGAAATGCCAGACATGCTCCTATGGATCTGTCTCACGTCTATGGTTTTTAAAATCTTATGCCTTTTGTTGATTGGTCAACCCATCTTCCCATGTTTAAAGATGAAAAGAAAGATAATGCTAGTCTACATTTGGTTAAATTCTAGATACATATATGTAGACTCAGGGTTGATTTTCCTTAGGATTGTCTCATGAAGATATTTATGGCCAGCCTAGAAGACAAAGCTAGAGTATGGTATGAAGGGTTGCCATCAGGAAGCTTGTGTCCTCTTAAAGATTTCCTTAGAATATTTTTTGTACATTATGGGAAGTCTCATCCTTCATCACCACTGTTTCAAGACTATTGTAATTTTTGGAAAGGTTTCATTCAATATCTCAAAAGTAGTAATGATGATGTAGAATGTATAGATGATGATGAGATATTAGAGGAACTTTACAAATTTTCTTCACGAGCTAGTTGTCATGATGATCAAAGAAATTTTCCAACAAGAAGATATCTCTTTTTTAGTTGAAGATGACATGGATAAGAAATTTGATAGTCAAGTCATAGTACATGAAATGCATGATGATTTGTAGCCTTGTCAATACATATACAATCAAATATATGAGCCAAATCATTGAAATTGTTTTTCAGCCCATTCGTTTTCTAAGATTTTATGTCAAGATGAAAATCCTCAAGATCAGGTTGTTGAAGATACATGCATCAAAATTCTAAATAGTGAGGTAACATGTGATGAAAGTTGTCTACCTAGACAAGAACTTTTTCCATTGAAAATCATAATGATAATGTCCCGGTTAAAGTGCATGAAAGTTCACTTTTAGGTAAACCTGAGTTACATGAAGAATTGAATATATAGGTTTTACTTGTTCCATTTGAGGATCATCAAAATGGCATGGATGATATGCATAAAGTTGTTTATATAGGAGCTATTAGTGTTCAGACTCAAGATGACATTCCTCAAGCAAAACTACCAAATTTTTATATCTGATGTTTTTGATAAGAAAAATATTAGTTTTGATACACACAATAACGATGTCATGTTTGAAGATGTTCAAGGATGCATGGATGGTTTTGTTGATTTACTTGAAAGGGAAGACAAATATATTGTTGTCTTTTAATTAGATAATGTTCTTGGAATTAAAGACATAGGACAAAACAAGCCATCAGTTATGAATGAATTCAGCCCTCATGGTTTTACTCATCAAGAAGAAATGATTTTTCATGATTATCAAGATCCTTTGGTGAATATTTTCAAGTCATTAGTGAAGTTGAAGTTTCTTTCATTTATAAGTTCAAGTTATGCATTCAGTTTTTATTCTTAGTTGCCAATAGATGGTCGACTTAAGAACAGTCAAGGATCCCTCGTGTTGGATCAACTCTTTGATTGGTTATACTAGAGGTTTCATATTGCTTGAATTAAGCATGTGGATTTTCATATGTTAGAGTAGGGTTATTGGTACATAAATAAGCTTGTTGGGAAAGCATTTCCTTTAGCTTTAAACTACATTTTGCAGTTGCCAGTTTCAGTTTGTATAAAAATTTGATATCACATTGCATTAGTAGTAATTGGTTTCCAGTTGGTTTGTAGTTTTATTTTTAGTTTAGTGAAGTGGGTTTGAATGTAGTCTTCAAATTGGGATCAACAAAATGGTCAGGCAACTAGTATGTTGGTTCTTTGCCGCACCACAGGCGCACAACATCCCCATTGGAGCCATTATTTTCCATGATAACCTCTAGAAATACTTTTTAGTTCGATTAGTCATTTTAGATAGGCTTTTTATGTTTAGGTTCAAGTGAAAGTTGTCATATGTTACATTTAGTGTTTGATAGGGTCATCATAAAAGAGGAAAAGTCATGATTCCATTTGTTTTTAGGTCATCGTTTCATAATTAAGTTGTCCAATAGTTTTACAAACTTTCACAACAACCTCATTTCATAGAACCAAGTTTCGCTATGAAAGTCCCTCACAGTTCCATAGAAAAATGGTCCATCCTAACACTTGTTTCTCTACAAAAGTCTGTTGCTGTGTAATGATATTATTTTAAATGATTTTTAGTGATGTGAGAGTTGCACTGAGTCATAAATTTCTTTATTCTCATTTCCTCCACTTCTTTTCATTCAAATTTACCTCTCCTTTTCCATTTCATACTATCTGCTACTACCAAATGTTCACAAGTGTTGTCACAGTAATGTGGTATTGCATTTTCAAAATGGGTCTAGCCATGATTTGAGTGTGGTTTAGGTGTTCTCAAATTGATTTGGAGGTAAAGAGGACGCTGTTAGAAAAACAGTATATATGATAGAGAAATGCAAGACATATAATATGCGTAAAAACACAAACACATAAAACCAGAGAGACACAGATATACGTGTTTCAGCCAGTTTGGGCTACGTCCACCCTGAACAGCCAGTCCTTCCTTTCTATTATCCAGCAAAATGAAGACATACAACCTACAGTAGATCTGCTGTAATATCCTCTATTTTCTCTCACTGTCTCACCTATCTATTTCTCGCTCTAAGAATACACATATATTCCACAGCCTCAATAAAATACCCTCATACAAAGAGAGGGGTTGCCTTCTAGGGCAAAAAAACCCAAACTAAACATAAATTCTACCATTAGATCATCCGCCTAATGAATAGCATAGATTGACTAGAAATTACTATACTTTTACAAGGAAATTTTACATCTGTTTTTAGCTTCGGGCGTGCTGCCCCTAAAACCCCTACCAGGGGACAGCTGGCCCCTAGACCCCCCACACGGGGGGGATGGCCCCCCCCTGAACTGCTACAAGGGGGACAAGTCCAACCCGCACTCCCTCGTGTGGAGGGGTGTACAATCTTCCTGGGGTATACATCCGGCTGAAACAAAGACCTCTAAATTAGAATGATAATCATGCTCCACACTCAACAGAAGCAACTCACAATCAACTCCTTACATGTTGCATCTATAACAAAAACATAAATTCATGACAAGAGCAAGAGGATTAAGAAGCTGGATTTCTCACAAGAAGAATATGGTTTTATCTTTAGGCCAAGGAAACCTATGACAAGATCAACAAGAGCAATGCAACAAGATGATAGGATGCCATAAGTACCTCTATAAAAAATAAAGCCAACAAAAAAAATACATAGAAAAGAAACTATGCAAGAGAAAAGCCAAGAAGAAGTATTACAAGAATACTTCAGGGAGGCTAGAGAAGAGTTGATAGAGGCAAAATTGGAAGTTGAATAAATGAACAACGAGGTGTTAGAGCGACTAGATTTTGATGAGGACATTTCATAAAAGCCTAGTAAAAGAAAAAGATAATTCTACCACTGAAAACTATGCTGAAGCATATGTATAGAAGGAACAGGTGGTTGCAAGCTGATAGAAGGAAGTTTCAAACTCAAGTTAAAGATTTGCAAGCACAAGTAAATGCTACACCATGATATGGTAAAATTTTCAATTTTTTCTTGACTATACCTAAACCAGTAAACACAACCTTATATATAGTTAAACATGGTATTAGGAGTAATAAGGAGGCAATAAGAATCACGAAAATTCGAAAAACTCAGAATTTTGAACTGTCATAGCAACTCCCCATAATGAAGCTGAGAATTTTCTACAAATTGATGTAACTTTTCATGGAGGATAAGACAAGTTAAAAACACAACAAAGTGGGTTCTAAAGGCATGTATTTAGCTTAAAAACATCAAGGAAGACCTCAGAACTTTCAAAACTTGTAGAGAGGTAGCAGAGAGGTGTTTTTTGAATTTGCTACAAATTTTTTTCTACGAAATTTCTGGAAATGATTGTTTTAGTAGTCAACTTCAAGCTCACTTTCTAATCAAATGGTAAGGAATTTTAGAAATATGAAATAGGGTTTTGTTCAGAACTGGCTCATCTACATAAAAGTTAATCCGTGTTTACATATCTATTAGGGTTTGGAGAATAATCACTTATCTTTGAGTCATATTTTACCAAATTTTCCCAGCCAGAGTTGTAGAAATTTTGAAATTCAAACTTGGTGGGGTCGAGGTCAGCAAAGTCAACTAGGTCAACATCCACGTGTCAAAATCACAATAGAAATCTAGTACACTCAAGATTTGGCTAGATTCGTTAAGGTTCAACATTAGAAGTTGTTGAGCTCATAAATGATAGGAGACTCCTATTTGTATTCAAACTCTGTTAAAACAGAAATATCCCTATAAATGTTCAATGTTTTGTTAGTCAAATAGAATTAGGTCTCTTAGCTATACATCGAGTCTAGCCAAGGTGGTAGATTCTGTAGGTTTTAACCCCATATAGAAATTACCTACATACGAATTCTAAAAATATAAATAAACAATAGTGAGAGCATAACACATAAAACAAATATACATAGAGATTTTCCCCTAGATCCCAAAACCAAGACTACCAGATTTATTTTTCAGTATGTTCCTTTCAATGTTACAATATATATCTATATATATATATATACATATATATATACACACACACACACACACACACACATGCCAAAGCATCCATAAACCCCAATCCATTAAACCTGAATTAGAAAATAACCGTAGTTCCCTTTACCAGATCTACAAAATACTTTGGACCGAAAAACATAGTGCTCAGAACCATGTGCAAAATCCATGCACAAAACCATAGGTAGGTCGACACTTTGGCTGCCACAGTCTATCCTTATAGCTCATTGTACTAACCCCATACTTGAACATAATATTTGCAACCAAACTGCTTCTTTGCTTGCATAAGTGGTTGCCATGTATTTTGCCTCTGTAGTTGAAAGTGCCACTAAAGATTATCTCTTACTCATCCAAATGACTGCACCTCCAAATAGGTTAAACACATATTCATTTGTAGATCTTCTCTAATCTAGATCTCCAACCCATTATACATCAACAAAGCCATGGATGTCCAAAACTCTGTTCAATCATGGTCTTCCTTGGTAGCACAAACCATAATCACTAGTGCCACAGAAATACCTGAAAACCCGCTTCACTATTGTCCATTGCTCCTTCCTTGGTTTTTACATAAACCTGCTCAATACTCCCACTGCATGTGCAATGTCTAGTCTAGTACAGACCATCACATACATCAGGCTACGGAATTCACTTGCATATGGAACATAGGACATGTTCTCTTCCTCTTCTTGTGTCTTGGGACACTGTTCAATAGATAACTTTACACCTACAGGAATAGGAACCTTCACTAGTTTACTATCCAGCATATTAAACCTATACAATATTTTGTCAACATACTTCCTATGGTTTAACCAGAGCTTCCTCTTTGCCCAATTTCATTTGATCTTCAAATCCTTGATAATTTATTTGTCATTTCCATCTAGGAACATATCATCCACATACAAGACTAGATAAATAACACTGTCACAAATTAATTTAAAATACACACAATGATCTGCTTAACTTTTGGTGAAGCCAAGTCCCCATATAAATGTATCAAATTTCTGATGCCACATCCTTGGTGACTGTTTTAACCCATGCAAATACTTTTTTAACTTGCATACCAGTTCTTTCTTACCCTTCAACGCAAAGCCTTCGGGTTGCTTCATGTAGATCTCTTCTTCTAGATCCATGTGAAGAAATGTTTTCTTCAAATCCACCTATTCTACCTCAAAATCAAAAGCAGCAAAAATAGATAAAATTAATCTAATAGGAGCTACCTTGGCAACAAGAGAAAAAATATCAGCAAAATAAATTCCCAACACCTGGGAATAACCTTTTTCTACCAACCGAGCTTTGTATTTCTCCACCTTTCCTTATGCATTCATATTCTTCTTGAACACCCATTTTCTACCAATGGGTTTCCTTCAAACCGACAACTCCACCAGATACCAAGCCTCATTTTTGTGCAAAGATGCCATTTCATCAACCATGGCCTCATTCCAGAGCTTTCCATCATATGAAAATACTGCTTCCTTCACAGTTATGGAATCATTTTCAGTAATGGATAAAGAAAAATTTGAATAGAAAGCAGATGGAATATACCTTTCTGGCTGCCTTCTTTCTCAAACTGATATTTTCACAACCAGAGTTTGTGGCTCTTCATATTCTGATTCCTCTTCTGCTGTAGAGTCTAATTCTTCCTCCTTTAACTCAAACTCTATCTTCTTATGCTGCTTTGGTGGGAATTCATGTTTAATAACATTTTTCACCTATTTAAACACCACATCTCGACTGTACACAAGCTTCCTTGTTACTGGGTTCCAAAGCATATAACCTTTTAAACCATCCTTATACCCAACAAAGATGCACTTTTCAGATTTACTATCCAACTTTTTTATCTTCTCCTTTGGAACATGTACATATGAATCACATCTAAATACCATCAGATGTGAAAGATAAGTTTTCTTACCAGTCCATAACTCTTGTGGAGTCTTATACTCCAATGCTGATGAAGGTGATCTATTGACCAAGTAACATGCAATCTCCACCACCTCTGCCCAGCATTCCTATCGTAACTCAACACCACTGAGCATGCTTCTTGCCCTTTCCATCAACGTCTTGTTCATTATTTTTGTAAATCCATTTTTCTCAAATGTGTATGGAGTAGTATTCTACTATGCTATACCACACTTCTTACAGAACTCTTAAAACTCCTTCTTACAAAGCTCTCCACTGTTATCTGTCCTCGACACCTTTATCTTCTTCTCTATCTGGTTTTCCACCAGAGCCTTAAATTCTTTAAACCTGTCAAAGACTTCAAATTTCTCCTTAAGGAAATATATCCATGTATTCCTTGAGAAGTCATATATAAATGATACATAGTACAAAAACATACCTAATGATGGAACCGACACATGTCCAAACACATCACTATGTACAAGCTCTAATATTTGTTTTACCCACTTACCACCAGAGGGGAAACTCTCTCGATTTTTCTGTCCATACACACAATTTTCACAGAAATCAAAATCCAAAGAGCTATTATAAATAACTTCTACCATACCTTTACCATGAAGTATTCGAAGGCCCTTCTCTCCAATATGTCCAAGAATTTGATGCCATAACATGGTATTTTCTCTGGAGACCACTAGATTTTTCACTCCAGTTTCAAGAACCAAAGAACTGTTGCACACATCAATAATAGTGCTACCTTGCAGCTTGTACAATTTTCCAATTAGAACTCCCTGCATCAATACCAGTGCTCCCCAAACCATCTTGCAGGTATATTTCTCGAACACTGTTTTTACACCTGCATAATCTAACTTTCTTATAGAAATCATATTTCTAGCTAATGCGGGAATATGTAAAACACCCAGAAGTGTTCTAATCCTTCCACCTTACAACTTCAACTTGAATTTTCCGTGACCAATGATTCTAGCCTTCTTGTCATCCCTTAAGAAGACATCACCACCATCATATTTTTCGTACTTACAGAACCACTCTCTATGGGGAGTGAAGTGAAAGGATGCACCTCAGCCAATCAACCATGCCTCATGATCTACATGTGTACTTGAAGAAGAAGCCAAGTACACATCTGATCTAAAAACGAGATCTTAAATCAATATTAAGGTATTACAGACTCATGTGCAGGAATGCCTATATTACTTAGTGTTATAGACATTTTTGTGCCTTACAGCATGAAGCATGAAATGTCAATAATCTAAGGGATCCAAAGTCCCTAAACATGTTGTTCCTACCCCTAGAGGAACAAGGTCAGCAAACCACAACACTAAATATCAGTTCTCCACCTGAAAACACTCAAAAACAAGCTAATTCTGGATCATGTCAACTGCTCCACTGAGCATCTGCGCTGAATGTCAACTGCTCCACTCTGTACCTACGCTGAATGTCAACAGTAATGAAGGCTACCTGCGCTGGGCGAGATTGGCCAAGTGGCACAGTCATTCCTCAATGTTTCAATGCCCAGGAAGCTTCCAAAATGACACTTGGATCAGGGAATTCGCCTTGTGATGAGTAAGAGGATCTAGATCTCCAAGTGGAAGCAAGAACCTCCAAGTGGACTCAAGAACTGAAGAATAACTGAAGTGGGAGAGGACACTAGTCAACTTCATGCCAGCCTCAAGCTGACTCATCCTTTCTCCAAAACTCCTATATATAGAGCTCTCTCATGAGGTCTAAGGAGGCTGGAATCTTGTGAATGTAAGGAAGTGTTGTTGGTTTGGGTATAGAACTATTGGGTGATTTGCTTGAAGGAGGTGAAGAGGAGATTTCTTTCTGCTGGGAGGTGTTGCTGGATTGGGCCTCTTATGGTTGTAACACTCTCAGAACTTTACTTCTTCCATTAATAAAGCATTTGAGGTTCTTCTATATACATGTGTCTCAATGGTGTATTGCTATAAATGTGTATTTGATTTATTCTAATCCTTGAATCAGTTATGAATGTATGCTTCTTGTAGTTTCCCTCTCTTGCCATTTTGCAGGATCTTGGTGTAGCTGGGCCAGCGAAACAGCAAGGAGCTGGGAGCAAGCAGCAAAGAGAGAAGATTGGATCAATCATTAGCGGAAGACAACGGTTAGTGGATCTCTTTCTCCCCTCTCTTACATCTCATAAAGAAGTAATCTCGAATAGCTTTGCTTTGATTGTTGCTGAGGTACTATCACCCTTAGAGTGGGATAGGGTCATTCCGTATTGGATACTTTTCCCAACAACAAATTGGCGACTCCACTGGGGATCGTATCTTGTTGGTTGTTTGTGTTTTTGCTATTCATTTCATAAACACAGGGAGTACCGAATCGAACTGCATTTGGATCTTTCAAATGCAAAGTAGAGGGCAGCTACTCTAGCTCAGTTTCTGGGCAATTTTATGATTTGAAGAGCTGATCCACAAGGACTCTAATAAGCTCTTAGTGATAGCTTTTCATCCTCCTTGTCATCCCTTGGTGTGTACTTGATTGATAGCTTCTGATTTGGCCAAAAACTGTGAATTTTTGAGCAATCTGTGACCCGGAAACCAAGAGAAACGAAAGTTTTGTTCTTCAGTGCAGGATGTGTGAAGGCTGTCTGCATTTCAGCGCAGTTCCCGAAGGGGCTACCTGCGCTGAAGGTCAAACTGCCTGTGTACCACCTGCGCTGAACCAGTCTTGCCTTGTGCTACTGGGGTTTCCTGCTGTTTCTTGCCCTGTTTTCACTCTTGTTTTTGCAGCCTGTTACCAGTCAATGTACCTATCTGAAACCAACTTTCCTTGCCACTATTCCGCCTCGGTTGTATAAAGAAACTGTGTTTGTTCTTTGTGTATTTCTTGTATCATTTACAATTTCCCATAACGAAAGTGAACTAGTCTTGTTGTGGCCTCTTAGATCTAGACCTGTGATTAAGTGTCGTTTTGATCTTAAGAGTTAGTTTGTTTGCTGTTCATAGCTGATTGAGCTTTTGCTTTCGTCATATTGTTTGAATTTATATATTTCTAGTGTCGAAACAAGTAAATCTTAAGGTGTCTTTTGATTTTGGACAAGCTTGTTTGCTTTCACTTGAAATTGAATTCAAAGTTATACAACAGCTTTCTTTTTGTATCGCACAAACATTAAGAAAGAGAAAAGAAATACCTACATTGTGCATGTGCATTATGACAGCTTGCATGTTGATTTAGGAAAAAGTGCATTAGTGTGTGCTCTATGATCTGTATGAAAGGATGTTGTCTTTCTTTTCCCTCAGTAGTTAAGATTTTCAAAGTTGAAAGATTGAAAAGCTTGCTTATCATCTTAGACTGCATTTAGGAGTGTTATCATACATCTCGTGGTGATCCATAAAGGCAAACTGCTAAACAAGATCAACCTTAAAATAAATTGAATTTACATAAAAACACATTGAAACATAACACAAACACATAGAGGTCTAAGCTAGAGACGTGTTCTGGCGTCGTTAAACGTGATATCTTAGCGTTGAGTGGTTGGGTGATTCCTCCACGGTGAAGCGATAAGTATCAATACGGACTTGTGATCCCACGTACCGTCGCATATATATTGGGAGACCCCTATAGGAACAAAGCCTTTATCCATAGGAAACCGTGTCGGCCGCCCTATTGATCGCAATGCAGTGAACACAGCATTCACGAAGATCGACCACTCGTACCGTAAAACGTATTCTGTGGTTTTGCGAAAAGTTTGGCACACCCTCTGCCTAGAACTCCAGAGCAGTTTCTTTTGGCCTTTTTCAAACTCTATAACTGAAAAAGTCCATCCGAGCATTTGTCACTTCGGGCTCGTTAAAACATCGAAGGAGACTAGAATCATCTTTAGCTTTTTCTCGACTCTTAAAAAGTGAAAAAGCAAGTTGTGTCTAAAGCGTCGTTATAAAATTTATTTTAAACGGAACATAATCACCTCCTATTCCCGCGTTGATCTTAGGTTGAGAACATGGAACGCCCCAACCAAGGAATTCCACATGATGGAAATCCTAGTCCATTCTCCTCTTGGGGAGAAGTTGGTGCGCCCCACATGGCCACATTGTCGCTTCCAGGACTGACAATTGGCCTGCCTATTTGGCTATTCTCAACCAATGTAGTTCAGAACACCATGGTTCCTGAACAGTCGAGTCAACAATTAGATGAGTCTAGAGCTGCCCACCAGCCTTCAACTTCTTATAACTCTTCCTCCAATCCTTCATCTTCGCAAGGTAGAGCTGGCAAAAGCCAAGCTCCCATGAAGAAGAAGGAGAAGAAGGAGAGAGAGAAGAAGAAGAAGGAGCCTAAGGTGACTGGGGGCAAGCAAAAGACATCTGACAAAAGTCCACACATAGCACAGACCGGGCCTAAATCGCCATGTGTCATATGTAGAGCAGACCACTTCCATAGAGATTGTCCCTGTATTCCCCGGATACTAAGGGACTGGTCCCCTCGGTTGCACAATTCGGGAGCATCAACCTCTGATAGCCATGTTGAATGCTTACCGTCAACCAGCGAAAGTGAAGGTTCAAGACAAAGAGGGGGAGCAAGATCCCCCTGCAAACTGTGTAAAGGCGATCACGCCATCCACCGTTGTCCCTTCTTGGACGAACCGAAGAGAGTTTTGGAAGATCGCCCGGTTTCACCGTTGAGACTTCCTCCTGGATACAAAAAACTCGTGCCGAGTCCTTCGTTGGTTGAAAATACAGCTGGCCCGCTCAAGTGGTCAGCTGAAGCGTCAGTCATTGAAAATGAACCTACTGAATCCAGACCAGACGAAAGTCTAAAGGTCGATACGACAGTTGACCCGGTTCCGCCTTCAGAGGTTTCATCTTCAAATGACACCCTCACTGAAGAGAATAAGGATGACACCATCCAGATTCTTTTCATCAACACCGACTCTGATGAGCATCAGGGCAATGCGCCCATTCCTTTATCGCAGGAAGGAACATCGTTAGGGTCATATCCGGTCGTGTATTCGGTCCCACCACCAAGCAACCTGGTTGTGTCCTTTGATTGGAACCAACTAGGCAGACCCCGGTTACCAGCCAGTATACCATTCAGAATCATAGTCCAAATTTACAGAATGGTAATGGCTGGAACTATCATTGATGAAGGGGCATCTGTGAGTATCCTTTCCTCTATTGCTTGGAAAGCACTGGGTTCCCCAGAGCTTTTGCCTGAGATAAGAAATCTCTCGGGTTTTGATAAAGGAACCAGTCGACCGTTAAGGATCCTCCCCAATGTGCCTGTTACATTGAAAGGGAAGACCGTTCAAATGAACGTGATGGTTGTTCAAGGACCCTTGGATTATAACCTACTCTTTGGACGAGACTATATATATTGCATGGGAGCTATAGTCTCCTCACTCTTTAGAGTAATTTGTTTTCCACACGAAGGAAGAATGGTCAAGCTCGTAGACCAACTTTCATTTCCGGGATCACGCATCGCAAATAGTCACATACCAACCCTCAATGGTCTATTCACTCAAGAAATGTCTCCACCGCCAGTCCTCCTTCCCAATGAGTGCGAGTGATTCAGAAAGATGGGACTGGAACCCAGGGGGCATGCATCCTGGTCTGCTTCGGGCAGAGGAAACCTTGGGTATAGGGTAGAATTTCCGCGAAAGAATATGACTAGTCCGTACCCCGTCTGAAAGAAGGAAGAGGGGTTGTTCTAGAACAAGATTCTTTTGTCAAGGTTACTTGTTTGACAAAGATCATTCACCATTGTCTACTTCGGTAGACAGTGCCGAGGAGATGTTTTCGTTTGATGGTGTTAACAAAACAATCTTTGGGTAACCAGAAAAAGGCAAGCCTCCCTCAATAACATTAATGTTTTGTCTTTGAGTAGTGTTCTTCTCTTGTCGCAAGTAACTGATCTCTTGTGATCTTGCAAAAGAGCTGTCAAAAGTTGGGCCGACGGGAAGACAAGTACCGCGTAAGACCCGTTTAAAATAACGAGAAGACAAGTATCGTTAACATTAGACTAGCAAGACGACAAGTAGCTGTGAACACCCAAAGAAAAACAGAGGTGGAGGAGAGGAGGGGCAGCCTTGAAATTGTATTTTATACCTGGGGGCATGCAAACCTTTTGGAGTGCAAGCTAAGAGCGGTTATTTATCTGTTTTTTAGATTAGCCGTTTCCGAACTTGCATAAAGAAAGGATGAGAGGGAGCATAGCTTATGTGAGGTGCAAGCTCTATAAAAAATGGAATCTTGCAGGAGACATTTCTTATCTTATGACTGGTATATTGAGCAGTTTTAGCATAAAGTTCATGCTCGTTAAAAAATAAATGCAAGATTCGAGCAGTTTTAGCACATAGTTCATGCTCGTTAAAAAATAAACATAAGATCGAGCAGTTTTACCGTGGAATTTATGCTCGTTAAAAAATAGAAAAGCGTGAGCAAGAGTTTCCTCCAGAGTTTAAGCTCATTAAAAAATGAACCTATTCCGGTAAATAACCATTGTGATCGTAAATTTATTAGCCATGAAAAGCCTTGGTCGTGTTTTGCACTCGCCACCTCCATTCCATTTGGCCAATCGTTCACCTCCATATGATTGTTTACCTATTTTGAGGAACAACTGCGAAGAGTGATTTCACTTAGCCATCCTTGTGACACTGCCGTGATTGGAAAATTCCAACCTGTACCTGGAATCTGCTGCTATCCCTGTTTATCACTCGTTCCTCAAAAGACGAGTCTTCTTTGAGCTCTTTTCTCCTGACTCGTAAAATATGAAAAGTTTGCCGAGTTTTGGCCTTCCAGCTCGTTAAAAGTGACCGGAAGAGCTATCCCTCCTGTAGATTTTAATCTTTTTGGACCTGAGGGATTATTACACAAAAAGGTCGAGCGCTTGTTTTATTCGGCTCGTTAAAATGATAAAAAACTCATCCCTTTTGTATTGTTTTATACTTTTTCGGACTTAAGGGATTAGATGACGAAAAAGGAATTTTGGAGTTAACTTTCTGTACCTTTTCAGACTCTCTAAAAATGAAAAGGACCGAGTTTTCCTTGTCGTTAGACTCGTTAAAATGATTAAATAGTGACAAACTTGTCTTTAGACGAGAACGAGTTTCCCTATCGCTAAACTCGTTAAAACATAGCGATGGGCTTGCCCGAAGGGCAGGTTATAGAACAAGCATATGTTATCCTCCTCAAGCTTGACAAAAATAAAGAGGTACTGGTCAGAAATGACTGGGGAAAAATTGGGAGAACCTCAAAGCTTTAATGGTAGCAAGTCGCTCTTGAACATGACACTTTGTCCTCCGTATCACATCGGGTTGGGTTGTTTCATTCACCGGTCTCATCACCATGGTCCTCGCCAAACCATCCACATTTGGGGTAATGCTACCGATCCATCACATCAGTGTCTTTATATGTTCAAGAGATGTTGTTCAGAAAGAGTCAACCGTGTCCCATCCACTGCCATACATTATCCTTCATTCACCCATGATCGCCACCCTGAATCATATTTCACAAATTGTTTTCACCTCCACTAAAATCATTAGCTCTGTTCCATGTCAATGATGTGGGATTCATTAAGGCCCTCCTTTGACGGATCGCTTCTTGTCGACTTCAGCTCATTATCCAAGAAGTTGATCTAGGAACACCCCCCTCAGTACTTTGAAGCTTGCATGCCT
The DNA here is from genome assembly GCA_031772625.1 of Pinus tabuliformis. Taxonomy (NCBI): domain Eukaryota; kingdom Viridiplantae; phylum Streptophyta; class Pinopsida; order Pinales; family Pinaceae; genus Pinus; species Pinus tabuliformis. The sequence continues at coordinate 1,194,766,910 of CM062807.1, read as the reverse complement.
CAATGGCAAGTTTCTCACTTCCGGCGACAGGTATACATCAATGACCTTCGACCAGAAGATTTTGCGTGGTGTTCGACGCCAAGTCTTTTATTCACACCACGTGAATTGTACTGCAGTACCTTGAGGGTCATTGTCATTATTGGTGATTCCTCTCGCACTTGTTAACGGTTTACATCATTGGCCGGTAATCAAGCGACGTCTTTCCATGTTCGACTTCAGCGCAATTCTCACATGGATCGACTTGTACTTAGAGTGAAGATCGAACGAGTTTGAAGACCCTGGATCTAGTTTCATCCATCCGGGCTGTGATATATATTCAGGATATAAAAACATTTGACATGTACATCATTGCAACAGATGATCATCCTACTCAAAGGATGATAATTTCAGCAAAGAATTATCAGTCTATCATCAGACGATCGTCTGTTCTATGTACCAAGATGAATTTATAAAGCTGAGCATGGGAATGCCCGCCTCAGCTAGATCATGAAAGCAGAATGAATCATAATGTATTGTATTGTATTTTATTACAGGTCACCTCTCAGCGATTGAATGAACTTCGGATCCTCCTGATAAAGCATTTCACCCGATAAACGACCTCATACTTTAAGGGGCAACTGTTATAGACATTTTTGTGCCTTACAGCATGAAGCATGAAATGTCAATAATCTAAGGGATCCAAAGTCCCTAAACATGTTTTTCCTACCCCTAGAGGAACAAGGTCAGCAAACCACAGCACTAAATATCAGTTCTCCACCTGAAAACACTCAAAAACAAGCTAATTGTGGATCATGTCAACTGCTCCACTGAGCATCTGCGCTGAATGTCAACTGCTCCACTCTGTACCTGCGCTGAATGTCAACAGTAATGAAGGCTACCTGCGCTGGGCGAGATTGGCCAAGTGGCACAGTCATTCCTCAATGTGTCAATGCCCAGGAAGCTTCCAAAATGACACTTGGATCAGGGAATTCGCCTTGTGATGAGTAAGAGGATCTAGATCTCCAAGTGGAAGCAAGAACCTCCAAGTGGACTCAAGAACTGAAGAATAACTGAAGTGGGAGAGGACACTAGTCAGCTTCATGCCAGCCTCAAGCTGACTCATCCTTTCTCCAAAACTCCTATATATAGAGCTCTCTCATGAGGTCTAAGGAGGCTGGAATCTTGTGAATGTAAGGAAGTGCTGTTGGTTTGGGTATAGAACTATTGGGTGATTTGCTTGGAGGTGAAGAGGAGATTTCTTTCTGCTGGGAGGTGTTGCTGGATTGGGCCTCTTATGGTTGTAACACTCTCAGAACTTTACTTCTTCCAGTAATAAAGCATTTGAGGTTCTTCTATATACATGTGTCTCAATGGTGTATTGCTATACTTGTGTATTTGATTTATTCTAATCCTTGAATCAGTTATGAATGTATGCTTCTTGTAGTTTCCCTCTCTTGCCATTTTGCAGGATCTTGGTGTAGCTGGGCCAGCGAAACAGCAAGGAGCTGGGAGCAAGCAGCAAAGAGAGAAGATTGGATCAATCATTAGAAGAAGACAACGGTTAGTGGATCTCTTTCTCCCCTCTCTTACATCTCATAAGGAAGTAATCTCGAATAGCTTTGCTTTGATTGTTGCTGAGGTACTATCACCCTTAGAGTGGGATAGGGTCATTCCGTATTGGATACTTTTCCCAACAACACTTAGTGCAACGGATCGAAAAGATTGTAAATAATATAGACAATGAGCAATTAGAAAACATAACAGACACACACATCAACACAACAAATAATCAAGGAGTTCACCAGACTTCCTGGCTACATCTCCTGGTCCAGCTTTCATTATCGACCTCTATATTAATTCTTTAAGAAAAAATTATTACAAGGGTGAGCTCAAATAGAGTCTCAACCAACAGTGACATCAAAGAGGGATCTGCTCGAAAACCTCGAGTCGAAAAGAGTGCACAGACTTTCCCTCTGTCTTGTTCCTCTATTCAATCTGCCTTAAACTGACTGATTAGCTATCTTTTTGTGACTGCCTTCAACTGACCTCCCCTTCTTTGCTGCCATTGAATTTCTTTTAAGCCTATTAGCATTGTCGGATTGCATTCCTATTCGGGCTCTCTAGGTCCCGACGCTGTCCCTTCATCTTCCTGTTGAGCGTTAAACAGTCATTGTCATTGTTATCACCCCAAGAAACTCTCCTAGGTTGTATCTCGGAGATGCTCGGGAACATTATAAAACTCAACTTAATGTTGGAAATGGATGAATGGAAGGAATGATGCTTGTCTAAGCCAGATAACCACTTCTACTATGCTTAACTCCAGACATGGGTGAACAACCCCAGACCACACGGCTTTAGACCATCAATTACTCACAGTTTAAGGAATTAGGTGAACATGGAGAATACTGACCACATCAGCAAATTCACAAGACCATGTGATGGCTAGATACAACTAGTAAAAGTTCTGAAAATCTATTTCCTAATGCATAGATAGGATGACAGCTCTCTGGCACTAAGTAAACAGAAACCTGCATAACACATTCAATGATACATACTAGACTTCAACACAGAGGTGGGATGACAACCCCTCTAATGCTAAATATCAAGAGCAGGTGAACAAATGCATAACAGGCACAACCTAGAATAGAATAGAAGTGGAAAGTGAGAAATTAACAACAAAAGAAGCTTGTATTAGCTAAAAATGAAGACCAGATGCTGCAAGTATCAATGTAGTTACAATCTCCAGAAGTTGAACCTTACATCAAAACAACAACCATCAACCCTCATTACATCTATGTTCTAGGTATATATTGCGTTTTATTACAAAGATATGTTGTTGTTCTATGCGTGGAGGGGTCATAATTGACCACCAACCACCTTAACTCTCTGAAAGAGTCTCTGTTACAATCTGCTTTCTTTAATGAACAAAATTGATCTTCTAGAATGCTCTGTTGTCCTTCTCGAGAAGGTGGAGTGTGGTATGGAAGAAGTTCCATAACTAGTAAATGTTGTGATCTGCTCGAGGCTGGTCCTTTCCTTCTCGGCCATTCTTCATGTTAAATGCGGTGGTTGAAGAGTAACTGCACAGAGTGCTGAACACTGGCCACCTTCGTCCTTTCGGGAGTATGAAATGGCTATGTTGCGCTGTCTATGCTCCTTGATCACTTCTGTTGTGGGCTGCATCGTGTTGTGTTGTCGCCTTTCCACTTCCAACCTTCTATCTCTGTCTCTTGGCCTCTTTTAGGTGATGGAATGGCTATTCGGGCCTTTGTGATCTCTTGAAAATGCTTAATAATGATTGTTTTCTGTTGTATACAGAAAATGTTGTAATACTGAGAAATCTCGCCCATTTTGCTTCTTTTGGACTTCAAAAGTCCTCAAGTATGGTTTAATTATCCATCGAGTCCGCCCTTGGGTTGCTGTCGCTTTTTACACTGCCCCAAGGTTCCTTTGTATTTTGTTTATACAACGAAAACACACAAAAATACATTGAAAATGGGCTTTGGTAGACGTGAAAGATTATACATTTTTCTTCTGAAACCCATCGAGTCTGAGTTTTATCACATCAAGCACATATACATGTAAAGGTTGTGCCCCTTGGTTTTCCCAATTGCGGCCCGCCAATCCGATCGCTGATCGGCGGTGTCTTGCGCCGATTGCCACTGCCTGTCTGTGCCGATTGTGATTTGCCAGTTAGATCTGGGCCGTTGATCGGCTATATCTAACAGCTGCTGTGATTTGGACTATTTTTCATGGTTTTGGAGTGTTTTTGCCTCCCGATAGTGTATTTCCGCCCTTCCAAGGGCTCTTGGCATGTGATGGTTTTGACTTTGAATGGTCCTTAAGAGGATTTTGAAGACTTCAAGAGCATATATGGATCCATTGGCATGATTTTAAGCAAATTTGGAGACTTTGGGGCATATTTGGATCCATGTTTTGGGCCATTTGCCAACAAGGCTAACACTGGCTCCTTCTGGGGATGAGATCCTCCTTGTGAGCTCTCAAGGACTTGCAGATCAATGCCTTTCCTGTGAAAAACAAATTGGAAAAATTTCCTAGTGTTCCATTGGGCATGGAGTCTACTTTGCTTACACTAAACTGATAAAACAAAATATTTACAACTTTAAGGCCCAAAGACCTTAAACCACATAAATTTTAAGAAAACGCCCATTAACTGGGCCATCAAAAATTGTTTCTCCTCCCATGCTTTTCAGCATGAAGGTATTGTTCCCTTGGATTTGAGAAATGATAAAAGGCCCTGTCCAAAAAGCATCAAACTTCCCATGATTTCCTTTCTTTTCTTTTAGTGCATCCCACTTCAGAACCAAGTCTCCAAATTGAAAATTATTTGTTTTTGTCCTTTTGTCAAAAGCTTCCTTGATCTTCTTATGATGTGCTGCAACCTTTTCAACTAGATGTTCTCTGATTTGGTGTACCTCTGCTAAAGCAGTAATCCTCTTTGCCATGTCTTCTTCATCGTTCTATTCTTCCTGCAGGAACTTTACCACAGGGAGGATTAACTGAATTGGGAATACAGCCTCATTGCCATACACCAGCCTGAATGGAGAATTCCCTGTGGATTTCTTAATGGTCACTCTGTCGGCCCAGAGTGCATACTTGAGCTTAGAATCCCAATTCTTTTTTGTTGTCCTCCAACAGCTTTTTAATTATCCTAATCATGCTTTTGTTTGAAGATTCTGCTAAACCATTGCCTTGAGGATAGTATGAGGTGGAATGAACCAGTTTAATTCCCATTGAATCACACATATCCACCAATTCTTTTGCCTTAAAGGTTGCTACATTGTCTATGACTAATTTATGTGGACAACCAAATCTGGTAAAGATATGCTCTGTCAAAAACTTCATGACCACATTATGATCAGCCTTTCTGGTAGGGATTGTTTCAATCGACTTACTAAAATAATCAGTGGCTACTAATATCCATCTATGCTGGCCACTGGAATGTGGATTGATTTCTCCAATGAAATCCAAGCCCCACAGCTGGAAAGGTCCTTTTGCATGTATTGGTTTTAAGGGCAGGGATTTCAATTGTTGCTTCCCTTCAAATATTTGGCACCTGTCACAAGATTTAACAAATGAAAAGACATTAGAAAACAAGGTGGGCCAATAGTACCCAGCTCTGAGGATCTTGTGGGAAGTGGTTTTCCAATAATGGTTTCCCCCACACATGCTGGAATGAAACTGCTGCATAACTTCCATTGACTGTTCTTTGTCCAGACACCTCAAAAGCATTCCAGATGGATCCCTCCAATAGAGCAAATTTTCATGGATGCAATATTCAGCTGCCCTAAGCTTAATAGTTCTAGCTTGACTTGTGCTTGAGCCTAGAGGGATTTCTAGCTTCAGCAAGAAATTAGCTATTGCAGAGTACCAATCACAAGAAGCTAGATTTTCTGCCACCGACTGCTTTCTCTTTGGTTCAGCTGCTTCCTCTTCTTCTGTTTGACCCTTTTCTGCATCTGTGCTAATGAGATTTATGTCCATCGTTCTGCAATTTTCTTCAGCCAATATTCTGGCAAGGCCCTGACCTCTGACAAGCTTAGTGGGCTTCAGTTCTATATTAAATTCAATCAACTTTGAAATCCATTTAGCCCTTCTTCCGTCAGCATCAGGTTGCATTAAAACATCTTTTATTGCAGCAGAGGATACATATGCAATTATTTTGGAATGCATAATATAAAGTCTGAAAGCTTTCAAAGACTTGATAAGAGCATATGCTTGTTTCTCAAGGATATCATACCTCAGTTTAGCATCCCTTAAGTTTTTGCTAAAAAATGCCACTGGATGCTCTGAGCCTTCTTCATCTGCTTGCAATAAAACCGCTGCAAGGGTGTCATTAGAGGAAAATGAAAATATATGGAACTCCTTGATGTAATCTGGATTTCTTAAAGTGGGAGCCTCCATAATAGCTTTTTTAATGGACTCAAAGGATTTTCTGGCTACCTCCATCCATTTGATTTCCGATCCCTTCTTCAACATGGAGGTAATATGCTTCACTAATTCTGCAAAATTTGGGATAAACCTCCTTACAAAATTTATCTTGCCTAGAAAAGACTGGATGTCCTTCTTTGATCTTGGGACAGACAAGGTCTGTATTGCTTTTACTCTTTCTGGGTCAATTCAGACACCTGCAGCAGAAACAATATGTCCCAACAACTTGCCTTCTTCTAAAGCAAACTGTGACTTTTTAGGATTGACTAAAATCCCAAACCTTCTGCACTTTAGAAACACTTTTTTCAAATGTTGCAAATGGTCTTGATGGCTGCTGGAGTATACTATTATATCATCAAGGTAGATAAGGACGAATTTATCCTTCTCTCTCACAAACACTATATCCATAGCTCTTTGAAAGGTAGCTCCAGCATTCATCAACCCAAAAGGCATCTTGGAATACATAAAAGTGCCCCAAGGAGTGGTGAATGCAGTCTTTTCTTGATCATATGGATGTACAGCCACTTGATTGTACCCTGAAAATCCATCCAAGAAAGACATCACTCTGGCTCCTGAGACTTTCTACAACAAATGCTCCATCTTGGGTAGGGGATAATTGTCTTTCTTGCAGCACTTGTTTAAGTTTCTGAAATCAACACAGAATCTGATTTCTCCACTTTTCTTCCTCATCACAACCAAATTGGCTACCCATTTTGAATATCTGAGAGGGACTATGATTTTGGCAGCCAGCAATTTCTTAATTTCCTTTTCAATCACAGGAAGGAGCAAGGGATTTATTGGTCTCAGCTTCTGCTTGAAAGGTATGGTATCTTTCTCTAAAGGGATTTTATGCTGGATGATCTTCTTATCATATGTTTTCAAGTCGCTATATTCACGGGCAAAGACATTAGCAAATTGCCTCATTAAATTGTAGTATTCAGAACATTGGTCAGCAGACAAATGAGTGGACAGGTTTACGTATCTAGGCTGACCGGGACTCCCTATATCATGCTTATAGATTGCAGACTGATCTTCATTTTGGGCAGCTTTATAAGGCACGTCATTCTGGTCAAACAGTCTTTCTAGAGGAATTAAACCCTTTGGAATATCATTTCTGGGAAGTTGGACAATGCTATCTTTACTAATTTTATTTCTAAGCTGGGATTGGGGGCTTTCTTGCAAGCTTCATTTTCTTGGTCAATTTGCATTTCAGAAAACTCATCAATGACTTGCAAAAACCTATTCACTTCATCATCATCTTCAAAAACTTTCCAATGGTGGATATTATCAGGCAAGGATGGTCTGTACTTCATTTGGACTTCATAAACTAGTCTGGGAGGCATGGGAGGGATAAACATGCTAGCAGACATAGCAAGGGAATCAGAAAGCTGATTTTTGGCTCTAGGTATTTATGAGATACAAAAGTCATCAAAAGAATCGTTGAGTCTCCATACCTCGTCTCTGTATGCTTTCAGCCTTGGGTGCTTTGCTTGAAATATTTTGTTTACTTGTTGAATGATCAAATCAACGTCTCTGAACACCTTTATGCTTATGATTCCTCTGTCTTTTGCTACGTGAAGGCCTAATATTAGAGCCTCATATTCTGCTATGTTATTAGTGACTTGAAAAGCCAACTTAAAAGACAGATGTGTGCATTCTTCTTCTAGAGATATCAGCACCACCCTTGCTCCTGTAGTCTCCCTGGAACATGCTCCATCAAAGAACATATCCCAAACCTGACTTCCTTGCTCCTCCTCAGCCTCGGCTGTTGGTTTCTTGATCTGGGTTGAGGCCTTCTGAGATTCTTCTATTTGGAGTATACATGCTCCAAAATTAGTGTCCACAGCATATATAGGATGATTGGACGGGTTCTTTTCATCACTGGTAATGTATGCCAGTTGTGCTTCTCTATAGAGTCTCCTGCTTTCTCCTCCAAAAACTGGGATGGTGGCATAAGATAAGTCATTTTGTAGTGTCCCACCTAGTCTCTTAATCCATCCTCTAGATAGAAGCATGCCAAATTTGGGAGGGACATGTGCTACCACAATATCCATCATCATACTCTTCATGGAAAACTGAGTTAGGGTAATGGCTAAATCTTTAATCAACCCCAGACATTTCATCTTTCTTGAATCAAATGAGAATAAATCATGATATGATCTGGTGATGTCAAGCCCTAACTCTTCCATGACAGCTTTAGGCATCAGATTGTGGCTGGCCCCCATGTCTAGCAGGCAATTGTGGATGATTTTATCATGAATAGTCAAGGAGAAATAAAAAGAGGGAGAATTATCAACAGTAGGTTCAGTCATTGGGCTATGCACAACCGCAGGCCTATCATCTTGCAAATTAACAGAGTTAGTGGAAGTTTGTGTGCCTTTCAGCTCAAGAGCTTCAAGGATAGGCTTTCTAAACACTTCATTCTTTACAAGTTCTAACAGAGGTACATATATTTTCAACTTTTTGACTTCTGATTCAAAACTGAAAGGGGAAGGGGACTTGTCAGGACCTCTAACCTCTTGAGCTGTTGCTTTGAAGATGACTGGGTCGGTTGCTATTCTTTTCTATCCGACATTCAGTGACTCACTTTGGACAGTAGCTTTTTGGGCAGTATCCTCCTTAGCACTTTTTTCTTGTGACCTTAAATTATATCTTCGTTGTTCACCAGCCTGCAGAACAGCCCCTCTATCCCACTCTTGACTGGTTTGGTCCAGGAGTAATGCTTCTTCATAGGCAACCAATGTCAAAACGGCAACACTGTCTTTATCTTCCATGTAATGTATTTCATCCTCTTCTCCAAACTATTCCTCCTCCATGACTACATTTTGAAAAGGAGCTTTAACTTTCTGTTCTTCATTTGGTTCTTTTCCCCTCTGAATGATCTGCGACTGTTCATTTGCTCTTCTGAAAGGGTTTGAGTTTCTTGGAACAAATGTGTTCTACTGCCTTGTCTTTCTTGAGTTATACTCAATCTTCAGCTTAGATATCTCAGCAGCCAATGACTCTATCATTCTAGTCATCTTGTCTAATTTAGGCTCTGAAGATGAAGCAGAGGAAGAAGAAGCCTCACCTCTCTACCTCCTTCTGTCAGCATGACTTTTAAGCTTTTTTGCAGCCATAATATTAGATTCTACCTCTAAAGCTGCATCTTTCATATCAGCTAAAGTGGCACATCTTCTTTCTCTCAATAATAGGTAGAAATCAGAGTCAAAAGCATTGGCATAAGTTAGTTTGGCCAAGGTGGGGGTTGGCTTTACTTCTGCAGGTATCTTACTATACATACGATTGAATCTTTTATTAAAATCAGGCAAGGATTCCCCATTTTCTCTCTTCAGGTTACCAAACTCAGTATGGTAATATAGCAAGTCTTTTTTATCTCCCCAGTATTTCAAAAATGCATCATCTAGGGCTTAAATATCAACAATATATCTAGGTGCTAGTTCTCTGAACCATTTTCTAGCCTCTCCATCGAGGCTCTGGAAAAAAACTCTCATCCACACATCATTTTCACTAATATCCAGGTTATCAGCATTATTATAAAAAGATTCAAGGTGTTCTTCAGTTGTTACCCCCTCTGTACCAGTGAACTTAGGCATGTATTTCTAGTACTCTGCTGCAGGCATGGCATTCAAAGGAACAGGCAAGACCAGGGGTCCATACCTAGCAGCTATGATTCTTTCCATTTTTGTGGGTGCTTGCCGGCCTGCCATGACTGGGGTAGGTGGAAGTATACTGGTAGATTGAATAGTGGGGAACAATGAAATGGATGACAGAGACAAGGGAATATGATGGACTATATGGGAAACTCTCTTTGGACTGAGATCCAAAGGGAAACTAAAAGATAAAGGAGCTTTATGAGTCTCTGAATGTGATTCTTCACTAGCAATACTAGGCTCTAATTCTTCAAACTGCGTATTCTCAACTATAACCTTCTCTTGTAGAGATACATACGATTTCTTAGGCTTACATGATCCTGATGCTCCTTTCTGTGATTTTTTCTTCGACTTGACAATATTCTCAGGGTCAGGCACTGGGTCAGCTGGTGATTTCTGAGGATTTCTATGGGTATGCCTCACAAACTGAGCCAGAACTGAAACGTGGAGTCGCCACCAGGTTCGTTCTCTAGTAGAGTCGCCAGATAGATGATTACAACCAAAAATGTGCCCAGAATTTCTCTATCATCAAAATCTAGAACTGTGTCATTCTCCTAGGGAAGCTGAGCTTCAATCTCCTCTCCCCAGCAACGGCGCCAATTAATGTTATCACCCCAAGAAACTCTCCTAGGTTGTATCTCAGAGATGCTCGGGAACATTACAAAACTCAACTTCATGTTGGAAATGGATGAATGGAAGGAATGATGCTTGTCCAAGCCAGATAACCACTTCTACTATGCTTAACTCCAGACATGGGTGAACACCCCCAGACCACAAGGCTTTAGACCACCAATTACTCATAGTTTAAGGAATTAGGTGAACATGGAGAATACTGACCACACCAGCAGATGCACAAGACCATGTGATGGCCGGCTGCGACCAATAAAAGGTCTGCAAATCTATTTCCTAATGCACAGATAGGATGACAGCTCTCTGGCACTAAGTAAACAGAAACCTGCATAACACATTCAATGATACATACTAGACTTCAACACAGAGGTGGGATGATAGCCCCTCTAATTCTAAATATCAAGAGCACAAGAAAAAATGCATAACAGGCACAACCTATAATAGAATAGAAGTGGAAAGTGAGCAATTAACAACAAAATAAGCTTGTATTAGCTGAAAATGAAGACGAGACGCTGCAAGTATCAAAGTAGTTACAGTCTCTAGAAGTTGAACCTTACATCAAAACAACAACCATCAACCCTCATTACATCTGTGTTCTGGGTATATATAGCATTTGATTACAAAGATATGTTGTTGTTCTATGCATGGAGGGGTCATAATTGACCACCAACCACCTTAACTCTCTGAAAGAGTCTCTGTTACAATTTTCTTGCTTTAATGAACAAAATTGATCTTCTCGGATGCTCTGTTGTCCTTCTCGAGCAGGTGGAGTGTGGTATGGAAGAAGTTCCATAACTGGTAAATTTTGTGATCTACTCGTGGTTGGTCCTTTCCTTCTCGGCCATTCTTCATGTTAAATGTGGTGGTTGAAGAGTAACTACCCAGAGTGCTGAACACTGGCCACCTTCGTCCTTTCGAGAGTATGAAATGGCTATGTTGTGTTGTCTATGGTCCTTGATCACTTTTGTTGTGGGATGCATCATGTTGTGCTATCGCCTTTCCACTTCCAACCTTCTATCTATGTCTCTTGGCCTCTTTTAGGTGATGGAATGGCTATTCGGGCCTTTGTGATCTCTTGAAAATGCTTAATAATGATTGTTTTCTATTATATATAGAAAATGTTGTAATACTGAGAAATCCCACCCATTCTACTTCTTTTGGACTTCAAATGTCCTCAAGTATGGTTTAATTATCCATCGGGTCCGCCCTTGGGTCGCTGTCGCATGTCGCACTGCCCCAAGGTTCCTTTGTATTTTGTTTATACAACGAAAACACATAAACATACATTGAAAATGGGCTTTGGCGGATGTGAAAGATTATACATTTTGCTTCTGAAACCTGTCGGGTCTAGGTTTTATCGCATCACGCACATATACATGTAAAGGTTGTTTGGTCAATTTAGAGTGTCCTAAATTGCTATATTAATTATCAATCTGGGAGTCGTAAACTTTTGAAGTGCGGCACACTATATGTGCAGGATAACCTATTTCTTACTTTTTGTCGTTTTTTATTTTTTTATTTGTTTTGGTGGTTTTTATTTTCGTTTATCTCCTAATGAGAAATGAAAATTCTAAGAGACAAGTATGGATATAAATATTCAAGGCAATTATGTCCTTTATAATGATTTCCAAAATTCCAAACTTAGAAGGTCTTAGAACATACAATGATGAAATCAATTCCTAAAAGAAAATAAAAATGTGCCACTATTCTAATCAAACAAACATTGAACTATTGATCATGAAACCATTATCCCTGCTCCTGTCTAAATACAAGAGAAATGAATTAAGCTACTGTACTCCAAGAAATCCAAAAATTGCAAGTAAAGTAAAGCTAAAATCAAATTACATCAATTGATATTCTGACCCCTCCCCAGTTAGTCTCGCTATGGCTTTCGGAGGTAATCATAAACAACTTGAGCAATCTGATATCTATTTTCACAAAAGTAAACTTAAAATCAAATCACATCAATTCATAGTCTGACCCCTCACCAGTTAGTCTCGCTATGGCTTTCGGAGGTAATCATCAACAACTTGAGCAATCTGATATCTAATTTGCAGAAAAATAAAACTAATATCAAATTACACACTCATACTTCAATCCCTCACCATTAGTCTCGCTATGGCTTTCGGAGGTAACTGACAATGATATGAGTAATTTAATATCTAAGCTAACTAATAAAGCCAATGAACAGAACTGAAATAAACAAAACAGAACTGGAATTAAAAGCTAAGAAAAGTAAGTCAGTAGAAAGACAAGACTGATTCCATGTCATTAGTCATTGTGAAAACTATATGCAAATGCCTGGGCTGCCTATTGTGATGTGGGACAAATATACTGATCAACATTAACAACAATGTAAAGCATGTAAAATTATGGACAAAAATGAAACATTAGTACCATAGGAAATGCAATATACATAAGTGAAATGGCATGATAACATAAAGAAACACAACGTGAAAATGTACAATGATAAACAAAACCTCGGCATGTGCAGGGGCCCTCTGCACAACCTCGGGCAACAGCTATCAACCACAAATTATGCTCAGAAACAGAGTCTTCTCATATATTCAGAACGCAGTCATAACAACGAAACAGTGTCACGACACAGTGGGCTCTTTAACAGTCAACAATACATTCAAAATACTAACTATTATGCGTATGGAAACACATTATTTATAACAGAAGGCTACATAACTGATTTCCTAAAAATTGCGCTGACAGAGGACACGTGAATGACAACGTCCATGGATCTAGCATCATGGCTGCCATGGTGATTAAATCTATTAAGGGTGGTTGTTGGATTCACCTTATGGAGCAGTCCATAGGTGTCGATACATCCCCAGAGATCTAGGAACAGCCACGAAAGTCTTCACGTGGTTGAAAACGGAGTCTTGTTGCTGTAGGACTCCTATATTTGACCACCGCTTGACCACCTTTGACCACGGCCTTCTTTGATGAATTCGACTGAGCCAATAGGACTCAGTCCATGTCCACGTCATTTTCAACTTGCCCATGTGGCTCGATTTTCCTGAAGACACCTGCAATATAGACTTTAACAAAAAGGCTGCGGAAAGTTGAACTGGCTGCGGAAAGTGACAAGATTCCGCAGCTTATGAGAAAAAATCTAGTTCAAACAACAAACACAAAATATAGTTAGAAAACCACTTTATGTGCTCTTTTAAACTCAATATGCAATGATGTTGATAGCTTATGAGGTCCAGGTGGATGGAAAAAGTTTAGGAAAATGTGTAGGAAAAGTGTGGTTTCGAGGCTCAACATACCCCCATTGCGAAGGTGTTGCATGTCCCCATGCAACCAAAATTTTGATCATTCTCCCTTTAGTCCATGTGCTCTGAAACTTCTGCCAGTACATCCAGCCCTCTTCTCTTCTTCTTTGGTGCTGCTAACATCCTTGGCTTCCTCATCAAGCATCTGAATTTGAGGTTGATCAATGCCCTACTCAACCTCCTGCACTTTCTCTTTAATTTCATGTTCTTCTTTTGCCATAGCCCAAGGCGTAACATTGTGTTGTCATGAATGATATTGTCTAATCTACTTTGTTCCTTTAGTACTTCATTTTCTTGTTTAATGTGTCTATTTAAGACCTCCAATTCAAAAAATTCTTGTTTCAATGATTGGACTAGAGCTTCTTGTGCTGTGTGAGGCTGAGTGGATGACATGCTTGGACCTGCAGCTATCTTCTCTAAGGATTCTATATAATAATACATCTCCTGCTGATTCGGGTCTACCTCGGTTGTAGTCTTCCTTGGGCTGACCCCAAAATCCAGTTGAGAGGGACTGATCTCAATATTTTGCCGAGAGGGACTCATGTCAACATCATGCTGTGAAATGGAAGTATGGTGTGGGCTATAGTCAGGAGAGGTTGCTAGAGGCTTTTCTAGGGTTTCCCCTCCCAAATCAATAAAGTGGGGCCCTTTGGTTTTTACTGTCTTTAATTTCCCTTTAAGCCTAGAGCTTCTTCTTACATGCTGTGGACTAATATCTTCCTCCATGCTCTGTTTTTCTCTTCGTTTCTTCTTGGCTGCAGCTGGTTGTTCTCAAAGATAAGCTAATCTTTTAGACAAGGTTTGGTGGTCTTCTTTTTGAGAAGGCTCTGAAGTTTGATATACAGCTTCTATGTTTTGTTTCCCTTTTGCTTTTCCTTGGTTTCTATCCTTGGTTATTTCCAGCCTTTCTTCTTGATTAACTTCTTTGGTTTTGCTAATAGGAGGGTCTTGAATTCTTATACTAGTCTCCTTCCTCCTAATCCTTCTTGCTGTACTGCTCTTAGGTACCACGGGTGGCTCTTGAAAGTAGTTTCTCAGCAAAACCCATTCCCAGGTGTCCCTCTTTTTCTTCAACTGGTCTTCAATTAGAATTTTCACAAGCCTATGATGATACAAATGGGGTTCTATGTCTTCTATATTCTTTTGGACTGTTGTGCACATATTTTTCAAGCTCAGCAATAAAAAGTAGGGCAGATTGAGGGTTTGGTTTTCTAAAAAGTTCATCAACAACCGGGTATGATACATATACATTGACCCGAAACAGCCCTCATAAGTAATGAACTTTTGAATAATTAACAATAAACTGGCCCACTACTCTTTTAAAGCATGGACAGGAATTCCTCGTTTGAATATAGTTACATCCATACCTATATTGCGTAGTATGACCCTCCAAGCCTTATCGTCAAAGCTCTTGTTCTTGAACCAGCATTCACCCTCCTGCGGGAGTTCTATAGCGGCTGCTATGGATGCCTCGTTGATTGTAAACTTGAGGTCCCTAATTTACACCTCCAAGTCGTTGAAAGACCTCGCAAAAGCATTTGTAATCTCCTTGTTATAGCCCTTGAATTTTTGAATGAACCGTAGCCACCTTGCCTTCTTCAGTATGTTTTTCACTTGCGGGTATCCTTCCAAAAACTTGGGCCCTTCCGGTTCTGCCCTCAACAACAGACCCATCCTTCCTTCTGTTCTTAAAATTTGTCTGCGTGAGGAGGGTTTAGCGGAAGTGAGATGGCTGGGTTATGGGAGTGAACAGAGTTTATGGAGAAAACCAGTGACTGTGAGCGGAAAACAGAGGACAGGCAGCGGAAGTGAATTCGTGAAATGGGGTGAAGGCTTATGTGAGCAAGGTGGAAATGCAGCCGTGATGTCAATAGAATAGTAGGGGGAGTAAAGTGCATTCGGAAGAATTTTAAATTGGGTGGCTGTAGAGTAGATGCGAACACGTTTATGAAACGGCTGCGGATTTTGTGTGGATGAGAAGAGCTGTAGTGAAATCGACCACGTCCTCATGATTACAAGTGGAGTGTTAAAATGCAGCCAACACAAATTAAATCCGAAGGCTAATCATAAGACCCTTTGGAAAATAAATGCATGGTTCGTGGAGGAATGTCATGGAATGGTTATGGAGGCTATCATGCCAATCATTGCATATAGTGGAGCTTATGGTTTAATAACTATAAAGAAATGTGCTTTGATTGCTATTTGAAATACATTTTTACTCATACCTTGGAATTTTTGCCATTTCTTGTCCATTAACCCTTGATCAGCTGCTCCTTGTTGATGCCTTTAGGCACCACATGTCTTCATAATATGTCCTCGGTCATACCTGCATTTGATTTCATGATTATTAAACTAACATCTGACTATTAGTTTTGAAAAATAGGGTGATAGCTGTGGAAACTGCTTCGGGCTGCGGAAACTGGTTTCGGCTGCGGAAACTGGTTTCATCTGCGGAAACTGTCATAGCAATTATTTCACTGAAGGGAGATGGATAGGTGATAACTGACTGAATGAAAATGATCATGAAAAAAAACTTTTATTGGTGGAATGAAATGGAATGGATGAAATGGAGTGGAATGAAATGAAGTGGAGTGGAATTAAGTGGAATGAAATGAAGTGGAGTGTCACAAAACTGTGAAATGAGAGAGGAGCTTTTTTTTTTTTTTACATAAACAAAGAGGAACAAAGGCTAGGCTGGTGGAGAAGAAGGATTCTTCTTCACCAGCCTTATTGCAGAACTATCTTGAAACATTTTGACAAATTCTTCTTTTGAGAGTGGCTTATGATAGATCTTTAATCTATGGCCATTCACAATAAGAGGAGTTTGAAATTCATCAATGGTTTTGATTCTTATCGCTCCATTGCTAAAGACTTTGTCAATCTCATATGGCCCAAGCCAATGAGTCTGAAATTTACCTTTGAAGTCTTTAAACTTGGAATCAAATAGCAATGCCCAGTCTCCTTCTTGAAACTTTTTCTCTTTGATGTATTTATCATGCCACTTAGCTCTTTGATACTAAACTAGATCAGTTCTTAGGATTGCTTCTTGTCTGATCTCATCTAGCTCATTCAACTGCTCCATTCTATGCTTTTGGGCTTCTGATAGATCCATCCCCAACTAAACTGCCATCTTGAAAGTTTTGACTTGAAACTTAATGGGGAGCAGAACTTCTTTCCCATAAACAAGTTCATAGGGAGAATGTCCTATTGTATTCCTCCATGTAGTTTTGTAGGCCCATAAGGCTTCAGGAAGCCTTTCTTCCCTATCTCTTCTGTGTAGATGAATAGTCTTGGTAATGATTCCTTCAAGAACTTTGTTTGTAGACTCCACATGACCATTTTCTTGTTGATGGTAAGGAGTAGATTTTTTGTGCTTGATTTTGTATTCTTCCATCAGCTTCTCCACCAGGTTGGATGTGAATTAACTTCCCTGGACTGTCACAATTTCTCTTGGAATACCAAAGTGAGTAAAAATATCCTCATAAAGAAAATTAACAACTGAATTTTCAGTAGTAGAAAATAATGCTTTGGCTTCTACCCATTTAGTGACATAATCAGTACATACCAATATATACTTCTTTTGTTTAGATGGTGGATTAATAGGTCCAATGAAATCTAAAGCCCATTTTTCAAAGGGTTCGATGAGTACCTGTGGTTGCAATGGAATTTCATTTGAAAGGGTCAGTTTCCCTACTCTTTGGCAGCTGTCACACCTTTTGACATATTCTTTTGCATCTTTGAAGAGGGAAGGCCAATGATATCCTAAAGAAAGGATTTTATAGGCTATCCTTTTGTCAGCAAAGTGTCCACTGCATGGTTCATCATGACATGCCTTGAGGATGTCAGGCATTTCATCTTCCTTAACACATCTTCTGATCACAAGATCTGGCCCTGTTTTAAACAATTTGTTAGAAATCCATGAATATTTTTGAACTCTCCTGAATAATCTTTCTTCTTTCACTAGGAAATAGATGTGGAGGTAGTTTCCCTATAACCAAATAGTTAGCAATATCTGCATACCAAGGGGTCTTAGTAGTTACTCCAAATAAATATTCATCCGGAAACTTATCCTCTACAGGAGAATCTTCTTTAGTATTCTGAATCCTAGACAAGAAATCAGTTACTTTATTTTGTTTCCCTGGTCTATCCAACACAGTAATATTAAATTCTTGTAAAAGTAAGAGCCACCTTGTAACTCTGCCATTAGTAACAGGTTTTTTCATTAGATATCTAATCGCAGAATGATCAGTATGAATAAAAGTTTCATAGCCTGTTATATAATGTCTAACCTTATTGATTGCATGAGCAACACCTAAGAACTCTTTTTCAGTTACAGTATAGTTCAACTCAGTGGGAGTCAAATTTTTACTGGTATAGTAAATGGCATAAAGAACTAAATCCTTTTGACCCAACATATCCCCTAGAGCTGTATCTGAAGCATCTGTAGAAATATGGAAAGGAAGTTTCCAATTTGGCCCTCTTAAGATAGGTGCTTCAGATATTCTTGTTTTCAAAGTTTCAAATGTTGATTGACAATCAGGATCCCATTTGAGTTCACAGTCTTTTGTAAGCAATTTGAAGAGTGGAGATGCTATTTTAGTGAAGTTCTCTATAAACCTTCTATAGTACCCAGTAAATCCCAGAAAACTTCTAACATCTTTTTGACAATCTGGAATAGGCAACTTTGAGATGACTTCAACTTTTGATCTATTGACTTTAATCCCATCCCCTGAAATGTGATGTCCCAAAACAATACTTTCAGTAAACATCATTAAGCATTTTTCATGACTTAATGAAAGGTTTGTTTCTTTACATCTTACAAGGACTTTTTCCAAATTCTTTAATGCCTCTTCAAACGAATTACCATAAACTGTAAAATCATCCATATAAACCTCTACACAATCATGGATTAGATCAGAAAATATTCATAGTACTGCTCTTTGGAATGTTGCAAGTGAATTACATAATCCAAAAGAAATCACTCGATAAGAAAAAGTTCCCCATGGACAGGTAAATGTGGTCTTATCTTGATCTTCAGGTGCTACCTGAATTTAATTATAGCCACTAAAACCATCCAGAAATGAAAAGTACTTTCTCCCTGCTAATGTATCTAATACCTAATCGATAAAAGGCAAAGGAAAGTGATCCTTCAAAGTTGCTTTGTTCAATTCCCTGTAATCAACACATACCCTCCATTTACCATTCTTTTTAGGTACTATAACCAAAGAAGAAACCCATCGGCTATCTGAAATTGGATAAATGAAGTTTACATTGAGTAGTTTTTGGAGCTCTTCTTTCACTATTTCCCTAAGGTTTGGATTCATCCTTCTCTGAGGTTGTCTGATTGGTATATTGTTTTCCTCAATGTAGATGTGATGAATGCAAGTCTTAGGGTCAATACCTTTCATATTAGTATACTCCCATGCAAACGTAGTAGAATGTCTTTGCAAGATTTTGGTTAGCTCTCCCTATTGTGATTTTTCCAAGTTTTTGTTGATATTCAATGTTTTACCTGGAAAAATCTCAATGGTAGAACTACCAAACTCTTCCATAAAGTAAAGAGACATTTGTCTTGATGATAAATACTCAATGTCAGAATCTAACTGAAATTGTGTGTGGTCATATTCTGAAGATGTTTCAGAGTTTCTTCAGGAACATTCTTCCATCTTTCTTCTAAATGAGACGCATGTACACAAACTTCATTTAGTTTTGTAGGGTTAAACATGATAATTGTGTGTCTCAAATAACTATGCAATCCTCCAATGTATTTGAGAAAAGTATCTTGTGAGGACAAATATATACCCAAAATCAAATCCCTTTTTCAAATTCTTGAGTATAAGATTGCACATTTTGCCCCTTAGCTTGTCTAAAGTTTTGCCAATCCATAATAGCTTTTTGCATGTATGCTAATGGATACAATTTTCTTCTTATTGTAAAAACAAAATCATTCAAAGAGGATAAAGCCTTGCCATGTTTCTTCATGTCCTCTTGAGTTTTGGATTCCCACAAAATTAGTGCTGCACCTTCCAATCTAAGAGAAGCAAGTTGAATCTTGGTTTGAACATCCTTGATTCTTTGTATCCTAGAATACACTTCAATCTAATGAATCCAATTATCCATTCCCTTTTCATTTACATCTCCATTTTACATAGGAAATTCAAACTTAATGTCAAGCTCAAGAAAAGGAGTTTTACCATGACCGTTTGGGGAAGTTGGAGGTCTTTTTGAAAGGGTAGTAGTAGTAGAAGAAGATGAGGCTGAAGTTGAAGGTGACGATGGAGGTGAAGGTGGTGGCTTGTCACCATTTCCTCCATTCCCTTTTGGAGGTTTGTCTCCTTTTCATCCATGAGGTTTTGAGATTTTTCCTTGAAACCTTAAATTCCTCTCCTCATAAAAAACCTTCACCATCTGAGACATTTCAAAGAAATCCTTTCTAAAATTTCTTTCATTGTCAGACATCCTTTCAAGTTCTTCATCATGTGCCATGAATATTGAAGCTTGAGGTTTCTATGTTCTCCTTGACACAATATGAGAGCTTGTCTCCACCAATTCTCCCTCTCCTCTCTTGAGCTTCAACCTTGTAAGCATCAGAAAACACTTGCAAACAAATCAAATATTCACAAAAACCTTGAGCTCTGATACCAAAATGATCTGTATGTGTAAACTTGAATATTTTTAACAATTTTGCAAGTGAAAATTATGTGTTTTGGGTAGAGGATCAATTTACTAAACACATAAAACATGATTTTTATCTCAGTTTTGTAGAAAATAAAGAAGACATCAGTACCATAATGACATACACAAGACATCAAATGATGAAGGAGTTCACCCCTCCCGAGTTACATCTCTTGGTCCAACTTCCAATGTTGGGCATCTTTCATTATGTTCAAAAATATGTGTTTACATAAAGTTATAGTGCTCCAAATGATAAAAAAAAAATGTCTTCAATGGCTCCAAAACAGTAAAAAACCCCCATTTTGGTTCTTTTTGCACCTCATTTGGCCAAAAACTGAGAAAGTTATGCTTATTTTCTCTTTTCTCCAATTTTCTCACTAGTGATCTTATAATTCATCCCAAACCTAACTTAAGCACCCCAAACACGGAAACAACGTGCAAACCTGGCCTACATTCCTGCTTAGCAAGTGAATTGTAGGATGGATAACTCTGCCATTAAGCCCTTGTTGGGTCCCTATAATACTAGTGATTACCCCATTACTATTGTAGTTATACCCCTTATTAATATTGTTGTGCCCCTATTACCCCCATATTGTTATTACTGTGCCCCATAGAATCCCTCTATTGTTATTTTTGTGGCTTTATATTGTTATTGTTAGGTCGGCTGGATTATATTGTGACTCCTTAGACTCCTATATATAGAAAGGAGGTTTTGTCATTTGAATCATCAAAGAATTGTTCATTTATGTAATGTAAAGGAGGTTGCCCCCTCGAAGAGGCTGAATTCTAAGGTGTTGATCGATCTTTTCTATCTTTTCTTGAGCTAGTTTCATAACATTTGGTATCAGAGCTTTGGATTCTAGGGTTTCGATGCTCCAAAAAGGTCATTGTGGAATTTTCGCTATAACGTTTTTTCTGTGGCGTTTCAGAAGTTGAAACAAAAACCCATTTGAGAAGAAATCGCGCTAAACTTTGGGTCCAAATTTTAGAGCTTTTCGTGGTATATTTGCGGAGATATGATCTGAGGAAGTTAGTCTTTTGCAGACTCCTGAATTACATTCCAAACAGGTGACCTGGGGAAAATCGTCATAACTTTCTCTCTGGGGATCGGATTCAAATTTCATCAGAAGGTACAGAAAGAGGACAGACTGTAGTTTCTTGTATGCATTTTTCAGATCCAAAGGTTGAAAGAGTGACTCGTTGCACGCCGTACAAGTTAGCTCTACTGAACTAGTCTATAATCAAGTCACTGTGGGAGATTTCACATAACTCTTCCTTGGAGAATTCAATTTGGGTCAGACTTGTGGCATTGGAAAGAGGACACAGAGGGCTACTACAAGTCACAAATTTAGAACTAGATGATCGAAAAGTACAAAGATACATCAGAGGCAATATCAAGCTCCTACAAAGTGAAAAAAGGTGTGTAGATTTTCTTAAATTTTTGCTTAAGCTTGGTTTGAAAATTTATTTTGAAGGAATTCAAAGGGCATAATAGAGAATTATTATCGGTAACTAATTCCCCGAGGAAAGAAAATGCAAACACCTAGTAAGGAACCTGAAAGCTCTAGCATGACTCATGAAGAAGAAGAAGAAATGCTATATGATATATCAAAATTACAAGAACAAGTGCAACAAGTATCACTTGCACAAAAAGCAACAGAATCTAAGATGGATGGTTTAAGGAAAGATGTAGAAGCTAAGATGGATGGTTTAAATAAAGGCGTAGAAGCTAAGATTGATGGCATGGAAGCTAAGGTGAATGGCATGGACGGTAAAATTGATGGCATGGATGATAAGATGGAAGAATTGAAGATAAATATGAATAAGTTGCTACAAGAAATGGTAACTAAGGGTGAAAGGGTACTAAAGGAAACTCATGATGAGAACAAAAGAAATGTTAATCATGATTCCATAGACTCTAATGTTGGATCGAAGACTCACCATGTTCCAAAAATCGATATGAGGAAGTTTGATGGCAAGGATCTCGCCACATGGATATTACAGATGGAGCAATTCTTCGATCTCAATAATGTGCAAAACACACAAAAGATACGTATAGCAACTTTATATTTGGAACCAAATCAGTTTGTATGGTATCAATGGCTTTGCTCTCGTAAACAATTTATCACTTGGGCAATTTTTACGGAAGAATTGATAGCACATTATGAGGATACAAAAAGCAACACTTTTTTTAGCCAATTGATAAGTCTCAAACAAAAGGGTTCAATAATGGAGCACATTGAGGAGTTCCAAAAATTGAACATAAGGGCAAAAGATATTCCAGAGGAGCATAGGATTGATGTGTTCATAGGGTCTTTAAAGGATAATATCCAACATGATGTTCGCCTTTGGGAACCTGATTCATTAGAGAAGGCATTCAGGTTAGCAAGAAAAATGGAAAGAAAAATTATGGCAACCAGGAAGCATACCACTCACAACTATAAAGACGGAAGTGTTGTTGCCCCTAGTCTTCCACAACCTATAAGGTTGACACCACAAAATTGGAAGAAAAAAGAGCAAAAGGGCTTTGTTACAGTTGTGATAGCAAATACACTAAAGGTCATAAGTGTGCTGAGAAGAAATTATTCTACATAGATTGTGAAGAGGAAGAAGAAAAGGAGCAAGAAAGGTCAAAAGAAGAGGATATATTCCAGGAACAAAGCCTAGATGAAGAACAAATAAATCCGACCATATCTTGTAATGCATTGGCAGGAATTACCACTCCTCAAACCATCAAGATAGAAGGACAAATCAAGAAGAAAAAGGTAATAGTGTTGATTGATTCAGGAAGCACCCACAATTTTATTCATTGTAAGGTAGCAAAAGAATTGAATTGCTTCCTATATCCAGCACCAGAGTGTCAAGTGATGATTGCAAATGGAGGAACAATAAATTGTTCTGGAAAGTGCCATAATATCAAGCTATCCATGGGAGAATATGTATTGACTAGCCCAATGCTTTCCATTCCAATGGGAGGTGCTGATGTTGTACTAGGAGTCCAATGGCTACAATCCTTGGGTACAATAGCTTTTAATTTTCAAGAACTTTTCATCAAATTTTCTACGGAAGGAAAGGAAGTTGAATTAAGGGGTATTGCAGGGAAACCAGGAAAGATAATCAGCTCTAATGGTATGACAAAGCTTCTAAAAAAGGAGCAAAGAGGTGTAATTGCACAATTATGTTCGCTAGATGTTTCCACATCGGAATCATCTATTTCTCCAGATCTCCAAAAAGTCCTGGACAATCATTCCAAGGTATTTGAGACTCCAAAAGGTCTCCCACCTATGCGTGATCATGATCATGCTATTCATCTGATTCCAGGAAGTGTTCCTCCAAACATCAGGCCGTACAGATATCCCTATGTCCAAAAGAGTGAAATTGAACGTATGGTTGCAGAAATGCTAGAGGCTGGTATAATTCAACCGAGTCAAAGTTCTTTCTCTACTCCAGTAGTATTGGTGCACAAGAAGGATGGATCATGGCGCATGTGTCCGGATTATAGGGAGCTCAACAAGCTCACTATTAAAGATAAGTTCCCCATTCCTGTCATTGATGAATTACTGGATGAATTGCATGGATCAATTTACTTCACCAAGTTGGATCTTCGTTCAGGATATCATCAAATCAGAATGAAGACTGAAGACATTCTGAAAACAGCATTTAGAACTCATGAGGGTCATTATGAATTTTTGGTCATGCCTTTTGGCCTTACCAATGCACCTTCAACATTTCAAGGTTTGATGAATTCAATTTTCAAACCATTCCTTAGAAAATTTGTGTTAGTATTTTTTGATGATATACTAATCTACAACAAGTCTTGGAAGGATCATGTTGAACATGTTGATCGGGTGCTACAACTATTGGAGGAGAAACAATTATATGCAAAAAGATCCAAATGTTTCTTTGGAGTCCAGGAGGTGGAATATTTGGGTCATATTGTATCTCATGAAGGAGTTAAGGTAGACCCTAGCAAAATTAAAGCCATTAAGGAATGGAAAATCCCCACATCCATAAAGCATCTGCGAGGATTTCTCGGGTTGACAGGGTATTATCGCAAGTTTGTTAAGAATTATGGGAGAATAGCAGCACCTCTAACAACATTATTGAAGAAAGATGCATTTTCATGGACTCCGAAAGCAACAAAGGCCTTTGAACATCTTAAAGAGGCAATGTGCCAAGCACCGGTCTTAGCTACACCAGACTTCACAAAAACCTTTATTGTGGAATGTGATGCTTCAGGAAATGGAATTGGTGTTGTTCTAATGCAAGATGAAAGACCCATTGCTTTTGAAAGTCGTCCAATCAAGGGAAAGTTTTTAAGCAAAGCTATTTATGAGAAGGAAATGTTGGCAATACTCCATGCACTTAAGAAATGGCGACCCTACCTAATGGGAAGACACTTCAAGGTAAAAACAGATCATGATAGCCTTAAATACTTTTTAGAACAAAGA
Source organism: Pinus tabuliformis (assembly GCA_031772625.1). NCBI lineage: Eukaryota > Viridiplantae > Streptophyta > Pinopsida > Pinales > Pinaceae > Pinus > Pinus tabuliformis. Next base: position 1,194,742,283 of record CM062807.1, on the reverse strand, counting down.
TTATCCTCTGAAGAGCAACAAAAGTGGGTCACAAAGATGTTGGGTTATGACTTTGAAATCATCTACAAAAAAGGGAAGCAAAATGTGGTGGCAGATGCACTCTCAAGAAAGGATGAGGATGTGGAAGCATTGTTGTGCACCATTTCTATTATCCAACCAGATTGGATAAACGAAGCAAGGGAGGAATGGAAGAATGACGAAGAAGTGTGGGCACTTATTCGAAAGTTACAACAAGATTCCAGTACGTCTGATACATTTAGCTGGCAAAATGATTCGTTATGGTACAAAGATCGCTTATACCTCTGTAAGAATTCCCAGCTAAAACAAAAGATTCTTATGGAATTGCACACTTCTCCCTTAGGAGGGCACTCGAGATTTTTAAAAACTTACCACAGGGTTAAGAAGGAATTTTTTTGGGATGGCCTTAAATCAGATATTCAAAAGTTTGTGGCAGAATGTTTGGTTTGCCAACAAAATAAAGTTGAAACAATTAAGACACCGGGTCTATTACAACCTTTATCCATTCCAAGCCAACGTTGGGAGGAGGTTTCAATGGATTTTATCACAGGTTTACCCAAGTCTGAGGGAAAGAGTGTCATCATGGTGGTAGTTGACAGACTTACCAAGTATGCACACTTTTGTGCATTATCACATCCATTTAAAGCCAGTACAGTTTCTACTGCATTTATGGAAACAATTCAAAAGCTACATGGAAACCCAAAGATTATTGTAAGTGACAGAGATCCCATTTTCACTGGAAATTTTTGGACAGAATTATTTTCTTGTCTTGGTACTTAGTTAGCTCATAGCTCATCTTATCATCCTCAATCTGATGGGCAAACTGAGATAGTAAACAAATGTTTGGAAGGATATCTTCGTTGCTTTGTATCTGATAAACAGACACAATGGGTCAAATGGTTGCCTCTGGCTGAATGGTGGTATAACACTTCCTTCCATACATAAAAAAAAATGACCCCATTTATGGCACTTTATGGGTATCAAGCACCATCCATCACATCATATTTAAGAGAAAATTCTAAGGTTCAGGCAGTGGAACATCACATCGAACATCAACAACAAGTCCTCCAACTCTTAAAGGATAACCTCGTGTTGGCACAAAATAGAATGAAACAACAGGCATATCAACATCGCAGTGAAAGAAGTTTTGATGTAGGTGATTGGGTATTCCTACGGCTACAACCATATAAGCAAATGTCCCTAAAGCAAGCTAAGAAGGATAATAAATTATCACCAAAGTATTATGGTCCATACAAGGTGTTGCAAAAGATTGGTACTATGGCATACAAATTGGAGCTTCCTGCAGCTTCTCGATTGCACCCAGTTTTCCATGTTTCATGTTTAAAGAAGGTTATAGGCGACAAGCTCCCAGTTCAAACAATATTTCCAGAACTTGATGAGGAAGGAAAAATTATCTTTTCTTGAGTTGGTTTCATAACAGCCCCTAATTCTGAAAATTAGGGCCACATCGGGGCCACGTGCCCACGGACCTGGGCTAATTACCTGCTGACCAGGAACCCAACTGCTTGACACGTGGTCATATCATGCTCCATAAAATCCAGGGCTTAGGGCTTAACTTTTACACTGAAGACTACACTTTCCATATATTGGTGGTGAGGTCACCTGGTGGCTATATCGCCCGAGGCTAGTGTTGTGTGTGGAGCATGATTGTTCAGAGGTCTTTGTTTCAGCCGGATGTATACCCCAGGAAGTCTGTACACCCCTCCACGCGGGGGGGGGTGCGGGGGGGACTTGTCCCCCTCGCGGGGGTCTAAGGGGGCCGACCGGTTGGGGGGTCCGGGGGCCAGCGGTCCCCCGGCGGGGGCTCGGGGGCAGCGCCCCTAAAGCTAAAAACAAATGTAAAATTGCCTTGTAAAAGTATAGTAATTTCTAGTCAATCTGGGTCGTTCATTAGGCAGATGATTTGACGGTAGAACTTATGTTTAGTTTAGGGTTATTTTGCCCTAGAAGGCAACCCCTCTCTTTGTATGAGGGCATTGTATTGGAGGCTGAGATATAGATATGTATTCTGTGAGCGAGAAACTGAGAGGTGAGACTGTGAGAGAAAACAGAGGATATTACAATGGATTTGCTGTAGGTTGTGTCTCTTCATTTTGCTGGATAATAGAAAGGAAGGACTGGTTGTTCGGGGTGGACGTAGCCCAAACTAGGTGAACCACGTATATCTGTGTCTCTCTTGTTTTATGCGTTCTCTGTGTTTATATTTCTGCAATATTTTATGTGTTCCATTGCTCCGTAATATATAATTTTCTAACAGCTAGCCCTTGCTGCAAGCTCCTAACTGCTAGCACCTCCTACTCTTCCATCAGTGGTCATATAGACTTACATATGGCCTGAGGCTGGCTCTTTGGGGTTGGCCCCCTTTTCATTCGCTGACATTTCTCAGCCATGGGTCTAGTGCATTGTATGGAGGGAGGTTACCACGGGTTTGTGGCTAAGCCCTGGGCCATGGTCCCGCCCCTTGGTTCTCTTGGACTCGATGACTAGGGTGGGGACTTAACCTCGACCCTACCCCCAAACATGGCAACGGTTAAAATTTAAATACAATCGCTTAACTATATAGGTCAAGTACCATTGTAGGAGAGTTGGTGGAGACCTTGCTTGGTCTATGCAAGGTCTAGTGTTCGATTCCTCAGGGGTTGTTCGCCCTCCATACAAAATTTTGGTCGGCCATGAGGAGGCCACGTGGTAGCGACTAGTTGGCCCATGTGGCACTCACTCATTGGGAAACCACAACAAACATTCAACCAATGAAAATTAACCACGCCTAAACCAATTAGCTGATGCCAAATTTCGACCAACCATTGGCCAATGAAGGACCCATTCATCCTGCCAAGTCATGGCCCAGTTAGCATATGGATTGCTGACTGGGCATCCCTGCAAACCATTTTTCAAATTTATTGTTGTTTACCAAATCGATCAAAACACAATATCAGGAACATACGACGTCAGATTTGGGTGAAACGAGTTGCTTTGGATTCAGGTTTTCAAGTTATATCCAATCATACAAGTTTTTAGCTATGTCGGACACTTTCAGTTTTGAGAATTTTTTTATCCCTTGGATTAGTGATGGCAATGTTGACTCAATTGTGTGTTTGACAGATTGTTGGTGTGAATTATTGCTTGTGTATTGAGATTGGATGCATATGTATCATTTAGTTCAAATGCTAGTGTGATTAGAGCTATTAAATATGTCTGAGCAAAGACCATTGTCAGCTTGAAGTAGTGTGATCCAATGAAACACTAATCTAATTGTTATGTGCAAGGGTGCAAGTGTTTGTATGGTTGAGTGAGTATGAGGACAAAGTGTTCCAGATGACACTATTGTCTTGAGAATATATTGGTATTATCATGTGTATGTATTACTACTATTTTTGATGTAGTGAGATGTAAGTTGCTGCTAGGGTTTGATGATATTGATGAGCAAAGAGTGTAATTGAGCGTTGTTGGGTATTGAGTAGAGTTATCTTTGTTGCTCAGGTTGATAGTTAGATGCATTATTGAGTAGGGAGAGAGTGTGTTGGCATGCCGTTGATTGTATTTATGACTAGAGAGGTTTTGTATCTTTTTGTTGTTATTGTTGAGCAGAGAATGAGTAGAGGTGGATCAATGTGTAAAAATGTTTGAAACAAGGTCCACAGAGATTTAAAGGTTCTTGCATTCAGTGGCAAGTGGTGGCTTGCTAATTAGGGTGTAGTGGCTTCCTTCAAGTGGGTGTCTGAGAAAAACTTGGGAGTCAGTGCCTCCAACATATCAATGTTTTTAAAGTTTCTCAAGAGTGGGTGCTTTCGAGCATGTGGGTGCCTACAACTTATTAGGGGTCGATTCCTATAGCAGATGGGTGTTTGAAATAGTTCTGGAAGTGAATGATTCCATCAGATCATGTCTTGTAGCAAGTGGGTTATTGCAAATCACAAGTCAATGCTTTCACATTGGTGGGTGCAAGTGAGAGACGTAAAAGAAGGTTTTATAAGAAGAAGAAGAAGAAGACAAAGTGTACGGTGTTTTTTCTCACAGAATGGTTCCCACCTAATATCTGGGGTCTTTATGTGCTTTGATGGTTTATATGTTTTTATTATGGTTTACTTGTGCATGTTGATCATATGATATGTTTGTATTTGGTATATATTATGCTAGTAATCATTGTATGATTATCCAATTGTAAAGGAAAGGTAAAAAGTATTAATTGGTGATCCATTGGCACAAAATGTATTCAAGCACCCCTCCCCCCACCCCACCCCACACCCCCCCCCCCCTCCTCAGCATTATCAAGCTCCAAACAATCACTACTATGTAATTGTTCTCAAAATGCTTGTGGTTGGGATGGTGGAATCAACAAACTTTAATGATTCGTCAAAACCCAAATACAATATGTAAAAGTTGAGATGATACAAAAAATGCGAAAAAAACAAGAATAATAACCACAAGGATTAGTCTTTTAAAATGTTGCATTTTATGTTTTATTGACATGTAGGCTTCTTCTTATAATTTTATCACTGAAATACAATATCTAAGTTACTAGAAATCAAAATTGAAACCCATCATACAAAACCCATATTTTGAGTCGTGACTTGTGTAATATTCAATGCATTACAAAAATAAATTTAGATTCAATGGGTGTGAATTATTTCTTGTGTATTGAGATTGGATGCATATGTATCATTTAGTTCAAATGATAGTGTGATTAGAGCTATTAAATATGTCTGAGCAAAGACCATTGTCAACTTGAAGTAGTGTGATCCAATGAAACACTAATCTAATTGTTATGTGCAAGGATGTAAGTGTTTGTATGGTTGAGTGAGTATGAGGACAAAGTGTTCCAGATGACACTATTGTCTTGAGAATATATTGTTATTATCATGTGTATGTATTACTACTATTTTTGATGTAGTGAGATGTAAGTTGCTGCTAGGGTTTGATGATATTGATGAGCAAAGAGTGTAATTGAGCATTGTTGGGTATTGAGTAGAGTTATTTCTGTTGCTCAGGTTGATAGTTAGATGCATTATTGAGTAGGGAGAGAGTGTGTTGGCATGCCGTTCATTGTATTTATGAATAGAGAGGTTTTGTATCTTTTTGTTGTTATTATTGAGCAGAGAATGAGTAGAGGTGGATCAATGTGTAAAAATGTTTGAAACAAGGTCCACAGAGATTCATCGGTCGAATTGGCACAACATGCTATTTGCAGTGCTTTGGGCATACCGAACTTCAGTAAAAATATCAACAGGGTTCACTCCTTTCCAACTATTCTATGGTTTGGAAGTTGTGTTACCCATTGAATGTGAAATCCCGTCACTGCAAATGGCCATCGAGTTACTTCCAGCCACTTCCGAAGAGGAAAAGCGTTTGTTATACTTGGCTCAATTAGATGAGAACCGACGTGATGCTGCATTGGCAATCGAGACTCACGCAAAATGAATGAAAGCTCGCTATGATCGAAATGTGACCCCTCGAAATTTTTTGGAAGGAGATCTAGTCTTAGTTTATGATCAAGCTAATGATAAATTAGGCGCTGGAAAATTCGTTCCTATGTGGCATGGTCCCTATGTTGTCAAGCGAAAGCTAGCCAAAGGGGCTTATGAATTGGTAGAGTTTGATGGGGACTCTTTGGGTAAACCCAGAAATGGCCTTTACTTGAATAGGTATTATGCTTCAAAGAATGGGTATGGAGATTTTTAGTTAGGATAGTTTTTCTTTCTAGCTGGTGTGTTTTAGTTTAAACAGTGTGCTTAGCTTAGAGAGTGTTTTTTCCGTCATTATTCCTGCTTATCTTGGTTTTACTCTTGATATTGCAGATGTCGATGCCACTCCAAACATACATTGGTTTCGCTGATGGTGCTTGTCGTAATACACGGAACATCCCTTCCGCAGCTTGGGTTATCTATTCGCCCTCTGACGAGTTAGTATCTATGCATGGGGTAAGCCTCAGTCAAACAACGAACAACATTGCCGAGTATAGTGCAGTGATTGAGTTATTATCTGAATCTATTTCATTTGGGATTCGGAGTTTGATAGTGAGGTTAGATTCTGAACTCATTGTATTACAGCTTAATAGAGTGTATGCCATTAGAAATCCAGTGTTATTAAGATTATTTTTGAGAGTGTGTCTCTTGGAACGTGAATTTGATTACATTGAATATCAGCATATTCCGAGATCTTTAAATACTTTAGTAGATGAAATTGCTTCTCGAATGTTAAATAGACATTTGCAATAATCATACATGTAAATTTAAAACCATTCCATAACATGATTTACAAGATAAGCCGGTAATAGTGATATATATATATATAGGAGTGTGTCAAAAAATGCATCGTCCTCGATCATAGGTTGAAAAACACCTTATGATCGGCAAAAATGATAAGTACAAAAAACAAAAATGTCATATGTGCCCACAATAAGCGATCATCCTATCACTGGTGATGATCTCTATAAGAAACCACTGCACGGGCCACCTTGCAAAGGAACCTCCTAAAAGGTCCCGGGACTCCAATCACGTAGCACTGAAGTCGACGAGGAATGTTGTCTATAGTGGTCTCAGGAATATCTCCTGTCAAGCGCTCGAGATGACCCTCCAACTCGGCCAAAACCTCTGCTGATTCGTCCTGTGGGGTTGGCGCGGGTGCAACTGGTTGTTTCCTCTTGAAAGGCCGGAGAGCGGCTGGTCACTGTGGACCCACATCTGCATTTTAAATTTTTTACTATCAGTTTTGAGACGATGGAAAAATAAAAAAAATTAAATAGAAAAAATGTTGAAAAGGATTTTACCTGACTCATCCAACTGCTCTCCTGGTGGAAGAACCATGTCTGGGTCACCACGAAAATCTATCCCAGCATAAGGGAAGTCCTGAATAGAAAAGACCTAGTTTTCTAGCCATTGGAAATACTCAGGTTTGAATCAAGCAACCTCTGTCCTCTTGTCCAGGTGACGGGCCATGACTGCGACCCATCACATCAGTTTGGGCTCTCAAGGAAGCCCAGCTCCAACAGTAAGGTGCTGTGGGATCAGCATAGGAACCCTCTGCAGGCCAAAACTCACGACCAAAGCCCCATAACCAAAGGTCTTTAGTCGTTTGTTCTTGGCCCTGGTCAGTTGGCCTTTCACATTGGCCAACACGGCATCGCACCAGTTGAAGATGGTGCCTCGAAAGCAATCAACTACCATACGCATCTGGGATCCAGTGGCAATATGTAATACAGAAGCTGCGCAAAGTCTGGTGACAGTGAATGCAATCACCATGAGCTCAGGACAGGATATCGTCTTTATGTCTATCCCTTTGTCTCTAGCCTGGCTGTTGCAGTACTCTAGCCGGAGGCTATCGACAGACTGGCCACCTGGCCTAGTCCCATGCAGAGTCAAGTCTTCGCCTCTCTTAGGAAAACCAGTCAAGAAATATATGTCCGCTGGCTCGATTTTGAGCTGGTGGCCACCAATGAAGAAGCACTGGTCGTGTATGCTCCATCTGTCAACCAGCCACTGTAAGAAATCCACCTGAGCCCTCATGCCAGTAATGGCCCAGAATTTGTACAATCCGCACACCCTCAAAGCATCAAGTGAAGGCTGATGATTCCATGCGGCAGCATCCACATCCTCATGCTCTCATTCACGCCAATCTAGCATGATGTACTCTCTGCATCAAGTATAAAGACAAATTAAAATGCTAGAAAATATTTTGTGTGGTCCATTTTTGAGAATTTTTGGGTTCAAAACCCTTGCGGCGGGGTATGCACCCTCCGGGTTAGACACAGTGCATGGGACCACACTTTGTCTACACGGAAGGTGCGGACCCCGAGCTTTTTCCCAATGGAGAAAAAGTCGGGGTCCGTAGGCCCGCAATGGTAAACCTGCGGGTCCCCGCGCGTGGGTTTTGCGCCTAAAACCCCTCCCAAAAAATGAAATAAAAGACTAAAACAAAAAATTAAATGGTTAAAAATGAAGAGTGGGATGATGTGGATTACCTGGAGAAGACGGCGTTCGATTCCGACGATTGTATTTTCCGCAATATTCACGGGAAGTTTTTTGAGCAAAAACACTATTTTCTCACCCAAACTCAAACGGTAAAAATGAATTGACAAAGGCCCTTTTTATAAGTTTTTTGAGTAAATAAATTGTAAATTTGTTTATGTTTCACTTTGAAAAGGTATTTTGCGACATTTTTATCCATTTCAAACACGTATGAGTAATGTTGTGTTTTTGTGCAAAATAAAGGATTATTCAGGCGAAATCTATCATTTTCAACGAAAAGACATGTAGAGTCATCTTTAAACTCTTTTCTGACTCCTAAAACATGAAAAGATTGCCGAGTGTTTCTTTTAGACTCGTTAAAACGGAATTAAAAGACGATCCACTTACAACTCTTTTCCGACCGTAAAAGCATGAAAAGATTGCCGGATTTTTGTCGTTTCAAATTCGATATTGGTTATAAAACGACGTGTCATTGATCGCTTTTTTAATTTTTCGGGTCAAAGGCACTAATGACGAAAAGTACTCCTTGGTCGTAAAATATCAAGCGGTTCTCTCAAGTATTATTTTATACTTTTTCGGGCTTGGGAGACACAAATTTACGAAAAAGCTCAACCCCGGAGTCTTCTTAAGTTTTTTCAGACTCTCTAAAATTGAAAAACGCCGAGTTTCTCCTATACTAGACTCGTTAAAATTTCACAGTAAAGGACCTATTCAATTACAAACAGGAATGAACCACTCCTTCTTAGGGTTTGAATTTAAACTAAGTTGGACTCATCTGAAGGATGAGCTTATAATCAAGCAAATGTAATCCTCCTCAAGCTTGTCAAAAATAAAGAGGTACTTGCCAGAAATGGTGTGGGAAAAGAGAGAAAAATGAGCCTGTTTGTCATACTTTGTAACCACTCTTGAACATGACACTTTTATTCACCTAACAGTTGGGAAATCCTTTGCCTAATAGTTGATCAAACCACATTGGAAGTCTTCAGCCGGTTTCTGGGTATTAACTTTGGGTCAATTGTCACCAAGCCATCTGTCGTGTCGTTATGTGTTCAAGAGGTCACTGCCAATAAGCCATTCATTTGCAAAATATCTGTCATCCATCTTGACCATCCCTGAGTCAGTCCTTGCAACTAAATTTCTTCAACTCGATCCATGATTTCGTGTTGTGGGCTTGCCTATGACGGATCGCTTTCTATCGACATCAGCTCATTATCTAGAAAGATGATCAAAGAACCATCAATACCTTGAAGTCTGCATGCCTCAATGGCAGGTTTCTCGCCTTTGATGACAGTTTACATCATTGAATTTCGATCAAAGGATTCCGTGACATATTCGACATCAACACATTTATTCGCATCTCATGGATTGTACTGGGTACTTTGAGAACCATTGACATCACTGGTGGTTTCTCTCACACTTGCTAACAGTTTACATCATTGACTGGTAATCAAGTGGTTTCTACCATGTTTGACAGCAACACATTCATTCGCATGGATAGAATCGTACTGTTTCGGGAAGTAGAAATGAAGACCCTGGATCTAGTTTCCACAATCTAGGTTGCGAGGAATTTTGTATTCATTATATAATGGCCTATTCATAAACAGATGGCTGCGTCCATACTGTGTCCACATGAGTCTATACTTGTGATGTTTTACAAGATCATTCCTGTATCAGAGCAGTAGTTAGTTTCTAGTCAGTTTTTATCTGAGTATGGGAATGCCTACCTCAGTGATGATATGATCTCATATATATATCTTGCATTGAATGTTTTTACAGGTTCCAACCGGGTTCTCCACAAGATGATCCTCGAAATGATAAAGTACTTCACTCTTCCTAAATGATAAGAAATCCTCATCTACTACAGACTTCGCACTTTAGGGGGAAATCTGTTACACATAAATATCGTCACCATGATTATTTGCAGTCAGTATGAGTCTATCATCACTTGTACTGTCCTCCTAAGCAAGTCTCAGACCTCAGTTCTTCAAATCAAGCTTTGGAAATGGGAGAAAGACATTATAAATCAATGTAACTCTGGTTCTGCACTTTCTCTCATGGTCACCTGCGGTCCCGCACCTTCTGTGTACAAAAGCTGCGGACCTGCCCACTTTGTCCCTAACGGTGTAGGTGCGAACCCCTGTGAAAGTCAAAAGGCTCAAGTTTTATCTTCAAAAACTCACTTTGGGTTAATTCTAGAGCTTTCTAGAAGGAATTTTGACGTGGATTGTTCGCTCTGAGGTGGTTCATGCATCCCAAAAGAGAAGGAGCTAATCCCTTGATGAGAGGAGCTATCCCTTTGAAGGAGGGCTTTATCCCTTTGAAGGAGGACCTAGTAACCTCCCTCCATTGCACTATAAATACAAGCATTGGGCTGGTTGCTAGAGAGGTTAGAAGTTGAACATTTTGAGGGTAAATGCTGGTGAAATCAAGACTTCCTAGTTGAGCTTAAGAGGAGAGATCACACATCTTTTTGGCTTCATTTGGGAGTGAGTGAAACTTGTCAAAGTAGAGGAGACTTCTTGCTGGACCCTGGGAGGAGCTTGTACAACGTCAAGGCAAAGGTTGTAAAGTTCTTCTTATTTTGAATTAATACAATCAAACTCATTTTTCTCAACAAGTATCTTATGTTATTTGTTTCATGGACTCCTTGACTTTCATGTTAAATATGTTTTATGAAATTGGCTTTTCAGGTGCTATTTAATTTGTTTGCCTTGTTTGTGTTTGCAGATTCGCGAAAAGGAACTCATTTGGATCGAAGTAGCGAGGGCATCCACAAGCTAGCATTGGACCTAAGGTAGGCCCTAAAAACACTTGTTTGCTATTGTTTATCAAAGCATATTTAGAGAAAGATAGTGTCTGGTTGGTTTGTTTGTCATTAGGTCTTCTTTAGATTCTAGGAAGGTCTATCTTGTCCGCAAGATCGACTTATTCCGTGTGACAAAAATAGCATGTTGTGCCAATTTGACCGATGAATCCCAATGATTCATCGGATCATGATAACTAAAACTTTGTTGATGGACTCAACCAGACCATTCGCTTGTGGATAATAAGGGGTTGAACTATCGTGACGTAAACCAAGCTGGCCTGTAAGTTCGGTCATCATAGCGTTTCGAAAATGATGCCCATGATCAGTGATTATCGCTTGTGGGACACCAAACCTAGCAATTATATGATTGAACACGAAAATTGCAGTTGTCTTGCCGTCTGCCTCGAATGTAGGCATCGCCTCGGCCCACTTAGTAAAATAATCTGCCGTAAGGATGATATATGCATGCCCCCCGGCTGAGTGAGGATTACAGGTAATAAAATCGATACCCCATTTGGCAAAAGGACCAACGGCAATTATAGGGTGGAGAGGAGCAGGTGGAGCGCGCATCTTACGATAAAAAATCTGGCAGTTGTGGCATTTTCGGACCGCCGTAATACAATCTTTAAATAAAGACGGCCAAAAGTAGCCAGCGCGCAATATCTTTTGGGCTGTGGCAAACCCAGAAATATGACCGCCACACGCTCTAGAGTGACAGTCATTTAGAACCCTTTCAGCTTCCTCATGAGTTAAACAACGTCGAAAAACAGAATCCGCCCCACGGCGATAAAGAGTATCTCCAATAATTCTGAATTGTTGGGACTGGAATCGAATTTTCCGACGTTCTGACCTTGAAATTTCTGGCTGAAAGGATTGGGTCTGGAGATAAACGATGATATCCCCATACCACGGATCTAAAGTGCTGATTAGAAACAAGGATTCGTCCGTAATGGGCTCCTCCACCACAGTTTCTGTGTCAGCACGCGGGAAGTCACACATTAACTCCGCAAAAACTAAAGATTTCTTAGACTTAGATTTCTCAAATTCCAAGTCGAACTCTTGCAGGATAACGATCCATTTAGAGTACTTGCCCCCTAGCAATTGCTTGGTCAAAATGTAGAGCATAGGGTTGCAATCAGAAATTACCATAGTTTTACGTAGTAAAATGTAGTGATGAAAACGTTGGACAACTTGAACGGCTGCCAATGCCAATTTCTCCACATGTGAGTATTTTAGCTCAGTTGGATTTAAAGTTCGACTAAGGTAATATATCACATGTTCATTTCCTGATTCATCTTCCTGAACTAAGACCATTCCAATGGTGGAATGAGAGGCGGCGAGATACAAGAAGTAATCCTGGTTGTAATTGGGAGGATGCAACAACGGTGCATGGGTCAACGCGTGTTTGAGTGCATCAAAAGATTTCTGAGCTATCTCATCCCAATAAAATTGAGTGTTTCGCTTCAACAACCGGGGAAAACCCTTTGTAACCTCGGCGTAGTTAGGAATGAATCGTCGTAAAAAGTTTGCTTTCCCCTACAAACTTTGGAGTTGGTGAAGACTCGAAGGAGGAGGCAATTTGATGATGGCTTCGACCTTTGAGGGATCAACGTGAATGTCGGCTTTCAAAACTACAAACCCCAGCAATCGACCCGTTTCTATACAGAAGACACATTTGTGTGGGTTCAACCGAATACGATATGCCTGCACCTCATAAAGATTGCTCGTAAATGGACGAGGTGATCAGCTCGATGTAATGATGAGCAGGCAAGTCATCGAGATAGGGTTGCACAATGTGCTTGATGTCATGAAACGCATAAGACATCTCCCTTTGAAAAGTTGCTCCGGCATTCTTAAGGCCAAAAGGTAATTTGCAATAAGCAAATGTCCCCCATGGACAAATGAAAGTCGTTTTTGATTGATCGGCAGGTAGAATATTGATTTGATTGTATCCGGAAAAACCGTCCATAAAGGAAAATATTTCGCTGCCGGCACAATCATCAATGATTTGATCGATGTAGGGGGTTGGGTAATTGTCCTTTGGACAGGCTCGATTAATGTCCCTATAGTTGATGCATATTCTTATTGTTCCCTGCTTTTTGTTAACCGGAACAATATTCGATAACCAATCCATTAACAGGATCCGATAAATGAAACCTGCTTTCAATAGTTTTTCAACTTCTGCTTTAATTGCAGCGGCTTTTCGTGGGTGAATCTGACGCAAACGTTGTCGGACGGGTTTAGTGTCTGGGTAAGTCTTGATTTCATGAACAAAAATCGCAGGATCAATTCCTGGCATTTCCTCATAGGACCAGGCAAACACGTCACAAAATTCTTGAAATAGGGCCTTATATAATTGAATTTCGTCATTTGTACACGAGGCACCTATATGAATGTTCTCAACAATTCCGGGCTTAACCGAAATGTCAATAGGAATAGTTCGAGAGATGTTTCCCAAATTTAACTCTGAATCGGGATGTTTCATTGGATTCTAAGGTTCCTTGACATATTCAGTTGTAAAAATTGATGAGAAATCATTTTCAAAACGATCATCCTCAGGTAAAAACGAAGATCTGTGATGGAGATCTTCCCATGGTAAATCATCTACACATAGGATTTCACGAATTTTCTCATCAGAGTGAACAAGTTCAGAAAACTTAGTTAAATCCGAGGTTGATGTGAAAAGTGATTCCTCACGGACCACATTCATTAAGTCATTTTCGGTTGAACATGGGTCAGCAAACGATTGCACGGCTTCATAGGCAATTTCATATGGGCTCAAAGGCATGGAATTTCCAAATGAGTCTATCTCAGATTTAGAAGGGATGATCCAAGGATCATCATAAATAATGGTGTCTGATGTAATCATATGAATGGTTGCAAATGAAGATGATGCGTTGATTGGAGGAAAAGGAAAAGTTCCCAGTAAACCGGCATCTTTAACTAGTCCTACTCCAACATCCTTATATGGGATAGTCGTTTTACCAACATGCTGAATACTCTCAGAAGAGGCTGGGTCGGATGAAAAGTAAGCCAGCTGGTCTATTGTTACGATCTTTCCATTGTGTGGAAACTTTATTACTCGAAAAACTGATGAAACGACCACTGTCATAGCATAAGACCAACTTCGACCCAAGAGAAGGTTGTAGTCTAGAGGGGCATCAACCACTTCCACATCTAGACTAACGGTTTTTCCTTCAACCCCTATAGGCAAATCCTGTAGAATGCCAAAAGGATGAAACCCACGACTATCAAAGGCCTTTAGAATTGTCGGGGATTGATTTAGCGAAGGAGAACCAAGCGATCTCCAACACTGTATCGACATAATACACGTTGAGGCTCCCTCATCAATTACAGTCCAATGAATAGGCCTGTTTTTTACTATCACTGGAATCTGGAAATCCATTTGATGAGGTAAACGCGGTGTACTATTTTCTAGATCGAAAATTATTAGGTGCGGGTCTTGAACATCAACAGCTCCTATAGCCGACAAAAGTAATTTACGTTGTGCTGGGCATGATTGCAGCACTTCCAAAGCCGACATTGCTGAGGGTGAAACAGCTAAATCCTCAACAATGTTAGAATTCTGAGCCGCTCTCGCATGTGGATTGAAAGCTGACTTTCGAAGTATACCCTTGGCGGGCGGTTTGATCACCAAGTATGGATTAGGTTTCTCGATCTGTAGTGGATCGGAACTGGGAGCTGAGGTTGATGGATTAGAATGAGAAGATTCTTCTTCTTTACCATCAACAGGAGTCTTACTACCATAATCTTGCGATCGAGTCGCAATCCTAACATGGGACATCATCAGTATGGGTTCTTCATTGGCACTCGAGGATGAACCTATCATCTTACTGTCTTGAGCCGGAAAAGGATCCTTCAAAACAGCAGGAGTTTGGGAACCCTTGACGATCTTCGCAACCTCTGCACGATGAGGGCAATCTCTTGTAAAATGTTCATCGTCACAAATGAGACAAGGATAACGAGGTTTGCGCTTTTCGTCATTGGATTCTGCCTTTTCAGGTTTCTCCTTTGAACTTTTGTCCGTTTTATTCTTCTTCTTTCCTTTCTTCTTCCCACTGGATTTTGATTTGGCTGTAGATGATTCTACAACATGAATATCGGCGGAAATCTATGCAGAAGAATCTCCTGTTGGGGAGTCAGGCAAGGTTATGATAGGGGAAGAATTCTTGGAAGACTTCTTCTTACTTTTAGTGTTAACCGTGCCAATCATACCATCGGCGGCATGAGATCCCGAAGGAGCTGCAGCGATTTGATTTTTCTTGGGAAGATCGGGGATTTTTTCATGTAACGTACCTGACTGAGTGTAGACCAAGTCAAGGTACTGTGCTTGAGCAATGACTTGCTCCTCAGTAACAACTCCGGCTTTAGCAACATCTTCAATGATCTTTGGCAATAAAGATTTTACAAACCACTCAGCCAAGATCTGATCCGGAATAAATACCTTCACTAAACGACGTCGACGTCTCCACTCATGAATATGATCTGAAATGTAAGTGGATGTCGATTGTTTTAGTGAAGTTAACAATTTCGTGCCATTGTCATATCGGACTGGCAACTGAAAGTGAGTTAAAAACGAGGTAGCTAACTGAATAAAATTATAAAAAGTGCCTCGCTGTAACGCAATGTACCACTTGGCCGCGAGACCAATTAGAGTGCGCTGGAAAAGTCTAAGACGGATTGAATCATCTGTGATGGAGTTAGATGCACACCAGAGGTGGTAAGTCATCACATGGTTCGACGGGTCCTCTCCTGATTTTCCTTCGAACTTGGGAATGTCACTGGGCAACTTATTCGGCATTGGCGGCCAAAACGGAAGATAATTAATGGGATCGTTTGTTAGGCGCGACAAGTCAAGTAAGTCCAAAGTTGCGATAAATGGTAACTGCCGATTAGGGTCCCTAAAACTCTGGGTCATGAGACCAGCCCCATGAGGAGGATATCCAGGATAACTAGGAATGGGAATGGTGTTCGGGATATTGTATCCTCCTGGAAAACCAGGATTAATCGGACCGTACTGGGGTTGTTGAGGTTGTTGATAAGTGTACCCAGGGTACAGTTGATACTGATAAACTGGCTGCTGCACAGCAGGACCGAGTTGGTACTGTCCCTGGTACGGTTGATAAGTGAATTGTGGTTGACTTGTGACAACCGTACTTAACCAGGTTGTCCTACAGGCATTTGAACCAAAGTTTGAATCATAGATGCAGACGGTGGTAAAGATGTCTGAGGAGTAGATACAGGAACAGTAGAAACTGGAGCTGTCGATACTCCAGAAGTAGGTGGGGTTGATTGAACAGATGTTGCGACAGTTGTAGCAGTCGTTTGAGGTGGAGTACAAGGTGTACTAGGCCCAGACTGAGAAACTACTGAAGGTACAGAAGTTTGAATGTTGGACTGGACTGGTTGCTGGGATGAACCAGAAACTAAGGGTTGTCCAATTTGAGATGACAACAGAACACTTGGCTGCAACACCTGTTGGGTTTGCGATGGATCCCACACTATATTCATTCCAGGGTATTGACCCATAACTGGTTGAGAATACTGAGGACCATAACCGGTTGAGGGTAGGATTGATAATTGAAAGGTACATTTCCCGTTCCTTGAACATACGTTTGACCTTGGGGTGGTTGGAAACCTTGGTTCGAGTATTGACCTTGGGGTTGATACCCTTGAGGCATATACTGATACTGGGGTTGACCTTGAGGTATAAATTGATACTGGGGTTGACCTTGGGGTACATATTGAGTCTGGGGTTGACCTTGAGGAACATACTGTCCCATAGGTATGTACTGTCCTTGAGGTTGCCCCCCAGGCATTAATTGAGGCTGCCCCCCAGGCGGTAACTTGCCACCTTGAGGTTGAGGATTGGGAATAGAACCTGACATCATAAGAATGTCTTCTACGCTCAACAGCTTTGTACTATTGCTTCCAGTTAATAACCCTTGCTCAATGGGTTGAGGAGATGCTCCCAAAAAAGTACCAGAAAGAGACTGATACCCAGAGGGAACAGAAGGACCGCCGTACAAAAAAGATTCGGTCGATTGAGTAAACATGGATGACTGTCCTGCCATATTGACGGGAGTATAAAAACCTCTAGGTGTTGAGTGATAAGGAGCACGAGGTGGTGAAAAACTTAACCTTAAGTTTTCTAAATAATTAGTCAAAGAAAGATACCAAGAACTGCTCCTAGGTGGACTGTAAAAAATTGATTCACACTCCATTAGTTCAATAACCGGTTGATTTTCAGGGATAGGGATGCCTACTTCTTCTTCTTCTGGAGCAAGTTCTTCAATAGCAATAAGTCCAGAAGGAAGATCTTGAGTGATTACTCTTTCTACCCTAGGTGAACCAGGACCACTAAAAGTTGGAGAAACAAACCCCAATGTTGGAGTAGCAACAAATTCACTTTCAGGCTCAGATATTTCAGGTTCCTCACCTATATCACTAGTAGATGAAAAGCTACTAGCAATTTCGGAAACAGACACTCACTGCGGATTATAATCTGCTACTCGCGTTTGAAAATCAGGATGTACTATCAAAGAAGATTCTCATTCTTCCGGTGACCCAACTCTACTATCTCTAGGAGTTACGAGGACTTTCAAGCCTTCAAGTTGGCTTGGTACTTCCTCAAGAGGTTGGCCCCGAAGTCTACGGGACTTCCTCAGTAACTCAGCCACGTTTACAATCTCAGGAGACTGGCCCCGAAGTCTACGGGACTGTCTTGGTAATTCAGCCACAGTTAAAAACTTTTAACTACTTCACACGCAAACAAAGTAAAATCTCAATGAAAAGCACCTAAAGTCTCTAAAGAACCAAACAAATTTGAATCACACGCCTAAAGAATCTAGGAGATCAAACACACACAAACAGTAACTTTCCGGACTGAAAACACTAGTTGGTGATGAAACCCAACATTGCAGAGTTCAATACAGAAATGGCGTTTGGAACAGTTACCCCAGCAACCTGCTTAATGAATAGACTGGCACAAGTTCCTCCACTTAACCGTCTCAAGTGAAGTGAACCCCCCAGAAAATCCAAGTGAGTCTAGCCGACATCTGCTCTAGGTACAGTGGGATCTTCCCACCACTGTCACCTCAGGAAGAGTCCTAAAGAATATGGCCACTAAGGTTACCAACTCAGACAAATACACCTGGGGGAACAGTCTACGATCCGATACGCACGCAAGGGCAGAGTAGCAAGCTCAATCCCTTTGAAGGCTCCTTGACATAATCCAAGTTTTACCAACAAGTGACCCCAGGCTCCTCGACAATGGTTAATCCGAGGTTTACCGTTTTTAGTACGTGAATATCTGGCGTCGTTCCCAATGAGGAAGGATTGATTCCCACACTGGTTCGGACACGATCTCGTGCTTCTCCTTTAAGAGGAGCTTTCCGAGAGCATAAATGCAACAATTGGATTTCTTCCCTATCACAAGATACAACTACTTGTTTGTTTTTACTGTCTTGGAGAGTTAATTACTCTCCTACTCCAGGACACTAGCCTAAGCTAAGTTGGTGTATCAGAGCCCTAGAAATAAAAATGTTACTAGGTGAATTTTACTTTAAGCGTTAATTTTAGTGGTTTTTGTTTAAGTTCAAAGGTGCGGAGATGAAACTCATGGTATGAAGACTCGACTCAAAATCACTAAAAATGCACCTAAGATGATCTAAACAATCTTTTTCTCTTCGATGAACTTCTAAACTAAGAAAGAGTTTGAGAATGCAAATACTTTGTAAAGACAAATTTTTCTCAATTAAACAAATTAAAAGAAGAGCTTTTCCTTTCCAAAGCACTCAAAACGAGACAACTAGTTATTTCACAAAAATTTCCCTTTTTCGTTTCAAAGCACTCAATCACTACAAAAAACAAACTTTTTTTTCAAAAGAGATTTTTTATATTTTTTAATAAAAGACTCAAAACTAATGAAAATGACTAACTTTGAGATCTACAAACTATAAAAATCTATTTGAAGTCAAAGCCTACTAAAAGTCTTCTTTAAGGATGTTTTACTCAGCTAGATGCAAGCTAAGGACTAATTTATGCAGAATCACAAATCAGTCAAGAACAACCAATTTTGTTTTCTTTTTGAAAATGAAAATCCAAACTCTCAAACACAACCTTTTCGAAGTTTTGTAAAGAGAAAACTCAAAGCGGATTCCTCAAACAAGGGGAGATTTCATAAATGGTCAGACTCATAAGAAAGCTGGTAGACACTAAGGTGATCTGAAGTCCCTACAGCCTCTAAGCTCAGAGCCACTACACAACCAAAATGAAAAACAAACCCAACAAGAAAAACTTCTAGGAATTTCACCTAAAACCCTAACACTAACGAAATCAATCCAAGGAAAGCTTCTGACAAGTTATATGCAGGTCTGGGCAGTGGATAACAATTTCTAAAGACAAATTAAGCTGACTAACAGAGGAAATTTTAGGGTTTTCAAAATTTTGACAGGGTCCGCAAGCCCACAGTTGGCACAGGTGCGGTCCTGCTCTGTGCTAAAAGCTAAGCTGCGGGTCAGTACGCACTGTGTCAAATAGCTAGGGTGGGGTCCTCTCCCAAAGCTATGAAAAACTAAAAATAGCCTTGGATCTACAAACTCTACCCAATTTTACACACAACAAGCCAAAAACAGAAACAAAATAGAGTTTCTCAGGTCAAAGTAAAAACAAGGAAAACAATCAAGTCCCCAGCGCAGTCGCCATTTTGTCGCACGGAATAAGTCGATCTTGCGGACAAGATAGACCTTCCTAGAATCTAAAGAAGACCTAATGACAAACAAACCAACCAGACACTATCTTTCTCTAAATATGCTTTGATAAACAATAGCAAACAAGTGTTTTTAGGGCCTACCTTAGGTCCAATGCTAGCTTGCGGATTCCCTCGCTCCTTCGATCCAAATGAGTTCCTTTTCGCGAATCTGCAAACACAAAAAAGGCAAACAAATTAAATAGCACCTGAAAAGCCAATTGCATAAAACATATTTAACATGAAAGTCAAGGAGTCCATGAAACAAATAACATAAGATACTTGTTGAGAAAAATGAGTTTGATTGTATTAATTCAAAAGAAGAAGAACTTTACAACCTTTGCCTTGACGTTGTACAAGCTCCTCCCAGGGTCCAACAAGAAGTCTCCTCTACTTTGAAAAGTTTCACTCACTCCCCAATGAAGCCAAAAAGATGTGTGATCTCTCCTCTTAAGCTCAACTAGGAAGTCTTGATTTCACCAGCATTTACCCTCAAAAATGTTCAGCTTCTAACCTCTCTAGCAACCAGCCCAATGCCTGTATTTATAGTGCAATGGAGGGAGGTTACTAGGTCCTCCTTCAAAGGGATAAAGCCCTCCTTCAAAGGGATAGCTCCTCTCATCAAGGGATTAGCTCCTTCTCTTTTGGGATGCATGAACCACCTCAGAGCGAACAATCCACATCAAAATTCCTTCTAGAAAGCTCTAGAATTAACCCAAAGTGAGTTTTTTAAGATAAAACTTGTGCCTTTTGACTTTCACAGGGGTCCGCACCTACACCGTTAGGGACAGAGCGGGCAAGTCCGCAGCTTTTGTACACAGAAGGTGCGGGACCGTAGGTGACCATGAGAGAAAGTGCGGAACCAGAGTTACATTGATTTTTAATGCCTTTCTCCCATTTCCAAAGCTTGATTTGAAGAACTGAGGTCTGAGACTTGCTTAGGAGGACAGTACAAGTGATGATAGACTCATACTGACTGCAAATAATCATGGTGACGATATTTTTGTGTAACACTAGTGTGATTAGAGCTATTAAATATGTCTGAGCAAAGACCATTGTCAGCTTGAAGTAGTGTGATCCAATGAAACACTAATCTAATTGTTATGTGCAAGGGTGCAAGTGTTTGTATGGTTGAGTGAGTATGAGGACAAAGTGTTCTAGATGACACTATTTTCTTGAGAATATATTGTTATTATCATGTGTATGTATTACTACTATTTTTGATGTAGTGAGATGTAAGTTGCTGCTAGGGTTTGATGATATTGATGAGCAAAGAGTGTAATTGAGCGTTGTTGGGTATTGAGTAGAGTTATTTTTGTTGCTCAGGTTGATAGTTAGATGCATTATTGAGTAGGGAGAGAGTGTGTTGGCATGCCGTTGATTGTATTTATGACTAGAGAGGTTTTGTATCTTTTTGTTGTTATTATTGAGCAGAGAATGAGTAGAGGTGGATCAATGTGTAAAAATGTTTGAAACAAGGTCCACAGATATTTAAAGGTTCTTGCATTCAGTGGCAAGTGGTGGCTTGCTAATTAGGGTGTAGTGGCTTCCTTCAAGTGGATGTCTGAGAAAAACTTGGGAGTCAGTGCCTCCAACATGTCAATGTTTGTAAAGTTACTCAAGAGTGGGTGCTTTCGAGCAGGTGGGTGCCTACAACTTATTAGGGGTCGATTCCTCTAGCAGATGGGTGTTTGAAATAGTTCTAGAAGTGAATGATTCCATCAGATCATGTCTTGTAGCAAGTGGGTTATTGCAAATCATAAGTCAATGCTTTCACATTGGTGGGTGCAAGTGAGAGACGTAAAAGAAGGTTTTATAAGAAGAAGAAGAAGACAAAGTGTACGGTGGTTTTTCTCATAGAATGGTTCCCACCTAATATCTGGGGTCTTTATGTGCTTTGATGGTTTATATGTTTTTATTATGGTTTACTTGTGCATGTTGATCATATGATATGTTTGTATTTGGTATATATTATGCTAGTAATCATTGTATGATTAGCCAATTGTAAGGGAAAGGTAAATAGTGTTAATTAGTGATCCATTGGCACAAAATGTATTCAAGCACCCCTCCCCCCACCCCACCCCACACCCCCCCCTTAGCATTATCAAGCTCCAAACAATCACTACTATGTAATTGTTCTCAAAATGCTTGTGGTTGGGATGGTGGAATCAACAAACTTTAATGATTCGTCAAAACCCAAATACAATATGTAAAAGTTGAGATGATACAAAAAAGGAGAAAAAAACAAGAATAATAACCACAAGGATTAGTATTTTAAAATGTTGCATTTTATGTTTTATTGACATTTAGGCTGCTTCTTATAATTTTATCACTGAAATACAATATCTAAGTTACTAGAAATCAAAATTGAAACCCATCATACAAAACCCATATTTTGAGTCGTGACTTGTGTAATAAATTTAGATTCAATGCATTACAAAATAATGGATGGAAAAACTGATCGTATTGTTCAATAATCAATGTCTAAGATTGTCAAAATTAAATATATATGTTTGGATCATCCTTGAAATCTACCCGAAACATCCTTGAAATCTGCACAAACATTCCTTGAAATTTGCCAAAAAACATCCTTGAAATATGCCCAAAACGTCTTCGAGATGGCTATCAAGTTTCAAGTCCCTCATGAAGTCCCAACAATTTGGGGATATTTTTTAAGGGTCTAAAAGTCCCCAAAATGTAGGGTACATGGGTTTTTATGGGAGGATGGGTCCTTGTGCAACATAGGCTAATATTTATAATATAAAATTAGATTTATTTTAATTTTAAGTTTATTAAACATTAATATTTTAAAATTATTTATAAAGCTTTCTTTGTTTTTAAGTTTAAAATATTGACATGAGATGCATTTATAGATAATAAATTATAAAAATAATTGTATAATTAAAAAATTAGCTTTTTATATATATATATAGATATATATATATATATATATATATATAGGAATTGACAATTAGACTAGGCTTGTAAAGGTCTTGGGGATGACTAATGGTGAGCTCTAGTATTGCAGCAATGATGTTAAAAGTCCCCAAAATGTAGGGTACATGGGTTTTTATGGGAGGATGGGTCCTTGTGCAACACAGGCTAATATTTATAATATAAAATTAGATTTATTTTAATTTTAAGTTTATTAAACATTAATATTTTAAAATTATTTATAAAGCTTTCTTTGTTTTTAAGTTTAAAATATTGACATGAGATGCATTTATAGATAATAAATTATAAAAATAATTGTATAATTAAAAAATTAGCTTTATATATATATATATATATATATATATATATATATATATATATATATATATATATATATATATAGGAATTGACAATTAGACTAGGCTTGTAAAGGTCTTGGGGATGACTAATGGTGAGCTCTAGTATTGCAGCAATGATGTTGCAACTCCTGGGACTCCTTACTTTACTTTTATCAACCTGGTAGTTCGTAACAAACTTGGAAGCGACTGTGTTGTATGCACAAGTACTAGCTCTTATTGCAGGCTGTCACTTGATCAGCTGGCACAAGTTCGTTAGGAGCTCAATCCAACCTCTATGAGTTCTCAGAAGAAGCTTTTAATTGTGATGGAAGAAAGCTAACTCGAAAGAGGCTATTATACTTGCAAAAAGAGGATGAAAACTAAAAGGAAACACAAACCCTAGCAAACCCTAGTTTTACTCACTAACCCTACTTTTGCAAGAAAAAGCGATGAAACTACTAGAATGGATGCCATGGACTATTGACAAGGTAAAATGCATGTACTTAAGCTATTTCTGAAGGAAATTGTGGAAGAACCATCTTTTTGTACTTTTGAGCAATTTTATGTAGAATTATTATGCATGTGTTTTAACGATTTGTGACTGTGCAGAGGTTTGGTGGCGAAGGGAGATGGAGTTGGCTTTTGTAGATGATGAGGAAGGTGTGGAGGGGTCCTAAGAAGTCCCTAGTACCCTTCTGGTGATTTTCATTGTGATCAAATTTCGAAAAATCGCTCACATGAACTTCTACAGGAAGGTTGCAGGGGATCTACAGGAAGTTCTACAGGAGGAGGCTGAAAGTGATTTTTGAAGGTTTAGAGGAGGGAAAATGGTGGGAACAAGGAAATGAAGGTTGGATGAGGGTGTTAAAGGGTCTAGGACTCTGTCAATGAAGATCAAACATGAAGGAGATGGTTGGATTGGTTCAAAGGATAAGAAAGAAATTTTGCACAAGAATGTAGAAATTAGGGCAGTTTGGGAAAGTATGGCGAATGAGTGGAGGAAATCTTGAGAGATGGACTGGAGCAGGTTGGGTGATGAAAGGATGATAAGCTGGAATGGTTTTCAAGTGAGCTACACACCTACTTCTGAAAACTGATTCAAGGAGAACTAAAAAAACAGAGTTTTACCTATTTTAACCTAATTCTGACCTAAAAACCAGAAAAGTGCTGAACAGAATTTTATGGACAGGAAGTTATGCAAGAAAGATATGGAAACTAAACGAGGAAAAATCTAAGCATGTAAATACAACTGATATCAACTTCTCCAACTCGAAATCACACACTAGCAATTGCATTGGAAAGCAAAAACAGTGTTTTGGTGGCAGCAAGAGTGCCTTGGTCTCAATTCATGGTCCCAAGGAGGGAGAAAGGAGATCAAGGTCTGCTTGGTAGCCTTTTTGTGGATGTTTTTCTATTATTGCAGCAAACTAACTAATCCCCAGAAAAGACTCCCCCAGCCAAATGTCCTGTTTCCCCTTCAGCGATAGAAGGGAAGGGAGAGGATCAAAGTAGTTTCCCTAATCAAGCTTTCAACCTGAAGCAAGAACAATTATTCTAATCATAAAAAAACAACCTAAGTAACAAAGAAAGATTTAACCTAAATAACAGAAATTATTTCATGAATGCAAGAAAAGAACATATAAATACACAGAGGAGGTTCTGGGCACTTGCGTTGGGCCCAACCCCAAGAGCTACAGCCCCCTAAGAAAGATCATAGCTGGTTCAAGGCTGGCTTCATCTTCATTGATAAAAAAAAAAAAATTACATCGTAAAACTGTTTGCAAAAGGAGCTCGAAAATGAGCTGAATACAAGTGTTGCACTAAAGTGCAAAAATAGTCTATCAAATGGCTAACCTACTGAGGCCCGAGGCCTTCTTATTTATACAAGTGAGGATTCCCAACAGTCCTCCTAAACTTTAGGAACTTGGTTGCCAAAACTACAAATAACACCTGCTTGGCTTCCCCTTGAAATCATCATTTTTGGCTATTGTACTCTGAGCTGTTGATGGAGAACTCAAGGAAGGGGTTATTTAATGTAAGAGACACCCCTCCTATAAGTCCTCAACCCTATTTCTTCGAATTTGGCTGCCAATCTACTCATAAATGCCCAGTCTTGGTCCAAAAATGTCCAAAAATCTGCAATAAACACTCATTAGACTTCGTGGTAAAGTGACTATCCCCATTCACTCAATTGACATAAATATATTAAAAAACATGCACAAAAATATGGAGAATGGTGGATTAAATGGAAACAATAGGCAAAATGAGCCCATATAGTTATCCATTTCTGGGGCTCATCATCACCCCCCTGCGGAATGGGTTGCTCATCCTTTGAGCAACTAATCCAGATCTTCATCCTTGATAGCTTTAATAGCTTCCCTAACATCCCAAGCTTCTGAGGTGATGTCCTCTTCCTTGTCAGGAAAACCTGCCCTTTTGTCCACTTCCTCCCATTGCTTTTGTTCTTCTTCTTCCTTAACCCCTTCCAATAGTCCCAAGAGTAGTGGAGGATTGAACTTAAGGCCAATCCAGTTGGCTTTCAAGTTTTGCATTGATTGCTTGTATATGGGCACTCTTACCAAAGCCTCCCTCATTTGGGTTGGGGAGTGATACTCCCTAATCTTTAAGCTATATGACAAGGTATTCCATCTCCTCATGCAAGCATGAAGGCAATCATCACCAAATAGTCTTTCCATATCTTCAAAATGGGCAATATCTTGTGCTTTCCTTTCAACATAATCCCGGATGACTTGCGGGTTTCTTGCAAGGTGTTGATGAGCATATATGAGAGCTGAGGGGTCTTCCGGTTCTGCCCTAATTAGCAGGGGCTCATTTAGTTCTTTTGCCATGATCTGTTGAACTTCTACTGCTCTTTTTTCCTCATGGCTCATCCAAGAAGCCATAGCCATGAGCTGTAGGTCTCCCAGTGCCGCATTCGGATCCCAAAAGTTCATATCAGGGAGTGCCATATTGTGTAAGTAAAACTCTGCTAATTTGGCCTTATCCTCAGCTGAACTAGTAGCACATAGATGCATAAACTGACCATAATTTTGGAAAGGGATTGTGCCCCTTTGGGCCAATGTTTTGATTTGGAACTGGAGCCATTGGTCTTTAAGATACAATGCATAAGATCTAGCAGGTTTTCTACATTGCAAGGCTTCTATTGCCCAGCTGGCCATGTAGGCCATATGGGCTTCTCTTTCCTGCAACTGTTGCTTCAGCATCAGGACTTCAGCTGTTGCGTGAGACTCCCTTTCTTGCTGCTGCTTTATCATCATTTCAACATCAGGCTGTGGCTCTTCCTTTTGCTGTTGTTCCTCTGCTGCTTCTTGATCTGCTAGGGGACCTTCCTGTAGTTGTTGTTCTTCAAAAATCTGTGATATGTTTCCCCTTTGAGTTTCCTGTTGCTGTAACTGCTTTTTCAGCAGTGCATTTTCCTCCTGTAGTTGGGATCTTTTAATGCTCTCAGTGTGTCTCACCATTGCCAACTCCCTTCTTAATTCTTTCAGTTGTTCTTCCATGTGGCCTATATCTGCAACTCCCTTGGATTTAGCAATTTTCATCCAGGTGTGTGCTCTAATTCTTTCTTGTTCTAACTCAAAGAAAAGGGGTATAGCGAATTTCTGTGGGATGATCTTCCCACCATCTAGCAAGTTGTAATATGAGCCCAAATTAGGCTGAGGGCTTGGTTCAGGTATCTCTTCGGTCCTGTCTTCCTCTTGTTACTGTTCCACTGCCTCCTCTTCTAATATTTTAGTCTCCTTTAGCTTGGCCAGTGTTTTCTGTAGAGAGGTCTTCGCTTCCTGTAGAACTTTTTTGGTGTCCATCAGTCTGATTCTTTCCTTCTAGGTGGAAGTTTTGGGACTTCCTCTCTCATAAGTGATAGATATTTTTGAGGGGGATTCCTCCTTTTTCTCAGTACGTGTATCCTCAATTATTATAGGTTCTTTTGATGGTGGCTGGGGCTTTCCCACTTTTATCTTGGTGCTCCTTCTAGCCTTGAAATACATGGATGTTTCTCTTTTTCTTTTTCCCTTTTGTTTTGCTGGAGTGCTTAATGCAGCCAGCACAACTGCTGCTTCTTTTGCCAATGTTTCAGGGGATGTTTCTTCCTGCTGTTGTTCCCCTTCATCTTCTGCTGTTTTTGTTTCGGTCTCTGCTATCTCTAGTAATGTCTGCTCTTTTTCTTGCTGGGTCCCTGCCTTGCCTGTGGCAGTCTTCTTTTGGCCTTTCTTGGGCTTTTTCTTTTCAGCCTTTGTCCTTTTTCTCTTCTCTGATTTTGAGGTTAGCTTCTTTTCTGCCTTAGGCTCAGCAGTAGTTTTATCAGATTTCTCCTTTCCTTTCTGCTTCTCCTCTGTTTCTTGTTCTTCCTCTATTTGAATGTGTTGTGTCTCCTCATGCATTTCTTCCTCAATTTCCTCTTTCTCTTCCTCCTCCTCACTACCAGATGGGCTGATATCCTTAGTCAAAGTTTTGATGTCATCTTCACTGGACATATTCCTGAAAATTTCCCAAGCTATGGGAATGGTATAGATGTGTAAGGCATCTTCTACCAATAGTTTGATGAGCCCACGGTGGGCCAGCTGGTCTGGGACTCCTGCATTTAGCTTGGTACTACATTCGATTAAAGACTGGAGGAGAAAATATGGGAGACTCAGTTTTCTAACTGGAGGTAGGTCCATCCCATACCTCAATTCATGTAATAGCCTGAAGTGATAACCATAAATTATGCTAAGCCTTGCTTCACAAGTGATGTATTTCATTATTTGGTAGCTGACTTCACTCCATGGAGGAAGTAAGCTTGTCCTTCTGACCCCATTTTTATCCTCTACAAGATCCTCCCTAGGTTGAAAAAATGTCTTCTTGGCAACCTGTCCCAATGCTCTTTCCTCCTTGCTCCAAGGTAGCCCAAGTGGAAGGCCTGTGATTTGACTAATAAAATCATGTGTAAGTTCTAGGGACAGGCCTCTGAAACTGACTGTGGCATGTGTTTTCGAATGGGGTCTTAAGGCCATTAGAAATTCTTTAGTCACCTCATCATCATATCCATGTATTCTTTCAAAGAAAATCATCCAATTTTCCCTGGTGAAGAGGGCCACCACCTCAGGGTGCTCATGCAATTGGTTGGAGTTCAAAGGCTCCTTCCTCATAAAACCTCCTGGCATGGTGTTGAGTGGTTTTTGAAGTGCTTAGGTGAGGAGAAAAACAACAATTTCAAAAATCAGAGACAGAGGGACAGCTGAGTTTTGTTTTTTTCTCTCTGAACTGTAGGAGGAATTTCCATGTGCTCCTTCTTCACAACATCAAATTGCAATATTTCCCTTGTTTCAAACTGCTCTTATCCTGAATTTGATTTTCTGCTTTTGGAAAGAAAATATTTTTTTGACAGAACAGAGGATAAATAACACAGGGTTTTTCTCAGAGAATAGACAGATATGAAAATTTGATTTTTTTCACACAGGCTGGTTTCTACGATTGCAAGTGTTTTCTTTACAGTAGAATATGAGAAAGAAGAAGATAGACTTCGAATGTAGAGAAGAAAACAGAGAACTGTGTAGAACTCAGGGAAAATATGCAGGTAGACTTTTAAACTTCACTCTCCTTTCCTTTAATCCAATGTTGTGTTTTTAATCCACCACCTTATACAAATAAGTCATATGCAGGGAGGTTTCCCGAGCCTACCTCGTTTTAAGCTCGAATTTTGACAAAAATCCTGGGTTTTCCTTCTGCTGGCTGTTCTCTGCCTTTCCTGTAGAAATCTTCCTATAGAAATTTTCCGGCTCCTGTAGAATGCAACAGGGCTCCTGTAGAGCCCGATAGGCAGGAGGGTTTTGAAAAAACTGGCAGAAAACTGGTGGAGGATGACTGGTTTGTTGCTTTGAAGGTGGTAGACGAACATTGCAGTCGAGAGCTTCGTAACATGCAAATGAACCAAAAGGGTGGTGGAGGCTTGGAGTGCACTGTACTTAACTATTGGCGTAATCTGCGGTGAGGAGATGAGGTGGCCGGATGGGTACGTTATCCCCATCCAGACCGTTGGTCTGATGCCAGTGTCATTATGGTTCCTCATGCCGCCTGACCACCATCACCTCCCTTACTCCCGTTATCCACTGCCACCACTACCAGTTTCAAATGCCTTCTTCCCAAGTTGACATGCCGCACATGCTGACTGCGTATCTGATCAACAGTTTGAATTTGGATGTGGCTCAACTGAATTCCACGAAGGTGTGTGAACTGAATGAGGGTGGCCAGTTAGCTGGCCACCGATTCCATGTAATTGACCATTCCCACAGTTCATGCAGTTTTGAAATATTATTCATGCAATCGAGGAATAGGTTTAGGCACTTACCTGCTCAGTCGCTGTTGTGTTATGCATATTTCGGATTTTGGCACTTCGTTTCCTCGTTGCTGTTGTTGCTTTCACTCTGCATACTTGGCCTTGGCTTGTTTTGATGATCTCTCGTTAAAACACCACTCCTTGCATGTTTCATATGTCCTGCTGCGCTGACCCTGTCTCTGGAGTATGTGTTTCAAAGGGATCAGCTGCTATAGGAATCTTGTAGGATTTCCTGTAGCTGCTTCTCCTTCTGAAATTCAAGCTAATATTTGAGTAGGGTCTCGACTGAAAAGAAATCACAATTGGAAGATATCAGGTAGGAATGAGTAAAAATGTTGCTGCCTTTATTTGTCATCATTTTTTCTCTTTCTTTCTTTTTTTTGTTTGCAGAATGAAAGAAACAGAATTGTTGTATGTGGTTGTGCAGGGACACAGAATAAAACGAGTGGAAATGTAGGTGTACAGGGATGGAATGGTGAAATAGGATGATGGATGGTGGCAAAGAGGTTCGCAAGGCTACTAGATGAATTTCCAACCCTCGGGTTCTATTTTAAAATGGATTTTGGCCTTCCTGTAATTTCTACACAATCCTCCTGTAGAAAACATAGAGTTTCCTGTAGGATGCGAAATTTCAGAACAAATGAGACCAAAACTTGGGAAAGGATAACAGTGATGGGGTGATGGACTGTGAAGGGTGCATGCAGCTTGGCCATGTCATTTCCTCTGGTGTGACCCTCCTGCAACCTGCAACGACCTTCCTGCAACCTGAAATTTATTCAAAAGAAGTTAGGTTTGTCTTCCTTTTTTCTTCTTTCTTTTCCTTTTTTTTTTTTTTTTTGAGACAGTTGGGGCTCCTCCAAGAGGTTTTCACCCTCACTTTCTGCCCTGGGTGCCTCTAAGAGGTTTTCACCTAGGGATCTTTTATTCCATTTTCTTTTTTTCCTCTGTTTTTTTCTATTTTTTCCTTCCTTCTTTTTTTGGTTCAAGGTGTGGGTGGAGTGGAGACAGGGACCTGCTCCCAGAGTATCAATGAACTCTTTCTTGGAAAGGGGCTTCCTGTAGATCTTCAATCGATGCCCATTAACGAGCATGGGGATGGCTTCTTCATCAATGGTCCGAATAAGGACTGAACCATTGTCATTGAATTTTTCTACTGTATATGGTCCCAGCCATCTTTTCCTCAGCTTGCCCTTGAAATCTTTGTAACTTGAATCATACAACAGCGCCCAATCTCCCAACTGAAATTGTTTCTCTTTGAGGTGCCGATCATGCCATATTTTCCTTTGAAGCTGGACTACCTCTGAGTGGAGAAGGGTCTACATTCTCTATTCATCTAATCCATTTAGTTGAAGCAATCTATCCCTCTATGCATGGCTGAGATCTAGGTCTAGCTGAGCTGCATTCAAATTCTAAGGACAACAAAACCTTCTTCCCATAGACCAGCTCATAGGGTGTGAAACCTGTGGTGGTTTTCCAAGTAGTGTTATAGGCCTAGATGGCCTCAACCAATCAGTCTGCCCAATATTTTTTGCCGCTGCTCACTACCTTAGTCAAAATCCCTTCCAAAGCTCTGTCAGTGACTTCCACCTATCCATTGGCTTGTGGATGATAAGGGGTGGAAGTTCTGTGCTTAATCTTGTGGTGTGTGATCAGGTCTTCAACTAAATTGGAGGTAAACTGACTCCCTTGATCTGTAACTAACTCTCTTGGGTAGCAAAACTTGTAGAAGATATTTTCCCTTAAAAACTCAGCTACTTTTTCTTCAGTTGCTACTTTGATTGCCTTTGTTTCTGCCCACTTTGTCAGGTAGTCCATGCACACAATGATGTAAGACTTCTGTTTTGAAGGATGGTTGATAGGACCCACAAAGTCCATGCCCCACTTCTCAAATGGCTCGAAAGTCACTTGAGGTTGCAGGGGCATCTCATCCCTTGGAGTCGATTTCCCCATTCTTTGACATCAATCACATTGGCTGATGTATTTCCTGACATCTTGATGAAGAGTGGGCCAATAGTAACCTACCTGCAAAATCTTGAAAGTAGTCCTCTTTGCTGCAAAGTGGCCCCCACAAGGTCCATCATGACAGGTTAAGAGGATGTCAAAGACTTCCTCTTACTTGACACATCGCCTTAAAATCTGATCTGGGCCAAGTTTGAACAGGTTGCCCCCAATCCAATTGAATGGGGCGATTTTCCTCACGATCTTGCTCTTATATTTTGAAGACAGGTGTGGCGGAAACAGTTCTGAAATCAAGTAATTTGCTATATCAGAAAACCATGGAGAGAGTACTAAAATAGCAAATAAGTGTTCATCTGGCATTTGATCATCCACCATTCCTTCTTCACCTTCATGGAGATCTAGTCTGGACAGAAAGTCAGCAACAACATTTTCCTTACCTGGCTTATCAACAATAGTCAAATCAAATTGTTGCATAAAAGTAACCATCTAATGATACAAGCGTTTACATCTGGTTTATTCATCAAATACCTAATTGCAACATGATCAGTGTGTACGAATGTTTTATAATTGATGATGTAGTTTCTAAACTTGTTTAGGGAATGGACTACGGCTAAGAGCTCATTTTCAGTTACAGTGTAGTTTAATTCTGTCTTCGAGAGGTTTTTACTGACAAAATATATGGCATAAGGCAGCTTCTCTTCAACTTGCCCTAAGGCTGCTCCTATTGCTTTTTTCGAGGCATCTGTGTGAATGTGGAAAGGTAGGGCCCAATTTGGACCTCTCAAGATTGGGGCAGTTACCAGCTTACCTTTCGAGGCATCCAAAGCCTCCTGACAGTTGTCAGTCCATATAAACTCAACATATTTCCCCAAAAGACCAAACAATGGAGAGGATAGCTTGCTGAAACCCTTAATGAATATTCTATAATACACCGCTAAGCCTAGAAAACTCTGAACATCTCTTACCTTTTGAGGAGGTGGGACCCTCTAGATGAGAGAAATCTTGTTGGGATCCACCTGTAATCCTTGCTGAGAAATTGTATGATGTAGCATAGTCCCTTCAGTCATCAGGAATTCACATTTTTCAGGACTGAGGGATAGGTTCATTTCAATACACTTGGCTAAAACTTTTCCCAGGTTAGTCAAAGCTTCCTGGAAGTTAGAACCATAAGGGTTAAAGTCATCCATATATACCTCCATTGAATCATGAACCAGTTCAATAAATATACTCAGTACTTCTCTCTGGAAATTGGCGGGAGCATTGCACAATCCAAAAGGAAGGACTGGATATGCAAAAGTACCCCATGGAAAAGTGAAAGTGGTCTTATCCTGGTCTTCCGGGCTGATTTGGATCTGGTTGTACCCGCTAAACCCATCTGAGAAGGAGAAGAACTTCTTCCCTGCTAGGCCATCTAACACTTGATCTATGAAAGGCAAAGGGAAATGGTCCTTCTTGGTGGCCTTGTTTAGTTCCCGATAATCTACACAATTTCTCCAGTTCCCGTTTTTCTTTGGCACTAGCACCAAAGGAGAAACCCATTTGCTATCAGAGATGGGGTAGATGAATCCTACATCCAGCAACTTTTGCAGTTCTTCTTTGACAATGTCCTCAAGGGCTGGATTCATCCTCCTTTGAGGCTGCCTAACTGGTTTACAATATTCCTTAATGTAAATGTGATGAGTACAGACAGAAGGGTGGACTCCCTTCATCTCCTTATAACTCCAAGAAAAAGCATCCAAGTGATTCTTCAATAAGTGACATAGTTCTTTCTCCTGAGAGATGGACAACGATGAGTTGATATTCAAAGTTTTTTCTGGGCCAAATTCCACGTTCTTGACTCGGTGGGAGGTTGGATCAGCCACAAAGGGATCAACTAAAGGATTAGCTTGCATTTCTTCCACCAGCTCTTCTAAGGGCAACACACTAGAGGGTGGATTATGGATCAAGTTCTCAATAAGATCATCCTCAGTTTGTGGACCCCCCATGGTAGTTTCTACTGTACACAATGGTGTAAAATAGACTTCATCCTCATCTTCCTCCTCCAACTAGAGGGGTAAATAATGTTCCAGTAGAGGTTGGGCAGGAGGATAGAGGACTAGCTGCTTGGACATATGCCCATTCTTGATTGTCATGTTCCTAACTCGGCAGCTGATGTAGGCATCTGCAGTAGCCAACCAAGGTCTTCCCAGGATGAGAGGATACCCAGTGAGCTTTGCCTTTGGTTGGAGAACCAAGAAATTAGTAGGGTACTCCCAGGAATCAATAAAGACCATGACATCTTCCACAATCCCCTCAGGGGTCATGGTGGAGCGATCTGCTAACTGCAATACTATTGAGATCTTTCTTAGGGAACCCTGAAGGATAAGCTTGAGTATAGTGTCCCTAGTTATCACATTAATGGCAACCCCTAGATCAATCAAGGTATGGGGGATTAAGGTGCCATTGATGTGGACATCGACTACTGGACTCCCAGGGTCAAGATATTTCGGACAAATTACCTGCCCCAACATCAGATTGGATAGTTTCCCTATGACATTGATAGTTGGGGCATCTCTCTTTCGCCTACCTGGGTGTTTGAAGTACTTCTCCTTGATCATCTTGTTGTATATAGGCACATCCTTTATGGCTTGGAGATGGGGTATTTTTACACATAATTGTTTCAGTTCTCCCAAAAGTTCAGTTTCTTCTGGGGTCGGTTGTGTGGTTCCAGTTAGTCTCTCAGGAAAGGGTGGAATGGCTTTTGGTTCACTTTCCTATTTCTCTTCCTCATCCTCCTTAGGAGGAGGTTGGCTATCTGGGAGGACCTTCCCAGATCGTAGGTTGATCTCCTGAATCTCCACAGCATAGGTAGGACATGTTGTTTCTCCAGTATATACCTGCTAGGCCTGTCTGTTATTGGGGTTCAGGTTCAGTTGAGCAGGTATTTGGGGTTGTCTTGGAGGAGTAGGAGGTAATGGTTGTGGTTGAGCAGGTGGTGGAGGCAAAAGAGCAGGAGGAGAGTTGTATTTGGGCCTCCACCCTTGATGAGGTGCATTCCACTGAGGTTGTGGTTGAATGTGAGAATGAAACGAATGAGCAGCAGGTTGAGTATGGTATTGAGATGGATACGACCAAGGAGGGGGTGTGGACCAGGAAGGATGAGCAGGGGGACCCCAATAAGGCATGGAAGTGGCTTGATTGGGGTTGTAATAAGTCTAAGATGTCCCTTGCATTCCCTGTTGGTAAGGTCTGGGTCCATGTGGCCTCCTTTGGTTCATGAAGTAGAGTGGTTTGGTGGCTCCTTTAGCCCCTTGGTACATAGATTTAAATCCGGTTAAGGATGGACACTGATTGGTAGGATGGTCTTTTTCACAAACAAAACACACTTCTACAGAGTGTAATGGACATTCGTTCCTACGATGCTTTCTAGTGCATCTGGGACAAAATATGGCTAAAGCCCTCTCAGCTTCCTCTTGTTTCTTTTGGATTCGCAAGGTATCCATTTGCATGGCAATAGTCTATCTCATCTCGCTTTTGAAATCTTCCATCTGATTTACAAATTTGTTTTTAAAGAATGAACTAGATAAGGGGGTACTGGCTAAAAGTTGACTTCCCCTACCTCTTTTTCTGGCTGCCCTAGAATGGTTTCTAAACACAATCTTTATGTCATCATAAGGTAGTTGGTAGATGCTTCCCCCAGCCAGCAAATGGAGGGTATCTAGAAGGTCTTTAGAGACTCCTCTGAGCAAAACCAACTTTAGAGATTCGGGGTCAAGTGTGCACCTGGCCCTTTTATAATTGAGTTGAAACCTCTCTTCATAGTCTTCTAAAGATTCATCACTTCCCATGGTCATTCGAAAGATTCCTTCCTTTGTTTCCTTTGACCTACAGTAGTCTCAATATTTGTTGTTAAAGGCTTGCTGCATCTGAGCCCAAGTTGTGACACTGTTTCCAGGTAACCCATGAACCAGCATAGTGCTGCATCCTTGAGGGTAGAAGGAATGAGTTTCAATTTTTTCTCGTCTTCTGCATAGTCATAGGTTCGACAAAGGACAGCAAACTCAAACAAGAAGGTATCAGGGTCTTCAGTAGTCAATCCATGGAAGTGAGATAAGGCCAAGGGACTTATGCTTTTCATCTTTGTGTCCCCATTGGTCTCTCGGATGGGAAAGGTACCTTCTATTCTCTCCCCATTTCCTCTACCATTTCTGTTTTCAGCCATGGTCTCAGGAGGAATGTTTTCTTTCTCTTCTTCTGTTATAAGATCTTCGTATATCTCTGGAGGTTCACCTATAGGTTCTTCTAGATCACTGCACCAAAGAAGAGAGAAGGGTGACTTAGTGATGTGTTGAGCGTGTTGGGTAGGAATTTTCCTGAATTGTCTCTGTTCCTACGAGGCATGAAAAGAAATCTCTTTTTTGAATTTTTGTGTTTCTTTTTTTGCTTGTACCTGCAAAACTGAAATGGATTGAACAACAAATTGCAGCTAACTAAAATAAATCTTGCTGAAATGAAAATTGCATAATTGAAATGAAAGCAGGAGATATCTAATCTACTTTTGCTGAAATGAAATTGCATAATTGAAATGAAAGCAATAAATAACTAATTTACACTTGCTAAAATGAAATTGCAGAATTGAAATGAAAGCAGGAAATGTCTAATCTACGCTTGCTGAAATGAAATTGCAGAGTTGAAATGAAAGCAGGAAATGTCTAATCTACGCTTGTTGAAATGAAATTGCAGAATTGAAATGAAAACATGAAATGTCTAATCTACGTTTGCAGAAATGAAATTGCAGAATTGAAATGAAACAACTACTCTACTCTTGCTGAAATAAACTACTTAGCAGAATGTTGTAGTAGAAAATAGAAGAAAAGCAGTAATCACAAATACTCTGATGCTTCCCTGGTAACGGCACCAAAAAGGTGGTGAGCTTCAGTATTGCAGCAATGATGCTGCAACTCCTGGGACTCCCTACTTTACTTTTATCAACCTGGTAGTTCGTAACAAACTTGGAAGCGACGGTGTTGTACGCACAAATACTAGCTCTTACTGCAGGCTATCACTTGATTAGCTGGCACAAGTTCGTTAGGAGCTCAAGCCAACTTCTATGAGTTCTCAGAAGAAGCTTTTAATTGTGATGGAAGAAAGCTAACTCGAAAGAGGCTATTCTACGTGTAGAAAGAGGATGAAAACTAAAAGGAAACACAAACCCTAGCAAACCCTAGTTTTACCTACTAACCCTACTTTTGCAAGAAAAAGAGATGAAACTACTGTAATGGATGCCATGGACTATTGACAAGGTAAAATGCATGTACTTAAGCCACTTCTGAAGGAAATTGTGGAAGAACCATCTTTTTGTACCGTTGACACCTAATCCTCTGCGATTGGGTGAATTTGGAATGTGAACAGTCATCAGAAGATGAACTGAGTAGTCACATTCTTTGTATATAACAATACCTACCTAATGAAATAAATCGAATCAGTTTTGTGCCAAACTGGAGTTACTCCTGGCCTGACAGGGTATCAGAGCCAGTTCTTAAAATAGTTGTAACTCCCTTCATTTTTGCTATTATGGGTTGTACGCTGGTTTGAGCACTGTTCTGACTAGCCTGACTGGCCTAACCTCTGTCTTGTGTATCATTGCCTTAACGCATCTGTCCATATTCCTTTCAGCTGTGCCACTGGGTTCTATCCATAACTAACGCATCTGTCTCTCATAAGCTGCAGCCTGTCTCTGACCGCATCTGAAACTGAATAGTCAAGGTTTGAATCTCTATTATGGCGCCCATTCACACCATTCCATTGAAACGCTGTGTTAACGCTGGTATTGAACGTTGTTCAATTGGAATGCACAAATCTATGAATTAACTGTGTATTGTGGTATTGAATGCTGTTCAAGTTTATGTGAATTGACTGTGGTATTGAATGCTATCCTGGTAATGACCTGGTTAGTCTGCACTACTTTTGTCACCTCAGTGATCAACTTATTTCATCCTTGGATGCTGTGAACAACATTCTTGCTGCAGACTTTGTCCATGCAGACTTTGTCAATACGCCTCTCAACTGTTCAATACCGCCTCTCCAAACCACGCTGTCCTGAGATCTCTCATATACACGCATCTAATGCTGCAAAATTGATTTCTTGAACTTCTCCCATCCGGTAAACATTTCGTTTGCATTTGAAACCATTATTCCAGGCATTATACATATGCTGAAAAAGGATCTGATCCGCCGTATTTTCCAGATCTAAAATTCGGGACTCCTCAAACTTGTTACTGCAGTATTGGTATCTTAAGCTCACGTTGTCCCATATGTTTTAACGTTGTCTATTTGAACGTTGTCCCATATGCTTTAAACGTTGTCCGATATGTTTTTAAATGTTGTCCCATTGTTAAACAATATGTATACATTACTATGTGCATCTCTTAAGAGTGACTTCTATGAGCAATCCTAGACGCATGTTTAGTACACACTTGTGGCTAATGTTTTAAAGCCTTAAAGTAGTAGAAAGATTCGGTCTCCATATTTTTAACGCTACCATATGTTTTAGCGCTGGAAGGAAGTCTGGTTATGGGCCCAGGTCTAGAGAATCAAAGGGATTTATGGTGAATTTTTAGTCTTTTCAGTGAGCTTTAAAATTGTGATGTCGTTGCTGCTCCAACTTTGTAGAGCTCGCGGTGAAAGATTGATTATTGACTGTGATATGAATTAAACAACCAAAATTGTTTCCCACAGAAATTTTTTTGAGTACAATTTCACTGTATATCAGCAGAAGTATTTTTTTTATAGAATGCATTCAATCATCTCTATGGTAGGAATAGTTCTCACTGGCAAGGAGAACTATCCTGAATGGTCCCAGATGATAAAACACACCCTCATCTTCAATGAGATGTGGAAAGGAGTGTGTGTCGGAGAAGGAGACAATGACCCAGTGCAGCCTAC
Source organism: Pinus tabuliformis (assembly GCA_031772625.1). Taxonomy (NCBI): domain Eukaryota; kingdom Viridiplantae; phylum Streptophyta; class Pinopsida; order Pinales; family Pinaceae; genus Pinus; species Pinus tabuliformis. The sequence continues at coordinate 1,194,704,212 of CM062807.1, read as the reverse complement.
ATCAGACAAAGAGCTCGTCATTTGGGAAAACAAGAATAGAAAAGCCTATGCATTAATCGCAGCATCTGTAAATGAAGAAGTAAGTCGCCATATTTCATCATATTCAACTACCTTTGAAGCTTTACAAAAGCTGAAAGACCTCTATGACTCACATTCTGCACTTGAAGTTGTTCAACTCATGATTAAACTCTTCACTCTTGAACTAAAAAATAATGATCCTCTTGCTCTTGCATCTGAAGTAAAGTCTATAATGCATGATATCAAATCCACTAAGGTTGAGCTGGATATCCCTCTTATTGTTTTTCTCAAGGCACTCTATCCTAATTACTCCAATTATCTTGAGTCTTTACAATCAAATGGAAATCTTAAAGATATAACCTTTGACTCTCTTGTGAAAAAGTTTGCTGAAAGAGAGAAAGCCTTTGGAAAGATGACAACCCCTGAATCTTCTGAAGAGACTCTGTGCCTTGCTCATAAAGAAAAGCATCCTACTCCAGATTCTACAAGAGGAAGAGGTGGACGAAGAGGAAGAGGAAGATATTTCAGAGGCAAGGGGGACAGACATTCTCAAGGAGAAAAGGCAGACTTACATTGCATTCACTGCAAAAGAAATGGATCACATGATGCCTCTACATGCTAGCTACCATGGGACAAAATTGAGCAGAAAAGAAACCAACAGAAAGGTAAAACTGATGATACAGACAAAGGTAAAGCACCTGAATCCGCTCACTATATTGAGGCACAATGTAAAATTGGAGTAAATGAAGATTTGTTTAATGCTTCACTTGCTTCTTCGAAAAATGATTGGTTGCTTGATTCAGGAGCAACCTGTCACATGACTCATAGAAACGATTTTTTTGAAGATTTCACTGACAATGTTGATGGAGCAGTATACTTTGCAGATCAGTCAAAAATCAAGCCATCAGGGCTTGGCACAATCAGGCTTAAACTGCCTGGTCTTCCAGACTTTCTTCTGGATCATGTTCTATATCTCCCACAACTCAAGAGAAACTTGTTGTCCTTGGTTCACATCCGCCAACATGGTCACTCCATTCATATGTTTGATGGAAAGCTTGAGGTAAGAAAAGCATCTGACCACTCACTTGTCATGAGGGGAATAGAAGAAGGCTTCTCAAACTGCAAGGAACCTCTACTCATGCACAACATTTCTCATATATTTCTCATCATGAAGAAGGTACACTTCCATCAAGTTTATTATGGCATGCTAGATTTGGACATTTAAACTATGACAGTCTCCGCTTATTGAAGAAAAATGGTGTTGCTGGTTTGCCTACAATTCCTAGGAAACATAAGCAATGTGATGCTTGCATTCTAGGAAAGCATAGCAAATAGTCTTTTCATGATTCACATTCAAGAGCACATAGGAAGCTTGAACTCATTCATTCAGATTTATGTGGTCCAATGCCTGTTTCTTCTGCAAATGGAAATAAATATATCATGACATTTATTGATGATTACACCAGAATGTGTTGGGTTTATTTATTGAAGAACAAATCTGATGCTTTTCAAACATTCAACAATTTTCATAAATGGATTAAAAATGATGCACAATCTCATATTGGGTCTATTCGCATTGATAATGGAAAAGAATATACATCAAATGAATTTTAAAACTATCTTCGCCAACATGGGATCAAACATCAAACAACTGTGCCTTATAATCCCCAACAGAATGGTGTAGCTGAAAGAATGAATAGAACAATCTTGAATATGGTACGATCCATGCTTTTCTTCAAAAATGTAAAGATAATGTTTTGGGCTGATGCTGTTCTATGTGCTGCATATATAAAGAATAGGTGTCCATCTAATGCTATAAGAAACAAGACTCCTTATGAATTGTGGTATGGACATGTTCCTTCGGTAAAACATCTCAGGATCTTTGGTTCCACCTGTTATGCTTTGATAACAAAGCTACATAGAAACAAACTTGGTGCTAGAAGTCATAAGTGTATCTTCCTGGGGTATTCAAACACCTCCAAAGCATACCGCCTCTATGATGAAGTAAATAAAAAGTTTGTTGTATCTAGAGATGTAATTTTTCTTGAATCATCCAAATCTGACAATGTTGTTGAGCGGCAACTTGATCGCTTGGATAGATTCGCAAAAACGAAATCATTTCAAGAATTTGATAATCAGATTCCACATCTTGAAGGGGGGATTCCTATACTATATCAACATGTGGAATCTTCTTCTGAAGAACACTCTCCCCCGACTGAAACTCCAACAACGGATGATGCTTTAAGTGATGTAATTGATAGAATTGGGAGACTCAATCTTGATTCAGTCCCCACTCAATCAACAGAGCAGCCTGGACCATCTTAGAAAGGTCCCCCAAAGTGGCTGACAAAGACACTTGAAAGTGTTCATCCTGATGAAATTGGAAAAATAGGAACCAGAAATTCAAAGCGACAAAATGGAGGTGATGTAGATGACTCTAATTCACCTGTTGATATGGATGTTTCTTATGATTGTGAAATGAACTTGTCTACAGATTTTGAACCAACTTCCTTCAAAGAAGCTGCTTCTCATGATAAATGGAAAGAAGCGATGCAAAAGGAGTATGATGCCCTCATAAAGAACGGCACTTGGAAGCTGGTTGATCCTCCATTTGGAACCAAACCAATTTGCTGCAAGTGGGTCTACAAGAACAAGTGCAAAGCTGACGGCTCACTTGACAAGCACAAAGCTAGGCTTGTGGAAAAAGGTTTTGTACAGAAGGAAGGGGTCAATTATGAGGAAAATTTTTCCCCCACAGCAAAATGGGCCACCATTCAGACACCCTTTGCACTAGCAGCTCAGAACGGTTGGAAAGTCCATCAAATGGATGTAAAAATTGCCTTCTTGAATGGAGATCTAAAAGAGAATGTTTTTATGTCCAGCCTGAAGGATTTGCTGTGAAAGGACATGAACAAAAAGTAAGCAAACTTGTGAAGTCCTTGTATGGCCTCAAACAAGCACCACGAGCCTGGTATGAAAAACTAACTGAGCATCTTCTGAAACTCAACTTCAATCATTTTGATCTTGATGATGCAACTTTATTTGTCAAGAAAGTTGGCAAAATAGTTGTATATCTTGTGGTATATGTAGATGATCTTTTAATGACAGAGAACAATGAAAGCTACATTGCATCCATAAAGAAGGAATTGGGGAAAAGTTTTGAAATGACTGATTTGGGCTATGTTCATTACTATCTTGGCATTGAAGTAACCCAACATCCAAAATCCATATTTCTTTCTCAAAAGAAATACATTGGAGATTTGTTAAACAGATTTGGAATGACAGAGTGCAATCCTCTTTCTACTCCAATGGAACAAAACTTAAAGCTCATATCTATTGAAGGAAAGGAATTTGAGGATGCAACAAAGTATAGACAGCTTGTAGGAAGTCTCATCTACCTCACTACTACCAGACCATACATTTCATTTGTTGTTGGAATCCTCTCCAGGTTTATGCAAAAGCCTTGTGAGGGACATTAGTCTGCTGCAAAAAGAGTTCTAAGGTACTTGAAGGGAACTCAAGACCTTGGAATCAAGTATACACAGGTGGACGACTTCAGCTTGATTGGATACTCTGATTCAGACTTCGATGGAGACAAAGAAACAGGGGTATCTACTTCAGGATATGCTATGAGTCTTGGATCAGGAGCTGTCTCTTGGAGATCACGCAAACAATCAGTTCCAGCAGATTCCACAACAGAAGAAGAATACGTGGCAGCAGCTGAAGCAACGAAAGAAATTGTGTGGCTCAGGAAAATTCTTGAAGATTTGCAGGTAAAACAAGTACAATCAACTCCACTCATGATTGGCAACACCTCTGCAATAAAGTTGGCCAAGAACCCAAAGTTCCATGATCGTACAAAGCACATCAATACTAAATATCATCTGATCCGACATCATGTTGAGGCCAAAACAATCCATCTCCGTCATTGTTCCAAAAATGAGCAAATTGCAGACATCTTCACCAAAGCGCTTGGAAGAGAAAAGCTTGAAAGATTCAGAACGATTCTTGGACTCACCAACATCCCTTCAGATTAAGGGGGGGAATGTTGACACCTAATCCTCTGCGATTGGGTGAATTTGGAATGTGAACAGTCATCAGAAGATGAACTGAGTAGTCACATTCTTTGTATATAACAATACCTACCTAATGAAATAAATTGAATCAGTTTTCTGCCAAACTGGAGTTACTCCTGGCCTGACATGTACTTTTAAGCAATTTTATGCAGAATTATTATGCTTGTGTTTTAACGATTTGTGACTATGTAGAGGTTTGGTGGCGAAGGGAGATGGAGTTGACTTTTGCAGATGATGAGGAAGGTGTGGAGGGGTCCTAAGAAGTCCTTAGTACCCTTCTAGAGATTTCCATTGCGATCAGATTTCGAAAAATCGCTCGCATGAACTTCTACAGGAAGGTTGTAGGGGATCTATAGGAAGTTCTACAGGAGGAGGCCGAAAGTGATTTTTGAAGGTTTGGAGGAGGGAAAATGGTGGGAACAAGGAAATGAAGGTTGGATGAGGATGTTAAAGGGTCTAGGACTCTATCAATGAAGATCAAACATGAAGGAGATGGTTGGATTAGTTCAAAAGATAAGAAAACAATTTTGAACAAGAATGTAGAAATTAGGGCAGTTTGGGAAAGTATGGAGAATGAGTGGAGGAAATCTTGAGAGATGTATTGGAGCAAGTTGGGTGACGAAAGGAGGATAAGCTGGAATGGTTTTCAAGTGAGCTGCACACCTACTTCTGAAAATTGATTCAAGAAGAACTAAAAAAATAGAGTTTTACCTATTTTAACCTAATTCTGACCTAAAAACCAGAAAAGTGTTGAACAGAACTTTATGGATAGGAAGTTATGAAAGAAAGCTATGGAAACTGAACGAGGAAAAATATAAGCATGTAAATACAACTGATATCAACTTCTCCAACTCGAAATCACACACTAGCAATTGCATTGGAAAGCAAAAACAATGTTTTGGTGGCAACAAGAGTGACTTGGTCTCAATTCATGGTCCCAAGGAGGGAGAAAGGAGATCAAGGTCTGCTTGGTAGTCTTTTTGTGGATCCTTTTCTATTATTGTAGCAAACTAACTAATCAACCTAAAGCAAGAACTATTCTAATCATAAAAAAAACCTAAGTAACAAAGCAAGATTTAACCTAAACAATAGAAATTATTTCATGAATGCAAGAAAAGAACATATAAATACACAGAGGAGGTGTTGGGCACTTGGGTTGGGCCCAACCCCAAGAGCTACAGCCCCCTAAGAAAGATCAGAGTTGGTTCAAGGCTGGATTCATCTTCATTGATCAAAAAATAATAATTACATCACAAAACTGTTTGCAAAAGGAGCTCGAAAATGAGCTGAATACAAGTGCTGCACTAAAGTGCGAAAATAGTCTATCAAATGGCTAACCTACTGAGGCCTGAGGCCTTCTTATTTATACAAGTGAGGACTCCCAACAGTCCTCCTAAACTTTAGGAACTCGGCTGCCAAAACTGCAGATAACAACAACTTCACTAGACCTGCTCGGCTGCCCCTTGAAATCATCATTTTTGGCTGTTGTACTCTGAGCTGTTGATGGAGAACTCGAGGAAGGGGTTATTTAGTGCAGGAGACACCCCTCCTATAAGTCCTCAACCCTGTTTCTTCGAATTTCGCTGCCAATCTACTCATAAATGCTCGATCTTGGTCCAAAAATGTCCAAAAATCTGCAATAAACACTCATTAGACTTCGTGGTAAAGTGACTATCCCATTCATTCAATTGACATAAAATATTAAAAAACATGCACAAAACTATGGAGAATGGTGGATTAAATGGAAACAATAGGCAAAATGAGTGCATATAGTTACCCATTTCTGGGGCTCATCAACTAGCACGTCCCTGAATCCTAAAGTCCCAACAATTTGGAGATGTTTTGTAAGGATCTAAAAGTTTCGAGAGGGTACATGGTTTTTTTTTGTTTTGGGAAATTGGGTCCTTGTACAACATAGGCTAATATTTATAATATAAAATTAGATTTATTTTAATTTTAAGTCTATTTAACATTAATATATTAAAAATATCTATAAAATTAGCTTTATTTTAATTTTAAGATTATTAAACATTAATATATTAAGAATATTTATAAAGTCTTTTTTTTAAGTTTAAAATATTGAGATGAATTGATTTATAAATAATAAATTAAAAAAACAATTGTATAATAAAAAATATATTTATTTATATAAAGGAATCAGTAATTAGGTTGGGTTTGTACTCATTTGATACATGTCTATTCTAATTGTTATTACTATAATCTCGAGGGGTTGAGCTATGCTCCTTCCATAAACATAGGTGAATCAAGAGAATTTGAACTTAGAACTTCCTTCTACATAACACTTCATTTTCACTGTCATTACTGAACTACCTTCCGAGACTTGAAAAATATAAATATTAAATAAATAATTTTAAAATATTACATTAAATATTATAATATCTATAATAATAATGATATTTTTACTTTATTTATTAATTTATGTAAGGAATAAAATTTTCCCTCTATAAAAATATTAAGACAGATTAATTAATCATTAAATTTTTTAAGATAATAGATACCATTATTAAAAATTAAAAAATACAATTTATAAATAATAAAATGGTTAAAAATAAAAATAAAAATTAAATGTTTTAAGACGTTTTCCAGTTTTTCACTAGTGCAATGGTAAAATGTTAAAATTTGATATTTAGAAATCTATTATCCTAAAATAATTTGAGTGAAAATATTAGTGCTTCCTTTATAGTTTGATGAAAAGATCATATTTTAATAATAACTTTGTATTGAAGATTATTTTTACTTAATTATGTATTCTCTTCTCGAAGTACTTTGACATCTCCATTCACTATTAAAAGAATATGCTAGTAACATAGTAAAAATTATGAAACAAATCTTGTAAGCTAATATATTGCATTGTGGTTGGAATCGTTTAATAATTAGTAAATGAAGTGTATTGTGGTTGGCATTGTTTAGTAGTGTAGTGAATGCTATGAGATATTTTTTGCAAATTTAAAATGGGATGAAATTTTAAAATATAATTTTATAAAATAATGGCTATTTAAAAATTAAAGTTTGTATTAATCAGAAATAATTTTAATTTAAACGTTAGTTTTGATTTATTATTCGTTGAAAATATCATATTTTAATGGTAATTTTGAATTGAAGATTAGTTTTATTTAATTATGTGTTATTTTCTCTAATTACTTTAATATTTAGGTTAAATTTGATGTTTTCCAAGACTTATTTTCTCAGCTAGTTAGAGTGAGTTGTAAGTTTATAGCCATTAATATTTTATCAGTTGCTATAGTATATTTCTATTATTATATAATAAAGATATTATAGATGTAACTAATCCCATAAATAATTTATACTTTTACATGGTACCGTGTTGAATTTTTAGTTTTTATTTTTAATTGGGTTTCACAAAAAAATTTATTGTGATTTTATTAGATATGTTGGTTTCGATATGAATAGGGATTTTGTTTTAATTGTGCATCAGATTATTTATATGGAACATTATTTTCCTCCAAGCTAATCATGTTATTTTACAACCTAATTTGAGTTACAATCACAAAGTTTTACAATTTGATTATGCATTGTCGTAGATCTAAAGGAAATTTCACATTTTGAATCAATTATATAGTGTGAGATGTTGGATACATCTTTGCTAAAGGGATAGAAGGACCTCGACTAAATTCATTGCTCACAGTACCTTAGTTTTCCAACAACTGCAGAGTTGCAACGACCTTTAGTTTCTCCGGACACCCTTTGATAGTGGGTGCATCCACTTTTCCCCATCTAGTTGGTGGCCCACACTGATTTCCTACAAATAAAGATTGTGGGTTTGTTCCTCTTTAAACAACACTATTAGAGTTTTTTAAAATCCCAAGGGAAACAATTGAACCACATGCAACTTTGTGTGCACCCTCAAACTTGATAGCCCTTTAGTTCCTTGGCTTAATCCATACCTAATTAACATGACCAATGGCTTGGAATCCACAACTTAAGCTCTGAAGACATTAAGGCCTATCGAGCATCTCCTATCGCCTATTTTCATTATAAAGGAAAAATGTTTAAACCCCTGAAACCCAAAAACTTACCTCACTTTGCTGCCTACGACCAATGCTGGGACTAGGTGCTTGTTAACATCTCGATGTCCAACCATTACAATCTCCTAAGAACAATTCATTGATCCCAAAAGTCTAAAACCAAGAACAAGCAACACTTAATGCAAAAGGATATGTTGGTTAGGCTTGTTAGTTGACATGTTTAACATCAAGTCTCACGTCGATGCCACTTGCTTTAATGTTTCAATGGCAAGAAGCGGCACAACAAGTGACATGAAACTTTCCACCACTCAACTTCATTTGTTGACAGTACTGCTTGCAGCTACTCCTGAACTCTTCAACACTTCTTGAGTCGGTGGTAGAGTGGCTACCAATATGTAACATAAAATAAACTATTAATTTTTCCAGGCCTGCTAGTTGATAGATCTAGTTAGCCGAAAATGTCAAATCTCGAGTCTCGCAGAATCTCAAACCTCTGCCTTTGTACTTCTCCCTAATGTCCCAATCTCTAGATAGACCATAGTCAATGGGGAATTATCTCTCTTGTTGGGCTCATATTATGACGAATCAACTTTCATGGTCTCAACTTGGCCCTGTAATCATTTTTCCACACTTAAACTTATGTTTCGATTGATTGATGGCGGATGGAACGCTCAATGGGGAAGTTGTCAACACCATTAATTGATGACACTTTGCCAAAACTCGGCTTTATCATTTCCACAAATTACAATGCCTTCAACTCTAATAAGGTTTAAAACCCTTACTTTTTATTACCTAAACCATACGTCGCAAGACTGATATCAACCCATGTGTATTCCTTTTCTTTGAAACAATTTTTTCACAAATTCTAAATTTGAGTCTACACCATAACTGATTAGATGAATGATAAATAAAGAAAAAGGCCTTCTCATGAAATTGGGACTCTCACTTCAAAGCGATGCATCACTCATCTTCATAGTTAACTCTTCTTCAACGATTAGCATCAACCCATATTATTTCAGGCTCACATATATCAACACACACACACACACACATATATATTAGTTCACACAGATTTTAATAGTCTAGCTTAGTTATACAATTAATTTTCCCTTATCTATACTTTTCGACCTTTTTGGGTCTTGTGGCCTCTCTCTCCTCTATCAGCACCATCCCCTCACTATATTTCTCTAACATATGTCTCCATTAGCTAAAACAATATCCCATTACAAAATGTCTTAACTAGCATTCCTCTCCTTTGATTACATTTGTCTCTACTTCTAGAAGTTAATTCCACATGTTCCTAACAATCTAATTATATTTGTCCCTTAAGGAAACTTCAACACAACTTCCTAACTACACAAATTCTTCTAAATTAAATATTTAAAATTTAAATAAATTACTAAAAGGAACCAACTCCCTTGGTATAATTATGAAGACCATATAGGTCTAGTCACAAATTTGATTTCTAAGATACTATGCTTTTGCATTAGACTCCCAAGGTAAAAGTTTTTATGACCTCTTGGAAATGTGTATTTGATCACTGAACCCTCCAAGATCACAAACTTGATTTTACTGCTCTCCTCTCACTTGGCCAGTGTATTGTTTTGCTACTACTGCTTGACATCTTCATGAATTCCAAATTTTATGTTGTTTCCATTGTTTACATGCCTCAACTCTTTTATACAACACTAATATCTTAAATTTTCCAGGTTTTCATACCATTTTTACTTACTTCTACTTCCTTTTTGTACTCACAAGTTGTATGACCATTACTATTATCCATCTGTCCACCATACATAGCCCATAAATAATGTCATTTCTTAATTCATTTCTTTGCATAAATTCATTAAAACTTGTGATCATATAATAATGATCATTTGGTTGTTCATCTTGAACTCTATATTTCATGCTAAGGTTAACCCTTGAATGGTCTTGAGCCTTGAATTTTCTAGCTATATAGATGTCAAATTCTAGTCGTCCTACTTGTTCTTTCATTCTTCATCATCATCTCCTTTGTACCAAACTCTTACATGACCGTATTTTCCATTAATCTCTCCTTTCTAAAGATATTCTTCATCCTCCATAGCGTATTTCCTTTTTGTCGCAATACTATCTTTCAGAATTCATTCAATTAAAATCTAGAACTCTTTTTCAAGCTCATCCTTTTCCATGTCTTCACAAGAGAATATTGCAACCTCTGTGTCATCCTTAGATTATTTTCACATACCAAAATATGGTCCTATCCATCCATACCAAGCTTATGTACTTCAATAATACTTTGATGTAGAGGAGTTATAAGATTCATTCGTCCTTCCTCATACCTCTGTCCAAAAATTTGTGGATCACTGAGATGCCTTATCTAATCCTATTGTTTTTCTATGAAATCTTATCTGCTTCCAATTTTAAAACCTATACTTCTCTCTACTTCTATACATGAAATAAATTTATCATAGGAAACAATTAAACTGTTAACTTTCAGATTCTCCTTTATTATCATAACCATAATTTTTAACATCATTAAAACAATTATTACCAAAATCTATAGTCCTTTCTTTCGGTTTTCTTTAATTGTGTAATTTATTTCCTCCTTTGTACAATTATACTTTTAAGGTAATTGTCTCTTTGTACTCTACTGGTTAAAATTTAGCTTCACTAGGTCTCAACTTTTAAGATGTACATTGTTGAGCGAGCCTCCCCCACTAAAAGCACAAACTCTTTGTACACGGATGTACGCCAATACCTTGAGCACGACACAATGCCCTCCCACTTTTTCGCATGACAAAAGAGGCCAATCAGACTTGAAGCATTGTATTATCAGTTGGTGCATTGGGTGTTGTTCAGAAAGCACCATAACTGTTAGGAAACCAGCTCACAAAAAGATAGAAAAGATAGATCATCGCCTTAGAATTCAACATCTTTGAGGCACCAATCTCGTTTACATTACACAAATGAACAATTCTTTGATGATATAAATGACTAAACCACCCTTCTATATATAGGAGTCTAAGGGGTCACAATACAATCAAGCCGACCTAACAATAATAACATAAGGGAACAACATTAACAATAGTGGGTTTCTATGGGGCACACTAATAACAATATGGGGACAATAGGGGCACAATAATAACAATAAGGGATACAATGACAATAGTAATGGGGGAATCACTAGTATTATAGGGACCTAATGTGCCCCTCTCCTTCTGAAAAGCGTTGTCCTCAATGCTTGAGTAGTTCTGGATGCTTTTGTATAAAATTCTCATCCTCCCATGTGGAATCTTCAGCGGATAAGTTCTTCAACTTGATGAGATACTCCGAAATTGATCGATTTCGTAGCTATCGAGTTCTTGTTTCTGTGACTGCTTTCGGTTCCAATATGATTTTTCCTTCCTCGTCAAGTTCTGGCAATATTGTTTGAACTGGGAGCTTGTCACCTATAACTTATTTAAACATGAAACATGGAAAAATAGGTGCACTTGGGAAGCTGCAGGAAGCTCCAATTTGTATGCCATAGTATCAATCTTTTGCAACACCTTGTATGGACCATAATACTTTGGTGATAATTTATTATCCTTCGTAGCTTGCTTGAGGGACATTTTTTTATATGGTTGTAGTTGTAGGAATACCCAATCACCTACATCAAAACTTCTTTTGTTGCGATGTTGATCTGCCTGTTGTTTCGTTCTATTCTATGCCAACATGAGGTTATTCGTTAAGAGTTGGAGAACTTGTTGTTGATGCTCGATGTGATGTTCCACTGCTTGAACCTTAGAATTTTCTCTTAAATATGATGTGATGGATGGTGGATGATATCCATAAAGTGCCATAAATGGGGTAATTTTTGCTGCAGTATGGAAGGAAGTGTTATACCACCATTCAGCCAAAGGCAACCATTTGACCCATTGTGTTTGTTTATCAGATACAAAGTAATGAAGATATCCTTCCAAACATTTTTTTACTATCTCATTTTTCCCATCAAATTGAGGATGATAAGGTGAGCTATGAGCTAACTGAGTACCGAGACAAGAAAATAATTCTGTCCAAAAATTTATAGTGAAAATGGGATCTTTGTCTCTTACAATAATCTTTAGCTTTTGAATTGTTTCCATAAATGTAGTAGAAATTATATTGGATTTAAATGGATGTGATAATGCACAAAAGTGTGCATACATGGTAAGTTTGTCAACTACTACCATGATGACACTCTTTCCTTCGGACTTGGGTAAACCTGTGATAAAATCCATTAAAACCTCCTCCCAACATTGGATTGAAATGAATAAACGTTGTAATAGACCTGAGGTCTTAATTGCTTCAACTTTATTTTGTTGGAAAAGCAAACATTCCGCAACAGACTTTTGAATATCTGATTTAAGGCCATCCCAAAAAAATTCCTTCTTAACCATGTGGTAAGTTTTTAAAAATCCTGAGTGCCCTCCTAAGGGAGAAGTGTGCAATTCCACAAGAATCTTTTGTTTGAGTTGGGAATTCTTACATAGGTGTAAGCGATCTTTGTACTGTAACGAATCATTTTTCCAGCTAAATGTATCAGATGTACTGGGATCTTGTTGTAACTTTTGAATGAGTGCCCACACTTCTTCGTCATTCTTCCATTCATCCCTTGCTTCGTTTATCCAATTTGGTTGGATAATAGAAATGGCGCACAACAATGCTTCCACATCCTCATCCTTTCTTGAAAGTGCATCTGCCACAACTTTTTGCTTCCCTTTTTTGTAGATGATTTCAAAGTCATAACCCAACATCTTTGTGACCCATTTTTGTTGCTCTTTAGAGGATAATATTTGTTCTAAAAAGTATTTAAGGCTATCATGATCCGTTTTTACTTTGAAGTGTCTTCCCATTAGGTAGGGTCGCCATTTCTTAAGTGCATGTAGTATTGCCAACATTTCCTTCTCATAAATAACTTTGTGTAAATACTTTCCTTTGATTGGATGACTCTTGAAAGCAATGGGTCTTTCATCTTGCATTAAAACAACACCAATTCCATTTCCTAGAGCATCACATTCCACAATAAAGGCTTTTGTGAAGTATGGCGTAGCTAAGACCGGTGCTTGGCACATTGCCTCTTTAAGATGTTCGAAGGCCTTTGTTGCTTCTGGGTTCCATGAAAATGCATCTTTCTTCAATAATGTTGTTATAGGTGTTTTTATTCTCCCATAATTCTTAACAAACTTGCAATAATACCCTGCCAACACTAGAAATCCTCGAGGATGCTTTATGGATGTGGGGATTTTCCATTACTTAATGGCTTTAATTTTGCTAGTGTCTACCTTAACACCTTCATGAGATACAATATGACCCAAATATTCCACCTCTTGTACTCCAAAGAAACATTTGGAGCTTTTTCCATATAATTGTTTCTCCTTCAATAGTTTGAGCACCCTGTCAACATGTTCAACATGATCCTTCGAAGACTTGCTGTAGATTAGTATATCATCAAAAAATACTAACACAAATTTTCTAAGGGTTTGAAAATGGAATTCATCAAACCTTGAAATGTAGAAGGTGCATTGGTAAGGCCAAAAGTCAAGACAAAAAATTCATAATGACCCTCATGAGTTCTAAATGTTGTTTTCGGAATGTCTTCAGTCTTCATTCTGGTTTGATGATATCCTGAATGAAGATCCAATTTGGTGAAGTAAATTGATCCACACAATTCATCCAATAATTCATCAATGACAGGAATGGGAAATTTATCTTTAATAGTGAGCTTTTTGAGCTCCCTATAATCCAAACACATGCACCATGATCCATCCTTCTTGTGCACCAATACTACTGGAGCAAAGAAAGAAATTTGACTAGGTTGAATTATACCAGCCTCTAGCATTTTTGCAACCATACATTCAATTTCACTCTTTTGGGCATAGGGACATCTGTATGGCCTGATGTTTGGAGGAACACTTCCCGGAATCAAATGAATATCACGATCATGATCACGAATAGGTAGGGTGCCTTTGGGAGTCTCAAATACCTTGGAATGAATGTCCAAGACTTTTGGAGATCTGGAGAAATAGACGATTTCGATGTGGGAACCTCTAGCAAACATAATTGTGCAATTACGCCTCGTTTTTCCTTCTTTAGAAGATTTGTCATACCATTAGAGCTTATTATCTTTCCCGGTTTCCTTGTAATACCCTTTAATTCAACTTCCTTTCCTTCCACACAAAATTTCATGAAAATTTCTTGAAAATTAAAAGCTATTGTACCCAAGGATTGTAGCCATTGGACTCCTAATACAACATCAACACCACCCATTGGAATGGAAAGCATTGGGATATTCAATACATATTCTCCCATGGATAGCTTGATATTATGGCACTTTCCAGAGAAATTTATGGTTCCTCCACTTGAAACCATCACTTGACACTCTGATGTTGGATATAGGTCCAAGCACTTTAATTCCTTGGCTATCTTACAGTGAATAAAATTATGGGTACTTCCCGAATCAATCAACACTATCACCTTTTTCTTCTTGATATGTCCTTCTATCTTGATAGTTTTAGGAGTGGTAATTCCAGCCAATGCATTACAAGATATGGTCGGATTCATTTCTTCTTTATATAGGGTTTGTTCCTAGAGTATATCCTCTTCTTTTGACATTTCTTGTTCCTTTTCTTCATCCTCTTCACAATGTATGTAGAAAAATTTCTTCTCAACACACTTATGACCTTTAGTGTATTTTCTATCACAACTGTAACAAAGCCCTTTTGATCTTTTTTCTCCCAATTGTTGTGGTGTCAACCTTGTAGGTTGTGCAAGGTTAGGGGCAGCAACACTTCCATCTTTATAGTTGTGAGTGGTAGGCTTCGTGGTTGCCATAATTTTTCTTTCCATTTTTCTTGCTAACCTGAATGCCTTCTCCAATGAATTAGGTTCCCAAAGGTGAACCTCATGTTGGATATTATCCTTTAAAGTCCCTGTGAACACACCAATCCTATGCTCCTCTGGAATATCTTTTACCCTTATGTTCTATTTTTGGAAGTCCTCAATGTGCTCCATCAATGAACGCTTTTGTTTGGGATTTACCAATTGGCTAAAAAAGGTGTTTCTTTTTGTATCCTCATAACATGTTATCATTTCTTCCATAAGAATTGCCCAAGTGACAATTTGTTTACAGGGGAAAATCCATCGTTACCATACAAACTGATTTGGTTCCAAATATAAAGTTGCAATACATACCTTTTGTGTGTTTTGCACATTATGGAGATCGAAAAATTGCTCCATCTATAGTATCCATGTTCCGGGATCCTTGCCATCAAACTTACTCATATTAATTTTTGGAACATGTTGGGTATTCAATCCAACATTAGAGTCTACGAAATCATGATTAACATTTCTTTTGTTCTCATCATGAGTTTCCTTTCCTACCCTTTCACCATTAGTAATCATTTCTTGTAGCAACTTATTCAAATTTATCTTCAATTCTTCCATCTTAGCATCCATTCCATTCATATTGGCATCCATGCCATCCATATTAACTTGCATGGCATTCATATTAGGTTCCACGCCATTCATCTTGGCTTTAGATAACTTTTGTGAGAGTGCAATTTGTTGTACTTGGTCTTGTAATTTTGATATATCATGTTGTATTTCTTCGTCTTCTTCACGAGTCATGTTGGAGCTTTCAGGTTTCTTACTAGGTGTTTCCATTTTCTTTCTTTGGGGCATCAATTAGTGCTAATAATTCTTCATTATTCCCTTTGAATTCCTTCAAACTAATTTTTCAAATTAATCTTATACAAAATTTTAAAAAAACTACACACCGTTTTGTCTCTTTGTAAGAGTTCGATATTGAATTTGTTGTATCTCTATAACTGCGGATCTTGAATATCTGAAATTGCGTCACGCAATAGCCCTTTGAGTCCCCTTTCTAACCCTGCAAGTCTGATCAAGATTGGATTCTCCAAGGAAGAGTTATGCCAAATCTCCAACGGTGACCTGATTATAGACTAGTTAAGTAGAACAAACATGTGCGAAGTACCATGTGTCGTTGTTTTGACCTTAGTACCTGAAACTGATATACGGAAAACTACAGGTCGTTCTCTTTCTTAAAATTCTTATGAAATTTCAATCTGATGCTCAGAACAAAATTTATGATAATTTTCCCCAGGTCACTTGTTTGGAATGTAATTCGGGAGTCTGCAAAAACCCTAACTTCCTCAGATCATATTTCTGAAAATATAGCGAGAAAAGCTCTAAAATTCTGACCCAAAGTTCAAAACGATTTTGGCTCAAATGTTTTTTTTTAGCTTTTGAAACTTCGCAAAAAAAGAGTTATAGAGAAAATGCCACGATGACCTATTTGGAGTAGCGAAACCCTAGAATCCAAAGCTCTGATACCAAATGTTAGGAAACTAGCTCACAAAAATATAGAAAATATAGATCAACACCTTATAATTCATGCTCTTCACCTCCTTTACATTACACAAATGAACAATTCTTTGATGATACAAATGACTAAACCTCCCTTCTATATATAGGATTCTAAGGGGTCACAATATAATCAAGCCGACCTAACAGTAATAACATAAGGGCACAACAATAGCAATAGTGGGTTTCTATGGGGAACACTAATAAAAATATGGGGACAATAGGGGCACAATAATAACAATAAGGGATACAATGACACTAGTAATGGGGGAATCACTAGTATTATAGGGACCTAACAATAACAGAGTACTGCTTAGGTGTTTGGAAGCACATGATTCAGAGTAGGTATTGTGTGATCTCCATGACAAACCATGCAGGGGACACTTTGCAGGAAACACCACAGTGAATAAGGTTATGAAGACCATATTTTACCGGCCTACATTATTTAAGGTGCTCATTCTTACAACCACAAGTGTCTGGTCTGTCAAAGGTGTGCCGACAAGAACAAGAAGTTAGCCACCCCACTACATCCCATTGCAACAGAAGAACCTTTTCAACATTGGGTCTTGGACATTATTGGGGTAATTTTCCCACATTCATCAAAGAAACACTGCTACATCCTAACTACCACAGATTACTTCACGCGATGGATGGAAGAAATTATGCTCAAACAGGTGAATGATCATGAAGTCATAAGCTTTCTACAACACAACATCATTTCCAGGTTTGACATTCCTACTTCACTTGTTTTTTATAATCAAACATACTTCTCATCACTAAAATCTATGATTTTGCATTGGAAAATGGTATCATATTGAAACATTCAGTCGATTATTATCCGTAGGGAATGGTATTATTGAATCCATGAATAAGAACCTAATCTGCATTATAAAAAAGACAATATTCTCTAAGCATTGAAACTGACACTCTGGTATGGTAAATGCCTTATGGGATGATCGAGTCACACTGAAACCTTCCATGAACACCTCTGCTTCCTTCCTGGTGTACAGAAAAGAATCCATCCTCCCTCCCAACATCTACTTGCATGCTCTCCAACTCTCACAAGAATCCTAAGGCAAGCCATGTCTATTAGTTCAATGTAGGATGGATACCCTTCATAAGCTATAGGAAGAAAGGTTGAAAGAAAAAGAAAAAATTTCACTTCACTAGAATCATATCAAGAGGTGGTTTGATAAGAAGTCTGCAGGGAAAAACAACTTTAGTGTGGGTGACTTAGTCTTAAAGTGGGATAAAGCCCACAAGGAAAAAGGAAAACACACTAAGTTTCAGTCCCTGTGGATTGGGCCATTCACGGTGCACGAAAAGCTTGGCCAACACACATATCATCTTCAATCACTTGACGAGAAGATTGAATCTCTCCTTGTCAATGGCCAAGACTTGAAACAATATTTTCAATGAAAATATGGGGTTGTGCCCTACATCGTGTACATAGTCTTTTCTTTTGTTGTTGTTCATTTGTTTTTTGAGTTTTGTTTTGGTTTTCATTATGTGAATAAGTTTTGTGCATGAATACGTTGTGGCTTCGAAATATGTGTGCAACCAAACTATAAAAAGTCTTGTGACACTTCAGCATTTGGCTAGCCTTCTGTCTGTCTTCCTTGTTTTGGTTACATATTTTGAATGATGAAGTTCAGACATAAAATATGATCCATACATTAGGAGAGTTTTGGTCCAACCATGAACCCATGTCTAGTCCGGAAACCTCATGCCTATACTCAGTTTTTATGTTTTGGTGTCTTCAAGCTTATCCAACTAGTAGAAACGAAGAAGGGAAAAATATAAATGAGCAAACCTAAATCATAGGTCTACATAAGCTTCTCTGAAGGAACAACCGCTTATGCTCTCAATAAGTCGGGATCCCTCTTCTGCCCCAAAATAAATAAGTAAGAATGCACAATTCTATTTAAATAAATAAATAAAGGAAAAATAAGAGAAAGGCATGCTACACAAAGACGTGAAGCAAGCAACTCCGTCAGGGCACCGTCCAGGCTTGCTGGTAGTATAGAAATGTTTGTTTTCCTGTGAAACTTCGTCGGGGTACTATCTAGGCCTACTAGTAGCGGAGAAACACCAAAAATGAAAAATTATACTCTAAAAATCTTAAGTTCGTGAGCTACACTACCCTTCTCAAGTCGAAACATTGTGATTATGTTGAATCTTATGTTGTGTTCAACCGAGAAGTTATAAATGAGACCATGTCTATTCGTTGGGTAAGTGGGAAGGCCAAAATAATTTGCATGATGAATCAATACTCCTTGAAGAACCAAGGCCCTGCATAGAAGAAGTTAACCAAGAAAAAGAAGTTAGAGTCCAACTAGTGTGTCTCCAAGTGTTGTTGCTGCTACAACACCCTCCAAAATTCTAGCTTATAGTCGATTTCATACCCTTGCTTGGTATTTTACATTGTTGTTGCAAACACTAGAGCTCATTTCATGAGCTTTCTTGTAGTCCTTTGGTTCCTTTTGCATGTTGGGTTAACTGTCTTCTTTTGGCATGTTTGGCTGTCATACAATGTTCGCAAGCCTATTTTGGAGGTTTCAAAGGTATGTCTTTGTGTATATAAGTTTTGCTAACCATGTAAACATTTGTAACATCTATACACAAAGTCTTGAATATTGTCACACAAGTGTCATCATGGTCGTCCTAAATCCTATCTTAAGTGTCACAATTGTCGTGAGCCAATCACATGAAGGGAAATGGTTGTTCATGTGTTTGGATGATCTATGTTGTCATGTCATCAAAGTATGCAAAGTGTGTGATCATAGTCAAGGCTCATCACAATTCATCACCTATCCCACACTTAGCTATTTTCGAAAAATCTTCCCGACTGAGCAACTTAGCTTCACCGAGCCCCAAATGACTGTGCATTTCACAGTCTCAGCCCTCTAAGTTGTGATATTTTTACTTGGAACTATGCAATGCGCAATCCTTGTCTCCCAGGGCTACTGCATTGTGCAATTTATGTGCTTGACTCCCAACCTTGACCCCCAAAATAGAGTAGTTATGTATCCCGGCCTACCTTGAACTGTCTACTTAGCATCTTCAACCCTCAATATATTCCCTTGGCTACTAAAACCTACTCAATTTGCGCATAAGCCCAACCTCCCTTGACATATAAAACTGTGCAATTGGCTTTCCTAGCATCCATTCCCTTAGCTAGACCCCAGTGTCTCCAAAAACTGTGCAGTCTTGTCCTTCAAGCCTCCATGAGCTATGAAATATGTAGTCTCAGAGCTCAAGATCTCCCCCTGACTCTTGGAAATATGCAATGTGCAGTCATTACACCCCTCTCCCCAGCCTGTCACTTGTTATGGGCTTAATTGATGGATCAGAATGTATCATCTTAGATTAGGGGATTTTCATATTTATGTCATCTTGTCATGAGTGAATAGTAGGAACATATACACTATCATGTCATGGAAAGATGGTGGAGAAGGAGAAGAAGGAGGGAAGCATGCCTAAATACTCTCCTGTAGTTGAAATCACAAGTGGATCAATCGAGAGAAAGCGAAGGGATGCAAGTTTGCAACCACCATTTAAGACTAAAGATCATTGAAGATTCCGCATCTCCAAGCCATGCAGAGGTAAAGAGAAATCATATCCAAGAAGATATCCATCACTTAGCAGCAACAATGACTTGACATTTCCATGTCATCAAGCAGTCCATGTCAACAGTGTCATGTCATGTCATGTCATGATTGGTCACATGCCACATCACTATTGCGGACCATGTATATTGTATTCAAATGTATTGTAAAGTGGAAGTCCGAAGGACACACATGAAATGTAAAGAGTCATGTAAGTTGAAAAGTAATAGGAAGTCAAATAGTCATGAGGGTAGTTAAAGATTCACCCTTGGTTATATATACTCCCTCATTGTATGAGAAAAAGACTTTTCACATTGGCTCCTTCTGCAAGGAATTAAAGAGATCAGCTAGTTATTTGAGGATCAAGGAGTCGATCTAATGTCCCATTATTGGTGATAGTGATGTAAATTGTTAACATGTGTCTTGGAAATTTTACTTCATAACAGAAGCCTTCAAGACCAGGACGTTCTTCATGCATGGACTATGAATGTTTGTAAGACTATTCTGGAGATGTTTGCATTTCATGTTTGCTTTCACATGCGCTAAGATAGTTGAACTATTTTGATCATTTTAGTACTTATCTTATTGAGAATGTGTTGTAATGGGTTTTATCGTTGTCCCA
This sequence comes from Pinus tabuliformis, assembly GCA_031772625.1. Taxonomy (NCBI): domain Eukaryota; kingdom Viridiplantae; phylum Streptophyta; class Pinopsida; order Pinales; family Pinaceae; genus Pinus; species Pinus tabuliformis. The sequence goes on along the minus strand of CM062807.1, from coordinate 1,194,683,496 downwards.
TCCTTATGGAATATTTCACGGGATATCAAACATACCTTTCTCTATTTGTTGGTTGTAACAATCGTCGCATCCGTTGTGGACTATTCTTCTAGGTGTTAGATGATATTTTTTGGTTTATGTGTGTTTCTTCTTGTGTGGTACTATTACTTGTCACTTAGAGGCTCACTTTTCTCCCCTCTCTGTAGTAGAATAACCTCGACATGTTTGCAACTAAACACTCACTAGGCACACCTCCCTTGCTTTTTGAAGACACCATTGCATCCCTCTCTCGTGATGACAACTATAGCCAAGGAAAATATTTAAGGATTTGGAAACCAAGCCTTTATACCCGATGGGACTTCTACACCAAACAGTGTGAGGTCTAATTAGGACTTCATACCAGGGAGATCCCATGAATGTTGGTGGGTGCAACACTATAAACATTACACTAAAATAAATGCACATTGTTAATCTAATTACTTTGAAATTACCGTAAATCATAGATATAGTTATATAAAATTAGAAATAAACATCCACACTAAAATCAATGCATCTAGTGCAAGGAATAAAATAGTATTAGAAATCAACATTTACATTTAAATCAATGCATCTATTTTAGTGAAATACCAAAATTTCATGGCTTTATAAATCCAACTTCTTTTACCTTTTGTAAAATCATTACTTCCTCTTCCTCTATGGTTAATATTGTTCAATAGTATATAATATTATATTATATATGTATTTGCCTTTGTGTGTCTCTTCCATATTCCCTCTCTCTATTTCTCCATATCTATGTCTATCTCACTCCCTTTCTCCGTCTCTCTCTTCTTCCCTCTCTTCTCCCCTTCCATCCATATTTTTTCATCCCTCATTCTTTCCTTTGTATCTCTATCTCACTCCCCAAAACTCTCTCCATATCTATCTATCTCTCCTTCCCTCCCTCTCTTTTTCTCTCTGTTCTTCCCTCTCCCCTCACCATATATATTTCTATTTCCCTTCATCTCTCCTCCTTTGTATCTCTCTCTCACTACCCAAACATGCACACACTCTCTTCATATGTTTTTATCTCTCTCTCTCTCTCCACCTTTATCTCTCTATGTCTTTTTTCTTCCCTCTCTCTCTCCACCTTTCTCTCTCTATTTCTTTTTTCTTCCCTCTCTCTCTCACCCTCCAACTCCATCTCTCTCTCCCTCCCTCTCTTCAACTCTCTCTAAAGTCCTCTCTCTTCCTTTATCTCCCACCTCCTTCTGTATATCCCCCCCATCACTCTTTCTCTCTTTATCTCTCTTCCCTCCAACTTTTTCACTATCTCCCTCCCTCTCTCCTTCTCTCTCTTCTTCTTCTCTCCCTTTCTCCTCTCCTTATTTCTCTCTTCACTCCTCTTCCCTCTCCCGCACTCTCTCCCCATCCCTCCCTTTCCACTCTCTCTTTCTCTCCACATCTATCTCTCTATGTCTTTGTTCTTCCCTCCCTCTCTCTCCCTCCAACTCCCACATCCCCCCCTCTACCCCACCCTCTCTCTCTCTCTCTCTCTCTCTCTCTCTCTCTCTCTCTGCCCTCAAGCTCTGTCACTATCTCCCTCCCTCTCTCCTTCTCTCCCCCCTCTCTCCCTCTCCACGTCTCTCCTTCTCCCTCTCTTTCAGTCTCTCTCCTCCATTCATCCATATGTTCGATAATTGTCACTCTGTGTAATCAATAATATATGTGAAGTCAATATAATAATACTTATAATGGATATGATTATTATTATAATATATTGGAATGATAATAACAAATATTATTTATTATTATACCAATAATAACATATAAGGAAATAACATGTAGAAATTATTGTGTAGATATGAAACTGCTCATGTAATTTACTAAAACAGAAGACTCAAATCTATTCTACTATTCTGTGGAATTTAATTCACGATCGAGAAAATAAATCATAAACATTCAAGAAAATTTATCACACATACACAAAGATTTATCTAGGGGAAAGAAGTTTCTCAAAACCCCTTCCTATATGTATTGCATTAATCAAAGAATAGAGATGAATAAATATGCTTGCTAAAGCTTGAACACAACCTACAATTGTATAGTCTATCCCTATGCTTGACTGGTTGACTCTTGCCAACACTTAGCCAATTTTAAATCCCTCCAAGATCCTATTTCCTTGCGTTTTTGCTTGAGTAATTATGCCCCTATTAATTAGGAAATTCCTCAATTGGAATTGCACAATTCCTTTAGGCTCATCCTCTAACTTCATGCACCACCTATACACTTTTGAATAGTCTACAGCTAATAGTTCACTACCTTGGAATCTCAATATCAACTGGGTAAATCAAATTCCCTACATGCATCAATTATTTTTGGTTCATTAAATGTTAACTGGTTGATCACTGAAGTGGTTGAAATTACACTTCCACAACTTGACCTTCCACTAGTTCCTCCAATAGTTAGAGCTAGTTTAACTGGCTATAACTCAATTTAATTGAAATAGATTGCTACAAATTAGTAATTAATCATATTGAACTAAACTAAAGCTTCCCCAAGTCAAATTAACTAAGTTAACTGAGTGATAAGTTCCATGTCACCTCAATTAACTACCTCCAATATTTCTGCTGAAATAGAAATTTGTTTTTTATTTAGTTTGACCAAGGCAAGGTCAAACTGAGATTTTCTTGCTAAAATTTCAACACCTTCTCTGTGCAAGAAAGGGGTTATCAGTTACCTCAATATTGCCTCTATGGAACTCAAAGTTTCCTCTTGACAAAGCCTTTTTCAAAATGTTTGCATCGTGTTTCTTTGTTGGAATGTATTCCATCAACATAATCCACCTTTGCACACAATCCCATAGATGGTGATACGGATATCTATACGCTTGCATCGAACATGAAATACATTATTTTTAGATACCTTAATGCAACTTTGGTTATCACAATAGATCATAGTTGGATCCATCATCTGATCAAATAGTCTCATAAGAATATTCCCATCTAGCTCGCCTCACACGTTGCTTGACTAGTAGCCATGTACTCTACTTCTACTTAGCCGAGTGCCACAGATTGTTGTTTCCTGTTGTACCAAGAAATAGTTGCAGACCCAACACTAAAAATTACTCTTGATGTACTCTTCAGGTCTGATGGAATCCCCTCCTAATCTTTGTCTATGAAGTGTTGAAGCTTCAATTCCTCTGTCCATTTGTACCATAGTCCAAACTTAGTGCCCTTGAGGTGATGAAAAGAGATCTTGGGGTATTGCCAAAATCCCCTTTCATATATAAATTTCGAACCTTGACCTGTGGGTTATGTCCCACTAAGTCCTGTCGGAAGCATTTTAGGCTTTTAAGCCTTTTAATTTTACAACGTGGATCTATATTAGATATCGACCATCCATATACAAATACATGGGAAACTATATAAAATTCTGCTCTAACTCACATATACAGATCTCAAATATAATACAGCCGTTTCTATAAATATCGGCGATCACACTCCATACAACTCTGATTCAAAGCAAAACTCCATTGTTCTAATCCGATCCACTTTCCACAGCTTCGATGTGAACAATCGGCGATCGAAGATTGCAATTTCAATGTGATTCCACCTTTGGACTGATCCTCTGATCTGTATACTCAAACCTGTAAACAAACAGTTCGACCTCTATATATATTCAATCAGGTAAGGTGCATAATTCAATTCTCAATTACAAATCTAACAAACACATCAATCCTCACGAACAGCTGAACGATGATTTAGATCGCCATCGATCTTTTAAGTGATCGATGTCGATCAACAAACTCACAATACGGGATTTAACTTATTTATAAAATACACACAGGCGTACACAACACTTGAACACGCTTTTATATATTATACAGAACAGTACAAGCTAAGGCTTTCCAGCCTTAGAAACAAGCTCACTCTCGGCTACATCTCACTCAGTTTTTCTTTACAAACGTCAATCTATCCCTTTCTATCACATTACATTTATATAAGAAGCGTTAGATAGGAAGGATCGATCAGATCCTCTCCTTATTTTTCTCCAATGAAAGCTCTCCAAAATGCGTGCATGGCTGTTAACAATATCAAGTCTATCGAGACATATCCGCTTTAAATCCACTTTAAATCTATTTTAAAACAGATTTCCCTTATTTTCTCCTTCGATTCAGCTCCTCTGATCCACGTACTCTTTGCCCTTCTTTGGATTCTTCTTTGATTAAGGGGGGGTTAGATGCTCCTGCATCAAACTCCCGAGGTAAAAAAAAATTTTGACCTCCTGGTCATATACTTCTCCTGATCCTTAGCAATTCTACCCACTGTATTTCTTCAGTGGAATTGCCTTCATGACCTTCTGTGAGCTGCAACCAACCTCTGCAGTAACAATCTCCTCTGTTACACGATACCTCACCAAGCCCTCCTCACTTGGTATTTTGGCATCCTTCTGGTTCTCTTCTCTAGAACCAATTGAGCACACCTTGCTCTAGGTTGCTGCAAATATTCTCACCTTCCGCTGCCGCCATCTGCACAACGGTAAGACCATAAACTCTCCAGCTTTAACACAACTGTACCTCTTTCCCCTTCTACTTGCATTCCTCTTCCTTCTCGCAGGAAATCCTTTCCCTGCTCTGATACCACTTTGATGAAAAGAGATCTTGGGGTATTGCCAAAATCCCCTTTCATATATAAATTTCAAACCTTGACCTGTGGGTTATGGCCCACTAAGTCCCGTCAGAAGCATTTTAGGCTTTTAAGCCTTTTAATTTTACAACGTGGATCTATATTAAATATCGACCATCCATATAAAAATACATGGGAAACTATATAAAATTCTGCTCTAACTCACATATACAGATCTCAAATATAATACAGCCGTTTCTATAAATATCGGCGATCACACTCCATACAACTCTGATTCAAAGCAAAACTCCATTGCTCCAATTCGATCCACTTGCCACAGCTCCGATGCGAACAATCGGCGATCGGAGATTGCAATTTCAATGTGATTCCACCTTTGGACTGATCCTCCGATCTATATACTCAAACCTGTAAACAAACAGTTCGACCTCTATATATATTCAATCAGGTAAGGCACATAATTCAATTCTCAATTACAAATCTAACAAGCGCATCAATCCTCACGAACAGCTGAATGATGATTTAGATCGCCATCATTTCTTTTAAGTGATAGATGTCGATCAACAAACTCACAATACGGGATTTAACTTATTTATAAAATACACACAGGCGTACACAACACTTGAACACACTTTTATATATTATACAGAACAGTACAAGCTAAGGCTTTCCATCCCACAAGCTCACTCTCGGCTACATCTCACTCAGTTTTTCTTTACAAACGTCAATCTATCCCTTTCTATCACATTACATTTATATAAGAAGCGTTAGATAGGAAGGATCAATTAGATCCTCTCCTTATTTTTCTCCAACGAAAGCTCTCCAAAATGCGTGCATGGTTGTTAACAATATCAAGTCTATCGAGACATATCCACTTTAAATCCACCTTAAATCTATTTTAAAACAGATTTCCCTTATTTTCTCCTTCGATTTAGCTCCTCTGATCCACGTACTCTTTGCCCTTCTTTGGATTCTTCTTTGATTAAGGGGGGGTTAGATGCTCCTACATCAGACTCCCGAGGTAAAAAAAAAAATTGACCTCCTGGTCATATACTTCTCCTGATCCTTAGCAATTCTACCCACTGTATTTCTTCAGTGGAATTGCCTTCATGATCTTCTGTGAGCTGCATCGAACCTTTGCAGTAACAGTCTCCGCTGTTACACGATACCTCACCAAGCCCTCCTCACTTGGTCTTTTGGCATCCTTCTCGTTCTCTTCTCTAGAACCAATTGAGCACACCTTGCTCTAGGTTTATGCAAATCTTCTCACATTCTGCTACCGCCATCTGCGCAACGGTAAGACCATAAACTCTCCAGCTTTAACATAGCTGTACCCTCTTTCCCCTTCTACTTGCATTCCTCTTCCTTCTCGCAGGAAATCCTTTCCCTGCTCTGATACCACTTTGATGAAAAGAGATCTTGGGGTATTGCCAAAATCCCCTTTCATATATAAATTTCAAACCTTGACCTGTGGGTTATGGCCCACTAAGTCCCGTCGGAAGCGTTTTAGGCTTTTAATCCTTTTAATTTTACAACATGGATCTATATTAAATATCGACCATCCATATACAAATACATGGGAAACTATATAAAATTCCGCTCTAACTCACATATACAGATCTCAAATATAATACAACCATTTCTATAAATATCGGCGATCACACTCCATACAACTCTGATTCAAAGCAAAACTCCATTGCTCCAATCCGATCCACTTGCCACAACTCCGATGTGAACAATCGGTGATCGGAGATCGCAATTTCAATGTGATTCCACCTTTGGACTGATCCTCCGATCTGTATACTCAAACTTGTAAACAAACAGTTCGACCTCTATATATATTCAATCAGGTAAGGCACATAATTCAATTCTCAATTACAAATCTAACAAACCCATCAATCCTCACGAACAGCTGAATGATGATTTAGATCGCCATCGATCTTTTAAGTGATCAATGTCGATCAACAAACTCACAATATGGTATTTAAATTATTTATAAAATACACACATGCATACACAACACTTGAACACGCTTTTATATATTATACAGAATAGTACAAGCTAAGGCTTTCCAGCGTTAGAAACAAGCTCACTCTCAGCTACATCTCACTCAGTTTTTCTTTACAAACGTCAATCTATCCCTTTCTATCACATTACATTTATATAAGAAGTGTTAGAGAGGAAGGATTGATCAGATCCTCCCCTTATCTTTCTCCAACGAAAGCTCTCCAAAATGCGTGCATGGCTGTTAACAATATCAAGTCTATTGAGACATATCCGCTTTAAATCCACTTTAAATCTGTTTTAAAACAGATTTCCCTTATTTTGTCCTTCGATTCAGCTCCTCTGATCCATGTACTCTTTGCCCTTCTTTGGATTCTTCTTTGATTAAGGGGGGGTTAGATGCTCCTGCATCATGAGGTATTGCAAAACATGCTTAGCTACCTTATAATATAGTTTTCTTGGCCTAACCATAGCTTTACTAATCTATTTTACTGCATAACACATATCTATTTGTGTGTTCACAAGATACATTAGTGAACCCACAAATTGCCGATAAATGGTAGCTTTCACTTCCTCACCTAAAGTAGCATCCTCCTTCCTCCAACTACCTGCTAGAGGAGTCCCCATGGGTTTACTACTCTCCATGCGGAACTTCTTCAGTATCTCATTATCATAATTAAGATGACAATAATTCCCCATCTCCTTGCCATACTTCCAAACCGAGAAGGCAGTGCATGAGTCCCATTCGCTTCATTTCAATTTCTCTTACAAGGTACTCCTTGCAAGATTTGATCAACTTCTCTTCACTGGTTAAAATCAAACCATCAAAATATAAGACAATAATCAATCATTTACCTTCCACCACAATATGATAAATGTTTGGATCTGTTTCACTTTTGGTGGATCCCAACTTGGTGAGATAGTCGTTGATCCTAGTTTACCAAGCACGAGGTGCTTGCTTGAGTCTATACAATGCTCGCTTGAGTTTGCACACATGTGCATTTCGATCCAAGGCCTCAAAAACTTTTGGTTGCTCAATGTAAACCTCCTCCTCAATAACTCCATTGTCGAATGTTGTATTTACATCCATCTGGTGGATCATCCATCCCATCTATGCAACCAGTGCTAGAATTGATCTAATGGATGAGTACCTTGTTACTGGAGAAAAGGTCTCATCATAGTCAATTTTCTCAACTTGAGAGAGTCCTTTGGCCACAAATTTGGACTTGTAATTCTCTATGCTTCCATCTACTGCATGATTACCTTGAAGATCCATCTCGAACCCACCATTGATCTATATTTTTGTCTTGGGACCACTTCCCAAACATTTTTCTTTATAATGGAATTCTTTTCCTCTACCATTGCATCAACCCATATAGGTTTCTCTATTGCTTCCTCAAAAGAAGATGACTTATTATCTATAAGATCAGTGATTAGAGCCATGTAGATAATGTATTGATCTGGTGACCTCCTCTACCTACGCTGTGAAGTGGGTGCTCCCACGTTCTCTCTAACATAAAGCAATAATCTGTCAGCTTCCCTAGTTGTTTTCCTTCCTTCTCTGGATGATTCTACTTGAGTGGGTGTTTCCACTCCCTTCTCCTAGAATTTTGGCCTCTCCACAACTTCTTGAGGTTCTTCCTTTGGAGCCAAAAGCTCTTGATCTTAATGCAACTGAAGCTCCCTATTAAGAGAACATCTCGTTACTTTCTCCTCATCAAACTTCACATCCCTTCACACAAATGTCATTCTGAGGGATGAAAAGTACACATGGTATTTGTGAGGACTGTCTGTGTAACCCACAAATACCCCCAACTCTATTGCCAGCTCTAACTTATTCCTTGATTCTTTGGAGACATGGCAGTAAACTGAGGCTCCAAAATCCTGAAGTGTGACACATACAGATTTCTCCCCGAGAAATCTTCCTTTGGTGTACCTATGCCAATAATCTGATGAGGACTCCTATTCTACAAATAGACCGTTGTGTTGCATGCTTCAACCCATAAGTATAGAGGCAAGCCTTTGTCATGCAACATCACCCTTGCTGCTCCCACAATGCTTCAGTTCTTCCTCTAAGTCACCCCATTTTGCTGTGGGTTGTGGGATGTTGTCAACTCCTATCGAATGCCTTCTTTTGCATAGAATTTTTAAACTCATTTGACACATACACACCTCCATTATCGGTCCTGATATCCTTCACCTTTTTACCAGTTTCTTTCTCAACTAGTGCCTTGAATTCAATGAACTTGGAGAATGTCTCATCTTTCTTCTACATGAAGAATATCTAGCACTTCCATGCCAAATCATCTACAAAGATAACATAATACTTGTTCTTGGCAGTGGAGGCTATCGATAAAGGTTCACAGACATCATAGTGGAACCTTTCAAGGACTCCACGTGCTTCGTTGTCCCGATCATGGAATAAGGCTTTTGTGTACTTCCCTAAGGTACACCCTTTGCATGTATACTGATGCTCTAATTCTCCTATGGGGAGGCATGTGGTAATATGATGCATAATATTTAGGATGCCATGATGATAATGGTTGTCTTTTATGTCATAGTTCACCCACATCTCGATTCTGCACCTTCTCCACCTTTATGCTTAATGCAACACAATCTTCCACATATACATTGTACAAGTTCTTCACATGAAACCTGATCTGCTTCACTTGTCCTAGGGCTATGTGTCTCATGAATTCTTTCCCTTTGCTGAAGATCACATCGTAACCACGGTCTTCCAACCGTGTAATAGAGACGAGATTCTTCTTTAGACCTGGAACAAACATCATATCCTTAAGTGTAAGAGGGGAGTCTGACTCCCTATGAAAGGTGATTGTACCAATCCCAATCACATTGTACCTTCCATCATCTCCCATATCGATTTGCATCTAGAGATATTTCTCCTCCAAGTCATTGAAAAATTCTTTATTCCCTGTGATGTGGAATGAGGCACTCAAATTGAGGTACCACACACTCCCCATAATTGTGCTTGCCATGCATGAAATGAGAGTGAAGTCAATATCGAACTATGAAGCTAAAGCTTCACCTTCTGCCCCTCTTGAGGTCTTCTTGCTTGCCTTCTTATGTGGACACTTTTTGGTATATTTCCCAAGTTCATGATAGTGAAAGCACTTGATTTTGAACAAGTATTTCTTCTTGCCCCCTTGATTAGATTTTGCTTTGGATTGAAATTTATTCCCTTTTCCCTTCTTTTCCTTTCCATCCAAGGCACAATTTTCTTCATCCTCGCCTAGGGTTCCCATCTCTTGTATTCCACCTTATTTCCTCCTTTACCAAATCATACCATAAGTGTTCCCAATTTGGTAGCTTCTCCCTCCCATTCATAGAATTTTGGTTTATGTGCTAGCTCTTGGGAAGGCTTAGAAGGGCTAGGCTTACCAGATCATCTTCTACAATAGTAACACAAATGCTACCAAGTTCATCAAGACATTGTGTGAACCTGCTCAAGTACTACAAAACTGTGTCGTTCTTCTGCATCTTGATATTTTGAAGTTTTATTTGAGTGCCAGTTTCCTATGGTCGTTGCTACTCTAGAACAGGTTTGTCAGTTCTTGCCACATTGCATAAGGAGTCTCTTTCCCATGGAGATTTGAGACAATGTGGTCTCATACTCCCTCCAATATAATTCTCCTTTCCTTCTCTACACACTTCTTCCATTCTGCTAGATTCTGAGCATTAGTTGATCATGGTTTTACGATGTCATTATCAACAAATTCCTTCAATCCATTGTATTCTAGCACTTCTTCCATGTGGTCCTTCCAAGAAACATAATTTGAGCTTCCCTTAAGGGCATACTCGAGTCTTAGTCCATAGAAAGTCATCCTTCTAGCTCTAAAGAATTGATCTTGGAAATTTGATCCTCCTACAATAACAAATTTGAAATATCTTCTCTATTGTGATTCCTTCTTTGATACCAAGGAGAAGTTATTGTGTAGATATGAAACTTTTCATGTAATTTACTAAAACACAAGACTCAAGTCTACTCTATTGTTCTGTAAAATTTATTTCACGATTGAGAACATAAATTATAAACATGAAAGAATATTTATCACACATACATAGATATTTATTCAGGGGAAAGAAACTCCTCAAAACCGCTTCCTATCTATGTTGCATTAATCAAAGAATAAATATGAATACATATGCTTACTCAAGCCTGCAGCTGTATAGTCTATCCCTTTGTTTGATTGACTAACTCTAGCCAAAACTTAGCGAATTTTAATGCCCTCCAAGCTTCTATTTCCTTGTGTTGTTCATTGAGGAATTATGCCACTATTAATTAGGAAATTCCTGAATTGGAATTGTACAATTACTTTAGGCTCATCCTCTAACTGCATGCACCACTTGTACACTTCAAAATAGTTTACAACTAATAGTACATTGCCTTGGAATCTCCATCTCAACTGGGTAACTCGAATTATCTTCATGCATCAATTATTTTGGGTTGATTGATTAGTTAAGTGGTTGATCATTGTAGTGGTTGAAGTTACACTTCCACAACTTGACCTTCCACTAGTTCCTCCAACAATTAGAACTAATTTAACTGACCATAACTCAATTTAACTGAAATAGATTGCTACAAATTAGTAATCAATCATACTTAACTGAAGTGAAGTTTCCCTAACTCTAATTAACTAAGTTAACTGACTGACAAGTGCCATGTCACCTCAGTTAACTACCTCTAAGATTTCTGTTGAAATGGAAATTCAAATTTTCTCTAGTTTGTTCAAGACAATGTCGAACCGATACTTTCTTGCCGCATTTTCAACATAACATGTTAAAGAAAAATAGTATATTAACTTTACATTATGGACACACCAATTTTGGTAGCTCTATCCCTTACATTTTAAATTTTGTATTTAACATGTTACATTACATTACATTTTACATTTATATATTCGATTTTATTTGAATATTAATTAAAATATATGAAGATCACATTTATTTTATTATTTTTTTTTCTTCCTAATATTAAAAAAAATTGACATATATACTTCTTTATATTACGCATACACATCTCTCCATACTAAGTTGTAAAGTACTTCTCACCACAATAATTCAATAGAAGAAAATTGCTACCATCTATTCATAATTAAATTAAATTTTAGAATCACAATTCCAAAATAAACACAAACACACTTATATACATAATTATATAACAATTTATTTATTTTCTTTAACGACACTTATGTACATAGTTATAAAACTAGCCCAAGCAAATTAATAACACAAACTAACTTCTCTATATGGTACTCTCTTTTCTATTAAGTCTCTCTTTCTCCAATAGTTTCTTTCAAATCCATTTCTATTTGTATTTCATACAACCCTTGGACCATACCATTCATTTTATGTTTATGATGATATAAAAACACAATCCATAATCAAGATGGCTCTATCATTCATTTTCGATTAAGTTAGTTATCCGAAGGCTTCCTATTTCAACCTCAAGTGAATGAAGCTTGGTTGACGTTTTACATCAATGGCGAAGATTTAATGTCCTGCGAATATGCGTCATCTTAGAACTTATCTACTGCTTCAACGGTGACAATTCTGTCTTCATGGCCGACTAATCCATAACGAGATCGACACGTGGCTCGACATGGAATGACACATGCACCAACTATGACATGGAATGACACATGCACCAACTATAACTTTGAGACAATTGGTTGTCATAAGACTTGAACTTGAATTTACGCACGTACTTCACAAGTAGGTCGATGGACTGATGTGCCACGTCATCTCCGATATGATTTAATGAACCTGGAGGTAAGCTCTCGATGCCTCCACAATTCGATATGTCGCCTTCCAATGTACCTATATTTATGCCGAAGGCCTTTTCTTTATGGACTTTCATGTCCAAACACGGTTCGCTATAGCGAATCAGTGAGGTTTAATTTCGTCATTCAATCCAATGATATTGACCAAGTGGTTCATCCCTATTTGATCACGTGGTTCATCCCCTGAAGCACAACCACACCGTCGCCACTCTTCCATTTCGAAATGTTCGTCGGGATATCGCCGTTGAAGTTGTTGTTCAGTATATTGAGGAGCCCAAGTACTGCGATACGGAAACACTGCATCTGGAGATGAGCCATGCGAGCTTGATCAACGAAACCCATTTCAACGTCTGTCCATCGGGTGTTTCACGGGCACGGAACGTCCGGTTCATCAACATTAAGAACAATAATCAGTAATCGTTTAGCATATCAGAACAGTCCATCAGCCTGACAAGATTTGATTCACTAATTTCACACTCAATGAGTTCCTCCTCTTCATCTTCTTCTTGTTGGATCAAAGCAAGTAGATCTAATTCCTCTAGCATGTTGGTATTGCATTCCTTGCAAAATTGTACTTTCTCAATCACCAAGTTCTCCAACTTTAACTTACCAAAGGCTACTTTAAGCATGCGACCCTCCACAGAGTGCGCTGTGATAAGCCTGTAAACATGTACAAGTCGTGGTTTTGCAATCTTGTGGCATTGATTCATAGCTTGCATATCCATTTCAGGATTCCAATCACTATCATAGATAATACAAGTGTCTGCAGCAGTAAGATTGATTCCAAGATCACCAACACGTGTGCTTAGCAAAAAGATACAAAATTTGCAATCTAGGTCATTGAAATCCCTTATTTTATTTTTCCTATCTTCCAACTTAACACTTCCGTCAATGCGACAAACCTCATATCCTCTCTCTCACTTAGATAGCTAGTGCTCCAGCAAGTTAAGAACCATGGTCCATCAAGAAAATATCAACATCTTGTGTTTCTGAGATTTTCAAATTCGTTAATAGCCTGTTTAGCAAACCAAATTTACCACACTACTTAACCAACTACTCCACCGGTGGATATTCGAATGATTGATCAAACCGTGACTCCAAAAGATCAGGGTGGTTGCAATTCTTTCGCAGTTGAATCATGCCTCATCCCATTGCTTTGTTTCCTATCTAGATCAAACCAAGATACAAACTCTTCACGTGATGTGAATATTTGAGGCAAAATGAAATTCAACAAGGACCAACGTTTAGCCAAACTATTTTGTAGGGGCGCTCCAGTCAAAAGCAACTTATTTTCAGCAGGTAAGGTTTTCAATTTCCTCAGCAATTTTCAATTGGAGCTTTCTAATCGGTGTACCTCATCAACAACTATATATTTCCAAAGATTTTTTATCATTCAAAACCTCATATGAAGTGACAATAACAGGGAATGTTGGATCCACTGTGTAAGGCATGTGGATTTTCCTGAGCTCTTGTCACTCAATTTTGGAGTCGTGATAGATTATAGCATTCACGCTGGGAACAAACCTATTTATTTCCTTCACCGAATTCGAGAGAGTTGAAAGAGGAGAAACTATTAAAAATGGCCGATGCATGCCCATCCCCTTGAGATGAGCAAGGAGACCAATAGTTTGCACTGTCTTTCCTAAACCCATTTGATCTACCAGAATTCCATTTTTTCCACAGAGAAATCAACCACTTTACACCCTTAATTTGATACAACTTTAACCTTTCCTTGATCAATAGAGGAACAAGTTCCCTCTGTTCTTTCTAGTTCCTCTCCTCCTCTGTTAAATTATCAGAAGCTTGAACTGGGTTGCCTCCTATGCAATTTTTAGTCATAGCATTGATAGCATTTTTTAACTTTTTTGTCTGATAAAAGTCTGCATTATTAGTGACCATCTTACACTTTCGACCCCTACAATATCCCCAAAACTGTTGGAACTACTACACACCTACATGCAGACTCTTAGTTAGAGCATGTGACTGCATGCAAGATTCCTTTTGCATGTTGGAACTACTACACATCTACATGCGGACTTTTAGTTAGAGCATGGGATTGCATGCAAAATTCCTTTTGCATGATTTACTCCTTGATTTGCTCCTTCTTTAACTCCGCAACTTACTAGTTATCTCCGGAACTTGTTGTAGGTGTTGAGTCTTCTCATTGATCACCACTATAGTCATTACCTTGGGATCTTCACCCAGTAATGCTATATCATGAGCATTGTAACATAATTTTCTATTGAATCATTCTTCTCTTCTTTCGATTTTCTTTTAGTGTTTTTGCTTTGCAAAGTTGTGTGTGCAGGTTTTCTAACACATTTACATGGTATCAGAGCCCACAGGTTGCTAGATAAAAGGCGCATCACTACTTTATTTTGCAAGTATTACAGCTTGGAGATCGAAGATTGACAGAAAAATGGAGTTTCCCAAAGCATCGATCCTAACACCGTACAACTATCATGAATGGAAGGATCAAATGGCTCGATACCTTCGTCATAAAGGGTTGTACAGGATTACCATGGCTACAGAAGTGGAACCCACTTCAGCCATAGAGAAATCCAAGTACCTCAACCGTATGGATGAGGCCCACGGATCCATATGCATGTGCATCTCTCCAGAGTTGCAGTTTCATCTATCTGCCTGCAATACTCCCAATGAGATTTGGAAAAAGGTTGAAGAGCTCTACGGGAAACAGGATGAGATGAAAGGACATCTGCTCGAAGTGGAGCTGCTATCATTGGATCCACGGAACTATGAAAGAATTCAAGATTTCTTCACCAAATATAATGATCTATTGCTGCAACTCAAGGGTTGTGGAATTGACAAATCCAAGGAGGAGAGTCGCCAAGTTCTCTCTATTATGTCAAAGCTCGGACCAGAATATTCCATCTTTGTGTCTACATTTCATTCAGTAAGGCTCGCAACAGGTAAATCCTACACTATGCCTTCTCTCAAAGAATTTATGGAGTCCCTTATTTTTGAGCAAGATAAACTCATTGGCATGGGGAAAATCAAACCTCCAAAAGCACATGCACTTGTTGTGCATGATGGTAGCCAAAATAAAAATCACAGATCTGATTCAAATCAGAAAAATCAGCAGCGAAAAGACAAAGGAAAAGCACATTCCCATCCAAAGAAGGAAGGGTACACCAAGCCCTTCAATGACTCCTTCGGCTCGAGAAATGAGCAAGGGAAGAAAGGAAACAGATGCACCTACTGTCAAAGAGGATTCCATCCAGAATCCTCTTGCATGAAGAAACAAATTGACCAAATGGCAGAAATCCTTCAGAAGCACAACCTTGGAGACCACATCCCTCACGGCGCCAAGAAGAAAACTGAGGATCCGCCACACGGGAAAGGTAACAATTTTCATGCTTTAGTTGCAATTAATTCTTCTCCTGATGCATGGATTATAGATTCTGGTGCATCACATCATATGGCTGCTGCAAAGGAAGTCTATTCCTCTTTGGATGCATGCAAAGGACCTCCCATCCTCATGGGAGATGACTCACCTATTGAGGTCACCGGAAAAGGTAGAGTGGAACTTTTACACGGAAGCTTTGAAGATGTGCTTCATGTTCCAAAGCTTTCGGTAAACCTGCTTTCAGTTTATCAGATCACTCATTCCGGCACCGGAAAGAGAGTGGAATTCACTCCAGATGCAGTGAACATATATGATCTACATAGCAATGCCAAAATTGCAACTGGTGAGGTAAACAATGGAGCCAGACTGTATACATTTTCTGAATTTATTGAATCTGAATCCTCCTTATTGCTTACACATGCTGATGATAGTAGTAGGTTTTGGCACGAGAGGTTTGGTCACTTAAATTACAGGTATATGCAGCAGCTAAGCAAGAATGAGATGGTGGAAGGCTTGCCAAATATCAGTTTCTCCAAAGGAGTTTGTGAAGGGTGTGTTCTTGGCAAACATCCTAGAGAAAAGTTTGACACCGGCAAGACTCACAGAGCATCCTCTCCTCTAGATCTGATCCATAGTGATCTCATGGGGCCTTTTCCTCATCCTTCCATCAACAAAGCAAGGTATGTGCTTACATTTATTGATGATTTCTCACGGTATACTTGGGTGTATCTTCTCAGGAACAAATCTGAAGTTTTTGAGCACTTTGAAGATTTCAAAGCACTAGTTGAGACACAGTCAGAGAGAAAGATCAAAGCCCTCCGTACAGACAATGGGGGGGAATATGTTAACACAGCACTTCGGAACCTTTGCCTTCAGTCCGACATACAGTTGCAGTACACAGTTCCATACACTCCATAACAAAACGGAGTTGCTGAGAGAAAGAACCGATCTCTCAAAGAGATGGCTTCCTGCATGTTGCATGCCAAGTCACTGCCTCATAAGCTTTGGGCCGAAGCACTTAATTGTGCTAACTACATCCAGAACAGATCTCCTCATAGGTATGTCAAGGACCAGACCCCCTTTGAGGCTTGGAGCGGAACTAAACCAGAGGTCACTCACCTCCGTGTTTTCGGCTCTCGAGCATGGGCCCGGATACCCTCTGAAAAGAGGAAAGCTCTTGATCCACAGAGCATTGAGTGCATATTTGTTGGATACCCTGATGGTGTGAAGGGATATCGACTCCTGATTCCCTCTACAGACAAGCTCATCATTGAGCGAAGTGTCAAATTTGTGGAAAGTCTCTCGCATGCACCTCAAGCGCCGCATGTAGACACTTTTTATCTACCTTATGTCCGAGATGATGACTCAGTGCATTCAGATGCAGATACAGATCATGCAGATGCCGAGGAAGAGCATGCAGATGCAAAGACAGAGTCTTCAGATACAAATCTAGTGCATGCAAATGATGATCCACATCCAAGCCCAGATCGGGCTTCCAGCAGTGAATCATATTCCCCTGTCATAAATCAGAGAACAAGGAGCTTACGTGAGATATATGCACAAGACCAACCAGCTGCTAGAAATGGTCTTGTGGGGGATAATTCTGATCTACAGAGGACTAGCTCAGAGTTTATTGAGCCTCCTCTTCTCCTCACTGCCACTGAACCATCGCCCTCCTGGCATTGTCATTTGGTTCAGTCTTCTGATCCACAGTCTTATGCTGAGGCTGCTGGGCATCCATCTTGGGAGTCTGCCATGGAGGAGGAGTATAACTCCCTCCTCGAGAACCAGACTTGGGATCTGGTCCCCCTTCCTTCAGGAAGGAAAATTGTCCGATGCAAATGGGTCTACAAGACCAAGAGTGCTGCAGATGGGCAAATCACCAGATGGAAAGCAAGGCTAGTAGCCAAAGGCTTCCAACAAGTGCATGGCATTGATTATGACGAGACCTTTGCTCCAGTAGCAAAGATGGATTCCATACACCTTACACTTGCCATTGCGGCTGCCCAGCGGTGGGAAGTACATCAGATGGATGTGAAGAATGCCTTTCTTCATGGAGACCTATCTGAGGAGATCTACATGGAGCAGCTACATGGTTTCATTCAGGATTCATCTTTGGTCTGCAGACTGAAGAAATCTCTCTACGGCCTTAAGCAAGCCCCGAGAGCTTGGTACGCGAAGATGGATTCTTTTCTCTTATCACAAAACTTTGAAAGATGTAAGTCTGATCCGAATGTTTACATGCTTAGGACACATGATTCTCTTCTTATCTTAGTTTTGTATGTAGATGATCTCCTAATCACTGGCAGCTCGGCTTCAGCCATTGCTACAGTCAAGAGGGCCTTGCATGATAGGTTCTTGATGACGGACATGGGTCCATTACACTTCTTTCTTGGTCTTGAGATCAGCCAGAATGCCATAGGCATCAAACTCTCTCAGGCTAAGTATGCACGGGATCTCCTCGAGAGTCGCATGAGTGACTGCAAGCCAGCACCGACTCCTTTTCTGTCTGGGGTCTGCCTTGAGGATGGAGGTGACACTCCATTAGTTGACAGCACTCTCTACCGACAGCTAGTGGGGAGCTTATTGTACCTCACCCACTCCGAACCAGATCTCTCATACGCAGTAGGGGCAGTTTCCAGACACATGCAGGAGCCGCATGAGCTACACTGGAATGCTGCCAAGCGCATCCTCCGATATGTGCAGGGCACCATCACCTTCGGGATTCACTATGCAGCAGGCACTGCATTGAATCTCCTTGGCTTCACAGATTCTGATTGGGTGGGAGACAACATTGATCGCAAGTCCACCTCCGGATATTCACTCAGTCTAGGATCTGGCCCTATCTATTGGTCGAGCAAGAAGCAAGCTGCTATTTCTCTCTCTTCAGCTGAGGCTGAGTACCGAGGAGTAGTCAACATCACCATTCAGGCTCTGTGGCTACAACACTTCCTCACTGAGTTGGGCGTCCAGTTCCACCAGCCCATTGTCATCTGGTGTGACAACCAGAGCACTCTCAAATTTTGCAGGGATCTAGTACAGCGGCAGCGGACGAAGCACATAGAGATCCATATGCACTACATCAGAGACTTAGTACATGATCTGGTCATTGACTTGCAGTTCTGTCCTTCAGCAGAACAGACTGCAGACATCTTCACCAAGACATTCACTGAGCAGAAGTTTCGCTCTTTGCGTGATCGTCTTGGAGTGAAGGACACGATTGCTTAGCAACTGTATTTTTCTTCCTCTTCTCTTTTGATTACATTGTATTTTGAGGGGGGGTTTTTCCCACGAGGTTTTCCCTCTTTCCTCAATTTTAGTACAAGTTGCACTGTATTTTGGGTGACCTTTGGCCTTAGTTGCCAGGGCCCATTTTCTATTTTTCCCATAGTGGTGTTCAGGGGGGGTGTTGGAACTACTACACGCCTACATGCAGACTCTTAGTAGGAGCATGTGACTGCATGCAAGATTCCTTTTGCATGTTGGAACTACTACACATCTACATGCGGACTTTTAGTTAGAGCATGGGATTGCATGCAAAATTCCTTTTGCATGATTTACTCCTTGATTTACTCCTTGATTTGCTCCTTCTTTAACTCCGCAACTGACTAGTTATCTCCGAAACTTGTTGTAGGTGTTGAGTCTTCTCATTGATCACCACTATAGTCATTACCTTGGGATCTTCACCCAGTAATGCTATATCATGAGCATTGTAACATAATTTTCTATTGAATCATTCTTCTCTTCTTTCGATTTTCTTTTAGTGTTTTTGCTTTGCAAAGCTGTGTTTTCAACCTTTACTAGCTAGATTCAGCTGTGGAGGTTTTCTAACACATTTACAAAAACAACCAATCGAGTGCGCCAAACTTAAGATGCACCAAACTTAAGATGATGCTCCGACGCTTGCACGTGAGGGATAAATCCTTACACCCCTGCTTGTTTTCTGCATAATTTCTTTGTTTTTTTGCATAATATCTTTGAGTTTATGCTTTATTTTTTCCTCACCCTCCGCGCATAGAAAGAGGACAACGAAGTTGAGACAAAATGAGCTAGAGGGACAATGGAGGAGACGAAAAAACAATTTTGAGATGAAATAGAAGACAACCACAATCACGAATAATAGAAAACAAAATGCTTAGTTTAATAGAAAACAGAATGCTTAGTTTTTTGAACTTTTTGTGTTCCTTTACATTTCTAGGTGTAATTGCTAGTTAAATACATTTTTTATTTATGTAGTCCTTAAAGAAGTTGTGAAATAAAAATCAAGTGCGTGATTCGATCTTTTAACCATTTCTTTAGTGTTAGAGGTATCTTAAGAATGTCGTAGGCCAGACCCATTTTTGAGTTGTAATTTTTATTATATTATGAAGTGAGAATAATTATTATTTTTTATCACGCAATAAAAATTAATTTTTTGAGTTGTATATATAATGAATCTATAAAAATATTATATTAAATAATAATGTTTTTTTTTTTTTTTTTTTTAAATAAAGAATTAAATTATAATAAATTTATAAAAATAATATATTAAAATTATTTTCTAAGAAATAATTAATTTATAAAAATATAAAATATAATTTTAAGATTTAATAAAAAAAAAAAATTATTTCTCAATTATCCATATTTATATTCATTTTATAATTTAAATATTTATAATATAGAATTAAAAAAATATATCTATTTAATTATTCCACAATTAACTTAAAATAATTATTTAATATTAAATTTTTGAATTTATTTCACAATTCTAATTTATTAGTTACTGGAAGTTTTTCAAGTGTATTATTTGTAAATGAATGAGTATTTTTAATGTTGATGTTATGACTAGGATTAGATCTTTTATTAGTGAAATCTTTTCATGTGAATAAACAAGTTAATATTTTGATTAATTATTTTAAAATTTGATTTCAGGTTTTTAATTTTCTTAAGGATATATATATATATATATATATATATATATATATATATATATATATATATATATATATATATAAAATTTGAATATATAATTTTATTACAAATATTAATATAATTATTATAATATAAAATTAAAAAATGTTCAGCCATGGTCCAAGGTCATATTGTGACAAAGATTTTCTCAATATGAAAATCAATCATGGTCCAACGTCGCAATATGATAAAGATTTTCTCGATATAAAAATCAATCATGCTAAACCATGATCAACCACAATCCAATGTCGATTTGTGACAAAGATTGTTGCAAGTCCAATGTCGTAATGTGGAAAAGATTGTCTCGATATGAAAATCAATAATGCTTAGCCATGATCAACCATGGTCCAACATTGCTTTGTGACAAAAATTTTCTCATTATGAAAATGAACCATGTTCAACCATGTTTATTTTAGGGTTTATATACCTTGCGTTTATAATATTAATCCCTTGGGTTTATAATATCTTTGAGTTTTAGAATTAATCCCTTGGATTTACAATCATTGATTTTCATATGAGACGACCATTGTCCAACATCGCAATGTGACAAAGATTGTCTCGATATGAAAATCAATCATGCTCAACCATGACCAACCAAAGTCCAACGTCGCTTTGTAACAAAGATTGTCAATGTGACAAAAATTGTCTTGATATGAAAATCAATCATGCTTAACCATGATCAACCACAGTCCAACATCGTTTTGTGACAAAGATTGTCTCAATATGAAACTGAACCATGGTCAACCACGGTCAACCATGTTTAATTTAGGGTTTATAATATTTATCTTAGGGTTTATATATCTTGCGTTTATAATATTAATCCCTTGGGTTTATAATATTATTCCCTAAGGTTTATATTACCATTGGGTTTTAGAATTAATCCCTTAGGTTTATTATTCCCTTGGATTTATAAGATAAATCCCTTGAGTTTATTAATACAAAGGTTCATATTCTTAGGGTATAATATTATTCGTAGGGTTTATAATCTCTTGGGTTTTTAGTATTAACCCCTTGGATTTATAATATCAATCCCTTGGGTTTATTAATCTAGGGGTTCATATTCCTAGGGTATAATATTATTCATAGGGTTTATAATATTAATAATTGAGTTTAATATAAATCCATAGCGTTTATAATCATGGTCAACCATGTTCCAACGTCGCATTGTGACAAAAGTTGTCTCAACCATGGTCAACCATAGTCACATTGTGACAGAGATTGTCTCTTAGTCCAATGTCACATTGTCACAACCATGGTCCAACGTCGCATTGTGACAATATTGTCTCAATATGGAGATCAAGCATGGCGAATGATTGTCAACCATTAACCAACGTCGCATTATGACAAAGGTTGTCATGAGAGTCAATCATGGTCAACCATATTCCAGCGTCACATTTTGACAAAGATTGTGTTAATATGAAAATAAATCGTGGTCAACCATGTTTATTTTAGGATTTATAATATTTATCTTAGGGTTTATATACCTTGGGTTTATAAAATTTATCCCTTGGGTTTAATATTATTCCTTTGGGTTCATAATCCCTTGGTTTTATTATTCCCTTGGATTTATAATATTTATCTTAGGGTTTATATATCTTGTGTTTATAATATTAATCCCTTGGGTTTCATATTATTTCCTTGGGTTTATGATACCTTGGGGTTTTAGAATTAATCTTTTGGGTTTATAATATCATCCCTGTTATTGGGAAAACTAGTGTCCATCAGAGCTGCTAGTCCCACTAAGACGGGTAGCTATCTTAGAAACAAACAGATTAAAGTCACTTGTGTTTTCCTTTATGAGAGATAGATGAGAGAGAAGCAGAGAGTACCAACCTCAGTCTTTCGCTAGTCTCATTGCTTGTTTCCTCTCTCCTTTGATAGAGCTTTCGCCACTCCTTTCTCGTTTGTCCCACTTCAAAGAACACCTGTAGAGTCAAGGCAGCAAAATACCATCAAAGCATAGAGATCTATAACTATAAATAATGTAGAATCAGATGTAAATTAACCATATAAATGTATACACAAACAAGATTTAGAGATATACAAGCATATGGAGGAAAAATCAAATAGCTTTATTGATAGAAATAGTAGAAGAGAGGATTACGACTAGGCTGTCTGATCCAGCATCATCCTCCCAGCATGAAAGGCCTCTTCACCTCATACAAAGCAAGATCACCCAACAATGTCTTCAAAGAGAAACCAACAACACTTCCTTGCAAGTTACAAAATTCCAGCCTCTAGATATTTTGGATGAGGGATCCATATATATACATGTTTACAGGAGAGTGAGTCAGCTTCTGGGATTTTGATTAATGTCTTTTCATTGATAGTTCTTGGTTCCACTTGGAGATTTCAAATCTCTTACTCATCCTTGGGCGAATTCAGAGAGGCAAGTGTCATATGAGCAGTTTCTAGAAGATTCTCTGGGTTTCCACCTAGCAAATTGCTTCTGCCATTTGTCTGCTCTCTCTCATCACACCCTACAGAAAGGATTTCCAGTATGCATCACACCCCGCGTGTGTAATAGGTGAGATGCATCGCACTCTATGCATGGAGCAGTCTGTATGGTCTAGTTTTTACCAGTTCTGAGTAGTTTTTTATGGAGAACTTTTGGGAGATGATGTAATCAGCTGACCTTGTTCCTTTAGGGTATGAAACAATACTTTTAGGGGTTTAGAAGCCCTTGGTTTATGGACATATGTGATTGGGGTTGCAGTGCCCAAATATGTCTATAATAGTTGCCCCCTAAAGCATGAGGTCGTAAATCTTTTGATGTCGGGTGAAATGATTTATAATGAGGATCTAAGGTTTTACAAATTGGAAGGTGACCTGTAATAAGATACAATACAATACATTATCTTCACAATATTTTCATTATCTAGCTGAGGTGGGCATTCCCATGCTCAGCTTTATAAATTCATATTCATGTACATAAGATAGACAATTGTCTGTGTGGCAGACTAATGATTCTGGTAGAGCCATCATCCTTTAGTTTGGATGATTATCTGTGCAGCTGTGATGTACATTTGATGTCTTTATTTTCCTGAATATATCGCAGCCCGGATGGATGAAACTAGATTCAGGGTCTTCAAATTCGTTCAATCTTCACCCGTAGTACAAGTCGATCCATGTGAAAAGATGTTCTAATGTCGAACATGGAAGGACATCGCCTGATTACCAACCAATGATGTAAGTTGTTAATAGGCACGAGAGGAATCACCGATAATGATAATGACCCTCAAGGTACTGCAGTACAATTCACGTGGTGTGAGTACATGAGTTGATGTCGAACACCACATAAAATCTTTTGGTCGAAGGCCATTGATGTAAACCTGTCGCCGGAAGTGAGAAACTTGCAATTGAGGCATGCAAGCTTCAAAGTACTTAAAGGGTTGTTCCTAAGTCAACTTCTTGGATAATGAGCTGATGTCGACAAGAAGTGACCCGTCGCAGGAGGGCCTTAATGAATCCCACTTCTACGACACAAATTAGAGCAAATGATTTTTGTGGAGGTGAAAACGATCTGATGATATAAGGTTCAGGGTGGCGGTCATGAAAAATGGAGAGTGAAGGTATTGTAGTGGATGAGGCGTTAGCTAGGTTGGTGAATTCTCTGAGCGACTTCTCTTGAACATACCAGCAACACTGAAATGGATTGGTATCATTAACCCCAAGGTGGATGGTATGGTGGACCAATGGTGATATGACCGGTGAACGGAATAACCCAACCTAACTCAATCATGGTGACGGAGTGAAAGTGTCATGTTCAAGAGCGAACTACTACCAATGAAGCTATTCAAGTTTTCTTCCCTTTTTCACCAGCCATTGCTGACTAGTACCTTTTTATTTTTGTCAATCTTGAGGAGGATAACATATGCTTGTTCTATAATTTGCCCTTCGGGTAAACCCATCACTATGCTTTTAACGAGCCTAGTGACAGTGAAACTTGCTCTTCTCTGCACGGAAAAGTTTGTCACTATTGTTTTAACGAGTTTAATGACAAAGATAACTCGGTCCTTTTCAATTTTAGAGAGTCTAAGAAGGGACAGAAAGGTAACTCCAGTGGTCCTTTTTCGTAATGTAATCCCTTAAGTCCGAAAAGTGTAAAATAATACGAAAGGGATGACTTGTCAATAGTTTTAACGAGCCGAACAAGACAAGTGCTCGATATTTTTGTGTAATAATCCCTTAGGTCCAAAAAGATTAAAATCTAGAGGAGAGATGGCTCTTCCGATTGCTTTAACTAGCTGGAGAGGCCAATTGCTCAGCAATCTTTTCATATTTTACGAGTCAGATGAAAACAGCTTAAAGGAGACTCGTTTTTTTGAGGAATGAGTGATGTTTTTGGATATAATTTGGTTCCAGGTAAGGTTTGGAACTTTTTAATCACTACAGTGTAAAGAAGGTGGCTAATAGAATCACTCGTCGCAGTTGTTCCTAAAAAGGGTAAACAATCAAATGGAGGCATATGATCAACTAAAAAAGAGTGCAGGTGATGGTAAGAACACGACCAAGGCTCAAAAGCTGATAATTATGCGATCGTAAATATTATTTACTGAAGGTGGGGTTCATTTTTTAATGGGCTTGAACTCTATGGAAACACTTGCTCATTGCTAGTTTTATTTTTTAATGAGCTTGAACTTCACGTAAAACTGCTCATGGCTAGGTTTATTTTTTAACGATCTTGAACTTCGTGTAAAACTGCTCGTGCCAGTCGTATAATAAGGATGTCTCATCAGTAGGTTCATTTTTAGGGAGCTTGCCCCATGCGCAACTTTGCTCCGGAACCTTTTGTATTGAAGCTAGGAATGACCAACTAGTGTCCTAGGGGTTAAAGAACTACTAAGGTTAGGTAGGATAGCTTCTCGGTGGGAAACATCTCCTTTAATTTTTCATTTATGTTGGTCCAGGCAAAGGTGAATGGTTGATCAAAACAATCACCTAACTTAAGCAGTTGAAGTTAGTAAAAACTACGGGGTTAGAGTTACATTGGTCGCTTTTCACTTGCGTGCAAAAAGGTTTGCATGCCCCCAGGTATAAATTAGAGTTTCCAAGTCACCATATGGAAGTTCTTGCATTAGCAAAATTGTTCCATCCACGTCGCAGACAAAACACTTGGCGATGTCTATCGAAATGGACAAAGGTGGCTATTGTCAGTGCCAATCACATAACCTTTGACAGAGGAATCCTTTTCCAGTCCAAATCCATTTTCCTAAACGGACAGGGGTATCAGACCAGTCATATTCCTACACAGAAACCTACCTTATATCTGGGGTTTTTCTACCGATGTAGACCAGGGCGCATGCCTCCTGGGTTTAGTCACATTCACCGAATCACTCGCACTCATCAGGTGGATTGACTGGAGATTGGTGAGACATTCCTTATGTAAAAGGACCAGTTAGGGATGGCACTTGACTAGTAGCTGTGTTTGAACCATGGAATGAAAGCTGGTCTATGAGCTGGACCACTCTGCCTTCATGTGGAAAATACATCACTCGAAAGAATGAGGAAACAATAGCTCCCATGCTATAAATGTAGTCACGCCCAAGGAGTAGATTGTAATCTAGAGGTCCTTGGACTACCATCACGTTCAGATAAACGGTTTTCCTTCTCAAAGTTATAGGAAAATTTGGAAGGATCCCAAATGGTCGACTGGTTCCTTTGTTGAAGCCTGTCAGATTTCGAATCTTAGGCAAAAGTGATGGCGGACCAAGCGCTTTCCAAGCAGTTGAGGAAAGGATACTCACAGAAGCCCCTTCATCTATGATAGTACCAACCATGATCATTCTGTAAGCTTGTACTATGATTCAGAATGGTATATTAGATGGTAGGCGGGGTCTGTCTGGTAGATTCCAATCGAAGGAAGCGACTAGGTTGCTTGGAGGTGGGACCAAATAAACGGCCGGATAAATCTCTGACGAAATTCCTTCCTGTGGTAAAGGAATGGGTAGATTTCCCCCATGTTCATCGGAATCTTTGTTTACAAAGAGAATTTGAACGGTGTCGTTCTCATTCTCTTTGGTGACAATATCATCTAAAGGTGGACCCTCTGAAGGCAAGATTGGGTTGACTGCCATCTCGACCCGTTGACTTTGGTCCTGTGTGGACTTAGAGGGTTTGTCTTCAATGATAGGCACTTCAACTGACAACAATGGTGTGTCAGTCGGATTTTCAACTAGCAATGGACTCGGCAAGAGTTTCTTGTATCCAGGAGGAAGTCACTGCGGTGATGCAGGATGGTTATCCAAGACTCTTTTAGCTTCGTCTAGGAAGGGACAATCGTGGAGGGCATGATCGCCGTCACACAGTCTACAAGGAAATTTGGATCTTCATTTTTGTCCATTGACTTCTTTTTCACTAGTTGATGGTGTGCTTTCAACATGATCATCAGTGGTCGAAGACACCGGATTGTGCAAACGGGGAGACCAGTCCCTTAGGATCCGGGGGATAGAGGGAAAATCTCGATGATAATGGTCTCCCTTGCAAATGACACATGGAGATTTAGGTTTGGAAGGTGCAGTGTGTGGATTTTCGCCAGACGATGCATGGTTACCCCCTTTTGTGGTTGGATTCTTCTTCTTCTTCTCCTTCCCTTTCTTCTTCTTCTCAGTCACTTGGTTTTTAGTGTTACTAGCTTCACCAAGTGAAGAGGAAGAAGGAGAGGGAGAAACAAATGAAGTAGAAGGTTGGGGAGCAACTTCATCTGGTTGCTGATTGGAATGCTGAGGAATTGTGGTGTTCTGAACGACAGAGGTCGAGAAAAGCCATATTGGCAGGCCAATTGTGAGTCCTGGGAGGGACAATGTGGCCATGTGTGGAGCACCAACATCCCCCCAAGAGGAGAAGGGACTAGGAACAAGGGAACAATGACGTTATTCCGATTAAAATAAATTTTATGATGCTTTGACACAACTTTCTTTTTCAATTTTTAAGATTCGAGAAAAAGCTAAAGATGACTCTAGTCACCTTCGATTTTTAATGAGGCTAAAGTGACAAGTGCTCAGATGGACCTTTTATTTTAAGGAGTCTGAAAAGGAATGAAAGTGACTACTCTGGAAATCTAGATAGAGATATTACCAAACCAATCGCAAAACTGCAGAATACTTTTTACGGTACAACAGTTAATCTTCCCGAATACTGTGTTCAGTGCATTGTGATCAATAGGGCGGCAGACACGGCTTCCTAAGGATAAAGGATGTAGCCTATTGTGGTCTCCCAATATATACTCGACGGTACGTGGGAGAACAAGTCCGTACTGGCACTTGTTTTCTCAAAGAGGAGGAATCACCCAACCTACGATGAAAGTAATATTTACTAGGCTTTATGATGCTGGAATACGTCTCTAGCCTAGACTTCTAAATGTTGTGCGTTAGGTTCCAAAGAGTTTTTATGTTCATTGAAGTTTATTTTACAGTTGATCTTTCTTAAGAAGTTTTCCTTTAAGGTTCACCGCGTGATGTACATATAAAATTCCTAAATATGCAATCTAAGATGATAAACAGTTGTTTACTTTCTTTTTGCACTGAAAATCCTAGATACTAAGGAAAAAGAAATGAAATTCTTTCAACATAGAGTAGAGATCACACACTAGATGCACTTTTCCTAAATCAACTTCAGCATGCAGTCTTAATGCAAATGCACATGCATGTATTGTTTTTCAGTTTCCTTAATATGAGAATGACAAAAAGAAAACAAAGTATAGATATGAACTATCTTCTTTCAAAGCGACAGTACTAACAATTTTCTTTTCAAAAAACGAAAGTAAAGCCAAGACGACACTTTGCGATTTCAAATTTAAAATTGCTTTCGACACTTGAAATACTAATGATTCAAATAAAATACAATGGAAAAAGTGGAATCGACTATCTAAAAGAGGAATGCTTTGTGACACTCTTTTTCTTGACTGAAAATGACACTTGCGACACTTTCAAATCAAAAGATGATAGTTCAATTAAGCTACTATTTGCAAAGGAGAACTGTAAATGATGAAAAATACATAAAAAACATTCACAATTCCTTCTGATGGAGGCTGAATAATGCAAAGGAAGATGGTTTCAATAGTGATATACTAATCATAGACAACAAAATTATTGAATAAAGTTGAAGACAATGAAGAAAAAACCAAAATCTGGAGGCAGAAACAGTCTCATTCAATCATCGCACCTGTAACACAGGGAAACAAGGATGCATCTCACCTACAACACACAGGAGGTGTGATGCATCCAGGTTGCCAAGAAGAGACAGTGCGATGGTCCAAGGATGAGACTGTGCTTGGTTTTCACTCACAGTTTGTAGCTAAGTTCAGGGGTTTAAGCTTAGCTAATGATAGTCAGTAAACACAAAGTATAGGGGCTGATCTAATGAGGTTATTTGAGCTACCACCAAGGCACTTAGGATGTTTGCAAGCTAGATGTTCAGTTCATAAACCAACCCGGAGATTGACTGAAGCATCGTTGATCTATTTTGCAGTTGCATAACAAAAGAAGTTCAAAGGCTAGCTGGCTTAACTTCAGGCTTTGTCTGTGGTTTATAAAGCAAACAATAGTAACAAAATAAACAAACTATTCGCTCACCATTGGAGTCGCCATTTTGTTATCGAGAAAAATAGTGTCCATTTAGAGCTGCTAGTCCCACTAAGACGGGTAGCTATCTTAGAAACAAACAGATTAAAGTCACTTGTGTTTTCCTTTATGAAAGATAGATGAGAGAGAATCAGAGAGTACCAACCTCAGTCTTTCGCTAGTCTCCTTCCTTGTTTCCTCTCTCCTTTGATAGAGCTTTTGCCACTCCTTTCTCGTTTGTCCTGCTTCAAAGAACACCTGTAGAATCAAGGCAGCAAAATACCATCAAAGCATAGAGATCTATAACTATAAATAATGTAGGATCAGATGTACATTAACCATATAAATGCATACACAAACAAGATTTAGAGATATACAAGCATATGGAGGAAAACTCAAATAGCTTTATTGATAGAAGTAGTAGAAGAGAGGATTACAACCAGGTTGTCTGATCCAGCATCATCCTCCCAGCATGAAAACCCTCTTCACCTCATATAAAGCAAGATCACCCAACAATGTCTTCAAAGCGAAACCAACAGCACTTCCTTGCAAGTTACAAAATTTCAGCCTCTGGATCTCTTGGATGAGGGATCCATATATAGATGTTTACAGGAGAGTGAGTCAGCTTCTAGGATTTTGATTAGTGTTATTTCACTGATATTTCTTGGTTCCACTTGGAGATTTCAGATATCTTACTCATCCCTGGGCGAATTCAGAGAGGCAAGTGTCATATGAGCAGTTTCTAGAAGATTCTCTGGGTTTCCACCTAGAAAACTACTTCTGCCATTTGTCTGCTCTCGCTCATCATACCCTACATAAGGGCTTTCCAGTATGCATCTCACCCCCCATGTGTAATAGGTGAGATGCATCACACCCTATGCATGGAGCAGTTTGTATGGTCCAGTTTTGACCAGTTCTGAGTAGTTTTTCATGGAGAACTTTTGGGAGATGATGTAATCAGCTAACCTTGTTCCTTTAGCTTATGAAACAAAACTTTTAGGGGTTTAGAAGCCCTTGGTTTATGGACATATGTGATTGGGGTTGCAGTGCCCAAATATGTCTATAACAACCCCTTGGGTTTATCAATCTCAGGTTTCATATTCCTAGGGTATAATATTATTCATTAGGTTTATAATATTAATCCTAAGGTTTAATATAAATCCCTTGGGTTTCTAATCATGGTCAACCATGCACAACCATGGTCCAATGCCACATTGTGACAAAATTTGTCTCAATATGAAAATCAACAATGGTGAAATGTAACACTATGACAAAGATTGTCTCAATATGAAAATAAACCATGGTAAGACATGGTCAACCATATCTATTTTAGGGTTTGATAGTATTTATCTTAGGATTTATAATATTAATCTCAGGGGTTTATCCCTTGGGTTTAATATTACTCCCTTGAATTCATAATCCCTTAGATTTATGATATTAATAATCACTTACATTTCTAATATATTTTTTTCAAATCAATAGAAATTCATTATATTACTAAATAAACACATAGTACAAAATTAATATAAATATAAAAATTATTTAATAGTCATTATTTATTATTAATATATAATTAAATTATTAATTATTAATTATTTTTAATAACACTATTATTGTTTGTATTATTATTTAATTAAAATTTTAATTATTTAGTATTAATATTTAAATTATTGTTATCGTTATTTAAATTATTTATTATTATTTAATTACTAAATATTTTTAATAACAACATTATTGTTTGTATTATTATTTAATTAAATTATTTAATATTAATATTTAAATTATTATTATCATTATTTATTATTTAATTAAATAAACATTTTTAATAACAATATTATTATTTGTATTATGATTTAATTAAATTATTTCATATTATTTAATTATGTAATAATAATATATAAATTATTATTATCATGTTAGATTTTTTGTTTTTGTGATCCATAATGTAGTAAGTATGTTTTATTAATCACATCAGTATTATTTAGTCAATGTTTCGAACTAGTGAATGTGGTTCATCCTCAGGACGTTTCGAACCTTTGTCTTAAGGATCAACCACATTAGTTGATTCGCAATGTCGACCAAATAATACTAGCATGATTAATCCGAAAGACATGCTTACTTTATTATTATCATTATTTAAATTATTTATTATTATTTAATTATTTACTAAAAATATTAATTAAT
Organism: Pinus tabuliformis; assembly: GCA_031772625.1. Lineage (NCBI taxonomy): Eukaryota > Viridiplantae > Streptophyta > Pinopsida > Pinales > Pinaceae > Pinus > Pinus tabuliformis. The sequence goes on along the minus strand of CM062807.1, from coordinate 1,194,652,028 downwards.
TATTTCTGTCATTTGTAATAAATAATAATATTTTTATTGTAATAGTTATTTTTTTTAATATTATATATTTATAGTTTGTGTAGTAGATACAAATAAAGCATTCGGTTTGTATCAAGTATTTAATTAATTAAATATAGTTATACTAATTTTTAATTGAAATTGATAATCCACTATGTAAATGAGTTGTCTTGAACTTTAATTTTCTTTTATAAATAATCATATATATATATATATATATATATATAATCCATCTAAAACATTATGTTATTTTTAATAATATAAAATTCAACAAATTGACAATCTACGTAAAACGCTTCAAAGTGTATACTAGCAATTGCCGCAAAAGGTGCAAAGAGTGGCCGATAGGTTTTTTAAATTGGAAAATTTGTATGAAAATTGGAAAAATTGTATGAGTAACGCATTTGTAGATATGTATGCCATATGCCATATGAATTGACAAATTTAAATTTTATATAGATATTGTAAGAGATGATATATATATATATATATATATATATATATATATATATATATATATATATATATATATATATATATATATATATATATATATATATATATATACATACTACGTAAAACGCTTCAAAGTGTATACTAGCAATTGCCCCAAAAGGTGCAAAAGAGGCCGATAAGTTTTTTAAATTGGAAAAATTGTATGAAAATTGGAAAAATAGTATGAAAAACGCATTTGTAGATATGTATGCCATATACCATATGTATTGGCAAATTTAAATTTTATATAGATATTGTAAGAGATGATATATATATATATATATATATATATATCAAACTAAAAACACTAATTTGATATACTCCTAACATAATAATAAAACAAGAGAATAATGGTTGTTGCAAACCACCCTTAAAATTCAATTAAAATGACTGGATTGTAAAATCTATAGTCTAAATTATATTATTAATTAATATATTTTTTCTCTAAAAACCATTCAAAATTTACTTACAGTGTATTTTAAATTACATATGAATGATAAATGGTGTTATTTTAATTTCATATATAATCCAAATTAAAATACAGAATAATGACATTTTGTAATGAAGGTTAAGCCTTGGATGAATAAAGGCCATAAAAAGGCTTTTCAAAAGGAAATTTTGTGTACATTTCCTCAAATGAAAACACAAAGATTATCTTAAACTGTGGCTTACAAGAAAACAAAAACCCAAATGGCAACAATAGAGTTTGTCAAAAACTGATAATTACTTAGAAAAGTTGAAAACTAATCCCTTGAATAGTTTGCAAAAGGAATATCCAACCAATCCACAAAATTGAACAAGACTGGTAAATTCGTAACAAAACTTTTCCAGCAGTGCTTAGTCTAAAGAGCCCACAAATAGCCCAAAAAATAATGGAAATTTTGGCAAGATTATGACAAAATCCAACAGAAAATTTTGAAAATCTGGGTTACAGCTGTCAAACTTTAGGGTTTTGGGTTCCCCAAGGGTTCCTGATGGTGTTGAATCCATTTGCACCATTCAACCACTCCAACATTCTAATTATTTTTTTTGTTAGAAATTTTTCGTCTAGGCAAATTTGCGACGTCGAAAATGTTTCATTTCATTGTGATAAAGATTAAAAGCAATGTTTTGATGATGATGAGAAGAGCCAATTAATTTGTGCCCAATTCTAGTATTTCTAGATTGGAGCGAATAATTTCACATTCAAGTTGGTGTTTCCATGTATGCAAAGCCTAGAATGAAATTAGAACATAATAGAATGTGAGGAATTGAAATAGTTTATGCAATCCAAACATTTTGGCAATATATCTAGCTAACTTCTAAGTATTTATGTAAGCCATTAAGCTCTTTTATATTTAACTAATAAATCAATACTACATCAAAGGATCTATAGATAACTACTACTACCAGAACAATTTATTGTAGATTTAAACTATATTTAACTAATTTTTTTTATTTATTAGCAATTTTAATATATCTATTACTTCAGAAACCATTATAAAGAAACAATGATATAAATGTTTAGGAAAATGAAGAAACTAAGAGGAGCTAAACTAATATGTAGGCATTATTCTATATGAAATAAAAAATTATCGTGCCTTAGATAAGGCTCTCAACTTCACCGTCCCTAATAATTATAGGTGTTGATGTCATAAGTTCTTGTATCTTGAATTTCAATAGGTGATGAATGCACCACCCTAAACATGCATATAGATCAATCAACTAATTCACTGAAAGAGTTGTCTTCTAAGAAATCCTCAGTGCCCATATTCATATTGGTCAACCAATTGACATTTGTTCAATCTAGGATGGGCTGATAAGGTTTGCATGATTAGTCAAAATTACATTTCTAATAATACAAGTCTCATCTTGAGAATTGATAGAAGATTTCAACGTTGCCTTCAAACCAAATAGCTGTCGTGTTTTAATTGACAATTCAAAATTCTGGCTACACCTAGATGAAGTGATCACATCAATGCTTGTTTATCCTACAAATTAAGATTGATCACTTCTAAAGCAAAGCTGAGACATCCAAACAGTTGGCTTCTCTATAATTGGAGAACAAAGAAGGCAAATCCAATGCTTGGTGCTTAGACATCCCCATCAGATTACATGATACCTCAGATTGATTTGGAATAAATTTCTAATGACAAGACAATGTGAATTTTCCTTGAATCTATAATCATGTATGCATGATTTGAATCCACACTTAGTAGGTAATCTATCTAGTGCATCATGCATGTCTCTTGCGAGTCCACCCACCCCTTTTCCAAAGGAGAATGTTACTCTGACTCCTATGTCTTTAAAATTTTGTGGCAAGACATTACATAACTGTAACACCATAGCGATCAAAATATTATGCTAGGGAATTCTGCAATAGCTCTAACTAAGCTTTGAAGCAATGGTACAAAACTTAAAAAGTTGAAACCACATTATTTCCAACTTGCTCCCAGTCTCTATTGGGATCAAAGGCAACCCTGTCAAATCCTTTTGTTCTTGTCTTTTAAATCGTGGTTATTGATCATTTTGGGAGATGTGAGCCAACATTTGAATTGATGCTCTTTAATAAACTTTTTATGTAGCTCCACAAAATTCTGTAGGAGAGGAAGTCAAGAACAAGACGTGACTTCATGAGTGTGCTCGATTTCAGCAAGAATATGTTAAGGAAAAGAAGCATATGCATTAATTGACCTCTAAGAAGTTTTTCTAGCATTGGTGTCAAAAGACTAATTAAGGCCATGAAAATACTTTGAAGCTTTCAATAAATGCTAGCTAAATGACAGTCAATACCCTACAAGATTTGTGTAGACAATTGATTCAAAATTTCAAATCTTCGTTTCATAGACCCATGGGAAAAATCAAATAAAAGCATTCAAGACAAACATCACCAGCTACCATTGCCTGCATACTCTTATTATAAGCAAGAAGATAAATTTGGAATGCTAAGCATCACATATTATTCTCTTACTAAACAAGAATGAGCTTAGCATTTGGGAGAACCCTACAAAGGCTACAAAGACTAATAAATTTCTTCCTTGGTTGGTGGCGCATGCAAGGTATGAAATTTCACCCTATCCTGGTTGTCGTTTTCACTTAGAAAATAGAATCAAGCAATTCAAATTTCTCTTAAAAGGTGAAACTAAGACCAGATGGAACAATGGAATGGAAAAATGTTGGTATTTTGGGTTTTCACAACAACTGCAATGACAAGTCTAGCTTCTACTCATCTGATGGGAAAACCAATCTAGGCTCAAACAGAAGGAAATTTCTTTTTTGAGCCCTTTTCCAAGAACATGTTCCTCGGAAATCAAACATTTAAGAGACATTAGCAGGAAAACAACTTCCAACATTGAATTGATTTTCAAAAAAAGGGTAAACCCATCAATCTATTCATGTTCCTCCCCCTCCTTGAAGAATTGTGGAGTGAGCTCTTATATGGAGAGTCCCATTCAGAATGCTTGAAATTGGAGTAAAATTAGAGGACGGAATAGGTAGTGAGGGTGTTAGGCTACAAAACCTCTGCTGAATTTTCATATGAGATTTCTGAGCTCTTCTCGCATCAATTCTCTCCTTGTGAGTATTATGGTGTCCTCCCAATGCCTGAGAACTGCACAACTTCCCATAACAAAATAAGCAGGAGTAAATGTGAGCTTCTGAAGGACCCCGCTGCACAGAGCCTGTGCTTTCACCAATTGTTTTCAAGACCTTCCCCTGACCTCTCAAAGTATATTCTGCGATCGCTAAATAGAATTTTGTCTTGCACTCCAAAACTATTGCCATGCAAACAAAAGAGGAAATCCCTCTCCAAGTATTTTTATTTATGCTAAACCCCTAGACCTAGGGCTGCCATTTGTAATATTGCTCTTGTAATATATGTAATGTTGTTCTTGTTTACAAAATAACATAGAGGTATAGAAAAATATACCTTTTTGAAAATAAATCAAATCGATTTTCAAATTTAAATAAAAATTTAGGGCTATCTACCGTGATATTGCAAGTCTTTTGAGATAGAGAAGCCCCACAACAATTGCACGAGATGGATATGGGCAAGCCACATGGTCATGCTTGAATAGAAGAGATGAACTAAAATGTTTGATGCACCATAGATTCTTCTGCATTTTGTTCAAATTTCGGGACAAAATACTGAGGGCACTCAAGCTTTACTACTGGAAAAGCAGGAACTACCAGAAAGATGGAACTGTTGGAAAATTTGGAACTGCCGAAAAAGCCAGAAAAGCCGGAACTACTAAAAAAGCTAGAACTACCTAAAAAGACGGAAAAGCTGAAACTGCTGGAAAAGACAAAATTGCCGGAACTGTCAGAACTACTGGAGCATATTTCTCCGAAGGAGGGCATCTGTTGGGTCCCTATAATACTAGTGATTACCCCATTACTATTGTAGTTATACCCCTTATTTATATTGTTGTGCCCCTATTACCCCCATATTGTTATTTCTGTGCCCCATAAAATCCCTCTATTGTTATTTTTGTGGCTTTATATTATTATTGTTAGGTCGGCTGGATTATATTGTGACTCCTTAGACTCCTATATATAGAAAGGAGGTTTTGTCATTTGTATCATCCAAGAATTGTTCATTTATGTAATGTAAAGGAGGTTTCCCCCTCGAAGAGGCTGAATTCTAAGGCGTTGATCTATCTTTTCTATCTTTTCTTGAGCTGGTTTCATAACATTTGGTATCAGAGCTTTGGATTCTAGGGTTTCGCTGCTCCAAACAGGTCATCGTGGAATTTTCGCTATAACTTTTTTTCTGTGACGTTTCAGAAGTCGCAAAAAAAACCCATTTGAGAAGAAGTCGCGCTGAACCTGGGGTCCGAATTTCAGATATTTTCGCGCAATATTTGCGGAGATATGATCTGAGGAAGTTGGTCTTTTTGCAGACTCCTGAATTACATTCAAAACAGGTGACCTGGGGAAAATCGTCATAACTTTCTCTTTGGGGATCGGATTGAAATTTCATAAGAAGGTACAGAAAGAGGACGGACTTTAGTTTCTTGTATGTGTGTTTCAGATTCAAAGGTTGAAACAGTGACTCGTGGCACGTCGTACAATTGCGCTCTACTGAACCAGTCTAAAACCAAGTCACTGTGGGAGATTTCACATAACTCTTCCTTGGAGAATCCAATTTGGCTCAGACTTGTGGCATTGGAAAGAGGACGCAGAAGGCTACTACAGGTAGCAATTTCAGAACTGGATGATATGAAATTACAGAGATACATCAGATTCAATATCAGGCTTCTATAAAGTGAAAAAAGGTGTGTAGTTTTTTTTTTTTTTTAATTTTTATGTGAGCTTGGTTTAACAGAATTCAAAGGGCATAGTAAAGCATTATTATCGGTAACTGATGCCCCGAGGAAAGAAAATGCAAACACCTAGTAAGGAACCTGAAAGCTCTAGCATGACTCATGAAGAAGAGGAAGAAATGCTACATGATATATCAAAATTACAAGAACAAGTGCAACAAATGTCACACTCACAAAAGCTAACAGAAGCTAAGATAAGTGGCGTGGAATCTAAGATAAATGGCATGGAATCTAAGATAAATGGCATGGAATCTAAGATAAATGGCGTGGAATCTAAGATAAAGGGCATGGAAGCTAAGATGGAGGATTCGATGGTAAATTTGAAGATAGATTTGAAGACAGACATGGAAGAATTGAAGAACTTGCTACAAGAAAGGGTCACTAATGGTGAAAAGGTAGTAAAGGAAACTCATGATGAGAACAAAAGAAATGTTAATCATGATTCCATAGACTCTAATGTTGGATCGAAGACTCACCATGTTCCAAAAATCGATATGAGGAAGTTTGATGGCAAGGATCCCGCCACATGGATATTACAGATGGAGCAATTCTTCGATCTCAATAATGTGCAAAACACACAAAAGGTACGTATGGAAACTTTATATTTGGAACCAAATCAGTTTGTATGGTATCAATGGCTTTGTTCTCGTAAACAATTTATCACTTGGGCAATTTTTACGGAAGAATTGATAGCACATTATGAGGATACAAAAAGCAACACTTTTTTTAGCCAATTGATAAGTCTCAAACAAAAGGGTTCAATAATGGAGCACATTGAGGAGTTCCAAAAATTGAACATAAGGGTAAAAGATATTCCAGAGGAGCATAGGATTGATGTGTTCATAGGGTCTTTAAAGGATAATATCCAACATGATGTGCGCCTTTGGGAACCTGATTCATTAGAGAAGGCATTCAGGTTAGCAAGAAAAATGGAAAGCAAAATTATGGCAACTAGGAAGCATACCATTCACAACTATAAAGATGGAAGTGTTGTTGCCCATAGTCTTCCACAACCTACAAGGTTGACACCACAACAATTGGAAGAAAAAAGAGCAAAAGGGCTTTGTTACAATTGTGATAGCAAATACACAAAAGGTCATAAGTGTGCTGAGAAGAAATTATTCTACATAGATTGTGAAGAGGAAGAAGAAAAGGAGCAAGAAAGGTCAAAAGAAGAGGATATATTCCAGGAACAAAGCCTAGATGAAGAACAAATAAATCCGACCATATCTTGTAATGCATTGGCGGGAATTACCACTCCTCAAACCATCAAGATAGAAGGACAAATCAAGAAGAAAAAGGTAATAGTGTTGATTGATTCAGGAAGCACCCACAATTTTATTCATTGTAGGGTAGCAAAAGAATTGAATTGCTTCCTATATCCAGCACCAGAGTGTCAAGTGATGATTGCAAATGGAGGAACAATAAATTGTTCTGGAAAGTGCCATAATATCAAGCTATCCATGGGAGAATATGTATTGACTAGCCCAATGCTTTCCATTCCAATGGGAGGTGCTGATGTTGTACTAGGAGTCCAATGGCTACAATCCTTGGGTACAATAGCTTTTAATTTTCAAGAACTTTTCATGAAATTTTTTGTGGAAGGAAAGGAAGTTGAATTAAGGGGTATTGCAGGGAAACCAGGAAAGATAATCAGCTCTAATGGCATGACAAAGCTTCTAAAAAAGGAGCAAAGAGGTGTAATTGCACAATTATGTTCGCTAGATGTTTCCACATTGGAATCATCTATTTCTCCAGATCTCCAAAAAGTCCTGGACAATCATTCCAAGGTATTTGAGACTCCCAAAGGTCTCCCACCTATGCGTGATCATGATCATGCTATTCATCTGATTCCAGGAAGTGTTCCTCCAAACATCAGGCCGTACAGATATCCATATGTCCAAAAAAGTGAAATTGAACGTATGGTTGCAGAAATGCTAGAGGCTGGTATAATTCAACCGAGTCAAAGTTCTTTCTCTGCTCCAGTAGTATTGGTGCACAAGAAGGATGGATCATGGCGCATGTGTCCAGATTATAGGGAGCTCAACAAGCTCACTATTAAAGATAAGTTCCCCATTCCTGTCATTGATGAATTACTGGATGAATTGCATGGATCAATTTACTTCACCAAGTTGGATCTTCGTTCGGGATATCATCAAATCAGAATGAAGATTGAAGACATTCCGAAAACGGCATTTAGAACTCATGAGGGTCATTATGAATTTTTGGTCATGCCTTTTGGCCTTACCAATGCACCTTCAACATTTCAAGGTTTGATGAATTCAATTTTCAAACCATTCCTTAGAAAATTTGTGTTAGTATTTTTTGATGATATACTAATCTACAGCAAGTCTTGGAAGGATCATGTTGAACATGTTGACAAGGTGCTACAACTATTGGAGGAGAAACAATTATATGCAAAAAGATCCAAATGTTTCTTTGGAGTCCAGGAGGTGGAATATTTGGGTCATATTGTATCTCATGAAGGAGTTAAGGTAGACCCTAGCAAAATTAAAGCCATTAAGGAATGGAAAATCCCCACATCCATAAAGCATCTGCGAGGATTTCTTGGGTTGACAGGGTATTATCGCAAGTTTGTTAAGAATTATGGGAGAATAGCAGCACCTCTAACAACATTATTGAAGAAAGATTCATTTTCATGGACTCCGGAAGCAACAAAGGCCTTTGAACATCTTAAAGAGGCAATGTGCCAAGCACCGGTCTTAGCTACACCGGACTTCACAAAAACCTTTATTGTGGAATGTGATGCTTCAGGAAATGGAATTGGTGTTGTTCTAATGCAAGATGAAAGACCCATTGCTTTTGAAAGTCGTCCAATCAAGGGAAAGTTTTTAAGCAAAGCTATTTATGAGAAGGAAATGTTGGCAATACTCCATGCACTTAAGAAATGGCGACCCTACCTAATGGGAAGACACTTCAAGGTAAAAACGGATCATGATAGCCTTAAATACTTTTTAGAACAAAGATTATCCTCTGAAGAGCAACAAAAGTGGGTCACAAAGATGTTGGGTTATGACTTTGAAATCATCTACAAAAAAGGGAAGCAAAATGTGGTGGCAGATGCACTCTCAAGAAAGGATGAGGATGTGGAAGCATTGTTGTGTGCCATTTCTATTATCCAACCAGATTGGATAAACGAAGCAAAGGAGGAATGGAAGAATGACGAAGAAGTGTGGGCACTTATTCGAAAGCTACAACAAGATTCCAGTACTTCTGATACATTTAGCTGGCAAAATGATTCGTTATGGTACAAAGATCGCTTATACCTCTGTAAGAATTCCCAGCTAAAACAAAAGATTCTTATGGAATTGCACACTTCTCCCTTAGGAGGGCACTCAGGATTTTTAAAAACTTACCACAGGGTTAAGAAGGAATTTTTTTGGGATGGCCTTAAATCAGATATTCAAAAGTTTGTGGCGGAATGTTTGGTTTGCCAACAAAATAAAGTTGAAACAATTAAGACACCGGGTCTATTACAACCTTTATCCATTCCAAGCCAACGTTGGGAGGAGGTTTCAATGGATTTTATCACAGGTTTACCCAAGTCTGAGGGAAAGAGTGTCATCATGGTGGTAGTTGACAGACTTACCAAGTATGCACACTTTTGTGCATTATCACATCCATTTAAAGCCAGTACAGTTGCATTTATGGAAACAGTTCAAAAGCTACATGGAAACCCAAAGATTATTGTAAGTGACAGAGATCCCATTTTCACTGGAAATTTTTGGACAGAATTATTTTCTTGTCTTGGTACTCAGTTAGCTCATAGCTCATCTTATCATCCTCAATCTGATGGGAAAACTGAGATAGTAAACAAATGTTTGGAAGGATATCTTCGTTGCTTTGTATCTGATAAACAGACACAATGGGTCAAATGGTTGCCTCTGGCTGAATGGTGGTATAACACTTCCTTCCATACAGCAACAAAAATGACCCCATTTATGGCACTTTATGGGTATCAACCACCATCCATCACATCATATTTAAGAGAAAATTCTAAGGTTCAGGCAGTGGAACATCACATCGAACATCAACAACAAGTCCTCCAACTCTTAAAGGATAACCTCGTGTTGGCACAAAATAGAATGAAACAACAGGCAGATCAACATCGCAGTGAAAGAAGTTTTGATGTAGGTGATTGGGTATTCCTACGGCTACAACCATATAAGCAAATGTCCCTAAAGCAAGCTAAGAAGGATAATAAATTATCACCAAAGTATTATGGTCCATACAAGGTGTTGGAAAAGATTGGTACTATGGCATACAAATTGGAGCTTCCTGCAGCTTCTCGATTGCACCCAGTTTTCCATGTTTCATGTTTAAAGAAGGTTATAGGCGACAAGCTCCCAGTTCAAACAATATTGCCAGAACTTGAAGAGGAAGGAAAAATTATATTGGAACCGGAAGCAGTCACAAAAACAAGAACTCGACAGCTACGAAATCGATCAATTTCAGAGTATCTTATCAAGTGGAAGAACTTATCCGCTGAAGATTCCACATGGGAGGATGAGAATTTTATGCAGAAGTATCCAGAACTGCTCAAGCATTGAGGACAACACTTTTTTGAAGGAGAGGGGCATGTTGGGTCCCTATAATACTAGTGATTACCCCATTACTATTGTAGTTATACCCCTTATTTATATTGTTGTGCCCCTATTACCCCCATATTGTTATTTCTGTGCCCCATAGAATCCCTCTATTGTTATTTTTGTGGCTTTATATTATTATTGTTAGGTCGGCTGGATTATATTGTGACTCCTTAGACTCCTATATATAGAAAGGAGGTTTTGTCATTTGTATCATCCAAGAATTGTTCATTTATGTAATGTAAAGGAGGTTGCCCCCTCGAAGAGGCTGAATTCTAAGGTGTTGATCTATCTTTTCTATCTTTTCTTGAGCTGGTTTCATAACAGCATCATGCAAGGGATAGCTAACTAACATTGGGACAGCTGTATGGTACTTAGCAGCAAATACAACAAGCTTCCAATGTTATAGCTAGCATGTAAGGGACGGCTAGCATGCAACAACAGGCATGCTAAGGACAACAAGCAAGCTAGGGACAACAAGCAAGGAAGGTGCAGCCAACACATAGGTCAAGATGGAAACATGGTTCAACAATGGCACATAATGTAGTACAGTGATAGGTACAGTCCTGATTAATGAAGCATGATGGAATGTCGCATAGTAGTCATTGAGTGTAGATCGACGATGAGTACAACATTGGGTGCAGATCCGTGATAAGAGCAGCTCAATGATTGAAGCAGCACAATAACAGGAGCAACAACATGAAGTGCATAGCATGGTCATTAAGGTCTAGCACTGTGATGATAAGTACAGCATGGTGCAACATGGTGAGGTGCAGCAAGTGGATGAGATGTAGCACTATGATGGGTGAAGGAGTCACCTTGGAGAATCAGTTGAAGCAACATGTCTTCAACTGATCTCATGTAGATATAGAAAGTCAAAATGTTTACTTCTATTGTAAATGTACTATCTCTCTCTTTCTCTGCTAAACTATTGAAGAACATAGAAGAATAATTTATCAAGGGTTTCCCCACATTGGGGTTTGTCCCTGGCTAGCGCCACATCTTGTGTCCTCTTGTCTTGGCTTGTCTTCTGCAATTTATATTTATTTTCTATCTGGAGTTTACTTTAATGCTGATGTGATTTCTAATTTGGAAAAGATATTGAGCTAACTATGAAAATTGAAATAAATTTCTCTAGCAAAGAATATACCTAAATTAACATGGTATCAGAGCTGAGGTGAAGACAATGCCCAAGCAAGAGTGAAAGAGCAATCACCAAAGATAGTTGGGAAACGACAAAAGGAACAATGGATTCCTCATCCCTCTTCAAATTCACCGAGGGTGAAGTAAAAGCAGAGAATATTATCAGAATGGTGCAGCGGAAGTTTTTGATGGCCTACCCAAAGATCACTTCATTGGGAATTTCAGATCTAAGGGTGGAAGGCAAGGCGGATGCCTTGGTTGCAATAAGTTCGGCCATTATGCGAAGGAGTGTCCGAATGGCAGAGACACATCTCTTGATGAAGATAAAAATCATTCCAGGGACATCTTCAATGATCAAAGGAATGACAGGTCATGCAGGTCATCAAGGAAATGGTCAACTCTTCAAAGAAAGTAAGGAATCCCAGGTATGAAGAATAAAATGTTGCTTATGATAAGATAAAGAAGCGTTATCTTGTATTGGCCCTCTCCTTCAGATTCTTTGGGAATCTAGCTTATTGATTGTAGTGCTTCAAGGCACTTCATCAGATAGATGGGTGCACTCTCTAATTTGGTAGAGATGGAAACAATCGTGGGATTATACTTGGAGCTGATGCCACCTATCCTGGAAAGGGTGTAGGGAATGTTATCCCTCAATTGAATGAGGGTAAATCAATTCATTTACATAATCTCTTTTATGTACCTAATCGCAAGAAGAACCTTGTGTCCATTTCAGCAATGGAAGTCAAAGGTTTCAGGGTGGCACTCATCGATGGAAAGGTATGTGTTTGAAAATAGAATTTTCAAAGATGTTTTTGAGTTCAGGGTTGTATCAAGTTGTAGGAAGTCCACTACGGACCATGTCCATTGACACATAGCACTGAAGGTCTGTGAGTTAGATGGTGACAGGGATGCCTGAATTCAAAAAGAGCATGAAAGTACATGTTTGAGATGTACCAAAGGAAAATCTTACAAGGGGACCATTCTACTCATGTAGCAAGTCCACAAGTTTGGAACAACCAGAGGAGTTTGAGATTAATGATCGGGAATCTCATGTATATAGGTGGAAGAAATCACTCTATGGCTTGAAGCAAAAAACCCCGGGCATAGTATGAGAGAATTGATAGCTATCAGATGAAGCTGAGATTCACTAGGAATGAAACTGATCCAAACCATTACCCGAAGGTTGTGGATGATAGACCTCTCATACTGGCACCTTATGAGGATGACCTATTTCTGACAGGTGCATACCCTCTCATTTGCAGAAGTAAAAGGGAGTTGGATTCCGAATGTGGAATGATAAACTGCAAGCCTGTGACTACCTCGAGGATATTAACTATCAGAAGTTATATGGTAGTTATGTCAGACCAGATTTAGGAAATGCCTATGAGTTTCATAAACTTATTCACGTTGATGTTCTTGGTGAACTTTTGTCTAGACATATATTTTGCAGTTAGCATGGTGAGCTCATATTTGGTTGAGCCTCACTGGATTGGTGCCAAGAATATTATGAGATATCTTCGGAGCACAATCTCTCATGGATTGAGATACACTGCTGGAAATATGAAACTGTATGATTATTCAAATGCTGAGTGGGCAGGCAATGTGGAGGATCACTAGAGCACTTCTCAATGCTGGTTCTCTTTGGATTCTACTTCGACATCATGGATGAGCAGGAAGAAAAAATCGGTTGCTATAAGCACTGCCGAGACCGAATACACAGCTATGAGTATGATGTCGTGTGAAGTTGCATGGTTGGAGAAGCTCTTAAGTGAGCTATTTGTACACATGATGAATACCACTGTGATTCTCTGTGACAACTAGAGGTGGGATTTTATTATTGAGGAATCTCGTATTTGATGATTTCTCCAGCAGATAAACATCAGATATTGCCTTATCTGGGATATGGTAAGTCAATGAATGAGGAGGCTACATCACATTGAGACTGATGTACAGGTGTTTTTGTCAAAGCCTCAGGGAAAGGTCAAATCTGTAACTTTCCCAAATGACTTGGAGTCATTGAGAGACCTTCTTATAAAGGTCCTGCTTGTTGCATGCATTGAGCTTTGGAAGCTCTGGGGGGCTTGGGGTACTTACTGGAGTAACATACGACCACAGGGCGACTCACCCTCCCCTGGTGGTGCGCTATGGAACAGGATGATTCGTTCTCCGTGGCGACTATGGAACAGGATGATACGTTCTCCTGTGGACTAGGATGATTCATTCTCTGTGGTGACTGTGGAACAAGATGATTTGTTCTCCTGTGGGCCAGGATGATTCATTCTCTATGGAGACTATGGAACAATATGATTTGTTCTCATGTGGGCCAGGATGATTCGTTCTCCGTGGTGACTGTGGAACAGGATGACTCGTTCTCCTATGGTCCAGGATGAGTCATTCTCTGTGGCGACTGTGGTACATGGTGATTCGTTCTCTTGTGGGTCAGGATGATTCGTTCTTTGTGGCGACTATGGAACAGGATGATTCGTTCTCCTGTGGGCCAGGTTGATTCGTTGTCCATGGTGACTGTGGAATAGGATGATGCGCTCTCCATGGTGATTGTGGAACATGATGATTCGTTCTCCTATGGGCTATGATGATTTGTTCTCCATGGCAAATGTGGAGCATGATGATTCATTCTCCATGGTATCCATTGGCAGGATGATTCATTCTCCTGTGGACAGGATGATTCGTTCTCCTATCGAGGCATCCTACCCATGCAGTCTGGGACTCATGGGAAGTACCTCTCATCTGATCAATGAGCAGGGAAATGAGGATAGGGACCATAGTAGTTATATAGATGGACGCATCATTGTATCTATTGTACTCCCTCTGCTAGGATGATCTCCATTGATCTAGGATCAATGAAACTAATCTGGGATCAATATGAGTGGTTTGAGACACTCTCTTGTGATATTGATCTGGGATCAATGAAACTGATCTGGGATCAATGAAACTGATATGGGATCAGTATGAGTGGTTTGAGACACTCTCTTGTGATATTGATCTGGGATCAATAAAAATGATTTCGTGTTATGAAACCAGCTCACAAAAGGATAGAAAAGAGAGATCAACGCCTTAGAATTCAGCCTCTTCGAGGGGGCAACCTCCTTTACATTACACAAATGAGCAATTCTTAGATGATTCAAATGACAAAGCCTCCTTTCTATATATAGGAGTCTAAGGAGTCACAATATAACCCATCTAACCTAACAATAAAAATATAAAGCCACAAAAATAACAATAGAGGGATTCTATGGGGCACATTAATTACAATATGGGGACAATAGGGGCACAACAATATTAATAAGGGATACAACTACAATAGTAATGGGGTAATCACTAGTATTATAGGGACCCAACATGCCCCTCTCCTTCAAAAAAGTGTTGTCCTCAATGCTTGAGTAGTTCTGGATGCTTCTGTATACAATTCTCATCCTCCCATGTGGAATCTTCAGCGGATAAGTTCTTCCACTTGATAAGATACTCCGAAATTGATCGATTTTGTAACTATCGAGTTCTTGTTTCTGTGACTGCTTCTGGTTCCAATATATTTTTTCCTTCCTCGTCAAGTTCTGGCAATATTGTTTGAACTGGGAGCTTGTCACCTATAACCTTATTTAAACATGAAACATGAAAAACTAAGTGCAATTGAGAAGCTGCAGGAAGCTCCAATTTGTATGCCATAGTACCAATCTTTTGCAACAACTTGTACGGACCATAATACTTTGGTCATAATTTTTTATCCTTCTTAGCTTGCTTGAGGAACATTTGCTTAGATGGTTGTAGCCGTAGCAATACCCAATCACCTACATAAAAACTTCTTTTCCCGCGATGTTAATCTACCTGTTGTTTCATTCTATTATGTGCCAACGCGAGGTTATCCTTTAAGAGTTGGAGGACTTGTTGTTGATGTTCAATGTGATGTTCCACTGCTTGAACCTTAGAATTTTATCCTAAATATGATGTGATCGATGGTGGCTGATATCCATAAAGTGCCATAAATGGAGTCATTTTTGTTGCTGTATGGAAGGAAGTGTTATACCACCATTCATCCAGAGACAACCATTTGACCCATTGTGTCTGTTTATCAGATACAAATCAACGAAGATATCCTTCCAAACATTTTTTTACTATCTCAGTTTTCCCATCAGATTGAGGATGATAATATGAGCTATGAGCTAACTGAGTACCAAGACAAGAAAATAATTCTTTCCAAAAATTTCTAGTGAAAATGGGATCTCTGTCACTTACAATAATCTTTGGGTTTCCATGTAGCTTTTGAATTGTTTCCAAAATGCAGTAGAAACTGTACTGGCTTTAAATGGATGTGATAATGCACAAAAGTGTGCATACTTGGTAAGTCTATCAACTACCACCATGATGACACTCTTTCCCTCAGACTTGGGTAAACATGTGATAAAATCCATTGAAACCTCCTCCCAATGTTGGCTTGGAATGGATAAAGTTGTAATAGACCTGGCGTCTTGATTGTTTCAACTTTATTTTGTTGGAAAACGAAACATTCCGCCACAAACTTTTGAATATCTGATTTAAGGCCCTCCCAAAAAAATTCCTTCTTAACCCTATGGTAAATTTTTAAAAATCCTGAGTGCCTCCTAAGGGAGAAGTGTGCAATTCCATAAGAATAATTTGTTTTAGCTGGGAATTCTTACAAAGGTATAAGCGATCTTTGTACCATAACGAATCATTTTTCCAGCTAAATGTATCAGGCGTACTGGAGTCTTGTTGTAACTTTCAAATAAGTGCCCACACTTCTTCTTCATTCTTCCATTCTTCCCTTGCTTCGTTTGTCCAATCTGGTTGGATAATAGAACTGGCGCACAACAATGCTTCCACATCCTCATCCTTTCTTGAGAGTGCATCTGCCACCACATTTTGCTTCCCTTTTTTGTAGATGATTTCAAAGTCATAACCCGACATCTTTGTGACCCACTTTTGTTTCTCTTCAGAGGATAATATTTGTTCTAAAAAGTATTTAAGGCTATCATGATCCGTTTTTACCTTGAAGTGTCTTCCCATTAGGTAGGGTCTCCATTTCTTAAGTGCATAGAGTATTTCCAACATTTCCTTCTCATAAATAGCTTTGTGTAAAAACTTTCCCTTGATTGGACGACTTTCAAAAGAAATGGGTCTTTCATCTTGCATTAAAACAACACCAATTCCATTTCCTGAAGCATCACATTCCACAATAAAGGTTTTTGTGAAGTCTGGTGTAGCTAAGACCGGTGCTTGGCACATTGCCTCTTTAAGATGCTCGAAGGCCTTTGTTGCTTCTGAAGTCCATGAAAATGCATCTTTCTTCAATAATGTTGTTAGAGGTGCTACTATTCTCCCATAATTCTTAACAAACTTGCGATAATACCCTGTCATCCCGAGAAATCCCCGTAGATGCTTTATGGATGTGGGGATTTTCCATTCCTTAATGGCTTTAATTTTGCTAGGGTCTACCTTAACTCCTTCATGAGATACAATATGACCCAGATGTTACACCTCTTGTACTCCAAAGAAACATTTGGATCTTTTTGCATATAATTGTTTCTCCTCCAATAGTTGTAGCACCCTATCAACATGTTCAACATGATCCTTCCAAGACTTGCTATAGATTAGTATATCATCAAAAAATACTAACACAATTTTTCTAAGGAATGGTTTGAAAATGGAATTCATAAAACCTTGAAATGTTGAAGGTGCATTGGTAAGGCCAAAAGGCATGACCAAAAATTCATAATGACCCTCATGAGTTATAAATGCTGTTTTCGGAATGTCTTCAGTCTTCATTCTGATTTGATGATATCCTGAATGAAGATCCAACTTGGTGAAGTAAATTGATCCATGCAATTCATCTAGTAATTCATCAATGACAAGAATGGGAAACTTATCTTTAATAGTGAGATTGTTGAGCTCCTTATAATCCAGACACATGTGCCATGATGCATCCTTCTTGTGCACCAATACTACTGGAGCAGAGAAAGAACTTTGACTCGGTTGAATTATACCAGCCTCTAGCATTTCTACAACCATACGTTCAATTTCACTCTTTTGGGCATAGGGATATCTGTACAGCCTGATGTTTGGAGGAACACTTCCTGGAATCAGATGAATAGCATGATCAAGATCATGAATAGGTGGGATACCTTTGGGAGTCTCAAATACCTTGGAATGATTGTCCAAGACTTTTTGGAGATCTGGAGAAATAGATGATTCCAATGTGGAAACATCTAGCGAACATAATTGTGCAATTACACCTCTTTGTTCCTTTTTTAGAAGCTTTGTCATACCGTTAGAGCTTATTATCTTTCCCAGTTTCCCTGCAATACCCCTTGATTCAAATTCCTTTCCTTCCATAGAAAATTTCATGAAAAGTTCATGAAAATTAAAAGCTATTGTACCAAGGATTGTAGCCATTGAACTCCTAGTACAACATCAACACCTCCCATTGGAATGGAAAGCATTGGGCTAGTCAATACATATTCTCCCATGGATAGCTTGATATTATGGCACTTTCCAGAGCAATTTATTGTTCCTCCATTTGCAACCATCACTTGACACTCTGGTGCTGGATATAAGAAGCAATTCAATTCTTTTGCTACCTTACAATGAATAAAATTGTGGGTACTTCCTGAATCAATCAACACTATTACCTTTTTCTTCTTGATTTGTCTTTCTATCTTGATGGTTTGAGGAGTGGTAATTCCCACCAATGCATTACAAGATATGGTCAGATTCATTTCTTCTTTATCTAGGCTTTGTTCGTTGAGTATATCCTCTTCTTTTGATCTTTCTTGCTCCTTTTCTTCTTCCTCTTCACAATCTATGTAGAATAATTTCTTCTCAGCACACTTATGACCTTTAGTGTATTTGCTATCACAACTGTAACAAAGCCCTTTTGATATTTTTTCTTCCAATTGTTGTGGTGTCAACCTTATAGGTTGTGGAAGACTAGGGACAACAACACTTCCATCTTTATAGTTGTGAGTGGTATGCTTCCTGGTTGCCATAATTTTTCTTTCCATTTTTCTTGCTAACCTGAATGCCTTCTCTAATGAATCAGGTTCCCAAAGGCGAACATCATGTTGGATATTATCCTTTAAAGTCCCTATGAACACATCAAACCTATGCTCCTCTGGAATATTTTTTACCCTTATGTTCAATTTTTGGAACTCTTCAACGTGCTCCATTATTGAACCCTTTTGTTTGAGACTTATCAATTGGCTAAAAAAAGTGTTGCTTTTTGTATCCTCATAATGTGCTGTCAATTCTTCCATAAAAATTGCCCAAGTGATAATTTTTTTACGAGAGCAAAGCCATTGATACCATACAAACTGATTTGGTTCCAAATATAAAGTTGCAATACGTACCTTTTATGTGTTTTGCACATTATTGAGATCGAAAAATTTCTCCATCTGTAATATCCATGTTGCGGGATCCTTGCCATCAAACTTCCTCATATCGATTTTTGGAATATGGTAGGTATTTGATCCAACATTAGAGTCTATGGAATCATGATTAACATTTATTTTGTTCTCATCATGAGTTTCCTTTACTACCCTTTCACCATTAGTGACCATTTCTTGTAGCAACTTATTCATATTTATCTTCAATTCTTCCATCTTATCATCCATGCCATCAATTTTAGTGTCCATACCATTCATCTTAGATTCCATGCCATCCATCTTAGCTTCTACGCCTTTCTTTAAACAATCCATCTTAGCTTCTACACCTTTCTTTAAACCATCCATCTTAGCTTCTACATCTTTCCTTAAACCATCCATCTTAGATTCTGTTGCTTTTTGTGCAAGTGACACTTGTTGCACTTGGTCTCGTAATTTTGATATATCATCTTGCATTTCTTCCTCTTCTTCATGAGTCATGCTAGAGCTTTCAGGTTGCTTACTAGGTGTTTATTGGGCAATTTATTGGGCTTAAATTGCTGCATTAAATTATCAACCAAGGAAACTCATAAGCTTGTGATGGTGCCAACAATATATATGCAAGAGTAGGCAACTAACTCTATGTCTAGCTAAATTATTTACGATTCAATATAATATGCAAGGGAAGAGGCTCCTAACTAAGGAGGTCCTGGTTGTCCTTCCCTACAGTATCATAGAGAAATCATTGATTACATAAAACTAGAAACTTGAAATGAAGACAAGAGAATGAACTTAATTGTTGTTCAGATTCAAGTAGAGAGAGAGACTAACTTAGTCTCTTGATTGTCCTCTCATGTACTAATCCAAACTAAACTAAGATCCATTCATAAGCATGAGAAATGAAATGACTTGAAACATAAAAGCACAAAAGAATGAATTTCAATTACCATATAAATCAATGGAGAGAGAGCCTAACTTAGACTCTTGGTATCTCCTCATATGATACTTGAAACATAAAAGCAAAAGAATGAATTTTAATTATCGTGCAAATCAAATGGAGAGAGAGCCTAACTTAGACCCTTGGTTGTTCTCTCATATGCTAATAAGATTCTAATTTAAAACTCATTCATCAATCTCAAACAAATCCTCAAACATCTAAGCAATTAAATGAAATAAGATCTAATATGAAATAAAATGTTTCTCTCATCCTTTTAGAGTGAGCTCAATTCTCTTAAGAACAAGACAAATTATTCCATATACTACATTAAGGAAACTTATATCTGAAAACTACATAATGGAAATAAAACTACATAATGGAAATGTATGTAAAATGGAGCTTTATTCTATTCCATCATAAGCTGGATACATGCTCTAAGAGTCCTCCCTTTGGAATGGAGGAGGTACTCCTATTTATACAATGGGATGAGATAACAAACTCATAATGATGATCCACTAATCTCTCTTTAGTTCCATACATTTCTCAACCATCTAGACACATAGCCCTATCCTCCATGATTTTCTCCATGAGGTCCATGATCTTCTCCATGAGGCTTATCTTATCAAATTCGAATTTGATCATTCAAGGCCACATAAAGATGCCCTGGAAGCTTCCTTTGTACCTACACATGTCAACAAACTCATTCTAATTGTTAGGTATAAGTATAATCATATTATTTTCTAAAGTTTAGCCATAAATTCACTTAAAAATGTTTAGAATTAATAAACTTTGGAAAAGCATAGTTATAACCCAATAATGAGGTAAATGGAATGATGTGGAAGTGGAATGGAGGTGACATGAAGGTAAAATGTGAAGATATTGGTGAATAATGGAGTGAAAATAGGGACCATTTTGAGGCCCAACATCTGCCCCAAACTGAAGGTATTGCATGTCCTCATGCAATCTATTACATTACTTTTCGATATTTGAGCTTTGGCTTAAACTCTGCATGATATCATTTACTTAACTTTTGCAAAGCGTTTTTGATGAACTGCAACTTGGTTGGTTCTTGTGTTTCAACCATATTTTGTTTGTTGCATTCCATGTATGATCTTTGCATATTGATAATGTGATTTTTGTTGCAGAGTATTGTTGTAGGAATGCATCATGGTTGGTTCTTGTGTAACAACCATGATTGTATTGGCATCCAATTATATTTTAAATACTTTTGTCAAAGCCATTTGTATGCTCATGTAATAGTGAATATATTTTGAAGGTAAGTGGGGTTTAGAATGTGATATATGAATGTGACAAAGCATGTATGTAAATGTATCTTTCCCCTTAAACAAATGGTTTGGATAGTTATGTGAAATGGGGAAAGAAAGGGGAAAGGAAGTGAAGTTTTTCCAAAAATTATTATTCTAACTTTTCAAGCAATTTAATGGTTAAAAGCTAGAAAATATCATACCTTAACTTACCCTTCCAAAAATGGATGAGAGTTGTGCACGTGTGGCTGCAAAAACTGATGTTCATCTTTACTTGGTTGTGAAAATGGTGGATGAAATCGAAAGAGTGAATCTTTTATTGTTGCTGCATCTGCTGCTAGATCTGATGTTGGATCTTCTGCTGAATGTTTGGGATCTGCTGCTAAATGCTGCTAAAAATGTATAAGTCTTGGAAGGTATACAAAATATAGAAGTTACAATTGACTTGTCCTCAAGTCATGACAAACTGAAAAACAATGAAAGGAAACCATCTTCATCTGCTACAAAATTTGGGTCTTCAAGTCTTCAACACTCAATGGCACAAATCTTTCCATGTGAATAAATGTGTTGATGTCGAACATGGAAAGAAGTCATTGGATTACCGACCATTGATGAATTTTGTTAACCAATGCGAGACAAACTCACCGTTAATGTCAATGAGTGCCAAGGTGCCTAAGTACATCTTTCGAAGTGCGAATAGATGGGCTGATGTCGAGCCACTTGCAAGATCCAACGATCAAGGGACATTGCTGTATTCCCATGATTGCTGGCGAGAGAGCCTGTCATTAAGGCATACAAGCCTCAAGGTACTGATAATGACTCTAGTCTTTATCCCAGATAAGGTGCTGAGGTGCTGAGGTCGATGGGTCAAGACTTGTTAGAAGGGAGGTCTTAAGGAATCCTCCATCATCTAAAATGAGTATGAAATAATGATTTTGAAGGACCATAGATGGAAAATTTGCATTGAAGCAGGGTTTATTTGGAAGAAAAGGAAAATGGGGTGACTCAGCTTTGTAAGGGAGCTGAATGAATTTATTCACGGGCTTACAGGTTAGTGAAAGAGACAGGAAAACCACTGTGAAGGAAAATAGAATGGAAAATTTATCAAGGTTTTATTTGAAAATATGGAAAGGAAAATGGAATGGAAATTTTATTGACTAGAGAAGTGGGAATGCAATGAAGTTTTTATTTACTGAAAATTAGTAGAAGTATAATGGCGAATGTAAAGGGAAATGAGGTGAATGTTTATTAACTAAAGAAGCATGGATGCAATGAAGATACTGGCATCTAAAATGCTTGCAAGTGATGGATATGATGACACTCTCCCTCTTGGCTTATCCGAAAGCATGTCCTCATGCTTGAAATGGGGTCTTTAAAAGACACCGTTTGCTTGTGCTCATTTGTTTATCTTCCTCGAACCTGCAAAAACTTAGTACTTTTTCTGCAATAAAATGTAAGTTTATCATAATAGATAGGTGATCAATCTCACTATTTATGACATTTACAAAAAGAAACTGAGAATTGGTACTAATGAAACAAATTCTTGAAAGAAAAATCAAAAGAATTTTTACCTATCTCGAAACTAGTGCCTCATTTTACCTGTTATGTCTTGTCAGCAATTTCGTCAATCTTGAACTGTTTCAAACTATTTTGAAAGCTTTCTCGTTGTGTATATCTCGCCAAGACCTTTCCAATGACGCTTGAATCGTCAAAATCCGATGTCGTATGAGAAAGTTGTGCTTATTTGAAATTCGGGTGAAACAGTGAAGTTTGTCATAAAATTTCTGAGTTGCAGGATTGCGCCTTTCCTGCACTTAAAATTTCTGTCTATCTTCTTTGGCTAAGCCATGGCATAAGATTTTCCAGGTTTTGATGCCTTTCGATTTTATTCATGATTCCTCGATCTTGTATTTGCCAAAATTCATTGTCTTTGCCAAAAAATGTCCATTTGCAATTTTCATTTAAAAAAACTGATCTTTAAAACTAAAATTTATTTTGTACACGATGCCAGCAACAATCCTTTATTCAAAAACATCATCAATGCACTGAAATAAAAGTCTTCCTCATTGTTTCTAAGATCCAATAATTCAATGTTGAATTTGCAGCTTGTAACTTGTCACAACAAGGCTAGGAAAATATGGAAGGGCATTTTCCAACTTGTTTCATAAAGGAGACTCAACAGAATGGCATAACAAAGCTCCAAACTGATTTCTCATTTTGTAAGAGCAAAGCTTAATCAATAGGGAAATCTCTTAAAGCACAAAAGCTTGCAAGATGCAACATCATGATAATTGGGTCTTTTCATTTCCCACTCCTATTGAAATTCTTTTATTACAACATTATCATTTAATTTTACAACACCCTTTTAGCAGCGTTAGTATTTATTTTTACAGTGAAGTGATTATCAATTCTTTGATGACAACGAACATCAACATGAAGCCAGTTCAATCTGTAAATAACAATATAATCTCGTCTTTTGGAATTCTTCAACAGAAGGCCAATTGTAAAAGAACAGAGATGAAAGAAGGCCAATCCATATGAATAAATTTCGAGAGATCTGACTTGAAACTGATAGATTACACAAGCTGATGAAGATCACTGGAGATCATACTTACAAATTCCCTGCGTTGCAGAAGCAATTAATTCAAAAATGGCCCATCATAAAATCCTTCTTCCTGTGAGATAGTCACCATATAATCCCTGTGACAAAAGAGTTGAAGCCACATTCCAAACAAAATGTGAAAGCCGAAGAATGCCACATAAAGGCAGGCCAATGGTAAAAAGGTAAACCTAAGAAATGACGAAGTTCTGGGTGCCATTGGCAATGTTGGGCCCAACAAAACTGCAAAAATGCATTTGAATTGAGGCTCTATATGTAAATCATCATGCAATACTTGTTTTCGGCCCAATAACCAAGATACAATACTGTTCCATAATGAATATTCAGCACTCTGCTTTTATTAATGAATGCAATCAACCTGAAACTCCTGTCACATTGTTTGATAAATGAAAATGAACCAGTGTAGTTGTAAGCTTGGTTGGCTATACGTTTTACAAAACTACACAAAGTTCCTTATTTCATGCAATCAAAATTTATGAACAGACTCTGTTTTGAATTCCCGCGGAAGATTTTTCATGCACAACTGAGTTCATTTCATTTTTCTACCTCCTACGTTTATCTCTAACGATGTCACAGTGTTATTGGTTGTGCAATTAAGCCTATTGCATGTGCGTTTAAACTCACTGTATAAACACTTTTTTTTTAAGCAAACTTGGCGATTTCATGGAATATCGAAATCGATTTACTGGACTGTATGGCACTGACAGGTGTAGTTCTAGGCTCAGTGAACTACATGTTTTCAAAACTTCACTCATTTATTATTTCAACATGCAATCAATCATAATAAACACTCTGTTTTGTGGAGAACCGAGATCTTGTCATGATTTTTTTATTTTTATTTTTCACCTTACAGTTAACAACGCATTCCCCGTGCCTGATTTGTGCAAGAAAATTCACTGGCTGTGATAAACTATCGTTATTCCTCTACAACGTGGCTCAATGAACCTGATATTTGATTAACAACAACGAAACTTGCCGAAATTTCTGGGAAATGGTTGTGGCAGCGTGTATCTTAAAATCTATAAGTGGCAGAGGATTTTATGCATAAGAAATATGGAACATAAAATCTGGGATTCTTTGCATAAGTTACGGCTTGGCATTATCTACTTATCTCTCCACGTCTCAGCTATTTTTATCATCCGTTGGGAAAAAGTTTTGCTTCTCGCATCTATCGTCTTGCCTGAGCCTCAAACAGCTGTGATGGGAACAAACTTACGGTTCTGAGCATCCACAATGGCAGAGCTCTTTGCTGTTAATACGCACAGGGTTTATTTATGCTTGTTTCAAAACGTTTTTACAATTGGCTGTAGTTGTACAGGGCTTTTTTTACCAAAACGTTTTGACCATTCCATTGTTTGGTTGCTGTCCTTTGACCATTATACTGTGCACAGACCATTAAGCTTTGTTGCATATCAAATCACCATACCGTGTACTTAGCTGGAATGCGCTGTGGCTTATTTCTCCAATCCGTTGTAGCTTTCCTGCAACCAACCCGCACTACCGTGACATTATTATGCTCCAGGCTGCTTTCATCATTCAAATTCCCGTTTAATTATAGATTTACCTTCATGCGCATTGTGGCTGTGTTTCTATACCATTCACGGCATTCCCAACACATCATGAACTTGCATGCAGAGGCTGATGCATTGAACAGTTTTAACAAATGGTGTTTTTATTTTATTTTATTTTTAGTTTATTTTATTTTAATACTCTCAGCCTTTTTATGTTCTTTATTGTTTGATCCGATGTTCATGTTTTTTTTTAATATATATATAATTAAAAACGTTGTGTTGTGTGATTTTATGTTTGGTTTTTAATTATATATATATTCATGTTTTATTTCAATGTTTCCAACCTAGTTTCGTTGGTTTGAATGAATTGGTGTTTTTTTTATGTGTTTTATTGTTTTATTTAATATATATGAATTTTTGTTTTGTTTTTATTTTTTAATTTGTTTTTAATTTTTTTTTGCATTTTTTATATTATTATGTGTTTTAGAAAAATCTAATTAAGATAGATTTATTTATTTATTTATTTTTAAATGATTTAGTTACTTTGAGACAAATCTAAGTTGGAGATCAAAATTTAAACCCATTCTCAGAATGGATAGTAAATTTAGATCTCTTAGTTATGTATCTAGATCTATGATTTTATTGTAAAATTTGAAGGCTAACTTATTCAATTTCCTTTTCTGATCTTCCAGGTCGCAACAAGGCGCAGGAAGAGAGCATACTTCGGAGCTTTGTCAATTCTTTATACATTTGAAATTGTGAATTTGAAAACATAGTAAGAAGAATTGATCTCAAACCTCAAATTTTAGTGCTCCGGACTCCATTTGTTTTCCTTCCCACAAATATCCCTTTAATTGTAGCTTCCTGTCAATGGTTAATGAATGAGGTGGCTCTTACTGCACCACCAAAATTCCAAGAAATAAATAAAATAAAATCAAAAACTAAAAAAAACTTTCCACACTTGTTTTTATTTTCCTATTCTATCCTACTCCCTTTTGAGAAAGAGATTTTTATTTTTATTTTCAAGTGTAGGAGTATTTCCAAAGAAGCCATTTATGGATCAAAGTCTCTAGTATGCTCACATCCAAATTTGAAAAAGATACCTGAATGTCTGCAAGGATATGAGAGATCAATTTCACATTTGGATTAAATGTTAGGATTCGTTGAAGAATGGATGAATGATGTGGCCTAGTCACCTTTTGAAACCAATCTTCAAAGTAGTCCTCATTCTCTTGACTCTCCTCCAAATGCTTGATCATCATTCTAGATCTCCTCGTACTTGTTTTAAACCATCGAAACCACTTGTCGATAAGGCTTTCATAGGCGTGATTTCCATTCTCATTCAGATCATGCTGCAACTTTTCTTTGTCCTCCTTGTTCTCCTGTTCAAATAATTATTCATCCTTAGATATACAGGATGATTCTTCAAATGTTAATTCATTGTTTTCTTCTAGAGGAGTAGTTAAGCTTTTGGCTACTGTCAAGATCTCTTCTTCACAAGAAGAGGAGATCCTAACACTTGCTAGGATCTGAGTGAGTTGTTCCAAACTTATACTCATCGTTTTTATTGCGTGTTTTTTTTTTTTTTTTTTTTTTTTTAGTGAATGGGGTTTTTTTTTTTTAAAAAAGGACTAAATCTAAAACTAGCTAAATACTAAAACATCAGAAAACTTAAACTCCCTTATGAAGATCCTGTTGTCACCAGGTCTCACAAGTTATTTTGTCTAAAGAGAAATACTAGTACTAAATTAAATTTCTAATGCCTAATCCCTTAGCACCATCCCCGGCAACGGCGCCAAAATGTTGGGCAATTTATTGGGCTTAAATTGCTGCATTAAATTATCAACTAGGGAAACGCGTAAGCTTGTGATGGTGCCAGCAATATATGTGCAAGAGTAGGCAACTAACTCTATGTCTAGCTAAATTATTTACGATTCAATATAATATGCAAGGGAAGAGGCTCCTACCTAAGGAGGTCCTGGTTGTCCTTCCCTACAGTATCATAGAGAAATCATTGATTACATAAAACTAGAAACTTGAAATGAAGACAAGAGAATGAACTTGATTGTTGTTCAGATTCAAGTAGAGAGAGAGACTAACTTAGTCTCTTGATTGTCCTCTCATGTACTAATCCAAACTAAACTAAGATCCATTCATAAGCATGAGAAATGAAATGACTTGAAACATAAAAGCACAAAAGAATGAATTTCAATTACCATATAAATCAATGGAGAGAGAGCCTAACTTAGACTCTTGGTAGCTCCTCATATGATACTTGAAACATAAAAGCAAAAGAATGAATTTTAATTATCATGCAAATCAAATGGAGAGAGAGCCTAACTTAGACCCTTGGTTGTTCTCTCATATGCTGATAAGATTCTAATTTAAAACTCATTCATCAATCTCAAACAAATCCTCAAACATCTAAGAAATTAAATGAAATAAGATCTAATATGAAATAACATGTTTCTCTCATCCTTTTAGAGTGAGCTCAATTCTCTTAAGAACAAGACAAATTATTCCATATACTACATTAAGGAAACTTATATCTGAAAACTACATAATGGAAATAAAACTACATAATGGAAATGTATGTAAAATGGAGCTTTATTCTATTCCATCATAAGCTGGATACATGCTCTAAGAATCCTCCCTTTGGAATGGAGGAGGTACTCCTATTTATACAATGGGATGAGATAACAAAATCATAATGATGATCCACTAATCTCTCTTTAGTTCCATACATTTCTCAACCATCTAGACACATAACCCTATCCTCCATGATTTTCTCCATGAGGTCCATGATCTTCTCCATGAGGCTTATCTTATCAAATTCGAATTTGATCATTCAAGGCCACATAAAGATGCCCTGGAAGCTTCCTTTGTACTTACACATGTCAACAAACTCATTCTAATTGTTAGGTATAAGTATACGCATATTATTTTCTAAAGTTTAGCCATAAATTCACTTAAAAATGTTTAGAATTAATAAACTTTGGAAAAGCATAGTTATAACCCAATAATGAGGTAAATGGAATGATGTGGAGGTGGAATGGAGGTGACATGAAGGTAAAATGTGAAGATATTGGTGAATAATGGAGTGAAAATAGGGACCATTTTGAGGTCCAACAGTGTTTGCATTTTCTTTCCTCGGGGCATCAATTACCGATTCAAACTAATTTTTCAAACCAAGCTTATGCAAAAATTAAAAAAAAAAACTACACACCTTTTTTCACTTTGTAGAAGCTTGATATTGAATCTGATGTATCTCTACAATTTCAGATCATACAATTTTGAAATTGTGATCTATAGTAGCCCTCTGTGTCCTCTTTCCAATGCCACTAGTCTGATCCAAATTGGATTCTCCAAGGAAGGGTTATGCAAAATCTCCCAAGATGACATGATTATAGACTAGTTCAGTGGAGCGAACTTGTACGACGTGCCACGAGTCACTGTTTTGACCTTTGGCTCTGAAAAATATATACGAGAAACTACAGTCTGTCCTCTTTCTATACCTTCTTATGAAATTTAAATCCAATGCTCAGAGAGAAAGTTATGACGATTCTCCCTAGGTCACCTGTTTGGAATGTAATTCAGGAGTCTGCAAAAAGGCCAACTTCCTCAGATCATATCTCTGCACATATAGCGCGAAAAGCTCTGAAATTTGGATTCGAGATTCAACGTGATTTCTTCTCAAATGGGGTTTTTTTTAGCTTCTGAAACGTCGCAGGAAAAAAGTTATAGCGAAAATGCCATGATGACCTGTTTGGAGCAGCAAAACCCTAGAATCCAAAGCTTTGATACCAAATGTTATGAAATCAGCTCACAAAAAGATAGAAAAGAGAGATCAATGCCTTAAAATTCAGCCTCTTCGAGGGGGCAAGCTCCTTTAAATTACACAAATGAGCAATTCTTGTATGATTCAAATGACAAAACCTCCTTTCTATATATAGGAGTCTAAGGAGTCACAATATAACCTAGCCAACCTAACAATAATAATATAAAGCCACAAAAATAACAATAGAGGGATTCTATGGGGCACAGTAATAACAATATGGGGACAATAGGGGAATAACAATATTAATAAGGGATACAACTACAACACTTCGATTTAGTAAGAGTGATGTGACAGACTCTCTTCAGATGGAACTGACTTCAGGTAAGTAGAGAATGGTATGAGACATTTTCAATCAATTCTTCTTCTTCATGGTTCAGCAGAGCAGAGCATAGCAGAGCAGAGCAAAGCAGAGCTCAACAGATCAGAGCAGTTCAGGGCACTGATGGTAGAGATAATATAGTTGGACATATGGATCAGCAGCTGAAGTTCTCCCTAGTTGAGAGGGAGTGTTAAAATTGGAAACTAGGGCCAAACTCCATGCGGGTCATGTTATTTATGGTAGCTGATATTTTTCTTGGATCCCTCTCATCGAGAGGTGTAGGATTGATCTAAAGATCATCTGATTTCGATAAGTATTTATGAAGATATGGATCTATTTTGATTATGGAAAAATTGTCAAGTTGGCCAACAACTTATGTAGGCTCAGAAGCCCAACAGTCATGTCTATTCGACCTCTACGTTTTAGTATAAATAGAAGAGGACTTGAAGTCATTTGTCACACACACACTCACTGTTGTGTTCTCACTTCGTCCTGTTTTGGGTTTGATGAAGATGAGAGCTAGAGGGAGTGCCCTAGGGTATACGCTGCCCTAGATAACATGCCCTAGATATAAATTCAGTCATGGGAGAATAAGCTCTACGTTGCTCAGAAATCCGAAAAAGCCAGAACTGCCAGAAAATCCGGAAAATCCTGAACTGTGAGAAAATTTGGAACTATCGGAAATGCTGGAACTACTAGAAAAGCCAGAAAAGCCGGAAAAGCTAGAATTTCCTAAAAAGTTGGAACCGCTGGAACTGCCAGAACTGCTGGAAAAGCCGGAAAAGCCGAAAAAGTTGGGAAAGCCAGAATTGTCGGAAAAGCCAGAACTGTTGGAAAAGCCAGAATTTCTGGAAAAGCCAGAACTTCCGGAAAAGCCAGAACTACTGGAAGCCGGAACTGCTGGAAAAATTCGAAACTGCTAGAAAGCTGGAACTTTTGGAAAAGCCGGAACTGCCGGAAAAGCCGGAAAAGCCAGAACTATTAAAAAAGTCAAAAATACATGAAAAGCCAGAACTGTCAGAAAATCCAAAACTGTCGAAAAAGCTAGAACTGCCGGAACAGCTAGAGCATCTATCTCTGAAGGAGGGTAGCATGCAAGGGATAACTAACTAACATTGGGACAGTTGTATGGTACTTATCAGCAATCATGGTATTTACAATATCAACCATACATAAATTTGTACATATTCCAAAAACTCATTTGCCTCGGCCAACAAATAATGAAAGATACATAGCCCACTTCAGATCAGCCATCTCCCATGTAGCTTCTTTAGGTCCAAAGTGCTTCCACTGCACTTCAACTTGATCGATGGCTTTGTTCCAGAGCATGAGCTATTTTCGCTGCAATATGCGCTGATGCTTCAACTAGAATTCTCCTTTTGGACCCACTTGCAATAAATAACAATCAATAACATGATCAACATTCTTCACATATATTTTAAGAAATGAAGCATGGAAAACATCATGGACTTTCACTATGGGAGGTAGTGCAAGTCTATATGTCACAGGTCCAATCCTCTCAAGGATCTTGAAAGGCCCGCAATACCAAGGGTCCAACTTAGCACATAACCCAATCATAAAGGAGATCTTCTTGGGCTTGATGCGTAAATACACATGCTCCCCAAACTGAAACTCCTTAAAAGCCCTATGTTTGTCTACATAAATTTTATACCTGTCTTGTGCTACCTTTAGATTATTCTTTATAACTTGCATTTCATATTCCATTTCTATCAACATGTGTGGTCCAATAAGTACCCTGTTCACAAGATCACTCTAGCTTATGGGATTGTTAAAACTCTACCCATAAAGTGCCTCTAACAAACTCATCCTCAGTGGTTCTCTATAACCATTGTTGTTAGAAAATTCAACCAGTGTTAGATACTCTTCCCACTTCTTTTGCTAGTGCATTACATACATCCTCAACATATGCTATAGTATCATGTTGACCCTCTATGTCTGTCCATCTATCCGCACATCATAAGTTGCGATGAAGGCCAATTATGTACCCAAACCTGCAAACAACTCCCTCCAAAACATAGAAGTGGGCTTAGCATCTCTATCCTACTCAATCTTCTTCGGAACACCGTGCAACCCCATTATCTCCATGATGAGGACCTATGCCACATGACTAGCTGAATAAGTAAACTTCACTGGAATGAAGTGAGCTACCTTTCTCAACCTATCAACCAGAACCATGATGGAATGACATTTCTTCAATGTCCCTAAAAAACTTGTTATGAAATCTATGGAAATCACCTCCCATTTCCACTCCAAAATAGGAATAGGTTGTAACAAACTAGATGGTGTTTCATCTTTTGACAGTCCAAGCATCTAGCAACAAACTCTACCACTTCCTTCTTCAAATTCAGCCAATAGTATAACTTCTTCATCGTTGTCAGTATATTCTGATATCATGGGTGACCTAAATATGGATTAACATGAACCTACCTCATGATAAACTTTTTGAGCTCATTGTCATCTGGCACATAGGTATCGTCCCTAAATTTGATCATGAAATATTTTGTAAGATGATAGTCCACATCATGATCACCTGTACCTTGCTGTAACCTGTGCCTAAGATGTTAATAGTTGTCATCCTATTGTCCTTCCTGTAAGATCCAATCATGTAAATCTATCCCATAAGAGCTTGCAACCGCAATATGATTTACCTACACTATAATTTCCTTTAATGTATCTGATCTCAAGTTCAAACTCACTAAGGGTACCCAAGCATCTAACTTGCCTAGAATTCAGATTCGGTTGGTCAAACAAGTACCTCAAACCATTGTGATTGTTCATCAGCACAAACCTCTTCCTAAGAAGATAGTGACTCCATATCTTCAATGCATGAATTATCATTGCTAAGTCAAGGTCATGTGTCACACAGTTTTTCTCATGCCCATTTAGTTTACATGACTCATAGCACACCACCTATCCCTCCTGCATAAGGAATCCACCACGTCCTCTCTTGAAATCATATGTGAACATCTCAAACTCTTTATTCGGGTTTTCAATCTTGAGAACTGAAGCCTTTGTCAACAACTATTTCAACTACTCAAAACTTGTTGCACATTCCTCAGTCCATTCAAATTTATTCCATTTCCTCTGTAATGATGTAATAGGATACAAACTCTGTGAAAATTTACTGATTAACCTCCTATAGTAACCTGCTAACCCCATGAATGATCTGACTTCAACCACATTCTTAGGAGCTTCCCACTCCATGATATCCATTATCTTTTTTGGGTCCACTGCTATGCCACTCTTAGAAACAACATGTCCCAAGTAATGTACCTTTGTACGAAAGAAGCTACATGTACTAAGCTTGGCATAAAACTAATGCTCTCTTAGAAATTTCAACATTGATGATAGGTGTTCGACATGCTCTTACTCTTTCTTAAAATATATCAATATATAATCAATTAACACAATAGAAAACTTGTCCAGATAAAGACGCAACACATTATTTATAAATCACATGAAATTAGACGGAGCATTAGTTAGAATAAAAGGAATTACAAAAAAATCATAATTCCTTACCTGGTCTGGAGAGAAGTCTTGTAGATGTCTTATTCTTTAATGTGTACTTGATGATATCCTAACCTCAATTCAATCTTTGAGAACACTGTTGCTCCCTTCAACTGGACAAACAAGTCATTAATCCTTGGTAATGGATACTTGTTCTTGATGCTCACCTTTTTAGATGCTTGTAGTCAATGCACAATCTAACAGTACCAACCTACTTCTTCATGGACAACATTGGTGCACCCAAGGTGATACATTTGGTCTAATGTATCCCTTGTCAAGCATTTCCTTCAGTGACAACTTCAATTCCACTAACTTTGGAGTGCTCATCCTGTATGGTGCCTTTGATGCCGGTGTCACTCTTAGTACCAACTCAATAGAAAATTCCACTTCCTTGTGAGGAGGAAACTTTGAAACATCTACTGGCAACAGATCCTGAAACTGCTGCAATACAGGTTACTTGAATATTTTTGCTTCCTCAACATATTCACCCTTGTCACTGGAAATATGGACTGCAAATAGTACATACCCC
Organism: Pinus tabuliformis; assembly: GCA_031772625.1. Taxonomy (NCBI): domain Eukaryota; kingdom Viridiplantae; phylum Streptophyta; class Pinopsida; order Pinales; family Pinaceae; genus Pinus; species Pinus tabuliformis. Next base: position 1,194,618,524 of record CM062807.1, on the reverse strand, counting down.
TTTATGGGACTGCACTTAGCTTGCATAGATTTCTTTCCCTGCAATATTCTCTTTTCTCCATTATCATCCAAGCACTTAATAGCCTTGTCATAGAAATATACTTTGGATATATAATTATAAAAAAAAAGGCTGGAAAATGAAGAGAAAAAATTGAGGTTGTTTAATTAATATCTTAAAAAAGAAAACCTACCCTACTAAGTGTTTTCAATTTTATCAAATTATTAAATTTAAATGAGAATATTAGTGAAGAACTTGTTTCTTTTCTCAAAGTAGTGTAGATAAAATGATAATAATAATAAAATCAAAGTTAGTAAAATAAATCACTAATATTATTACTATGAGCAATAAATAGTTTTTTTTTTTCCAAATACAATGCAATAAAATGAAATGGAACAAATGAATTGATAAAGAAAAAGGCGGACTTAGGCATTACTATAATTTTGCATCAAACTTCATTTAAAAACATTCCAGTGCTCGACTACAACTATATATATATATATATATATATATATATATATATATATATGGAAAAACTAGCATTGAATTCTAAACAAATTTATCTAAATTTTACCGGAAAATATAGTCAATCTACCTTTACAAATAGAAGCAATGGAATTTATCTAAATTGTACTAGAAAACATAGTCAATCCACCTTTACAAATAGAAGGAATGGAAAGAATCGTACCCACTTTGTCTCCACCAACAAATTCTTTATATAAATAATTATATTTTTTTATTCCATGCACAAACTTAGTATCTCTAATAATGTTTTGTAACCAGCGTAGGCCCATCTAACTCCGTATCTATCATGCGCCGAGAGGGATCAAATCCCTCGAGGTGCAAACCTTATCTTTGGAGTGTAGAATTTGAGGAAAAGTTTGCACCTCCAGGGATTCGATCCCTCTCGACGCATGCTAGATCCAAAGTTAGATGGATCTATGTTGGTTCCAACTCAGAGAAGAAATGTCATATTTTTAGATTATCATTATTATGTATTTGAGATAAATATCGTACTTTGAAATTTACATTATGTTTTCTTTGCTTGACATGACCATATAATTATGTTCTTTAAATTAGTCTATGTTTTTGGCCTTGAATGGTTTGTACGTCTATGTTTTTATGTTTTGAGCGATTTGTTTGTGTCTGTGTTTGGATTCTTTGAGTGGTTTATGTGTTTATGTGTTTGGATTTTGATGGTAATGTTTGTGAATGTTACAATTTTTGTGTTATATTTCTATATGTGTATGTCATTGTCTATTAGTAATTAGTTGGTGATTAATAAGGAAGACAATGTTGTCAATCCTTGTAAGAGGATTTATATTGAACATATGTTTCATTTAATTTTAGGTATCATAGTTTTTGACAACTAATTAATTCTTAATAGTGTCCCTCCATGTATTACTAAATATATCTTGAAGAGTATTTTAAATTTTAAATTTGCTGATTTAAATCAATATGTTGAGATGATACATATTGTTAATAACTTTAATTATGAAAAATGAAGAAATAAAAATTTTGAATGCGAAGTAATAATGTAATAGTGTTGAATGGAAAAAAAAATGAATAGTAAGAATGTAGTCAGTTACAAATAGTCTTCATTGTGATCAATCTCAACTATTTTCTTCTACTATTTATATTTTCACCCCTGTTAGTTTTGCCATATTTTCATATTGATTATATGAAAAGTGCATTTGAAATAATAAACCATTCAAATCTTTAACTCAAGCTATTGTAGTAAACATCTTACCTTTTATCTCTTATTCTCCAATATTAATAGGTTGAATTACTATAAAACAAAAAAGAATGCATATTGTCAATAATTGTTTTGTGCTTACACCAAAATCAATCACATTGTTAATCCAATCACTTTAAAATTAATGTACCATGATACACCAGCTACATCAAATCACCATCAAATCAAAAATCAACATCTACACTGAAATCAATGCATCTTATGCAAGCAATCAAATATGATTAGAATAAATATCTACACTGATATCAATGCATCTAATGCAAGCAATAAAATAGGATTAGAAATCAAAACCTACACGGAATCAATGCATCTAGTGCAAGCAATCAAATATAATAAAATATCAACATCTACACTGAAATCAATACATCTAGTGCAAGAAATCAAATATAATTAGAAATCAACATCTATACTTAAATCAACACATCTAGTGCAAGAAATCAAATAGAATTAGAAAACATGTACACTTAAAATAAATACATCTAGTGAAAACAATCAAATAGGATTAGAAATCACATTTACACTGAAATTAATGCATCTAGTGCAAGTAATCAAATAGGATTAGAAATCAATTTTACACTGAAATCAATGCATCTAGTGCAAGCAATCAAATAGAATTAGAAAACATCTACACTAAAATCAATTCATGTAGTGCAAACAATAAAGTAGGATTAAGAATTAGATTTACACTGAAATCAATGCATCTAGTGCAAGTAATCGAATAGAATTAGAAATCACATTTACAATTAAATCAATGCATATAGTGCAAGAAATCGAACATCATTAGAAATCAAAATCTACATTCAAATCAATGAATCTAGCGCAAACAGTCAAATAGGATTATAAATCACCATCTACAATTAAATCAAAGCATCTAGTGCCAACAATCAAATAGGATTATAAATAACCATCTACATTGAAATCAATGCATCTAGTGCAATCAAATAGATTTCGAAAATATCTACATTGAGAACAATGCATCTAGGGAAAGAAATTAAATAGGATTAAAAATCAACATCTACACATAAACCAATGCATCTAGTGCAAGAAATCTAATATCATTAATACTCAACATCTACACTCAAATAAATGCATCTAGTGCAAGAAATCTAACAATATTAGAAATCACCATGTATTTTAAGATCAATGCATATAGTGTAAGAAATATTCTTCCCGCTTCCCCCCCTCAATATATATATATATATCTACCATCATCTCTCCTTCTTTGTATCTCTATCTCACCCCCAAACATACACACACACTCTCCATCTCTCCCTTGTCACTCCCTCTCTCTCTCTATTTCTTTCTTCTTCCACCCCTCTCTCCCCTTCTAAATCCATCACTTTGTCCCTCCCTCTCTCCTCCTTTCTCTCACTCCCCCTCTCCTCATCTCTCTCATACTTCCCATCTATCCCTTTCTCTACCCCCATTACTCTCTCTCTCTCGCGTTTCCCTCTAGCCTTGTCACTTTCTACCTCCCTCTCTCCTTCTGTCTCTCTTCCTCTCTCCCCCTCCATATTTGTGTCTCCCTCTCTCTCTTAACCTTCTCTCCCTCTCTCTCTCATCTCCTCTCTCTTTTCATTCCTCCTCTCCCCTCTAATTTAGTTTATATCCTTCAGTGCAAGCAATCGTATGGTATTAGAAATCAACATCTACACTGAAATCAATGCATCTAGTGAAAGAAATATTCTTCCCATCTCCCCCCCATCTATATCTATATCTCCTTAAATCTCTCCTTATTTTTCTCTCTATCTCACCCCCCAAACACACATCCTCTCTCTCTCTCCACATTTATCCATCTCTCCCTCTCTCTATATCTCTATTCTTCCCTCTCCTAACCTTCCATCTATATCTCTATCTCCCTTTATATCTCTTTTTTCTTTCTATATCACCCCCAAAACATACACACTATTTCTCCATATATATCTCTCTCCCTCCCTCTTCCTCTCCCTCACTCTCTCTCTTCCCCTTCTCTCCCTCTCTCCCCCTTTCTATCTCTCTGCCCTCCTGCTCTCATCTCTGCCTCTCTCTCTATATCCATTATCACTATCTCACTCTCTCCACCTTTCTATCTATGTGTCTTTATTCTTACCTTATTCTCTCCCCATTCCTCTCTAATTCCCTCTCTCACGTCCTCTCTCTCTCCCTTTCTCTCCTACCTCCCTCTATCTCTCCCCCTCAACTCTCTCTCTCTCTCTCTCTCTCTCTCTCTCTCTCTCTTCCCTCAAACTCTATCACTATCTCCCTCCCTCTCTCCTTCTCTCCCCCACTTCTCTCCATATATCCTTCTTTGTCTCTCTATCTCACCCCCAAGCATAAACATTCTCTCTCCATTTCTTCCTTGTCACCCCCTCTCTCTCTCTCCACTTTTCTCTATCTATGTCTTTCTTCTTCCCTCCCTTTACCTCCTTCAAACTCCATCTCTCCATCCCTCCCTCTCTCCTCCTTTCTCTCAATCCCTCCATTTTTCCACCTCTATCACTCTATGTCTCTGTTCTTCCCTTACATATATATCTAGAGTTAATATATATGATTATAATATTAAAAATATTATATTAAACATAATATTGTATTAATTAATTTTTATCAAATTGAATAATATTAATTTATTCTAATATATTAATATTAATATTGGATTTAATAATAATATTGTTGGGAGTTTTAATTAATGATTAAATATCTTACTATTAATTGTCAACTAGGAATCGTAAGCATGAGTTGTATTGCATTTTTGGTTCAAGATTCAAATGTAGAGTATATGATTTTCCTTTGATCGTTAAGTATATAATTACTAATTAAGCGCTTATCTTATTCCTAGAAAACGTAAGCAAGATAAAAGGATCCTACTTAACTCAATCCACTCTGTGTTTATTATAATTCTATGATAGATTTAATGAAAGTAAAAGTTTAAATGGGATTCATTTTAATTGCAAATCTCGAATGAGAATTCAAACATCTAAATATTGGAAGAAATCAAACTCCTATTTTACTTGTAACAAAACACGATAAAGGGATTAGTCTATATTTCTAAAATCAAATCTTATTATGCTACCTTCAATTCATTTGAATCAAAACGCTGTCAAATAAAACACCTTCTAAACTATACTTTAAATAACTACAGAACTAATGCTACAAGAGTGGAATCTAAACAAACGTTTCTAAGTCTCGTGTTTGTCAAATCTTCAATTATTAGATTAGAGACCTAGTTTATGATTATATTCAATAACTCAAAGCAACGTAAACGATTAAATCACACTAAAAACATAAGTCACTCAGTTCAATGTTCGAAATCAACCTATATTCTTCATTAAAGAAAATGGAAATAAATCCTCAATCGATTATATGAGAATGAAACTAAATTATCCTATGATAATTTAACTGCTTCAATCAACGCTATGTAAAGAAATGCTTTTATGATAAATCAAACTATGAAAATGCCGGAAAGAAATCGAACAAAATGACAGTGGAGATGGAAAATGTAATTCCTATTTGTGACTAATCGAGATTCATTTTAAAACAAACTCAATGCACACCATCAATCAAACCCCTTCTTACACACAGAGCAATCCACACGATTTATTTCTTATCATAAACCTCATTACAAAGATTAATACATCAATTTGAGCACACAGAGATCATGTTCAGTGATTCCAAAATTCATTTGATTAACTTATCACAGGTATCCGATCACGATATAAATGAATGTTCTTTCATATGACAAAACAAAGCATGGTTAATATGAAATACGACTCCACATTTATGAAGAACAGAGCATAACCCTGTGTCACGGATATATGCACAATCTCTGTGAAATATAAGGATCTACACACTCAAAATTCCTAATCCAGGTGTCTAGAAATGAATGTAAGGTTATCACACTTAAAATACCTCCAAAGCTAATGAAATTCCTCACGCATTTGTACAAAAAACTTCAACAAACTCAAACCAGAACTGAATAAGAACAACTGTAATGAATCAACACACAATGGTACTCCTACAGACTAACAATGAAGCCTATTCCCAGATGATAGTGGGGCCTGCCACACCTGGGTAAGCTTAGACTACTTGTAGGAAAAGAAAGCTTAAAACATTTAAATCAAAACGTCACAGTAAGCCAACAATCGAAATGATTCAATCTCAACACATAGCCATAATAGAGTCTTCGATTATGAATAACAATGTCTTGAACAATGTTTGATAGCTCAATAGTTTTTCAATAACAATCTTCTCTCTAACTCTTAATTTATTACGATTCTAGCCTTTAGAGGCATCGATTCACATTGAGAGAAACAATAAACCATACATGGTAAGTTCAACGAATTGACTAAATTAAACTTTGAGATTCGATCGCTGGAATGACCTTGTCCTTCTTAGCACAATAGATCCTAACAAATCCTAATATTGGCATAGACCTCTTTCAATGAGGATGTAGAAGATCTTCATTGTTGAAAACAATGAAATCGACTCAATCATAATCTCCAGCTGTAGTATCTAAGCCTCTAGAAACACGAAGTCCACTAAACCTCCATGGTGTTGAGTACAGATCTTGAATTGGGTTGTTAAGTATAGAAATAAAAAAGCAAGGCCTTCGACAAGCAGTCCCTCCATCATGACCAGTCATGCTACTGCAATTATTCACACTTATCCATAGTGATTAGTTAGATCATTAGGAATAACTAAAAATCACTCAAATCTAACCCAAAATAGTAAAATAACACTAACAAAATGCTTTTACGTCATGTCAAGGTCTTGGTAGGTTTAGGACAGTGATAGTGATGGAAAGGTAGGTTTAGGGGTACTTTCTTTATCAAAAAAAGGCAAAAATAGAGGTGGAAAATGGTAAAATTGGGGACAAAACAAGGCACCAAAATCCCCCCATTCCAATTTGGATGCATGTCCTCATGAATCTGCTACAGTTTGCCAAAAAGGAGAGTGGGAAAAATAAGAGGAACCTTGGTCAAAGACTAGCAGTCTTGAGCAAAACTTCGATCCCATGTTTAACCGATGTAGAACATTTCTTGAACTGAAGGGCCAATCCTTGTGCACTCAACTTTTTAGTGGGCCTAAACCTTGATGCTTTCCAATGCAACAACTGTTTGTTCTTCCTTTTCAGCTCGTCATTGTGGGCATATAGTCTCAGATTAGAATCCCTAACCTAGTGATTGACCTCTCTTACATAATGAAATAGGATCTTATATTTATTAGCTTGTTCTCGGAGTTTAACAATTTTATTTTGTAGTTTGACAAGTTGAATCTTCAAGTTCTCTTCTTCATCAAAAGTTGGAGACTTGGTAGGTGTTGTAAATTGCTGAGATGCCTTGCTTTTAGGTGCTTTACCAATGCTTCCTTTTGGTGAAGAAATATGCTAGATTTCCTTAGTATCACTCCTACTCAATGATAGCCGAACGAGGGATAATGTTTCTAAGTCATATGCAATATCCATACGGATATTTGCTTCAGATGTGGGCATGAGCACTTTTTTAAAATACAACTCTAACTTCTTTATATCAGAATCAAGGGATGAGGAAATATGGACATGATCAGAACTTACGACTTTAGCTATGGACCGTTGGGTGTGAGCCATACTACAGGCTCTTCAACGACCCTGAGCAAAGGTCTCTGCTGTAGGAATCGAGGGTTAATTAATAGGGAAAATAGCTCTTCTACATTTTTTCTTTGGTTTGGTGCACTCATGGGTTTCAGAAGGCTCTGACTAGGGTTCCACTGCTCTATCTTCCTCCATATGACTCCGCTTAGGTCGGTCCAACTCGGATCTATTTATTTTTTGTTTGTATTTCATGGCGACTTGGTTTTTTGCAGAAATCACATTTCCTCCAACTTTTGAAGAATGACGTGCTGCTTGGGGAGTTTCATGTGTAGGAATGGGAGAATAGGTAGGAGAGGCAGGTGTTTCTTGGGAGTTAGGCACAAGAGTTTCATATTTTTGTCTCCACAATCTACCCACTGATCGTTGCTGCCCTTTTACATGAGTCTCTTCCCTAGGGAATTTCCCTACTAAGAAATCCTCCCATGATATCTGTCTCTTTCGAAGCTCAACAACTATTAAAATTTTGATGAGGCTATGATGATATAATGTTGTTTTAGGCTTCCTACCCTAATATTGTACACCCCTGGCCATTTTATGTAAGCTTAGCCTCAAGAAATGCAGGATATTTATCTATTTTTCCTCGGTGAAATAAGTCAATAAGCGAATGTGATAAAGGAAAACGACCGCATACCTTCCTTCACATATAAGGAAGCGTTGCAGCGACGTGAGCATTGGGTGTCACTATTCTTCTATTCAGCTCCGTAATACCCCCTTCACCCAACTGAGAGTTCTGTAAGTGGGCTTCAAAAACATAGCGCAATTCAGGATATTCAACTACCCACCCTTGAAGAACGGTTCGCCCTCCGCGGGTAGTCCTATGGCTTTTCTCAACGATTCCTCGATAACTCTGAAACTCAAATCCCCAACCTTAACATGTTCCCCATCGAAACTTTGAGCAAACAATAAAGCGACCTCATCATTATAGCCCTAGAATTTCTGTAGGAATATTGTCCATCCTTTCTCCTGCATAATTCCTTTACACTAGTGGTATTCAGATCTTCACATGAATTGGCCATATTGATTGGCACCTTATTTCAATTACAAGTTCACCCTTGCCAAATTCTTTGTTGCTTCTCCATTGCCCTATAATTCTGCAGTCTTGGTGTAAGTCATTCCCCATACTTCAAAACTTGGCCAAATGATAGCACAGAGTCAATCATTACAATTAATAAGAAGTATAAGACTTGACGTGCAATGATAAACATGACCTTCATGCAGCTGATGTGGAACGATATCATTAAGGCCAAATTAGAGTTAACACAAACGATCATGATTACTCAGAGATATCATGAGGTGATAGTGAAGAGAGGACACATGAGTTTATAATTATGCAAGGTGGAAGGAATACACAAGAGGTAAGAGAGGGGTTTGTAATGACTTAGTAACAGACAGATGACGTGATGAGCGGGTGTGTAAAGCTGGGTTGGCTTAAAGAGGGCAGAGGGAATGGAAGGCCAAAAAGACAAGATGACGTGGGTAGTAGATTAAGTGTGAGACGAGGGGTCTAATTTGGAGATGAGCAGTTGGCCTGGACGAAGCTTAGGAGGACAAGAAAATGATGGAGATGCACTGCACAATATAAACTGAACCAAATCATCCATGTCCTGCACACAATCAAAATATTACTAATCTATCCTAACTGTTTAATGAAACCAATGAACAACAACGTTATTTCTAAAGAGAACCATGTATGGTACTGAAGTAAAGAAACATTCCAAGAGATCTGAGCGCATGGATAACTTCTACAAATGAAAATGTTGCACCAAAGATTGCATGAGGACGTAAACCAATATTTTTGGTGGGTAGCACTGTCTGCAATTCCAGCCCCTAGAAAGAGGTGAAAAAGAGAGTGCAGGCAACCCTTTTCTGGAACTTTGATCAATTCTAATCTATTCACTCTATTCTAAACATCTGAAGCAACTCTATTTTCTAACAATGACCTACTTAACCACACCAAGAAATCTAACTCAACAAACTGCGTTTCAAATGCATGTAAAGAAAACCATAATGCTGAAAGAAAATATAGCAATACAAAAGAAGGAGGCCTTAGGCTCTCAGGTTGGGCCCAACCCCGAGAGCTATGGCTCCTTTAGAAACTCAGAACTGAGATCAAATCTGACTGCTTCTCATTAAACAATAATAATCATAAGTCAAAACATATGCCAATGATGGCTACAAAAGAGCAAAAACAGAGCTGGCAGCTCGTAGTGCAAACTGTGCAACAATGTTCCAAAAGTCCTTTTCGAAGGCTAAAGCCTTATCATTTATACATCATGAGGCCCGAAGCTGGCCTCCTAAATCTATGGGACTTGGCTGACCAAACTGGGAGTGAATAGCTGCTTCCTCAAAATCCGTTTGGCTGCCTTCTAGATCCGGTTGTGGTGGTTGTTGGAGCTTGGAGTTGGGGGTGACAATCCCAAGGAAGGCCATTTAATGTTGTGCACAACCCTCCTACGAATCCTCAACCCCATCTTGGCTGTCTCCTTGCCCTTATCTGCTCGGTTTTGCCTCAACATGTGTCAAAAAACCTGAAATGAGCACGTGTTAGCCACCTAAGAATAGTGACCGCCCTTATTCGTACAAATGAAATAATCATACTAAAAAATGATGCATAAGTTATAAAAAATGAAGGATTGAGCAATGGTAGTTAGGCCAAATGAACCCAAAATGTTACCATATTTGGGGCTCATCATCACCCCCCAGCTAAAATGATTGCTCATCCCTGAGCAACTAATCCAGCTCCTCGTCCTTCATTGCTTTCACCGCCACCCTCACATCCCAGGCTTCTGAAGTAGTATCCTCCTCACTGACATGGAACCCAGCCTTTCTTTCCACCTCTTCCCACTGCTTATGCTCATCTTTCTCTGTGCTGCCTTCCATCAATCCTAAAAGCAAAGGTGGGCTGAGCTTGAGGCCAATCCAGCTAGCTTGGAGGTTCTGTATGGACTTCTTATAGAGGGGCACCCGTACTAGAGCTTCCCTCATTCGAGTTGGAGTGTGATATTCCCTGATTTTGAGGCTGTGGGACAATGTGTTCCATCAGCGGGTGCAAGCTTGAACACAGTTGTCCCCTAATAGTCTCTCCATATCCTCAAAATGTGCTATAGCCTGGGCCTGCTGATCCATGTATTTCAATAAAGCTTGAGGGTTGGTGGATAAGTGTTGGTGGGCCAATATCAATGCAGTGGGATCCCCTGGCTCTTCTCTAATCAGCAGTGGCTCATGTAACTCTCGGTTCATGACCTCTTTGACCTCTGCTGCTCTCTTGTCTTCATGGTTCAACCATGAGGCAAATGCCATCAACTGCATATCCCCTACGACTGTGTTGGGATCCCATGAAGTCACATTAGGAAGGGCCAAATTATGGAGATAGAACTCCGATAGTTTGGTCTTGTCCTCTGATGAACTACTATTACATAACTCTGTGAACTACTGAGGGTCTTAGATTTGGGAGATACCCCTCTACGCCAATGCATTAATTTTAAATTGTAGCCACTGGTCCTGTAGGTATAGGCCATAAGATTTGGCCGGTTGTCTACATTGTAGAGCATCCATAGCCCAACTGGCCATGCATGCCAGTTGTGCCTCTTTTTGCTGCAACTGTTGTTTGAGAGCTTGTATCTCGATTTGTGCTTGCAGTTCCCTTTCCTCTAGATGCGAGGTTAACTCCCCAAGACCAACTTGCAGTCCTTCTTTGCCTTGAGGTTCTGCTGTAGTGTCCCCTGATGATGTGCCCTTTTCTTTCTTCAGTTCCTGTAGCTGCAGTTTAAGTTTCTCGTTCTCTTCCTGTAGGAATACCCGCTGGCAGTTTGCCACGTGTTTGGCCATAGCTAACTCTCTTCGTGCCTCCTTGAGTTGTTCCTCCAAGGGGCCTATATCTGCCACTCCTTTTGATTTAGCTATTTTCATCCACGTGTGGGTTCTCACTCTCTCTTCCTCCAACGCAAAGAAAAGCGGAACTGTGAATTTTTGTGGAATAATTTTTCCAGCCTCCAAAAATTTATAATATGAGCTCAAGCTTGGCTGGGGACTCGGTTTCAGAATATGCTCTTTCTCTTCTTCCCTCAGTGGCTCTATTCCGTCTTCCCTAAGTGGTGATGTGGCTGCCTCTCCCTCCATTCTTTCAGTCTCCTTGAGCCTGGCCAATGTTTCCTGTAGAACGACCTCGACATCCTGTAGCGGGGTTTTTGTAGCCAACCTGTCCATTCTCTCCTTCCAAGCAGTTGTCTTCGGGCTCCCCCGCTCATAAGTGACTGATATTTTTGAGGGGGACCTGTCCCTTGGCGAGGTAGGGGTGTCTTATATAGTAATTGGGCTGCTGGATGGAGGTTGGGGCTTGCCTGTTTTGATTCTCACACTTCTCCTGGCTTTGAAATATAGAGGGATCTCCCTCTTTCATTTTTCCCTCGGCTTGGGAGGGGTACTAAGGGTGGCCAGCACAACTGTTGCCTCCCTTGCAAGGATTTCGGCTGTCTTCTCCTTTGGTTTCCCTTTCTCAGGACTTCCTGTAGAAGGTCCTGTAGTGGCTGATTTCTGGCTTCCTGTAGAAGCCGTTTTTGGTTTTCCTGTAGAAACAAGTGGCACCGTTTTAGCTTGTTTGGCTGAGGGTGCTTTGCCGTTTGACTTTGCTAAGGCTGCTTTCGAGGTGCCTTCACTGACGTGGACTTGTTCAGTCCTGTCCACCCTACTTTGTAACCTTTTCTCCCTGGGTGTCAATGTGGATTTGTCATCCTCTTTTTCGGCAACCTGGTGCTTCTCTTGTTTCCCCTTTTGTTCTTTCTTCGGTGCTTTGACCGTGGTTTTCTGGCCTTTCCCTTCCTTCTCTGTGTGTATTGGTTCCTTCTCCTCGTTGCTGGAGGAGGCGAGCTCCTCGGTCAACATTTTGATGTCGCCATCCTTAGTCAAATTCCGGAAGGCTTGCCATGAGAGAGGGACGGTGTATGTGTGGAGTGCATCCTCCACGAGGAGCTGAATGAGCCCATGATGGGCTACCTGGTCTGGTGTGCCCTCTCGTAATTTGGTGGCACATTCAGTCATGGACTGCAGGAGGAAGTAAGGAATACTTAGCTTGTTTTCTGAAGGTAGGTCCATTTGGTGCCTCAGTTCTGTGAGCAGCCGGAAATGGTACCCATATACGATGCTGAATCATCCCTCGCACGTGATATATTTCATGATTTGGAGGCTAACCTCACTCCAAAGCGGCTGTAGGCTAGCTCTGCGAACCCCGTTCTTATCCTCTGAGAATTGCTCCTCCGGCAGAAAGAACTCCTTTTTAGCCTTCTGGCCTAATTTCCTCTCCTCCTTATCCCACGGTACGCCCATTGGGAGATCAGTGACTCTGCTGATGAACTGTGGGGTGAGTTTGAGAGTCAAACCCCTGAAATTGACAACGGCCAACGTTTTTGATTTTGGCTTCAAAGCTCGCAGGAATTCCTCTGCCACCTCATCATCATAACCTTGAAGCTTGTCACAGAACGACATCCATCGTGCGCGAGAAAACAGTTCTACCACCTTAGGGTTCTCCCGTAGCTTCTTTGAGTCTGTTGCTTCCTTCCTGATGAACCCACCCGGCATGATGAAAGCTTGCTATTGTTAGCCGGAGGTGGCTGGCGTGTATCAAAAGATGGGTCTTTGGTATTTCTTAAGACAGAGCGCAGAATTACGCCTATGTCTAGCACACAGTTCGTGAATTCTCGGCTATCTATAGGTGAGCCTTGACAGGGACTCAATTACCACCCAAATCCTATAGAAAACCCCGCATATACTACTACAACAATTCTCATGCAAAAGGAAGATGACGCTTGCAATTCTATGCTCATACTGTAGTTTTAATTTTTTAGGACGTCGACTTCGCCACCCTTCAAACCAATTGCATGGGAGGAATAGGTTCAGGCTTACCTTTCCCAATTCGCCACCTTTGACGTGAATAGATTGATTTTCTCCGTAGCAGTGAGCTTCCTGTAGCGCAGCTTCCTGTAGAAGTCGCGCACAGGTTCCGGAGAGCACGTCAGTGGTTCTGCGCCTTCTGTGCAACCACCAGACGTTTGAACAAGCCGAGGACTCGAAGTAACAAGCTTCAGGGAATTCCGGACGCTTACTCGACTGCAAAGCGGTTGATGATGAATGAGTGGAGTGACGATCTAGCTGGTGGATTTGAATCCCTATGGAACTCGTGGCGCGGGGGTGAGCTGTCCCTGCCGGACCGTTGGACGACGTCACCTATTCATTTCACTGCAAGTCTGCCTGACTGCCGCATCATTCTCTGCATATCTACCGCCACCATTTCCGTTAGATCGCTGCTTCTCCCCGACTGGACGCTTCCCACGTGTCCATTTCCTGTTTTTCTTGCCACGACCAACACTTTCCAAATCTGACAGTACCATCGGACTGGTCGTGGTGGCCAGTTGAATGGCTACCCGACTGGCTCAACCCATTCATTTTCACACTCGCATACATTCTAGAGCAATGTTCATGTAATTTGACGAAAAAAGGGTGAGGCACTTACCTGTGCGGCCGCGACGTTATTTTTAGGTTTCAGGACGAAGGTGATGGATCCGCTTGTTGCTGCTTCATGCACAGGCATAGGGGTTCCTTCTTCCAGACTGCTACTGGTTACGAAACTTATTACCTGGCTGCGGATGGTGCATGTGCCTGCTCTATGTGTTGCAGGTGCCTTGATGGTGTAGGCTCTAGCTGGATGAACTGCTACGGGATTCCTGTAGGATGTCCTGTAGCAGTTTCTCCTCCTCGGGTGCATGCCGAAACGGTGGAGACAGTGGCATCATGGTCACATTCGCAGGGTCCTCGGATGGCTTTGATAAGTAGTGGATGGGGTCTCTGCATCCTTTATTTCATTTGAGAATTGATTCCTCTGAGAATTCAACGTTCTGATTTGACTGTGCAGGTATTTCCATTGCATGGCAACAGGGGTGGTATAAGGAGGCGATAGCAGTGGGTGATGGAGAAAAACATTAGCTTGCATGCCTCCATATTGGACCTCGGCTTCAAATCCTCCCACACAGTCGGTCCTGGGCCGTCCAAAGATTCTACAGGAAGTTTCTTGTAGAAATACAGAACTTCCTGTAGAAAGTTCTGTAGCTTCCTGTAGAAGGCTAAACTGTGATCAAATCATGCCCGGACCTTGGAAGAGATGAGTGTTTCTGGAGGGAGTGCTGGTGAGGCCTCCTGGTAGCATAGTAGGGACCCTTGTCCTTGAGTTGAGGGACCTATTTTACTGCATGGAATACCTGCAACTTGCATGAATTGTGAAATCTTGAACCTTTTTTTTCTGTTTCTTTGTTTGTTTTTTTTTTTTTTCTGAAAGACAGCAGGGGTGCCTCAGAGAGGTTTTCACCCTTACCACCTGCCTTGAGCGCCTCAGAGAGGTTTTCACCCAAGGGTATTTTCAAACATTTTCAGAAGATAGCAGGGACGCCTCAATGAGGTTTTCACCCCCACCATCTGCCTTGGGAGCCTCAGAAAGGTTTTCACCCAAGGATCTTTATTTTTTATTTATTTATTTCTTTTTTTGAGATCTTCAGGGTATGCCCAAAACAGAGGCAGAACCCCTCTCTATGACCAACGCTGATTTTTCCACAGTTTTGATGAATTCTTGCCTTGAAAGAGGTTTTCTGTAAATCTTTAGTCGATGCCCATTGACAAGCATGGGGATGGCCTCCTCATCGATGGTCCGAATAAGAACAGACCCATTGTCATTACATTTTTCCACTGCATATGGTCCCAGCCATCTGGTTCTTAGCTTCCCCTTGAAATCCTTATGCCTGGAATCATACAACAGCACCCAATCTCCCGGCTGAAATTGCTTGTCATTGAGGTGTTGGTCATGCCACACCTTCCTCTGAAGTTGAACCGCTTCTGAGGGGAGAAGGGCCTGCATTCAGTGCTCGTCCAATCCATTCAGCTGCAATAACCTTTCTTGTTGGGCATGGTTGAGATCTAGGTCCAGCTGAGCTGCCATCCTCAAGGTGTTGTACTCGAACTCAATTGACAGCAAAGCTCTCTTCCCATAGACCAGCTCATAAGGTGTGAAGCCGATTGTGGTCTTCCAAGTGGTGTTGTAAGCCCACGTGGCCTCAACCAAGCGATCTGCCCAATCGTTTCTGCTGCTGCTCACCACCTTAGTCAAGATCCCTTCCAATGCTCTATTGGTGACTTCCACCTACCCATTTGCTTGAGGATGATAGGGGGTGGAAGTCCTATGCTTGATTTTGTGATGAGCGAGCAGGTCTTCAATTAAGTTGGAGGTGAACTGGCTTCCTTGATCGGTGACTAGCTCTCTTGGGTAGCCAAATTTGTAGAAGATGTTTCCTCTTAAGAACTCGGCCACCTTTTCTTCTGTCGCTGCTTTGATTGCCTTGGTTTCTGCCCACTTTGTCAGGTAGTCTGTGCACACAATGATGTAAGACCTTTGCCTCGAAGGGGGATTGATTGGACCCACAAAATCCATACCCCACTTCTCAAATGGCTCAAGAGTCACTTGAGGTTGGAGAGGCATTTCGTCCCTCGGAGTCGGTTTCCCCATCCTTTAGCATCGGTCAAATTGGCTGATATACCTTCTGACATCTTGATGAATCGTGGGCCAATAGTAGCTTGCCTGTAGGATTTTGAAGGCATTCCTTTTTGCTGCAAAATGTCCTCCACAAGGCCCGTCATGACAGGTGAGGAGGATATCAAAGACTTCCTCCTCCCTTACTCAACGCCTTAAGATCTGATCGGGGCCAAGCTTGAACAGGTTGCCCCCGATCCAAGTGAATGAGGCACTCTTCCTTATGATTCTGCTCTTCTCTTTTGAGGATAAGTGCGGAGGGAACTGTGCTGAGACAAGGTAGTTTGCTATATCAACAAACCATGGTGAGAGTACTAAGATAGAAAACAGATGTTCATCTGGCATCTGGTCATCCACTGTCCCATCCTCACCTGTAGGTAAATCCAATCTAGACAAAAAGTCAGCAACAACATTTTCTTTACCTGGTTTGCCAACGATAGTCAAATCAAACTGCTGCAACAAAAGTAACCATCTAATAACACGAGCATCCACATCTAGTTTATTCATTAAATATCTAATTGCAGCATGATCAGTATGTACAAATATTTGATATCCAGTGATATAATTTCGGAACTTGTTCAGTGCATGGACCACGGCCAGAAATTCTTTCTCAGTTACAGTGTAATTCAGTTCCGCCTTGGATAAGTATTTGCTGACAAAGTATATGGCGTATGGAAGTTTTTGTTCAACTTGTCCTAAGGCTGCCCCTATGGCTTTGTTCGAGGCACCAGTGTGGATGTGGAAAGGTAGGGCCCAATTTGGACCTCTCAAGATTGGGGCAGACACAAACTTATCCTTCAATTCATTCGGAGCCTTCTGACAATCGTCAGTCCATTTAAACTCAACATCTTTTGCCAAGAGGCTAAACAATGGCAAGGCTAGCTTGCTGAAGTCTTTAATGAATCTCCTATAATACCCTGCTAAACCTAAGAAACTTCGAACATTTCTTACCTTCTGAGGAGGTGGGACCTTCTTGATGAGAGCAATTTTGTTAGGATCCACCTGTAACCCTTGGCAAGAAATGGTATGGCCTAGCACGGTCCCTTCAGTCATCAAGAATTCACACTTTTCAGGACTAAGGGACAGGTTCATCTCAATGAACTTGGTTAGGACTTTTCCCAAATTGGACAATGCTTCCTGGAAGTTGGACCCATAAGGAGTGAAGTCATCCATATAGATTTCCACCGAATCATGGACCATCTCAGAAAAGATGCTCAAGACGTCTCTCTGGAAGGTGGCAGGAGCATTGCATAGTCCAAAGGGAAGAACTCGGTAAGAAAAGGTACCCCAAGGACAAGTGAAGGTGGTCTTATCTTGGTCTTCCGGGCTGATTTGGATCTGGTTGTACCCGCTAAACCCATCTAGGAAGGAGAAAAACTTCTTTCCTGCTAGTCCATCCAACACTTGATCTATGAAGGGTAGAGGAAAATGGTCTTTCTTGGTAGCTTTGTTTAGTTCTCGATAGTCCACACAGATTCTCCACTTCCCGTTTTTCTTGGGAACCAACACCAGAGGGGACACCCATTCGCTATCTGAGATGGGGTAAATGAATCCGGCATCCAACAGTTTTTGCAATTCTTCCTTGACGATGTCCTTAAGGGCTGGATTCATTCTCCTTTGGGGTTGCCTAACTGGTTTACAATCTTCTTTGATGTAGATGTGATGGGTACAGACCGAAGGATGGACTCCTTTCATCTCCTTATAGCTCCAAGCAAAAGCATCTAGATGACTGGCCAACAGACTACACAACTCCTTTTCCTGGGAAGGAGATAGGGAGGAGCTGATCTTTAACGTTCTCTCGGGGCCGAACTCCACATTTTTTACTCTGGGAGCGACAGGGTTGGTCACACAAAGGTCCACTAAGGTGCTGGCTTGGGCATCCTCCACCAATTCCTCTAAGGACAATGCACTGGGAGGTGGATTCTAGATCAAGGTATCAATCAAATCATCCTCGGTTGGGGGGCCTCCCTAGTGGTGTCTAGGGTGCACAAAGGTGCTGAGTACACCTCATCCTCTTCTCCTTCCTCCAACCAAAGTGGTAAGTCATGCTCTAATAAGGGTTGGGCAGGAGGGTACTAGACTAGCTACTTGGACATAGGACCATTTTTGATGGTCATGTTTCCTGCACGACAGCTGATGTAAGCATCTGCAGTGCCTAACCAAGGCCTTCCGAAAATAAGGGGGTATCCAGTAAGCTTTGCCTTTGGTTGCAGAACCAAGAAATCTGCAGGGTACTCCCAAGAGTCAACAGAGACCAAGACATCCTCTATAATCCCTTCGAGAGTCACGGTGGAGTGATCTGCTAGCTGCAGGACTGTCGAGGTCTTTCTCAAGGAACCCTGAAGGTTGAGTTTGAGCATGGTATCCCTGGTCATCACATTAATGGCAGCCCCTAGATCAATCAATGTGTGTGGTATGATGGTGCCATTGATGTGGACATCAACTACAGGACTCCCAGGATCCAAGTACTTTGGGTAGATTACTTGCCCCAACATAAGATCAGACAGTTGTCCTATGACATTGATGGTTGAAGCATCTCTCTTTCGCCTGCCTGGGTGTCTGAAACACTTTTCCTTAACCAGTTTGTTGTATATCGATACATCTTTGATGGCATGGAGAAGTGGTATTCTCACACACAACTGTTTGAGTTCTCCCGGACGCTCATCCTCCTCTGGGTTGGGTTGTGTGGTAGCCGTTAGTCTCTCAGGAAAGGGTGGAATGGCTTTTGGTTCACTTTCCTGTTTGTCTTCCTCATCCTCTAGGGGAGGAGGTTGGCGATCCGGAAGAGTCTTTCCAGATCGCAGGTTGATCTCCTAGATCTCCACAGCATAGGTAGGGCATGATGTTTCCCCAGTATATACCTGCTGGGCCTGTCAGTTGTTGGGGTTCGGGTTCGATTGAGCAGGCATTTGGGGTTGCCTTGGAGGAGCAGGAGGTAATTGTTGTGGTTGAGCTGGTGGTGGAGGCAGAATGGCAGGAGGAGTATTGTACTGGGGCCTCCACCTCGGTTGAGGTGCATTCCACTGAGGCTGTGGCTGGGCATGTGAGTGAAACGGATGAGTAGTGGGCTGAGTATGGTACTGAGGTGGGTAAGACCATGGAGGAGGCACAGACCAGGAAGGATGAGCAGTGGGACCCCAGGAAGGCATAGGAGCAGATTGGTTGGGGCTATAATAAGCTTTCGGTGTCCCTTGCATCCCCTGTTGGTAAGGTCTACGTCCATGTGGCCTCCTTTGGTTGAGGAAATAGAGAGGTTCAGTGGGTGCTTCTGTCCCTTGGTACATGGCTTTAAGCCCAGGTAAGGTTGGACATTGGTTTGTGGGGTGGTCCTCCTCACAAACAAAACATACCTCAACCGAATGTAATGGGCACTCGTTCTTAGGGTGTTTCCTTCTACACCCAGGGCAGAAGATAGCTAAAGCCCTCTCAGCTTCCTCTTTCTTCTGCTGGATTCGGATTGTATCAAGTTGCATGGCAATGGTTTGTCTCACCTCACTCTTGAGGTCCTCTAATTGGTTTGCAAACTCATCTTTGGAAAAAGGAATACTGGCTGAGAGGAGGTTCCCTCTACCTCTTTTCCAGGCTGCCCTAGAGTGGTTTCTAAACACAGTCTTTATATCCTCACAAGGTAGTTGGTAAATATCTCCTCCAGCTAGCATTTGAAGGGTATCTAAGAGGTCTTCGGGGACTCCTCGGAGCAGAACCAACTTGAGAGATTCAGGGTCAAGTGTGCACCTGGCCCGTTTATAGCTAAGATGGAACCTTTCCTCGTAATCTTCTAAGGACTCATCATTCCCCATGGTCATGCGAAAGATTTCTCCCTTGGCTTCCTTGGACCTACAGTAGCCCCGATATTTGGTATTGAAAGCTTGCTGCATCTGAGCCCAAGTGTTGATACTGTTCCCAGGTAAGCCCATGAACCAGCGTATTGCTACATCCTTAAGGGTAGAGGGGAAGAGTTTTAGTTTTTGCTCATCTTCGGTATAGTCATAGGTTCGACAAAGGATGGCAAACTCAAACAGGAAGGTATCAAGGTCTTCAGTAGTCAGTCCATGGAAGTGCGGTAAATCATAAGGGCTTACATTCTTCATTTTCATGTCTCCATTGGTCTCTCAGATGGGGAAGGCACCTTCTATTCTCTCATCTTCTCCCCTATGGTCAGCCATGGCTTCAGATGGAGTGTTCTCTAACTCTTCTTCTACTATAGGATCTTCGTATATCTCAGGAGGTTCGCCTATAGGTTCTTTTGGATCACTGTCACCAAAGAAGAGAGAAGGGTGACTCAGCGATGTGGTGGGGGTGTTGGGTAAGAATTTGCCTGTTTTATCTCGATTTCTACGAGGCGTGAAATGGAAAGACTTTTGATTGCTTTTGTTCTTTTTCTGGTACCTGCAAAACTAAAACAGATTGAATTGCAACTAACTATCTTGCTGAAATGAAAAATGCGGAATTGAAATGGAAGCATGAAAGAACTAATCTATTTTGCTCAAATGAAATTGCAGGAATTGAAATGCTAATCTATGCTTGCAGAAATGAAATTGCAGAATTGAAATGTTAATCTATGAAAGCAGGAAATGTCTATGCTACTTTTGCGGAAAGGAAATTGCGGAATAGAAATGAAATAAACTATGTAGCAGAAGGCGAGAGTAGGAAAATAGAAGAAAAGCAACAATAACCAATACTCTGACACTTCCCCGGAAACGGCGCCAAAAGTATGGTGGGCTCCAGTATTGTAGCAATAATGCTACAACTCCTGGAGCTTCCTTCTCTAATTTTATCAACCCGGTAGTTCGTAACAAACTTGGAAGCGACGGTGCTGTATGCACATGTACTAGCTCTTACCGCAGCTGTCACTTGGTCGGCTGGCACAAGTCCGCTAGGGGCTCAAGCTAACTTCTATGAGCTCTTAGAAGAAGCTTTTTAACTGATGGACGAAAGCTAACTCAAAGGAAGCTAACCTACTTGCAGAAAGGAACTGAAAGCCAACAAGAAACACAAACCCTAACAAACCCTAATTCTACGAGCTAGTCCTACTCATGCAAAGATGGGAATGCAAACTACTGAAAGAGATGCCATTACTTCTATGAAGGTGAGATGCATGTGTCTGGACTACTTCTACCTGAAGAAAACATCTTTTTGTATTTTTGAATAAGTTATTTAGAATTATCATGCATGTGCTTGTAACTGGCTTTTTACTGTGCAGAGGCGGATCATGGAGGAGAAATGCTTGGAAGAGGTCGGGAAGGTTCAGGGAGAGTCTAAGGAGTCCCTAACATCCTCCCAGAGAGTTTCACAAAGTTTGGCTGCCAAGAGACCGCGTTTATGAGCTTCTACAGGAAGTCTGCAGGGATTCTACAGGATGTTTCAGAATTTCTACAGGATGTTCAGTAATTCCTACAGGATGTTCTACGATTGGATTTTGGATGATGGGTGAGTGGAAAAGGCTGCATGGATGGATAGGGAGGTAAGAGAGGGGTTTGTAATGACTTAGTAACAGAGAGATGAGGTGATGATGGGGTGTGTAAAGCTGGGTTGGCTTAAAGAGGGCAGAGGGAATGGAAGGCCAAAAAGATAAGATGGCATGGGTAGTAGAGTAAGTGTGAGACGAGGGGTCTAATTTGGAGATGAGCAGTTGGCCTGGACGAAGCTTAGGAGGACAAGAGAATGCTGGAGATGCACTGCACAATATAAACTGAACCAAATCATCCACGTCCTGCACATAATCAAAATATTACTAATCTATCCTAACTGTTTAATGAAACCAATGAATAGCAACGTTATTTCTAAAGAGAACCATGTATGGTACTGAAGTAAAGAAACATTCCAAGAGATCTGAGCGCATGGATAACTTCTACAAATGAAAATGTTGCACCAAAGATTGCATGAGGACGTAAACCAATATTTTTGGTGGGTAGCACTGTCTGCAATTCCAGCCCCTAGAAAGAGGTGAAAAAGAGAGTGCAGGCAACCCTTTTCTGGAACTTTGATCAATTCTAATCTCTTCACTCTATTCTAAACATCTAAAGCAACTCTATTTTCTAACAATGACCTACTTAACCACACCAAGAAATCTAACTCAACAAACTGCGTTTCAAATGCATGTAAAGAAAACCATAATGCTGAAAGAAAAGATAGCAATACAAAAGAAGGAGGCCTTAGGCTCTCAGGTTGGGCCCAACCCCGAGAGCTATGGCTCCTTTAGAAACTCAGAACTGAGATCAAATCTGACTACTTCTCATTAAACAATAATAATCATAAGTCAAAACATATGCCAATGATGGCTACAAAAGAGCAAAAACAGAGCTGGCAGCTCGTAGTGAAAAATGTGCAACAATGTTCCAAAAGTCCTTTTCGAAGGCTGAAGCCTTATCATTTATACATCACGAGGCCCGAAGCTGGCCTCCTAAATCTATGGGACTTGGCTGACCAGACTGGGAGTGAACAGCTGCTTCCTCAAAATCCGTTTGGCTACCTTCTAGATCCGGTTGTGGTGGTTGTTGGAGCTCGGAGTTGGGGGTGACAATCCCAAGGAAGGCCATTTAATGCTGTGGACAGCCCTCCTACGAATCCTCAACCCCATCTTGGCTATCTCCTTGCCCTTATCTACTCGGTTTTGCCTCAACATGTGTCAAAAAACCTGAAATGAGCACGTGTTAGCCACCTAGGACTAGTGACCGCCCTTATTCGTACAAATGACATAAACATACTAAAAAATGATGCATAAGTTATAAAAAATGAAGGATTGAGCAAGGGTAGTTAGGCCAAACGAACCCAAAATGTTACCAAATTTGGGGCTCATCATCACCCCCCAGCTAAAATGATTGCTCATCCCTGAGAAACTAATCCAGCTCCTCGTCCTTCATTGCTTTCACCGCCACCCTCACATCCCAGGCTTCTGAAGTAGTATCCTCCTCACTGACATGGAACCTAGCCTTTCTTTCCACCTCTTCCCACTGCTTATGCTCATCTTTCTCTGTGCTGCCTTCCATCAATCCTAAAAGCAAAGGTGGGCTGAGCTTGAGGTCAATCCAGCTAGCTTGGAGGTTTTGTATGGACTTCTTATAGAGGGGCACCCGTACTAGAGCTTCCCTCATTCGAGTTGGAGTGTGATATTCCCTGATTTTGAGGCTGTGGGACAATGTGTTCCATTGGCGGGTGCAAGCTTGAACACAGTTGTCCCCTAATAGTCGCTCCATATCCTCTAAATGTGCTATAGCCTAGGTTTGCTGATCCATGTATTTCAATAAAGCTTGAGGGTTGGTGGATAAGTGTTGGTGGGCCGATATCAATGTAGTGGGATCCCTTGGCTCTGCTCTAATCAGCAGTCGCTCATGTAACTCTCGGTTCATGACCTCTTTGACCTCTACTGCTCTCTTGTCTTCATGGTTCAACCATGAGGCAAATGCCATCAACTGCATATCCCCTACGATTGTGTTGGGATCCCATGAAGTCACATTAGGAAGGGCCAAATTATGGAGATAGAACTCCGATAGTTTGGCCTTGTCCTCTGATGAACTGCTATTACATAACTCTGTGAACTGCTGAGGGTCTTGGATTTGGGAGATACCCCTCTGCGCCAATGCATTAATTTGAAATTGCAGCCACTGGTCCCGTAGGTATAGGCCATAAGATTTGGCTGGTTGTCTACATTGTAAAGCATCCATGGCCCAACTGACCATGCAGGCTAGTTGTGCCTCTTTTTGCTGCAACTGCTGTTTGAGAGCTTGTATCTCGATTTGTGCTTGCAGTTCCCTTTCCTGTAGATGCGAGGTTAACTCCCCAAGACCAACTTGCAATCCTTCTTTGCCTTGAGGTTCTGATGTAGTGTCCCCTGATGATGTGCCCTTTTCTTTCTTCAGTTCCTGTAGCTGCAGTTTAAGTTTCTCGTTCTCTTCCTGTAGGAATACCCGCTGGCAGTTTGCCACGTGTTTGGCCATAGATAACTCTCTTTGTGCCTCCTTGAGTTGTTCCTCCAAGGGACCTATATCTGCCACTCCTTTTGATTTAGCTATTTTCATCCACGTGTGGGTTCTCACTCTCTCTTCCTCCAACGCAAAGAAAAGCGGAACTGTGAATTTTTGTGGAATAATTTTTCTAGCCTCCAAAAAGTTATCATATGAGCTCAAGCTTGGTTGGGGACTCGGTTTCGGAATATGCTCTTTCTCTTCTTCCCTTGGTGGCTCTACTTCGTCTTCCCTAAGTGGTGATGTGGCTGCCTCTCCCTCCATTCTTTCAGTCTCCTTGAGCCTGGCCAATGTTTCTTGTAGAACGGCTTCGGCATCTTGTAGCGGGGTTTTTGTAGCCAACCTGTCCATTCTCTCCTTCCAAGCAGTTGTCTTCGGGCTCCCCCGCTCATAAGTGACTGATATTTTTGAGGGGGACCTCTCCCTTGGCAAGGTAGGGGTGTCTTCTATAGTAATTGGGCTGCTGGATGGAGGTTGGGGCTTGCCTGTTTTGATTCTCACACTTCTCCTGGCTTGGAAATACAGAGGGATCTCCCTCTTTCATTTTTCCCTCGGCTTGGGAGGAGTACTAAGGGTGGCCAGCACAGCTGCTGCCTCCCTTGCAAGGATTTCGGCTGTCTTCTCCTTTGGTTCCCCTTTCTCAGGACTTCCTGTAGAAGGTCCTGTAGCGACTGATTTCTGGCTTCCTGTAGAAGCCGTTTTTGGTTTCCTGTAGAAATAGGTGGCACCGTTTTAGCCTGTTTGGCTGAGGGTGCTTTGCCCTTTGACTTTGCTGAGGCTGCTTTCGAGGTGCCTTCACTGACGTGGACTTGTTCAGTCCTGTCCACCCTACTTTGTAACCTTTTCTCCCTAGGTGTCAAGGTGGATTTTTCATCCTCTTTTTCGGCAACCTGGTGCTTCTTTTGTTTCCCCTTTTGTTCTTTCTTCGGTGCTTTGACCGTGGTTTTCTGGCCTTTCCCTTCCTTCTCTGTGTGTATTGGTTCCTTCTCCTCGCTGCTGGAGGAGGTGAGCTCCTCGGTCAACATTTTGATGTCGCCATCCTTAGTCAAATTCCGGAAGGCTTCCCATGAGAGAGGGACGGTGTATGTGTGGAGTGCATCCTCCACGAGGAGCTTAATGAGCCCATGATGGGCTACCTGGTCTGGTGTGCCCTCTCGTAATTTGGTGGCACATTCAGTCATGGACTGCAGGAGGAAGTAAGGAATACTTAGCTTGTTTTCTGAAGGTAGGTCCATTTGCTGCCTCAGTTCTGTGAGCAGCCAGAAATGGTACCCATATACGATGCTGAATCGTCCTTCGTACGTGATATATTTAATGATTTGGAGGTTGACCTCACTCCAAAGCGGCTGTAGGCTAGCTCTACGAACGCCGTTCTTATCCTCTGGGAATTTCTCCTCCGGCAGAAAGAACTACTTTTTAGCCTTTTGGCCTAATTTCCTCTCCTCCTTATCCCACGGTACCCCCATTGGGAGATCAGTGACTCTGCTGATGAACTGTGGGGTGAGTCTGAGAGTCAAACCCCTGAAATTGACAACGACCAGCGTTTTTGATTTTGGCTTCAAAGCTCGCAGGAATTCCTCTGCCACCTCATCATCATAACCTTGAAGCTTGTCGCAGAATGACATACATCATGCGCGAGAAAACAGTTCTACCACCTCAGGGTTCTCCCGTAGCTTCTTTGAGTATGTCAATTCCTTCCTGATGAACCCACCCGGCATGATGAAAGCTTGCTGTTGTTAGCCGGAGGTGGCTGGCGTGTATCAAAAGATGGGCCTTTGGGATTTCTTAAGACAGAGCGCAAAATTACACCTCTGTCTAGCACACAGTTCGTGAATTCTCGGCTATCTATAGGTGAGCCTTGACAGGGACTCAATTACCACCCAAATCCTGTAGAAAACCCCGCATATACTACTACGACAATTCTCATGCAAAAGGAAGACGACGCTTGCAATTCTATGCTCAGACTGTAGTTTTAATTTTTTAGGACGTCGACTTCGCCACCCTTCAAACCAATTGCATGGGAGGAACAGGTTCAGGCTTACCTTTCCCAATTCGCCACCTTTGACGTGAATAGATCGATTTCCTCCGTAGCTGTGAGCTTCCTGTAGCGCAGCTTCCTGTAGAAGTCGCGCACAGGTTCTGGAGAGCGCGTAAGTGGTTCTGTGCCTTCTGTGCAACCACTAGACGTTTGAACGAGCCGAGGACTCAGAGTAACAAGCTTCAGGGAATTTCGGACGCTTACTCGACTGCAAAGCGGTTGATGATGAATGAGTGGAGTGACGATCTAGCCGGTGGATTTGAATCCCTGCGGAACTCGTGGCGCGGGGGTGAGCTGTCCCTGCCGGACCATTGGACGACGTCACCTATTCATTTCACTGCAAGTCTGCCTGACCACCGCATCATTCCCTGCATATCTACCGCCACCATTTCCGTTAGATCGCCGCTTCTCCCCGACTGGACGCTTCCCACGTGTCCATTTCCTGTTTTTCTTGCCACGACCAACACTTTCCAAATCTAACGGGACCATCGGACTGGTCGTGGTGGCCAGTTGAATGGCTACCTGACTGGCTCAACCCATTCATTTTCACACTCGCATACATTCTAGAGCAATGTTCATGTAATTTGACGAAAAAAGGGTGAGGCACTTACCTGTGCGGCCACGACGTTATTTTCAGGTTTCAGGACGAAGGTGATGGATCTGCTTGCTGCTTCTTCATGCACAGGCACAAGGGTTCCTTCTTGCAGACTGCTGCTGGTTACGAAACTTATTACCTAGCTGCGGATGGTGCATGTGCCCGCTCTATGTGTTGCAGGTGCCTTGATGGTGTAGGCTCTAGCTGGATGAATTGCTACGGGATTCCTGTAGGATGTCCTGTAGCAGTTTCTCCTCCTCGGGTGCATGCTGAAATGGTGGAGATAGCGGCATCACGGTCACGGTCGCAGGGTCCTTGGATGGCTTTGATAAGTAGTGCATGGGGTCTCTGCATCCTTTATTTCATTTGAGAATTGCTTCTTCTGAGAATTCAAGGTTCTGATTTGACTATGCAGGTATTTCCATTGCATGGCAACAGGGGTGGTAGAAGGAGGCGACAGCAGTGGGTGATGGAGAAAAACATTAGCTTGCATGCCTCCGTATTGGACCTCGGCTTCGAATCCTCCCACACAGTCGGTCCTGGGCCGTCCAAAGATTCTACAGGAAGTTTCCTGTAGAAATATAGAACTTCCTATAGAAAGTTCTGTAGCTTCCTGTAGAAGGCTAAACTGTGATCAAATCATGCCCAGACCTTGGAAGAGATAAGTGTTTCTGGAGGGAGTGCTGGTGAGGCCTCTTGGTAGCATAATAGGGACCCTTGTCCTTGAGTTGAGGGACCTCTTTTCCTGCATGGAATACCTGCAACTTGCATGAATTGTGAAATCTTGAACCTGTTTTTTCTGTTTCTTTGTTTGTTTTTTTTTTTTCTTTTTGAAATACAGCAGGGGTGCCTCAGAGAGGTTTTCACCCTTACCACCTGCCTTGAGCGCCTCAGAGAGGTTTTCACCCAAGGGTATTTTCAAACGTTTTCAGAAGACAGCAGGGACGCCTCAATGAGGTTTTCACCCCCACCATCTGCCTTGGGAGCCTCAGAAAGGTTTTCACCCAAGGATATTTTTTTTATTTTTATTTTTTGAGATCTTCAGGGTATGCCCAAAACAGAGGCAGAACCCCTCTCTATGACCAGCGCTGATTTTTCCACAGTTTTGATGAATTCTTGCCTTGAAAGAGGTTTTCTGTAGATCTTTAGTCGATGCCCATTAACAAGCATGCGGATGGCCTCCTCATCGATGGTCCGAATAAGAACAGACCCATTTTCATTACATTTTTCCACTGCATATGGTCCCAGCCATCTGGTTCTTAGCTTCCCCTTGAAATCCTTATGCCTGGAATCATACAACAACGCCCAATCTCCCGGCTGAAATTGCTTTTCATTGAGGTGTTGGTCATGCCACACCTTCCTCTGAAGTTGAACCACTTCTGAGTGGAGAAGGGCCTACATTCGGTGCTCGTCCAATCCATTCAGCTGCAATAACCTTTCTTGTTGGGCATGGCTGAGATTTAGGTCCAGCTGAGCTGCCATCCTCAAGGTGTTGTACTCGAACTCAATTGACATCAAAGCTCTCTTCCTATAGACCAGCACATGAGGTGTGAAGCCGGTTGTGGTCTTCCAAGTGGTGTTGTAAGCCCACGTGGCCTCAACCAAGCGATCTGCCCAATCTTTTCTGCTGCTACTCACCACCTTAGTCAAGATCCCTTCCAATGCTCTATTGGTGACTTCCACCTGCCCATTTGCTTGAGGATGATAGGGGGTGGAAGTCCTATGCTTGATTTTGTGATGAGCGAGCAGGTCTTCAATTAAGTTGGAGGTGAACTGGCTTCCTTGATCGGTGACTAGCTCTCTTGGGTAGCCAAATTTGTAGAAGATGTTTTCTCTTAAGAACTCGGCCACCTTTTCTTCTGTTGCTGCTTTGATTGCCTTGGTTTCTGCCCACTTTGTCAGGTAGTCTGTGCACACAATGATGTAAGACCTTTGCCTCGAAGGGGGATTGATTGGACCCACAAAATCCATACCCCACTTCTCAAATGGCTCATGAGTCACTTGAGGTTGGAGAGGCATTTTGTCCCTTGGAGTCGGTTTCCCCATCCTTTGGCATCGGTCACATTGGCTGATATACCTTCTGACATCTTGATGAAGCGTGGGCCAATAGTAGCCTGCCTGTAGGATTTTGAAGGCAGTCCTTTTTGCTACAAAATGTCATCCACAAGGCCCATCATGACAGGTGAGGAGGATATCAAAGACTTCGTCCTCCCTTACACAACGCCTCAAGATCTGATCGGGGCCAAGCTTGAACAGGTTGCCCCCGATCCAAGTGAATGAGGCACTCTTCCTTATGATTCTGCTCTTCTCTCTTGAGGATAAGTGCGGAGGAAACTTTGCTGAGACAAGGTAGTTTGCTATATCAGCAAACCATGGTGAGAGTACTAAGATAGAAAACAGATGTTCATCTGGCATCTGGTCATCCACTGTTCCATCCTCACCTGCAGGTAAATCCAATCTAGAAAAAAAGTCAGCAACAACATTTTCTTTACCTGGTTTGTCAACGATAGTCAAATCAAGCTGCTGCATCAAAAGTAACCATCTAATAACACGAGCATTCACATCTGGTTTATTCATTAAATATCTAATTGCAACATGATCAGTATGTACAAATTTTTGATAGCCAGTGATATAATGTCGGAACTTGTTCAATGCATGGACCACGGCCAGAAATTCTTTCTCAGTTACAGTGTAATTCAGTTCCGCCTTGGATAAGTTTTTGCTGACAAAGTATATGGCGTATGGAAGTTTTTGTTCAACCTGTCCTAAGGCTACCCCTATGGCTTTGTTTGAGGCATCAGTGTGGATGTGGAAAGGTAGGGCCCAATTTGGACCTCTCAAGATTGGGGCAGACACCAACTTATCCTTCAATTCATTCGGAGCCTTCTCACAATCGTCAGTCCATTTAAACTCAACATCCTTTTCCAAGAGGCTAAATAATGGCGAGGCTAGCTTGCTAAAGTCTTTAATGAATCTCCTATAATACCCTGCTAAACCTAAGAAACTTCGAACATCTCTTACCTTCTGAGGAGGTGGGACCTTCTTGGTAGGAGCATTGCTTAGTCCAAAGGGAAGAACTCGGTAAGCAAAGGTACCCCAAGGACAAGTGAAGGTGGTCTTATCTTGGTCTTCCGGGCTGATTTGGATCTGGTTGTACCCGCTAAACCCATCTAGGAAGGAGAAAAACTTCTTTCCTGCCAGTCCATCCAACACTTGATCTATGAAGGGTAGAGGAAAATGGTCTTTCTTGGTAGCTTTGTTCAGTTCTCGGTAGTCCACACAGATTCTCCACTTCCCATTTTTCTTGGGAACCAACACCAGAGGGGACACCCATTCGCTATCTGAGATGGGGTAAATGAATCCGGCATCCAACAGTTTTTGCAATTCTTCCTTGACGATGTCCTTAAGGGCTGGATTCATTCTCCTTTGGGGTTGCCTAACCGGTTTAAAATCTTCTTTGATGTAGATGTGATGGGTACAGACCGAAGGATGGACTCCTTTCATCTCCTTATAGCTCCAAGCAAAAGCATCTAGATGACTGGCCAACAGACTACACAGCTCCTTTTCCTGGGAAGGAGATAGGGAGGAGCTGATCTTTAACGTTCTCTCAGGGCCGAACTCCACATTTTTGACCCTAGGAGTGACAGGGTTGGTCACACAAAGGTCCACTAAGGTGCTGGCTTGGGCATCCTCCACCAATTCCTCTAAGGACAATGCACTGGGAGGTGGATTCTGGAGCAAGGTATCAATCAAATCATCCTCGGTTGGGGGGCCTCCCTAGTGGTGTATAGGGTGCACAAAGGTGCTGAGTACACCTCATCCTCTTCTCCTTCCTCCAACCAAAGTGGTAAGTCATGCTCTAATAAGGGTTGGGCAGGAGGGTACAAGACTAGCTGCTTGGACATAGGACCATTTTTGATGGTCATGTTTCCTGCACGGCAGCTTATGTAAGCATCTGCAGTGGCTAACCAAGGCCTTCCCAAAATAAGGGGGTATCCAGTAAGCTTTGCCTTTGGTTGCAGAACCAAGAAATATGCAGGGTACTCCCAAGAGTCAACAGAGACCAAGACATCCTCTACAATCCCTTCGAGAGTCACGGTGGAGCGATCTGCTAGCTGCAGGACTATCGAGGTCTTTCTCAAGGAACCCTGAAGGTTGAGTTTGAGCATGGTATCCATGGTCATCACATTAATGGCAGCCCCCAGATCAATCAATGTGTGTGGTATGATGTGGACATCAACTATAGGACTCCCAGGATCCAAGTACTTTAGGCAGATTACTTGCCCCAACATAAGATCAGACATTTGTCCTATGACATTGATGGTCGAAGAATCTCTCTTTCGCCTGCCTGGGTGTCTGAAACACTTTTCCTTAACCAGTTTGTTGTATATCGGTACATCTTTGATGGCATGGAGTAGTGGTATTCTCACACACAACTATTTGAGTTCTCCCAGACGCTCATCCTCCTCTGGGTTGGGTTGTGTGGTAGCCGTTAGTCTCTCAGGAAAGGGTGGAATGGCTTTTGGTTCACTTTCCTGTTTGTCTTCTTCGTCCTCTAGCGGAGGAGGTTGGCGATCCGGAAGAGTCTTTCCAGATCGCAGGTTGATCTCCTAGATCTCCACAGCATAGGTAGGGCATGATGTTTCCCCAGTATATACCTGCTGCGCTTGTCAGTTGTTGGGGTTCGGGTTCGATTGAGCAGGCATTTGGGGTTGCCTTGGAGGAGCAGGAGGTAATTGTTGTGGTTGAGCTCGTGGTGGAGGCAGAATGGCAGGAGGAGTATTGTACTGGGGCCTCCACCCCGGTTGAGGTGCATTCCACTGAGGCTGTGGCTGGGCATGTGAGTGAAATGGATGAGTAGTGGGCTGAGTATGGTACTGAGGCGGGTAAGACCATGGAGGAGGCACAGACCAGGAAGGATGAGCAGGGGGACCCTAGGAAGGCATAGGAGCAGATTGGTTGGGGATATCATAAGCTTGGGGTGTCCCTTGCATCCCTTTTCGGTAAGGTCTAGGTCCATGTGGCCTCCTTTGGTTGAGGAAATAGAGAGGTTCAATGGGCGCTTCTGTCCCTTGGTACATGGCTTTAAGCCCAGGTAAGGTTGGACATTGGTTTGTGGGGTGGTCCTCCTCACAAACAAAACATACCTCAACCGAATGTAATGGGAACTCGTTCTTAGGGTGTTTCCTTCTACACCTAGGGCAGAAGATAACCAAAGCCCTCTCAGCTTCCTCTTTCTTCTGCTGGATTCGGATTGTATCAAGTTGCATGGCAATAGTTTGTCTCACCTCACTCTTGAGGTCCTCTAATTGGTTTGCAAACTCATCTTTGGAGAAAGGAATACTGGCTGAGAGGAGGTTCCCTCTACCTCTTTTCCGGGTTGCCCTAGAGTGGTTTCTAAACACAGTCTTTATATCCTCATAGGGTAGTTGGTAAATATCTCCTCCAGCTAGCATGTGAAGGGTATCTAAGAGGTCTTCGGGGACTCCTCGGAGCAGAACCAACTTGAGAGATTCAGGGTCAAGTGTTCACCTGGCCCGTTTATAGCTAAGATGGAACCTTTCCTCGTAATCTTCTAAGGACTCATCATTCCCCATGGTCATCCGAAAGATTTCTCCCTTGGCTTCCTTGGACCTACAGTAGCCCCGATATTTGGTATTGAAAGCTTGCTACATATGAGCCCAAGTGCTGATACTGTTCCCAGGTAAGCCCATGAACCAGCGTAATGCTGCATCCTTAAGGGTAGAGGGGAAGAGTTTCAGTTTTTTCTCATCTTCGATATAGTCATAGGTTCGACAAAGGACAACAAACTCAAACAGGAAGGTATCAGGGTCTTCAGTAGTCAGTCCATGGAAGTGTGGTAAAGCAGAAGGGCTTATGTTCTTCATTTTCATGTCTCCATTGGTCTCTCGGATGGGGAAGGCACCTTCTATTCTCTCATCTTCTCCCCTATGGCAGCCATGGCTTCAGATGGAGTGCTCTCTAACTCTTCTTCTGCTATAGGATCTTCGTATATCTCAGGAGGTTCGCCTATAGGTTCTTCTGGATCACTGTCACCAAAGAAGAGAGAAGGGTGACTCAGTGATGTGGTGGGGGTGCTGGGTAGGAGTTTTCCTGTTTTATCTTGATTTCTACGAGGCATGAAATGGAAAGACTTTTGATTGCTTTTGTTCTTTTTCTGGTACCTGCAAAATTAAAACAGATTGAATTGCAACTAACTATCTTGCTGAAATGAAAAATGCGGAATTGAAATGGAAGCATGAAAGAACTAATCTATTTTGCTCAAATCAAATTGCAGGAATTGAAATGCTAATCTACGCTTGCAGAAATGAAATTGCAGAATTGAAATGTTAATCTATGAAAGCAGGAAATGTCTATGCTACTTTTGCGGAAAGGAAATTGCGGAATAGAAATGAAATAAACTATGTAGCAGAAGGCGAGAGTAGGAAAATAGAAGAAAAGCAACAATCACCAATACTCTGACGCTTCCCCGGCAACGAC
The DNA here is from genome assembly GCA_031772625.1 of Pinus tabuliformis. Taxonomy (NCBI): domain Eukaryota; kingdom Viridiplantae; phylum Streptophyta; class Pinopsida; order Pinales; family Pinaceae; genus Pinus; species Pinus tabuliformis. Next base: position 1,194,585,502 of record CM062807.1, on the reverse strand, counting down.
GCCAAAAAGATGGTGGGCTCCAGTATTGTAGCAATAATGCTACAACTCCTGGAGCTTCCTTCTCTAATTTTATCAACCCGGTAGTTCGTAACAAACTTGGAAGCGATGATGCTGTATGCAAAAGTACTAGCTCTTGCCGCAGCTGTCACTTGGTCGGCTAGCACAAGTCCGCTAGGGGCTCAAGCCAACTTCTATGAGCTCTTAGAAGAAGCTTTTTAACTGATGGACGAAAGCTAACTCAAAGGAAGCTAACCTACTTGCAGAAAGGAAGTGAAAGCCAACAAGAAACGCAAACCCTAGCAAACCCTAATTCTACCGGCTAGTCCTACTGATGCAAAGATGGGAATGCAAACTATTGAAAGAGATGCCATTACTTCTATGAAGGTGAGATGCATGTGTCTGGACTACTTCTACCTGAAGAAAACATCTTTTTGTATTTTTGAATAAGCTATTTAGAATTATCATGCATGTGCTTGTAACTGGCTTTTTACTGTGCAGAGGCGGATCATGGAGGAGAAATGCTTGGAAGAGGTCGGGAAGGTTCAAAGAGGGTCTAAGGAGTCCCTAACATCCTCCCAGAGAGTTTCACAAAGTTTGGCTGCCAAGAGACCGCGTTTATGAGCTTCTACAGGAAGTCTGCAGGGGTTCTACAGGATGTTTCAGAATTTCTACAGGATGTTCTACGATTGGATTTTGGATGATGGGTGAGTGGAAAAGGCTACATGGATGGATAGGGAGGTAAGAGAGGGGTTTGTAATGACTTAGTAATAGAGAGATGAGGTGATGAGGGGGTGTGTAAAGCTGGGTTGGCTTAAATAGGGCAGAGGGAATGGAAGGCCAAAAATATAAGATGGTGTGGGTAGTAGAGTAAGTGTGAGACGAGGGGTCTAATTTGGAGATGAGCAGTTGGCCTGGACGAAGCTTAGAAGGACAAGAAAATGCTGGAGATGCACTGCACAATATAAACTGAACCAAATCATCCATGTCCTGCACATAATCAAAATATTACTAATCTATCCTAACTGTTTAATGAAACCAATGAACAGCAACGTTATTTCTAAAGAGAACCATGTATGGTACTGAAGTAAAGAAACATTCCAAGAGATCTGAGTGCATGGATAACTTATACAAATGAAAATGTTGCACCAAAGATTGCATGAGGACGTAAACCAATATTTTTGGTGGGTAGCACTGTCTGCAATTCCAGCCCTTAGAAAGAGGTGAAAAGAGAGTGCAGGCAACCCTTTTCTGGAACTTTGATCAATTCTAATCTCTTCACTCTATTCTAAACATCTGAAGCAACTCTATTTTCTAACAATGACCTACTTAACCACACCAAGAAATCTAACTGAACAAACTGCGTTTCAAATGCATGTAAAGAAAACCATAATGCTGAAAGAAAAGATAGCAATACAAAAGAAGGAGGCCTTAGGCTCTCAGGTTGGGCCCAACCCCGAGAGTTATGGCTCCTTTAGAAACTCTGAACTGAGATCAAATCTGACTGCTTCTCATTAAACAATAATAATCATAAGTCAAAACATATGCCAATGATGGCTACAAAAGAGCAAAAACAGAGCTGGCAGCTCGTAGTGCAGAATGTGCAACAATGTTCCAAAAGTCCTTTTCGAAGGCTGAAGCCTTATCATTTATACATCACGAGGCCCCAAGCTGGCCTCCTAAATCTATGGGACTTGGCTGACCAAACTGGGAGTGAACAACTGCTTCCCAAAAATCCGTTTGGCTGCCGTCTAGATCCGGTTGTGGTGGTTGTTGGAGCTCGGAGTTGGGGGTGACAATCCTGAGGAATGCCATTTAATGCTGTGGACAACCCTCCTACGAATCCTCAACCCCATCTTGGCTATCTCCTTGCCCTTATCTGCTCAGTTTTGCCTCAACATGTGTCAAAAAACCTGAAATGAGCACGTGTTAGCCACCTAGGAATAGTGACCGCCCTTATTCGTACAAATGACATAAACATACTAAAAAATGATGCATAAGTTATGAAAAATGAAGGATTGAGCAAGGGTAGTTAGGCCAAATGAACCCAAAATGTTACCAAATTTGGGGCTCATCACTTGCCTACCTCCCCTGGGCAATCTTGCATGATAATGGATGAGAATGGCTGATCCAAACTCATATTTCCCTTGGCTGAACCACGCAATCCTCATTTGCAATACTTAATCCATTGATTGTGCAAATCTCATGCACAACTATAGTCACAACTGACAGCTGTCTTGTCCTTTCACTCACCTCTAACACCTGTCTCCACTGAACTGTCCATGCACTGAGTTAACTGATGTATTCTTTAGTTAATTTATGAGTTAATAATTAGTGAATTAATTAATAATTAATTCACATCACTCATCACTAGTGTATTCTGCAGTTAGACTAAATCTGCAGTTAGACTAAATACAACTAGTTCAACTAAGTCAAACTGAACACAACTTCATCAACTCCTCAATCAACTCCACCAAACTCAATCACTTGAGTTCTAACGGAAGTCCATCATGCAATAGCTCAAGTAACCCATAAGAAAAGCGTATTGCCTTCTGACAGCTACATGTGCCACATCCGTAGCTCGAACCGAAGTGCTCCAAGAGGATAAGATAATGTTTATAGTCCAAATATTATTATGAGCTAATAATATTCGGTTGTTGTATTTTTACCCTAACAGTGTAAAAATAGACTTTGCCCATATTTCTAAAAATATAAGTCCATATATTTTTACCAACATGACCAATCATCCACAAATAACATCCTGCAACTCATAGACCATGATCCATATGTCTAAAAATAGACATAGTCTAAAAATAGACTTTGCGCCAAAAATAGCCTGCGGGCCCACTTAGTGAAGGCGACTTCTTTTCACTAAGCTCCATCATCTTGTTGTATTTTCAACACTAAGTGCGATGCATAGCACATAGTCAGTGTGGCAACTACAATGCATTGCAACCTAATGAAGGGCTTCCTACAATGATCTCTTTAGAGGCACTTTTTGGATGAATTTTATGATGGAACTTCTTTGAGAGTGAGGCATTCATATGACTAAGTTCTTTAGGGCATGAAACAACTATATTAGGGGTTGACAAACCTTAATAAAATTGACATTTAAGTTGGGGTTGATGTGCCCAAATAAATCTGTAACAGTTTCCCCCTAAAGCATGAGGTTGTAAGTATCTATGTCGGGTGAAATGCTTTATCATGAGGATCAGAAGTTTCGAAACGGAAGGTGACCTACATCAATTACAATACAATACATCATGATAATCTGATTTTTCTCATGAACTAGCTGAGGGAGGCATTCCCATGCTCAGCTTATAAAATTTCATTACATGTACATAGATCAGATAGTCATCTACAGATATAGACTTGTGATTCTACAGATATAGATTTGTGATCCATGATTAGGATGACCATCTGTGTAAAGCCTTTGTACATTTGATTTGGTACTCCTGAATATATCACAGCCCGGATGGATGAAACTAGATCCGGTGTCTTCAAGATCGTTAAATCTTCACTCAATGTACAAGTCTAACCATGTGAATAGATGTTCTGAGGTCGAACATGGAGAGACATCATCTGATTTCCAGCCAATGATATAAGCTGTTAACAGATGCGAGAGAGATAATCGATAATAATGATGATCCTTAAGGTACTACAATACATTTTGCGTGGTGTGAATAAATGATTCGATGTCGAACACCATGCAAAATATTTCGATCGAAGGCCATTGATGCCAACCTGTCGTCGGAAGAGAGGAACTTGCCATTGATGTATGTAAGCTTCAAAGCACTGAAAGGGTGTTTCTAGGTCAAATTCTTGGATGATGAGTTGATGTCGACAAGAAGCGACTCGTTGTAGGAGGGCCTTGATGTATCCCACATCTACGACACAAAATGAAGTAAATGATTTTTGGAGATGAAAATCGACTGACGACACAAGGTTCAGGAATGGCGGTCATGAAAATGAAGGTTTACAGTATTGCAATGGATGAAGTCTTAACTCGATGACTTCTCTTGAGCATATCGGCGACACTGAGATGAATTGGTAGCATTGACCCAAAACAAAAATGATGGATGATATGATAAACCAACGGTATGATAACCATCAAACGAAATGACCCAACCCAACTTAGTCACGGAGATCAAGTGAAAGTGTCATGTTCAAGAGCGACTCGCTACCATAAGTTTTCAAGACTTTTCCCATTTTCCCCAGTCATTGCTGACAAGTACCTTTTTATTTTATCAAGCTTGAGGAGGATAACATGTGCTTGTTCTATAATTCACCCTTCAGGGAAACCCATCGCTATTTGATGTTTTAACGACTCTAGTGATGATGAAACTCGGTCTTATCTAGATGGACAAGTTTGTTGATATTATAACATTTTAACGAGTTAAAGGACAAAGATAACTCAGTCCTTTTCATGTTTAAGGAGTTTGAAAAGGGATGGAAAGAAAACTCTATAAGTTCTTTTTCGTAAAATAATCTCTCAGGTCCAAAAAAGGATAAAATAATACAAGAGAGATGTTGTTTCCAATACTTTAACGAGCTGGAATAGACAAGTGCTCGACAATATTTTCATCTTTAGAGAGTTTGAAAAGAGCTTAAAGAGGACTCCATTTTGAGGAACGAATGGTTTCTAAGTTATCAACTGGTTCTGGTGATGTTGAAACTTCTCAAAACATGTTGATTTATGTGAAGAGGTTGGCTAATAAGACCACTCATTGCAGTTGTTCCTCCAAAAGGGTAAAACAACCAAGTGAAAGCATATGATCGGCCAAAGGGATGGTGGCGATGGGATGAAAACAACCAAGGCTCATTTGACGAAAGAGGCTGATAGAATGGAAATCACGAGGGTTAAATTGGGAATGGGTTCATTTTTAGACAAGCTTGAACCATAGGGAACTGTGCTTGGATTTAGTTTCATGTTTACACAAGCTTGAAATGAAAAACTATGGTTGGATTTAGTTTTCATTTTTACATAAGCTTAAAATGAAAAACTATGCTTGAATTGGTTTTCATGCCCCCAGCATGATGAAAAGGAGAGTCTCCAGTAACCAGATGGAAGTTGCTGCGGTGAAGCAAGACGGTTATCCAACACCTTTTTGGCTTCTTCCAGATAGACAAAGGTGAATGGGGTGATTCTCTTCACATAACCTATAGGGAAACTTATCTTTACCATTAGGTGCATGCTCCCAGAGCTTCATTACATTCACCTAAGTAGACTACTCGTGGCTATTAAGCGGATGGAATGAAGGTTCTTTTATGAGATCAAGTGAAAGACTCGACTGGGATTTTACGAGATCTAATCAAAGAATCGACTTGGAACTTGGGACCTTGTTTCATTTTTTAATGAGCCTGGCACAAGACAAGGAACTTTGCTTAGATTCCTTGTTTCATTTTCTTTTTAAATGAGCTTGACACAAGACAAGGAACTTTTCTTAGATTCCTTGTTTCATTTTCTTTTTAAATGAGCTTGACACAAGACAAGGAACTATGCTCATATTCCTTGGTTTCATTTTTAACGAGGTTGACACAAGACCAGGAACTCTCCTCGAACCCCTTGTTTCATTTTTTAACGAGGTTGACACAAGACCCAAGAACTATCCTCATACTCCTTGTTTCATTTTTTAATGAGGTTGACACAAGACAAGGAACTATCCTCGGAGGAGCTATTTCATTTTTTAATGAGGTTGACACAGTAAAAGAACTATCCTCAAGATCCTCGTTCACAACCCATAAGAGGTCATGAAGGAGTGATCTGGTTCCAATTCCCCTAGTACATGATGTACAACATCATTGAATTGATCGTCAGTTGATGTAGGTATGGAACAGGTTGCCACATAATTAACCCAAGGCGGGGATGATATCATTGGTATAAATGGACCATTTAGGGAAGATGGTTGGCTGGAAGCCATATTTGGACCGGGAAATGAAAGCTGGTCAACAGTGAAAATTTTGGCTTCATTCGGGAAACAAATCACTCGAAAGAGTGTTGAAACAATAGCTCCCATGTCATAAACATAGGTGTGCCCAAGAAGTAAATTGTAATCTAAAGGTCCTGGGACTACCATCATGTTTAGATAAATGGTTTTTCTTCCCAAAGTAATGGGTAACCAAGGGAGGATCCCTAATGGTTGACTCGTTCCTCTGTTAAAAGCCAACAGATTCTGTGTAACCGGCACAAGTGGCGGGGAACTGAGCGCTTGCCAAACAGTTGAGGAAAGGATACCCACAGACGCACCCTCATCTATAATAGCACCAGATACAATCATATTACAAACTTTTACTATGATCTAGAAGGGCACATAAGAAGGAAGGTGGAATCGTGCCAGTCGATTCTAATCAAGGGAAGTGACTAGACTACTTGGAGGGGGTACCATAGAAACGAGAGGATTAACCCCTTTTGTTACAATAACTGGAGGATTTTCCTCTTGTCTTGATGGAATAGGAGGACTTCCCCCAAGCTCATTTGAATCTGAAGAAACAAAAAGAACTTGAGTGGTATCATGTTCACTCTCTTCAGGAATGGTACGATTTACTGAAGGTGAAATCGAGTCAACAATTACCTCGACTTGTTGATTTGGGTTAGGTATAGATTCATGAGATTCACTTTCAGAGAGAGTGGGTTTGACCGACGGTTGATTTTGGTTAGTCAATTTATCAACTAGTGAAGGATTAAGGGATAGTTTCCTGTAACCAGATGGAAGTCGCTGTGGTGAAGCAGGACGATTATCCAACACTCTTTTGGTTTCATCCTGATAGGGACAAAGGTGAATGGGGTGATTCCCTTCACATAACCTATAGGGAAACTTAACTTTACCCTTCTTTTCATGAATTTTATTATCACTAGTTGATGGTGTGTCACCAACATGATCTCTAGAGGTTGATGACATAGGATGATGTAAACGAGAAGACCATTCTTCGAAGATATGAGGAATATCAGGACAATTTCGAAGAATATGGTCTCCCGTACAAAGTTTGCATGGATGTCGAACTTTGTGAGGCTTAATGGACAATTTATCATCCAATGTTGCATTCAATGCAATGGTTGCTTGGTTTGCCCTCTGCTAAATTTGATTTTTCTTCTTCTTCTTCCCTTTCTTCTTCTTCTTAGCCACTTGGTTACTAGTACCAATACTTTCACCAGGCGAAGAGGAAGAAGGGGAGGAAGACACAAACGAGGAAGAAGGCAAAGGGTCAACTTTAGGATCAACTAGAGGTTGATTTTGTCCAGTTGGAGGTGTACTCTATTGCAGAGAAATAACGACATTCTGAACCAAGGAGGTTGAAAACAACCATACTGGCAAGCCAATGGTAAATCCCAGAAGGGACAATGTAGCCATATAAGGAGCACCAATATTTCTGAAAGGAGGAAAAGGACTAGGATTCCCATTGAAAGGAATTCCTTGATTGGTGGACTCTGGATTTGTCACCATATGCTTCAACTTAAGATCAACTAAGGAAAAAGCGTGGAGGATGTTATTCGCAGTCAATTAATTTTTACGACACTCGAACACAACTTCACTTTTTCATTTTTAAAGAGTCGACAAAAAGCAAAAGATGACTCTAGTCGCTTTCGATGTTTAATGAGCCTGAAAGGACAAGTTCTCAGATGATCCTTTTACTTTTGAAGAGTCGAAAAGGAATGAAAGTGACTACTCTAGAGACTCTAAATAAGAGGGTTTACTAAACAAATCACAAAACTGCAATATACACCCTGGTGATAAATGAAAGAGAAATTACCAAGGACTTTACGTATGGCAGTCAATCTTCTCGAATGCTATGTTTAGTGCATTGGGATCGGTAAGGCGGAAGACTCGGCTTCTTAGGGATAAAGGATTTCAACATATTGGGGTCTCCCACTATATACGCGACAACACAGGGAGCGCAAGTCCATACTAGCACTTATCGGATCAAAGAGGAGGAATCACCCAACCTTCAGTGAAAATGAGAGCCACTAGGTTTAAAGACGTCGAAACATGTCTCTAGCCTAGACCTCTAGATGTGTTGCATTAAGTTCCAAAGCATTATTAGATTAATTGAGGTTCATTTTAAGGTGATCTTGCTTAAAGATTTTCCTTTGAGGGTTCATCACATGATGTATGTTTGCAATTCCTAAAATGCAACTAATATGATAATCATTCTTTTCATTCAATTGGATAATGAAAATGCTAACTATGAGGGATAGAGCATAGAGGTACTTCTTCAACAAACAAAAAAGAGAACAAACTAATGCAATTCCCTAAACCATTCCTTTTTAGCACACAAAACTTCAAGCTCTAGAATGCAAAATGCATGTATTTCTTTTCAATTCTTTATTAAAGTGAATGATGCAATAAGAAAAACTAATGCACAATTATTTAGAATTATTTTTACACAAAATGAATATTGCTACAATTTCTTTCGAAAAAAAGAGGAAGACTTGTATGAAACTTTCAATTTTGAAGAAATGATGCTTTTCGACACTTTGAATAAGAAACCAAATCAAATGCACAAAAATAGATTGATCAATTATCTATGAAGGAAGACTTTACGACACTTCACTTTTTCGAAGAAATTGAAGACTTTACAACTCTTTTCTATCGAAATGACAATCGATCAACACTACTTTTGACAATGGATTGTAAATGACAAAACAAATACATAAAAACATTCACCAATCCTAGTCTATACAAGGTTGAATTAAAGAGATGAACGCAGGTTTCAGTGATGAGACATCATTAATGTTCAGCAAGCAATTAAATCAAAGATGAAAACTGGTCAAAAACTTCAGTTCCTAGATGGGAAAACTGCTCTTCAATCAATCAGCGTAGGCTGTGGTGATAGACAGTGTGATTCATAGCACTTTGTCTATTCGGGAACTGTAATGCATAGCAGGACTTAGTTAAGGACAGTGCGAAGATCACAGTGAGCGATTTTGAAGATGTTTTTGGCTCAAATTCAATTCAATTTTCAGTGGACTAAGCTTGACTTTAATGAGCAACGGTAAGTAAAGTGTAGTGGAATGTTCTAAGAGGCTACTAAGCTACCAAAAAGGGAAAATGATCCCCAATGGAGTCACCAATTTGTTTTCGGGAAAATTAGTATTTCTAAGAAATGTTAACCCTCTAGGTTTGGTAGCTAACCTAGAAACAACAGTTAAAACAATTCACTATTCTTCCTATGAATGCTAGATAAGAGAAAGATTATAAGGAGCCAACCTGCAACTTCCGCCTGTTTCCTTGCTTGATTCCTCTCTCCTTTGACTAATCTCGCTGCTCCTTCCCATACTTAACACGCTTGAAGAGTACCATGCAATTACAGAAACAAAGACCCATCAAAGAATAATGATCCATAATTCATAAATAACATAGAATCAAAAGTATGATAAACATATGAATGCATTGACTGATTACACAAACATAGGGGAAAAATCTTGAAAATCTTAGCTTTATTAATAGAAAGAAGGATTACAACCCATGGGTTCGATCCAGCGCCATCATTCCAGCTTGAAACCTTATTCACCTCATGAACAACAAGAAATTCCAACATTACCACAATACTTAGCCTCAATACTAAAACCATCAGCACCTCCTTACAACTCCAAAAATTATTCAGCCCCTAGATCCCTTGGATGAGTGATCCATTTATAGATGAGTAAAGGAGGTTGAGTCATCAATGATGATGATGAATGACTTTCTATTTTTAAGAATTGGTTCCATGAAAGAGGGAGATAGGAGGTTGATGTTTCCTAATTCCTTTTATCATCCTTGGGCGAACTTAAAGGGGCAGGTGGCACTGGAGAAGCTTCTAGAGGTTTCTATGAATAACTAATTCTTCAAACTCTCCCAGAACTTTACCCAAGCTCGCTCATCACACCCTAAAGAGGGCCTAAGAGTGATGCATAACACTTAGTTAGTGTGGCACCTACAATGCATTGCAGCCTAATGAAGGGCTTCCTGCAATGATCTCTTTAGAGGCACTTTTTGGATGAATTTTGTGATGGAACTTCTTTGAGAGTGAGGAATTCATATGACTAAGTTTTTTAGGGCGTGAAATAAATATATTAGGGGTTGATGAACCCTAATAACATTGACATTTAATTTGGGGTTGATGTGCCCAAATAAGTCTGTAACAGGGGCACAATAATAACAATACGTGGACTACATGGGCACAATAATAAAAATAAGGGGGCTGCAATAAAAATAACAATAAGGGGCTACATTAGTATTATAGGGACCTAACATGCCCCTCTCCTTCAAGAAAAAGGTTTCCTCAATGATTTAGTAGTTTTGGATGCTTATATATAAAATTCTCATCCTCCCATGTGGAATCTTTAGAGGGTAAGTTCTTCCACTTGATGAGATACTTTGAAATTTATCGATTTCATAGTTGTCGGGTTCTTTTTTCCGTGATTTCTTAAGGTTCCAATATGATTTTTCCTTCCTCTTCAAGTTATGGCAATATTGTTTGAACTAGGATCTTGTTACCTATAACCTTCTTCAAGCATGAAGCATGGAAAACTAGGTTCACTCTAAAAGATGCATGAAGCTCCAATTTGTATGCCATAGTACCAATATATTGCAATACCTTGTAAGTACCATAGTACTTTGGTAATAATTTATTATCCTTCTTAGCTTGATTGAGGGATATTTTTTTGTATCGTTGTATCCATAAAAATACATAGTCCCTTATATCAAAATTTCTTTCGCTACTATGATGATCTTCTTGTTGTTTCATTCGATTCCGCGCCAAAGTGAGGTTATCCTTTAAGAGTTTGAGAACTTGTTATTGATGCTTGATGTTATCTTGACTACTTGAACCTTATAATTTTCTCTTAAATATGATGTGATGGATGGTGGATGGTATCCATAAAGTGCCATAAATGGGGTAATTTTTGTTGCAGTATGGAAGGAAGTGTTGCACCACCATTCAACGAGAGGTAACCACTTGACCCATTGTGTTTTTTTATCATATACAAAGAAATGAAGGTATCCTTCCAATAATTTTTTCACTATCTTAGTTTTCCCATCAAATTAAGGATGATAAGATGGACTATGAGCTAATTGAGTACCGAGACAAGAAAATAATTCCGTCCAAAAATTTCCAGTGAAAATGGTATCTTTTTCACTTACAATAATCCTTGGGTTTCCATCTAGATTTTGAACTGTTTCCATAAATGCAATAACAACTGTATTGGCTTTAAATGGTTGAGATAATGCACAAAAGCATGCATACTTTGTAAGTCTATCAACTACCACCACGATGACACTCTTTCCTTTGGACTTGGCTAAACCTGTGATAAAATCCATTGAGACTTCCTCCCAACATTCACTTGGAATGGATAAAGGTTGAAATAGACCCGAGTTCCTAATTGTCTCAACTTTATTTTGTGGGAAAACCAAACATTCCACCACAAACTTTTGAATATTAGATTTAAGGCCTTCCCAAAAAAAATCTTCTTAACCCTGTGGTATGTTTCTAAAAATCCTGAGTGCCCTTCTAAAGGAGAGGTGTGCAATTCCAAAAGAATATTTTGTTTTAGTTGGGAATTCTTACAAAGATATAAGTGATCTTTGTACCATTATGCATCATTTTTTCAGCTAAATGTATCAAATGTACTGGGATCTTGCTGCAACTTTTGAATGAGTGTCAACACTTCTTCATCATTCTTGTATTCATCCATTTCCTTGGTTATACAATCTTGTTGGATAATCGAAATGGCACAAAGCACTGCTTCCACATCCTCATCCTTTCTTGAGAGTGTATCTAGAACAACATTTTACCCATTTTTGCTACTCTTATGAAGATAATCTTTGTTCCAAAAAATATTTATGACTAACATAATGTTTTTTTACCTTGAAGTGTCTTCCCATTAGGTAAGGTTTTCATTGATTTAGTGCATGTAGTATTGCCAACATTTCCTCCACATAAATAGGTTTGTGTAAATACTTTCCTTTGATTGGGTGACTTTTAAAAGCAATGGATTTTCATTCTTGCATTAAAACAACACCAATTCCATTTCATGACACATCACATTACACAATAAATATTTTTGTGAAGTTTGGCATAGCTAAGGCCCATGCTTGGAAAATTTCCTCTTTAAGATGTTCAAAGGCCTTAGTTTCTTCTGGAGTCCAAGAAAATGCATCTTTCTTCAGTAATGTTGTTAGAGGTGTTGCTATTCTCCCATAATTCTTAACAAACTTGCAATAATTCCTTGTCAACCCGAGAAATCCTTGAAGATTCTTTATGGTTGTGGGGATTTTCCATTCCTTGATTTAATTTTGTTAGGTTCTACCTTAACACTCTCATGAGATACAATATGACCCGGATATTCCACCACTTACTCCAAAGAAACATTTGGAGGTTTTTTCATATAATTGTTTCTCCTCCAATAGTTTGAGCACCTTGTCAACATGTTGAACATGATCCTTCCAAGACTTGTAGATTAGTATATCATAAAAAAATACTAACACAAATTTTCCAAGGAAGGGTTTGAAAATGGAATTTATCAAATTTTGAAATGTAGAAGGTGCATTAGCAAGGCAAAAAGGCATGACCAAAAAATCATAATGACCCTCATGAGTTCTAAATTTAGTTTTTCAGAATGTCTTAAGTATTCATTCTAATTTGATGATATCCTAAATGAAGTTTCCAACTCGGTGAAGTAAATTTCTCCATGTAATTCATCCAACAATTCATTAATGACATGAATTTGAAAATTATCTTTAACAGTTAGCTTGTTGACCTCCCTATAATTTGAAAACATGTGCCATGATCCATCTTTCTTGTGCACCAATACTAATGGAGAAGAGAAATAAATTTGATTAAGTTGAATTATATCAACCTCTAGCATTCCTGCAACCATACATTCAATTTCACTATTTTGCGCATAGGGATATCTTTAAGGCCTGATGTTTGGAGGGACACTTCTTGGAATCAAATGAATAACATGATCATGATCACAAATAGGTGGGAGGCCTTTTGGAGTCTCAAATAACTTGGAATGATTGTAAAAGTCCTTTTGGAGATCTAGCGAAATAGATGATTTCGATGTTTGAACATCTAGTGAGCATAATTGTGTGATTACACCCCATTTTTATTTATTTAGAAGCTTTGTCATGCCATTGGACATGATTATATTTCCTAGTTTCCCTACAATACCCCTTAATTCAACTTCCTTTCCTTCCCAAAAAAAATTAAAGAAAAGTTCTTGAAAATTAAAATCTATCATCCCCAAATATTGTAACCATTGGACTCCTAGTACAATATCAGCACCACCCACTGGAATGGAAATAATTGGACTATTCAATTTGTATTCCCCCATGATTATCTTGAAATTATGACACTTTCTAGAGAAATTTATAGTTCCTCCATTTGAAACCATCACTTGACATTCTAGTGTTGGATATAGGAAGCAATTAAATTCCTTAGCTATCTTATCATGAATAAAATTATGGGTACTACCTAAATCAATAAACATTATTACCTTTTTCTTCTTGATATGTCCTTCTATATTGAGAGTTTGGGGAGTGGTAATTCCTACCAATGAATTACAAGATATGGTCAGATTCATTTCTTGTTTTTCTGCGGTTAGTTCTTGGTGTATTTCCTCCTCTTTTGACATTTCTTATTCCTTTTATTCCTCCTCTTCATTATCTATGTAAAATAATTTATTCTCAGCACACTTATGACCTTTAGTGTATTTTCTATCACAACTATAACAAAGCCCTTTTGTTTTTTTTTCTTCTAGTTGTTGTGGTGTCAACCTTGTAGGTTGTGGAAGGCTAGGAGCAACAACACTTCCATGTTTATAGTTGTGAGTGGTAGAATTCCTTGTTGCCATAATTTTTCTTTCATTTTTTCTTGCCACCCTGAATGCCTTCTCCAATTAATCAGGTTCCTAAAGGTGAACCTCATGTTGGATGTTATTCTTTAAAGTCCCTATGAAGACATCAATCCTATGCTCCTCTGGAATATCATTTACCCTGATATTCAATTTTTAGAAGTCTTCAATGTTCTCCACAATTGAACACTTTTGTTTAAGATTTATTAATTGGCTAAAGAATGTGTTTCTCTTCATATCCTCATAATGTGCTATCACTTCCTCAATAAAAAATGACCAAGTGAAAAGTGGTTTACGAGAACAAAGCCATCGATATCATACAAATTTATTGCCATGTTAAGACAAAGAAGCTCTCAATAGTCTCCAATCTCCAAATTAGTTCAGATATCGAAAACCCCACATGCTATAACTCTTATGCTAAAATAAACATGATGTCCATAAATAAGAATTTCACCACACAAGATATTGGCTCCACCAGTCCTTTCGCAGTCTAGCCCAATTTTTCACATAAAAGGTGGCTTACAAACCTTTACATAATCTCATAAATTGCAAAGTTGAAAGTACATAAGAGGCACCTTACCTTTGCCAATTTTGTAGAACTTACAAGAAGTAGTTTTTGATGATGTATGAATAATCGATTGTCCTTTACTTTTTGGTAAGAGCCTCTGAGTAATCCATCATGCTGTTGGCATTATGACTCAGGTTTGGCGCTATGGCATAGGTGTTGTCCTTGATGGAAACTCACTCAAGTGGCAAATCACTCTTCAGGCTCTCAAAATAATAGAAAATGAGATACCCGTAGGTGCGCCTAACAAAAGCTGTCGACCCGCAGGTGCCTCGAACAAGAAGTGCGGACATACCCACAGGTTCTCCGAACAAAAGGTGCAGGCGTCAAATTCACTCACTTCAATGCAGAAAAGCGCACGCACGTGGGAAATTTCATGATTGATCCATGGTATTTAGTCCACAGTTTTTGATCCTATGGTTTTGGTCCGTGGTATTGCATTCAAAAGAGTTGAACCCAAGTATCGAGTCCTTGGTATTGTTTCTCAATGGTTTTGGTCCATGGTTTGAGAAAGGCCTAGTCTATAAAAAGGGAAGGAGATCATTTGGCCCAAGATACTTGTAAATATTGAATATCTTAAGACCTGAAATTTTGGTGATCGGTTTGTGAAGCTAGATTTGAATCAAGGAAAAAACCGTGAATTATAAGGCATATCTACTGATAAGTCAAGGTCTCTTTGGCACATGATCAGATCTGTGAACTCGACAGACTGGGGTACAATTGAGGACTGATAAAGTGTTTATATCTGGAGTTCCGCAGGTGAGATACGGCTCAAGTGCGAAGGTGCGCAGTCCAGTAGATGACTCAGGTGCGGAGGTCTGCAGTCCAGTAGACTGCGTAGGTGTGGAGGTCCGCAGTCCAGTAGATGGCGCAGGTGCGGAGGTCCGCAGTCCAGTAGACGGCGCAGGTGTAGAGGTGGGCAGCCCAATAGACGGCGCAGGTGCGGAGATGCGCAGTCCAGTAGATGGATCAGGTGTAGAGGTACGCAGTCTAGTAGATGGATCAGGTGCGGAGGTGCGCTATCGAGTAGATAGAGCAGGTGCGGAGCTACGCAGGCTAAACACAGCAGAAGTGCGGATATTCGCAGGTTTCTATTGGTGAAGTTGCGGAATTTTCTTGAAATATTTGTTGGCTGCCTTTTGTCTATTGCTGCAGAGTTCTGGGTTTAGATTACTGGTATTTCTTGTCTGGTTACTGCATTCTGAGAGGCTATTGGTTGATTCATTAGTTGATTGTAAAAGGAGATTGGTTGATTCACATGTACTTGATGATTATTTGATGTTCATGGATCCAGTCTGAAAATTGATGAAACGTGGTCCCTGGAAGAAAAGAAGTAGGTCAACACCTACGTACTAGTAGCTCAGCTAGTACAAGAGCTAAGGGGGTTGTAGCTCCCTTCCAGGAGAGTCTGGAAAACGAGAGAGGGTTGTAGCTCTCTGTAGGTTGCAGCCTGCATACTAGTAAAGGACTGCACCAGTACAAAATCATTGTAAAAGAAGTTTCTAATTGAAAGAAGATAGAGACATATTGCAGTAGGTGGTTTTCACCCACATTGGGTTTCCACCTTATATCTGGTGTTCTTTGGTGTGACTGTCTGTTTTTCTTGTTCCTATTCATTATTGTATGGTACTGACATTCAAATTAATGGTCAACATCTAAAGAATAAATTAAATTATAAATCTAGAGGGAATATTGCAAAGAATTTGATAATACTGATACACCCCCCCTCTCAGTATTATTTCCAACAATTGGTATCAGAGCAGGTCCTTCAGAAGAAGCTTGATCGCTTGAAGGAAGATCTATCATCATGAGAAACTATGACAGAGAAGCATCGATCAGGCCACCAATTTTTGATGGGACAAACTTCGTATATTGGAAGGTAAGAGTCACTGCCTATCTTCAAGCTCTTGGTACAGAAGTCTGGGATATCATAGATACAAGGTACACTTTTCCGTCAGCAACTCCTACAGATCCGGCTCGTAAGAAGCAATATGAAACAAATGTAAAGGCTGTCAATACTCTATTAGGATGCCTATATCAATCAGAATTCGTCAAGGTTATACAGTATAAATCCACAAAAGAAATATGGGACAAGATTGTTCTGAGCTATGAAGGAGATGAATAGGTAAAACGAGCAAAACTTCAAACCCTCAGAATTCAGTATGAAAATCTCAGAATGCACAATGATGAAAGTGTGGCTAAATATTTCCTTCGTGTAGATGAGATTGTTAATTGTGTGAAAAACTTGGGTGAAGAAATAAAAGAGGCTGTTGTGGTTGAAAAGGTTCTAGGATCCTTGTCCCCTAAGTTTGAATCAAAAGTTTCTGCAATAGAAGAAAAAGGAGAATCTACGGAACCTTACCATGTCACAGCTGCACGGAATTCTAACTGCTTACGAAATGAGGAAAGGAGGACCATCAGAAAAGAGAGAAGCTGCATTCAAGGCTTCAGTCAAAGGAGATTACTATGAGTCAGGACATCTATCAGAAGAAGAAGAAGAATCAAATTTTGTCAAGAACCTTCAACGAGGTGCTGGAAGATTCAGAGGTAAGTTACCTTTCAAATGCTTTGCTTGTGGAAGAGTCGGTCACTATGCTGCAAAGTGTCCTCATAAAGATAAGCTTGATAAAGGTAAGGAACCTGTCAGATGGAACAAGAAATAGAATGTAAATAAGAAAAGCTATTACACTCATGAAGACAGTGATGGACTTTCAAATAGTGATGAAGATGAACAAGGTAACAATTATAGACTTTTAATGGCTTTTGAAGATGATGATTTCATGGATGCTATAGATGAAGAAGGTCTGTATGAAGAGATTTCTAAACTCAAAATTTGTTTAGAAGAGAAAAATATGATTATTGATACTCTGCAATTCCAACTGGCTCAAAAAGAAAAACTTCATGGTAAGTTAGAATGTGAAATTGTTGGTCTTAGAAAAGAGATTGGGAAAACAAAAGCTCTTAATCTTAGATTTGTTAAAGGATCGGAAACTCTAGATGAGATTATCAATGTGCAGCATTCTCCACTAATCAAGACAGGTCTGGGATATAATGAAGAAGCATCTCAAGCATCCACCTCCAAAAGTTATCTTGATGCAGCAAGGAGGAGCGAGCAAAGGCCTAATAGAAATCATCAGGTAAATCAGGGACAGTTTACCTCAAGAATGAACAAAGACTATCACGTAAATCGGGGCAATCTACTTTAAGGACAAACAAAAGCTACAATCAGCCTCAAGTAAAACCTTCTCAATTTTCCTCAAGAATGGATGTCAATAGAAACTACAATCATTTGGCTGGTAGATTTGATAATCACAGTAGTTTCTTCAATGGCCAATGTTTCTCTTGTCATAACTTTGGCCACAAAGCAGCTCAATGTGTTGCCTATAAGACAATCATGACTAGAGAAGCTCAAAAACAAAGGAGTATGACTGGGATCGTGAAAAGAACCTACAATAACTTTTCTGCTCTTGAAAATGAAATAGAATGCTCTATTTGTAACAACTTCGGTCATGAAGATTCTGAATGCAGGAGCAGGTTTCGGCAGACAACTCAGAAGGAGCAAGCCTCAACTGTCAAAACATGGAGAATGAAGGAACCACAACCAGAAAGATGTGGTATAGCTTTATATGCGGAAGGGCAAGAAAATCAATGGTACATCGACAGTGGCTATTCGAAACACATGACGAGTGATAAGGAAAAACTTCAGCCATATAGTGCCTTAGAGAAGGAGAAGAAGGTCTCTTTTGGAAATGACACCCTTGATCTCATAAAAGGTAAAGGTTCTGTTCAGTTAAAAGAAAAGGTCAAAGCTGGAAATGTCATGTATGTTGATGGCTTAAAGCATAATCTATTGAACGTTAGTCAGATGTGCAATCAATGAACTGAGGTAATATTTCGATCAAATGGATGCAGTGTTCGTGATCTTGATACAGGAAAAACAGTGATCAAAGGCATAATAACTCCAAATAATTTATACATATTCAAAAAAGGACAACATCAATGCTATCTAATTAAGAATGATGAACACTGGCTATGGCACAAAAGATTGGGGCATCTAATCTTCGCACAAATAAGGAAAGCATGCAAATACCAGGCAGTTCGTGGTCTTCCGGACATCAAAATTCCAGACAATACAATATGCAAATCATGTCAATTTGGTAAGAAAACTAGAACTAACTTCCCTGAGAAGGAAGGATCAGCTAGCAGGCCACTTGAACTGGTCCATACTGATGTATGTGGTCCATCTAGGAAAAGATCACCTCGAGGAGAAGAATATTTTATATTATTCATTGACGACTTTTCCAGGATGTGTTGGATAGGACTTATGAAGCACAAAGACGAAGCCTTTGAAAAGTTCAAATCAATCAAAGCCTTGGTGGAGAACGAATCAGATTGCAAGATCAAATGCCTCAGGTCTGATAGAGGTGGGGAGTTTACCTCGAATGATTTTTTAAACTTTTGTGAAGAACATGGAATAAGAAGGGAATTCTCTACAGCTAGGACTCCTTAGCAAAATGGAGTAGTGGAAAGGATGAACAGAACGGTTCAAAAAATGGCTCATGCTATGCTTGGAGTCTGGAACTGCCACAACCTTCTGTGGTGAAGCCGCATTTGTTGCAGTTGTTATTCTCAACAAGAAAAATATCCAGGTGAACAACACTCAAGCTCCTCATGAGCTCTGGTATGGTGAGACTCCTTCGATAAAACATTTCAAAATTTTTGGAAGCAAATGCTATATTAAAAATAATGATGAAAATATTGGCAAGTTTGAACCTAGAGCAGATGAAGGCATTCTCCTTGGTTATTCTCCTCACAGCAAAGCATACAAATGTTACAATAAAAGGCTTGGAAGAATTGTCGACAACATTGATGCAGTGGCGGATGAAAATGAAAACACTCCCAGGCAGGTAAGATCTGAAGACTTCGAAGATGATGAGGACTATCCATCAACATCAAATTAGATTCATGATGAAGAAGAAACCCAAGAGGCACCAGAGGAACAGATAAGGACAGAAGAAAAGACTCCATCCAGGTATGTTCAAAAGAATCATCCAGAATCTCAAATTTTGGGGCAAAAGGAGGCAGGCATACAAACAAGAAGAACAGTTGCAGAAGCTTCAAGCTATTTGGCATTACTTTCCTCCACTGAACGACAAAATGTAAGAGAGGCATGCAAAGATGAATGCTGGGTCAAGGCAATGGATGAAGAACTTGAACAGATTGAAAGGAATAACACTTGGGAATTGGTTCCTAGACCAAAAGATAAGAATGTCATAGGGACAAAGTGGATTTTCAAAAATAAACTAAATGAAAATGGAGATGTGGTTAGAAACAAGGCAAGACTTGTTTGTAAAGGATATGCGCAACAAGAGGGCATAGACTTTGAAGAGACCTTTGCACCAGTTGCTAGACTTGAGGTTATAAGAATGTTCCTTGCTCTCTCTAGCTTTCAGAAGTTCAAAGTATTTCAGATGGACGTAAAATCTACCTTTCTGAATGGAGACTTGAATGAAGAAGTGTACATTGAACAACCAGATGGGTTCATCCTTGGAAATGATCCAAATCTTGTATGCAGGCTCAAAAAGGCTCTCTATGGTCTTAAACAGGCTCCTAGGGCGTGGTATTATCGGTTGGATAAATATCTTCATCAACAAGGTTTTATAAAAGGATCAACTGACAAAAATATATATATAAAGGTTGATAATGACAAGTTGCTAATACTTGTTGTGTATGTAGATGATATCATCTTTGGCAGCAATGAAGAAGACATGAGTCAAAAGCTTGCCTTGGTGATGAAAAAGTAGTTTGAAATGTCCATGCTTGGTGGGCTCACATATTTCCTTGGTTTGCAAGTCCAACAAAACAAAGACAATATTTTTCTATCACTAACCAAGTATCTCAAGCATATCTTGAAGAAATATGGGATGGAGGATTCGAAACCAGTATGTACCCCTATGGTGACAAGATGCAGCCTCTGCGCGAATGATGAGTCGGCAGCAGTACATCAACCAACCTATAGATCCATGATTGGTAGTCTGCTCTATCTAACAGGTACCCGACCAAAAATTATGCATGCAGTGGGAATAGTTGGAAGGTTTCAGGCAAATCCAAAGGAAACTCATCTTCAGGCAGTTAAGAGAATCTTCAAGTATCTTCAAGGAACTAAAAACTATGGATTATGGTATCCTAATGGTACAAACCTCACACTTCATGCATATACATATGTGGATTGGACAGGGAGCATGGATGATAGGAAAAGCACTAGTGGTGGTGCATTCTTCATGGGTCCTAGATTAGTATCTTGGTTCAGAAAGAAACAAAACTCTATTGCATTATCTATAGCTGAAGCAGAATATGTAGCTGCTGCATCTTGCTGCACACAACTCCTTTGGATGATGCAAACATTGCAAGACATGCAAATCACTTGTACTCCACCTATCTCCATCTTCTGTGATAATACAAGTGCAATCAGTATTTCAAAGAACCCAGTCATGCACTCAAAGACCAAGCATATACCTATCAAATATAATTTTCTTCAGGAACAAGTGCTTGAACAAAAGGTAAAGTTGGAGTATGTTCCCTCTAAGGAACAAGTTGCTGATATACTCACCAAACCGCTGCCCAGGGAGACCTTTGAATACCTCAGGCAAAAGCTGGGGGTAGTTGATGCATCATCTTGCTGTTGAATCTTGTCTGTTTCAGAGATTGTTGGTTGTACATGAGTTCCATATGGGGTATATGCGTACATTCGCTGGTTTATGGATTGGTCAAAGACCAAATGGCACAGGTTCAGGGGGAGTGTATATTCTTCTAATAATGCATTGTTGGCATTATTGTAGAAGATCTTGGAGGAGCAAGTACAGAAGGAGAACATGGATGCTGATCTGAATATTACTGCTAATGTTTTGTCTCTATGTGTTATATTTCTTTTGTCAAGGTCATGTAACGGCCTCTGTCTGGGATGAATGATATAATGTACTTGGTTGTCATATGTAAATTTATGATGTAACCCCACTTGGTTGGGAGGATGATCCCCACTTGGTTGGGTGATGAATGTATGTATAGAGTCTTTTGGTGATAGGAAGGTCATTTATGGTGTATGGTGGATTACGATTTTTCTTGAAGAAAATTTCTTTTTTAGATCTGGCCTACAGTCAGGGGGAGCACGATCAACACAACAGAGTAGAGTTTTCAGCATGTTCTCAGGGGGAGCATAACCCTTTGCCCTTGATGACAAAGGGGAAGAATGACTTTGAGGATCTTGGGGTTGCCATCAAATCCAAAGGGGGAGATTGTTGGCATTATGACTCAGGTTTGGTGCTATGGCACAGGTTTTGTCCTTGATGGAAACTCACTCAAGTGGCAAATCACTGTTTAGGCTCTCAAAGTAATAGAAAATGAGATACCCGCAGGTGTGCCTAACAAAAGTTGCGGACCTGCAGGTGCCCCGAACAAGAAGTGTGGACATACCCACAGGTTCTCTGAACAAAAGGTGCAGGCGTCAAATTCACTCACTTCAATGCAGAAAAGCGCGTGCACGTGGGAAATTTCATGATTGATCCATGGTATTTAGTCCACAGTTTTTGATCCTATGGTTTTGGTCCGTGGTATTGCATTCAAAAGAGTTGAACCCAAGTATCGAGTCCTTGGTATTGTTTCTTAATGGTTTTGGTCCATGGTTTGAGAAAGGCCTAGTCTATAAAAAGGGAAGGAGATCATTTGGCCTAAGACACTTGTGAATATTGAATATCTTAAGACCTGAAATTTTGGTGATCGGTTTGTGAAGCTGATCTGAATCAAGGAAAAAACCGTGAATTATAAGACGGATCTACTGATAAGTCGAGGTCTCTTTGGCGCATGATCAGATCTGTGAATTTGACAGACTCAGGTACAGTTGAGGACTGATAAAGTGTTTATATCCGGAGGTTCGCATGCGAGATTCGGCTCAGGTGCGAAGGTGCGCAGTCCAGTAAAAGACTCAGGTGCGGAGGTCCACAGTCCAGTAGACTGCGTAGGTGCGGAGGTCCACAGTCTAGTAGATGGCGCAGGTGCGGAGGTCCGCAGTCCAGTAGATGGCGTAGGTGCGAAGGTGCGCAGCCCAGTAGATAGCGTAGGTGTGGAGATGCATAGTCCAGTAGACGGATTAGGTGTGGAGGTGCGCAGTCCAGTAGATGGATCAGGTGCGGAGGTGCGCTATTGAGTAGACAGAGCAGGTGTGGAGCTGCGCAGGCTAAACACAGCAGAAGTGCGGATATTCGCAGGTTTCTCTTGGTGAAGTTGCGGACTTTTCTTGAAATATTTGTTGGCTGCCTTTTGTCTATTGCTAAAGAGTTCTGGGCTTAGATTACTGGTATTGCTTGTCTGGTTATTGCATTCTGAGAAGCTATTGGTTGATTCATTAGTTGATTCACATGTACTTGATGATTATTTGATGTTCATGGATCCAGTCTGAAAATTGATGAAACTTGGTCCCTGGAAGAAGAGAAGTAGGTCAGCACCTACATACTAGTAGCTCAGCTACTACAAGAGCTAAGGGGGTTGTAGCTCCTTTCCAGGAGAGTCTGGAAAACGAGAGAGGGTTGTAGCTCTCTGCAGGTTGCAGCCTGCATACTGGTAAAGGACTGCACCAGTACAAAATCATTGTAAAAGAAGTTTCTAATTGAAAGAAGATAGTGACACATTGCAGCAGGTGGTTTTCACCCACATTGCGTTTCCACCTTATGTCTGGTGTTATTTGGTGTGACTGTCTATTTTTCTTGTTCCTGTTCATTATTATATGGTACTGACATTCAAATTAATGGTCAACATTTGAAGAATAAATTAAATTATAAATCTATAGGGAATATTGAAAAGAATTTGATAATATTGATTCACCCCCCCTCTCAATATTATTTCCAACACATGCTCAATGTGTTATTTCTTTATTCAAATTTCATGGTCTTGACAAAACATGCACTCACTTTAACTCGAAGCATCAAAGCACTTTATATATGTGCCAACTATAAAAAAGGGCTTCAATGAATTTAAATGCATACCATTTCGGTCTTCAAGAAAGGAGATACCATTGAACGCACAACACACCATTCATGACATTCAACGCAGAGGGTTCAAACGCATCACCTCAATGCTCCACGACTCAATCAAGAAAATACTCATTTCATAACCTTGTTCCCGTGCTCGCCTGCTCATTTGCAACCTTAATCTTCCACACTCTAAAATTCAACATGTTAGGCCACGACCTTCAAAAGAAACATTGATACTCGACCAATGAACTTCTAAAACATGGATTTATGCAGAGCTCCGAGCACACGGTCTCACGGTCATTATATCAGTTGTTCCTGTTATTATTTTACATTGTAAATTTCTTCTTTTTCTCCGTGGGGAGTGACAGAGTAGAGATTAAAGATGTTTGGCATGCAAAGTCAATCAGATGGAGGCTCTCTATTCTCCGGAGGTGGCTTTATGCCCTCTCAGGCCACCCAAGTTAACGAAGGTGCCGGTACCACTTTTCCTGATAGTAAAATAGATAAGCCAGGCAACCCAGAAGCTCTCGGATGAGAATTCGAATTTTACAATAGATGGCGTGGATGTCAACAATGTCACCCTTGTTGGGATGGTTTTCAACAAGGAAGAGAGGGTTACTAATGTGTCGTTTTATCTCGATGACGGTACAGGGAGATTAGAAGTGAAACGATGGGTTAATGATGCAATGGAATCTGCAGAGATGGCTGAAGTGCACAATGGTGCATATGTTTGTATCCATGGGCATTTAAGGAGCTTTCAGAACAAGAAACTTGTCAATGCTTTCTCTGTAAGGCCTGTAACTGATTTTAATGAAGTCACGTTTCACTCCTTGGAATGCATTTTTGTGCATCTCTATAATATGAAAGTTCAGGTTGGTGCCACTCAACCCAACTCAGCAAGTCCAGCTGCTAAGGTTGGATCAATGGGACCACCAACTGGATTGAGTAATGAGCCAACACAAAAAAACACAAAAAAAATTCAATGCTCCAATCCTCATAACATGAACCATGTAGCGTGTGGCAAGACCAATTTTCAACAGGTTTCAACTCACAACAAGAACGACTCGACCCATGGTCTTCACGCAGCAAAAACGCGATCAAGCGTTTAAAAGTTCTAGCTTTCAACCTCTCTACACATCACACAAGACTTTAATCTTCAATCAAAGGCTGAGAAGCATCACAACGTTCAATCAAATGAAGCACCCGTCATTTAATTCAACATACAAGAATGAGATAGAGCGCACAAATATTTAAGATTCCAAAATAATCTAAAGTTGAACTTGAGGGGACAGAGGTATACAAGGTTCATCATAATACAAAACTGTGTATTAACTTGACAATGGTGGAAGCCAATGGCGAGTGCCCATAATGCTGAGAGGCAAAGGATGCCATTGCTAACACACCGAGTATCAATGACCATGTCCGAGCAACACCATCACCAGAACGAGGAAGCGCAGACACCGACAGAGTGTTAAACCCTCACGGCCTGACCAGCAGAAGAGGGCTAATGATTGAGAATGTGACTTCGAACACAACAACGAGGAAGATGAAGAATATATAAAGGCAAATATCAACTTGAAGAAGCTTCAGTTTTTGGAGGATCATTACAATGATTAATTGTTGAGAGATATATACCACCCTTTTCATGCAACCTGCCTCCACCCAAGAAAGGAGATGCTGGACGCTGTTATATCCAATTGTGTGAATCGTCACTATGTTGTTAGGCTTCGGTCGGAAAAACATGGATGGGTATATAGCTGTCAAGCGCACGGCTGCCGCAAGGTTTTCCAGGAACTCGTGTTCCTATATAAACACCTTCGCGGGAAACACCCAGAACTTGTCCGGGAGGTGATAGTCATTGCAGGCGACGGAGTGTATTTTCACAACTACATGAAGGATCCAAATGCACCGTATCCTGAACAGATAAGCAACCTGCCCAGTGCTCTGCCAGTAGTGGTGCCTATAACAAGAGTGGAGAGAGCCAAGATCGCCAAAATATGCAGTGATGGCGGTGGGTGTTATGAAGGGGAGGTGTGCGCATTTAGAAAATGGCCTGCGTGTTGGCTACAACATGCAGGATGGAATGACTGGCCATAATAGTGAAGATCGTTAACCTAAATCAAATGTATGAGAGAGGAGCACTATTAGCCCACACCAACGCAATATTCTCACCAGGAGAGCCAGAGAGCAGCGCTATTATGAAAGGCAGAACATATGAAAAATAGGGAGTTACAAAGTAGAGGGAAGCAAAAAATGGCACTGGAGAAATGACTGAGATTGCAGCTAGAATTTAGCTGAGAAAATATTCATGAAATGCAGAAGTGATGGCAGAAATGACCTACACAGAAAGGCCATAAAACAAATGGCTCAAACTTATTATGGAGGGCAGGAATACGCCTGCTTTGATACCATGTTAAACACACACATGGCAGAAACAACATAGGAAAGATAAACATGAGAGTACATTTATTATTAACAAAACATATACATTTATAGTACATGGTGTGACCATTGGGTTCCACATCCCAAGGTCTCTTCGACTTCCTTAGTCTATTCGGCTTCGACACTAACCCTTAGAGGATTAGGTGTCCAAAATGTTCTAAATATAAATTTTCAATGAGTACATTTTGTTCATGTTGCACATTATGGAGATCAAAATATTACTCCATATGTAGTATCCATGTTACCACATCGTTTCCATTAAACTTCCTCATATCGATCTTTGGAATATGGTGGGTCTTCAATACAAAGTTAGAGTCTCTAAAATCATGATTAGCATTCATTTTGTTCTCATCATGAGTTTCATAAAATACCTTTTCACGATTCGGAAGCATTTCTTGTAGCAACTTTATCAAAGCTTCCCTCATAGCATCCATTTCTAATTTTAATCCATTCTTCAAACCTTCCACGTCTACTTTTAATCCATCCTTAAAATTTTACATGACTTATTTTAAACTATTCTTCAAACCATCCATATTAGCTTCCATTTCATTCTTGGTTGCTTTTTGTGAGAGCGAAATTTGTTGCACTTGGTCTCCTTTTTTTGGTATATCATGTTGCATTTTTTCCTCTTCGTCATGCGTCATAGTAGATATTTATAGTTTCTTACTAGGTGTTTATATTTTATTTCTTTGAGTCATTTTGGAATTAAACAATGATATTTTTTCTTCACTATGCGACTTGAATCACTTCAAATTAATTTTTCTAACAAAACATATGCAAAAAAATGCACACATGTTTCTTGCTTTGTAGGAGCTCGATATTGAATATGTTGTAAATCTGTAATTTCAAAACTGCAAGGTCTAAAATTTCATCATGCGGTATCCTTTTGTGTCTTCTTTCCAACCCTATAAGTTCGACTGATATTGGAGTCTTCAAGAAAGATTTATTCCAAATCTCTCACGATGACCTAATTATAGATTGGTTCAGTAGATTGGTTAAGATTTTAAATTGATACACAACAAACCGTAGTTCGTGCACTTTCAATAAATTTTATTGAAATTCAAACATGATACTCAGAGAGGAAGTAATGATGATTTTCCCTAGGCCACTTGTTTGAGGCTGAATTTTGGATCCTATAAAAATCCTAACTTCCTCAGATCATATCTTCAAAAATATAGCAAAGCAAGGTCTAAAATTCTTACACGATGTTCATCAATATTTTGGATCTATGTGACCCAAATTATAGCTTCAGAATATTTTTAGAAACAAATTTATAGTGAAAATTCCAAGTTGACATTTTTGGAGAAGTGAAACCCTAGAATACAAAGCTTTTTTACCAAATGTAATGCAACCAACTCAAAAAACGATAGATCAATGACTTGAAAATTATCCTCTTCGAGGGGGAAACCTCTTTTACATTGCATAACTGAACAATTCTTGTATGATACAAATGAAAATCGATTATTTCTATATATAGGAGCCTAAGGGGTCACAATATAATCATAGCCTACTTAACAATATAATGTAAGGCCACAACAATAATAATAGTGGGCTTCTACAGGGAAAAATAATAACAATATGGGCACTATATGGGCACAATAATAATAATAAGGGGGCTATACTAATAATAAAAATAAGTGGTTGCACTAGTATCATAGGGACCTAACAAGCTCTTCCATTAAATTCAGCTTGTACCAATAGTATGGCTCTCTAAGATTCAGGACATACTCTTGAATTTCCTCCAAGAGACTAACACATACCTCAGGCATGGCTATCCTTTGTGTAATAAAATATTTTGTTATGAGGCTCTATTCTTCATTTAATCCCTTACAACGTTCACGAGAGATCATAGGTGGCTTACTTATGCTCAAGATAGGCCCTTTAAATCATCCTACGCAATCGTGGTCCTTGCTACCATGACTCAACAATCTCTACAGTCATCATTACTCAAGTGACACCAACCTTACTATGAAAAATTAATTACTTGCACTAGCCTTGCTTATTCCAACTACGACCATGACCAATTTTGCACACAATTCCCAAGATCTTCCAACCCATACATCCTTTGAGTGCCTACTCAAACCTGTTAGGGAAAATAGCCAATTTGGCATAACCGCCAAATAAGAAGGAATTATCTCCAAGGTTTATAACTCATCTATGCCTTTAAACATACACCCATGGTGAAATTTTCTTTGTCTTAGGCCTAATGTATAATGGTCACTAAAACACGCAAAACTGATGCAAAACCAAGTCCTAGGCACACCTTCCAATGTAGGTTGGGAGGTCATGAGTTGATGCAGGAGCATCTAGGCCTAGCCAGTAATGTGATGGTGTGGTCACATGTTGTGGCTAATGAGAGTTTGGAGGAAGAATTGGTTATTTACTTTATTATTTGCAAATAATGTAAGTAGTTAATTGTTGCCTAATTTTGAACAGAATTGGGAATAAGTGGCAACTGATCCTCCTTGCGTGGAGATCAAGCCAAGTGATTTAGTTTGTTCAGATTTGGATAGGATTGATTTGTAAATATATAGTCTATTCCTTCAATTGTGAAGGAGATTGTTAGATAGAGCATATATGTATTTTCCTTTCTTTTCTGAAAGGAGAGGGAGAGAGAGGATTCGAGAGGATTCAAGAGTGTGAATGTAAGCCTACGGGCAGATTGGAAATCAGAGGCCACTAATTACAAGAATCAAGCCAGAGAAGGATAGGAGACTTAATATGTAATCATTGTTTATATGTTTATATACAGAGAATTCGATTCTAAGTGGGTAAGTGTGTGATTCAATATGGAATGATAAATTTTGTGTGTATTAGAGATTTTTTATAGTATATGTATGCAGGCAGAATTCAGCGAACACAGAGAGGAGAGTGAGATAAAAGAACTGTGTATTTATGCCATTTTTGAGTTCTATTGTATATATATGCGTAGATGACTAAAATTCCATTTGTAGGCATGTTGATCTACCATCGATCACTATAAGGATCGATGGAGATCCATTGATTAAATGAATTATTGTTATATATGGAGTTGTCGTGATTGAAAACAGAGTATGGTAGAAATCGTGTTTTAACGCAGAATCCATAAATGGTGAATGGAACAAAGTCAAGGAGGCATAGACAGATCGATGCATAGTAGCTGTTAGATCTGGAAGATCAATGGACCAGGTTAAATTGCATGGAACATAGTACTCTTATCGCATCAGGAAATTTGTTTGAAGAAAGGCGAACCTCAGGCCTTGGACAACTGCGATGAGCGATTGCCGATATATCCCATCGGCGGAAGTTGTGGTTATTGCACCCGGTCATAAAAACTTAGTGGTGCAAATATGCGATTTAGTGCCAACCGTTGGATTGGAATCCAGATTGACAATCCAGAATTAATCGCTAAACACATATCGTAGAGGTGAAGGGCTGGCAGATGGTGGATGTGCCGATATGCAAAATGTTGATATGCTGATAGCTGATGAAGCGCTAGCTAATCGGAGATTGGAGATCGGAGAAGGTGAAGGGTAGGTGCAGAATAGCGAAACGGCTTGAGATGAGCAGACCCACTGAGAGTTATAGATGTGAGTATATAACTTTTGAAGTCTGCCCTTAAAGCGTTGAGCATGTTTTTCCATGTATTCTCGCATATTTCAATAAAGTAGCATGGTCAGGGTTTTTAAAGCAAAAGCATATATTAAATGCTTCCGATAGTATTAGTGGGCAATAACCACGCATCCACGATTGAATAGTTTGTATGTAAAGGGGTTTATTGCTTAAGTGCGATATTTACCCCATTAAGTGGTATCAAAGCAAGGATGCCTTGATTATGAAGATTATGACTAAAAAGGAATGAAAGTTGCAACGGTTGAATGAATGACAAAGTTTGGCACAAGACTACAGCAGTAAGACTGTAGGAATAACTTTTGGAAGTTCTTAGAGATCGTAGCAGAACCTCATTCCAGTTGAGGCTTGGAATAGACAAGGACAGAGGAGTCCTTAAGAGAAGTGAGTGGAGCAACCAGAGAGAGAGCAAGATTACTCAATGCAAGTTCTAAGGAAAAAAGGACTTGGAGACCAGGCAGAGGATAAGCTTAGTGAGAAGATCAAATTAGAAGGAAGTTGATTGGTTGCAAGTGTTGGAGCTCACACATAAGAGAAGATGGCTATGGAAAGTCATATGGAAGGTTTAGAAGAAGGATACAAGATGAAGGAGAAGGGTGCTCAAACAATCCGTAGGAAATGAATGAGTCAAGCAGAGCTTGAAAAAGAAATAGCTAAGATAAGAGAAGAACTCAATGCGTTAGTAATGCTGCTAGAGGAGAACCAAAGACAAGGTTGGGTCTTGAAGACGAAGGCAGTGAAGTGGCCTAAGTTGCAGATAAGGCTGCAAAAAAGATAGTAAAGGGGTTGATGGAAAACCTCAGAGAAGCAGAGGCAGAAATGGAAGTCTCCATTTGTAGACCAGAACGGGGTGAAATTCTGGGTGAAGAGGATAATGAGAGATCAGTTGAAGATCTCATGAACTATTGGAATAGTTCAGAACAATTAGAAGATATGTTGACAAGGGAAGCAAATGAGGTAATGAAGCCTTGTGATTTTAATTCTCATAGTTTGTGTATGTTTGCAGGATATGCAAAAGATGATGGATAGTCTGGTGAAACTGTCACAAACAAGAATGAAGTTCTTGAGGTAAAGTATGATGGAGGATGCCTTTTAGAGGAAGAAGGTGTTGATTTATTGCAGCAGAAAGAGTTCATAGATGAATTTTTGTTTGGTATAAGACAATTAGATGAAGTTGATATGGACCAGAAGTCTAATGAAAATGCCACAATGGTATTCAAGAAGGTAACCAAATGAATTTGTCTGATGGAATTGATGAAAGAAATTCACAATATGATAGTGCAAAAAATAGGATAACTCAGGAGGATTGCCAGAAAAAGAATGAAGCTGAGAATGAAAGTTGTGATGAAATATTGGAAAGATTTCACATGGAAATATATTTCTTGGAAACATTTCTCAAAGAACCTAAAGGAGAAATGAAGCTTTCATAACCTGATAAGGAAGAGATTATGGTTACCATGCATGATAAGGATGAAATTTCTCAAACATTTATAGAGTTAAGTAAATGTTTAGACTCTTCAGTTAATGATGTGACTGTAGGCAAAGAAGACAACATTAATAAATATGATGTTGAAATCAGAGAAATTGAGTAGATATTCTTTGAAGATGAGATGAAATATCAAGAGCAACAAGGAAGTCATGTCCTTAGAGACATGAAGGAGACAGAAGTATTAATCCAGTAGGATAAAGATGGAAGAACAATTTAAAAAAGATGATCAGCAACATGAGAGTGAATTTGAGGAAGGTATTAGATTGCAAGAGTATAATAAGAGATTAGTCTGGCAGTAATGAGAGTACAAGTAAATATAATAACAAAGGTGCTACAAAGAAAGATAAATGAAGACTGAAGATACAGATGGAGAACGAAGAAACGGGTCAAGTGGAAGCTATTGCAACAGAGGCAGAATGGCAAGCTGGTAAACGAGCTCAGAGAACTTGAACAAATTCATATTGATTTGTTAGAGAAAGAGAGAATCAGAGGAATGGAGTCATGGGAAGAAGGATCTGCTGAAATCCAGAAGATTGGTGCTTGAAGCATCAAAAGAGGGTGAAAGGTATTGTATTTTTAAAACTGATAATTGTTGTGTACTTACAAGTCATGTAAACTTGGGGAAAAACAACAAGTTATTGGAAACTATCATATCAACAGGTGAGAAGATGACTAACCACAATCATATGAAGAATAAAGAGAAAAGTTACAGTCAAGTGAAGGAAGATATCCAGTCAGATGACATCCAACGGATAAGTCAAAAGGAGGATAACAAAGGAATTATTGAGATCAAAGAAGTGTTTGGAAAGGAAGAGATCCATTCATATGAATATGGAACAAAGAGGTTTCTTAGGAAAAATAATGAATCTAATACAAACCAAATGGAGAATCTTATGGTGTATTCAAGAAGTATGATGAAATTATTTGGGGAGACCTTGGTGTATTATAGTTTTGAAACTAATATTTTTTTTGTAAATGCAGGATACACTGAAGTAAGGGAACAGTTTAATTTTGTCATAAGGGAAAGGAAAAGTGAAGATATGGATTTTCAGAAGTTAGAAGAAGGAAATTCACATAATCTTGTGATGTAGAGGAAAGAGCAGCTGTTAAACATAGTTGTAGTAAATTATGTAGATACTGGACAACTATTGAGGACTGAAGCCAAAGGAGAGCAGCTATTGAAGGTTGATATAGAAGATTTTGTAGATGTTAAATAGTTATTGAAGATTATTGACCTTGAAGAAAGCTAGAGTAAAGAAGGACTAAAGACAAATGTTGCAGACAATGAAGTTAGTGAAAACGGTGTAGAGCTCTTGGGAGAAATAACAAATGGGATGGCAGATTTGTGGCATAAGTCAGGTATTTTGGAGAAGAGGCAAGAGAACCAAAGAATAAGTGATCAGACTGTACAAATAGAAATGAATTAGAATGAAGAAGTTGTCATGGATGGCAAATATGGAAAAGAAGTTGTCAGAAATGTTGGCATAATGAGGAAACAAGGTAAAGCATTTGTGTTTAATGAGTTGATTAATTATGGTGAAGATTTATATGTAGGAACAAGACAATGTAGAGTCTATTTGAAACAAGGAGTTGATTCTGAAGATCAGATCAAAGTAAGGAAGGGTGAGATCAGAATGTCTCAGAAAGATGGAATGATGTTGAATTTACAGTATGGAATTGTTGAACTAGAGATGAGTTCAAGAGATGATAGTAACAGGATTACTATTGTGCTATAAGGAGTTATTGATGAAGAAGAGGCTGAAAATGACATTTCAGATGCAGACAGATATGATACCATAATCCTTAAGGGTGCAGAAATTAAGTTACTGGAAGAAGAGGTATTCCAAGTACCTAAGCGAGCAGGAAGAATTCTTAGTTTTCAAGAAATTTGTGGAATTGCAGGTATACTCAAATTTCGAGTAAGAAGTTATGAAGCCATGAATGAGAAACGAGAAGAAGGAACTGGAATTGTTGTAGGGGATCAATGGAGAAGGAATTTGTATGTTTTAGAAATGTATATGGGAAAATACTAGCACATGGATTATGATTTTCTTCTGCAAGAACACATCCAGTTGTAGGAGAATAGTATTCATCATATGAGAAGTGAAGTGGACAAAGAAATTGATGAGTTGTGGAGACTCATACAAAAACATTCAAATAAAATATATAAAGGAAAAATAAGAAAGGAAGATTGGCTGGAAAGAATGGTACAGGTGAAGGTAACGGTAAACTGCAAATTAAGGTTTGGAAGCTTGGCATAAATTGTGATGATGAGAAAAAAGCAGTAAGCTATATGGAGAAACCAGCAATAGACAATTAGAGCATAGCTAGTGGGGCAATTTAGCATAAAGTATGGAGACCCGGGGAACAAAAAACAACAACAACAACTAAGGATAGACTACCAAACAAAGTATGGGATCTAGGAGAACACAGATTAGAATCACATGATTAGAAGATCATGATTATTTTTAACCTTGGGAGTCTGATGTAGGAGCATCTAGGCCTAGCCAGAAATGTGATGGTGTGGTCACATGTTGCGGCTAATGAGAGTTCAGAGGAAGAATTGGTTATTTAAACTTTATTATTTGCAAATAATGTAAGTAGTTAATTGTTGCCTAATTCTAAACAGAATTGGAAATAAGTGGCAAGTGATCCTCCCTACATGGAGATCAAAACAAGTAATTTAGTTTGTTCAGATTTGGATAGGATTGATTTCTAAATATATAGTCTATTCCTTCAATTGTGAAGGAGATTGTTAGATAGAGCATATATGTATTTTCCGTTCTTTTCTGAAAGGAGAGGGAGAGAGAGGATTCGAGAGAATTCAAGAGTGTGACTATAAGCCTACGGGAAGATTGGAAATCAGAGGCCACTAATTAGAAGAATCAGGCCAGAGAAGGACAGAGAGCCTTAATATGTAATCATTGTTTATATGTTTATATACAGAGAATTTGATTCTGAGTGGGTAAGTGTGTGATTCAATATGGAATGATAAAGTCTGTGTGTATTATATATTTTGTATAGTATATGTATGTAGGCGGAATTTGGTGAACACAGAGAGGAGAGTGAGACAAAAGAACTATGTATTTATGCCATTTTCGAGTTTTGTTGTATATGTATGTGTAGATGACTAAAATTCCATTTGTAGGCATGTTGATCGACCATCGATCACTATAAGGATCGATGGCAATCCATTGATTAAAAAAATTATTGTTATATATGGAGTTGTCAGGATTGAAAACAAAGTATAGCAGAAACCGTGTTTTAACGCAAAATCCATAAATGGCGAATGGAACAAAGTCAAGGAGGCATAGACAGATCGATGCACAGTAGCCATTAGATTTGGAAGATCAACAGACCAGGTTAAATTGCATGGAATGAAGTACTCTTATCTCATTGGGAACTTTGTTTTAAGAAGGGTGGACCTCAGGCCTTGGACAATTGTGATGCGCAATTGTCGATATATTGCATCGGCGGAAGTTGTGGTTATCGGACCTGGTCATAAAAACTTAGCGGTGTCGATATGTGATTTAGTGCCAACCCTCAAATCAGAAGCCAGATCGATGGTCCGGAAGCTAATCACATATCGTACAGGTGAAGGGCTGGCAAGCGGTGGATGTGTTGATGTGCGAAATGCTGATATGCTGATAGCCGATTAAGTGCTGGACGATCAGAGATCGAAGATCGAAGAAGGTGAAGGGTAGGCACAGAATAGTGGAAGGGCTTGAGATGAGCGGACCCGCTGAGAGTTATAGATGCGAGTATATACTTTTGAAGTGCAGCCTTAAAGCGTTGAGTGGGTTTTTTCATGTATTCCTGTGTATTTCAATAAAGTAGCATGGTCGGGGTTTTTAAAGCAAAATCATATATTAAATGCTTCTGATAGTATTAGTGGGCCATAACCACGGGTCCACGATTGGATAGTTTGTATGTAAAGGCGTTTATTGCTTAAGTGCAATATGGTCCCCATCAGGAGTCATCCCTCTCTATTCTCTTATGCACCTGCATTTGTCTCAAACTCGACTTGCCTATAGGCTCAACTAAAAGAAGTTTTCCATTTCTATGGGCATGTTTTATTGATTCAATGTCGAATACCAAACACACAGGGAGAACTTCACAAAACAACTCCTTCGCTTGAACTTCAAGGCTCTTCCACATCATCAGTTTATCTCATGCTAAAATCATATGGGCCACGTGGCTCCTTCTATATTGTGACATGTTTCTCCTAAATTTGTTCCACTAGGCCATTTGAAAATGCTGAAAATTCTTGCCAAGTGTCCTCCTGTTATAGCTCCAAATATCACTCTTATGGTTTGTGATGCTGCACTCATGGCCTAGGGCAACCCCTCCTTCCAGACCTGGTCCAAAAATTTAAAAAACAGTGTTTCATTCCCTATACGCGACATTGCCCTGAGTTAAACGCGTGTACACGCGGGTCTGTTATACCCAACCCGCGTGTATCTATTAAAACACTTAAAAAATAATAAATTCCTCTTTTTCGGGCGGAGATCGCGGGTTTTACCTGCTGGATCACCTGTTATTGCCCGTGGCCCAACTGTTCCCAACTAACTCCTAACTAAAAAACTACTTTGGAGAGGGTATAAAAAGACATCAAAGGGAAGGCCAAGGGGAGAGAGAAGAGAGCAAGATCATTATGCTGAGATTTTTCCCTTAGACCAGGTCTGAAGTCCTTGGTGTTTTCTGCACTTCCCCCATCTTGCATAGGAAACCCTTGTTTCCATGTGTCTTGGTGATCATCCATCCTTGATATCATCATTTGAGTAGGACTTGGAAGGAGCTCTTGTCGGAGGCTTGAGGCTGGAACGAATCCGGGAGGAAGCTTTGCTTGGAGCCTGCTGAAGGTGTTCAGGTGATATCTTTCCGATATATGTACTTTATTTGCCTTTATTTATAAAGAAACATGTCTTTGTTCCCGAAACAATCTTTCTTTATGCTTATGAGATTCTTGTCTTGAATTCTTATGCAAGTGGTTACTTAAAGATTTTTTATAACTAACTTTATGGCATAAAGATGATTTATACATAAGTATCTATACATGTACTGTTATGTTCTTTGATTTGTTTGTCTTGCAGGTCGAAGAAAGAAGAACGGAACTCCAAGAAGGGTTTGGACCCTTAAGGTCTTCTCGAACGTAGGACCTTAGGTACGTGCCCTAAACATTAGAATTTGCTTAAAAGTAAAAATGATGGCTGTGTGTGTGTGTTTCTTTGAATAAGCAATTTTCAGTCTGGTAGAGTCTTAGCCCAAAGGACCCTAGGGGTACTTTCCCTTCAACCACCTCCTTACTTCGACATCATGATAGTGTCATTTTCCATGTTGTTGTCAACAAAACACTACGATCAAATCACATTTTTCCATTTGTTTTCCTGTATGTGGTGCCACTTAGGTTGGGGGGGGGGGCGAGACTTTTTCTCCTGCTAAACCTTTCTACATGGCCTGAACTTCGACTGGTCCCGAATATACCCCTCCCCTGACTTGGTTGACTACTGACTAATCTGCATTCTCTACTACGAGCTGGATTCACACAAGTCAAGGATCGAGGGTCAAAGCTTTGTTCTCCTGCTGAAATCTACTGTCTGGCCTGACCTCTTACTAGGCTTGAATCACCTAATTCCTGACCTTAGTAAAAAAAAATTCGAACCTAAGTCCCAACCTTAGTCCAAAAAATTCCTAATTCCTAAACAAAAGATGTTTTTTTTGTCCGAACTTCAACTCGTTGTAACCCCTGATAAAGAAGGTGATCCAAGAATTCATTCTACCATTAGAAATTTATTTCAAAGCATTATCTAACTTTGCAATCTCCAAGAGTATCTGACTTGATCTCTTGAGGCAGAATCTCCTCCAAATTCTGGGACTCCCAACCATCATAACCATTATTTTATGGCTTCTCCAATAAGCCTTTTACTATGATGATTCGATATAAGGTACTGGAGCAACCATGGGACTTCCCATGAGCTTAACACATCAAGCACATCAACGCTAGTCCAGTTACCATAACAACTAGGCTAGTGGACATCATAGCTAACATCTACTTCCATAGGCATCCATGATAGTATGGTTGACATCAATGCCAACACTCTTTCTGATTGTTAGACAATGCCAACTACCCAACACATCTCACAGCATGATTATTGACATCAATTACAACACACTTATTTCCACTAGTCATCTAGATAATGCCTATTTTCCAACAAAAAATATTTCCATCAGGCAATGCATATGAACATCGATTCTTCGCATGAGCTCAAAAATATAGTGCCATAAAGCTACAATGGTATAGGGATAGAGAGAGGTATCACAAAGCTAAAATAATACGACATAACTAATAATTATGATTACTCAATTTTGCCACAAATTCAACATGATACACTTAAATTTCCATTCTTGTTGCTAGCATATAATTCTCTACATTATCATTATGATCTATTTGTGATGAAGCTTGATATAAAGTAAGGTGGAAAGTTATAGCACATGGCCAAATCATAGGGTGTAAGATACAATACTCTTCTATATGCTAAAGGGTCCCAACATCATAGAATTAGAACCTAAAATACATGAAAAAGGATCCAAAATATCATTATATAAAATTCCACATTTATGTAGGATATTAAGGGCACAAAAAACTAGAAATTAGATCCTTAAGTTTTTCTATAAATTGTATCCACCAAAACACAACATAATATTACTATAAGGATCCAAAAACAACACAATCGACTATTTGCTCAATTTCTTCAAATATTAACTAAGGTTGACTTTTAAGTGAATTAATAAGGAAAATGGATTTTTATGTGCCTTAAACTTAAAAACTTAAAATTTGAAATCAACCATGAGCAACAAAAATAAGAAGAAAACACAACAAATTTGATGACGGAGTTCGTCCCTCTTGGATGACATCTCCGAGTCTGCTTCCAATGGGAGTCTGATGTATTGAAAATTCTCATAAAGTCTCTTTACATCAAAATTATATATGATGGAATCTGCTCACAGGCTTCAATGGCTACTGTCAGCTGAAACGTCTCCACCTCAGATTTCCAACGCAACTTTCAAATTACAAAAAGGCCCAATATTGGTCAAGATATGCCTCAAAAGGCATTTACAAGCACTGTCAAAACAATTAAAGGATCAGACCCTTATAACTCCTTTGGCCATGGTGCATTGGTATAGTATTTTATATAACCCACGGGAGTTCCCGGGGTCAAACCCACGAGACTCCCAGGATCAAACCCATGGGCCTCTCGGGATTTTCTTGGCATTACATAGCATTATAATTATATTGTTTGGTCTAATGTTGAAGTTTTTCACCGTTGATATATATCACATATAACAAAACAATTGATTGTAATGTTTTACAATAGTAATAATCCCCGTGCCATCCATGCTATGGTGTTAACCTTAGGATATGGTTATAACATATGGAATGGATGGATATATATATGGATTATCATGTGGCAGTGTTAACTGGTTTACAGACACCGTATCATATGGTTGTAATACATATATGGTTATCACACCAAGTTTGGAGACCGTTTGGATGCACATTAAAAAAATCTTAGGGTTTGGCGGGCCTGCCAGAAATGGCGGGCTCTACCAATCCTTTCCCACCTTCTAAAGCAACTAAAATTTAAATATAGTTGGGCGTTGTTGTATAAAAAAAAATCAACCCATGGCCTATTGGTAAGGTTTTGGACCAACAACCTGGTGGTCGCAAGTTCAACCCATGACTTCTCCTCTTGGTAGTTTCAATTGTGGGGTGCGCCACCCTAATGCCACGTGCCCTACTCTCATGCTACCACTTGTCCTACTTTGGCACTACCACTTGGCCTACTCTGAGGCCCTCACTATTGATTATGCAGTCCCTTTTTTTGTCTGTTTTGACAACACTTCAAAACACATTTTGTCCCTCATATGGAGGCCATCTTGAAAATCAAATATACCACCAGAATGAGCACGACAAGCTTTGACTTGGCGCTAGTTTCATGAGAATATGAGACTAATACATTTTGAGCATTTTGAGGATCCTCTTGGATCATTCCTCTCCACTGGAAGATTTTGGATCACCAAAAGTTTGGTTTTAAGCATATATGAGGTGAGGGTATTGTTCCCTCACCCTTCTGATCTCCATCCACCTTGATTTTCTTGGATTTATGGCTTCGAGTCCCACTCAAAGATACTATATATCTAATCACCTAGAT
The DNA here is from genome assembly GCA_031772625.1 of Pinus tabuliformis. Classification (NCBI taxonomy): domain Eukaryota; kingdom Viridiplantae; phylum Streptophyta; class Pinopsida; order Pinales; family Pinaceae; genus Pinus; species Pinus tabuliformis. The sequence continues at coordinate 1,194,546,330 of CM062807.1, read as the reverse complement.
GTGCGGACCTTCCTATCCAAAATGGTATGTTCCTATATGTAGTATACCTAGGGGGGATAGTATGGGCTATATGATGAGCCCCAATTTTGGTACAATTTGGGCTCATTTTGGCCTATTCTACTTGCTCAAACCATTCATTTTTTATTGCTTATGCATGCATTTCTTAGTTTGTTCATGTTGTTTGTAGGAAGAAGGGTAGGCACTCTATCTACGTGACTAATGCATTATGATTCCAGGTTTTGGCATTAAAAGGGAGAAAAAGACAACGAAAAAGGAGACAAGGAGACAACGAGGTGGCACTACTGGTTTTTAGGAGAGGATGTCCACGGTCTTGGGGACATTCCTCGTGATTCCCACCAAGAACTCCAAGCTCCAATCCATCTCCCCTCCGAGCTTAGAAGCAGCCAGCTGTTCTACAGGAACAACAATTACAACGGTTCTACAGGAACAGCACTTATGACTGTCCTACAGGATCAGCAGTTAAACTCTAGTTGGACAGCCGAGCTCCTAAAATCAAGGACGCTTGTTGGATCACTGTTTTGCATAAGTATAGAGGCCGTAGCCTTTGATAGGCTGTTGAAACTTTCGCATTACTATTGTAATTTTGGAGCACAGCTCGGTGTTAGTTCTTGTTGTAAGCCAGTTTTGGCATAACATCAGATTATGAATAAAGAAGGCAGATTTTGATCTAGCTCTGAGTTTTCTTAAGGAGACTATAGCTCTCAGGTTAGGGCCCAACCTGAGAGCCATAGATCCCCTCTGCTGTAGTGTTGTTTGCATTTCGTTTCAGCACTCTGATTTTTTATTTTCACATGCAATTTGAATTACAGGTTGTTGAATTAGTCTTTTTCATGAGCATAGATAGGACTAGTTTATGGTTGAATTGCTTTCGGTTGTTTAGTTAGATTAGCAGGTTGATAATACATTGGAGCTCCAGCAAAAAAGGTTGAGGAAGTCTCCACTGCCATCTCCGTTTGGAGATTGGAGTGCAGCCTATACCAGCCACAAAAACACGCAGTTCTTCACTTCATACGTGCTGCAACATAGTCTCGTTATGATAGATCTTTCCACACGATTCACACCTGCACACACGCCTTCATCACAGCTTCATGCACATTCTCCTTCACGTTTTGGATTGTTGTTCATTGAATTTATATGCACAGGTAGTTTAGGTTGATGCATTTTCGGTTTGGTGACAGTCATAAGCATTTGTTTCACTTACACAGCTCTCTCTCGTTCCAGTACCTCATTATCCATCTTGATCACGCATGCAAATACATCGTTGACCCCTGCTCCGCTCTGTTATCTCCCAAAGTCTTTCACTCCTCACATAGCTTCACTCTCTAGCCCTTTCGTTGACCTAGTCCTCTATCTTCCAACCTACTCCCTACACTCACTCCCTATCCTATTCTTCCACTTCTGAGCCATCACCAGCCTTATTCCTACCTTACCCATCTCCCACTACCATTCCATCACTCCTCCATCACTTCAAACACTCACGGTAGGTCATCCTGTAGCAATTTGTAGACATCATGTAGAAATCTCTGCGTGTCCTGTAGGATCCCCTGCAGGCATCCTGTAGGAGGCCACTCACTCGGTTGCTGAGCATCTGAATGCGAGTAACCTCTGTGGATGGATGCTAAGGATCCCTAGGGACCTCTCCTAGCCTCCCCAACCTGTCCCACACTTTCCTTCCTTCTCCATCCCATCTGCACAACCAAACCCTAGTTAGCACAAAATCACAATCATTCCATCCACCTAAGGGAAAAATACAAAAACATGTCTCTTATGATGCAAGTAGCTTAGATCCATGCATTTCCACTTATTAGAGGTAACATCATCATTGGTAGAGGTTTCATTCACATTCTTTGCATTATAGAGGTTAGACTAGTTAAATTAGGGTTTCCTAGGTTTACATGCTTTGATTTGCTTTCAGTCCATTTTGTCAAGTAGAGTAGTTTTCCTTTGAGAATAGCTTTCGTCCATCAATTAGCAAGCTTCTTCTGAGAGCCTATAGAAGTTGGCTTGAGCCCTAGCGGACTTGTGCCAGCTGACCAAGTGACAGCTGCGACAAGAGCTAGTACTTGTGCATATAGCACCGTCGCTTCCAAGTTTGTACAAACTACCGGGTTGATAAAATGAGAGACAGGAAGCCCCAGGAGTTGTAGCATTATTGCTACAATACTGGAGCTCACCATCTTTTTGGCGCCGTTGCCGGGGAAGCGTCAGAGTATTAGTAATTGTTGCTCTTCTTCTACTTTCGTACTCTTACTTCTGCTCAGTAGTTTATTTCATTTCCATTCTGCAAAAGTAGCTTAGTATTTCTTGCTTTCCTAGCTTAGTATTTCCTGCTTTCATAGATTAGCATTTCCTGCTTTCCTAGATTAATATTTCTTGCTTTCCTAGCTTAGTATTTCCTGCTTTCATAGATTAGCATTTCCTGCTTTCCTAGAATTAGCTTTCCAATTCCGCAAATTTCATTTGAGCAATATAGTTAGTGTAGATCACTCTGTTTCAGTTTTGCAGGTACCAAAGAAAAAGCAAAAGCACAAAAAAAAAAAAAAAAAAGTCCTTTCCATTTCATGCCTCGTAGGAACCGAGATAGATCAGGCAAATTCCTACCAAACACCCCCACCACATCACCGAGTCACCCTTCTCTCTTCTTTGGTGACAGTGACCCAGAGGAACCTATAGGTAAGCATCCTGAGATATACCAAGACCCTATAGAAGAAGAAGAGTTAGAGACCACTCCATCTGAAGCCATGGCTGATAATAGAAGAGAAGATGAGAGAATAGAAGGAGCTTTCCCCATCCGAGAGACCAATGGAGAGATGAAAATGAAGAACATTAGCCCCTCCGCCTTGCCTCACTTCCATGGACTGACCACTGAGGATCCTGATACCTTCTTGTTTGAGTTTGCTGTCCTTTGTAGAACCTATGACTATACTGAAGATGAGAAAAACCTAAAGCTTTTCCCTTCAACCCTTAAGGATGCAGCACTACGCTGGTTCATGGGACTACCTGGGAATAGCATCGCTACTTGGGCTCAAATGCAGCAAGCCTTCAATACCAAGTATAGGGATTACTGTAGGTCTAAGGAAACCAAGGGAGAGATCTTTCGGATGACCATGGGGAGTGATGAGTCTTTAGAGGATTATGAGGAGAGGTTCCAACTTAGTTATAAGCGGGCCAGGTGCACACTTGACCCTGAATCCCTCAAGTTGGTTCTACTCCGAGGAGTCCCTGAAGATCTCTTAGACACCCTTCACATGTTAGCTGGGGGGGACATTTACCAACTGCCTTATGAGGACATCAAAACTGTGTTTAGAAATCATTCCAGGGCAGCTAGGAAACGAGGTAGAGGAAATCTCCTCTCCACTGGTGTCCCTTTCTCCAAACATGAGTTTACAAACCAATTAGAAGATCTTAAGAGTGAGGTGAGACAGAACATTGCCATGCAACTGGACACATTCAGGATCCAGCAGAAGAAAGAGGAAGCTGAGAGAGCCTTGGCTGTCTTCTGCCCTAGGTGCACCAGAAGACACCCTAAGAACGAATGCCCATTGCATTCGGTTGAAGTGTGTTTCGTTTGTGAGGAGGACCACCCAACAAATCAGTGTCCAACCTTACCTGGGTTTAAAGCCATGTACCAAGGGACCGAAGCTCCCATAGAGCCTCTCTATTACCTCAACCAAAGGAGGCCACAAGGATCTAGACCTTATCAGCAGGGGATGCAAGGGGCATCTCAAGCTTATTACAACCCCAACCAGTCAACTCCTATGCCTTCCTGGGGTCCCCCTGCTCATCCTTCATGGTCCATGCCTCCTCCATGGTCTTATCCACCTCAGTACCCCACTCAACCTACTTCTCATCCATATCACTCACATACCCAGCCACAGCCTCAATGGAATGCACCTCAGCCGGGGTGGAGGCCCCAATACAACACTCCTCCTGCCATTTTGCCTCCACCACCAGTTCAACCTCAGCCTTTACCTCCTGCTCCTCCAAGGCAACCTCAGATGCCTGCTCAACCGAACCCGAACCCCAACAATAGATAGGCTCAACAGGTATATACTAGGGAGACCTCATGCCCTACCTATGCTATGGAAATCCAGGAGATCAATCTTAGATCTGGAAAGACTCTTCCAGATCGCCAGCCTCCTCCCCCAGAGGATGAGGAAGACCATCAGGAGAGTGAACCAAAGCCTATTCCACCCTTTCCTAAGAGACTAACAGCCACCACACAACCCAAACCATAGGAGGATGAGCTTCTGGGAGAGCTCAAGCAGTTGTGTGTGAAGATACCCCTTCTCCAAGCTATCAAGGATGTGCCAATATATAACAAGCTGGTTAAGGAGAAGTGTTTCAAACACCCAGGCAGACGGAAGAAAGATGCCTCAACTATCAATGTCATAGGACAACTGTCTGACCTTATGCTAGGACAAGTCATCTGCCCAAAGTACCTAGATCCTGGAAGTCCTGTAGTAGATGTTCACATCAATGGCACCATTATCCCCCACACCGTGATTGATCTGGGGGCGGCCATCAATGTGATGACCAGGGATACCATGCTTAAACTCAATCTTCAGGGTTCCTTGAGGAAGACCTCGACAGTACTGCAATTAGCAGACCGCTCCACCGTGACTCCCGAAGGGATTGTGGAGGATGTCATGGTCTCCATCGATTCTTGGGAATACCCTGCAGACTTCCTGGTTCTGCAACCAAAGGCCAAGCTTACTGGATATCCTCTCATCTTGGGAAGGCCTTGGTTAGGCCTTGGTTAGCTACTGCAGATGCTTACATAAGTTGTCGGGCAGGAAACACGACCATCAAAAATGGTCCCATGTCCAAGCAGCTAGTCCTATACCCTCCTGCCCAACCTTCTTTAGAGCATGATTTACCACTCTGGTTGGAGGAAGGAGAAGAAGACGAGGTGTATTCAGCACCTCTGTGTACCCTAGATACCACTAAAAGAAACCCCCCAACCGAGGATGACTTGATTGAGACTCTGATCCAAAACCCACCTACTAGTGCACTACCTTTAGAAAAATTGGTGGAGGATGCCCAAGCTAGCACCTTAGTGGATCTTTGTACAACCAACCCTGTCACTCCCAGAGTTAAGAATGTGGAGTTCGGCCCTGAGAAAGCATTGAAAATCAGCTCCTCCCTATCTCCTTCCCAGGAAAAGGAGCTGTGTAGTCTGTTGGCCAACCACCTAGATGCTTTTGCTTGGAGTTATAAAGAGATGAAAGGAGTCCATCCCTCGGTCTATACCCATCATATATACATCAAAGAGGATTGTAAACCGGTTAGGAAACCTCAGAGGAGAATGAATCCAGCACTTAAAGACATTATCAAGGAAGAATTGCAGAAACTGTTGGATGCCGGATTCATCTACCCCATCTCAGATAGTGAATGGGTGTCCCCTCTAGTGTTGGTTCCCAAAAAGAATGGGAAGTGGAGAATCTGTGTGGATTACCGTGAGCTGAACAAAGCTACCAAGAAATACCATTTCCCTCTACCTTTCATAGATCAAGTGTTGGATGGACTGGCAGGAAAGAAGTTCTTCTCTTTCCTGGATGGGTTTAGCGGGTACAATCAAATCCAAATCAGCCCGGAAGACCAAGATAAGACCACCTTCACTTGTCCTTGGGGTACCTTTGCCTACCGAGTCCTTCCCTTTGGACTATGCAATGCTCCTGCTACCTTTCAGAGAGCTGTCTTGAGCATCTTCTCAGAGTTGGTCCATGATGCAGTAGAAATCTATATGGATGACTTTACTCCTTACGGGGCTAACTTCTAGGAAGCATTGTCCAACTTGGGAAAAGTCCTCACCAAGTGCATCGAGATGAACTTGTCTCTTCGCCCTAAAAAATGTGAATTCCTAATGACTGAAGGGACCGTGCTAGGCCATACCATCTCTTGCCAAGGGTTACAGGTGGATCCCAACAAAATCGCTCTAATCAAGAAGGTTCCACCTCCCCAAAAGGTCAAGGATGTTAGGAGTTTCTTGGGATTAGTGGGATACTACACGAGATTCATTAAGGACTTCAGCAAGTTAGCCTCACCATTGTTTGGCCTATTGGCAAAAGATGTGGAGTTTAGGTGGACTAACGATTGTCAGAAGAGTTTGAATGAGTTAAAGGACAAGTTGGTGTCAGCACCAATCCTGAGAGGTCCAAACTAGGCCCTACCTTTCCACATCCACACTGATGCCTCGAACAAAGCCATAGGTGTAGCCTTAGGACAAGTTGAGCAAAAGCTTCCATATGCCATTTACTTCGTTAGCAAAAACTTGTCCAAAGCAGAGCTGAATTACACTATAACCGAGAAAGAGTTCTTAGCTGTAGTCCATGCACTAAACAAGTTCCGTCATTATATCACTGGATATCAAACATTTGTACATACTGACCATGCTGCTATTAGATATTTGATGAATAAACCAGATGTGAATGCTCGTATTATTAGATGGTTACTTTTATTGGAGCAGTTTGATTTAACCATTGTTGATAAACTAGGTAGAGAAAATGTTGTTGCTGACTTTTTATCTAGATTGGATTTGTCTGCAGATGAAGATGGGACAGTGGATGACCAGATGCCTGATGAGCATCTATTTGCTATCTCAGTACTCTCTCCATGGTTTGCTGATATAGCAAACTACCTTGTTTCAGCTCAGTTCCCTCTGCACCTCTCTTCAAAAGAGAAGAGCAGAATCATTAGAAAAAGTTCCTCATTTACTTGGATCGGGGGCAACCTGTTCAAGCTTGGCCCCGATCAGATCTTAAGGCGTTGTGTAAGGGAAGAGGAAGTCTTTGACATCCTCCTCACCTGTCATGATGGGCCTTGTGGAGGACATTTTGCAGCAAAGAGAACTGCCTTCAAGATCCTGCAGGCAGGCTACTATTGGCCCACACTTCATCAAGATGTCAGAAGATATGTCAGCCAGTGTGACCAATGCCAAAGAATGGGGAAACCGACCCAAAGGGATGAGATGCCTCTCCAACCTCAAGTGACTCTTGAGCCATTTGAGAAGTGGGGCATGGACTTTATGGGTCCAATCAATCCCTCTTCGAGGCAGAGATCCTACATCATTGTGTGTACTGACTACTTGACAAAGTGGGCAGAGACTAAAGCAATCAAAGCAGCAACAGAAGAGAAGGTGGTCGAGTTCCTAAGAGAGAACATCTTCTACAAGTTTGGCTACCCCAGAGAGCTGGTGACCGATCAAGGGAGCCAGTTCACATCCAACTTGGTTGAAGATCTCCTAGCTCATCACAAGATCAAGCATAGGACTTCCACCCCCTATCATCCTTAAGCAAATGGGCAGGTGGAAGTCACCAATAGAGCATTAGAGGGGATCTTGACCAAAGTGGTGAGCAGCAGCAGAAAAGATTGGGCAGATCGCCTGGTTGAAGCCACATGGGCTTACAACACCACTTGGAAGACCACCACCGGCTTCACACCTTATGAGCTGGTCTATGGGAAGAAAGCTTTGTTGTCCATTGAGTTTGAGTATAACACTTTGAGGATGGCAGCTCAGCTGGACCTAGATCTCAGCCATGCACAACAAGAAAGGTTATTGCAGCTGAATGGACTGGATGAGCACCGCATGCAGGCCCTCCTTCACTCAGAAGTGGTTCAACTTCAGAGGAAGGTGTGGCATGACCAACATCTCCATGACAAGCAATTTCAGCCGGGAGATTGGGCTCTGTTGTATGATTCCAGATACAAAGATTTCAAGGGGAAGTTGAGAACCAGATGGCTAGGACCATATATAGTGGAGAAATGCCATGACAATGGATCTGTCCTCATTCGAACCATTGATGAGGAAGCCATTCCCATGCTTGTCAATGGGCATCGATTGAAGATCTACATGAGACCTCTCTCAAGATAATAGTTTATCAAAACTGTGGAAAAATCTGTATTGGTCATAGAGAAGGGTTCTGCCTCTGCATCTGGCACACCCTGAAAGAAGATCTGAAAAAAAAAAAAAAAGAAAAAAAAAAAAAAAGGAAAAAAGAAAAAAAGAAATAAAGATCCTTGCGTGAAAACCTCTCCGAGGCACCCAAGGCAGGTAGTAGGGGTGAAAACCTCATTGAGGCGCTCCTATTGCTTTTGTTTTAAAAAAAAAAAAAAAAAAAAAAAAAAAAAAAGAAGGGAAAAAGTTGAAAAAGATCCTTGAGCGAAAACCTCTCTGAGGCACTCAGGGCAGATGGCACGGGTGAAAACCTCCTTGAGGCGCCCCTGCTATCTTTCAAAAAAGAAGAAGAAAAAAACAAAAGAAAAAACAAGATCCATAAGTTATTTGCATGCAGATTGCAGGTGTTCTATGGAGGAGAAGAAACCTCTCAACTCAAGGTCAAAGGTCCTTATCATGCAGCCAGGACACCTCACCAGCACCTCCTCCAAGAATGCTTATGTTCTTCAAGGTATATGCACTTTCATTATAGATTGGGTCTCCTACAGGAAGACACAGATTTTCTACAGGAAGGTGTGATTTTCTACAGGAAGGTGCCAGTTTCTACAGGAAGGTGCAAATTTCTACAGGAAGAGCTGCCTGTCTACAGGAAGCTCTGTATTTCTACAGGAAACTTCCTGTAGAAGCTCAAAACGGCCCAGAATGTGTTTCATGAGCAGATCTGATGACTACGGGTTGGTGTGGATGCATGCAAGCCTCTTTTGGGCCCATGCACGACGCTGTTACCTTGCTCCACCACCCGTGTCGACATGCGGCCAAGTCCCTGCACCCACAAAGAAAATCGATGAGTTCTCGCGGGCAAGCCATTTCCAAAGGTAACAAATCACGAGATCTCATACCATATGCATCAAGAGCGCTGGGATCATGATCGAGAAGCAAGAACCGCCAGCGTGCAACATGCACCCAAGGAGAAAGGACTGTGACGAGACCCCTCACGGGGATCCTGTAACAGTTCAACCAGCTCGAGGGAATACCCTCCACAGCACCGCCATCCGAGATGAAACGTGGGCGCATGAAAGCAAAACCATCCACTCCAGTGTCAGCAACCTGTAACCATGAGCCTCCGGGTCTGTGTAAGCCGCGTGCAGCAGGTAGATCCGTCGTCCAAAAAACTGAAAATCGTGTGCAGACGCGTGCAAGTAAGTGTCTCAACCTTCTCTCCATCAAATCGCATGAATATTACTTTGATTTGTTTGCATGGCATAAGAGTGAATGGTTGAGCAACCGTATGGCCAGTTGACTGGCCACGTTGGCTAGTTATGGTATAGTCGGATGATCGGGTGGCAGCCACGACAAAGAAAACACGCAGCACGCACGTGAAGATAGTCCCGTCAACCGAGAAACGAGTTTAACCGAAAAGGGCGGTGGCAGATCTGTGGGAATGAATGCGGCAGCGAGTGAATATGCAGGCGAATGATGGGTGACGTCGCCCAATGGTCCGACGGGGACAGCTCACCCCCCGCGCCACGAGTTGCGGCGATTCAAAATCTAATCGGCTAGATTATGCGCATGTATTCATCAACCTCCACTTCAAAACTTGAGTGGCTCTTCTGATCTCCTCGGCACGTTGATACGCCAAGCTTTCGGCTACCAGAACACCAGTGAAGCGCACCTCAACCGCAGTCCAATTGCAGTCCTCCCCGAAGTTTGCATACTGCTCCTACAGGAGCAGTTTCTACAGGAACGCAGTCCTACAGGAAGTAGTCTCTACAAGAACGCAGTCTTCTATAGGAACGTGGGTGTTCACGTAAAAAAAGGTGGCCGAGTAACGAGGTAACCCTGGACTCCTCATGCAATTTCTCATTTAAGGTGGTAGGATTGTCAGTTACTGTCTGGGTAAATGAGAAAGTAGACAAATTGCTGTCTGTGTGCCCATATTGCAATTCTACAGGATTGTTGCGTGGTTAGACTGTGTTGTAAAATTTTTGTGGGTTATACGCATTGTTCTTCACTCTGTCACCAAAACTAAACTCTCTTCCACCATCACCACCTCCGGTTAAGAAAATTGTGCCATCATGCCGGGTGGATTTATCAGGCGAGAGCCCACTGATTCAAATACACTAAGAAGAAATCAGGCAGTGGTAGAGCTCTTCACCAGAGCACAATGGATGCCTTTTTGTGATAAGTTGCAGGGGTACGATGAGGAAGTGGCCAAGGAATTCTTGCAGGCCCTGAGGCCAAAATCCAAGGTGCTGGCCACAGTCAATTTCAGAGGCCTAAGCCTCAAGATCACCCCGCAGTCTATCAGTAGAATCACTGAGCTTCCTATGGGTCTCCCGTGGGATAAAGAAGAACGAAAGCTAAACCAGCAAGCCAAGAAGGAGTTCTTCCCACCTGAAGAATCATTCACAGAGGACAAAAATGGGGTGAGGAGGACAAGCCTGTTGCCACCATGGAACGAAGTCAGTTTGCAAATTATGAAATATATCACCTGTGAGGGTCGTTACAGCATCGTATATGCGTATCGCTTCAGGCTGCTCAATGAACTAAGACACCGGATTGACCTTCCTGCAGCACAGAGGCTGAGCATTCCTTACTTTTTACTACAGTCCTTGATGGAGTGCTCTACAAAGCTCAAGGACGGCATTCCGGATCAGGTAGCCCACCATGGGTTAGTCAAGCTTCTTGTGGAGGATGCTCTCCACTCATATAAAGTCCCCCTCGCATGGGAATCATTTAGGAATTTAACAAGAGAAGGGGACATAAAAATGTTGCTTGAAGAAACGGGATCCTCTAGCGGTGAAGAAGAAGAGCCAGTAGCCGAGAGTAAGAAAGGGAAAAGCCAAAAGATCCCGACTCCAACACAAAAGAAAGAATGAAGGAGAAGGAGGAGGGAAAGGATGACAGAGCAAAAGAGGACACCCCCATCCTGTCAGCAAGGGAAAAGAGGTTGAAAAGTAGGGCAGTCAAAACCGAGGTGGTCCCTCCCAGCCCAAGCACCTCGTCAGCTCCTGCAGTCAAAGCCAAAAGAAAAATCCATGCAGCCAAGCAAGAAAAGGTGGTGAGAGTTGCATCTGCAGGAACGCAAAAACGGGCTTCTACAGGAAGCCCGGAAACAGCCTCTACAGGAAAACAAATGCAGGCTTCTACAGGAAGCCCAAGAACAGCGCCTACAGGAAAGCAGACGAAGGCTTCTATAGGAGGCCCAAAAACAGAGAAGGGGTCTTCTACAAGAAACCCACAGAGCGTAAAGAAAGAGTCTTCTACAGGAGGGCCGAAAGTGGACAAAGTAGGGTCTTCTACAGGAAGCCCGAAAATAGAAAGGGAAGGGCCTTCCACAAGGAGCACCGGGAAAGTAAAAGGCACGGGAGAGAAAGCTGATCCTCTCGAAAAGGAGGCGGCAGCTGCGCTGGCTGCCCTCAACACACCTGCAAAACCAAAAGAAAAGAGGGAGAGGGAGATCCCTCTACCTTCCGAGACCAGGAGAAGTCAGAGAATGAAGACAGACAAGACGCAGCCTCCTCCCAGCAGCACAACCACTTTAGGGAGTGTTCCTACTTCACCCAGTAAGCAAACTCCCTCTAAGACACCGGCCACCCCCGAGAAAGGAAGCCCGAAGATCACCTCATGGACACGAAAGATAGGCCAATCGCCTTCCGAAGCCCGGCTCAAAGAAACAGGAAAGAGGGAAGAAGTTCCACCCTCGTCACCACCAGGGGCAGAGAAGGCAGGGCCATCAAAAGCAGAAAAGAAAGAGCCTATTCCGGTCCCGAGTCCTCGGCCAAGGACAAGGAGCAGGAGCAAGGTTGCTCAAGGATGAGCAAATGGTTCAGCTGGGGGGTGATGATGAGCCCCAATTTTGGTACAATTTGGGCTCATTTTGGCCTATTCTACTTGCTCAAACCATTCATTTTTTATTGCTTATGCATGAATTTCTTAGTTTGTTCATGTTGTTTGTAGGAAGAAGGGTAGGCACTCTATCTACGTGACTAATGCATTATGATTCCAGGTTTTGGCATTAAAAGGGAGCAAAAGACAACGAAAAAGGAGACAAGGAGACAACGAGGTGGCACTGCTGGTTTTTAGGAGAGGATGTCCACGGTCTTGGGGACATTCCTCGTGATTCCCACCAAGAAATCCGAGCTCCAATCCATCTCCCCTCCGAGCTTAGAAGCAGCCAGCTGTTCTATAGGAACAGCAGTTACAACGGTTCTACAGGAACAGCACTTATGACTGTCCTACAGGATTAGCAGTTAAACTCTAGTTGGACAGCCGAGCTCCTAAAATCAAGGACACTTGTTGGATCACTGTTTTTCATAAGTATAGAGGCCGTAGCCTTTGATAGGTTGTTGAAACTTTCGCATTACTATTGTAATTTTGGAGCACAGCTCGGTGTTAGTTCTTGTTGTAAGCCAGTTTTGGCATAACATCAGATTATGAATAAAGAAGGCAGATTTTGATCTAGCTCTGAGTTTTCTTAAGGAGACTATAGCTCTTAGGTTAGGGCCCAACCTGAGAGCCATAGATCCCCTCTGCTGTAGTGTTGTTTGCATTTTGTTTCAGCACTCTGAGTTTTCATTTTCATATGCAATTTGAATTACAGGTTGTTGAATTAGTCTTTTTCATGAGCATAGATAGGACTAGTTTATGGTTGAATTGCTTTCGGTTGTTTAGTTAGATTAGCAGGTTGATAATACATTGGAGCTCCAACAAAAAAGGTTGAGGAAGTCTCCACTGCCATCTCCGTTTGGAGATTGGAGTGCAGCCTATACCAGCCACAAAAACATGCAGTTCTTCACTTCATACGTGCTGCAACATAGTCTCGTTATGATAGATCTTTCCACATGATTCACACCTGCACACACGCCTTCATCACAGCTTCATGCACATTCTCCTTCGCGTTTTGGATTTCTGTTCATTGAATTTATACGCACAGGTAGTTTAGGTTGATGCATTTTCGGTTTGGTGACAGTCATAAGCATTTGTTTCACTTACACTACTCTCTCTCGTTCCAGTACCTCATTCTCCATCTTGATCACGCATGCAAATACATCGTTGACCCCTGCTCCGCTCTGTTATCTCCCAAAGTCTTTCACTCCTCACATAGCTTCACTCTCTAGCCCTTTCGTTGACCTAGTCCTCTATCTTCCAACCTACTCCCTACACTCACTCCCTATCCTATTCTTCCACTTCTGAGCCATCACCAGCCTTATTCCTACCTTACCCATCTCCCCCTACCATTCCATCACTTCAAACACTCACGATAGGTCATCCTGTAGCAATTTGTAGACATCCTGTAGAAATCTCTGCGTATCCTGTAGGATCCCCTGCAGACATCCTGTAGGAGGCCACTCACTCGGTTGCTGAGCATCTAAATGCGAGGAACCTCTATGGATGGATGCTAAGGATCCCTAGGGACCTCTCCTAGCCTCCCCAACCTGTCCCACGCTTTCCTTCCTTCTCCATCCCATCTGCACAACCAAACCCTAGTTAGCACAAAATCACAATCATTCCATCCACCTAAGGGAAAAATACAAAAACATGTCTTTTATGATGCAAGTAGCTTAGATCCATGCATTTCCACTTATTAGAGGTAACAGCAGCATTGGTAGAGGTTTCATTCACATTCTTTGCATTATAGAGGTTAGACTAGTTAAATTAGGGTTTCCTAGGTTTACATGCTTTGATTTGCTTTCAGTCCATTTTGTCAAGTAGAGTAGTTTTCCTTTGAGAATAGCTTTCGTCCATCAATTAGCAAGCTTCTTCTGAGAGCCTATAGAAGTTGGCTTGAGCCCTAGCGGACTTGTGCCAGTTGACCAAGTGATAGCTGCGACAAGAGCTAGTACTTGTGCATATAGCACCGTCGCTTCCAAGTTTGTACGAACTACCGGGTTGATAAAATGAGAGACAGGAAGCCCCAGGAGTTGTAGCATTATTGCTACAATACTGGAGCTCACCACTATAGAGGGATGTACCCAAGGGAATAATGTAATAATGGGAAGGGCCATAGTAATAAATAAAGAGGTTAACCCGTATCATGTAAGGGACCACAAGTAGTTAGCAATAATGTAATAGGCCCATTGTATTAAATAGATGGTATTGAGGGAACCATGGTAATGACCCATGGTATTGTATGTATGAGGCCTATATAGAGGCTAGAGACTCCCCATTGAGAGAGGTAAAGGAATATTGTATGAACAAGCATATGGCTTTTGGAGTGTTCTCCTTCCTTAAGGAGTGATTGTATGGTGTTGCCCTACCTCAAGGGTTTGATATCAATAAAGAAGCATTTCTATCTATTTCTATCTTTTTATTTCTGGGTATATTTGTATTCTCATATATTTCTGGATTAGATCTATTACAAGTGGTGTCAGAGCACTTTCTCGGGCAAAGCAGAATTTTTATTTTTATTTTTGTAGGAACATTTTGGGGCGGTGAGTTTGCAGATAAGATCTGTACTTTTTGGTGCAAAATTTGCAGAATCTAATTGCATATCTGGGTTTTTTGTGATTTGAAAAAAACATTCGGCTGAATCAGAGTCCAAATGTTGGGCATAGGTGTTACAGGGAAAAGTGTCTACTCAGAACTGCTTATCCCACTAAGGTGTGATAGCTACCTTAGAAACAAACACAGTAAAGCTACTTTCGTTTTTCCTTTATAAAGTATAGATAGAGAGGAACAAAGAAGACCAACCTCTGTCTTGCGCTAATCTCCTGGTTTGATTCCTCTCTTCCTTGATAGTCTTTCGCTACCTGTTCCCTTGCATGCCCAGCTTCACAGAGTACCTGTAAGATCATAGTAGCATAACACTATACAAAGACATGGATCTATAATCATAAACAATCTAGGATCAGATGTAAATTGACCATACAAATGCAACAAACATAAATGACACAAGAGTATGGAGGAAAAATTGAATAGCTTTTATTGATAAACAAGAAAAAACCAAGAGGAGTTACAACCAGTTGTTCTGACCCAGCATCAACCTCTCAGCAAGGAAGCCCCTCTTCACCTCATACAAAGCTTAGATCACCCAACAATCTGATGTTTGTCTCAAGAAACCAACAACAATTCCTTACAATATGCAAAATTCCAGCCTTTGGATGTCTCGGATGAGGGATCCATATATATATATCTGTAATGGAGATGAGTCAGCTTATGATTTGATTAGTGTCTTCTCTCTGATAGTTCTTGCTTCCACTTGGAGATTGATGATCTCTTACTCATCCTTGGTCGAATTCAGAGAGGCAAGTGTCACAGGAGAAGTTTCTGGAAGCTTCCATTGCCTCTCCGCCTCGCGGAATGACACTGCCATTTGTCATTTCTCTCCCATCGCACCCCATAGAAGGGCTTTTTGAAATGCAACGCACCCTCACAGTGTACTTAGGTGAGATGCAATGCACTTGGCCTGTGGAGCAGTTGAAATGATCCCGTTTTGACCAATTCTGAGCAGTTTTTCATGGAGAACTTTTGGGAGAAGCTGTAATCAGTTAACCTTGTTCCTTTAGGGGTTAGAACAACACTTTTAGGGACTTAGGAGCCCTTTGTTTATAGGCATTTCATGCTTGGGGTTACAGTGCCCAAAAATGTCTATAACAGTTGCCCCTTAAAGCATGAGGTCGTTAATCTTTTGATGTCGGGTGAAATGCTTTATTATGAGGATCCGAAGTTCTTTCAAGCTAGGAGGAGACCTGTATTAAGATACAATACAATACATTATCTTCATAATATTTTCATGATCTAGCTGAGGCGGGCATTCCCATGCTCAGCTTTATAAATTCATTTTCATGTACATAGGACAGACAATCGTCTGAGTGTAGACTGATGATTCTGATAGAGCCATCATCCCTTTGATTGGATGATTATCTGTGCAGCAATGATGTACATTTGATGTCTTTATTTTCCTGAATATATATTGCAGCCCGGATGGATGAAACTAGATCCGGGGTCTTCAATCTCGTTCGATCTTCACTCGAAGTACAAGTCTATCCATGTGAGAGATGTTCTGGAGTCGAACATCGAAAGACATCGCTTGATTACCAGCCAATGATATAAGCTGTTAACAAGCGTGAGAGGAATCACCGATAATGATAATGACCCTCAAGGTACTGCAGTACAATTCACGTGGTGTGAATAAAGGACTTGGCGTCGAACACCACGCAAAATATTTCGATCGAAGGTCATTGATGTAAACCTGTCGCCGAAAGTGAGAAACTTGCCATTGAGGCATGCAAGCTTCAAAGTACTGAATGGGGTGTTCCTAGATCAACTTCTTGGATAATGAGCTGATGTCGACAAGAAGTGATCTTTCACAGGAGGGCCTTAAAGAATCCCACATCAATGACACAGAACAGAGCAAATGATTTTAATGGAGGTGAAAACGATCTGGTGATATAAGGTTCGGGGTGGCGGTCATGAAAGAGTGGAGTATAAATGTATTGTAGTGGGTGAGACACAGGTGAATTCTCTGAATGACTTCTCTTGAACATATCGGCGACTCTGACGTGATGGATTGGTAGCATTAACCCCGAATGTGGATGGTATGATGGGACCATGGTGATGTGACCGGTGAATAAAACAACTCAACCCGACTTGGATGCGGAGTGAAAGTGTCATGTTCAAGAGCGAGTTGCTACCAACAAAGTTTCTTCCTAATCTTTCCCCAGTCATTGCTGATCAGTACCTCTTTATTTTTATCAAGCTTTAGGAGGATAACATATGCTTGTTCTATAATTTGCCCTTCAGGCAAACCCATCTCTATGTTTTAACGAGCCTAGCGATAGTGAAACTCGTTCTCGTCTATAGACAAGTTTGTCGCTATTAAAATTTTAACGAGTTTAACGACAAAGATAACTCGGTCCTTTTCAATTTTAGAGAGTCTGAAAAGGAACATAAAGGAAACTCCAAAATTCCTTTTTCGTCATCTAATCCCTTAAGTCTGAAAAAGTATAAAACAATACTGAAGGGATGAATTTTTGATGCTTTTAACGAGCCGAAGAAAAAAAGTGCTCGATATTTTTGTCTAATAATCCCTCAGGTCCAAAAAGATTAAAATTTAGAGGAGGGATAGCACTTCCGGTCCTTTAACGAGCCGGAGAGGCCAATGGCTTGGCAATCTTTTCATATTTTACGAGTCAATTGAAAAGAGCTTAAAGGAGACTCGTCTTTTGAGGAACGAGTGATAAAATGGGTAGCAACTGATTCCAGGTAAGGTTTGGAATTTTCCAATCACGGCAGTGTTACAAGGATGGCTAGTGAGATCACTCTTCGCAGCTGTTCCTCAAAATGGGTAAACAATCAAATGGAGGTGAATGATCGGCCAATGCAAAAGTGGAGGTGACGGTGCAAACACGACCAAGGCTTTAAAGGCTGAAGTATTACATTCACGATGGTTATTTACCAGAAATTGGTTCATTTTTTAATGAGCTTAAACTCTGGAGGAACATGTGCTCATTGCTTATGTTTATTTTTTAACGAGCATGAAGTCTGTGCTAAAACTGCTCGATTAAATGGTCTCTTTTTTACTTTACCATAAATAGCTTTGTTCTTTCAAAGATTGTACTGTATTTTCAACTGCTTCATTAAACTAGTCAGAAATGAACAATATATGCTTGAAAAATGAGTTAGAACACTAATATTTTACTTTGAACTACGTAAAAAGTAATGGAAAAGTGATTTTACCTCTCATTTTACCATTTCATTTGAACTTTGGTTTGTTGGAGCTTTGGAGGTGCTTTCCCCCTTTGATTTTCATCAGCTGATTTTGGGAGGTTCTGTGGACAATTCTCGGCACCGCCTGGACCAGGTAGGAGTTAAACTTGAGCTCTTTCATTTCATGCTTTCCATTTTGCATTCTGAGCTTGATTCCTGGTTTTTCTGAGCCTCTGGGGTTTGAAAAACTCGTTCTGCCTCTAGCGCACCCTCTGTGTATCGAAAGGTGCATTGGATGTTAGCCTGTCAACTGGCCATCTGACATGCAACGCACCCAGAGCACTACTGTAGGTGCGATGGGCGCAGAGAAGGAATTTTATGCACAGTTTTTGATGGAAAATTTGCCTGTTTCTTACCAAAATCAGGATCTAACTCTTCTTTTGTTCGTTTTTCAGAGATCTTTGGAGTAAGATGACTATTACATGGTGAGAACGTGAGCATGAAGAAGAGGACATGCTTGCCCTACATGATTCGGTTACAGTAAACGCACTACGGAACTGTGGCTTGCTGAAGTTTTTCTGCATCTCTAGCATGAGACAACAGATCAACTTACTGCAGTATTTGCTTAATGCTTGGGATCCTACCAACCAAGTGTTCTAGATCAGGGGAAAATCCATCCCCTTGACTGTAGTGGACATCTATTTCTTGACTGGGTTGTCGAGGCGGGGTGCCCCCATCTCTTTATCAGGTTCGACCCGAGGAGGTGAATCTATGAGAGATTATGTTCGCCGGTATTGCAGGGAGGGATCTCAGCCGAGTAAATATGGCAAGATCATCATCCGTGATGTCACTGACAGGTCCCTCAGGACTATTCTGTTTACTTTTGGTAGGATGGCTGGTGGTGCGGCTCTTCATGTAGCCAATCGATCTTATATGCAGTATGCCTTGGAATGCCTCCAACCGAAGGTGTTCAACTAGTGCGACGCAATACTTCTTGTGATGAAAGAACAGTTGACCAAGGTAAAGAGTGGGAGGTTGAAGAACTTTGGGTATGGTTCTATTTTGACCGCCTTTGCCTTGGAAAAGATACCACTGATGTAGCCGCAGTATATTGCACTCGATTTACCTTCACTAACTGAACCACGTATGCAGAGATGGGTCGACCATATGTCTAGGCATGCTGGTGAGTCTCAGATTTCATTTTCTGATACCTTCTTCGGGTGGTTTGATCGTCAAGAGATGGTTTATTCCGAGTATCCATATGCTGGCATGGACTTCCGGGGTGATCCAGATTTAGTACTGCTGGATGGCGAACAGTGGGGCGCCATTGGTAAATTCTTTGACCATATTCCTATTTATCGTTTTTCATTTATAATGTCCTTGTGCTTTATTCTGTCAAGACTTAATCAAACTCATGTGTTCATGTAGATGTTGGTCCCGTTTGGCCAGTAGTACGCCTGAGAGTGCCAGCTACCGCCCCAGCAGGAGAGGCTGTTGGAGGGGATATCCTTTGCGACCTTGATGTGGCCGAGACTCTTACAACATTACAGGAGCAGGTTGACGGCCTCACTCTTGGTATTCCAGATGTGAGGACTGACGAGTTGCCCTTGAGGTTGCAGCGACATACTACTGGTGTGCCAAGGCGATGGACTCGACTCTTACGCATGATCGCACAGGCTGTGACTTGCTATCACGAGCATCATTAGACTAGGGTGCCCCCCTAGCGTTTTGAGTTTTTCAGTCATTTGACCAATTTTGTCTTGGTTATAGAACATTATGTGTAAACCATAAACAGTTATATATATTTTTGATTTTCGGAGTTTTATTTTGGTTAAGTTACATGATCCAAATGCAAATATTTATGGTATGCTTCTTTTTATAAATGTTGCAAATGTCTATCTAACACATAATTTGCCAATGAGTCAGTTAATGTGTTTAAGTTTCTGGAAATGTGCTGATATTGAATAAAATCAAATTGCCTTTCCAAAATCTTAACCCTCAGGAACATGTGATAAATAGCTGGATTTCGGACAGAGTAGATACCAGCAAGTTGTAGTATGACGAGTTGTGAGTCTAGCCTGACAATCAGTCGGCGTATACCATGTGTGATGGAATCAGAGAGAAGTTCTATCAACGCACTATATTCAGCGATGTTATTCGTTGATCGACCAATACATACCCCTCTGAAACTTACTAACTTGCCGCTTGGATCAAAAATGGCCCAGGCCACGGAAGATAGGTTCCGCGCACTACGACTTGCTCCATCGGCATATCCAACACATGACTCCAATATAATGTTTGACATCTGCAATAAATGTAAAAAGTGGATTACTTGACCAAAATAAACACTTTAGCGAAAACAAAAACATAACAAAAGCATACGGGTTACATACTGAATTACGCATAGTAACGCTTGAGGTACAACCCATTACGAGGTTGCGTCAATGGAATTCCATCATAATCCATTAACTCATAGGCTCCTTTTGCTAACACTCGCTTAAAAATATAGGGGCCCATCCATAAAGACTTAAATTTACCTGCTCCCAATTTATCGGATTCTTGGTCATAAAGCAAGACCAAGTCACCTTCTGAGATGATACGGGGTTTGACATTTTTGTCGAACTGCGCTTTGACTCATTTCTTATGGGCTTCGTTAGCCAAAGTGGCATCACGATGGGTTTCATCCAATTGGATTAGTTCCAAGAAACGAGCTTCTTCTTCTGAAGTTCCGGGGAGGAGATCAATTGCGAGTTTGAGGGACGAGATTTAGCACTCGATTGGTAAGACTGCTTCTAGGCCATATACTAGTTGGAAAGGTGTAAACCTGGTTGCATTCCTTACCGATTTTCGGTAATCCCACAAGGCTGAGTACAGGATTAGGTGCCATCTTCTTTTGTGAACTCCAATCATCCTTTGCAGCATGCGCTTCAGGACCTTGTTGATTGCTTCAACTTTTCCGTTGGCTTGCGGATAATATGGAGTAGAGCTGTCGTGAGACAACCCTAGTTTGGCAGCTAATTCGACCATCATGTGATTGTGAAAATGCGATCCATGATCTGTGACTATAGCTTGTGGGACGCTGAAGTTGGCGACTACATGATTAAAGAAGAAGAGGGCAGTTGGTTCACCAGTATTAACTAATGTAGGCATCGCCTCGGCCCATTTGGTAAAATAGTCGACTGCGACTATGATATACCCATGCCCCTCGGTTGAGGTGGGGTTACATGTCATAAAATCGATGCCCCATGTTAAAGTGTATCACCGAAGATCATGTAGTCTTTTTGCTTGGTATCGAATACGTTTTTGTTCGAAGCGAGAGGTATTTGGCCTATATTTTTGGGTTTGGAGATAAATTATTATATCCCCATACCACTGATTGCTTGAAGATATCAGAAACAAGCTTTTGTCCACGATCGTTTCTTCAGATGTTTCATCGTTGGACGATGATGGGAGATCGCATAATAATTCTGCGAAAACCAGAGCTTTCTTTGACTTGGATTTTACAAATTCCAGATCAAACTCTTGTAGGATTGCTATCCATTTTGAATATTTCCCCCCCAGCAACTGTTGTGACAATATATAAGTCATGGGGTTGCAATCTGACAGAATGGTAGTTTTTCGAAAGAGGACATAGTGTCGAAATCTCTGTATCGCTTGAATAGCTGCGAGTGCTAGCTTTTCAACATAAGAATATTTTCTTTCTGTATCATTTAAGTTCTTACTTAAATAATATATAGGATGTTCGATTCTGTCGTCTTCTTGAACTAAAACCATTACGATGGTCGTATCCAATGCAGCCAGATACAGGTTAAAATCCTTTTGATAATCAGGAGCGTACATTAACGATGCTTTCATTAGGGATTCTTTTAAAGCATCAAAGGAATCTTGCGCAACCTGATCCCAGACAAAGGGTACTTCCTTTTTCAAAAGACGTGAATAACCTTTAGCAAGTTTGGCGTAATTTGGAATGAACCTCCTCAGAAAGTTTGCTTTCCCTTGGAGTTTTTGAATCTGAAGCAAATTTGAAGGTGGAGGCAAATTTATGATTGCCTAAACCTTACATGGGTCAAGACGAATCCCATTCTTTGAGACTACAAAGCCAAGTAAACGACTAGAACTGACGCAAAATACACATTTGTGTGGATTGAGTCGTATCTTGTAGTGTCGGCAACGTAGAAATATTGCTCTTAAATGCTGCGGATGATCAGTCCGCTTTCACGAATGAGTCGGAAGGTCATCGAGGTATGGTTGAACGATGCTTTTGATGTCATGGAAGGCATAATTCATTGCCCTCTGAAATGTTGCCCCTGCGTTTTTTAAACCAAAGGGTAATTTTCAATATGTGAATGTGCCCCACGGACAAATAAATGCAGTCTTTGACTGGTCCTGTGGGTGGATATTTATTTGATTATACCCAGAGAATCCATTCATGAATGAAAAGATTTCGCATCCGGTGCATTCATCAATTATCTGGTCGATGAAGGGTGTAGGGTAGTTGTCTTTTGGACAAGCTTGATTTACATCCCTATAATCGACGCACACTCTAATTGTTCCTTGTTTTTTATAACAGGGACAATATTCGATACCCAATCGGTTAGAGGAACTCGGTAAATGAAACCAGCATGGAGAAGTTTCTCAACTTCTGCCTTAATGGCAGCGGCTTTCTTGGGGTGCACCTGCCGTAGCTGTTGTCGTATTGGTTTGACACCTGGATACATCTTAATTTCGTGTTCAACGATGCTCGAGTCAATGCCTGGCATTTCACTATATGACCAAGCAAAGACATCTCTAAATTCGCGAAAAAGAGCATTATATATTTCCAATTCTGAAGGAGAACAACATTTGCCAACATAAATATTCTCTACAACATCTGTTTTGGTCGAGATATTTATGGCGATAGTCTCTTCAATGTTGGACAAGTTTCGCTCGGAATCCACCGTGTTTACAGTATTTGATAGAAAATAAAAAACTGAAGGATGATAAAGGTCATCAGGAATATCTTCTCCACAATCCGGAAGAAGGGAATGATGGTGGTAATCATCCCATGGTTCCCCTTCAATTACCATTGATTGAACAATTCCTTCGTCGGTGTCATGCACTCTCGACCAAGGATCTGAAGGGGTTCCATATTCCTTAGACCTATCTATCCAAACACTCAATGAGCGTTGATTTGGGTTTGCCTCCCAGGCCAAGAACATTGATTGCTACAATATTTCCATTGGGTTTGGAGGCAAAACCATTGCATGATCCATGTCGATATCGTTTTCTGAGATCTTTTTAGAAGATATCATGTTGCAGGTTCCTACTGATGCTACTTCCGCCAAATTGATTGGAGGTGGAAGGGCAAAAGTTCCCATTAATACAGGGTCTTTTAGTAGGCCTACTCCGATATTTTGAAGTGAATGGGGGCTTCCATGGATCATAGGAATGCTTCCCTTAACTTGAGAACTATTGGGGAGGAAGTTTTGTTGATCGACGATTGTAATCCCTCCTTAAAAGGGAAATGCAATCTTCCTAAAATAGGTCGACACAACGACAGCCATAGCATATATCCATGGCCTTCCTAGTAGGATGTTGTAATCGAGATTTCCGTCGATTACCTCAACATCTATTTCTACTGTTTTTCCTCCTAGTTCAACCTTCAAGTTACTTAGAATACCATATGGGGTATATGTTCTTCCGTCGAATGCTTTTAATGTCGTCGAAGATCACGACAAGGTTGGAGATCCTAAAGTTTTCCAGCAACTCATCGACATAATGCATGTAGATGCCCCCTCATCAATAATTATTTGATAAACAGTTTTGTTGAGGGCTTTCACTTGAACAAGGAAAGCTAGTTGAGCTGGTAATTGAGGATCGTATCCTTTATGATCGAAGGATACAAGATTGGAATCCTTTGGGTCTATCCCACCAATGGCCGATAATAAAGCCTGCTTTTGGGATGGGCAACTTTGTAGTACTTCAAGAGTCGACATAGCGGATGGCGATTGGGCCAAATATTCCATTATATTATAATGATGTGCTGCTCTAGCACGAGGATTAAATGTCGATTTGTGTACTACTCCCTTTGGCGGTTTTATTGTCAGTTCAGGAATGATGGGCGGCGCAACTTCTGTCGAAGTTGTTGTCGAACTACTAGGTTGATCTTTATCCTTGTTGTTGTGGAGGTAAATCCTCTCTACGGATAGAGACGATCCCTACTAGCCCAGACCGGGTCTAGCAACAATCACACAATGCTATCACGCAAGTTCCTAATTGCAAATACAAAGTAGATGGTGAGAACCTACTTGGATTCCAACGCTAGTATTCGTTGAAGAGATGTCGCCCTCGTTCCTTTTCCTTGGCCGGTCACGATCCTCACGATCTCCATGATTGGACACCTGCACATGCAAAGAACAATATGAAAACAAGCATAAAATCTAGTAGATGCAATTATATATCAGTCAGAAAAGATATAACTCAACATCAAACATAAGACAATGAGAGTGGAACCATAATGATAGTCATCTATTATTAATAAATAACAAAGAAGAATACAACCATTGTTCTGACGTCAAATCCTCCTTTGGCTGGGTAGTCAGCTACACAAGTCTTGCAAAGCTTGTTGGGATGAGGGACAAGCCTCTCTCTCTTTGGGTGACAAGAATCTCCTTACTTAGATTTGGCCTTATGGGTGCAAAGAAGGCTCTTGCAGCTTCAAACTCTTGAACTCCTGGAACTACTGACTATTGTGACTGTAACTATTGTAACTAGCTTTCTCAAGGCATAGAGGCAAGCTTTTATAGATAGAGAAGAAAGAGATAGGATCAACCACATTATTCATGGGATTGGCTTTATCACTTGGAAACTTCCATGAGAGGTGGCAAACCACTTTCCCTTCTATGGAGATTCGAAGCCAAACCATCCTAGCTCAACATAGATTCAATTGGTGAATGGGTTGAAGAGAACCTTCAGAAGCTTGTTGGTTAAAAACTTTACTCAATTCAGTTGGCGCGAGTGCGACTCTAAGACAGAGCGCCAATGGCGCGCCCTTTTCAGAGGATTTCCCTCATTGGCGCGGGCAGTGAACTATGGACCCGCGCTAATGCAAAAAGAGTTGTTTTCATGAGTATTTTGCAGGAGATGTCTTCAGGGCAAATGAAGCTCATACTCAGAGGAATATAATGCAAGTGGTTTCAGGTCATGTCACTTCTCACAGGTCCCGAAATGAGTCCTCCAGTGTACAAGTGAGGGGTAACAGGGACGGTGACAAACGGTGACGAATTGCTGTGTAACAGATGCCCCCCAAAGCATGAGGCCCGAGAGAGAGAGAGAGGGGTGAAATGCTTTACAAGAACATGCGTGACTGAAAACATGGCCGCCGGAGAGCCCGCGTAAAGAAGTACAACTGATATCTCAAGTACATGATATAAGTGCTATGGGCGCAGACATCCATAATAGAGTACATAATAATCTAGATCCAAGGTATGGGCGCAGCCATCCAGAGAGGATCGATAAATAGACTCAGGCATGGTCACAGCCATCCAGTGAATGAGTCATGTAATAATCATAATAAGCCACAAATCGCAGCCTGGATTCCAATAGACAAAATCCAGGGTCTTGCGCTCCATCTGGACCCGAACAGAGTACAAGTTCAAGCATGCGAATGCATGAGTTGAAGTCGAACATGCATGAACATCGTCTGATTACCAGTCAATGATGAAAACTATTAACAGACGCGAGAGGTACCACTAATAATGACAATGGCCCTCAAGGTACTATAGGTACAATCTACGGCGTGTGAATCAATGAGCTGGCGTCGAACACCCGTAGAATCATTCGATCGGAGGCCAATGATGAAAACCTCTCGTCGAACACGAAGAACCTGCCATTGAGGCATGCAGGCTCCAAGGCACCGAAGGGAGTCTCTAGATCAGCTTCCTGGATAATGAGCTGAAGTCGATAGGAAGTGATCTTGATCAAAGGTGGGCCATAGTGTTTCCCACATCATTGACATGAGACAGAGGAAAAATGTTGTGGTGATGCAAAATCATGCGAGGTATCAGAGGAGGTTGTATTGCTGCAGAGGTCAACTTCTCTTGAACATATCGGCGGCACGACAGTGGATTTGGCAGTATTTGACATCAAATGAGCAGAGGTCATGGTGACAAGGCAATGGGAAGATGAGAGGCCAAATAGGATAACCCAAACCCACAGAGGCTAGTGTAAGATGAGATGTCCCCACCCCGACACGAATGCAGACTAGTGCCATGTTCAAGAGAGACATACTGCCGACACAACGACAATTATGGATCCATTTTCCCCACCATCTCTGGCGAGTACCCCAGTTATTTTTAGCAAGCTTGACGGGGATAGCATATGCTTGTGAGCGTCATTATGACAGAATCTGATGTCATTAAGTTTTAACGAGTCTGAAAAAGGAAGAATCTCGGCGTATTTTCCTATTTAGAGAGTCTGAAAAGACAGCAAAAAGAAAACTCCAGGGGGGTCCTTTTTCGTAAAGTTGTGTCTCCCGAGCCCTAAAAAGTATAAAACAATGCTCGAAATAACCGCCCGACCATTACGATCGAGGAGTACTTTTCATTTATAGTGACATCGATCTGAAAAAGTAAAAAAGCGATCAACATCACGTCGTTTCGTAACCATTAACGAACCTGAAACAACAAGGGTCCGACGATCTTTTCGTTTTTACATGGTCGGAAAAGGGTTTAAAGACGACCGCCTCTTATTTACGTTTAACGAGGCAAGAGGCATAACTCGGCAATCTTTTCATGTTTAAACAGTCGAAAAATAGCTGAAAGCAGACTTCCATTTTTATTCTATTTAAGGAGTCAAAAAGGGAAAAATACTCAGCAATCTTTTCATCTTTTACGAGTCAGAAAAGAGCTTAAAGGAGACTCGTCCTAGAGGAACGAGTGGTATAAAGGGTAGCAACTGGTTCCGATAATGGTGGAACTGCTCAAAACATGTAATGGTCAAGAGGTTGGCTAAGAAAACCACTCATCGCTGCAGTTCCTCAGGAAAGGAAAAACATCCAAGTGAAAGCATATGATCGGCCAAAGAGATGGTGGCAATGGAATGAAACAACCAAGGCTCATCTAGCAGAATTCAGCGGATAAAAATGGCAATCACGAGATGTAAACTAGGTATGGGTTCATTTTTACACAAGCTTGAACCATGGAGAACTCTGCTTGGATTCGGTTTCATGTTTACACAAGCTTGAAACGAAAAACTATGCTTGTTATAAGTTCGCATGCCCCCAGCATAATGACACAAATCGAGGTACATGCCCCCCAAGCTTCATTGCATTCAACAAAGTGGATGGAACGAAGGTTCACTTTCAAGATCTTGGAAAGACTCGACATGGATTTTACGAGATCTTAATCAAAGACTCGATTTGGAAAAGGAGGAGTTGTTTCATTTTTCAAAGAGGTTGACATAGTAAAAGAACTATCCTCAGGACCCTTGTTTCATTTTTTAACGAGCTTGACACAAGACAAGGAACTATGCTCCACCAGACCCAGTTTCATTTTTTAAGGAGCTTGACATAGGAAAGTGAACTATGCTCCGCCAAACCTGGTTTCATTTTTTAAGGAGCTTGACACCGGAAAGGAACTATGCTCCACCCGAACTTCATCATAATGAATAGAAAGTCGGGGCTTCCAAGATTGCCACTCCCGGTGGAAGGGAAACATCTTGGAAGTCAGGGCCCAATGCCCCCAGGACACTATGCACGATGGTGGCATCACTGGATCCAGGCATGGGATAGGTGGCCACATAGTTGATCTATGGTGGGGTAGATGCAACTGATGGATGAAAACTAGGAGGGGACGACAACGGCGCAGGAGGCATCGGGGGACTAACGAATGACACTTGATCGATAGTCACAATTCTTCCATCGTGCGGAAAGAAAACCACATGGAAAAGCGAAGAAACGAGGGCCCCCATGGCATAAACATAGTCACGACCAAGGAGAAGACTAAAGTCTAAAACACCTTGGGTAACCAAGACGTCTATATAGACGGTTTTGCCTCCCAAAGTAATAGGGAACTTCGGGAGAACTCCTAGAGATGGACAGGCTCCTCCGTCGAAGGCCAATAGATTCTGAGTGACTGGCCCAAGCTGCGGGGAACCTAAAGCTTGCCAAGTAGTGTACGACATAAGACTGACAGATGCCCCTTCATCCAAAATAGTGCCAGGTACTGCCTTAGAACATGCATGTACTATGATCTGGAAAGGCATATGGGATAGAAGGCGACCGGCGACCAGGCGATTCCAATCAAAGGAAGCGACCAGACTACTTGGTGGGGGAATCATATGATTGCCCCCATGTGCTAAAGGAACCGAAGGAGAACTTTCGGGAGCAGCTGGGTTAGGAGAGTCATTTTGAGACTCAGGAGAATCTGAAGAGATGAGGAGAACATGGGCGTGATGCTCGTCCGAAACAGAGTGATCAACGGGTGGTGAACTCGAGTCGACACTCTTTCCGACCAATGGTTGGTCTGGAACAGGCTGGGCACAGCCAGGTTCGGGAAGAGAAGGCTGGACAAGAGAAGAATATGAATCAATCTCTTTGTCTGCAGGGGAATGATCTGTAGCTGCAGAGAGACATTGATAACCAACGAGAAGTTGGGGTGAAGCAGCTATAAGAATTTCCAAGACACCGGAGGCTTTATCCATGAGTGGACAAAGGTGAAGGGGATGATTGCCTTCACAAAGTCTACAGGGGATTCGAATCTTCCCTTTCTCCTTACCTTTGTGAGTCGATAGGGGAACATCGCCGTGAGCCTCAGTGGACGATGAGGGGCGGGCTGGATCACGAGACCATACTTCTAAGACCCTGGGGATGCCAGGACAATCACAGAGAAGATGGTCCCCCTTGCATAATCTACAAGGAAATTTGACCTTCCGCGAAGGAGCGGAAGGGGGCCCAACTTCAGGTGTACTTGAGGGGGTAGCTGCGCTTGTAACCTCTCCCTTAGGAGCCTTCTTCTTCTTCATCTTCTTCTTCTTCTTCTTAGCCACCTAGTTACTCGAATCTAGACTTTCACCAGGTGAGGTAGAAGATGAGGACGTAGAAGTGGGCGTAGAAGGGGAGAGATCCACCTTAGAATCAACATGATGTTGTTCAGGTGGAGGGATGGATTGACTAGACGGTGAGACGGCAGGGACCAAAGAGGCTGAGAACAACCAAACCGGCAACCCAACAGTTAACCCTGGGAGGGACAACGTTGCCATATAAGGAGCACCAACATTTTCAAAAGGAGCGAAATAACCAGGGTTCCCGTTAGAGGGGATCCCTGGGTTGGTGAACCCCAGAAAAGTTGCCATCGAGAACGAAAAGAAGCCTACTCAAGCTAACGCAGACAAGATCTAACCGGGTAAATGTGAACGCGTCCGAATAAATTTTAAGACAAAGGAACTGAACTTGACCTTTTCATGTTTTAAGAGTCGAGAAAAGGACAAGAAGGTGACTCTAGTCACCTTCGAATGTTCTGTGAGCTCGAAGTGACAAGCTGCTCAAGTGAGCCTTTTCTTTTAAGGAGTCCGAAAAGGATCAAAAGTGACTACTCTAGAGAAATAGGCAAAAAGGTTTACCAAACAAATTCATAAAACTGCATATACACCTTGGCAGTCATATGAAAACCAAGGACTTCTTGTACGGCAGTCAATCTTCCTGAATGCTGTGTTCGGTGTGTTACGGCTTGTAAGGCGGAAGACACGGCTTCCTGTGGATAAAGGATGATAACCTAGTGGGGTACCCCCATATACTCGATGGTACGTGGGAGCTCAAGTCCGTGCTAGACCACTTGTTGCGTCACGGAAGGAGGAATCACCCAACCTTAAGTGAAACAAAAGTGACTAGGTTTAACGACGCCGGAGCACGTCTCTAGCCTAGACCTATAAACAGTGAGCGTTATGTTCCAATGCATTTTTAAGTTCATTCAGTTCATTTTATGGTTGATCTTTGATTAAGTTTCAATTTCCAGGTCCTACCATATGTAATCTCTCACAATTCCCTAAATGAAAACTATATTTCAAAGAATATCATTTCGTTCGATGAATACTAACTACAAGAGAGTTGAGAATTTTTCAAACAAAATGACCACAAACAATCAAGAACCACTCTAATGTAGCTAATGGCAAGGAACGAAACTTTTCTTTAAAGTCACTAATCAATGAAAAGCTCTAATTTCCATTAACTAATTCAACGCAAAAGAGATTGTTTGTTTTCTTTTCAATGGCAAAGTGCACTGAACAAATTTTGAGAGATAATAACACCGAGTAAAAGAAACAAACTTCACTGAATGAGAACACAATCAAGTCCCTGAAATACTAAAGCAGTCCTTCAAACCGAAAAAAAAAAAAATCTCAAAGACCTCAATGGGCCATGTAATCTAAGCCCAACACGAAGGCAAGCGAAATCCAAGCGAAAAGAAGAGAATCACTCGAATAACGCAATAAAAAGTTTAACAATCACTGAACAAGTGCAAGAGAGTAACCAAAAAGTCGACTGGAATGATAGAAGACCAAAAATTTTGACACACAAAGCCACTAGATGTCCTAGGGCTAAAACGTGACATCAATAGAAAATGGCAAACACCCAAAGTATGCAAATGTAATCTATGCACACTCTTCATTCATATCCTAAAAATGAGAATTCTAATTATGCAATTGTGATCTATGCAAGAGAATTCTCAAACACATGATGATTCTAATGTAATCTAAGAACCAACCAAGTGAAAATCAAGAAAAATGAGTGTGAGTTCCAAAGATCATAAAATAAAAACACTCAAAGGCGATTAACACTCATACACAATTTAGCCCCCCCCCCGGCGAATGAGGGGGAATTTTTTTTGCAAAAACAAAAGCAAAAAGATGCAAAATTGTGAAACGACTGAGACAAACCTCCAAGTAATTATCAAAGGAAATCAAATTAAGAATTTCTCAAAAAAGAGACTCAAAACTAGTCAAACAAGACTCTGACACACTCCAGTAATTGAAAGAGATGTGACAAGATACAACTCCAAGCTCAGAAGGCTTGCAAACAAGCAAACTGGAAAAGTTGACAGGCCTGGCGTGACTGTCAGGCTGTAACTCACGCTTTTAAGGGATTGGCGAGGGTTTTCTTTGAGCAACGTGGGCCAATTGGCACGACTGTTAGGCTAAAAAGCACGCTAATCGAGTTTGCTAAGTCAAAAACAAAAGCAAGCAACCCAGGGCTTGAAAACAGTATCTAGGCAAACCAGGGAGCAAGAAACAACAAGAAATCCAACCGAGAAAGCTATCTAAGCAATCAAACAAGAAACCAAAGAGACAAGACCTCCCCAGCGGAGTCGCCAAATTGTTGTGGAGGTAAATCCTCTCTACGGACAGAGACGATCCCTACTAGCCCAGACTGGGTCTAGCAACAATCACACAATGCTATCACGCAAGTTCCTAATTGCAAATACAAAGTATATGGTGAGAACCTACTTGGATTCCAACGTTAGTATTCGTCGAAGAGATGTCGCCCTCATTCCTTTGCCTTGGCCAGTCATGATCCTCACGATCTCCGTGATTGGACACCTGCACATGCAAAGAACAATACGAAAACAAGCATAAAATCTAGTAGATGCAATTATATATCAGTCAGAAAAGATATAACTCAACATCAAACATAAGACAATGAGAGTGGAACCATAATGATAGTCATCTATTATTAATAAATAACAAAGAAGAATACAACCATTGTTCTGACGTCAAATCCTCCTTTGGCTGGGTAGTTAGCTACACAAGTCTTGCAAAGATTGTTGGGATGAGGGACAAGCCTCTCTCTCTTTGGGTGACAAGAATCTCCTTACTTAGATTTGGCCTTATGGGTGCAAAGAAGGCTCTTGCAGGTTCAAACTCTTGTACTCCTGGAACTACTGACTATTGTGACTGTAACTATTGTAACTAGCTTGCTCAAGGCATAGAGGCAAGCTTTTATAGATAGAGAAGAAAGAGATAGGATCAACCACATTATTCATGGGATTTTCTTTATCACTTGGAAACTTCCATGAGAGGTGGCAAACCACTTTCCCTTCTATGGAGATTCGAAGCCAAACCATCCTAGCTCAACATAGATTCAGTTGGTGAATGGGTTGAAGAGAACCTTCGGAAGCTTGTTGGTTAAAAACTTTACTCAATTCAGTTGGCGCGAGTGCGACTCTGAGACAGAGCGCCAATGGCGCGCCCTTTTCAGAGGATTTCCCTCATTGGCGCGGGCAGTGAACTGTGGACCCACGCTAATGCAAAAAGAGCTATTTTCATGAGTATTTTGCAGGAGATGTCTTCAGGGAAAATGAAGCTCATACTTAGAGGAATATAATGCAAGTGGTTTCAGGTCATGTCACTTCTCACAGGTCCCGGAATGAGTCCTCCAGTGTACAGGTGAGGGGTAACAGGGACGGTGACAAATGGTGTCAAATTGCTGTGTAACACTTGTTGTTCGACAACTGTGGATTCCCATAATCTTTGTTCCTTGTCGATATCAAAGCATCATTTTGCTGTTTTGAAACCGACAACATTAGCACTTGAGATGGGGAAGCATTTCCACTGTCAACCAGATTTGTTCCTGGATTTGGAAATGGATCAGTTAACACTGCAGAGGTTTTTGAATTCTTGAAGAATTTTTTAAGCTCAGCTCTGTGTGGACAATCTAGTGTCCGATGATCCTCATCGCATATCATGCATGGAAATTTTTGTTTCCTATTTCTAGGAGGGTTTGCAAAAGATTTTTCAGGAGATGATTCTTCCTGTTTCTTCTTCTTCCCTTTGCCTTTCTTCTTGCCCCCTGGTTGCTTGGTTTCTTTGCCTTTATATGTCGATACGACATTTACTTCCGAGGCAAGAAGTTCATCCTTTGCATTTTGACCTGAAATCTTATGGGCCTTTTTGGATGTAGCCTTTGTCGATTTCGTGTTTGTTGCACCAATCACGCCATCGCTAGCATGAGAGTCATTGTTTGATTTAGGAGGAGGAGGAACTGAGAATTCCAGTCTAAGGGCGTCAAGTATTTTATCGTAGAGCGTGCCGGACTGAGTGTAAATCAAGTCCAAATATTGTGCATGAGTGATAACTTCCTCTTCTGTGACGACTCCCCCTTTTGCCACATCTTCCGTGATGGAAGGTAGTAATGACTTGATAAACCATTCAGCTAAGAGCTGATCGGGAACATACGTTTTTACCATTCTACGACGATGTCGCCACTCATGTATGTGATCAGATATGTGAGTGGCCGTCGTCTGTTTGAAGTTGGTAAGGAGTTTCGTTCTCGTTTTATACATTACCAGTATTTGAAAATGAGTTAAAAAGGTTGTGGCTAGGGTACTGAAGTTGTCGAATGAAGCTCTAGGCAATTCAATGTACCATTTTGCCGCCGGACCTGTTAACATCCTCTAAAAAAGGTGAAGCCTAATCAAATCATCATTTAGGGTGTTTGATGAACACCACAGATGAAAGGTCATCACATGAATCGACGGATCTTCACCTGGATTTCCATTAAATTTAGGAATATCTGATGGAATTTTATGCGGAATCGCTGACCACCAAGGGGCGTAAGCGATTGGATCATTTTTTAATCGATTTAAATCAGGTAACTCTAAAGTTGCCACGAAGGGTAACTGTTGCTTCAGGTTAGGTGAAGCATACCCAGGATAAGATGGGATTGCCTGAGCAGTTGGCCTTTGCATACCGGCATAATGCATTTGATGCTGGTAACTTTGGTAAGGTTGGTGGGCATGACCATTGTAAAATGGTTGATTTTGACCGTTTTAAATATACGGCTGCCCACTATTTGCAAAGATTTGTTGCTCAGAACCTCGGTATACTTGTTGGAATTGCCGTTGTTGGTATTTTACTAGCCATGGTTGTGAAGCCATGTGTTGTTGCCCGATACTAACAGTTTTACCAAGATGAGGGGTAACTGTACCTGTCTGAACCTGTGTCATTCCACCAGTCGGCAATTGTGGTTGAGTCATAGGGTCAAGGGGCTGTTGCATTACAACCTGAGAAACCTGAGGTTGGCATACAACAGGCAGCGCTTGAACTTGCGACACTGTCACAATAGCTGGCGTAGTTGGTATATTTGACATAGGTAAGCATTGTTGCATCGAATATACAACTCTTGGTTGTTGAGGTAGTATCGGTACCCAACTGCTTGAAGTAATTCCAACATAACCCGAATTTTGTTGTGAACTCTCGTATGGTTGTCCTCCCGGAGGGGATATTGAAAGGGCATACTGCCCCCCATACGGTGGTAATCCAAAACTCAAGGGAATAGTTTTCCCTTGAGGGCCGGACTGCCCAAATTGACCTCCAAATGGATCAATTTGTTGGGACTCAACATAAGAGTTTCCGGATATTAATCCAGATGAACAAACAGGAACAGACCATACTGTTGAAATGGCCCCTGAGTGGGCTCCTTCTAGCGATTGAGAGCTAGTTGGGACAGATGGTATACCGACGAACATTGTTGGAGTGATAGCAGGGGGTTCTGCCGTCGCTGTGTCAGACGACATAGTCCTAGATGTTGACGGTTGTTCAGACATTTCTAGTCTATCCAAAAGATTACCTAGCGATTCTACAGGAGCTTCCACTGGTGGTAGACTAACTTCTGACGAAGAAGGATACAGAGTAATCCGACTCCAAATTGTGATCGAGCACTAGCTGGAGGATCTTCGACAATCTCTTCTATGGCAATCAGATCAGGTGGAAGGGGTAGACCGTCAGGTTCGTAGAATATTTCTGGTGCCGAAGAAGGTATGGAATCGACAGTGACAGATGTTTGATGAGCAAGACTCTCCGAACCGGTTGGAAATGGAACTGGTTCAGTAACACAAGTGTTTACCCTCAGACTAGGATCAGTACTACTGTCCTTCTATCGCTGCTGAACTTCTTCTGTAGAGGCAGGGATACCAGAAATGTTTGGAGTAACCAGAGTCTCTGATGTTGTTGGAACACTTGTTCTAACTTTAACAGGAGATTTGGAACCAGTTAAATGAGTTCGCTTTGTCCGTACTAGCTTTGATTCTGGAGACAAAGACGGTTGACTCGTAAGCCTCCGCGAACGACGGGGTTTCAATTGAATTTCTTCCACGATTGCGGATTACTTGATCAACCAAAAATAGAGGGGAAGTATGTTTCCGAATTAAATGAATTTTAGATGCTTTGACACAACTTGTTTTTTCAATTTTTAAGAGTCAAGAAAAAACAAAAGATGACTCTAGTCTCCGATTTTAAATGAGCCTGAAGTGACAAGTGCTCAGATGGACCTTTTCTGTTAAAGAGTCTGAAAAGGAACGAAAGGGACTGCTCTGGAAATCTAGGTAGAGGGATTACCAAACCAATCGCAAAACTGCAGAATACTTTTTAGGATACGGCAGTCAATCTTCCCGAATGTTGTGTTCAGTGCATTGCGATTGATAGGGCGGCAGACACAGCTTCCTATGGATAAAGGATTAAGCCTATTGTGGTCTCCCAAAATATACTCGACGGTACGTGGGAGCACAAGTCCGTACTGGCACTTATCGTCTCAAAATGGAGGAATCACCCAACAATCAGTGAGAACAAAAGTTACGAGGCTTTACGACGCCGAAATACGTCTGTAGCCTAAACTTCTAAATGTTTTGCGTTAGGTTCCAAAGCGTTTTTAGATTCATTGAATTTATTTTATAGTTGATCTTATTTATGAAGTTTTCCTTTCAGGTTCACCGCGAGACGTAGATGTAATTCCTAAAATGCAATCTAAGATGATAAAAAATCTTTTTATCTTCTTTGTGCAATGAAAATCCTAGCTACTAAGGAAAGAAAGACAGAATTCTTTCACAAAGAGGAAAGAGCACACTCTAAATGCACTTTCCTAAATCAAACCAATCAGACTGTCTAAATGCAAATGCACATGCATGTATTTGTTTTCGACTTTTTTAGTATATGAATGATAAGAAGAAAGTTGATGCAAAAATATGAATTTCTTTTCAAGCGACAAATATCGACATGTTTCTTTTCGAAATCAAAAATGGAGACGATCACAACACCTTATCATTTTGAAATGAATACTTGTTTTTGACACTAGAAAAATTACAAATTCAGACCAAAAACAATAGTAATAGGATAATCGACTATCAACAGCAATCAAACTCTTTCCTATGATTGAAATCGACACTTGCGACACTTTCAAATCAAAGGACAACAGTACAATTACGTTACTTTTGCAAAGGAGAACTGCGAATGAGTCAACAAACACACAAAAACATTTACAATTCTTTTGTACAAAGGAGGCGGAATAACAACAAGGAAAAGGGGTTTCAAACAGACATATACTGATCACAGGCAACAAAATTCATGAATAGAACTAGAAAGAATGAATCATAGAAACCAAAACTGGACAAAGCCTAGCCTGATCAGCGCACCTGTAACATAGGGAATTTGAAATGCAGTGCACCTTCTACACTCGGGAAGTGCGCTGAATTTCAGATTCTCAGAACAATACCTGCGGTGGGCCAGAAACGAGACTTTGCTTGGGTTCCGGGTCACAGTTTGCAGTTCAGCTGATGGGTTTTGGCCGAGCAAAAGGTAATCAATAATTGAACAATCAGGGGTAGATCTAAGGAGGATCTAAGAGCTATCACAAGGACAATCAGAGAGTTTGTGAATCAGTTGTTTAAATCATAAACAGATCCCGGAGATGGACTAAAGTGACATTTATCTACTTTGCATTTGCTATGGCAAATGCAGTTCGAATGCTACTTGGCACAACTTCAGACTCCGTCTGTAAGTTTATGAAATAGACAACAAGGAAGATAAACAAACAAACTAATTCCTCCCCAGCGGAGTCGCCATTTTGTTACATGGAAAAGTGTCTACTCAGAACTGCTTATCCCACTAAGGTGTGATAGCTACCTTAGAAACAAACACAGTAAAGCTACTTTTGTTTTTCCTTTATAAAGTATAGATAGAGAGGAACAAAGAAGACCAACCTCTGTCTTGCACTAATCTCTTGGTTTGATTCCTCTCTTCCTTGATAGTCTTTCGCTACGTGTTCCCTTGCACACCCAGCTTCACAGAGTACCTGTAAGATCACAGTAGCATAACACTATACAAAGACATGGATCTATAATCATAAACAATCTAGGATCAGATGTAAATTGACCATACAAATGCAGCAAACATAAATGACACAAGGGTATGGAGGAAAACTTGAATAGCTTTTATTGATAAACAAGAAAAAACCAAGAGGAGTTACAACCAGTTGTTCTGACCTAGCATCAACCTCTCAGCAAGGAAGCCCCTCTTCTCCTCATACAAAGCTTAGATCACCCAACAATATGATGTTTGTCTCAAGAAACCAACAGCAATTCCTTACAATATGCAAAATTCCAGCCTCTGGATCTCTGGGATGAGGGATTCATATATAGATATCTGTAATGGAGATGAGTCAGCTTATGGTTTGATTAGTGTCTTCTCTCTAATAGTTCTTGCTTCCACTTGGAGATTGATGATCTCTTACTCATCCTTGGTCGAATTCAGAGAGGCAAGTGTCACAGGAGAAGTTTCTGGAAGCTTCCATTGCCTCTGCACCTCGCGGAATGACACTTCCATTTGTCATTTCTCGCCCATCGCACCCCATAGAAGGGCTTTTTGAAATGCAACGCACCCTCACAGTGTACTTAGGTGAGATGCAACACACTTGGCCTGTGGAGTAGCTGAAATGATCCTGTTTTGACCAATTCTGAGCAGTTTTTCATGGAGAACTTCTGGGAGAAGCTGTAATCAGTTGACCTTGTTCCTTTAGGGTTTAGAACAACAATTTTAGGGACTTAAGAGCCCTTGGTTTATATACATTTCATGCTTGGGGTTGTAGTGCCCAAAAATGTCTATAACAACAGGATCCCCTAAGGGAAGTTTTGGGGCTTAAAGCCCAGATTTTGGCTAAAAAGGGTAGATCCCATGTAAAGGCTCCGCATTTTGTTGGCGTGAAGCACGAAGTTGTAAATGAATCATAGGGTTGTCCACCATCAATTTTGTAATGTAATGTCGGCTTTAGAGATCTACCCATGGTCCGCACACCATGGGATTGTATAAATAGAGCGAGGCTCTAAGTAGTTGAGAGATAAGTCTAAGGATGAATATTTGAGGCATATCTGAGGTGAAAAGTCGAATCTTTGGGTTGTAGAGTAGGAGAAGGATCTACAGCTGAGTGCACAGAGTCCTAGTAGTCTACACCTAAGTGTGAAGGCTGAGTTGAATCTGTAACCATTGGAAGCATTAATAAAAAGAAGTTTTCAGATTAATTATGTCTATTTATTTCCTATTTTCTGTATCGAATATATTGGGTATAATTTTCATTTCTGTTGTCTATATGGTGTGCAAACATATATAATTGTGTTGGTTAAGTAAATGTGAGATAAAGTATCTGTTTACGTGAAGTTAACTAACAATTGTAAGAAGATAAATAAGATAGAAGGTGTAACTTGGGGAAATAATGTAGAGTGCTGCCATAGCAGCATGACAGTATCTTAGCCCCAGGTTAGGGCTGCAAGAAAGGTGATTCTAACAGATCACGAAGGTCTAGCAAGTTAGAACAGTGCGTGAAGAAACTTGCACGAAGGCAGGCACAGTTGGACTAAATCAGCACCTCAGACATCTCAAGGGTGTGGAAACTTGGTTCCAGTATCGCCCCTGTTGTTGGGAAAAGTATCCAATATGGAATGACCCTGTCCCACTCTAAGGGTGATAGTACCTTAGCAACAATCAAAGCAAAGCTATTCGAGATTACTTCTTTATGAGATGTAAGAGAGGGGAGAAAGAGATCCACTAACCGTTGTCTTCCGCTAATGATTGATCCAATCTTCTCTCTTTGCTGCTTGCTCCCAGCTCCTTGCTCTTTCACTAGACCAGCTACACCAAGATCCTGCAAAATGGCAAGAGAGGGAAACTACAAGAAGCATACATTCATAACTGATTCAAGGATTAGAATAAATCAAATATACAAGTATCAATACGCCATTGAGACACATGCATATAGAAGAACCTCAAATGCTTTATTAATGGAAGAAGTAAAGTTCTGAGAGTGTTACAACCATAAGAGGCCCAATCCAGCAACACCTCCCAGCAGAAAGAAATCTCCTCTTCACCTCCTTCAAGCAAATCACCCAATAGTTCTATACTCAAACCAACAGCACTTCCTTACATTCACAAGATTCCAGCCTCCCTAGACCTCATGAGAGAGCTCTATATATAGGAAATTTGGAGAAAGGATGAGTCAGCTTGAGCTTGGCATGGAGCTGACTAGTGTCCTCTCCCACTTCAGTTATTCTTCAGTTCTTGAGTCCACTTGGAGTTTCTTGCTTCCACTTGGAGATCTAGATCCTCTTACTCATCACAAGGTGAATTCCCTGATCCAAGTGTCATTTTGGAAGCTTCCTGGGCATTTGACACCTTGCAGAATGACTGTGCCACTTGGCCAATCTTGCCCAGCGTAGGTAGCCTTCATTAGAGTTGACATTCAGCGCAGGTACAGAGTGGAGCAGTTGACATTCAGCGCAGATGCTCAGTGGAGCAGTTGACATGATCCAGAATTAGCTTGTTTTTTAGTGTTTTCAGGTGGAGAACTGATATTTAGTGCTGTGGTTTGCTGACCTTGTTCCTCTAGGGGTAGGAACAACATGTTTAGGGACTTTGGATCCCTTAGATTATTGACATTTCATGCTTCATGCTGTAAGGCACAAAAATGTCTATAACAGTTGCCCCCTAAAGTATGAGGTCGTTTATCGGGTGAAATGCTTTATCAGGAGGATCCGAAGTTCATTCAATCGCTGAGAGGTGACCTATAATAAAATACAATACAATACATTATTTTTCATTCTGCTTTCATGATCTAGCTGAGGCGGGCATTCCCATGCTCAGCTTTATAAATTCATTTTGGTACATATAACAAACGATCGTCTGATGGTAGACTGATAATTCTCTGCTAAAATTATCATCCTTTGAGTAGGATGATCATCTGCTGTAATGATGTACATATCAAATGTCTTTATATCCTGAATATATATCGCAGCCCGGATGGATGAAACTAGATCCGGGGTCTTCAAACTCGTTCGATCTTCACTCTAAGTACAAGTCGATCCATGTGAGAATTGCGCTGAAGTCGAACATGGAAAGACATCGCTTGATTACCGGTCAATAATGTAAACTGTTAACAAGCGCGAGAGGAATCACCGATAACGATAATGACCCTCAAGGTACTGCAGTACAATTCACGTGGTGTGAATAAAGGACTTGGTGTCGAACACCACGCAAAATCTTCTGGTCGAAGGTCATTGATGTATACCTGTCGCCGGAAGTGAGAAACTTGCCATTGAGGCATGCAAGCTTCAAAGTACTGGGGGGGTTGTTCCTAGATCAACTTCTTGGATAATGAGCTGAAGTCGACAAGAAGCGATCCGTCAAAGGAGGGCCTTAATGAATCCCACATCAGTGACACAGAACGGAGCTAATGATTTTAGTGGAGGTGAAAACAATCTGTGAAATATGATTCAGGGTGGCGATCATGGGTGGATGAAGGATAATGTATGGCAGTGGATGGGACACGGTTGACTCTTTCTGAACAACATCTCTTGAACATATAACGACACTGATGTGATGGATCGGTAGCATTACCCCAAATGTGGATGGTTTGGCGAGGACCATGGTGATGAGACCGGTGAATGAAACAACCCAACTCGATGTGATACGGAGGACAAAGTGTCATGTTCAAGAGTGACTTGCTACCATTAATGCTTTGAGGTTCTCCCAATTTTTCCCCAGTCCTTTCTGACCAGTACCTCTTTATTTTTGTCAAGCTTGAGGAGGATAACATATGCTTGTTCTATAACCTGCCCTTCGGGCAAGCCCATCGCTATGTTTTAACGAGCTTAGCGATAGGGAAACTCGTTCTCGTCTAAAGACAAGTTTGTCGCTATTTAATCATTTTAACGAGTCTAACGACAAGGAAAACTCGGTCCTTTTCATTTTTAGAGAGTCTGAAAAGGTACAGAAAGTTAACTCCAAAATTCCTTTTTAATCATCTAATCCCTTAAGTCCGAAAAAGTATAAAACAATACAGAAGGGATGAGTTTTCGATAACTTTAACGAGCCGAATAAAACAAGCGCTCGACCTTTTTGTGCAATAATCCCTCAGGTCCAAAAATATTAAAATCTAGAGGAGGGATAGCTCTTCCGGTCAATTTAACGAGCTGGAAGGCCAAAACTCGGCAAACTTTTCATATTTTACGAGTCAGGAGAAAACAGCTCAAAGAAGACTCGTCTTTTGAGGAACGAGTGATAAACAGAGATAGCAGCAGATTCCAGGTACAGGTTGGAATTTTCCAATCACGGCAGTGTCACAAGGATGGCTAAGTGAAATCACTCTTCGCAGCTGTTCCTCAAAATGGGTAAACAATCATATGGGGGTGAACGATCGGCCAAATGGAATGGAGGTGGCAGGTGCAAACACGACCAAGGCTTGTATGGCTAATAAATTTACGATCACAATGGTTATTTACCGGAATAGGTTCATTTTTTAATGAGCTTGAACTCTGGAGGAAACTCTTGCTCACGCTTTTCTATTTTTTAACGAGCATAAATTCCGCGGTAAAACTGCTCGATTATATGGTCAAATTTTGATTTTTTACCATTACTAGCTTTTCTCTTTTCAAGTATAGTACTGCATTTTCAATTGCTGCAACAAACTTTGTTAGAAATGAATAATATTTGCATGAAAATGAGATTATAATCCTAATATTTCACTTTGAACTACGTAAAAAGCCATTAAAAGGTGTTTTTACCTCTAACTTACCATTTCATTTGCATTTGGTTTGTTGGAGCTCTGGAGGTGCCTCTTCCCCCTTGATTTTCACCAGCTGATTCCGGGAGATTCTGCGGACGATTTTCGGCGCCGTCTGGACTAGGTAGGAGCTAAATCCTAGCTCTTTCTTTTCATGGTTTTATTTTCCAGTTTCATGCCTGTTTTCCAGTATTTCTGAGCCCCAGGGTTTTTGAAAAATCGCCCTAGTTTCAGCGCAGGTTCCCCTTTCGAAACCTGCGTTGAATGTCAAGCTGCCTTAAGGCAACCTGACCCTCAGCGCAGGTGGGAGACTCTCTGCCTATGCTGGGCTCAGAAAAATGGGTTTTTAGGTCATTTTTTGATGAATTTTCGCCAGTTTTTCATCAAAATCAGGAACTTACTCCTTCTCTTGTTTGCTTTGCAGGGAATTCTGAACAAAATGTCCCTTACATGGCGAGAAAGAGAACATGAAGAGGAGGACATGATTGCCCTCCATGACCCGGTCACGGTGAACGCGCTGCGAAACTGTGGCCTGCTGAAGTTTTTCCGTATCCCCAGCGGAGTCGCCAATTTGTTGTTGGGAAAAGTATCCAATACGGAATGACCCTATCCCACTCTAAGGGTGATAGTACCTCAGCAACAATCAAAGCAAAGCTATTCGAGATTACTTCTTTATGAGATGTAAGAGAGGGGAGAAAGAGATCCACTAACCGTTGTCTTCCGCTAATGATTGATCCAATCTTCTCTCTTTGCTGCTTGCTCCCAGCTCCTTGCTCTTTCACTGGCCCAGCTACACCAAGATCCTGAAAAATGGCAAGAGAGGGAAACTACAAGAAGCATACATTCATAACTGATTCAAGGATTAGAATAAATCAAATATACAAGTATCAATACGCCATTGAGACACATGCATATAGAAGAACCTCAAATGCTTTATTAATGGAAGAAGTAAAGTTCTGAGAGTGTTACAACCATAAGAGGCCCAATCCAGCAACACCTCCCAGAAGAAAGAAATCTCCTCTTCACCTCCTTCAAGAAAATCACCCAATAGTTCTATACTCAAACCAACAACACTTCCTTACATTCACAAGATTCCAGCCTCCCTAGACCTCATGAGAGAGCTCTATATATAGGAAATTTGGAGAAAGGATGAGTCAGCTTGAGCTTGGCATGGAGCTGACTAATGTCCTCTCCCACTTCAGTTATTCTTCAGTTCTTGAGTCCACTTGGAGTTTCTTTCTTCCACTTGGAGATCTAGATCCTCTTACTCATCACAAGGCGAATTCCCTGATCCAAGTGTCATTTTGGAAGCTTCCTGGGCATTTGACACCTTGCAGAATGACTGTGCCACTTGGCCAATCTCGCCCAGTGCAGGTAGCCTTCATTAGAGTTGACATTCAGCGCAGGTACAGAGTGGAGCAGTTGACATTCAGCGCAGATGCTCAGTGGAGCAGTTGACATGATCCAGAATTAGCTTGTTTTTGAGTGTTTTCAGGTGGAGAACTGATATTTAGTGCTGTGGTTTGCTGACCTTATTCCTCTAGGGGTAGGAACAACATGTTTAGGGACTTTGGATCCCTTAGATTATTGACATTTCATGCTTCATGTTGTAAGGCACAAAAATGTCTATAACACCCCCATATTGCTTCGGGTGAGACTTCAACCCGTGCTCTATGGGTTGATGCCGTAAGGGCCAGTAGTGTAGGGATTTGTTTGGCTAATTAACTCTGAACCTGGGTCAGGCCGCCTCAATCCAAAAAATGGTTCCATTGCAGGGACCAGAATCTATATAGAGATTTCTGATGTCGTATCATTGGAATCCAACTAAGAAGCAAATTGAAGGTTGGTTAGACAGAAGAATTCACAAGTTTGCAGTGCAGGAAAATAGGAACCTGTGACTGTCAAAAGAAGAGTGGTTATACTGCTACCTATACACAGAGATCCATGAAATCATATTCACATCCTTCCCTACTGATATGTACGAGTGGATCGTGAAGCTACCAGATAGCCAAGGAAGGCAGAAACTGGATAGTCATATTGTGTGGACCCCAGAATTAGTACGAAGGTTGGAAGCATTGGAGGATAAGATCGCACGAATTGTTGATCACTGGCTCGATTGAATTATAGGAGGATTCATTACTAAGTTCACGGTTGACACCTTAGTTAGCTACAGCAAGGCAAAGCAATGCTTTCTAAAAGGATTGCGAGGTAAGTATGTAAATTCTTTGAATTCTTGGATTAAAATGTTATTGTGCGAGAAGAGGGTTATGTAGTTACCTTGATGTCCAGAGCTACTCGAAGTGGAAAACTCTATAGGCACAAAGGAAGTAAGGGACTAGAAAGCAACCCCTTGATTTCACCT
Organism: Pinus tabuliformis; assembly: GCA_031772625.1. Taxonomy (NCBI): domain Eukaryota; kingdom Viridiplantae; phylum Streptophyta; class Pinopsida; order Pinales; family Pinaceae; genus Pinus; species Pinus tabuliformis. The sequence continues at coordinate 1,194,502,551 of CM062807.1, read as the reverse complement.
CTACGAGGGGATGAGGAAGAACTCGTGAAGTTCTCACTGCGAAGTGTGATCAATCTAATAAGGCAGAGAATTCCGCAAATACAACCCCTACCCACACCACCACCAGATTCGTGGGATAGTTTGGTTCTTACAATAGATAGCAATGCAACTGCCTTGCAGTTTGATGAAATAGTATCATCCTTGCTGACGAAGGAGATGAGATGGAAAAATATGGAGAGCCAAAATGGTGATGCCTTGTCTGTATGAGGATGGTCCTAGAACATAAACAAAAATAAGTCATTGAGTGGGAGATCTAAATCTCCAGGAAAACCTGTAAAGGTGGTGTGCTAGAAATGCGGAAAGGAAGGGCACTACAAAAGGGACTGTAAATCTAAATATCCTGATAAAGGAAATGGATCTCATGATTCTCTTTCTGCAGAGGCGAAAACCACCTCAGATGAAGGTGGTGATGTGTACTTGGCTTCTTCAAGTACACATGTAGATCATGAGGTATGGTTGATTGACTCAGGTGCATCCTTTCACTTCACTCCCCATGGAGAGTGGTTCTAGTCTTCTTAGGGGATGATAGGAAGGGTATAATTGTTGGTTGTGGAAAAGTAAAGTTGAAGTTGCAAGGTGGAAGGGTTAGAACACTTTTGGGTGTTCTGCATATTCCTGCATTTTCTAGAAATCTGATTTCTGTAAGAAAGTTGGATGATGCAGGTGTAAAAACAGTGTTTGAGAAGGATACCTGCAAGATGGTTTGGATTGGAACTCTGTGCAAGCTGCAAGGTAGCACTATTTTTGATGGGTGCAACAGTTATGTGGTTCCTGAAAGTGGAGCAGAAAATCTAGTGGTCTCTGGAGAAAAGACCATGATGTGGCATCAAAGACTTGGAAATATTGGAGAGAAAGGCCTTTGAATAATTCATGGTAAAGGTACGAGTAATAACTCTCTGGATTTTTATTTCTGTGAAAATTGTGTATATGGGAAGTAGAATCGGGTGAGTTTCCCCTCTGGTGGTAAGAGGATGAAACATATATTAGAACTTGTGCACAGTGATGTGTTTGGACCTGTGAAGGTTCCATCAATGGGTAAGTCTGTGTACTATGTATCATTTATAGATGACTTCTCAAGGAATACATGGATATATTTCCTTAAGAAGAAATCTGAAGTCTTTGATAGGTTTAAAGAATTTAAGGCTCTGGTGGAAAACCAGACAGAGAAGAAGATAAAGGTGCTAAGGACAGATTACGGTGGAGAGTTTTGCAGTAAGAAATTTGAAGAATTTTGTAAGAAGTGTGGTATAGCATGGCAGAAGACTACTCCATATACACCTGAAAAAAATGGAGTTGCAGAAAGAATGAACAAGACGTTGATGGAAGGGGCAAGAAGCATGCTCAGTGGTGTCGAGTTAGGACAAGAATTCTAGGCAAAGGCGGTGGTGATAGCATGTTACCTGGTCAACAGATCACCTTCATCACCGTTGGAGGATAAGACTCCACAAGAGGTATGGACTGGTAAGAAACCCTCTCCTTCACATCTAGGGGTATTTGGATGTAATGCATATGTACATGTTCCAAAGGAGAAATGAACCAAGTTGGATAGTAAATCTAAAAAGTGCATCTTTATTGGGTATAAGGATGGTTTAAAGGGTTATAATATTTGGACCTAGTAACAAGGAAGGTTGTGTACAACTAAGATGTGGTGTTCAGAGAGGTAAAAGATGTGATTAAACATGAAGTCGAACCAAAGGAACCTGAGAAGATAGAGTTTGAGCTTAAGGAGGAAGAATCAGACTCTACAACAGAGGAGGAATCAGAAGATGAAGAGCCACAAACTCTAGGTGTGAGAAGATCAGTTCGAGAAAGAAGGCATCCAGTAAGGTATAGTCCATCTGCTTTCTGTTCAAATTTTTCTTTATCTGTTAATGATGATGATCCGAGAACTGTGAAGGAAGCAGTAGATTCAGAGGATGGAAAACTCTTGAAAGAGGCCATGGTTGATGAAATGGCATCTTTGCACAATAATGAGGCTTGGGATTTGGTGGAGTTGCCGGCTGGAAGGAAACCCATTGGCAGTAAATGGGTGTTCAAAAAGAAGACAAATGCAGAAGGAAAGGTGGAGAAATACAAAGCTCGGTTCATAGCAAAAGGTTATTCCTAGGTATCGGGAATTGATTTTGGTGATATTTTTTCTCCTGTTGCCAAGGTAACTTCTATTAGATTATTTTTATCTGTTGCTATTGCTTTTGATTTTGAGGTAGAATAGATGGATGTGAAGACAACATTTCTTCACAGGGATCTGGAAGAGGATATCTACATGAAGCAAACTGAAGGCTTTGCGGTGAGGGTAAGAAAGAAATGGTATGAGAGTTAAAGAAGTCTCTGTATGGGTTAAAACAGTCACCAAGGATGTGGTATCAGAAATTTGATACATTTATACGGGGACTTGGCTTCACCAGAAGCAAAGCAAATCATTTCCTGTATTTTTAATTAATTGGTGACCATGTTATTTATCTGGTCTTGTATGTTGATGATATGTCGTTGGTTGGAAATGACAAAGGAATTATCTAGGATCTGAAGACCCAATTGTCCTCCAAATTCGACATGAAAGATCTTGGTGCTGAAAACTATATTTTGGGCATGGAAATTAAAAGAGATCTAGTAAAAAGAAAGCTTTGGTTAAACCAAAGGAAGTATATCGAGACAATACTGTAGAGATTTAATATGTAGGATAGTAAACCAGTGAAGGTTCCTATTCCTGTAGGTGTGAATTTATCTGCTAAACAATGTCCCAAGACACAAGAAAATGAAGAGGACATGTCCCGTGTTCCATATGCAAGTTCAGTCGGTAGCCTGATGTATGCAATGGTCTGTACTAGACCAGACATTGCACATGTAGTGGGAGTATTGAGCAGGTTTATGTCAAAACTAGGGAAGGAGCACTAGACAGCAATGAAGCGAGTTTATAGGTATTTGCGTGGAATTAGTGATTATGATTTGTGCTACTAAGGAAGACCAAGATTGGATAGAGTTTTGGATATTCGTGGCTTTGTTGATGCAGACAGGGCTGGAGATCTGGATCAGAGAAGATCTACAAGTGGGTATGTGTTTAACTTATTTGGAGGTGCAGTTAGTTGGATGAGTAAGAATAGTCTGTAATGGAACTATCAACTACAGAGGCAGAATACATGGTAGCCACTCATGCAAGCAAGGAAGCAGTTTGGTTGCAGAGATTGTGTTCAAGTATGGCGTTAGTACAGGGAGCTATAAGGATAGACTGTGACAACCAAAGTGCAATTTTCTTGGCAAAGAACCCTGTATATCATTCAAAGACAAATCACATTGATGTTTAGTATCAGTTTGTGAGGGATATGATAGAAGACAAAAAGGTTTTGCTGGTAAATGTGGACACTTTGAAGAATATTGCAGATGCATTGACAAAATCTATGAGCTTTGAGAAGTTCTCTTGGTGTACAGAAACAATGGGTGTTGCAGGGCTGGATAGATGACTAATCTCTATTATGGCTCCCTGTGGAAAGAAAACAACAAGTAGGAGAATTTTGGGTTGTGTTATATTCTTTCCACAACTAGTCCGCGTAGTTAACCGGGGGGTTAAAGGGGGGGGGGGGCGAAGCCCCCCCTTCGTTGCGCCGATTATGTAGCGGGAGGGTCACAGGGGGTTTGAGGGGTGTAAGTAACCCCACTCTATGGGGTCTGAGGCAGCACCCCAGAAAATTTTGGTTTTGGACCCTATGTTAGGTTCGGCGGACCCACCTATGGTTTTGTGCATGATTTTCACACATGGTTTTAGACACGATGGTTTTCGGTCCATGGTTTTGGACGCAATGGTTTTCGCTCCATGGTATTGGATGCTTCGACATGTATAAATATGTATTGTAACATTGAAAGGAAGATAATGAAAAATCAAGCTGGTAGACCCAGGTTTGGGATCCAGGGGAAATCTCTGTGTATATGTGTTATGCTCTCACATTCTTTATTTTCTGTGTTTTAGAATTCGTATGCAGGTAATTTATGTACAGGGTTAAAACCTACAGGATGGACAGTATGTGGGAAGAAAAATAACGAAGAAGGTTATCCATGCGAAAGCATTTGACAAGGTGTGCAATGCACTGAAAAAGGTATGCAACGCGCATCGAAGTAATTGGGACCTACGTGTACCCGGACAAACGTCTTTTCGGCTGGTTGATTGAATAAGCATCGTAATGCCTACGGAGTGTATCATGTCTAGTCCATGCATAGTGGCGCTCATAGGGGTAACTAACCACGGAGCCTTGGAAGAAAGACTCATGCCATTGGAAGAACTCGAAGGAACAGTTGAGACTCAATGAAGAGATCTAGTAGGGTGATCATAGGCTCCAAGAACTCATGAATGAAAGAGTTTGGTTGAGGGAAAAAAGCACCACGGCAGAAGCGAAAGTAAAGAAGCTTGAGGAAGGATTAAAGAAGGAATTTCTTGATCAAAAGTCCTAGTGATAGAGCAGGATGAGCTCGATTACATTGACAGACTTGGGGACCACTACCAAGAGTTTCTCAATTTGCTACATGGGATGGGACCATATGCTATTAAGGTGATCATAGATGGTGACGTGGTGCAGTTGGTAAAATTAAATGGTGAACTCTTCCCACTAAACAATAGTTGGTTGAATCTATACACAGGTGGCCCAACCATTTGTCTAGCTACAGGACGTGCAATCTTAGCACTCCAAGTAGCTGAAAGGAGGTGTAATACTATAAACTACTATGCCTGAGAGTTGCGCGATGTCAGGACTACGCGTAGTAGCAAGGTGTCACAGGGTCTCCAACAACTCAAGGGTAGTTGTGCTACGTGTGGTTTGGCTAGAAATTGACTGTTATAGTCACTATTCACGATGTGATGCTTGGTTTGAGACCAAATGGAGCAGGCAATAGGCATTTAAGGAAAACTTTATGGGCTAGAGTTGGGAAAATATGCCGCCAAGGGAGCATTAATGGACTGGATTAGGGGGAATGGTCGAATTCAAATTCAAAAGGCACAATAAATTGCAAAGGGCTGCCCAGCAAATAACACTTGGCCACTTGAGAATTGAGCTATTGCATGCCCAGAGAGTTATGAACCTAGATATGTTTGATTTTTTGAAGTCAAATGCATTGTTTGAGCACTTACCTAAGCCATTGAGATATTTGTGGAACGAAAATATGACAGCGCCTGAAGAAGCCATGGATATTGAAGAGATGGCTGTTGAAGAGGCTACACAGGCCATGACAATAGGAGATGCCCCAAAAAGCAATGGAATAGTTGCAGAAATCCCTAAATTGTCACACAAGTCGAGGCCCAAGAAAGACAAGTCGCCTATGGTTCCAGTGCGCATGTCCCCTAGAAACCCGATGAGGATTAAAATTACCATGGAAGAAAAGGGGAAGGCAATCAATTTGGAAGCCGATGAGGAGAAGGAAGACCTTGAGGAAACCCTGGTGGAAGAGGAGGAGGATGAAGAAATGGTAGAAGAAACCCAGCATGCAGACCCTCTTACCAGGTTTCCCACGTATGTTCCTCCACGGAAGAAGAAGGGACGGGTGCCCAGGGACCTAGATGAGAGCAAGATCTCTCTACAGACCCCGATGTTACCCGATGATATCGTTTTTTTTGGAGTGCACTCGGGACGGGTGTCGGTTCTAAAATTTGAAGGTTGGGATCTCGCAGACCATGAGAAATTCCCACATTTGGAAACCACATAGCTAATGCGGGTGAAGAAAAATACAACGGCGGGAATCATAGAGTTGCAGCCACATAAGTGGTTGCGAGGAGTAAAGAAAGGATGGTTGTTAACCCTACTCTGGGTGCCCCATTACCATCGCACCCCAATGACTATCTTTGTCATCAGGTAACTGCTCTGCCTAGTTCAAGATGGGTGTTTGTGGTTGAAGGAGCCCATCCCCATCACGGATCATCTGATTCATAGAATTACCCAACTCCCTTGCAAAGGGGAGCATCCAGCGAACATATCCGAGGGTAAAAGTGATGACTTGGCCATCGTGGAGGCCATGAAGAAGAAGTTCAAGCTGGAGAAGAAAAAGAGAGAGTACGCAATCTCCAGCATTAATAACATTGCGGTCAAAGTTGCAATTCAGATATTCGTCAGGAAATTCATACGGAAGTGTCGCACGAATGAGGTGTCTGCACTGGTGGTTGCACTTGCCACAGAGTGCGTAGAGGGGGTCCAATTTAACTGGGCAGACTACTTGTGTAGGGAGTTCCTGGAAAACTACCACGAGGCACAATAGCAAGGGAAGACTTTCCACTATGCATGGCTTTTGCTATCTATAGTGCTCGTGGCTTAGGAATTGGCCGAGGACAGCCAGTTCCCAACAATTCCGAAGGATCTGTCAGAGGTAGTGAAGTACGCTTCACTGTGGGCAACTAAAGATGTGCAGAGGATTAGAGATAGCAAGATATTATAGGTGTTCATGGAGATGAAGATCAGAATGGGGATTAATCGCAAGCCGTGGTTATCACCCATAGTTTATAACAGTCTGCAGAGCTTCGTGGAGTTCAAGGTGGAATTTCATCACATGTACATCAAGGCAAGGAAGCACCCCGCTAAGGCATGGAAGGAGCTCCCTTATCTAGCGATGGATGATGTCATATTTTCCATCCTTGAGTTGTGGCTGCTAAAGTGGTGCGCTCCAGCTAGCTCCATGGTGGGCATGGAGAAGTACGCGGCAGAGAGGAAAAAGGAAGAGGCTTAAGAAGCTTAAGACGAAAGCACCTAAGAAAAAGAAGTCATCTCAGAAGAAGTATGACAGTGGGAGAATTGATTGGGGATTAGGTATAAGAAGCTCTTCAGATTCAGAATCAGATTCAGAATCATTATCAGGTATGAATATATTATCCTCTAATGTTCCAGCTACCTTTCCTTTTGGAAGAGATGAAAGTGATAGCGAAACTACTGAATTTGCTCTTATGGGTGAATAAGAAAGATATCAAATAGAGGCAGAATTTAAAAGGCTGACAGACAAAATTAGAGATCAACAAGATCTATTGAACAAAAGGGAATGTGATTTCAAAGAAGAAGCTACCAAACTAAAGGCCCAACTAGAAGAAGGAAACAAGGTAAGAAAGCTACTCAAGGACAAGGAAGACTAATGTCAAAAATTGCAGCATGAAGTGACATCATTAAGAAAAGAAGTCAACGAAAGAAGCACAACCATCAAGAAACTCAAAGATAGATCCAGCTACTATGAAAATCTTGAAGCTACAATCCTCTCACTAAAAGGAGATGTTGAAGAATCAAAGAAGCAGAATACAGATCTACTCCAAGCTATTGCAAAACAAGAAAACGAAGTCACCAGCTTAAAATATCAACTAGATTGTGCCTTCCGAGTTCATCAAATGCAGCAGGATCTGAATGAAGAACAAGAAAAGGAGATTTTCAAACTAAGGGAACAAATGGAAGAAGGAAGGAAAGCTGAAGAAGATTTGAAAAAGAAATCTCTTGAAAAGGAAGAACAGCTTCAGGTTGAGGTAAATATCTTGAAAGGTAAACTAGAAGAAAAGGATAAGCTTTTACGATTTCAAGATAGTTCTAAAGTCTTGGATGATATTCTTAGTAGTCAAAGGTCTCCTGCTATAAAGACTGGTCTTGGTTTCCATGAATCTGTTGAAGGTGAATCTAGTTCACAAGGTGAGGCAAGGAACTCTAAAGAGAAATCTAAAGTGATCAACGAAGAAATGAAAGATCAATCTCATCATCAACCAAGAAAAGAGATTCCTCAAAGAAAATCCTTTACTCCTCCTATGAATAATGTTGAATGTTATGTATGTCATAATCTTGGACATGTTGCAGCTAGATGTAGAAGAAGAATGGTTCAAGACCATTATGTAGAAAGATCATCACATTCAAGGTACTTTTATGGATATTGCTTTGCTTGCAATATATTTTGTCACAAAGCTGCTGATTGTTACAGGAGGAATATGAAACATGTAAGATGTTATGCATGTAACAAGCTTGGACATATAGCTAAGTAATGCAGGAACAAAGTGTGGGCACCATATCAAAAGGAGAAAATGTCATCATCACACTTGAAGATATGGAGGAAAAAGGAAGTACTATCAGAAAAAGGCAGCACTGCACAACGTATAGACATACCAGAATCAGAGGGAGCTGAAAGTACAAAACTTCAGTGTCCTGAATCTCATATGCAAACTCCATAAAGGAAATTTGCATATATATGCGAGTTAGTTACTGCACAGACGTGTATATGATTGTTTGAAGAAAGGCAGTAGGGACAGATTCAAGAGAAGGATCAGTTTTGCTCTAGTTAATAATAATGATGTGTGGATATGATGGTTAGAAGTGTTTTGGTTCTAACTTGATATTGATGATGTCTTGATACTTCTTATTGATATGCATGATCAGACAGATGGCACAGGTTTAGAGGGAGCATATGGACTTAATGCATTATTGGCATTATGGTTAATAGTCCTTGGTGATGATATTATATGGATAAATGATTCATCTTGCTATGGTTATGAGTTGTTCACATGGTTCTTGGATCAGATTTATGGTTGATTCTCTAATGATGCTTGCATGGGAAGCACTTAGCTTGAATTCACATATTCTTGATGTTGAGTCACTCATATGCTGTTGTCATCATATGCATAAAGATCATATATTACAGTTATGATTCCTTTCATTCTTGGCACAAATGGATGAGGATTGTTGGCTGGATACAGGGATGATTATTCAAAGTTGCATTGTTGGAGACATGATGATAATGAGCTCTTATCTATATGATGATAGGATTGTTTCATACATATGTTGATTAATGCAGATATTCCCAATTGATGATACTTGATTCATGTAGATCTGGATGGCTATGATGTTTCTCACATAGAATGTGAAATTCTATTGATGCGAACATACCTTGATGATTCATGCACTAATACAAGTTGCTGGTCTAGTTGTTGTTGACAGATACTATGGAACATATCATAAAGTGTTGTTGTTGATGTTCATCTTATTTAGGTGATGTCATATCAAGTCTCATGATGTAATAGTGTCATCTCTTCAGGTCATGTAACGACCTATGTTGGTTTCCCCACTATGCCTGGGATGAAGATGTAACGTATTTAGTTTTCATTTTTCTGATATATCCCCACTTGGTTGGGTGATGGATGTATGTATTGAATCTTTTAGGAAGGTCATTTGTGATGTAGAACATCCTTTTGCAGACCTTGCTTACAGTCAGGGGGAGCCTGAGCATGAACAACACTATATAGCAGAGCAGACATTTCAACTTGTTCTCAGAAAGAGCATGATCAGATTGGTGCACCATGACATATACAAAGGGGGAGCTCATTCAGAGATTTCAACAGGTACTCAGGGGGAGCTTATAATGCATTGTTGGCATTATGGAGGACGTAGAGAAGGAGATATTGGATGATGGTCTGATTATTGCTGCAATCTATCTCTTTCATGGTCATGGATTATGGTTCTTCTTTGCAGATCTGGTTTATAGTCAGGGGGACCATGTTCTTAGGGGGAGCATAACCCTTTGCCCTTGATGTCAAAGGGGGAGAGCGATTGGTTGTTGTTGCCATCAAGTCCAAAGGGGGAGATTGTTGGCATTATGATACATATGTTGTACTTGATGGCAACCCACTCATCTCAGATAATAAATTATAGTGTAGAGAAAATTTCACGCACTTATATGCAGAGAAACGTTTATTTCATGTAGAGAAACGTTCATGCACTTTTATGCAGAGAAAAGTTTATTTCATGTAGAGAAAAGTTCACGCACTTTCATGCAAGGAAACATGCGTATATGTTGGAGAACTTACCTTTGGTCCATGGTAGTTAGTCCTTGGTATTTGAACCTATGAGGAAAAGCGCGTATATGTTGGAGAACTTACCTTTGGTCCATGGTAGTTAGTCCTTGGTATTTGAACCTATGAGGAAAAGCGCGTATATGTTGGAGAACTTACCTTTGGTCCATGGTAGTTAGTCCTTGGTATTTGAACCTATGGTTTTGGACTATGGTACTTCGTCAAAAGTGTTGATCTCACGTACTTTCATGGTTGGTTCATGGTATTAGTCCAACAGTTTTTTGATCTTATGGTTTTGGCCCGTGGTATTGTGAAAGGCCTAAGCCTATATAAAGCAAAGGAGATCACTTGGCTAATTCATCCTTGCAATTGAATATCTTAAGATCTGAAATATTGGGTTATTGTTTTGAAAGTTTGATCTATGAAAGTGAAGTTGAAAGCGAATCTGTGAAGGGTGATCTCTCGAGTGCTGCAGCTGCGGAAGTGCGGAGGCGCCACAGAAGGCACAGTGCGGAGGCGCCACAGAAGGCGCAGTGCGGAGGCGCCACAGAAGGCGCAGTGCGGAGACGCCACAGAGGCGCCACAGAAGGCACAGTGCGGAGGCGCCACAGAAGGCGCAGTGCGGAGGCGCCACAGAAGGCGCAGTGCGGAGACGCCACAGAGGCGCCACAGAAGGCGCAGTGCGGAGGCGCCACAGAAGGCGCAATGCGGAGGCGCCACAGAAGGCGCAGTGCAGAGGCGCCACAGAAGGTGCAGTGCGGAGGCGCCACAGAAGGCGCAGTGCAGAGGCGCCACAGAAGGCGCAGTGCGGAGGTGCCACAGAAGGCGCAGTGTAGAGGCGCCACAGAAGGCACAATGCGGAGATGCCACGGAGGTGCCACAGAAGGCACAGTGCGGAGGCGCCACAGAAGGCGCAGTGCGGAGGCGCCACAGAAGGCACAGTGCGGAGGCACCACAGAAGGCGCAGTGCAGAGACGCCACAAAGGCGCCATAGAAGGCACAGTTCGGAGGCGCCACAGAAGGTGCAGGTGCGGTGGTCGCAGCGCCACAGAAGGCGCAGGTGCGGAGGTAGTACAAATATCCGCAGATCTATACCAGTGAAGTTGCGATCCCTGCTTAAAATTTGTTTTAATTGCCTTTGACTATTCCGCAGGGTTTTGGGTGCATAACTGATGTTTCGTTACTGGTATTGAGTTCAGATAACAACATGATTAATGACTTATCTTTATGTACTAGATCTGGTTGATAACTCTCATAATATCATTGTATATGTATGGATCTGGTGATTGGGTGATTCAGAAGGTTGTTTGATTATGAGCTTCAATGTTGTTGTTGGGTCCAGTATGAAAATTGGATGAAAAGTGGCCTTTCAGATTATGTTTTGTGCTTCAGTGTATCCAGTCTGAAAATTGATGAAACGTGGTACCTGGAGGAGAGAAGATTGTAGGCCAGCACCTATGTACTAGTATCTAAGCTAGTACAAGAGCTAAGGGAGATCTTTGGAGCATTGTAGCAGGTAGCAGCCTGCGTACTAGTAAATGGATCGGCTAGTACAAGAGCAAAGGGGGTTGTAGCTCCCGTACTGGTATAAGATTGCACCAGTACAAATATTGTAAAAGGATTTTCTTATTAAGAAGAAGATTGAGATGACTTGCAGCAGGTGGTTTTTCTCCCGCATTGGGTTTCCACCTTATATCATGGTGTTCATGTGTGTGCCTTATGTGTGATGATCTATTCTCTATTATGGCATCTGTTATCTGATAATATGGTTGATAATGTTCTAATGCACTCATTGAAGATCAATTAACTTAATCATAAGAAGTTGTGGAAGTAGCATATATGAATCTGATTATGGAAATGAAAAAGTTTTATTAATGTGATAATACTGATTCACCCCCCCTCTCAGTATTATTTCCAACATAGTGGACTACTCTTGTGAGTAGATCTTATTATTTGTGTTCTTCTTATGTTTTGAGGACAAAACATGTTTAAGAGGGTGGAATGTAGTATACTTAGGGGGGATAGTATGGGGTACAGAGGGAGGTACCCAAGGGAATAATGTAATAATGGGATGGGCCATAGTAATAAATAAAGTGGTTAACCCGTATCATGTAAGGGACCACAAGTAGTTAGCAATAATGTAATAAGTCCATTGTATTAGATAGATGGTATTGAGGGAACCATTGTAATGACCCAGGTGTATGAGGCCTATATAGAAGCTAGAGACTCACCATTGAGAGAGGTCAAGGAATATTGCATGAACAAGCATATGGCTTATGGAGTGTTCTCCTTCCTTAAGGAGTGATTGTATGGTGTTGCCCTACCTAAAGGGTTTGATGTCAATAAAGAAGCATTTCTATCTACTTATATCTTGTTATTTCTGGGTATATTTGTATTCTCATATATTTCTGGATCAGATCTATTACACTATAACTCAATCATACATTCAGGTGAAAAATAATCTACTTTTGGAATTTGATCATTTTCCTCTTGATCCATGATCATTGAAGGTTCATAAAACTTCAATTTATAAAAATTTATAATTTAATACATGTGCATGTATGGAGGAAAATTCAAATGTAATGCATTGTGCCCAATATTTTCAACAATTTTAAAAGTACTATACCTTGTATGTTTCAACTTTTTACCTTCACCTTTCATCCTTTCCTTGCTGATATATAGCCATATTTGATCATTAAACTGGAAGTGATGATCCATCCAATGCTTGTCATGATGCATTTTGTACTTGGCCTAACGTTTCTCCAATTGATCGTGCACTACTTCACGAATATTTTGGATTCTTTGAATAAACTTGATTGATTTTTTGGCATCTTGACTTCCATCCTCCTTATCTTCTTCACCAAACATAAATTCCATTAGTGATTTTGGCAGGTATCATAACATGTTGCAAAACGAGATCTACCAGTAGAAGAGTGCAAGGCCTGATTGTAAGCTTGTTGGATATAATGTAAAGATTCATCCCACAACTTAGGATTTTTTCTACAATAACCTCTAAGAATACATACCATTGTTATGTTCAACACCTATGCTTGACCATCGGTTTGTGGATGCAAAGTTGTGCTCTTTTTCAACTTAGTGTCCATGAGTTCCCACAAAGTGGACTAAAGCCCCCCAGGAAACGAAAGTCTTGATCTGAAATTATAGTAGTAGGCAACCCAAAAACAAAGAGATGGAAAAGGTGAAGTGGATGATCATGGATGGAGTCTAGGACAATACATTCTCACATATATCTGATAAGAATATTGTCAAGGAGATATGGGATGCTCTTGACCAGCTATATTTGAGTTTTTTAGAGTGGTGGAATATGTCGCTTCAGAAGAAGCTAAGAAGCATCAAGATGCAAAAGCGTGAAGGTATATATCCCTTCCTCACTAGGATAAAGGAAGTTCAGGATTAACTTGCAGTTGTTGGGGAAGCACCTCAACCGATGGAGATTGTACGTTTGGCACCAAAAAATGTCTTAGAGGAGTGACAATTATTTTTCAAAAGTATCTTAGGCCGAGAAAAATTTCCTAAATGGGACATGATGTGGGAAGACTTGTAGCATGAAGAGTTAAGGTGATCTCTAGTGAAGAGCGCCATTAGCAGAAGCAACAACACCAAATTGAAATGATCCAAGGGATTAGTTTAGTGATCAAAATTCAAAGTGTTCAAAAATGCTCGAAAGCTGTATGATTGGATTGCTCTTGAAGATCTAAATCTAACGCAACTCGTTTCAATAAAAACCGATATCGCACACTCCCCATATTGTGTTTTGATTGAATTTCCAAACAACTAAAAGTTTAAAAGATGGGTTGCAGGGACACCTAGTCAGTGGTCTGTACGCTAACTAGGCAGGTGACTACGCAGTTGACTGTGTACAGGTTGGTCAATGATATGTTGACAAGTGTCTCTTATTTATTTTCTCATGAATGAAACAATTATATTTTTTACAGGTTCGTTTATGTGGGCCAATGAAGGAAGGCCACGGGGCCAATGGATAACTGCCACATGGCCTCTAGACAAGGCATTGAAATTTTGTTAGGTATTAAGCCAAGAAACCCACCGGAGTCGAACTTGTGACCTAGCAGTAACCAACCACATGCCATACCACTATGCCATCACCATGCACTTGATAATCTATGTTCACGACTTATATTTAAATGTTAATGTTTCTGTATTTGGAGGTAGGGTTGGGGCTAATCCCCAACCCTGGTCACCACCCACAAAACATGCATCAGGAGCCATTAGACAAGAACCTCAAGTGAAGGAGTAAAGGGGAAAGTCTTGGGTTCTGATGGGATGTCTCAAGATGAAAGAATTTAAAAAAAATATTTCTTTGAGATGTCTAAAATAGTGAAGGTTCTTTATGAAGAGAGATATGCAAGGTTGCATGGAGAGAGCTCAAATCATTGAAAAGTAGATTCTAGAAAAGGAGACAAGCCTCCAAATGGGAATCAAGGGAATGGTGACAAACCACTGCCTTAACCTCGATCCTCATCCTCACCTTATACTTCTTATACCCTTTCACATACACCTCCAAATTCTATAAAGGGACATGTGTTGGGTGTGGATCCTAATTATCTTCTTGATTTAGGGGTATCACTGCATTAGCCCCATTTCGTAATGGGGAAGAAACGTCGCTCGTTTAATCACTACAAAGGGGGATTCCAAGGGGGGGGGGGGGGGGGCAATGATGATTTTTATCAGCTCCCCCCCCACCAGATGGAAGTTCAGGGTCAGCGCCCCTGAAGCTAAAAATAGATGTAAAATTTCCTTGTAAAATAATTTAATTTCATAGTCAATTTGAGCTATTCATTAGGCAGATGATATGACAGTAGAAGTTATGTTTAGTTTAGGATTTTTTTTACCCTAGAAGGCAACCCATCACTATATATGAGAGAATTGTATTGTGGCTAGTGTATTCTGAGTGAGAAAAGGAGAGAATATTGTGTGATAACAAAGAGGAAATTACAGTGGATTTGTTGTAGGTTGTATCTCTTCATTTTTTTGGATAATATAAATAAAGGGTTGGTTGTTTCTTCGTGGACGTAGCCCAAATTGGGTGAACCACATAGATATGTCTCTCTTCTTTTATTCATTTTCTGTGTTTATGTCTCTGCAATATTTTATGTGTTCCATTGCTCTATAATATATAATTTTCTAACAACTGATATCAGATCCAAAGGTCTATTTAGCTGATAAACTCACAGGAGAGAAGGATTCCATGTTCGAGTGGGAGAAATGGAGGAAGATGGTAGGTTTAAGGTCGAAAAATTTAATGGAAAAAACTACCATCTATGGAAGATGCATGTGGAAGATTATCTATATCTGAAATATATGTACCTACCATTGAGGAGAAAGACAAAGAAGCCAAAGGGTATGTCAGACACAGAATGGGATATTCTCAACATAATGGAACTTGGAACAATATGATTGTGCCTAGCAGCATCGATAGCCTTTAATATTTCAAAGGAAAAAACAACATAGAGTTAATGTCGACATTGGCAAAAATATATGAAAACCCTTGGCCTCAAATTAGGTATTTCTTATGAAGCATTTATTTAATATGAAGATGTTAGAAGGTGGATCTATTGTTGATCATTTAAATGAATTTAATACTGTTACAAGTCAGTTAAGTTTTGTAGGGGAAATTTTTTATGATGTAGTTAAGGTTCTATTATTTCTGTGCTTATTTCCATAAATTTGGAATGGTTTAGTTATGGCCATTATCAATTCTATTTTTGGATTTAGTACTTTAAAGTTTTATGATGTTGTTGGTGCAATCCTTAACAATGAAATGCGACAGAAAGCTCCATTGAGAGATCAGGTAATGCTATGACTGCAGAAAATAGGGGAAAAAATGGAAAGAGGAAAGAGCACAGGATATTGCAATAAGTCAAGGAATGGTAGATCTATGTCTAGATCGGGGATAATTTGCTGGAAATGCAGGAATAGAGGACACCTAAAGAAATACTATAAGTCTCAAAAGGGGAAAGGAGATGCGCAACAAGAAAACAATCATGAAGCGAATCTGACAGGTGATGTGTTGAAAGATGCTATGATTCTTTCATTAGAAAATATTATTGATGCCTGGGTGGTAGATTTAGGGGCCTCATTCCATGCCACAGCTAATAGGAAACATTTCCATGATTATGTTCAAGGATATTTTGGATAGGTTCGCTTCACTGATGATAAACCCTGTAAAATCATTGGAATGGGTAAATGTTTCATAAAACAAAAAAATGGAAACCAATGGCTATTGAAGGAGGTAAGGCATGTTTCACATTTGAACAAAAATCTAATTTCAATAGGGCAGTTGACAGGTGAAGCCTCTGTAACTACTTTTACAGATAAAACTTGGAAGGTCGCTAAAGGATCCCTGGTAATAGAAAAAAGGAGAAAAGGTTGGAACATTGTATATATGCAATGGTATTTCTAATTCCATTAATTATTTAACCTCTACATGAGAAGATACAACATTGTGGCATCATAGGCTCGGGCAGATGAGTGAGAAGGGGATACAGATTCTTCAAGAAAATTGTTGTCAGATTTGAAGCATGTTGATTTGGAATTCTGTGAGAATGGTGTTTATGGAAAACAAAAGAGAGTTAGATTCTTCAGAGTTAAGAAGGAAAAGGAGAGAGAACAATTAGGGCTTGTGCATATAGATGTATGGGTACCTGCTCCAGGTATCATCTATCAGTGGTTGTCGTTATTATGTTACTTTTATTGATGATGCACCAGAAAAAACTTGGATTTATTGTATTCAAAATAAATTTTATGTGCTTGATACTTTGAAGAAATGGAAAGATTTTTTTGAGAATGAGACAGGAAAAAGGTTGAAGTGTCTCAGATTAGACAATGGAGGTGAATATTGCAACAAAGAGTTTCATAAGTATTGTTCATAGCATGAAATTTGCAGAGAGAATACATTTTCAGGAACACCAGAAGAAAATGGTGTGCGAGAAAGTATGAACAAGAAAATCATGGAGAGTGCAAGGTGCATGGGATTGCATGTAGGATTTCCTTTACAATTTTGGGAAGATGCTATAGATTCTGTTGTTTATCTAATAAATAGAGGGCCTTCAAGTTCCTTGAATGGAGGTATTCTAGAGGAGGCATGGACAGGTAAAAAGGTAAACTACTCATTTTTAAATACTTTTGGTTGTGAGGCCTTTGTCAACATTAATAAAGAAAATAGAAAAAATCTTGAGACAAAATCAAAGAAATGTACCTTTATTGGATATGGTGTTAATGATTTTGATTATTTCTTATATGATTATGAAAATCAAAAAATCATTAGGAGTAGAGATGGAATATTCATTGAAAAGGTTTTTTATAAGGATCAGCTACAGGAAAAGAAACAGGAAAAAGAAAACATTGAATAAATAGTGCTTGATGAGATCACAAAAAAGTAAAGGTGCCTGAAAATAATAATTATCAATAGACAGAACAACAACAATAACCACAACAACAACAGGCATCTCAAACACTTGAAAGTGGTGATAGAAGATCTACCGGGGGAGGGGGGGGTTCACAGGGTATTTGAGGCATACCCATAACCCCACTTTATGGGGTCCGGGGCAGTGCCCCAGAAAATTTTGGTTTTGGACCCTATGTTAGGTTGGGTGGACCCACCTATGGTTTTGTGCATGATTTTCACACATGTTTTTGGATGCGATGCTTTTCGGTCCATGGTATTGGATGCTTTGGCACGTATAAATATGTATTATAACATTGAAAGGAACATAATGAAAAATCAAGCTGGTAGTCACGGTTTTGGGATCCAGGGGAAAATCTCTGTGTATATGTGCTTTATGTGTTATGCTCTCACATTGTTTATTTTCTGTGTTTTATAATTCGTATGCAGGTAGTTTCTGTACGGGGTTAAAACCTACATTTGGTATCAGAGTAGTTTTGGCTTCAAGGGGATGCGCTTGTTGCTGAGGGGTTTCGCTCGGGCCTGTGGTAGACCTTGTTCAGTGGGAGATCTGCGAGATTGATTCTAGTGGTGAAAGAAGATGGCAAGCATTGGGAAGATAGAGATCGAGAAATTTAATGGTCAGAGTTTTGAGTTGTGGAAGTTCAAGATGGAGGATCTGTTGGTGGATAAAGATCAGTGGATTGTAGTAGATCTGGGTATTAAACCAATGGGAGTGTCTGATGAAGAATGGAAGAAGTTGGATAAGAAGGCAAAGAGCACAATACAATTGTGTGTCTCGAATTCAGTATTGCTGAATGTATCAGGGGAAGTTATGGCGAAGGCGTTGTGGGACAAGTTAGGGACTTTGTACCAATCTAAGTCTCTAGTGAATAAACTGTTCTTGCGGAAAAATCTTTATAAATTGAGGATGAAAGATGGAGACTCGGTGACAAAGCATCTGAACGCATTTAATACTATGGTAAGTCAGTTAGCATCTGTTGATATTAAAATTTTAGATGAAGATAAGTGCATCAGTTTGTTGTGTTCTCTACCAGATTCATGGGATAGTCTGGTTATTGCAATAGGTAGCAATACAACTGCCTTGCAGTTTGATGAAATATTCTCATCCTTGCTGATGGAGGAGATGAGACAGAAAAATATGGAGAGGGAGAATGGTGATGCCTTGTCTGTACGAGGATGGTCCCAGAATAGAAACAAAAATAAGTCATCGAGTGGGAGATCTAAATCTAGAGGGAGATCTAAATCTCTAGGAAAACCTATAAAGGTGGTGTGCTAGAAATGCAGAAAGGAAGAGCACTACAAAAGGCACTGTAAATCTAAAGCTCCTGATAAAGGAAAGTGATCTGATGATGCTCCTTCTACAGAGGCGAAAACCACCTCAGATGAAGGTGGGGATGTGTACCTGGCTTCTTCAATTACACATGTAGATCATGAGGCATGGTTGATTGACTCAGGTGCATCCTTTCACTTCACTCCCCATAGAGAGTGGTTCTACGAGTATGAGAAATACGATGGTGGTGATGTCTTCTTAGGGGATGATAGGAAGGCTAGAATCATTGGTCGTGGAAAATTAAAGTTGAAGTTGCAAGGTGGAAGGGTTAAAACACTTCCGAGTATTCTGCATATTCCTGCAATGGCCAGAAATCTGATTTCTATAAGCAAGCTAGATGATGTAGGTGTGAAAACAGTGTTCGAGAAGGATACCTACAAAATGGTTCAGGGAGCACTAGTATTGATGCAAGGAGTTCGAATTGGAACTCTGTACAAGCTGCAAGGTAGCATTGTTATTGACGGGTTCAACAGTTCTGTGGTTCCTGAAAGTGGAGCAGAAAATCTATTGGTCTCTAGACAGAAGACCGTGTTGTGGCATCAAAGGCTTGGACATATTGCAGAGAAAGGCCTTCGAATACTTCATGGTAAAGGGATGGTAGAAGGTATGAGTAATAGCTCTCTGGAATTTGATTTCTGTGAAAATTTTGTATATGGGAAGAAGAATTAGGTGAGTTTCCCCTTTGGTGGTAAGAGGGCGAAATAGATATTAGAGCTTGTGCACAGTGATGTGTTTGAACCTATGAAGGTTCCATCACTGGGTAAGTCTGTGTACTATGTATGATTTATAGATGACTTCTCAAGGAATACATGGATATATTTCCTTAAGAAGAAATCTAAAGTCTTTGACAAGTTTAAAGAATTTAAGGCTCTGGTGGAAAACTAGATGGAGAAGAAGATAAAGGTGTTGAGGTCAGATAATGGTGGAGAGTTTTGCAGCACGGAAATTGAAGAATTCTATAAGAAGTGTGGTATAGCACGATAGAAGACTACTCCATATACACCTCAGAAAAATGGAGTCACAGAAAGAATGAACAAGACATTTATGGAAAGGTCAAGAAGCATGCTCAGTGGTGCTGGGTTAGGACAGGAATTCTGGGCAGAGGCGGTGAAGACAACATGTTACCTAGTCAACGGATCACCTTCATCAGTGTTGGAGGATAAGACTCCACAAGAGGTATGGACTGGTAAGAAACCCTCTCTTTCATATCTAAGGGTATTTAGAAGTGATGCATATGTACATGTTCCAAAGGAGAAACGAACCAAGTTGGATAGTAAATATGAAAAATGCATTTTTATTGGGTATAAGGATGGTTTAAAGGGTTATAAGCTTTGGAACCCAGTAACAAGGACGGTTGTGTATAGCCGAGATGTGGTGCTCAGAGAGGTGAAAGTGTTATAGCTCCAAATCTCACTCTTGATGTTTTTGATGCTGCACTTATGGCCTAGGGCAACCCCTCCTTCCAGACCTGGTCCAAATACTTAAAAAACAGTGTTTTACTTCCTATACGTGACATTTCCCTGAGCTAAATGAGTGTGTGCGGGTATGTGTATACCCAACCCATGTATATGTCTTAAAACACTTAAAAAAATTAAATCTCCTTAATTTCGGGCAGAGATCATGGGTTTTACCTGTTGATTACCTATTAGCGCCTGTGGCCCAACTGTTCCCAACGAATTCCCAACTAAAAATCTACTTTGGGAGAAGTATAAAAAGGCTTCAATGGGAAGGCCTAAGGAGGATATAAGAGAGAGAGAAATCACTCTGATGAGATTATCCCTGACCAGGTCTAAAGATCCTTGTGCTTCCAATACTTCCCCCATTACAGGAAACCCTTGTTTCCTTGAGTTATGATGTCTTTCCATTTGTTGAGATATCCTTGAGTGAGTTATGAAAGGAGCTTGTTGAAGGCTTGAGATTGGACGAATCCAGAGGACAGTTCTTCTTGGAGCCAGTGAAAGGAAGAGTCAGATGAAATCATTCATTTCTGTACTTTAGTTATCTATAATAAAAGAAACACTTGTCTTGTTCCTGATATAAATCTTCTTCATGTTTATGATATCAATGTTATGATTCACATATGAATGGTTGTTTTAATTATATAACTAAATACCTTTCAATATGTTATGAAGATGATTTCTTTATGATGCTTGGTCAATATACTGTTGTACTTTTTGGAATTGGTTGTTTTGCAGGTTGAAGGATCGAAAGGAACTCCAAGAGGATTTGGACCTTGGCTGGATCTTCCCATACGAAGGACCCCTAAGTGCACCTCTCTTCATGTAGTTTGTTTATATTAGCATCGCGGCTATGTGGAATGCTTGCTTTTCTTTATAGATAACCCCTAATCTACTAGGGTATCAACCCAAGACCCTAGGGGAATTTATCCCTAAACAGAAAGATGTTATTAAACATGAAGTCCAACCAAAGGAACCTAAGAAGATAGAATTTAGCTAAAGGAGGAAGAATCAGAATCTACAACAGAGGAGGAATTAGAAGATGAAGAGTCACAAACTCCAGGTGTAAGAAGATCAATTTGAGAAAGAAGGCAGCCAGAAAGCCATAGTCCATCTGCTTTCTGTTCAAATTTTGCTTTATCTATTACTGATGATGATCCCAGAACTATGAAGGAAGCAATAGATTCAGAGGATGGAAAGCTCTGGAAAGAGGCCATGGTTGATGAAATGGCATCTTTGCACAAAAATGAGGCTTGGGATCTAGTGGAGTTGCTGACTGGAAGGAAACCCATTGGCAGAAAATGGGTGTTCAAGAAGAAGACAAATTTAGAAGGAAAGGTGGAGAAATATAAAGCTCGGTTGGTAGAGAAAGGTTATTCCCAGGTGCCGGGAATTGATTTTGGTGATATTTTTTCTCCTGTTGCCAAGGTAACTTCTATTAGATTACTTTTATCTGTTGTTGCTAATTTTGATTTTGAGGTAGAACAAATGGATGTGAAGACAAAATTTCTTCACGGGGATCTGGAATAGGAAATATACATGAAGTAACCTGAAGGCTTTACAGTGAAGGGTAAGAAAGAAATGGTATGCAAGCGAAAGAAGTCTCTCTATGGGTTAAAATAGTCACCAAGGATGTGGTATTAGAAATTTGATACATTTATATGGGGACTTGGCTTCACCAGAAGCAAAGCAGATCACTGTGTGTATTTTAAATTAATTGGTGACCATGTTATTTATTTGGTCTTGTATGTGGATGATATGTTGCTGGTTGGAAATGACAAAGAAATTATCCAGGATTTGAAGACCCAATTGTCCTCCAAATTCGACATGAAAGATCTTGGTGCTACAAACTATATTTTGGGCATGGAAATTAAAAGAGATCGGGCAAAGAGAAAGCCCTGGTTAAACTAGAGGAAGTATGTCGAGACAATACTGCAGAGGTTTAATATGCAGGATAGTAAACCGGTGAAGGTTCCTATTCCTGTAGGTATGAGGTTATCTACTGAACAGTGTCCCAAGACATCAGAAGAGGAAGAGGACATGTCCCATGTTCCATATGCAAGTGCAGTCGGTAGCCTGATGTATACAATGGTCTATACTAGACCAAACATTGCACATTCAGAGGGAGTATTGAGCAGGTTTATGTCAAAACCAAGGAAGGAGCACTGGACAGTAGTGAAGTTGGTTTTCAGGTATTCGCGTGGTACTATTGATTATGGTTTGTGCTACCAAGGAAGATCATGATTGGATAGAATGTTGGATATTCTTGGCTTTGTTGATGCAGACTGGGCTAGAGATTTGGATCAAAGAAGATCGACAAGTGGGTATGTGTTTAACCTATTTGGAGGTGCAGTGAGTTGGATGAGTACGAAACAATCTGTAGTGGCACTATCAACTATAGAGGCAGAACACATGGCAGCCACTCATGCAAGAAAGGAAGTAGTTTGGTTGCAGAGATTGTGTTCAAGTATGGGGTTAGTAAAGGGAGCTATAAGGATAGACTGTGACAGCCAAAGTGCAATTTTCTTGGCAAAGAACCCCGCATATCATTAAAAGACAAATCACATTGATGTTCAGTATCACTTTGTGAGGGATATGATAGAAGACAAAAAGGTGTTGTTGGTAAAGGTGGACACTTTGAAGAATACTGTAGATGCATTGACAAAATCTGTGAGCTCTGAGAAGTTCTCTTGGTGTAGAGAGACAACGGGCATTTCAGAGCTAGAAAAATGACTAAGCTCTCTTGTGGCCCCCTATGGAAAGAAAAAAACAACTGGGAGAATGTTGGGTTGTGTTATATTCTTTCCACGACCAGCCCACATAGTTAACCAGGGGGTTAGAGGGGGGTCGTAGCCCCTTTTCTTTGCGCCGATTGAGTAGCGGGGGGGGGCGAGGGGGTTCACAGGGGGTTTAAGGTGTACCTGTAACCCCACTTGATGGGGTCCGGGGCAGTGCCCTGGAAAATTTCGGTTTTGGACCCTATGTTAGGTTGTGCGGACCCACCTATGGTTTTTTGCATGATTTTCGCACATGTTTTTGGACGCGATGGTTTTCATTCCATGGTATTGGATGCGATGGTTTTTGGTCCATGGTATTGGATGCTTCAGCATGTATAAATATGTATTATAACATTGAAAGGAACATAATGAAAAATCAAGCTGGTAGTCCTGGTTTTGGGATCCAGGGGAAAATCTTTGTGTATATGTGTTTTATGTGTTATGCTCTTGCATTTTTTATTTTCTTTGTTTTAGAATTCTTACGCAGGTAATTTCTGTACGGGGTTAAAACCTACACTTTGGGAAAATACACCAACTCTTCGTTTCACGAAAGAGACAGGTGAGCAGAGGCTATTCTAGAGAGATTCCATTCAGATGTGTGTGGACCATTCTCGACATAATCTACAACCAAACAAAAGTATTATGTTATAATTGTTGATTACTATTCTCATAAATGCTGGATATTTTTCATGTAAAAAAAGGGTTAAACTTTCGCAAAGTTTTGTGAGTTTAAAGATTTGGTGGAGAAAGACTTGGGAAAGAAGGTTAAAGCTCTATGGAGTGACAATAGTGGTGAGTATGTATCAAACGAGTTTAAGAACTTCTGTTCAGCAGAATGGATTAAACGAGAGTAGACGACACACCATAACCCTCAGCAGAATGGGGTGGCCGAGAGGACGAACAAAATCATACTAGATGTAGCAAGGGTGATGCTGCCTAATCAGGGCCTATCAATAAACTTGTGGGTTGATGCATGCAACATAATGATTTATGTTCAGAACTGTAGCCCACATCAACTACTTGAGATGAAGACACCAGAGGAGGCTTATTCCGGTAAAAGGCAAGATGGTTGTCACTTCAATATTTTTAGGTCATCTGTATATTTCAATGTGACCAAATATGCATTGAAGAAGCTTGAGCCTACAAAAAAATTTAGGATATTTTTGGGGTACACTAGTACACCTCACAACTATCGGATGTACTTGCTGACCAACAAGATGATAGTGGTTCACAGGGATGTTAGATTTGATGAGGAGAAGGCCATTTGAGTTTCCCTTGAGAGGTAACTTGACCTATATGCAGATGAGGAATGTTTAGCTCCTAAGGTTGAGGAGCCTCAGATTGATGTGGAGTAGCCACATGGAGAGGATCCAGGAGTGGAGGCATCCACTCAAGCAGAGTCTTCCAAAGAGGGAAGAAAGTTGACCGAAGAGGGTGAAAATTTGTTGGATGATGGATGGGAGAATGTGGGAGAACCCACTTCTCTGCGCAGGGAGAGGAGGACACCTCAGAGGTACACCAGATACATGGCTCTTATGGGTGAATGTGTTGTGACATAGGCATATTCTTTTAAGGAAGCAGTGCAACAATTGGTTTCGGTTGATGCCATGGTGGAGGAGTATGACTCCATATTTCGTAACAGTGTTTGGGATTTGGTCCCGAGACCGAAGGACAAGTCAGTGGTGAGATCCCGTTGGCTCTATAAGGTAAAGAAAGCTACAAATGGTAGTGTGGAGAAGCATAAGGCTAGATTTGTTGCCCATGGATTTTCACAAGTAAATGGGATTGACTATGATGATACCTTTTCTCCTATTGCAAGGTACTCATCGATAAAATATATATTGTCACTATCAAGACAAATGGGTTGGAAGATATATCAGATGTATGTAAAGACAACCTTGCTTAATGGAATGATTGAGGAAGAGGTGTACATAGAGTAGCCTAAAGGTTTTGAGACCTTTGACCGTGAGTTGCATGTGTTCCGGCTCAAGAGAGTGTTGTATGGGATGAATCAAGAACTTTGTGTTTCGTACACTAGGATAGATAGCTACTTCACTAGGTTCGGCTTCAAGAAGAGTGAAGGGAATGCACACCTGTACCACATAGTGGTGGTAGGTAAATTGTTAATCATTGTACTTTATGTTGATGATCTCATACTGATAGATGAGGATCAACTAATAAAGTCTTGCAATGAGGACCTTACATGAGAGTTTGAGATAAGAGATATGGAGCTCATGCATTACTTTCTGGTCATGGAGATATGGAAGGGAGATGGGGAATTCTTTGTGTCTTAGGGAAATTATACCAACGAGAAACTCAGGAGATTCTGCATGTAGAGTAACAAACCCATGGAGACTCCTATAGTAGGTAACTGGAGGAAGGAGGTTGTTACTTCAGGGGAAGTGGTGGAAGCTACTATTTATAAGAATCTTGTGGGTTCACTCATGTAGTTGGTGAAAAAATGACTGAATATGTTGTATACAGTTAACTAGCTTAGTCAAGCGATGGTTAGGCCTACCAAGCTATATTGGAAGGTGGCAAAGCATATATTGAGATACCTCGGGGGAACTTCTCAGTATGGATTATGGTATAAACAGATAGAAGGAGTGAAGTTTCAAGGCTTCATCGATGTAGATTCGGTAGGGAGTACATTCGAGAGGAAGAGCACATCAGGAGGGATCTTTAGTATTATGTCAGCAACAGTTTCTTGGTAGAACAAGAAACAAAGATTGGTTGCATTCAGTTCGGCATAGGCAAAGTATATGGTTGTGATACAGGGGCCATGTGAGTCCAAATTGACAAGGAAGATCCTAGTTGTTTTGTTTGGTCAGCATATGGATCCAACGGTGAATTAATGTGATAATCAAAGTTGTCTCAATGAAGCGAACAAAGTTCCTTCTTAAGATTAATTACTCCAAAAGACTTGGAATATCAAATTATCCATTAAGGATATAAATATTATATTAAATATGTGAATAAGAATAAGAATGATGATGATTACAATGAGAACGAGAGGCTTGCTTATATACTAAGCAAGTGTCTCTTCATGAAGAGTCGTGTCTTATTAGACATGCCTCTTCAACCTAATTACTAGATTAACTAATTATTATTTATGTTTTATCTTTATTATTTATATTTATATTATTTATATATATTTTATTCGTTACATTGTCTTCTTCCTCAAAAAGCTTTGTCCTCAAAGCTTGTCGATGAAAAAGGCTTGATCTCTTTTTCTGCTTCGAAATTCTTTCTGTCTCAGAACAGTCAACTTCGTCGATACAAGCTGATATGATATTCTTAGTGATAAACAAAATTGTCGCACTGAGAAGGGATCAAACCATCCCAGATTAATCTTTTGTATAGTATTCTGATCACTGAAATTTTGTAACGACTTGTCAGCATAAGACAGAATTGATGTTACGTCACTATTATATGGAACATTAGTTTGTTGTTTCTGGTCTGAATGGTACCGATACGTAGCTTGGTTGATTGGTCTACTCTCGTGATTCGGATGTCGATATGGAGTTTTTAGATTTTCTTCTGGAAAAGATGTCGTTGAGTTGGTTATGGAACATTCACTTGGGATGTCCATTGTCTGAACTGCAACATCTACGTGTGTCGTTTCTTCAACTGACTTGTCTTCTTGAGTTGTCATATTCATTGGATCGGTATTTGTTGTTTTGTCATCAACTTGAATTCCTACATTTGATGCTTCCTTCTTGATAAGTTGTTGTACCTGGTTTTCTAACGACTTCTTATCCTTTTTAAGTTTCTTAATTTGCGATAGTAATTTTTTGCTATGGTTTTTAAATCGATAAACTTCTTCATTTTTGTCAACATTGATTTTGTCAATTTCTTTTTGCATATTTTGTAATACCTTTTTACCTTCTTGAGACATTACTTTTGAAATATCTGAGATATCTTCTGGTGTTACTGAATTTGGTTTTAGTGTAAAATCTTGGAGCGTTATTTTCTTCTTTTTGTAAGAAAATGTTAAAAACTTTTTTTTTGTATTTAGAAAGGAACCTAGAGTTTCCATCCATGGTGATCCCAAAAAAATGTCACTATCGTTAGAATATAAGGTTTTCACGGTGAATTGTGAGGTAAAAGTGTAATCTCCAATACTTAGTTGTAGATTGTTTATGTCATATTGTTTGCCAAAAGTATTTGTTTCAACTATATTTGATTCAGGAATCACCAATTGGTTATCACATTTAGGACTAACATAATTACTTCTTTCAGCAGGATAGATAGAGATTATGATGTCTCTTCCTGCGAGTGATCCTTTGATTTGAAATAGTGTGTAAACACAAGTACTATAGGTTTCAGGAAACCTTTCATTACTAATCTCCATTTTTGCCTTGATGTTTTTAGGTAAACAATATGTCAACTGGAGCTATTTTTATTATAAAATATCACTTATTTCTTCTATATATATTTTTCAAATATTCTCCTCTTCTTCTTCATTTTTTGTTCACTCTTTTAATAAAAAAAATTTATATAATAATAATTTCTTATATATATAATTATAAATTATATATATTATGTAATTTTAGTTTATATATATTATAAAATTATAATTATATAAAATTTATATATACTTTTTTTTTTGAGACCCGCTTTTCCTTTTATATGTAACTATATAAGACTTGTATAGTATCCCTTTTTATAATTATAATACTATTTTTTTTTCCTAAGAAAAATTGGATGAGACGTGACTCTTGGTTTCGGTCACAATCTTTATCTTTAGATTTGAACGATTAAAATTATTTAGATCACACCTTTTTTCTCCAATGTTATCAAAATATCTTTTACTTTTAAAATACCATGGGCTATTACCATGGGTTGTTTTTAAAACCTCCTATAAAAAGTATATTTACCTTTCACGTAAGTGCTTTCGTATTCTTGTTTTTTAACTTTTAAAATACCATGGGCTATTACCATGGGTTGTTTCTAAAACCTCTGTTAATGTTCTCCACATGTAAAATGTAAAACTTACTACTGGTTTCTAAAACCACAGGCAATTACCATTGGTTTCTAAAACACAGGCTTCTCCACGAATTTTTTTTAAAATATACTTGAAAAGATTCCCACTTATCTTTATTATGCACTTTTATGAATAATGTAAAACCCTTTATATATATATATATATATATATATATATATATATATTACTTTCCCCTTCTTCTTTTTTATATACCCTTCTTCTTTATTCTTTATTATTTATTTTTAAATAATGGCCAAAGACCTAAAAATTGGAGAATCTCCCAATATGTAGCGAAACGCTTCAATTATGACACCAACGAAGTTGATGATAAGTTGATAGCCAAAGGCCTGGTGATCAGCCAACGTGGCTCTGATACCACATGAAGTGAACAAAGTTCCTTCTTAAGATTAATTACTCCAAAAGACTTGGAATATCAAATTATCCATTAAGGATATAAATATTATATTAAATATGTGAATAAGAATAAGAATGATGATGATTACAATGAGAACGAGAGGCTTGCTTATATACTAAGCAAGTGTCTCTTCATGAAGAGTCATGTCTTATTAGACATGCCTCTTCAGCCTAATTACTAGCTTAACTAATTATTATTTATGATTTATCTTTATTATTTATATTTATATTATTTATATATATTTTATTCATTACACTCAAACTCTCTGAAAAATATTTTTTTCATGATCAGTCCAAGCATATTGATATTTGATATCATCATCTCAGAGATTGTGTATTGAGGTAGATTATGTTGTTAGAGTACATTCCCATGGAGGAGAAAGATGCTGACATTTTTGCAAATGAATTGTCAAGATGTAAATTGGAGATTCACAGAGACAGGATCGGGGTAGCTGATAATGGCAACAAGAAATTCCAATTTAATTTTTCATTGAATTAAATTGAGAATTAAAATCAAATTCTATCCTGATAGCAACTTGTAAATAGTTAATTAAGTTTAATTAACTTAATTAGCTTAGGAATTCCGAGTTGGAAGTCTTTTTGAGGTCATGTATATGTTCTCCCTAAGTTTTATGGGTCTAGTATGAGTTTAAATTGAGTTGGAAATTAGATCACTTAGTCCACTGAGTCAAGTTAAGTTAAATTAGTTCCAAATTGTTTGTGGAACTAATAGAAAGTTAACAGTCAGTTGGTGCACTAGTGCATCCACTAGTGATACTCCCATTAACTAAATATTCCCTTAGGAGAAACCCATGCATGTCGGTTCTAAGAAAGGCCTGGTTGGGACTAGAGTGCAGGGACAATGTACTATCAGTTGTATTATTTACTGGAGTGTAAATATCATGCATGCATCAGAGATTGATACTATGTTTGTATTGCTTAGTTTTTGGAAGCATGAATTCCCTTTAAATATGGGCTATTCATCCTAGGAATTATGCAAGGGATTAGGGGCTTGGGGAGCTGCAGAATTGGGTAAGTGTTGGCCAAGAGCTAGCTTGTGAGCTGAGAGAGTTGAGCATACTTGTGCAGAATTATTCTAGTGATAACAAGCTTTGTATCTTCACTCATATTTCTGATATATGCAATACATATAGTGGGGTTTTGAGCAGCAGGTTTCCCCATATACATCTTGTGTTATGTGTCATTGATTTATCTTCTTCTTGTTCATATTATTTTCAATCGATCTATTGGCTTCAGTTGGTTGAAAGTAGAAGTAGATTCTTGTCCTGTGCTTTAGTACATTGCATGAGCTTGTGAATTTATAGGATTTTCTACATTAAGGCCTTTTGATGATTTTGTAATTGTCTACTTAGATGAAATATTGATATTCAACAAATCTCGTGAAGAACATGTCAGGCATGTGAAACAAGTCTTGGATGTCTTGAAGAAGGAAAATTTGTCTTTAAAGATGTCTAAATGTGAGTTTGGAAATACCTCATTAGTTTATTTGGGACATATTGCTGGAGGGGGTTAATTGATGATAGATCCCTCAAAGTTCAAAGTCATTGTAGATTGGCCCAAGCCCAATAATGTAACTGATGTTAGAATATTTTTGGGAGCAACCCAATATTGGAGAAAGTTTATTTCTAATTTTTCTTCAATTCCAACTCCATTACATGCCTTGACAAGAATTAAGCATGGTTTTTAATCGGTAGGAAAGAAACAAAAGTCTTTTAATGCATTGAAGGAGAAAATAAGTATATATCCAATTCTTTCACTTCCTAATTTAAGACAACCATTTGAGATACAAACAGATGCAAGTGACTATACCATGGGAGAAATCTTGATACAACATGGTAAACCCATATTTTACCATTCTGAAACTTTTAATGGTGTGTTATTTAACTATCCTACATATGACAAGGAACTGTATGCATTGGTGCAAAGTGTGAAAAAGTGGAAACACTATTTGACTGGAAAATAAACTATCATTCACATTGATCATCAACCATTGTAATACTTGCAATCACAAACTAAGCTACAGCAAGCAAGGCACTTCAGATGGATGTGTTTCTTGCAACAATTCCACTTCGTGATAAGGTATAAGAAATCTATCTATAAGAAGGTTGCTCACATGCTTTCTAGACCAATTTTTAATGATTTAGTTATTCTTAAGATTAATTCTATCATGGATGAGAGATATGTTGAACAATATGATTTAGATGATGACTTTAAAGATGTATATGCAACTTTGTGTCAAGGAAACCAAGTAGAGGAATTGGATTACCATGTGCATAGTAAAATTTGTATCTATTATGAAACCAACTCACGAAAGATAGAAAAGATAGATCAATGCCTTAGAAACTAGTCTCTTCGAGGGGGAAACCTCCTTTACATTACACAGATGAACAATTCTTCGATGATTCAAATGACAAAGTCTCCTTTCTATATATAGGAGTCTAAGGGGTCACAATATAACCAAATCCATCCTAGCAATAATAATATAAGGGCACAAAAATAACAATAGTGGGCTTCTATGGGGCACAATAATAACAATATGGGGACAATAGGGGCACAAAAATAACAATAAGGGATACAATGACAATAGTAATGGGGAAATCACTAGTATTATAGGGACCTAACATGCCCCTCTCCTTCAAAAAAGTGTTGTCCTCAATGCTTTAGTAGTTTTGGATGCTTCTGTATAAAATTATCATCCTCCCATGCAGAATCTTCAATGGATAAGCTCTTCCACTTGATGAGAGACTCTGAAATTGATCGATTTCATAGCTGTCGAGTTCTTGTTTCTTTGACTTCTTCAGGTTCCAATATGATTTTTCCTTCCTCATCAAGTTCTAGAAACATAGTTTGAACTAGGAGCTTGTCACCTATAACCTTCTTTAAGCGTGAAACATGGAAAACTGGGTGCACTTGGGAAGCTGTAAGAAGCTCCAATTTGTATGTCATAGTACCTATATTTTGCAACACCTTGTACAAACCATAATACTTTAGTGATAATTTATTATCCTTCTTAGCTTGCTTGAGAGAAATTTGTTTATATGGTTGTAGTTGTAGGAATACCGAATCACCTACATCAAAACTTCTTTCACTGTGATGTTGATCTTCTACTATTTCATTCTATTTTGTGCCAAGGTGAGGTTATCCTTTAAGAGTTGGAGAACTTCTTGTTGATTCTCGGTGTGATCATCCACTCCTTGAACCTTAGAATTTTCTCTTAAATATGATGTGATGGATGGTGGATGATATCCATAAAGTTCCATCAATGGGGCTGTTGTGGGGAAAAATGCCTATGCAGGACGATCCTATCCACCTAAGGTGTGACAGTGCCTTAGCAACAAACAGATACAACTATTCTGGTTTCTTCCTTTATGAAATGTGAAAGAGGGGAGATCAATAGACTTACTGGTGTCTTCCGTTTGTCCCTCGATCTAGATCCTCTTCTCTTTGGGTGTTCACAGCTACTTTCCTCCTCGCTCGTCCAAGAGAACAGTTACTTGATTCCTGCGAGATCACAAGAGAACAGCTACTTGCGACAAGAGAACAGCTACTTGAGACAAGAGAAGAACACAACACAAAGGAAGATATTCATATTCATAAATGATTCAGGATTAGAAATAAATCAAATATACTAATGCAATCATACAAATACACCAGTATATAGGAGAAAACCAAGATAGCTTTATTGATAAATAACAAGGTTCAGGAAGAGATACAACCCAGAGGGCTCCAATCCAGCATCTCCTTCCCAGCAGAATGGAATTCCTATCTTCACCTCCCTTCAAAGCATTAAGCACCCAATGATTCCAGTCTCAAACCAACAACAATTCTTTGCAATAACAAAATTCCAGCCTCTAGATCTCATGGAGGAGAGATCTATATATAGATGTTTTTGGAGAGAGGATGAGTCAGCTTGAGATATGACTAGTGTCCTCTCCCTCTCTCAGTTCTTGAATCCACTTGGAGGTTCTTGCTTCCACTTGGAGATTTGGAACCTCTTACTCATCACCAGTCGAATTCCCTGAGGCAAGTGTCATTTTGGAAGCTTCCTGAGCACTGACACCTTGAGGAATGAGTCTGCCACATGTCCAAACTCGCTCAGCGCAGGTAGCTAGTGTTGGAGTTGACATTCAATGAAGGTAGACAGTGGAGCCACTGACATTCAGCGCAGATGGTCAATGGAGCAGTTGACATGATGCTGAATTGACTTGTTTTTGAGCAGTTTCAGGTGGAGAACTTCTGTGAATTGCTATGGTTTGTTGGCCTTGTTCCTCTAGGGGTAGGAACAACATGTTTAGGGACTTTGGATCCCTTAGATTAAGGACATTTCATGCTCAATGCTGCAAGGCACAAAAATGTCTATAACAGTTGCCCCCTAAAGTATGAGGCCGTTTATCGGGTGAAATGCTTTATCCAGGAGGGTCCGAAGTTCATCCATTTGCTGGGAGGAGACCTGTAATAAGATACAATACAATACATTATGATTCATACTACTTTGATGATCTAGCTGAGGCAGGCATTCCCATGCTCAGCTTTATAAATTCATTTTTGTACATAGAACAGATGATCGTCTGATGGTAGACTGATAATCTCGGTGAAATTATCATCCTTTGAGTAGGATGATCATCTGCTGCAATGATGTACATGTCAAATGTCTTTATCTTTCCTGAATATATATCGCAGCCCGAATGGATGAAACTAGATCCGGGGTCTTCAAACTCGTTCGATCTTCACTCTAAGTACAAGTCGATCCATGTGAGAATTGCGCTGAAGTCGAACATGGAAAGACATCGCTTGATTACTGGTCAATGAGGTAAACCATTAACAAGCGCGAGAGGAATCACCAATAATGATAATGACCCTCAAGGTACTGCAGTACAATTCACGTGGTGTGAATAAAGGACTTGGCGTCGAACACCACACAAAATCTTCTGGTCGAAGGTCATTGATGTATACTTGTCGCCGGAAGTGAGAAATTTGCCATTGAGGCATGCAAGCTTCAAAGTACTGAAGGGGTTGTTCCTAGATCAACTTCTTGGATAATGAGCTGATGTCGACAAGAAGCGATCCGTCAAAGGAGGGCCTTAATGAATCCCACATCAGTGACACGGAACGGAGCTAATGATTTTAATGGAGGTGAAAACGATCTGTGACATATGATTCAGGGTGGCGGTCATGAGTGGATGAAGGATAATGTATGGCAGTGGATGGGACCCGATTGACTCTTCCTGAACGACTTCTCTTGAACATATGGAGACACTGATGTGATGGATCGGTAGCATTACCCCAAATATGGATGGTATGGCGAGACCATGGTGATGTGACCGGTGAATGAAAACAACCCAACCCGATTGTGGTACGGAGGAAAAGTGTCATGTTCAAGAGCGACTTGCTACCATCAAAGTTCTCTTTAGTTTTCTCCCAATTTTCCCCAGTCATTGCTGATCAGTACCTCTTTATTTTTGTCAAGCTTGAGGAGGATAACATATGCTTGTTCTATAACCTGCCCTTCGGGCAAGCCCATCGCTATGTTTTAACGAGCCTAGCGATAGTGAAACTCGTTCTCGTCTAAAGACAAGTTTGTCACTATTTAGTGATTTTAACGAGTCTAACGACAAAGATAACTCGGTCCTTTTCATTTTTAGAGAGTCTGAAAAGATACATAAAGTTAACTCCAACATTCCTTTTTCGTCATCTAATCCCTTAAGTCCGAAAAAGTATAAAAAAATACAGAAGGGATGAGTTTTCGATAGTTTTAACGAGCCGAACTAAACAAGCGCTCGATCATTTTGTGCAATAATCCCTCAGGTCCAAAAAGGTTAAAATCTAGAGGAGGGATAGCACTTCCGGTCGCTTTAACGAGCTGGAAGGCCAAAACTCGGCAATCTTTTCATATTTTACGAGTCAGTTGAAAAGAGCTTAAAGAAGACTCGTCTTTCTAGGAACGAGTGATAAACAGGGTTAGCAGCTAATTCCAGGTACAGGTTGGAATTTTCCAATCACGGCAGTGTCACAAGGATGGCTAGGTGAAATCACTCTTCGCAGCTGTTCCTCAAAATGGGTAAACAATCATATGGAGGTGAACAATCGGCCAAATGAAAAGTGGAGGTGACGGTGCAAACACGACCAAGGCTTTTATGGTAGATGAGGTTACATACACAATGGTTATTTACCGGAATAGGTTCATTTTTTAACGAGCTTGAATGCGCCAAAACACTGCTCAAACTTATGTTTATTTTTTAACGAGCATGAACTATGCGCTAAAACTGCTCGGACTTATGTTTATTTTTTAATGAGCATGAACTATGTGCTAAAACTGCTCGGATCTTGCATTTATTTTTTAACGAGCATGAACTTTGTGCTAAAACTGCTCGTTTATATGGTCAAACTTTGATTTTTCACCATAACTAGCTTTTCTCTTTTCAAAGATAGTATTGTATTCTTCAATTGTTGCATCAAACTTAGTTAGAAATGAATAACATTTGCTTGAAAATGAGATTAAAACCCTAATATTTCGCTTTGAAATACGTAAAAAGCAATTAAAAAGTGTTTTTACCTCTCATTTTACCATTTCATTTGAACTTGGTTTGTTGGAGCTTTGGAGATGCCTCTTCCCCCTTGATTTTCACTGGCTGATTTCAGGAGATTCTGTGGACGATTCTCGGCGCCGTCAGGACCAGGTAGGAGCTAAACCCTAGCTCTTTCTTTTCATGGTTTCATTTTTCCATTCTGTGCCTGTTTCCTTGTCTTCCTGAGCACCTGGGGTTTCGCCAGGGCGCCCTGCCATCAACGCAGGTGGTCCACTCGAAACCTGCGTTGAATGTCAAGCTGCCTTAAGGCAGTCTGACATTCAACGCAGGTAGAACACTAGTTACCTGCGTTGGGCACAAAAACTGGTCTTCTTGCACAGTTTTTTGATGAAATTTTGCCAGTTTCCCATCAAATCCCGGAACTTACTCTTTCTCTTGTTTGTTTTGCAGGGATCTTTGAGCAAAATGTCCCTTACATGGCGAGAACGAGAACATGAAGAAGAGGACATGATTGCCCTCCATGATCCTGTCACGGTGAATGCACTGCGGAACTGTGACCTGCTGAAGTTTCTCCGTATCTCGAGCATGAGAGCACAGATCTCCTTACTGCAGTATATGCTTGATGCTTGGGATCCTATCAACCAAGTATTCTAGATTAGGGGGAAATCCATCCCCTTGACCATCGTAGACATTTACTTCTTGACTGGGTTGTCAAGGCGGGGTGCCCCTATTTCTTTGTCAGGTTCGGCCCGAGGGAATGACTCCGTGAGAGATTATGTCCGCCAGTATTGCAGGGAAGGTTCCCATCCGAGCAGAGATGGCAAGGTTGTTATCCGTGAGATTACTGACAGGTCTCTCAGGTCCATTCTGTATACTCTTGGTAGGATGGCCGGTAGTGCATCTCTTCACGTTGCCAACAGATCTTATGTGCAGCATGCCTTGGAGTGTCTCCAACCGAAAGTATTCAACTGGTGTGATGCAGTACTTGTTCAGATGAAAAGTCAATTGACCAAGGTAAAGGATGGGAAGCTGAAGAACTTTGGATTTGGTTCTATTTTGACTGCCTTCGCCTTGGAGAAAATACCACTGATGCAGCCTCAGTATATTGCACTCGACTTACCTTCTCCGACCGAGCCACACATGTAGAGATGGGTCGATCACATGTCTAGGCATGCTGGTCAACCTCAGATTACTTTCACTGATACCTTCTTCAAGTGGTTCGAGAGCCAGGAGATGGTCTATTCCGAGTATCCATATGTTGGCATGGATTTCCGAGGTGATCCGGATTTGGTGTTACCGGATGGCGAACAATGGGGCGCTATTGGTAAAATCTCTGACCATATCACTATTTACTGTTTTTATTCATAATGTTGTTGTGCTTCATTCTGTCAAGACTTTTAATCAAACTCTTGTGTGCATGCAGATGTTGGTCCTGTTCATCCAGCAGTTCGTCCGAGACCACCAGTCGCTGCCCCAGAAGGGGAGCTTGCTGGGAGGGTTATTCTTCGCGACCTTGATGTGGCCGAGACCCTTACAGCTGTGCAGGAGCAGGTTGAGAGCCTTACTCTCGGTATTCCGGATGTACGGATCGACGAGTTACCTTTACAGTTGCAGCGGCATACTACTGGTGTGCCTAGACGATGGACTCGTCTCTTGCGCATGATTGCACAGGCCGTGACGTGCTATCATGAGCATCACTAGGCTAGGGTGCCCCCTAGCACTTTTGAGTTTTTGGGTCATGCGACCAATTTTTGTCTTGGTTACAGAACATTATGTGTAAACGATAAACAACTTTTATATATATATTTTGATTTTCGAGGTTTATTCTGGTTGAGTTATATGATCCACTTGTACAACATTGATGATGCATTTCTTTTTATAAATGTCACAAATGTCTATCTAACACATAGTTTGCTAATGAGTCGGTTAATGTGTTTAAGTTCCTGGAAATATGTTGGTATTGAATTAAATGAAACTATCTTTCCAAAATCTTAACCCTTAGAAACATACGATAAATAGTTGGATTGCGGACATAATATATACCATTGAGTTGTAGTATCATGAGTTGTGAGTCTAGCCTGACGATTAGTCAGCGTATATCATGGGTGATGGCATCAGAGAGGAGTTCTATCAACGCGCTATACTCAGCGATATTATTCGTTGATTGCCCAATACACACACCTCTGAAACTCACTAACTTGCCGCTTGGATCAAAAATGGCCCAGGCCACGGAGGACAGGTTCCGCGAACTGCGACTCGCTCCGTCAGCATATCCCACACATGTCTCAGAAAGGTTCGACATCTGCAATGAATGTAAAAAGGTGGATTACTCGACCAAAACAAACACTTTAGCGAAAACAAAATATAACAAAAGCACACAGGTTACTATTTAGGGATAGTAACACTTGAGGTACAACCCATTGCGGGGTTGTGCCAGTGGAATTCCGTCATAATCCATTAACTCGTAGGCTCCTTTTGCTAACACTCGTTTAACAATATAGGGGCCCATCCATAAAGAATTAAATTTACCTGCTCCCAATTTGTCGGATTCTTGGTCGTAAAGCAAGACCAAGTCACCTTCTGAGAAGACACGGGGTTTGACATTTTTGTCGAACTACGCCTTGACTCGTTTCTTATGGGATTCGTTAGCCAAAGTGGCGTCACGACGGGTTTCATCCAATTGGATTAATTCCTAGAAACGTGCCTCTTCTTCTGAAGTTCCGGGGAGGAGATCAATTACGAGTTTAAGAGACGAAATTTCACACTGGACTGGTAAGACTACCTCCAGGCCATACACCAGTTGAAAAGGTGTGAACCCAGTCGCATTCTTTACCGATGTTCGGTAAGCCCACAAGGCTGAGTACAGGATTAGGTGCCACTTTCTTTTGTGAACCCCGATCATCCTTTGCAACATACGCTTCAGGACCTTGTTGATCGCTTCAACTTGTCCATTGGCTTGCGGATAATACGGGGTAGAGCTGTCGTGAGATAGCCCTAGCTTGGCAGCTAATTCAACCATCATGTGATTGCGAAAATGCGATCCATGATCTGTAACTATAGCTTGTGGTATGCCGAACCTGGCGACTACATGATTGAAAAAGAAAAGGGCAGTTGTTTCACCAGTGTTATCCAATGTAGGCATCGCCTCGACCCATTTGGTAAAATAGTCAACGGCGACTATAATATACCCATTCCCCCCGGTCGAGGTGGGGTTACATTGCATGAAATCGATGCCCCATTTGGCGAAAGGCCCAACAGCAACTATTGGCTGTAAAGGTGCGGGTGGTCTTCTGGTTTTGCTATCAAAAATTTGACAAGCATGGCAACTTCTGACTGCGATTATGCAATCTTTGAACATGGTTGGCCAGAAGTATCCTGCTCGTAAGATTTTTTGTGCTGTTGCATATCCAGATTGATGCCCTCCACACGCGCCTGAATGACACTCATTCAGGGCTTTTTCGGCCTCCTCATGGGTAAGGCACCTCCTCAGAACTGTATCGATACCACGACGGTAAAGCGTATCACCGACGATCATGTAGTCTTTAGCTTGGTATCGTATACATTTCTGTTCGGAGTGAGAGGTGTTAGGCCTGAAATTTTGGGTTTCGAGATAAATTATTATATCTCCATACACCTCATTGCTTGCAGATATCAGAAACAAACTCTCGTCCACGATTGATTCTTCAGATGTTTCATCGTTGGACGACGATGGGAGATCGCACAATAATTCTGCGAAAACTAGGGCTTTCTTTGATTTGGATTTTACGAATTCCAGATCAAACTCTTGAAGGATCGCTATCCATTTTGAATACTTGCCCCCCAGCAGCTGTCGCGACAGTATATAAGTCATGGGGTTGCAATCTGATAAAATGGTAGTTTTCCGAAAGAGGACATAATGTCGAAATCTTTGAATCGCTTGAACAGCTGCAAGCGCTAGTTTTTCCACATAAGAATATTTGCTTTCTGTATCATTCAAGTTTTTACTTAAATAATATATAGGATGCTCAATTCCATCTACTTCTTGAACTAAAACCATCGCAATGGTCGTATCCGCTGCAGCCAGATACAGGTTAAAATCTCTTTGATAGTCTGGGGCATACATTAATGATGCTCTTACTAGATAATCTTTCAGAGCGTCAAAGGAAGCTTGCGCTACCTGATCCCAGACAAAAGGTACATCCTTTTTCAAAAGACGAGTATAACCTTTAGCAAGTTCTGCGTAATTTGGAATGAACCTCCTCAGAAAGTTTGCTTTCCCTTGGAGTTTCTGAATCTGAAGCAAATTTGAAGGTGGAGGTAAATTAATGATTGCCTGAACCTTGCAAGGGTCGAGACGAATCCCATCCTTGGAGACTACAAAGTTAAGTAAACGACCAGAACCGACGCAAAACACACATTTTTGTGGATTGAGTCTTATTTTGTAGTGTCGGCAACGTAGAAATATCGCTCTTAGATGCTGCGGATGATCAGTCCGCCTTTGCGAATGAGCCGGAAGGTCGTCGAGATATGGTTGAACGATGTTCTTGATGTCATCGAAGGCATAATTCATTGCCCTCTGAAACGTCGCCCCTGCGTTCTTTAAACCAAAGGGTAATTTTTTATAAGCGAATGTGCCCCACGGACAAATAAATGTAGTCTTTGACTGGTCCTGTGGGCGGATATATATTTGATTATACCCAGAAAATTCATCCATAAATGAAAAGATTTCACATCCGGCGCATTCATCAATTATCTGGTCGATGAAGGGTGTAGGGTAGTTGTCCTTCGGACAAGCTTGGTTTACATCCCTATAGTAGACACACACTCTAATCGTCCCTTGTTTCTTCATAACAGGGACAATATTCGATACCCAATCGGTTAGAGGAACCGGGTAGATGAAACCAGCATGGAGAAGCTTTTCAACTTCTGCCTTACTGGCAGCGGCTTTCTTGGGGTGCACCTGCCGAAGCCGTTGTCTTACTGGTTTGACATCAGGATACATCTTAATTTCATGTTCAACGATACTCGAGTCAATGCCTGGCATTTCATCATATGACCAAGCAAAGACATCTCTGAATTCGTGAAAAAGAGCATTATATATTTCCAGTTCTGAAAGGGAACAACCTTTGCCGACATAAATATTCTCTACAACATTTGGTTTAGTCGAGATATTTATGGCTATAGTCTCTTCAATATTGGATAAGTTTCGCTCGGAATCGACCGTGTTTTCAGTATTTGATAGGAATTCAAAAACTGAAGGGCGATAAAGGTCATGTTGAGTATCTTCTTCATATTCTGGAAGAAGGGAATGATGGTGGTGATCATTCCATGGTGCCCCCTCAATCAACATTGATTGTAAGATTCCTTCGTCAGTCCCATGCACTTTCGACCAAGGATATAATGAGGTACCATATTCTCTAGACCTATCTACCCAAACGCTTGACGAGCGTTGACTCGGGTTCGCCTCCCATGCCTGGAACATTGATTGCTACAATATTTCTATTGGGCTTGGGGGCAAAACCATGGCATGATCCATGTCGATATCTTCTTCTGCGACCTTCGTGGAAGATATCATGTTGCAGGTTGCTACCAACGCTATATTTCCTATGTAGATAGGAGGTGGAAGCGTGAAAGTTCCCATCAATGTGGGGTCTTTCAGTAGACCTACTCCGATATCTTGAAGCGAATGGTTGCTTTCATGGATCATGGGAATGCTTCCTGTAACTTGTGAACCATTAAGGAGGAAGTTCTGTTGGTCGACGACCGTAATCCCTCCTTGAAAAGGGAATGTGATCTTCCTAAAATAAGTCGACACGATAGCTGCCATGGCATATATCCATGGTCTTCCCAGTAGGATGTTGTAGTCAAGATTCCCCTCGATGACTTCAACATCTATTTCCGCTGTTTTTCCCCCTAGCTCAACCTTCAAGTTATTTAGGATTCCGTACGGGGTGTACATCCTTCCGTCGAATGCTTTTAATGTCGTCGAAGATCACGACAAGGTTGGAGATCTTAGAGTTTTCCAGCAACTCATCGACATGATACATGTAGATGCCCCCTCATCAATAATTGTTCGGTGAACAGTTTTGTTGAGGGCTTTCACTTGAATAAGGAAAGCTAGTTGAGCTGGTAACTGAGGATCGTATCCTTTGTGGTCAAAGGATACAAGATTGGAATCCTTAGGATCAACCCCACCAATAGCTGATAACAACGCCTGCCTTTGGGATGGGAAATTTTGTAGTACCTCAAGAGTCGACATAGCGGATGGCGATTGCGCCAAATCTTCCACTATGTTATAATGCTGCACCGCTCTGGCGCGAGGATTAAATGTCGACTTGTGTACTACTCCCTTTGGCGGTTTTATTGTTAATTCAGGAATGATGGGTGGTACAACTTCTGTCGAAGTTGTTGTCGAACTACTTGGTTGATCTTTACCTTTGTCGTTCGACAGTGGAGGATTCCCGTAATCTTTGTTCCTTGTCGAAATCAAAGCATCATTTTGTTGCTTGGAGATCGATAACATTAGCACTTGTGACAGGAAAGCATTTCCATTTTCAACCAGATTTTGACCTTGATTGGGAAACGGATCAGTTAACACAGCTGAGGTTTTAGGACCCTTAAAGAATCTTTTAATCTCAGCTTTGTACGGACATTCTCCTGTCCGATGATCCTCATCACATATCTGACATGGATATTTTTGTTTCCCTTTCCTAGGAGGGTTTGAAGAAGTTTTTTCAGGGGATGACTCACCCTGTTTCTTCTTCTTCCCTTTGTTTTGCTTCTTCTTGCTTCCTGGTTGATTGGTTTCTCTGCCTTTATCTCCTGATACGGCATTTACTTCTGAAGCAAGAATTTCTTCTTTTTTATTTTGATCCGAAGTCTTACGGGCTTTCTTAGACGAAGCCTTTGTCGACTTTGTGTTTGCCGTGCCAATCACACCGTCGCCGGCATGAGAGTCACTATTTGATTTAGGAGGAGGTGGAATTGAGAATTCTGGTCTAGGGGCATCAGGTATTTTGTCGTAGAGCGTGCCAGACTGAGTGTATACTAAGTCTAGATATTGTGCACGAGCAATAACTTGCTCCTCCGTTACGACTCCCCCCTTGGCCACATCTTCCGTTATAGCAGGAAGTAACGACTTTATAAACCATTCAGCTAGTAGTTGATCAGGAACGTAAGTCTTTACCATCCTGCGACGACGACGCCGCTCATGTATATGATCGGATATATGGGTGGCTGTCGTCTGCTTGAAGTTGGTTAAGATTTCCGTTCCGGTTTCATACCTTATCGGTAATTGAAATTGGGTTAAGAAAGTCGTGGCTAGGGAACTGAAATTGTCAAAAGAGGCTCTAGGTAATTCAATATACCATTTACCCGCTGGACCTATCAATGTCCTCTGAAAAAGGCGAAGCCTTATCGAATCATCGTTTAGGGTGTTCGACGAACACCACAGATGAAATGTCATCACGTGATTCGACAGGTCTTCACCTGGGTTTCCATTGAATTTAGGAATGTCCGATGGAAGTTTGTGAGGAATCGACGGCCACCAACGGGCGTACGCAATTGGATCGTTCCTTAATCGGTGTAAGTCCGGTAATTCTAAAGTTGCCACGAATGGTAACTGTTGATTCAGGTTAGGTGAGGCGTACCCAGGGTATGATGGAATCGCCTGAACAGTAGGTCTTTGCATACCAGCATAATGTAATTGATGTTGGTATGACTGATACGGTTAGTGGACTTGACCACTGTAAAGCGGTTGGTTTTGGCCATTTTGAATATACGGTTGTCCACTGTTCGCAAAGATCTGCTGCTCAGAACCTTGGTACACTTGCTGGAATTGTGGTTGTTGGTATTGCACCAGCCATGGTTGTGAAGCCATGTTTTGCTGCGCTATACTAACCGTAGGACCAAGATGTGGGGTAATTGTACCCGTTTGGACCTGTGTCGCCCCACCAGTTGGCGATTGTGGTTGTGTCACAGGGTCAAGGGGCTGTTGCATTACAACCTGAGAAATCTGAGGTTGACATACAACAGGCATCGTTTGAACTTGTGACACTGTTACAATAGCTGGTGTTGTCGGGATGTTCGACATAGGTACACATTGTTGCATAGAATACACAACTCTTGGTTGTTGGGGTAGCATAGGTACCCAACCACTTGTCGTAACTCCAGTATAACCTGAATACTGTTGAGAACTGCCGTATGGATATCCTCCCGGAGGGGGTAATGAAAGGGCATACTGCCCCCCATACGGTAGCAATTCGGAACTCAAGGGGATTGTTTGCCCTTGGGGACTGGATGGCCCAAATTGACCTCCATAGGGATCAACTTGTCGAGTCTCAATATAAGAGTTACCGGATATTATTTCGGAGGAACAAACTGGAACAGACCACACTATCGAAATAGTCCCTGGGTGGACTCCTTCTAGCGGTTGTGAGCTAGTTGGGACAGATGGTACGCCGGAAAACATTGTCGGAGTGACGGTAGGTGGTTCTGCTGTCGCTGTGTCGTTCGACACAGTCCTAGATGTTGACGGTTGCTCAGACATTTTGAGTCTATCCAATAGATTGCCTAATGATTCTACAGGAACTTCCACTGGTGATAGACTAACTTCTGATGTAGAAGGAAATAGAGTGACCCCTACTCCAAAATGGGTTGGAGTACTTGCTTGCGGATCCTCTACAATTTCCTCTATCGCAATCAAACCAGGTGGAAGAGGAAGACCGTCAGGTCCGTAAAATATTTCTGGTGCCGAAGAAGGGGTTGTTTCGACAGCGACAGTTGTTTGAGGAACAAGACTCTCTGGACCGGTTACAGATGGAACTGGTTCAGTAACGCAAGTATTTGTTCTCAGACTAGGATCACTACTACTGTCCCTCTGTGGCTGTTGAACTTCTTCAATAGAGGCAGGGTTTCCAGAAATGTTTGGAGTAACCGGAATCTCAGATGTTGTCGGAACACTTGTTCTAACTTTGATAGGAGATTTCGAACCGGTTAAACGAGTTCGCTTTGTCCGTACTGTTTTCGATTCCGGAGACAAAGACGGTTGACTCGCAAGCCTCCGCGAACGACGGGGTTTGAATTGACTTTCTTCCACGATTGCGGATTACTCGATCAACTAAAATACAAAAGGGGAAAATGTTTCCGAATTGAATGAATTTTATTAGACGCTTTAGACACAACTTGCTTTTTCACTTTTAAAGAGTCGAGAAAAAGCTAAAGATGACTCTAGTCTCCTTCGATGTTTTAACGAGCCCGAAGTGACAAATGCTCGGATGGACTTTTTCTGTTATAGAGTCTGAAAAAGGCCAAAAGAAACTGCTCTGGAGTTCTAGGCAGAGGGTGTGCCAAACTTTTCGCAAAACCGCAGAATACTTTTTAAGGTACGGGCGGTCGATCTTCGTGAATGTTGTGTTCACTGCATTGCGATCAGTAGGGCGGCCGACACGGTTTCCTAAGGATAAAGGATATATGCCTAGAGGGGTCTCCCAATATATACACGACGGTACGTGGGAGAACAATCCGTACTAGCGCTATCGTCCCTCAGGAGGAATCACCCACCTTCCA
This sequence comes from Pinus tabuliformis, assembly GCA_031772625.1. Classification (NCBI taxonomy): domain Eukaryota; kingdom Viridiplantae; phylum Streptophyta; class Pinopsida; order Pinales; family Pinaceae; genus Pinus; species Pinus tabuliformis. Next base: position 1,194,458,234 of record CM062807.1, on the reverse strand, counting down.
CGAGATCGACAGTCACTAGGCTTAACGACGCTGGAACATGTCTCTAGCCTAGACCTCTATGTTGTGCGTTATGTTGCAAAGCGTTGTTAGGTTCATTCAGTTTATTTTAAGTTGATCTTTTTAGAAGTTTGCCTTTCAGGATCACCATGAGATGTATGGTACAATTCCTAAATGCAGTCTAAGATGATAAGCAAGCTTTATAATCTTTTCAACTTTGAAAATCCTAGCTACTAAGGGCAAAGAAAGACACCATCTTTTCTCAAAGAGCAATCAGCACACTCTAATGCACTCTTTCCTAAGTCAAGCATGCAAACTTATCAAAATGCAAATGCACAATGCAGGTGTTTGTTTTCCGCTTTCTTAGTATTGATGCCTACAAAGAAAGCTTTTTGTACAACTTTGAATTCGCTTTTAAATGACAGATACAAACAAGTTTACTTTTTTCGAAATCAACAAGGGTAGAAGAGATTACAATACTTTGCGATTTTCGAAATGAATACTTGTTTCGACACTTAAAAGAGACAAACTCAAACCAATAAGCAAAAGCAAATGTATAATCAACTGCAAACAACCAATGAACTCTCTCCTAAGATCACAGTCAATCAGATCTGAATCAAGGGCTACAGGATGACTATTTCACTCATGCAAAGGAAAACTGTAAATGGCGCCACAAACACATAAAAACACTCACAGTCTTTTTGTACAAAAGGAGGCGAAAGTCAAGCAATGAAAAGGAGTTATCAGACTGGTACCTGTGCTGGTTAAAGGCTGCAAAAACAGAGATCAAAACAGGGCAACAGACAGCAGAGAACCCCAGCTGCACAAGGCCAAACTAGTTCAGCGCAACCTCAACACTGAGGATTCGACATTCAGTGCAGGTAGCCTTCACGGGACCTGCGTTGAAATGCAGACTGCCTTCAAAGCAGTTGCGCTGAAGGAGAAACTCTCGTTTCTCCTGGGTTCTGGGTCACAAATTGCTCAAAAATCAATAGTTTCAGGCCAAATCAGAAACACAAGCAAGGTATAATCAAAGGGATGCTTTGAGAGGGTACTAAGATCTATCACAAAGGATCATCAAGTCATTTGTGAGTCCATTGTTCAGATCATAGACAAAATCCAGTGAAGGATCAAGGCAGCAACAGTCTACTTTGCAGAAGCAGTTCGATTGTTGTTGTTGAGTCTATGAAACAAACAATGATGTAAACACAAATAAAATGACTAAAACAAATCTCCCCAGTAGAGTCGCCAATTTGTTGTGGGGAAAAATGCCTATGCAGGACAATCCTATCCACCTAAGGTGTGACAGTGCCTTAGCAACAAACAGATACAGCTATTCTGGTTTCTTCCTTTATGAAATGTGAAAGAGGGGAGATCAATAGACTTACCGGTGTCTTCCGTTTTTCCCTCGATCGAGATCCTCTTCTCTTTGGGTTTTCACAGCTACTTGCCTCCTCGCTCATCCAAGAGAACAGCTACTTGATTCTTGCGAGATCACAAGAGAACAGCTACTTGCGACAAGAGAACAGCTACTTGAGACAAGAGAAGAACACAACACAAAGGCAGATATTCATATTCATAAATGATTCAGGATTAGAAATAAATCAAATATACTAATGCAATCATACAAATACACCAGTATATAGGAGAAAACCAAGATAGCTTTATTGATACATAACAAGGTTCAGGAAGAGATACAACCCAGAGGGCTCCAATCCAGCATCTCCTTCCCAGCAGAATGGAATTCCTATCTTCACCTCCCTTCAAAGCATTAAGCACCCAATGATTCCAGTCTCAAACCAACAACAATTCTTTGCAATAACAAAATTCCAGCCTCTAGATCTCATGGAGGAGAGATCTATATATAGATGTTTTTGGAGAGAGGATGAGTCAGCTTGAGATCTGACTAGTGTCCTCTCCCTCTCTTAGTTCTTGAATCCACTTGGAGGTTCTTGCTTCCACTTGGAGATTTGGAACCTCTTACTCATCACCAGTCGAATTCCCTGAGGCAAGTGTCATTTTGGAAGCTTCCTGAGCACTGACACCTTGAGGAATGAGTCTACCACATGTCCAAACTCGCTCATTGCAGGTAGCTAGTGTTGGAGTTGACATTCAACGCAGGTAGACAGTGGAGCCACTGACATTCAGCGCAGATGGTCAATGGAGCAGTTGACATGATCTTGAATTGACTTGTTTTTGTGCAGTTTCAGGTGGAGAACTTCTATGAATTGTTGTGGTTTGTTGGCCTTGTTCCTCTAGGGGTAGGAACAACATGTTTAGGGACTTTGGATCCCTTAGATTAAGGAGATTTCATGCTCAATGCTGCAAGGCACAAAAATGTCTATAACAGGGGCCATTTTTGTTGCAGTATGGAAGGAAGTGTTATACCACTATTCAGCCAGAGGCAACCATTTCACCCATTGTGTTTGTTTATCAGATACAAAGAAACGAAGATATCATTCCAAAGATTTGTTTACTATCTCAATTTGCCCATCAGATTGAGGATGATAAGATAAGTTATGAGCTAACTAAGTACCAAGACAATAAAATAATTTTGTCTAAAAATTTCCAGTGAAAAAGAGATCTCTTTCGCTTACAATAATCTTTGGGTTTCCATGTATCTTTTGAATTGTTTCCATAAATGTAGTAGAAACTGTACTCACTTTAAATGGATGAGATAATGCAAAAATGTGTACATACTTGGTAAGTATGTCAACTACCACCATGATAACACTCTTTCCTTTGGACTTGGGTAAACCTGTGATAAAATCCATTGAAACCCCCTCCCAATGTTGGCTTGGAATGGATAAAGGTTGTAGTAGACCTGGGGTCTTAATTGTTTCAACTTTATTTTGTTGGAAAACCAAACATTTCACCAAAAACTTTTGAATATCCGATTTAAGGCCATCCCCAAAAAATTCCTTCTTAACTGTTAAAATTGGAAACTAGGGCCAAACTCCATGTGGGTTAGCTTATTTATGGAAGCTGATATTTTTATTGGATCCCTCTTATCGAGAGGTGTAGGATTGATCTAAAGATCATCCAATTCTGATAAGTATTTATGGAGATATTAATTTATTTTGATTATGGAATTATTGTCAAGTCAGCCAACATCTTATGTAGGCTCGAAAGCCCAATAGTCATGTCTATTCATCATTTACGTTTTAGTATAAATAAGAGAGGACTTGAAGTCATTTGGGACACACTCTTCATGCAATCTCCTCTCCACGTCTTAGGTTTTTGGAGAAGGAGAACGCAGACCTAGTATGATGCCCTAGCTACAGATGATGCCCTAATTCATTGCCAAGGAGAGGCCTAATACGAAGGTCATTGATGACACTAATATGGATATCAGGGAGGAAGTATTCTTATACGCAAATCTTGGAGACCTTATACGGTACATATACGCTACTCATTGTGGATGATATATGATGTTCATAGTGACAACATGTGGATGTTAACGCTGGGTTAATGCATTCATATATGATATACGCAGTCAGCGTGTGGATGTTAACGCTGGGTTCACATAGTGATATATGATATACGCAGTCAATGAGTGGATGTTAACTACACAGTAAACGTGTGGGTTATACGTTGTAAAATTCATGCAGTCATATATGATATGAGACATAGTTAACGTGTGTATGTGATACGTTGTTATACACTTTCATATTCACGCAATCATATATGATATGAGACACGCAGTCAACATGATGCCCTAATCACTGTCAAAGTGAGGTAGCCGCAGACCATACGTGAAGGACTCATAGACTCCTGTGTGTATCCTATAATGAAGAAAGCCGGATGTATGTGATTTGGGCACATCTAGTCCTGATGTGCTAAGATCACAACAACTATAAACATTGAACAATGATCTCAATTTCAATTGGATAAAGAAGATCTTAGTGACATACAGTATCCTTGAAGTATTAGATGATGTTTCTATGTGCAGTAGTGATCACCTCTGAAGAAGGTAAGAGACAAGGATCATAATCTTATAGTATAGTAAGATGCAATTATGATATCAAGGTTCAAATATCATCTTAGCCTCTAGGAACAGTCATGGTGTGTAATCATTCATCAAAGCAGAGATGAATCATGAGCATGGACAACATAATGATGTATGGACAACATCATGATGAATGAGATCATAAGCATGAGAAGAATAATGAAGCATGATGTAGATCATGGGCAGCATGATGTATGGGCGGCATAGTGATCATGGAAAACATGATATATGAGTGGCATGATGCATGAAGCATGGGCAACTTGATGATGAATGAGATCATGGAAATAAAGGGCATCATGAGATCCTGGTCATGGGCAGTATGATGATACTCATGATTAGTGCAACATGTTGCAGTATGCAGTGGTGCAACAAGTGGACCAGATGCAGTACTATGATAGGTGAAGCCATCACCATGGAGAATCTGTTGAAGCGGAATGTCTTCAACTGATCTCATCGTTATACAAAATTATCTATGCTAGATCTAGATAAGTCAAAGTGTTGACTTCTGTTGTAATTGTATTATCTCTCTCTCTCACTTTCTCTACTAAACTTTGAAGAACATAAAAGAATAATTGATCAAGGGTTTCCCCACATTGTGGGGTTTGTCCCTGGCTAGCACCACATCCTGTGTCCTCTTGTCTTGGCTTGTCTTCTATGATTTATATTTATGTTCTATCTGTAGTTTACTTTAATTTTGATGTGATTGCTAATCTGGAAAAGATTCTGTGAAAATTAAATAAATTTCTCTAGCATAGAACGCACCTAAACTTAACATGGAATCAGAGCATAGGTGAAGACAATTCCCAAGCAAGAGTGAAGGAGCAATCACCAAAGACAGTTGGGACAAGACAAAAGGATCAATGGGTTCCTCATAATTCACCCAAGGTGAAGTCGAAGCAGAGAATGTTATCAAAATGGCACAGCGGAAGTTTGTGATGGCCCACCTTAAGATCACTTCATTGGGAAGCTCAGATCTAAGGGTGGAAGGAAATGCGAATGCCTTGGTTGCAATAAGTTTGGCTGTTATGCGAAGGAGTGTCCGAATGGCAGAGACACATCTCTTGATGAAGATAAAAATCATTCCTGGGACATCTTCAATGATCAAAGGAATGACTAGTAATGTAGGTCATCAAGGAAATGGTTGACTCATCAAAGAAAGCAAGGAACCCCAGAATCCCTTTTATGTACCTGATCACAAGAAGAACCTGGTATCCATCTCGGAAATGGAAGTCAAAGGTTTTAGGGTGGCACTCATCGATGGGAAGGTACATGTTTGAAAATAGATCTTTTAAAGATGTTTTTGAGTTCAGGATTGTATCATGTCCACTGCGGACCATGTCAATTGATTCAGCATCGGAGGTCTATGAGTCAGATGGTGACTAGGATGCCTGAATTAAAAAAGAGCATGAAGGTACATGTCTGAGATGTACCAGAGGAAAGTCTTATAAGGGGACCATTTCCCTCATGCCACAGGTCCACAGGTTTGGAAAAACCCATGGAGTTTGAGATTCATGATCAGGAATCTCATGTATGCAAGTGGTAGATAGCCCTCTATGGCTTGAAGCAAAACACCCCCAGGCATAGTATGAGAGGATCAATAGCTGTCTGATGAAATTGAGATTCACTAGGAGTGAAATCGATCCACACCACTACTCAAAGGTTGTGGATGATAGATCTCTCATACCAGCACCTATGTCTGACAGGTGCAGACCCTCTCATTTGGAGAAGACAGAGGGAGTTGGATTCCGAATGTGGAAAGATAAACTACAAGCCTGTGACTACCTTGAGGATCTTAACTTTCAAGAAGTTATATGGTAGTGATGTTGGACGAGATTTGGGAAATAAACTCACTCACGTTGATGTTCTAGGAGAACCTCTGTCCGGACATATGTGTTGCAGTTAGCATGGTGAGCTCATAGTTGGTTGAGCCTCACTAGATTGGTGCCAAGAATATTTTGAGATATCTTTGGGGCACAATCTCTCATGAAATGAGATACACTACCGGAAATATGAAAATTGCATGATTATTCGAATGTAGACTGGTCAGTGAGTGCACATGATGAATACCACTGTGATTCTCTGTGAAAACTAAAGGTGGGATTCGATTATTGAGGAATCCTGTATCATCAGATAATACCTTATCTTGGATATGGTAATTCGATGAGCAAGGAGGCTCCATCGCATTAAGATGATGTACAAGGGTCCTGCATGTTGCATACATTGAGCTCTGGGAGCTCTGGTGGCTTGCGGTTCTTATTGGAGCAACATACAACCACAGGGTGACTCACCCTCCCCTGATGATGTGCACTGGGGCAAGATGATTCGCTCTCTTGTGGGACAATATGATTCGCTCTCCTATGGAAAAGATGATTCCTCTCTTGTGAAACAATATGACTCACTCTCTTGTGGGATAAGATGATTCGCTCTCTTGTGGGACAGGATGATTTGCTCTCTTGTGTAGCAGGATGATTAGTTCTCGTGTGAGGTTTGGATGATGTGTTCTCCATGATGATTATGTAGCATGATGATTAGTTCTCCTGTGAGGTCGAGATGATGTGTTCTGCATGACGATTATGTAGCAGGATGATTAGTTCTCTTGTGAGGTCTGGATGATGTGTTCTCCGTGATGATTATGTAGTAGGATGATTAGTTCTCCTGTGAGGTCTGGATGATGTGTTCTCCATGATGATTATGTATAAGGATGATTAGTTCTCCTATGAGGTCTGGATGATGTGTTCTCCATGACGATTATGTAGCAGAATGATTAGCTCTCCTGTGAAGCCTGGATGATGTGTTATCAATGGCGATTGTGTAGCATAATGATTAGTTCTCCTGTGAGGACATGATTGATTAAGTTCTCCTGTCAAGGCATCCTACCCATGCAGTCTAGGTCTCATGGGAAGTACCTCTCATATGATCAATGAGCAGGGAAATGAAGATAGGGACCATAGTAGTACCGATGGATGTATTGTTGTATCTACCGTACTCCCTATGTTAAGATGACCTTCATTGATATGGGATTAATGATACTGATCTGGGACCAGTGGTAGGAGTTGTACCTACTATGATGCTGACTTCGGGTCAGTTGAGACTGGTCTGGGACTAGTCGTACATACTCTGAGACTGACTTCGGGTCAGTGTAGGACTAGTCTGGGACTAGTGAGAGTGGTACATACTATGACGTTGAATTCAGGTCAGTTGAGACTAGTCTGGGAACAGTGGTACACACTCTGAGACTGATGATACTAGTCTGGGACCAATGGTAGGAGTTGTACCTACTATGACACTGACTTTGGGTCAGTTGAGACTGGTCTGGGACCAGCGGTACATACTCTGAGACTGACTTCGGGTCAGTGTATGACTGGTCTGGGACCAGTGAGAGTGGTACATACTATGACGCTGACTTCGGGTTGGTTGACATTGGTCTGGGACTAGTGGTACACACTCTGAGACTAATGATACTGGTCTCGTGTTGAGAATGCAACAAGATGATGGAGCTTAGTGGAAAGGAGTCGCCTTCACTAAGTGGGCCCGTAGGAAAATTATGGCGCAAACAATATTTTTGGATCACAGCAGGAGTGATCACAGCAAGAGTGATGACAGCAGGAGTGATCACAGTAGGAGTGATCAGAGTCTATTTTTAGACTGCTAGTCAAAAATAGAAAAGGCAAATATTATTGTCTCATAATAATATTTAGACTATAAACTTTATGTTATCCTCTTGGAGCACTTCAGTTTGAGCTACAGATGTGGCACATGCAGCTGTCAGAAGGAAATACACTTTCTTTATGAGTCAGTTGAGCTATTGCATGCAGGATATCAGTTAGAACTCATGTGGTTGAGTTCTGTGGAGTTGGATGTGGAGTTAATGGAGTTGTGTTCAGTTTGACTTAGTTGAACTAGTTGTATTTAGTCTAACTGATCAATAGACTAAGTGATGAGTTGTGTGAATTAGTTATTAATTAATTCACTAATTATTAACTCATAATGTAATTGAAGAATACATCAGTTAACTCAGTGCATGTAAAATTCAGTGGAGACAAGTGTTAGAGGTTGAGATTGCTATCAGTTGTGACTATAGTTGTGCATGAGACTTTGCACAAGCAATGTATTGAGTATGCCCATGAGAATTCCTAGTAATATAGCCTGTGCTCACGTTTTTTTTCCGGGGAAAATAGAGTTCGTAATTTCTATTAAGAGGTATAATAGAGATTACATGATGTTGATGCCAATGCATATGCAGTAGCGTGGTATTACCACTGTTCAGAAAGTTACATAAAATTTGTCCCGTAGGTGTCTCTATGGATACGATGGGGCTGTATCCATTACAAAATTTAACAGTATTACATAAAAGTTCTATAATATGAAAAAAAGAGGTGTATATACCTCTGGGCAATTACTAAACAAAATATCGTCTATCAGAGCCATGACGTTATATACAGAAAATAGACAAGTGTATCAAAAATTTTCAGAAGGGGAGGTTGTCCCCTTGTTGTAGACCATCAATGTAGGGGCGGTGGTAGAACCTGTGCACCCCATCTGGACTCTATTCTTCGATCATCCAATCGCCTAGAGGCCGATCCGCCGCTTCTTTCGAGAGCCGGTCAGCAGTTGTATTTCTTTCCCTGTAAATATGAGAAACAGTGATCCGGTCAAAATGTGTTTTGAAAAAAACAATTTCTTCCAAGATATGTTTCAAAGAGTATGTATGACAGATGGATGTATTGTTTGCCCAATCAATCACTATCTTAGAGTCACCAAAAATTTGAACTTGTCGGCAATTTTTAGATAGTGCAAAATAAAGAAGATGTCTCAGTGTGATAAGCTCAGCATGATTGTTGGTACCCAGACCAAGACCCAGTCTCAGGTGGAAAAAATTTGTATCTGTGAAGTGAAATAGAATACCCCCTCCACACCCTTGAGCTGATGCGGCCCCATCGAAATAGGCCCAAGGAATATCCCTATTTATAATTTCGGGAATGATATGCCTGGGAGAATTAGTTTTATTATCAAATGGAATTTCTGTGTAGGCTGCGCAGATGGAAGGCGGAAGAATCTGCCAGTTACACCTGCCTTCCGCAAAAATGATGTCGTTGCGCTTGTACCAAATGTACATGGACACCACTAACGGTAGATTTCTTGCCTTTTCCGAAGTCACAGCAGTCCACCAATGTGTCCAAGCTGTGGGAATATCATCAGCATGCCAGTTGGTGGTGATGTTAAGGGCATGTTTAACCTGCTGCCAGATTTCAATAGTGACTTCGCAGGTGAGGAATAGATGAGATGAAGATTCCTCCGCCTTGTTGCAGAGTACACACCAGGTAGGTCCAGCAAAAGCTCTTCTTTTGAGATTTTCTCCTGTTGGTATTTTATTCGCCAAAATGCTCCACATTAAAAGTCTGGTCCTAGGCTGAGCTTGTAACTGCCAGATGTCCACCCACCAATTTTTGAGTAAATCAGGCTTCTTGTCCTCAATGAGCTTTAAGTAGCCCAGCTTTGGTGCATATATGCCTGTTTTAGCAGGTGCCCAAATGAGGTCATCATCCTGCTCGTGTAGCTTAATATGAGTTTCAGTGAGTGCCTGAATGTATCGTTGCCATTGTTCTGCCCAATCGTCTGTCAAGTGCCACTGTTGATCCGTTATCCATGCCTGAGTGAATATGGTGGATCGGTGTGGGTCACCAACCTGTGCTAAATGTTTGATGCCCTTATTGTTGAGGTGTCGGATCATGTCTTCTGGCAGAAGGTGAGCGTTCCCTGACCCAGGCCATGGGTCCAGCCCTATGCGAACTTGAGTTCCATTACCTATTTTCCATAATAGGTTATCCTTGATGAGAGGCAGAGCTTTAAGAGTAGCTCTCCAGATCACAGATACGCCCAGGTGATTCCATGAAGGTCTGCGAAGCCAGTCTGTGATATTGGAAGGCCAAATGTATTTTTTATGTATAACTTCGGCCCATAAGCTGTCCATCTTGAGTAGTGACCAGCCCTGTTTTGCTGTTAAGGCTTGTGCGAATTCTGAGAGGGATTTTAGTCCCCACCCACCCCAATTCTTAGGCATGGATACAAGGGACCATCTTGTCCATGCAAAAATCTTTCCCTTTTTGTTTCCATTCCACAGGAATCTGCTGGAAATTTGTTGTATTTTTTGTAAAATGCCCTTCGGAATCCATGTGAGGGACATCCAATATACTGGTGTGGCCTCAAGAATAGATTTGATCAGCTGTAATCTGCCAGCTTTTGACAGTAAGCGGTGGTGCCAGCAAGTAATCCTTTTTTCAATTTTGTTGATGAGCCACACCCAGTGTTCAGATTTATATCCATCCGGCCTTAATCTGAATCCTAGATATTTAATACCTTCCAGTAGATTATTTTCCAGAAAGGGAAAGAACTGTACTGCCAACTGAGTTTCTTGCTGTGTACATCTCGTCAATGATCTGGTGGATTTGTCCCTGTTGATTTCCATACCCGTGGCTTTACAGAAAAGGCGGAGGATATTATATAATGCAGTGCTATCTCTGACACTACCATTAAGAAAGATGAGAATGTCATCAACGAACAAAAGGTGGGTAATGGAGAATTGTTCAGTAATTTTGAGGCCACTTAGCTCCCCATTCCTTTTTGCATCCGCAATAAGCCTACTCAATCCTTCCATAACAATGAGAAAGAGTAGTGGGGAGAGAGGTCAGCCTTGCCTGATACCCCTGTTGATGTAAAAACGATCTGAGGCTGCACCATTGATGAGGATGGCAAAGGAGACAGAAGAAACACATCCCATAATCCAATTTATAAATGGATGAGGAAAGCCCAGGTGGATAAGGATCATTTTGAGATATAGCCAGTTCACCTTGTCAAATGCCTTAGTAAGGTCAATTTTTAAGGATACCCCTTTCAGGTTCTTCAACTTGATGGAATGTAAAGTTTCCTGGGCAGTGCCAATAGCCTCTTAGATATGGCAATTTCAGAGGAATGCAAATTGTTCAGCAGATATATGGGCGGATAGAATCGGCTTAATACGGTTGGCTATAATCTTGGCAATGATTTTGTAGAGGCAATTACAGAGGGAGATAGGACGAAAATCATTGAAGGATGAGGATTCATCGGATTTGGGAATCAAGGCAATATAGGTCTGATTCATAGGAGGGTGGATGTGCCCCGAGATCTGGCTTTCCTCAACTACAGCTAATAGATCCTCTCCCATCAGTTCATAAAAAGCCAGATAGAATTCCACAGGCCATCCATCTGGTCTCGGGCTCTTGTCTTTCTTAAACCATTTAAGTGTACTTTCTAGCTCCTGTGAAGTGACTGGATTTGTAAGATCTTCAATATCCTCCTGACCGACAAACCGAGGGAACTTCTCAGCAACTCTAATGATATCAGGAAGAGTGACTTCAGGTGGTGCTGTGAAGAGACCCTTGAAATGGGAAACCCCAAGGCTAGCTAGTTGCTGGTGTGTAGTAGCCCATCCGTCTGGCTCCCTCGGTAGTCTCCATATAGTGTTCGATGCCTTCCTGCAATTGGCTAAGTTATGAAAGAATTTAGTATTAGAGTCCCCCGCTTTGAGCCAAATGGCTCTGCTTTTAAGCCTCCAATGCTCCTCCTTTTCTTGTAGAATTTTTGCTTTTTGACCAAGCAGTTGGTTGAGAAGTGCTTTGGAATCGTCAGAGAGATAACCAGTCCCTTTATCATCAGTCAATGAAGCTATCTAAGCTTCAGTATCTTTCAGAATCTGTTCATCTCTGTTCCGCTTGGTTGTCGCCCAGATCTCAGTCAATACTTTGAGTTTTTCGAGTCTCTCACAGAAATCACATGCTTTCCTCTGCTCCCGCAGTGGGGGCTGTGATGCCCAAAAGTCCGAGACCATCTTGATATAATCCGGATCCTGTAGAAAGCCAGCAAAGAATTTGAAGGGAGGCCGCGGCTTAGGATTGTTGTTACTAATCTGAAGAAAAATCGGTTGATGATCGGATAGTCCCCCTGTACCAACCCATTGTCTGTATAATGGGCATATCTGTATTAGTTCCTGATGCATCATAAACCTGTCCAGTCGCCTCCCCAGAGCAGCCTCCCCAGTGCGCTGATTGTGCCAAGTAGGTAGCTTCTTGTTCATAGGGATATCCACAAGGTGATGAGAGTCTAGGAGCATTTGCATTTGATCCGCAATGGTGTCCCACTGGGCATTATGTCCCCAGGATTCTCCAACTCCCAATGAGAAGTTGAAATCCCCCCCTATCACAGTATGCTGTGTGATATGGTCACCAGATAGAAAGTCTTGCCAGAAGGGAAGTCGATTCTGGTTAGGTCCATATATATTGATAAATCTGATCGGGATACCCAGTTCACCAACAATAATATCCATACCGAGGAAACCTCTGCCCCCCCAGGCGGAGAGAGACCTACAATTCCTTGGGTTGATACCAATGAGTAATCCACCAGATCGACCACATGCATCCAGGCCATGCAGAATCCATCCCGGGAGCAAAGCTTGTAGACATCTCACCGCCACCTCAGCTGTGCACAGAGTTTCTTGAAGAAAAATAATATCACATCTAGATACATGAAGGAGTCTTTTCAGAGCCAATCGTTTTTTGGGGTTGGCTAGTCCCCTGCAGTTGAAGGAGAGCCAGATCATGGGTCACCACAGGTCATGGGCTCAATGGCTCTAAGTGCCCGTTCAATAGTAACCTGTCGCCCCATGGCGACATTAGCAATAACATTTAACTTTGCTAAAGAAATATGGGAGGGTCTTCCGCGCTTCTGTTTACGGTGGCGACCGGGGGATGAACCCAGACCTAAAATACGAGGCCGAGCTCGAGGTCTCAGGTGATAATGATGTGAGCCGGATGCATCCAGAGAAGATAGGTCCGAACCACCCAGTATCAGATTGTGCGAGGGAGGGGTGGTAGATATGGTGGGCGGAGGAGGGGCGATGGTGCAGAGTATGGAGGGGATGGGCACAAACTCAGAATGGGTTGCTTGAATAGAAGAATGAACAATAGATTGCATATCAATAGAGAAAGATTGAGAGAAAGGGGGAATGGAGTCATTACCCGATCGAGTAGGTGCAGTCTCGGCCGGTTTAGTAGCCTTCACAGCGGTCTTCGAGCGGGTCCGCGGCGGTCCAGGTGCAGCCGAGTCCTTGCTACGAGCATTTTTTGTAGCGTTGTCCCCCTTCTTCATGGAAGGGATCTCCTGTTGAATCTGTGCACCCTCCGTAGGGATGTTCTCTCCATCATTTTGATTCACAGTAGCCTGTTGACGGGGTCCTTTGGTGTCCTCAGAAATCACCTTCGAAATCAGTGGGCAATCCTTGTAGAGGTGCCCAACTTTGTGGCACCTCCGGCAGCGGTATGGAACGCCCTCATAATCAAGAGGCTGTTTGCGGGAGACATGATTATGGTGCAGAGTGATCTTTTCCACCAGTCCGGGCCTGATATCCATATGGACTAGAATTCGTGCCATAGTCCTAATACCTGACTTCTCATATGACCTATCGTGCTCCAGGTAAGTGCCTAGAGTGTCCCCAATTTTTTTGAAGGTATACTGATTCCAGAATTGCCAAGGTAGCCCAGGAAGGCAAACCCAAATGGGACCTTCCCCCAGTTTCTCGCGCTCCGGGTCGAAAAGGGGATCCCACCGTTTGAGTAAGACCGGGGCGAGCTCAATGTGCCAATATTGGGTAAGAACCCACTGTGTGTATTCGGGCCTCTGAAAATGCAGGGCAAACCAGCCTCTTGTAAGCACCATAATCTCTGGAAGTTCTTTAAAGAAAGACCCCCAAATCTCGTCCACCCAAAGCTTGAGTCGTTCCGCAGAGTATGTTGCACCCCTGACTCTGCCCACCAGAACTTTCCGAGCAGCGTCCATTACATCCGGTAGAGGAGCTTCAGGCCCCAAATTGATGTTGTAGTTAGGATCAATGGACCGGAGGCAGCGTCCTTTGGTCACCTTCTCAGAGCGTTTGCCAAAAGGGATTCCCTTCAGCAAATTGCGACACGGGTCAGAGGTACTATGCTGTGCGGATGCAGCGGAACGCACCGGAAGAGGCGGGGTAGTGAAGCAGCCAGAATGTATCGGAGTGCGGGGGGTTGAATAGCTGGAGCCAGGGAAACCGGTTGCAGAGGGGTGGCTGGAAGGCTGATGTGCCTGCGGCATAAATGAAACTGAAGGAGAGTGGGAGCTCGATGGGGGCGGAGGCGGAGGAGGCGGAGGTAATACAGGGCGGATGTGGTACTGGAGCGGGGCGTCAGGGAATGGAGAGCTAAGGAAGCAAGAGCCCAAGAGCTGTGCCGTCGCAGGGGAGAGAGGAGGGCAGTCAAGGGGCGAGGAGTCCGCGGGAGTGTGAACCGGCGCTTTGTTTTTACCTGTAGAAGACAAATGTGGATGCTGAGACGGGGCACCTGTCGCAATACCCAGCGCAACGCTCCTCGGTATCATTTGTGGCCTCCTTGTATGTGCCCATATATCCTGATGCGGCATGGGGTCCGCCTCGTAATCAACCAACTCCTCGTCACCCATATTGAACTGTCGGTAGGAGGCGCAAACGGGATTCGATCGGGGGCCCGTCTGCAAGATGAAAGGGAGAGTCAGTGCGACAGAGAGCGCACAGGGGGGACCACAGAAAGAACCAAAAACTCCGCGAGAAACGATGACTATGCTGCAGTCAACGCGACAGTTCACTCAAAAACCGGAAGCTAAGCCTGAAAACCGCCATGGATGGTTGCTCTGTTGCAAACCCTAACTAGGGTTCCACCATTTTTGCTCCTTCAAGCTCTCATCCCGCTCCATTTGCCCTTCAGCCTGTGCTCACGTGATTTCCAGTGTGAGTGATTTTCACAAGGTAAATAGGAGTTTGGATCAGCCATTCATCATTCATTCTCAGCAGGTCTTGTGCAGTGGAGGCAGGCAAGCAGCGAAGGAGATTTGGAGATCAGATCTGAGCTGTATTGTGTGTAATAGGTGGAGATAGTACTGAGTACTTGTGGGGAGTATTGTACTATTTTTGTTACATGTTCTCAATCAATATAATATACAGATAGTTGGGGTTTTTAGCGAGATGCTTTCCCCGGGAAAATACTATGTTGATATGTGTGATTGATGCTTCTATGTGCACATGTTATTGTTTCGGCTTCTGCAAATTGATGATCAATGTAGAGGAGGTTATTTATTATGCATGTATTTTGCAATAGTGTATAATCGGGATAATATCTGTTGAATATGTGTTTATTATTCAAAATTTCTACATGGTATCGGAGTTGGTTGATTTGTAGAAAAATTTATACAGGATATCAAAGCGAGGATTGATCATCAGATCTATTATTCAGAAAATATTTACATTTTATTTCTTCAGGCAGAGTCTGTAATCGGGCCATGTAGCTTCTGGATTCATCCTTCTTTTGGAAGGTGAGATATTCGGTGAATGCCCATATAGTCGATCTCTGTACAAGAAATACTTTGTTCTAAAGAATTTTAGATCAGAAGCGGTTGAGTTTTCAGCTGGTGGAATGGCGCTCAAGGTTAAACTCAGAAACATCTAAGCGTGAGAATGGAGACAGTATGCCCCAGTATCTCACGAAGTTCACCCAGTGCTGGGATGAGCTGGGAAGTGTGGGGGTGACTGTCGATGATGAGGACTTGGTGAGCTTGGCTCTCCTTGGTCTTTCAAAGAGTTGGCATTCCTATCAGGACTCTATCAATGGTCGGGAGAAATTTCCAAGATGGGAGAGACTTTGGTCAGATCTTGTGCAAGAGGAGATTAGATAGCGCACCAGAGATAGTTCTTCATCTATGCATGATGAGGAGAACTGTGCCTTAGTGAGTAAGGCCAAGAAGGGGAAGGGGAAGGTTTCTCTTTACGAATCTAGTTCTTCCAATGATGGGAAGAAGGTTGACAAGTCGAAGGTGAGATGCTTTCGTTGTCATGAGTTGGGCCATTATGCTACTAATTTGCCGAAGAAGAAATCCAAGAAGGGATCCGGGGAAGGATCTGAAGGTGAGGCACTTGATTCACAGTTTGAGTTGGATTTCACACTCTTCGCATGCATGGTTTCATCCATGATGGGAAGTGGTTGGTTTCTTGACAGTGGAGCTTCTTTCCACATGACCGGTGACAAAAGTTTGTTCAGTACTTTGGAGGAGAAAGATCTCCAGATAGTCATAGGGATGGGTAATGATGAGAAGTATAGTGTCTCAGGTGTAGGCATGGTTATTTTTCAGAGGGAGCATGGAGCTTGCCTTACCTTGACCGATGTCAAGTATGTACCAGGACTGAAGAGAAACTTGGTGTTGATCACGATGCTGGAGGACAAAGGCTATGATGTAGTCTTCAGTACAGGAAAGGTTTTCCTTAGACACATCATCACTAGATAGGTGAAGCAGATTGGTTCATGGGTCAAGAACCTGTATGCTCTTGAGGTTCAAGATGCATGCAAAGCCTTGAGCAGCGAGGCAACTGACGGAGACTTAGTGGTTGAGAGGGAGCGCATATTACCGCTCAACATGTAGAGCCAGAAGAAGTCTCAGATGATTGTGAAGGAGCCACGATTGGTGCAGCAGATTCAGGAGGTTGTGGAGCAGCCACAACAAAAGAAGATGAGAGGAGATCGAGTAGAGACATCTACTCATGCAGAGACCTCCAGTAGGGGGAAACTTCGAGCCAAGTGGGCTGAGGGATCGCATGCAGCCATACCTCCAGGTAGGAGGTGGGGTGATGTGGATTGATCATCCCAAGGAGGAGGGGCAGGATCCTTGAGGTACCCAACCTCTTGGATGAGACCTTGCTACGAGAGCCCCGATGTGGAGTAGCAAGAACTGATTGATTGGGTAGAGACAGATGCGGATGGAGCGGCAGAGAGAGCGACAGTGTAGGGAATCCCAAGACAGTGCATAACATGCAGGCTGCAGCAATGCGAGAGGCACAAGTGTTTTGCATAGTGCTAGGTGGCACATAGAGGTGTGTAATGGTGCAAGATGCATGGAGATGTTGCAGTAGCGCAGATGTCAGAGAGGGAGCACTTGTCAACAGCAGGTAGAGCTTCAGCATCAGAGTATGTTCCTAGCCCAACAGAGTGGTCAGTTGGGAGTGTTTTTGTTCCAAGTGTTGTTGGAGAAAGTGGAGCAGAGAATCATGTTGCATGCAGAACATTCCAGAGTTGCAGGATAGGGGTTGCAGATAATCCATATCTTGTTGAGAGGGAGTGTTGAGAATGCAACAAGATGATGGAGCTTAGTGGAAAGGAGTCGCCTTCACTAAGTGGGTCCGCAGGTAAATTATGGTGCAAAGTCTATTTTTGGATCACAGCAGGAGTGATCATAGCAGGAGTGATCAGAGTCTATTTCTAGACTGCTAGTCAAAAATAGAAAAGTCAAATATTATTGTTTCATAATAATATTTAGACTATAAACTTTATGTTATCCTCTTGGAGCACTTCAGTTTGAGCTACAGATGTGGCACATGTAGCTGTCAGAAGGAAATACGCTTTCTTAATGAGTCAGTTGAGCTATTGCATGCAGGACATTAGTTAGAACTCATGTGGTTGAGTTATGTGGAGTTGGATGTGGAGTTAATGGAGTTGTGTTCAGTTTGACTTAGTTGAACTAGTTGTATTTAGTCTAACTGATCAATATACTAAGTGATGAGTTGTGTGAATTAGTTATTAATTAATTCACTAATTATTAACTCATAATGCAACTGAAGAATACATTAGTTAACTCAGTGCATGTACAGTTCAGTGGAGACAAGTGTTAGAGGTTGAGATTGCTATCAGTTGTGACTATAGTTGTGCATGAGACTTTGCACAAGCAATGTATTGAGTATGCCCATGAGAATGCCCAGTAATATAGCCTATGCTCACATGATTTCCAGTGTGAGTGATTTTCACAAGGTAAATAGGAGTTTGGATCATCCATTCATCATTCATTCTCAGCAGGTATTGTGCAGTGGAGGCAGGCAAGCAGCGGAGGAGATTTGGAGATCAGATCTGAGTTGTATTGTGTGTAACAGGTGGATATAGTACTGAGTACTTGTGAGGAGTATTGTACTATGTTTGTTACATGTTCTCAATCAATATAATATACAGATAGTTGGGGTTTTTAGCGAGATGCTTTCCCTAGGAAAATACTGTGTTGATATGTGTGATTGATGCTTCTATGTGCGCATGTTATTGTTTCTGCTTCTGCAAATTGATTATCAACGTAGAGGAGGTTATGTATTATGCATGTATTCTACAATAGTGTATAATCAGGATAATCTCTGTTGAATATGTGTTTATTATTCAAAATTTCTACATCTGGGACCTGTGGTAGGAGTGGTACCCACTATGACGTTGACTTTGGGTCGGTTGAGACTGGTTTGGGACCAGTGATATGCACTCTGAGACTGACTTCGGGTTAGTGGAGAATGGTATGAGACATTCTCAATCAATTCTTCTTCTTTATAATTCAGTAGAGTTGAGTTGATCAGAGCAGAGCCAACAGAGCCAGCAAAGCTGAGGAGAGCAGAGCAAAGCCAGCATAGCTAGCATAGCAGAGCCAGCATAGCCATCAGAGCTGAGCAGAGCTGGGTAGAGCAGTGCAGGGCACTGATGGTAGAGATAGTATAGTTGGACATATGGATCAGCAGATGGGGAAGTTGACAATGTTTTATTATATAATCCATTGAAAATGACCATTTCTCCACTTCAGCACCCTATCACAACATCTGCAGTGGCTAACCAAGGGTGTCCTAATACTATAGGGTGTCCTAGTTTTTTAGGAGAAATTACAATGAAATCGATGGGATATTGCCAGGAAGCAATGGTGACCACTATGTCTTCTAAGGTTCCCATGGGTTTGATAATGGATTTATCTGCCAATTCTAACATAATAGGTGTAGGTTTGATCCCTTGCAATTGTAAAGATGTCACGGTTTCGAAAGTCATGGCATTAATTGCTACTCCTAAATCTACAAGGGTGTTTGGTAGAAGTACTCCATTGATTTCAATAGTCACTATGGGATTCCCTGGGTCACTATATTTTATTCGTAAATCTGAGATGATCCTGGACATTTCACTCATGAACTTTACATTTTTATTCTTGTGTCATTTCCTTCCTGGTTTCTTAATACATAGGTATTTAATGATTTTAGTGTAGATAGGAATGTCTTTAATGGCTTGTAGTATTGGAACTTTAATACAAACATTCCTTAATTCTAATTCTAAATCATATTCAATTGGAATTTCCTCTTTTTTAACGAGTAATATTTCGGGGTAAGGAGGTTGATTCGGTTCTTCTTTTTGTTTTTGTTTTTCTTGCTGGATGTGATTTTCAGTCTGTTCTTGAGGGATCTCTTCCTCAATAATGACAGTTGATTTTCATTTATTGACTATTTTCCCAGATCACAGTTGAATCTCATTTTTTGGGACAACAGTGATCATATAGGTAGGAAAAGGTTGTGCTTCTATGTTTTGTACAGGTTGAGGTTGTTTATTATGGTTGGGGTTAGTTATGGGTTGTGCAAGCAACAAAGTAGGACAAGGCATGTTTAATGATGGTGGTGTCTGCGCAGGTGATGTGTTAGATGGTGCAGGTAAAAGCTGATGGAAAGCAGTAATATGCAGTGAGGTTTGTTGATAATGATTCAGGTTGTACCCCTGCTGATAAGGTTGAATGTTCAAATTGTAGGACATACTAGGCATGTTTGAGTATGGAGGATAGGATTGGTTTTGGGGTTGGAAAGTGTTTCCATAAGGATTTCCCCTCCAATACTGATTCCAAGGAGTGTTTTGAGATTGAGGATTAAACCAAGGAGGATAAGATGGCTGGAAATTCCAAGGTTGGTTCTGACCATAGGTTTGAGAGCTAGGATCTTGAAACATGTTTTGATTTGGGCTTCTCCAAGAGGGTTTCTTGCTTGTTTGTGAGGAATCATTTGTTTCAGCACTACCCTTATAGATAGCCTTTAAACCAGGAAGAGATGGACACTTCTCAGTTGTGTGTTCTAAAGAAAAAATCCCACAAACCTCAAGAACATTAATGGGACACTCTCTCTCAGCATGCTTGTTTTTGCATTTAGGAAAAAAGATTACCATGACAACCTAAACATCTTCTTGTTTATTTTTAAGTTTTATTGTGTCAAGCTGGTTACCAATAGTGTTTAGGATATCTGTTTTGAATTTTTCCAATAGATTTCCTAATTCCACCCTAGTGACAACATTAGGTACAGATTTCTGATTTCTTGACACATAATCTCGGGAGTTGTCATGGAGCTTTTTGCCTACTTTAGCCTGACTTCGTGAATAAGTGCGACATAATTCATCCACTTCAGCAAAAGGCTTTTTATAAATATCCCCACGACTTATAAGATTTAAGCTTTCGACACATTCATCCCTTAGTCCCTTTAAAAATATAGTCCTAATAGTTTTCTCATCTAGGTGTGCTGCTTAGATTTATGGAAATTATAAAAGAAACTTTCAAGATATTTTTCTAGGTTCACGTCTTCTAATTGTTACATTCTCTGAATGTCATTCACATCCATACTTTTACAGAATTATTGGTATTTCTTAAGAAAGACGGACTTCATATCATCCCAGAAATAAATGGTGTGTTTACCTAGGCTCATAAACCACCTAAGGGCTACATCTTTCAGGGTGGCTGGGAATAGCTTAAACTTATGAGCATCCTCATAATAGTTATAACTCCTACATAGAATGTCAAATTCAAATAAGAAGGAATCTGGGTCTTCGGAACACTTATCATAGAAGAGTGGAAGAGATGCCATTGGTATGTGTTTCATAGTGATATTCCTAGTTACATCTAGAATAAGAAAGCCAAAATTGGTTTCTTCTTCCCCTTCTTCCTCTAGTCCTCCCCTTGTTCCTTTATGGTTTCCTTTGAATATGTTTTGATGTGAGACTTCTCCTTCCTCGTGATGTTCCTCGTTGTTCCATCCTAATATGTTACAGTGTTGACCTTCTCCTTCTCCCAAGCGTTCTCCATTGTTTCTGTTCTCTCCTTCCTGGTTGGCCATGTCTGCTATAGGTTCTGAAAGAGAATGTCGATGATTACCTATTCAGCAAGAGGTAGCGAAGGGTGGTCCTAGATATTAGTTTATTCTAGATCTTCAAATACAATTCCTTTTGTACTTCCAAAAATGATATGTTAAACTATTTCCTCATCTTGATTTAGGATCTCCCTTTCCAAGGCGACTTTTCTATCAACAACTTCTTCTTCTTGCTTTGTTCCTACATACCGGTTAGTAGGACTAGTAATTGGTGTGTTTGCTAGGCCAAAAGTTGTAGGAAATTTTGAACTAACAATAAATCTACCTTGACTATCCCTAGGTCTACTCCTACTTCTACACATAAAGAAAAGGAAATAAAAGTTCAAAGATAAGTGAAGACGATCAGAATTTGGAGAAACCCCACAATAGTGGATGCATGGTTCTTCACTCATGTCTTCCTGTACTTTCCCCACCCTCTGACTACCTACAATATCTTTGAAACTCTGTAATAATAATTCTTACTTGAACCAAATACAACTCCAGGGCAACAACGCCAAAATGTTGGTAGTTTTAATTATTGATTAAATCTCTTACTATTAATTGTCAACCAAGACTCGTAAGCATGACTTGTAATGCATTTTTGGTTCAAGATTTAATGTAGAGTATATGATTTTCCTCTGATCGTTAAGTACATAATGACTAATTAAGCACTTATCTTATTCCTAGAAAATGTAAGCAAGCTAAAAGGATCCTACTTAACTCAATCCACTCTCTGTTTATTGTAATTCTCTGATAGATTAAATGAAACTGAAAACTTAAATGGCATTCATTTTAACTGCAAATCTTGAATGAGAATTCAAACTTCTAACTATTGGAAGAAATCAAACTCTGATTTTACATGTAACAAAACATGATAAAGAGACTAGTTTATATTTCTAAAAGCAAATCCTATTCTGCTATTTTCAATTTATTTGAATCAAATTGCTCTCAAATAAAACACCTTCTAAACTATACTTTAAATAACTATAGAACTAATGCTACAAGAGTGGAATCTGAACAAAAGATTCTAAGTCTGGTGTTTATCAAATCTTGAGTTATTAGAATGGAGAACTGGTCTATGATTATATTCAATAACTCAAAGCAATGTAAATAATTAAATCACACTGAAACATAACTCACTCAGTTCAATATTTGAAATAAACCTATATTCTTCATTAAAGAAAATGGAAATCAATCCTCAATCGATTATACGTAAAGAAATGCTTTTATGATAAATCACACTATGAAAATGTCAAAAGGAAATCGAACAACACAACAGTGGAAATGGACAATGTAATTCATATTTGTGGCTAATCAAGATTCATTTGAAAACAAACTCAACGCACACCATCAATCAAACCCCCTATTTCACATAGATAAATCCACACAATTTATTGATTATCATAAAACCCATTACAGAGATCAATACATAAATTTGATCACACAAAGATCACGTTCAGTGATTCCAAAATACATTTTATTAACTTATCACAGGTATTTCGATCACGATATAAATGAATGTGCTTTCATATGACAGAACAGAGCATGGTTAATATGAAATACAACTCCACGTTTATGAAGAACAAAGCATAACCATGTGTCATGGATCTACACACAATTTCTTTGACATATGAGGGTCTACATGGTTAGAATTCCTAATCAAGGTGTCTAGAAATGAATGCAAGGTTATCACACTTAAAATCACTCCAAAGCTAATGAAATTCCTCGTGCATTTGTACAAGAAACTTCAACAAGCTCAAACCAAAACTGAATAAGAATGACTATAATGAATCAGCAAACAATGCTACTCCTACATACTAAGAATGAAGCCTATTCCCTGATGATGGTGGGCCCTGCCACACCTATGTAAGCTTAGGCTACTTGTAAGAAATGAAAGCTTAAAACATTTAAATCAAAAGCTCATAGTAAACCAACAATCGAAATGATTCAATCTCAACGCAGAGCCATAAGAGAGTCTTTGATTATGAATAATAATGTCCTTAACAATGCTTGATAGCTCAATAGTTTTTCAATAACAATCTTCTCTATAAATGTTAACTTATTACAATTCTGGCCTTTATAGGCATCAATTTGTGTTCAAAGCAACAATAAACCATACATGGTAAGTTCAATGAATTTACTAAATTAAACTTTGAGATCTGATAATTGGAATGACGTTTTCCTTCTTATAACAACATATTCTAACAAATACCAATATTGTCATAGACCTGTTTCAATGAGGATGTAGAAGATCTTCATCGTGGAAAAAAGTGAACTCGTCTCGATCATAATCTCCAGTTTTAGTATCCAAGCCTCTAGAAGCACGAAGTCTACTAAACCTCCATGGTGTTGAGTGTAGATCTTGAGTTGGGTTGTTAAATACAGAAAAAGAAAAACAAGGCTATCGACAAGCACTCCCTCCATCATGAACTGTCCATGTTGCTGCAATTCTTCACACTTATCCATAGTGATTAGTTAAATCAATAGGAATAACTTAAACTCACTCAAATCTAATAAAAAACAACAAAATGACACTAATTAAATGCTTTTACCTCATGTCAGAGTCTTCGCGGGTTTAGGACAGTAATAGTGATGGAAAGGTAGGTGTGGGAGTACTTTCTTTGACAAAAAATGGCAAAAATAGAGGTGGAAAATGGTAAAATTGGGGACAAAACAAGGCACCAACAAATATTAAATGAGTATTAATATTTCAATATTAATATTAGATTTAACGATGTTTTTCATATAAAATTATAACAAAATTTATAATAAAACTACATCAAATGAATATTTTAGAATATTACAACTTTGATGTAGAAATATTTACGTGTATAGAGATTTTAATATATCCATAGGATATGATTTTCCTTTTAAATATTCATTTTACAAATCATTAATTAAAATAAATATTAAAATATTTTAAAGCAAGATTTTGGATCCTTTGTGTTGACTTAACTTTTTTACTTTCATTTCAGAAGTGTTAATATTTATGTATATAGATATTTTAATATATCCATAGGATATGGTTTTCCTTTTAAATAATCAATTTACAAATAATTAATTAAAAGAAATATTAAAAGATTTTAGAGTAAGATTTTGGATTCTTTGTGTTGAATTAACTTTTTTACTATGATTTAAGAAATGGTAGTGGCTTTAGTAAAGAGTAAATATGTTTATAGTTTTAGCTAATTTTGAATTTTTATGTGGTAAATATTTTCATTGAAGATAAATTTATGATCCATTCAAATTCAATGTATATGATAAAATATCTATTGCACACATGAGATAATTGTATTGTAAATTTTTTTTATCTAAATACATGAGATAATTGTATTATAGTTGGTTTTTTTTTATTTTTTTATTATCTATATGGTTATTTTCATTTTTGTTTGGGGACAACATTAGTTTCTTTTATTTTCATTATTATTATTTATTGGAGAGATGAACATAAAAAATATTTAGATTTCTAGTTTTTTATTTTTATGTTGGCCGACATTAGCTAAAATTTAACCTTAAGCACGGTCATACTTACACATCAGGGTCACACTGCGTTGTACAATGCACCTCTCGACACAAAATAGGTTTAACTATTATTATTTTTATCTATATATGTTTTTTTATTATATTTTTTATTCTATACACAAACTTTTACTAAAAAATATGACATGTAAGCAATAGAAACTTTCTATGCAGTGAAGAAAACTAGTATCTGCAACCTTAAACATGAATAAGATTTTAGTGGAACATATAAAATTGTTACACCTAGGAAAAACACAAATCTAGATGTAAAATGAAAGGAATTTACAGATTATTATTTTTGAAGGTGAATTCAAACCTTTAAAGCTCCACGAAAATGAGTTAATGTGGATCTCATCATGTAGAAACTAACTATTTTGTAACCTTTTAAAAAATGCTATGGTAAGTAAAATGGAGACATTACAAGTTAGTAGTTTTTATATCTGCATTCGAATGTAGATTACTCTGACTACCAGCATTTATAACTAATTGAATTAGAAAGGAGAGATTGCTACAATTATGAGAAAAATCACCCTTTCATGATACATGGTGGATCAGGACCATTGAATGTCCTAGAGTGTCCATTTTAAAGGAATTTGTGAACTCACACAATAATATTTGCTTGACTACTATTTTATTGATTCCTAAACAATTTTGATGGTGAATGCAATGACCTCTACAATTAACTCTATCTTACAACCAAAGTATTTTAGGTTTATTAATTCGACTCTCTTTTATATAGAGGGTTAAATGATTGAGTAGTTTAAATAACTTTTCAATTTAGACCTATAAAAAATGGCACATCCTCTACTATTTATATAGAGCTTTACTCTTAGTCTTTATTATTACAATAAGAAAAAATTATAATAGTTTATCTGGATAAAACAAATAGAATAAAAAGTAAAATTTTAATAATCATATTCATATTTTTATGTTGGATAGTTTCCTCATTTTAACATTTAGAGAACACAAAAGTGGGTGAGTTGTTAGCAAATTAAAACGTAGAAGGTTGAATAACTCTGTATGGCAAATCAATAAGGAAGAATTGACTAACTGATCTCTCCATTGTAGTGGGATTTTAAGTAGTGATGGAATGGTTTTCATATACACCCCAAATCATTATAAACCCATGATTCCACATTTCATTAAGTGTGACATTCATTTTACTGGCAAAAAAAATAAATTCCAACATTTTGGGCTAATACAAAAATAGAATAGAGTGGAATATTCCATGAGAAGAAACAAATCCAAATAATTGGTATTCCTATAAAAATAGGGTGAAATATATCTTGATACTTTCCATTACCATAAAAATGGAGCAAATGGGAGAATGCAGTTTTAATTTTGCAAGGAGAAATAATTTTTTCAACTCTCCCCATCACATTCTCATGGGCTAATGGTTTACAACTATTTCCTTTTAAATAAATATTTGGCGATGCATATTTAAAACCATATTTGTAAAAAATCGCCAAACCAAAATAAATAACCCCCTAACTTCACCCATGGGTGAAATCTTGCCCCTAAAATTTTCTATCAATATCATATATTTGGAGCATTTTGACCAAAGTAAAATAATGTTTTTATCGGTAATATTAGTTGGGAGATTGGGTCTAGAAATAATGTGAAGATTGGACTTGATCCCATTAGGGATTTTCATGGTTACCATACTATTCTTTTCATTCTTGTCAGACGCATACATAATTTTGGATATTATTTCATTAATCAGTTATAGGTTCCTCGGGTCTCTAGTTCTAATTATCATACATGGATCAACTCTAGAGGCTTGGGTTTATATGGTGAATTCATGGTATTTGGGATAGCTATATTGATAGTATTAAACTAGCTGGTATTACCTTGAATGGAGGGTAAGATAACTATGTTTGGGATGGATAACTATTTGGGAGGGTAAGATAACTATCAAGGTTCAAAGATCATCTCAACCTCTAGGAACAGTCATGGTGTGTAATCACTCATCAAAGCAGAGATGAATCATGAGCATGGACAGCATAATGATGTATGGACAACATAGTGATCATGGGCAACATGATATATGAGTGGCATGACACATGAAGCATGGGCAGATTGATGATGAATGAGATCATGGACATAAAGGGAAGCATGAGATCATGGTCATGGGCAGTATGATGATAATCATGATTAGTGCAGCATGGTGCAATATGCAGTGGTGCAGCAAGTGGCCAGATGCAGTACTATGAGAATCAGTTGAAGTAGAATTTCTTCAACTGATCTCATCGTTATACGAAATGATCTATGCTAGATCTAGATATGTCAAAGTGTTCACTTCTGTTGTAATTTTACTATCTCTCTCTCTCACTTTCTCTGCTGAACTTTAAAGAACATAAAAGAAGAATTGATCAAGGGTTTCTCCACATTGTGGGGTTTGTCCTTGGCTAGTGCCACATCGTGTGTCCTCTTGTCTTGGCTTGTCTTCTGTGATTTATATTTATGTTCTATCTGCAGTTTACTTTAATGCTGATGTGATTGCTAATCTGGAAAAGATTTTGTGAAAATTAAATAAATTTCTCTAGCATAGAACATACCTAAACTTAACATTAACCCCATGGTAAGTTTTTAGAAATCCTGAGTGCCCTCCTAAGGGAGAGGTGTGAAATTACTTAAGAATATTTTGTTTGAGTTGGGAATTCTTACATAGGTATAACCAATCTTTGTACTATAACGAGTCATTTTTCCAGCTAAATGTATCAGATGTACTGGGATCTTGTTGTAACTTTTGAATGAGTTCCTACACTTCTTCGTCATTCTTCCGTTCATCCCTTCCTTCGTTTATCCAATCTAGTTGGTTAATAGATATGGCCCAAAGAAATGCTTCCACATCCTCAACCTTTCTTAAGAGTGCATCTGCCACAACATTTTGCTTCCCTTTTTTGTAGATGATTTCAAAGTCATAACACAACATCTTTGTGACCCAATTTTTCTACTCTTATGAAGATAATCTTTGTTCTAAGAAGTATTTAAGACTATTATGATCTAGTTTTACCTTGAAGTTTCTTTCCATTAGGTAGGGTCGTCATTTCTTAAGTGCATGTAGTATTGCCAACATTTCCTTCTCATAAATAGCTTTGTGTAAATACTTTCCTTTGATTGGATGACTTTTGAAAGTAATGGGTCTTTCTTCTTGCATTAAACATCACCAGTTCTATTTCCTAAGGCATCACATTCCACAATAAAGGTTTTTGTGAAGTTTGGTGTAGCTAAGACCGATGCTTGGCACATTGCCTCTTTAATATGTTCAAAGGCCTTAATTGCTTTTGGAGTCCACGAAAATGCATCTTTCTTCAATAATGTTGTTAGAGGTGCTGGTATTCTCCCAAAATT
This sequence comes from Pinus tabuliformis, assembly GCA_031772625.1. Taxonomy (NCBI): domain Eukaryota; kingdom Viridiplantae; phylum Streptophyta; class Pinopsida; order Pinales; family Pinaceae; genus Pinus; species Pinus tabuliformis. Next base: position 1,194,430,338 of record CM062807.1, on the reverse strand, counting down.
CTTAACAAACTTGTGATAATACCTTGTAAACCCAAGAAATCCTCGTAGATGCTTTATGGATGTGGGGATTTTTCATTCCTTAATGGTTTTAATTTTGCTAGGATCTACCTTAACACCTTCATGAGATACAATATGACCCATATGTTCCACCTTTTGTACTCCAAAGAATTTTGAGCTTTTTGCATATAACTGTTTCTCCTCCAATAGTTTGAGCACCCTATCAACATGTTCAACATGATCCTTCCAAGACTTGTTGTAGATTATTATATCATCAAAAAATACTAACATAAATTTTCTAAGGAAGGGTTTGAAAATGGAATTCATCAAACCTTGAAATGTAGAAGGTGCATTGGTAAGGCCAAAAGACATGACCTAAAATTCATAATGACCCTCATGAGTTCTAAATGTTTTTTTTGGAATGTCTCCGGTCTTCATTATGATTTGATGATATCTTGAATGCAGATCCAACTTGGTCAAGTAAATTGATCCATTCAATTCATACAATAATTCATCAATGACAAGAATGGGAAATTTATCTTTAATAGTGAGCTTGTTGAGCTCCCTATAATATGGACACATGTGCCATGATCCATCCTTCTTGTGAACCAATATTACTGGAGTAGAGAAATAACTTTGACTAGGCTGAATTATACCAGCCTCTAGCATTTCTGCAACTATACGTTCAATTTCACTCTTTTGGGCATAGGGATATCTGTAAGGCCTGATGTTTGGAGGAACACTTCTTGGAATCAAATGAATAGCATGATCATGATCATGAATAGGTGGGATGCCTTTGGGAGTCTCAAATACCTTGGAATGATTTTCCAAGACTTTTTGGAGATCTGCAAAAATACATGATTTCAATGTGGGAACCTCTAGTGAATGTAATTGTGAAATTATGCCTCATTGTTCCTTATTTAGAAGCTTTGTCATTTCGTTAGAGATGATTATCTTTCCCAGTTTCTCTACGATACCCCTTAATTGAGCTTCCTTTCCTTCTGAAGAAATTTCAAGAAAAGTTCTTGAAAATTAAAAGCTATTGTACCCAAGGATTGTAGCTATTGGACTTCTAGTACAACATCAGCACCACCCATTGGAATGGAAAGCATTGGGCTCTTCAATACATATTCTCCCATGGATAGATTGATATTATGGCACTTTCCTAAATAATTTATGGTTCCTCCACTTGCAACCATCACTTGACACTCTGGTGCTGGATATAGGAAGCAATTCAATTCCTTGGCTATCTCACAATGAATAAAATTATGAGTACTACTCGAATAAATCAACACTATTACCTTTTTCTTCTTGATATGCCCTTCTATCTTGATAGTTTGAGGAGTGGTAATTATAGCCAATGCATTACAAGATATGATCAGATTCATTTCCTCTTTCTCTAGGGTTTGTTCCTATTGTATATCCTCTTCTTTTGACGTTTCTTGTTCCTTTTCTTCCTCCTCTTCACAATCTATGTAGAATAATTTCTTCTCAGCCCACTTATGACCTTTAGTGTATTTTATATCACAACTGTAACAAAGCCCTTTTTCTCTCTTTTCTTCAAATTGTTGTGGTGTCAACCTTGTAGGTTGTGGATGGCTAGGGCAAAGAACACTTCCATCTTTATGATTGTGAGTGGTAGTCTTCCTTGATGCCATAATTTTGCTTTCCATTTTTATTGCCAACCTGAATTCCTTCTCCAATGAATCAGGTTTCCAAAGGTGAACCTCATGTTGGATGTTATCCTTTAGAGTCGCTATGAACACATCAATCCTATGCTCCTATGGAATATCTTTTACCCTTATATTCAATTTTTGGAAGTCCTCAATGTGCTCCATCATTGAACACTTTTGTTTGAGATTTATCAATTGGCTAAAAAAAGTGTTTCTTTTTGTATCCTCATAATGTGTTATTATTTCATCCATAAAAATATCCCAAGTGAAAATTTGTTTTCAAGAGCAAAGCCATCGATACCATACAAACTGATTTGGTTCCAAATATAAAGTTGCAATGCATACCTTTTGTGTGTTTTGCACATTATAGAGATCGAAAACTTGCTCCATCTGTAGTATGTATGTTATGGGATCCTTGCCATCAAACTTCCTCATATCTACCTTTGGAACATGGTGGTTCTTCGATCCAACGTTAGAGTCTATGAAATCATGATTAACATTTATTTTTGTTCTCATCATGAGTTTCCTTTACTACCCTTTCATCATTAGTAAGAATTTCTTGTTGGAACTTTGTCAAATCTATCTTCAAATCTTCCATCTTAGCTTCCACACCTTTCTTTCAATCATCCATCTTAGCTTCCATGCCATCCATCTTAGCTACCATGCCATCCATATTAGCTTCCATGCCATCCATCTTAGCTTCCACGTCATTCATATTAGCTTCTACACCTTTCTTTAAACCATCCATCTTAGCTTCCACGCCATACATCTTGGCTTCTACATCTTTCTTTAAGCCATCCATCTTAGCTTCCATGCCATCCATCTTAACTTCCACATCATTCATATTAGCTTCTACACCTTTCTTTAAACTATCCATCTTAGCTTCCATGCCATACATCTTAGCTTCTACGTCTTTCTTTAAGCCATCCATCTTAGCTTCTGTTACTTTTTGTGTTAGTGAAATTTGTTGCACTTGATCTCATAATTTTGATATTATTATGTTGCATTTCTTCCTCTTCTTCATGATTCATGCTAAAGATTTCAAGTTTCTTACTAGGTGTTTCAATTTTCTTTCATCTCAACATCAATTACTGACAATAATGCTTAACTATGCCCTTTGAACTCATTCAAACTAATTTTTCAAACCAAACTTACGCAAAAAATTAAAAAAACTACACACATTTTTTCACTTTGTAGGAGCTCAATATTGAATCTGATGTAATTTTGGATCTCAAAGGTCTGAAATTGCTTCCTGCAGTAACCCTCTGAGTACTATTTCTAACCCTACAAGTCTGACCAAAATTGGATTCTCCAATGAAGAGTTATGTCAAATATCCCACAATGACTTGATTATAGACTCGTTCATTAGAGAGAGCTTGTACGAAGAGCCACGTGTCACTGTTTTGACCTTAGGATCTGAAACTGATATACAAAAAACTACAATCTGTCCTCTTTTTATACATTTTTACGAAATTTAAATATGAGGCTCAAAAACAAAGATGACGATTTTCCCCATGTCACCTGTTTGAGATATAATTCGAGATCCTGCAAAAACCCTAACTTCCTTGGATGATATCTCCGAAAATGTAGTGAGACAAGATCTGAAATTCAGACCCAAGGTTTAGAGCAATTTCGGATCAAATGGTTGTTTGTTTTCTCTTCTAAAATTTCGCAGAACAAAAGTTATAGTGAAAATTCCACGATTACCTGTTTGAAGCAGTGAAACCCTAGAATCCAAGCTCTGATACCAAATGTTATGAAACCAGCTCACAAAAGATAGAAAAGATAGATCAACGCCTTAGAAATCAGCCTCTTCGAATGGGAAACCTCCTTTACATTACAAAAATGAACAATTCTTGGATGATTCAAATGACAAAACCTCCTTTCTACAAAGGAGTCTAAGGGGTCACAATATAACCAAAGTCATCCTAACAATAATAATATAAGGGCACAAAAATAACAATAGTGGGCTTCTATGGGGCACAATAATAACAATATGGGGACAATAGGGGCACAACAATAGCAATAAGGGATACAATGACAATAGTAATGGGGGAATCACTAGTATTATAGGGACCTCACTGTATCATCTTGGCAAGCTATGCATTCCACAGGGTGAAAGAGTCAACATCATAAGGGAAGTGCATACTTCTCTTATTGTTGGCCATTTTGGTGTAGGAAAGACGATGTCACAATTACAAAGGTACTGTTATTGGCCTAGAATGAATGAAAGTGTATCATGATATGTAAGAGGATGTTCTTTATGTGCTACAAGTAAGCCTAGCAATAGAAATTGAGGATTGTATACTCCACCTCCTGTTCCTTCCCATCAATGGGAAAGTGTTTCTATGGAATTTGTAGGAGGAGTGCCTATGTATAAAAAAACCCATGATTATTTTTATGTTGTGGTGGATCGTTTCAGCAAGATGTGTATTTTGATGTCTTGTAAGAAGCAGGTTCTAACTTAACAGAATGCACAAATGTTCTTTCAACATGTATGGGTACATTTTCGACTGCCAAGATCCATTATTTCTGATCGTGATTAGCGATTTGTTGGGAATTTTTATTCAAGATTATGGGAACTCATGGACACGAAGTTGAAAAAGAGAACAAGATTCCATCCAAAAAATGATGGTTAAGTAGAAGTGGTGAACATAATGGTAGTACATCTTCTTCATGGTTATTGTAGCAAACATCCTAAGATTTGGGATGAACATTTACACTACATTCAACATTCTTATAACTGTGAAAATCATTCATCGACTCAAACATCTCCATTTGAGGCATGATTTGGTTACTTACGAAAATATCCTTTAGATTTTATCTTTGGGAAGGTCATTGCTATTGATGGTCATAGTGACATTGATAAGGCCAAGCGGTTCATTGAACAAGTTCAATTGGTGCACCAAATGGTTCAAGAATGGCTGGAAAAAATCCAAGCCAAGTACAAGACAAGGCATGATAAGCATCATGTTGACCATCGTTTTCAAGTTGGAGATGAAGTTTGGCTTTACATTAGAAAAGAGAGGCTTAAAGGATAAGGTAAAAAGTTGAAACCAATAAGGTATGGACCTTTTAAGATTCTATAAAATATTGGTAACAATGCCTTCCGTTTGGATTTTCCTCCTTATATGAAAATGTATGTAGTTGTTAATGTTGAGAATTTGAGATTATATGATCCTCCTTTGATTGATGATCAAAGAGAACATGCTCAAATTCCTTTGATAGAAAATTTCTCACTAGAACTTCTTAAATAATTTCAATAGGATACCATCCTTGACAGAAGGACAAGGAATTCAAAAGAAGGGAATGTGGAGTACCTTCGTGTTGGTCTCAAAGGCATAAATCCAAGAAAAACTAAATCAATTGAGGTTAGAAGGGTTAGGGAACTATATCCTCATCTATTTGTTGAATGAAAGTAGTCTTTTGGAGGCACAAAAGCTTCCAATGGGGAGGAGTGATCCAAGGGATCAATTTAGTGCTCAAAATTCAAAGTGTTAAAAAAATGCTTGAAACCTATACGATTCGATAGATCTCAGTGATATGAATCCAACACAACTCATTTCACTCAAAATCGATATTGTATGCTTTCGATGTCATGTTATGTTCGAATTGCCAAACAACTAAAATTTTAAAAGTGGGGTCTAAGGTACACCCAGCCAGCAGTCCATACATTAACTAAGCAGGTGACTAGGTAGTTGGCTATGTATAGTTAAGCCAATGGTATGTGACAAGTGTCTCTTGTTGATTGACTTGTGAATGGTGCAATTCTATTGGTTAGATGTTCGTTTATGTGGGTCAGTGAAGGAGGGCCATGTGAGCTAATGGCTAGCTGCCACATAGCGTCTAGATAGGGTATTAAAATTTTGTTATGGATTGAGCCAAGCAACCCACCAAAGTTGAACCCACGACCTAGCATCAACCAACCACATGCCACACCACTACACCATCACCATGGCACTTGATAATCTATGTTCACGACTTTAATTTAATTGTTAATTTTGGCAATTTGGAGGTAGGGCTAGAGCTAAGCCCCAGCCCTGGTCACTGTGCCCATAAGGATCTAGGGGTAGGACCGTGGGCCAGGGCTTAGCCCTAACCCTGTGGTCACCGCCCATGAAACATCAATCAAGATCCCTTACAAAAGAACCTCGGGCGGAGGAGTAAAGGGACCAGCCCCAGGGTCACATGACCCTCTACAGGATTGGGTGCATGGAGAACGGAGGGGGCTAGCCTTGGGCCGCATGGTCGTCACACGATCACACTACCAAATAGAAAGGAGCACCCAATAATTAAATCCCTTAGCATGGGAAAATAGTGACAACCTCTACATTTTATGGGGCCAATATGACTATGTATCAAACTGTTTGGGGCCTAGCTGACAGGAGTAGGAGTTAGCCATGACCATTGGGCACGTGGCCCTCATACGACCTTAATTTTTGAAAAACTGGGCATTAGTGGATAGTTTAACTGTCAGAAATTTTTTTCCATCAGGCAGGATTGTAGGCCAGATTTTCGTGCTGGTTCTGGGTTTGGGGTGCCCAAGCCAGGTTTGGGTCAAATTGGAGGATGATTAGCTATGGAATTGGGTAAAAACTTGTAACAAGCATAAATTTCTCAATTTTTGGCCAAATGAGGTGCATAAAGAACCTAGATGAGGATTTTTTACAGTTTTGTATCCATTGGATACATTTGTTTTGCATTCTGAGCACTACAAATTCATGTAAACACGTATTTTTGAGCATCATGAAAGAGGCCCTGCATTGGAAGTTGGACTAGGAGATGTAGCCTAGAAGAGGGGTGAACTCCTTTATCATGTTTTTTTGTTATGTGTTTCTGAAATGGTTTATTGTCTCTATTTGACTATTAATTTTGTTTAAAAATTACTTGTTTAAGTGTTTAGTAACATGATCCATTGCCCGAAACACATATAAAATTTCACTTACAATTTCTATATCAGCTTCAATTTTCAATTACAGATCATGAAAGGTGTGAAGGCTCGGAGGAGAATGTGGCCCTTGCATAAAAGGGTCCCAATTAGGGATAGGAGAAGAAGAAGAAGAAGAAGAAGAAGATGAAGGACATAACTAAGGTCAAGTGCTTCAAGTGTGGAAATTTTGGCTACTATAGTACTCAATGTCCTCTTAAGAAGAAGGAAAAGAAGGAGAAGAAGGACCAGGAAGCAATGTCTGCCAAGATAGATAGGTTTTCCTCTAGGTTAGAGGAACAATATGCCAAGTTTACAGCTATAGCTCTAGGGGATAGGTGGGGTGATTTTGAGCTATAGTCCCAGTGTTGTAGAGATATGGGTAGGGTCCATTGAGGGGTCCAACTCATGGATCACTACCTTTCTACAGGGGCCTACATTATTCAATAGCACGATGGATCAGTGTTAGTGATGCAATCAGACTCCAGAGTGACAGTTGCAGATTAGTAGCAACCAGATGCAAAGGAGCGTAGAGCAATGTTAACAACAAAGAAGGAGGCTGAGTAGTAGCACATATTCCCGAGTAGGTAGTGAATGAGCTAGTAACATTAAGGACTCGAGAGACATATGCATTACTGATCATAGTTGATTCTGTATTTTGGATGATTCTCAGTTGCAGTAGTTGTAGTAGCAACAACAACAATTGAGAGGGAGTTGTAGTGCAGATGTAGAGTTGGAAATGGTATAGGAGTGTTAGAAACGACACAGTGCAACATTAGAGTTGTGCAGTAGTTTGTGGGTAGTGGTAGGAAGCCACAATGGTCAAGCATCAACAGCGTGACAGATGGTGGTACAGATACATGGTGTTGTAGTAGTTGTGCAACAATAGAACACCTTCCTGGCTAAGAGGGAGTGTTAGTATTTGTAGCATCGGAGCTGTTCTAGTCTCCAAACTTTTTGGAGAGGCTAAAACACATGCAATTTCGAAAACCTAAGAAGTGTTTCTGGAAATTCCACCTAGAAATGGGTCAATTAAATTAATTAACCATTATTTAATTTTTCCTAAGCCTAACCTAATAAAAGGGGTTAATTAATAAAAATTAATTGAGAAAGGTGTGAATCCATTAGAAACTCACACAGATCGACTAGGAAATAATCTCAACAATTTATTGAGTTTTAATTTTGTTCGTTGAAGTCTCAACTAGAGATTATAAGAAGAAGTCGATGGGTAGATGGAGAATATAGTTAATGTGCAAAATCCTTGGCAGATCAAGCTACCCAGTTGTAGAGATTGAGCAAGGGAAAAAAATTTCAGCTAGAAGGATGCACAAGTGAGATTTTGCAGACACTAAGTGATCTAGACAGTTTGATAGATCAAGTGGAAAGTCTTAAAGGAGCATAGGTAGTGATCTAGAGGAAGATTTATAGTTACGGAGAGGTAGAAGGTGAGTGACTGAAGTATACCAAGACACAGCTAGCCCAGATTAGCTGCAAGGGTCGCGCAAAATTTTCTAACGGGTCGCAAATATGGTCAATTGATTTTTTCCTAAAAGATCAAGAGTATCGTGTGAGTTTTCCTAGCATAGCCACAAAAGTCGACATAAGCAAAATTGGCCTACACAAAGGTTAGATGATTAGTTTTAAGAGGTTGGGGTTTTCCGGTGGAGGGAGATAACTCTTCTCTCTAAGTATTTTATATTTTATGGAGGGAGATAACTCTTGTTGTTTGGATAGCCAGTTGGGATTCCTATGATTGTACTCAGAATTAATTGTTGCATAGTAAAATAAACCCGCATCTGTTTCACTATTTTTCCCACATTGGGTTTTTTCGAGGAATTTTTTCCAAACAAAACTGTTAATTTTTTGTGTGATAACATTTATGAGCTCGTAATTTTTCTTCTATGGTGTTTTATTTTTGGTGAAGAAATTGTAGTGTGATTAATTTGATATTAATCTAAAATTAATAAATTGTTAATCATTTAGGAGAATTAATTCCAATTGTTGCATTTCAAGGGAGTTTTCACATGTCTCTTATGAAAAATTTGGAAAATTTCATGGTTTTTTTAATCTTTTTTCGTCTTCTAATTGGTTTCTATTTCATATCCTAAATAAACTTTCATAAGTGGATATCTTTAAGAATCAGATATCATGTCCAACTTTTCAGACCCCTTTATATGTTTATGCTTCATATTCAATTCAGGTTGTGCTTTCTCTAGATTATTTCTCAAGGTAATTACTTCTTCTTCTAACTTCGCACACTCTTTTCTTTTCTCTTTTAACTATTTTAGTAGGATGTCTTCCACCTTTTTGGCCTCCTCCAATTCAACTTTTAACTAAATAAGTTCTTCGAACTTAGGCTATTCGTTAACATCTTTTAACAATATTTCTTTGTTTCTTATTCTTCTTCTTGAGTCTGTCAATTTCTTCTAGGGCACTAATAAGCTCCCCCTCAAGGTCTACTTCACCTTATTCACACTCATTATGTTCACCTCCTATAGAAAATCTTTTATTTTTATTTTTTTTTCCCTTTCTTCACTCTATTTTTTATTTTCTTTCCCTTTAAAATTATTCTCTTCCTTCTTATATGGAAATTTTGAGCCATAATGCCCTACTCTTCCATAATTAAAGAACTTAAAAGGAAATTTTCCTTTATACTTACCTATGCCTTCCTTCAATCTTATTATCAAATTCGATTCTTCTTCATCTGAGTCTCAGTGTGAGAATTCCTGATCTTTTGTAGATTTCTTATATGCCTTGAATGTTGCATCTTGTGTGGTTTATTTTCCTTTTTTAATTCTCATTTTGTATGTTGTTAGGGAGCCAAGAAATTGATCCATTGTTATTTGTTTAATGTTACACATCTCTTCAATAATTGACACTTTAGGATTGAACTTGGCACAGAGTGATCTTAGCACCTTTTGGACTATGGTAGACTCCATTTTTTCACCTATACCTTTCATTAACATTAACAATTTCATCAAATCAAAGAAAAAATTTTAATATGTCTTCATTATCGTTCATTCTCAATGACTCAAATTGCATTTTGTAGACTTGTAATTTAGACATTTTTACTTTACCATCTTCTTCATGATGTTTTTCATTTTATCCCACATTTCTTTGGAAGTCTTACACAACATTGCTTTTATAAATTCTCATTCAGTTAGCCCACTAAGGATGACATTCAAAACTTTTGATTGAACATAAAACCAAGCTTTCCTTCTTGGTTACCTATTATAGGTATCTCTTCATAGCCATTCCCCACTACAACCTAAAAATCTACATCAAGGAACATTAGATATGTCCTCATTCTTATTTTCCAGAAGGTATCATCAATACCATTGAACAAAGGATATCTATTTGTTGAACACCCTTCCTAACTAGACATTCTTATAACTTAGATCTTGAACTTACAGTTGTTAGTATGATACAAAAGGCATTGGCTCTGATACCAATTGTTGAAAATAGGTAATTATTGATAGGGGTGAATCAATTATTATATCTTTTTAAATGATCAATTTCAAATTATTTTAGCAGCCTTATATCTCTTTATTTAATCACTTAGCATATTTATATATGTATTTAGCCTTTTAACACTTTATTTTATGTATTGAAAGATTTATATATGAGTTCAACACTTAACAATGAATTCACAATGTTGGCTTGTTAGGGTCTGACCTAGGTTCGAAAGTGTTTTAGCCAAACAAATCCTACACTACCAGCACTTTCGGCAATAATCCGTGGAGCGCGGATTGAAGTCTCACCCGAGGTAGTATGGGAGGGTGCTGGAACCAGGTTTTCGCACCCGAGGGATGTCTTGATGAGGTCTGGAGGGGCCGCAAACCAATCCGCGTACTCGGACTACTTTGCATAGTTGTTTGGTCTTCGCGTAGATCCGCGACGGGACACTTCCTAGATTCTTATTATTATTGTGGTTATTCTAAATCAAATCTAATTCTTAAGGTCTTTAATCAAGCATTCAATAGTTATAACTAGTGTGCGAATCCATAAATCTTATAGATATGCATAAAATCAGAACATATGCATAAAAATTTAGATCTGCGACCAAATGCACAATAATTCAGAACCACTTATCTTTATTAATCTTTCATTCAGTACAATCAGTTCCACCCTGCGCACTAAGTTGCAGGGGTCCATGCACATAGCTGCGGACTCTACGAGGCCTCTGCACACATAGCTTCAGAGCCTACTCCAACTACTACCAACCACGAATCAGACTTATAGACTTAGAGAAATCTTTCTTTTACAAACCCATAACACTCAGGTCTTCATCAAAAGCTTGCCTCTATCCTTAGAACTTTGCTCTATTTATACTTACCCATGGTCCACGGACAATGGGCAGGTTGACTCGCTTTCTATTATTTTACATTATTTTTTGGTGGACAACCCTTTGACTCGTCCCATTACAGTTCGCGCTCCGCGCACTTCGCGGAACCTTTACCATACTTTTACCCAAAATTGTGGGCTTTGAGCTGCAAAACCCTTATGTGGGGGATCCACTGCCCAACAGACCCCCAACACAATCATCGTGACTCATCCCGAGTCACTTGGCTGGTTCGTTGATCTTCACACGGAGGTCATCCAGCAATTTCTGTGCTTTTCTTGCGTCTACAACAAAGTCTTCCACCATTTGTTGTACCCATTGTGCACGAGCCTCCGATGCATCATTATCAGTTTCACTCGCCGGTTCGTATACAGCCTGCATGTGTGCTAGCTTTCCCTCGATGTTGGTAGTGACCACGAAGGCCTCATCAAGCCAAGGTTGGATGCGTTCTTTAAGCACTGCTTCTTTCTGGCGAGCAACGTCAACCTATGCCTTGAGAGGTTGGGCCTCCCTCATCTTGGCCAATCTCTGAGTAATGGCAACCGTCTGCGTGGTGCCCCGGACATTAACATAAGCCTGCTGCCACTCCCATGCTTCTGTTTCCAATCATTGTACTGTTGGGTCTTCCTGTAGTGAAGTGACCATGATAAGTGATTGATCTAACAAGCCAGTGCACTCATGCATGGCACGTGCTATTGCTTCCCGCCCAGATTGGATGGCACATTGCCACTGCGCTCTAACCTCTAGTGGTGTAGAGGGTTGTGCCTTGAGTCTCAGCTCTGCGATCTATAAACTAAGGTCCAACTGGGTTTTTCTGCTTCTTCCTTTACTTCGCGAAACCCACTTGCCAACTTTTGGATCCATATGCCTACAAGTAAGTCTGTTGCAATCTCAAGCTCAAGGGCACGACAACATGCTTCCTCAACAATTTGCTCCAACTACAAATTCTGTGCTACTGCTTCATCCCATTGGAGGCTCAACTGCTCGATGTTGATTCGCTGTTCACTAAGCATCTGTACTGCATGACCTTCCCTAGCGCGGAGCTCTGCCGTTGCTCCATCCTATAGCTGGTATAAAATTTCGCACGAGAGGGCAGCCAAATTTAGTCCCAATCCTCTGATTTGGCCTTCGTGACTCTATCCTCTGCATTGTCTGTTGTTAGTGCTCCTTCTCGTAGCACGACCGTATTAGCCATTTTGGCTTGCAACAACTGCTCAGTTGCTGACGTACCTGTAGCCCTGTAGGTAACTACCCTTCCCTGCTATGGGGGTCGTATCTGAAGTTCCTGCAGTTGCATCCTAAGTGCCCCCAACATAGTTTGTTGCTCTGTCATTGCCTCCTAGAGCACCTCCCTGGTGACTTCGTGAACTGTATCACTGATGTCACATAGGTCGCCCTCAGTCAATGTGATAGGCTCCCCATCCAACTTGGACACCTTGGTCTTCTTCCATGACCTTGACTATTCTGTCGCACGCGGTCATTTTAAGGGTGAACAGGTGGTGGTTGGCTTCACACCTTTCGTCACATTATCCACTTCTGGCTTTGTGGTCACATTCGGGCTGCTTTCGTCCTCTGTTGTAGTAGCCCATCCTGCTATCACCTTGTCTGTGGCAGCCTGCGCTGCCTCCTGGGACACCAGTACTTCCTCAGCAAGTTGTTCGTTCTGCTTCTGCTATGCTAGGAACTTGGTGGCAGCCTTCTGTTTTTGGATTGCGGTCTCATCACACCCTACCACACCTAGTCCATGCCACTTCGGTGGCCAGGTATCGAGCACCATGAAAACAACGTCATCAATGGCAATGAAGGGAAGCATGGTCCACATCTGCTCTGGATCCTTGCACGCCCGGATATACACATGGTGCATATCTGCCTTAAAGTTGGCAACGTTCTTCACACTGTCATATACCTCGGCAGATAGGCGGGGTTGTTGGTTGATCCACTGTTGTATGCTTGCATCCATCAGTATCCATAAAATCTTGACTTCTCGGATTCTTGTGGCATCCTTCATCGCCCATAGCGATGCATATCTTGCTGCCTCTGGCCAATCCTGGTCTAGGGGAGGAAACTGACTATCCTTGGCCAATTCACCTATAACCAACAGGTTGGATAAGAGCAACCACGCATAGTGGAAGGTCTTATCCTACTCCTGGGCCTCCCTGCAGCTCGTTAGGAATTCGTTGCAGAGGAACTGCACCCAATTGAACCGTATCCCTTCTGTGCTTTGTTCACCTAACGCGATGATCATTGCTGGTAGCTCGCTGCCCCGACATTTTTTCATCACCTTTCCTGCCAGCAACTGGGTAGCAATGCGGACCCCTCTGTCCTAAATTCTAGTAATAACATACCCTCTCTACTTTTTCTCCAACTTATATTTCTTTTTCATGGCTTCCACAATCGTCAAGTCACCACTCATGCCAACTATTTCTATGGGGTCCCTTCCTTCACAGGGAAGCTGAGAGATCTTATGAATGAGCTCCACCGTGATGGGGATGGGTTTTTCTAGCCATAAATACCCATTGTGCACCAGGAAAAGCATTTGCCTAATGACAAATATCATGATTGGGGCCCGATGAAAATGTGTAATTGACAAGAGGTGGAGTAGCCCGGCCTCCTCCACCCCTCACAGCCATTTCTGTGGTTGTAGTGTTGTAACGACCCCCTCTGTGCTTTGTTCCATCAGTTCGCTAGTTTCCAAATGGGGAAACTTCTCATTATCCGCAAGGTCCCAGTCTTCAAATTTCATAGTGGGAATGCAGCCAATCATCGTTCCTTCAAACGGAACCCCTTTGGGGAGGGACAGGGTTATAAGTGCGCTTTTAATGGCATCCAAATCTTTAGGTACCTTGACCCTCCCTTTCCGTGGAGGGACATACTTAGGCCATTTTGCTAGAGCCCGTACTGGCTGGATATCTTCTTCCATCTCTTCCTCTAGTTCCATCTCTTCGACAAAGGTCAGAGGATCCTCTTCCTCATCATCGCTCTCAATAGTAACTGTTTTGCCCTTTTCTTCCATCGGCAGTTTTCTGAATCGCAAATTTCATGGAGACATCTGGACTGGTCCTGCTACTTGTGGGTCCTTCTTGGTCTGCGGCGTCCAGGGTGATTTAGGGATCTCAGCTGTACCCCCTACCTACAACGTAGGGTTCTGCGTAATGTCCTTGGTTATGGATATCATCCTAATTAGGGACTCCTGCATATCCTTCGACAATTCTTGAAACCATGGACTTGCTCTCACGGTGGCCTCATTCATCATGCCCCTGTCTACTTGATAATGGAACGACTTAATATGCAAAGTGCCAAGGGTTGTTTAGTGATAGGCCACCTGTGCTTTATATGCCTCTTTGAATTCAAATTCGACCGTTCCCCCCTTTCGTGGCTCATTAATGTGATTTTGGCAGTGAATCCATTCAAACATGTGTCTTAATTGCCTGTTTCCCACTCCTCGGTGTCTTAAATGGGACATCTTTCCATCAACAGTATCTACAATGGTCACCTTCCATCCTCCCCACATGATAGGGCAGTCCCTTATGCACGGACGCGTTTTGTGCTTCATACTGATTTTTTGCACCACGTCCAAGCCACACAACCCCCTACAGACTCCTTTATAGTCTCGTGCCCTCTTCCAACTGCGTGGGGCATTGAGACTGGGCTTCCTACGGATAGTCAGGTGGTCACACCGCTGGTGCGGGCTTTCAATTTCCTGCTAGCCTGGGCTGCGGGCACCTTTCGAGTACCTTTGTATTTGGTAGCCCATCGTGCTCTGTTGTATATGGTACACTCCCTCGTTGGTGCAGTCGCAACCATGATAGCAGGGTTGCAACTCATTCTAGTATTGTAGTAGGGTCGGCCAGGTCTGGTCCCCTTATTCTCAGATTCACGCAGCCTGCTTGTGCGACTCTAATTTTCACTTTGCTGATTTCTTCGTCCAACATCACGCTTTTCCTCCTCATCCGTGCCCATTCTTCATCGAGTTCGCAAAGTTTCAAGCTGCCGCACTGAATAGATTCCTACAACTGCCGAATTCCTTTACCCAGGGCCTTGGGTTCAATCCGAATTCTCTGCCTTCCTGGTTTCATCATGTCTGATCGCGGATAGGGCCATCTTCGCACACCCCATTTTGTTTATGGTCCTATAGGCCCATAAAACCCCTACTACGCATAGATTTAGTTGGGGCAATGGTTGGACAGCATACGGCTGCATTCCTCGTCGTAAGTGGGTGCCCAAACCGCTTCGTCCTAGCTACCCAGACTGCGTTTGACGCGGAGGGCCTCCAACCTGTACACGCATCCGCCTTCTACATTCACGCTCGTTCCACCTAATCTTCCAAGGTGTATGCCACCTTGGTGTAGTTGTCGCAGCATGCCGCTTCTGCTCCATGATTGTAGTTCCACAATGGTCTATGAATTCCTCCCCATTTGTTGCACCATCATCTGCTAGTAGTTTTCTTACTTCGATTGTCACGCATTGCAGTGATCTAATCATCATAGTGCAATTTAGCACTGTCACTTCATGCAATCATTCTGCCATCATTCTATCTCTTCATCTGAATTTGACGTGCAGGAACTATCGTGCTCCCATGAGATTCTCCCGTCTGCTATTGGATTCACCCGATCCCGGTCTTGCGCCGTTATCTGGTACATGAAGTCTAGTTCATCGTCACTATCCTCATCGCGTACAGGTTTAGTGTACCGCGCTCCTTCGGCTTGGTCCAGCGAAACTATTACACGGAGTGACTTGTTCTCGAATATCATCTTACATCTTTTTAAGTTGATGACCCCATTCATATCCGTGGCCCAGTCTATTCCTAGCAACGTGGGGTACAGGTTACTGTCATCAACAATTTCTATTACCTCAAAGTCTGTTTGCGTACTTATAGGTTTTAACCCCGTACAGAAATTACCTCCATACGAATTCTAAAACACAGAAAAATAAACAATGCGAGAGCATAACACATAAAACACATATACACAGAGATTTTCCTACTAGTTCCCAAAACCGAGACTACCACCTTGATTTTTCATTATGTTCCTTTCAATGTTACAATACATATTTATTCATGCTAAAGCATCCAATACCATGGACCGAAAACCATCGCGTCCAAAACCATGGACCAAAAAACCATAGGTAGGTTCACCCAACCTAATATATGGTCCAAAAAAAAATTTCCCAGGTCACTGCCCCGGACCTCGTAGATGGGGGCTACCCGCCCCCCTCAAACCCCTCAGACAGGGGGGTTGCCGCCCCCCGTATGACCCCCCTGCTGTGCAATCGGCACAACGAATGGGGGTCTCTGACCCCCCTCTAACCTCCTAGTTCACTATGTAGGTTAGATGTGGAAAGAATATAACACAATCCAACATTCTCCCACTTGTTGTTTTCTTTCCACAAGGGGCCACAAGAGAGCTTAGTCATTTTTCCAACCCTGAAATGCCCATTGTTTGTCTTCACCAAGAGAACTTCTTAGAGTTCACAGATTTTGTCAATGCATCTATAGTATTGTCCAAAGTGTCCACCTTTACCAGCAACACCTTTTTGTCTTCTATCATATCCCTCACAAAGTGATACTGAACATCAATGTGCTTTGTCTTTGAATGATAAGCAGGGTTCTTTGCTAATAAAATTGGACTTTGGTTGTCATTGTCTATCCATATAGCACCCTGTACTAACCCCATACTTGAATACAATCTCTGCAACCAAACTGCTTCCTTGCTTGCATGAGTGGCTGCCATATATTCTGCCTCTGTAGTTGATAGTGCCACTACCAATTATTTCTTACTCATCCAACTAACTACACCTCCAAATAGGTTAAACACATACCCACTTGTAGATCTTCTTTGGTCCAGATCTCCAGCCCAGTCTGCATCAAAAAAGCCATGAATATCGAACACTCTATCCAATCCTGGTCTTCCTCGATAGCACAAACCATAATCACTAGTGCCATGCAAATACTTGAAAACCCGCTTCACTACTGTCTTGTGCTCCTTCCTTGGTTTTGACATAAACCTGCTCAATACTCCCACTGCATGTGCACTTTCTGGTCTAGTATAGACCATTGCATACATCAGGCTACTGACTACACTTGTATATGGAACACAAGACATATCCTCTTCTTCTTCTTGTGTCTTGGGACACTATTTAGCAGATAATTTTACACCTACAAGAATAGGAACCTTCACCAATTTACTATCCTGCATATTAAACCTCTGCAGTATTGTCTCGACATATTTCCTCTGGTTTAACTAGAGCTTTCTCTTTGCCCGATCTATTTTAATTTCCTTGCCAAAAATATAGTTTGCAGCACCAAGATCTTTCATGTCGAATTTGGAGGACAATTGGGTCTTCAAATCCTGGATAATTTCTTTGTTATTTCCAACCAACAACATATCATCCACATACAAGACCAGATAAATAACATAGTTACCAATTAATTCTAAATACACATAGTGATCTACTTTGCTTCTGGTGAATCCAAGTCCCCGTATAAATGTATCAAATTTCTGATACGACATCCTTGGTGACTATTTTAACCCATACAGAGACTTCTTTAACTTGCATACCAGTTCTTTCTTACCCTTCACCACAAAGCCTTCAGGTTGCTTCATGTAGATCTCCTCTTCCAGATCCTCGTGAAGAAATGATGTCTTCACATCCATTTGTTCTACCTGAAAATCAAAAGCAACAATAAAAGATAAAAGTAACCTAATAAAAGTTACCTTGGCAACAGGAGAAAAAATACCACCAAAATCAATTCCCGGCACCTGGGAATAATCTTTTGCTACCAAACGAGCTTTGTATTTCTCCACCTTTCCTTTTGCATTTGTCTTCTTCTTGAACACGCATTTGCTGACAATGGGTTTCCTTCCAGCCGGAAACTCCACCAGATCCTAGGCCTCATTTTTGTGCAAATATGCCATTTCATCAACCATGGCATCTTTCCATAGTTTTCCATCCTTTGAATCTAATGCTTCCTTCACTGTTCTGGGATCATCATCAGTAATAGATAAAGAAAAATTTAAACAAAAATTAGATGGACTATACCTTTCTGGCTGCCTTCTTTCTCAAGCTGATCTTCTTAAACCCAGAGTTTGTGGCTCTTCATCTTCTGATTCCTCCTCTACTGTAGAGTCTGATTCTTCCTCCTTTAGCTCAAACTCTATCTTCTCAGGTTCCTTTGGTTGGACTTCATGTTTAATAACATCTTTCACCTCTATAAACACCATATCTCGGTTGTACACAACCTTCCTTATTACTGGTTTCGAAAGCTTATAGCCTTTTAAACCATCCTTATACCCAATAAAAATGCACT
Source organism: Pinus tabuliformis (assembly GCA_031772625.1). Classification (NCBI taxonomy): domain Eukaryota; kingdom Viridiplantae; phylum Streptophyta; class Pinopsida; order Pinales; family Pinaceae; genus Pinus; species Pinus tabuliformis. Next base: position 1,194,412,093 of record CM062807.1, on the reverse strand, counting down.
TTTTAGATTTACTATCTAACTTGGTTCATTTCTCCTTTGGAACATGTACATATGCATTACATCCGAATACCCTCAGATGTGAAAGAGAGGGTTTCTCACCAGTCCATACCTCTTGTGGAGTCTTATCCTCCAACGCTGATGAAGGTGATCTATTGACCAGGTAACATGCTGTCTCCATCGCCTCTACCCAGAATTCTCGTCCTAACCCGACACCACTGAGCATGCTTCTTTCCCTTTCCATCAATGTCTTGTTCATTCTTTCTGCCACTCCATTTTGTTGAGGTGTATATGGAGTAGTCTTCTGCCATGGTATACCACACTTCTTACATAATTCTTCAAATTCCTTTCTGCAAAACTCTCCATTTTTATCTGACCCCAACACCTTTACCTTCTTCTCTGTCTGGTTTTCCACTAGAGCCTTAAATTCTTTAAACCTGTCAAAGACCTCAGATTTCTTCTTAAGGAAATATATCCATGTATTCCTTGAGAATTCATCTATAAATGATACATAGTACACAGACTTACCCAGTGATGGAACCTTCATAGGTCCAAACAAATCACTGTGCACAAGCTCTAATATCTGTTTCTCCCTCTTACCACCAGAGGGGAAACTCACCTGATTCTGCTTCCCATATACACAATTTTCACAGAAATAAAAATCCAGAGAGCTATTACTCATATCTTCTACCATACCTTTACCATGAAGTATTCGAACGCCCTTCTCTCCAATATGTCCAAACCTTTGATGCCACAGCATGGTATTCTCTCCAGAGACCACTAGATCTTCTCCTCCACTTTCAGGAACCACAGAACTGTTGCACCCATCAATAACAGTGCTACCTTGCAGCCTGTACAAAGTTCCAACCCGAGCAGGTATCTTTCTCGAACACTGTTTTTACACCTGCATCATCCAGCCTGCTTACAGAAATTAGATTTCTAGCTAATGCAGGAATATGCAGAACACCTAGAGGTGTTCTAACTCTTCCACCTTGCAACTTCAAATTTACTTTTCCACAACCAACGATTCTAGCCTTCATGTCATCCTTCAAGAAGACATCACCACCATCCTATTTCTCATACTCGCAAAACCACTCTCTATGGGGAGTGAAGTGAAAGGATGCACCTGAGTCAATCAACAATGCCTCATGATCTACATGTGTACTTGAAGAAGCCAAGTACAGATCCCCACCTTCATCTGAGGTGGTTTTCACCTCTGTAGAAGGAGCATCATCAGATCCCTTTCCTTTGTCAGGAGCTTTAGATTTACAGTCCCTTTTGTAGTGCCCTTCCTTTTCGCATTTCCAGCACACCACCTTTACAGGTTTTCCTCGAGATTTAGATCTCCCTCTTGATTTATATCTCCCACTCAATGACTTATTTTTGTTTCTGTTCTGCGACTGACCTCATACAGACAAGGCATCACCATTTTGGCTTTCCATATTTTTCTATCTCATCTCCTCCGTCAACAAGGATGAGACTATTTCATCAAAATGCAAGGTAGTTGCATTGCTACCTATTGCAATAACCAGTCTATCGCATGAATCTAGTAGAGAACACAATAAACTGATGCACTTATCTTCATCTGAAATTTAAATATCAATAGATGCTAACTGACTTACCACAGTATTAAATGCATTCAGATGCTTTGTCACCGAGTCTCCATCTTTCATCCTCAAGTTATACAGCCTTTTCTGCAAGAACAATTTATTCACCAGAGACTTAGATTTGTACAAAGTCCCTAACTTGTCCCACAAAATATTCGCCATAGCTTCCCCTGATACATTCAACAATACTGAATTTGAGACACACAATCGTATTATGCTCTTTGCCTTCCAATCCAACTTCTTCCATTCTTCATCAGTCACTCCCGTTGGTTTAGTACCCAGATCTATCACGATCCATTGATCTTTATCCACCAACAGATCCTCCATCTTGAGTTTCCACAACTCAAAACTCTGACCATTAAATTTATCGATCTCTATCTTTCCACTGCTCACCATCTTCTTTTACCACTAGAATCGATCTCGCAAATCTCCCACTGAACAGGGTCTACCATAGGCCCGAGCGAAACCCCTCAGCAACAAAGGCGTTTCCTTGAAGCCAAAACAGCTCTGATACCAAATGTAGGTTTTAACCCCATACAGAAATTACCTGCATATGAATTCTAAAACACAGAAAAATAAACAATGCGAGAGCATAGCACATAAAACACATATACATAGAGATTTTCCCACTAGATCCCAAAACTGGGACTACCAGCTTGACTTTTCATTATGTCCTTTTCAATGTTACAATACATATTTATACATGCTGAAGCATCCAATACCATGGACCAAAAACCATCACGTCCAAAACCATGGACCGAAAAACCATAGGTAGGTTTGCCCAACCTAATATAGGGTCTAAAAAAAAATTCCTGGAGCGCTACCCCGGACCCCCTAGAGGGGGGCTACCTGCCCCCCTCAAACCCCCTGAACGTAGGTTAGATGTGGAAATAATATAAGACAAGCCAATAGTACTTACGCCTCCAATGTCCACTGTCATGCCTTGTAACCTTCCCATTGGTAAGATCTTTTGTTGGTTGGCCATCCATAATTGAACAAGAGACCACTGCAGTGCAGGCCTGCCCATGCGTTCCCACGTCAGTTTTGGTAATACATTCGCATCTGACCCCAAATATAGGATGACCTGATCCATCTCATACTCACCAATTTGCACCGTCAATCGCATTTCTCGCCCGGTGCGCAAAGCATGTTTTCCAAGTTTCTAGACCACGCGTGGCTCTCTTGACCCTGCACACCTAGTGATCAGCTCTTGTAGTCCCTTAACTGCCTTATTGTCACGTAGTAGCTTCATAGATCTCTCTAAAAAGGTATTAAGCATAGAAGGATCCATCCCCGGCTCAGGTTGATCCTTACTACCTGAGGTAGAGGCCTCCGTGAAGTTCTTCTTAGCTTTCTTAAATCTTTCCTTCACGTGTTCCATCTCAGACTCAGGTTCCTTTGTAGGAGCATCGTGAACCTTCGAATCTTCTCCAGGTTGTTTCCTTTTATCTTCCCCTGTAGTTGCGCCGCTTCTGAGTAACATGTTTACGCTGGGGTCCTCTTCGCATGGTTCAGACCTCATCATTTGGATATTTTGAGTTGGAGTAGGCTGTAGTACCCCTTTCTCACGCATTTGGGCAATCAGCATCAGACAATCTACCATTTCATGGTCAAACTGCTCACAATACAGACAAGATATTCTTTTCGGGTTGGTACAATCGTGAGCATAGTGCCCCGACCCTCCGTAGTTATAACAGATCAGCTATCTGTGCCCTCATCTAGGTCCCATTCCTCCTCTCCCTCATCCGTGTCCTTGGAATCCACCGCGTGCCCTCGCGGCTGGATTGAAACCTCTTGTTTTAGTCTGCATTCGATAGGCTGGAGTCCTATCCATCATTAGCTCATAGCTTCGACACGTTCGCTCGTCGTGACCCACTAATCTACAGAAGTTACAATACAGTTGCTGCAGAGTCTAGGTATACTTCTGCAACAGGTGATAGTTGTCTATCACGTGCTTTCCTCCTACTTGACAAATCGTGCACCAGAGTGCGGGTGCCGCACTTGGCCCTGCTTGTACCTCCAGCCTCAGTGGCATCAGTGCCCCCCCCCCCCCCCCGGCCAAATAGTTTGTGAATACGGGACAATGATCCTTATCATGACCCTGGCCCTTACATTTTATACACCACACTTCTTCATGCACCTCCAGTCACGGTGCCCTATCTTGCTTCAAGCTTTGCATCTCCAGGCATAGGTTTTGTAGTTGCGCGTGGATTTGTTGAACTCCCAACCCAGGATCTTGTATTGGGGTTTCATGCAACCTCATCACTATCTCTAATGCTTCAGCCTGGGTTGAGATCTTTTGTTGTGACAGCGCCATCCTTAGGTGCAGTGTCAGGGATGCCACAAACCAAGTGCGGTGTTGTGCATCTAAAAGCGTCATATTAGCCTCACAGATCATACTCTTTAGGCACTGATCCAAATCCCATGGAGTCTTGCCTGGAAGCATCACAATTTCCTTAAATTCGATGATTGACTAAGTTTCTGATTTCGGTCGACTAAACTCTTTGTTCAATGCATCCTGGATCTCTACTATCCCAGCATTTGGATGATCGCTAGAGTGCTTGATATATCACGTCAACGCGCGATCCTACAGCATGCTCACTAAAGTAGCCTTTTAATGTTATCATCTGTAATGCCTTGGGCTTCCCATACTGCCTTTACCATGAACCAGAACTAATCTAGTTCCTCATTTCCTACGCCCCTAAATACAGGAAACTTGATTGCACTCGCCATTCCAACCCTTGGAGGTGGTGGAGGTGGGGTGGGCGAAGATGGGGTTGATGTAGGTGAAGTGGGTGATGGCATGGATGGAGGTGGTAACTGTGGAATGCGCTGCTTTATCAACCGAACCGCACTTCTCAGAGAGAACCCATCGAGATCCTCCTTTCTTTCTCATGAAAGTGAAATCAGGGGACTATTCTCTAATCCTTTGAGCCCTTGGTAGCCTCTTCTGCTCCGCGTTACCCCAGACATCAATGGATTCACATAACCTTTTTTTCACATAACAACATTTTAATCCAAGTATTCAATGATTTGATGTACTTACCTCGCGGTCCCTTGAGAAAACATCTTTCCGCTTTGTTGTAGCTTACAGTTGTATCTATCACGAACTCAGTGACGAACCCTCCAATTATCCAATCTAGCCAATGATCTACTGCTCGCGCGATTTTATCTTCAGATGCCTCTAGCTTGTGCACAAACTATGGAGTCCACACTATTGGTCAATCGAGTTTACACCTTCCCTAACTGTCGGCTAGCCTCGTGATCGAAGCATACAATTCTGACAAGAAATATGCGAAGAAGATGTCATGGATTTCTGTGTATATATAGTGATCCAGCCACCTCTCTTCATATATTTGGAGAGTTTTGTTTTCCTGTACCACAAACTCGTGAAGCTTCTAATCTAGCCAATCTTCAATCTCTTTCTTTCTAGGGTTCCAGTGTTCTGACATCAGACATCCCTTAGGCAAATCCCGATCTCGGAAATGGAACCATTTTTTGGCTTGTTGGGGCCTAACCTAGGTTTGGAAGTGTTTTAGCCAAACAAATCCCAGACTACCAACCCTTTTGACAACAATCCGTGAAGCGGAGACTGAAGTCTCACCCAAGGTAGTATGGGAGGGTGCTAGAACCAGGTTTCCGCACCCTAGGGATGTCTTGATGAGGTCAAGAGGGGTCGTGAACCAATCCGCATACTCGCACTACTTTGCACAATTATCTGGTCTTCGTGTAGATCCACGATGAGGTGCTTCCTAGATTCTTATTATTATTGTGGTTATTCTAAATTATATCTAATTCTTAAGGTCTTTAATCAAGCATTCAATAGTTATAACCAGCACGTGAATCCATAAATCTTACAAATATGCATAAAATCAGAACATAAGCATAAACATTTAGATTTACGACCAGATGCACAATAATTCAAAACCACTTATCTTTATTAATCTTCCATTCTATACAATCAGTTCCACCCTATGGACTCAGCTGCAGGGGTCCGCACACATAGTTGTGGACTCTACCAGGCCTCTACGCACACAGCTGTAGAGCCTACTCCAACTACTACCAACCACAACTCGGACTTACAGACTCAGAGCAATCTTGCTTTTACAAACCCATAACACTCAGATCTTCATCAAAAGCTTGCCTCTATCCTTAGAACTTTTCTCTATTTATAGGCCAACTTGCTTTCTATTATTTTACATTATTTTTGGGTGGACAATCCTTTGACTCGACCCATTACAGTTTGCACTCCGTGCACTTCACGGAACCTTTACCATGATTTTACCAAACATTGTGGGCTTTCAGCCCCAAAACCCTTATGTGGGGGATCCGCTGCCCAACACACAATAATACATATAAATAGTTCATGCGACACATTGAGAGACCATATATATATGGAAACCCATAAAGAAAAAACCATGCATTTTGTTTGTTGATGTAAAGGAAATCACCCACTCCTTATTTTACATCAATTTTCTAGAGGATTCTACCTCGATTTTATACTACAAGATACAACTTGCTGGGATCACCCACTCCCTCTTCTACAGGCTCAAACTTTCTCTTTATCAAACTACTACCTGAAAGGAAAAACCAATGTCCTGATAAGATTATAAATCAAATTTGTTGATTTCCCTCATCTTTGTCTTTGATATGAACATAATATCTATCCTCTTTTCAGTTGTTTATCTCCTTCACTCCTCTTCCTCAATTCTTATTTACTTCTTCTCCTCTTCATATTTCTCTCTTTACCAAGAAATGAATGAACTTGTTTTCATAGAAATTCAAATTCACTAGCAGCATATTCATTTAAAACACATCTTTCTATATACATAGTTTGCTGACAGTTTGTATTCCAATGAAAGAATTTGAAGTGAATGGATTTATCTTTGTATTCCAAGGCTCTTTGTGGTCTACCTCTTCATTTTCAAATTTGAGGATCAAGTCAAGACAAATAATATTTGAAAATTTGAAATAACTTGGAAATGTAAATTCAACATATATTATTGCACCATATAATGCCTTCTTGAACATTTAAACTCATCATACATCATACTGAAGGATGATAATAACATTTATATACAATGGACATAAAAAAATCTTCAGTTTCCATGTATTCACTTTGCTTATCTGAGTTAAAATATTGTTGATATGAGTTTAAATTGTTTTTAAGTCATTGTCACTTCTTCATTGGAGAAAATCACTTCTTCTTCCTCCATGTACTATTCTTCATAGCCATTTGACACCAATGCCAACGCTACTAAAAATAAAAATAAAAATTGAAAAACTGAAATCTATACTATGAGGGTTAAATTTATCCTTATATTTATAGATTCGTTAATTATTATGTTATGCTTAAGCATCCAATAAATAACATGTGGAAAGTAGAGAACAACAAAAAAAACTTACAAACCACAATGAAAGAAAAATATTATCTAGGAAACCCTTCAGTGAGAAAACATAGTTGGAAGGTGAGGTTTTTCCACTTTCCACTATTTTCCTTATCTATGTAACAAAATGCACTCCAATATAATGGAACCCCTTTTTCTCCTAGTGGCTTGGTTACATCACAAATTGATAGCCTACGAGTGGTTAAGTTTGAATCCTTTGAACCTTAAATGGAGTTACAATATTGGATCTTCTAGATCCTTTTTCATCATGATCAGATGGCTAATCTATTTTTAATGAATAATAGGGGTTGACCTGCCATCCTCTTGAATCATGGTGGTCAAAATAAGAAGGTCAACTTCCAGGTGGCATACCTTTTGCATAGGGAATTTTTTTAAGATGTTTATGAACTGTTGGAAATGTATCTGAGAGTAGAATAGCACTAGGGAGTGCAACTTTGAAACGAAAAAGATTTACCCCCTAAAATTTCCATTTAATTCCTCAAACTTATTCCAAATGGTTTCATACCATAATTCACCAAATTAAGACCTGCTATTAAAAAAATTTCTTGAGCTAATTCCTTGTATTTTTCTATTTTTAAAGAATCAAGATAAATGAAAAATAATATAATTGTCCAATCCAGATCATGAAAGTGCAACAAAGTTTACACCCCATGTTTTTGGAAGAGTGGTCGTAAAGCTAATGAACCATACATCATAATTCCAATAAACAAGGTAAATTCTGTAAATAAAATTCTAGATCAAACTTAAGATTTGATCTAATTGTGGTTATATATACACTTCTACATCCAATAACTTCCAAATTACATAAATTTATATTTCATATGACCAAAGTAACAACATGAAATCTATTTCCATTATAAATATGTTCTAAACAAATATAATATGATTGTCTCCATGCAAATTGAAATTAGAATAAATGATATTTCACATTCAATTGTTGATACATCTAGTCATAGTGAGAGAAACATGTCGTGCAATATGTAACCTTGTCAACAACATGGAAAGTTGGCTTAAATGTTAATGACATATTGTCTTTCATATTATTCGATGTCAATATTTACATAAACATCAAATGGAAAAGAAATTAGAGCAACTATAACATGCTAATTATTTGCCATTTTAAGAAAATAGTGTTGCCATTTATTAGGGGTTGTCAACATCTCAATATTTATATATTAACAATTTTTTTAAATCCTATTGATTGCATAATCCTCTAATGATAAGAGAAATCAATTAAAATGTAAATGTTGCAATGCCCTTTGCTACAAAAGTAATGTGCTCATGGTAGGTTCTTGAATTTCAAAGATATTAAATTATTGGCTACAAGAAATAAATAAATGAAAAGATATAAGTGGTAGATGAGCAAGATATTTATGAAACTTCAGTAAATTAACTTCAATAAATTTGGCACCTTAAGGTATTACTAGTGACCATGATATAAGTGACTACCATGTTTTCAATAATCAAGAATAGAAACACTCATTTGTATAGTGCACATAAACCGATTTATTATATGTTAAATGATGGGCCTATCATAGAAGACAATTGAATGAAAATAAAATTGTTGCAATATCCATTATTACTGGTGTTGTTCTCATGGCAAGTAGATCAAAAATCCCAACAAGACCATTAATTATTCATAAACTACTTTCGATATGTGGTCTATACCTATCACCAAGATTCCTATTACTTTCAAATCTTGATATTGGTTTGAGAGAACTATGGGTGCCATATCTCTGATCATTGGCAGGAATTGGAACATGAACTCTTTCGACTACCCTGGGAACCCTTACCTAAATCATCTAAAAGAGGAAAAGTTGAACCTATTTCGAAATGGATTTATCTATTAGTAGAAGGAATAATTTCAAATTAAGCAAAGAAGATATTTGAAGAGTCATTTAATATAACTTAGTTTAATTGGTAAAATAACACCACAACATCACTTTCAAATTTATATATTTTGATATGTGGCCTACACTTGTCGTCGAGGTTCCTAGTAGTTTCAAATATTGATATTGGTTGGAGAGAAATGGCATAGATACATAATATATTCATTGAATATAACTCAAATTGAAGTAGTAAAAGAAGACCACAATAGGAATTCCAACTTTATACATTTTGATAGTGCAAATATAATTTCCACTATGACCAGAAGAAAGAAAGAACCTACAAATGAGCAATTTCATTCTTTTTGATGTGATTCAAATTTTTTGTACAACAAAATAAGTATAAAGAAAATCCTAAAAGTAACTTACATTATCGTACAATGTTCAGCTAGTTAATGTAGGAAAACATGATCTCTTACCCACTGATCTTGCAATTTCCTCAAATTAATGTTCACGACACCAAATTTGTTCTCAATGTTCTACACATTCTTTTATGCTTGAAAATATTGTGTTTTCAAGCAGATCAATTATTGACTCAGAAATTGCACAAATATAGAAAACAAGTTATGGGGCCTTGATGATTGAAAAAGCCAAAGGCAATTAATCTTTAACGAATTACCTTACTACATTATTAAATTTTACCAATATGGTTAATTCCTCTTAAAGCTTAGAATGAGGTCTTGCATTGGTACATAGTTTATGCTCAAAAAATTAAAGAATATTTGGTTATAATGTTTATGGAGAAATATAAGCATGTTACCTGCTTCATCTATATGCATGTTTTGATGAAGTCCTTACTTTGGGTTTTCTCATCCACTTGTAGTTGAGTAAGTCAAATTTGAGCCCTAATTTGGTTCTACAAGTTCCTTAGTATTTTCACTAAGCAACATGGCTTCTTCTTAATGGCATATGGTTAAGGATTTTTCTCATTTACTGAAACAAGATTAAACAAGCCATTTGAACCAATCAAAACACTTGTATATACCTAATCAATGGCACTAACTTCAACAACCTCTTGCATGTTTAGATGTGTTATGTCATTATAACCTCCACAATTTTTATCTAACATGTCATAAAGATTATCCATGTGTTGATAGATAGAAAAACATCACTATATGTGGGTCCCAACTAGACCCCTATTCATTTGGTGTGGCGATACTCACTGGTATAAAGGCTCGATCCCCTACACTACTATAACCTAGTAAAATGAAAAACTAATATATATATATATATACCTGACACGAATCTAGTTATTTCAAATATTTAATAATTAGTATTATCTATTTATTATCCAATTGCTAGTGTTTGGAAAACTTGCTCATACCAACAACACAAAAGGGGAAAATTACCCATATGCAGACCTATATGAGAACTGCAACTATTTGGGATTGTAACTTTTTCTAACTGAAATGTGGGACTACTTAGCCACTTGAATAGTGTGTGCTCTGTTGAGAGAGCTTACCAATCAATATTTTCTTTTGGAGTTTTTTTTGTCTATTTGCATGCAATGCTAATTTAACTTGTAAAAAATAAACTAAATAGCCTATCTCATAAGTTAGAGCAAGTCCCAATACTACACAGTGAATATCATATTTTGACAAAATAAATGTACTCAAGGATTCAAACCAAAGTTGGAATTGAATAAGTCAAGAAAAAGTGTATATAATTCGTTTTATAGAAAGGAAATATTCTTTATGATATTGATAAAAGGAAAGTATTGGAAAAAGACAAATGTAAGAAAAATTAAGAAATAAGCATTCACATAAACAATTATATTGCATGCATTCCTCAAATTGTATGATGGAATTCTCCAACGCATTTTCCAGTTCTTCAAAAATTCTTCTACAACTTCTGATTAAAATACCAATTTTGATTATAGTTGAATAATTTCCAATCCCTTCCTTATTGAAAAGAGTTATATAAATAATAGAGAATAGGAAAAAAAACAAAAAATATATTCTTCGCATTTTCCTCAAACTGATTTATAAATATACAAAGATATGAAATTCTTAGATTATTTTGTTTTGCATTTGTATATCAAAATTTGATATTTTCCTTTATCTCCTTTTTGTTACTTATTCTGCTCCTAATTCATTTCCATTCTATTTCCACATCTTCCCCCAACTTATAGATTTGTGTTTCATAAAAAAATTGAATTTGCTACCTACATAACTTTATTTGCATGTCTCATTATTTTTTTGCAAGCCCCTCTTCTAAATTTTCTGATCATCTCACTTTGTATGCCTTTTTTGGCTTTTCAAACAATTACTTGTACTTCCATAAAACAAACAAGAAAATTAAAAATAAACAAAACTATGAAATAAAATCCAAATTGTTCATTTATCTTTGTCAATTTTTCTAGGCATTTTAACGATAAATTAATTAAAATAAAATACACACACATGCGTGAATCAAAACGAGATAAAATATAGGTAGATAAATCTAAATAAATTCAAGTAAATTTAATAAAATAAAATAAAAATAATTATATATAGACACACACGCAGAAGACAAATAAGTAAATAATAATAATAACAATAACAATAAATAAAAATCCATAAATAAGACATCTGAGTGTATCAAGGTATGAAACCACCCTAACTAAGTGAAAAACAATCTAGGTGAAATCTAAAAAAAATTAAAGTTGAGACCCTGAATGTCGGATGTCTAAATGGATCTCTACCAATTTATATAATAATAATAATAAAACGAAATTAATTGTCATGAGTCTACATCATTTTCCATGTCAAATCATTCATTAGAATGATTTTCTATGTGGATTTGGGGACACATAATCTTAGTCAACATTCCAAGCTAGCATGACACTTCATCATCCACATTAGAAGCCACGTTACTTCTCATGTCAGCATGCCACATCATCACATACAATAATGAAAAAATGCTGAGCACTATAACTTTTCATCCGCAACTCGAAATGAGGGAGATTTTATATCATTAGAAAATATTCAAAGAGTTGAAGATGATGGAAACCTTACAAATGAGAAAATACGAAGAATAAAAGAATCAACCATAAAATGATGGAGAATCAAAGTGAATAAAAAGAGCTAAAAAATAAAAAATAATTGAAAATCATGAAAGGTAGGATCAAATGATAACAAAAATCACAATTTTTTTTAGTTAATGGGGGACTTTTTTTCTAAACATTTAAGGGGAGTTCTTGAGAGCTCAATACAATGTTAAACATAACACATTCATTTCATTCTCGATAAGATATTTCATCTTTCCTGATGTGCCTCCTTAACTTGTTGTCCATCCATGTATTCAATGAGAATACCAATATTCCCATTATCAAAACACCCTACTTCAAGCACCTTGTCATGATTTAAACCAAAATGAGGTTCCATCTCACCATCCCCATTTGGAAAACACATCATTCCAATCTTATCATTCTCTATAACAACATGTGATTCAAGATCAGTGGATTTCTCTATGACACACTCCAAGACATGCCCTTCTCTACACTAAATAAAAAAAGAGGTTTACTTTCCTTCTCTTCATATATTTTATGGCCATAAGAATTTTCCTCATGTATGAAGTTCTAGGATTGAGATTCTCAATTCTCCTCTAGTTTGTTTTCCTCACTCACCATACACTATGTTTCTTCTAGCTTGCAAGTCACGTGAAAGTCACTTCAACTTTTTCATTATCACATACAAGGATCATTCTATTCTATTTCTCTATGTCTAAGTGGGACACCACTAGGTCTATTTCTATGGGATCCGTGGTTGTATTTTTCCACATATTTCTATTCAATAATAATATACTCGATAGTGTTTATTCTATTATTTCAGATCGTGCAATTAAGGTAAGAGGTTTAATTTTGTTTTGGATGGGTATTTATTAATGTAAAAATAATTACTTAATTCATTAATGTTTACATTTTAGATGTTTTATTTAGATGAGGTTATGTTCTACTTTAGTATGGCATTAGAGATTGGTCAATTCTAGAGTATCAAAATAGACATTAATTCATTTTCATGTCAAATTTATAAATAAATATACAAAGGCAATTTTCTAATTTCCCTAGAGTGAAATCTCACATTCTTTGTGTTTCAACCATTTTTATGTAAAATGGCATATTTTTTTATCAAAAATTTTCAAGCATGTTTCCTTCACTATTTTTGGTATCTATGATTTGCATACATCATGTACTTACTTGATCTAGGCTTATGCAGAAATGAACATAAACACAAAGATGCAACAAAAATAAAACTTCATTTCATTAATATCAAGGAACTAAAATATGCTTACATACAGAAATGGAAATAAACTAGCTTGGGCAATGGTAGCTTGTCTCTAAGAAGAGATGTGGCAGATACATGTGTCTTAACTATGTTACAATGAGGCTCAAAGGCCTATTTATTATTGAGAAGCAATGGAAAACCATAAACATCCAAAAACCTAACCCTAGGAGATGAAGTGCCAAAATTGTGGGCCGCGTTTGGGTAAATTGGTACATCAACTTCCCAGGCTCATAACTTTGGCATACGATCTCTATTTGGCTATCATAATACCTCGTTTCGAAGATATATAAGAGGATGTAAAAAAAATAGGTAAACCATTTGGGGACTTTTCCAGTCTCTTAATTTTCCCTAAAAATGTCTTTTAGTCCCTCAAAACAACTTCAGAAGTTTAGGACCCGAAAAATTACCAAAAATGGTAAGTTATGCTATAATTAAAGAAACTGAAAAGTAACAACAGTGGGGGTCCAAGTGGAATAGAGGGGTGGCCACCAATATCCACCTGGATCAGTCCTCCCCCCTTAGGAAGAAATGATTCCCATTGCGTTGAGTACCTCCACGGGATGGTGAAACTTTTGTTGAACTTGGCCCCTAGAGAGCCACTTGCCTAGGAGTTGGCTAGCTTTGACAACCCGATATAGTTGGATCTTCTGTTGGTGAGTGTTCTTGATCTATGTTTCCATGATCTGATCAGTTGTGGCCTGCTCCATGCAGTATGGGTTTAATTCTATTGGGGTGAGTTGTTTTGGAATGTATGATGTGTCTAGTAATGGTGGAAAGTATGGTTGAAGGTGGTCCACATTGAACATTGGGTGCAAGCCAAGCAATGGTGGAATGCTGAGCTCGAAATAATTTTCACCTACAACATAAGTGTTGGTGTAAGTCCCATATCGGAGTGGGTGAATCTTGTGATGGGACCCAGTGATAAGCTCCTTCTGCAAATGTAACCAAACTTTGTCGCCCGCCTGGAACATGTGTGGAACCCGATGTTGATCATGATGTTGCTTGTACTTAACATTGACTTTGTCCAATATGTCATGGACCTGTTGGCGGATGTTCTGAATGCACTCAATGAAGTTGTTAGCCTTTTCAGCTTTGGATTGGACATGAGCTGAATCTGCCTGAGTAGCTACAAATTGTATGGCCACATCAATGAGACATAGTGGTTAAAATCCCGACCGCACCTGAAAGGGGTTGTGGCCATTTGAGTTATGGAGAGCTCCATTGTAGCTGTGTTGGACATAAGGGAGGTTATCATCCCATGTCATTGGATGCTTTGAGTTTTACATACGAAGAATGTTATGATCATCCTGTTGACGACCTCTATTTGGCCATCAGTTTGGGGGTGGAAAGTCGTGGACTGAGTGAGCTTGGTATCCAACATCGACCAAGGAATTCACCAAAATTTACTTAGGAAATTGTTGTCCCAATATGAAATAATGGACTATGGGATCCCAAAGTGTACCCACACTCATTCAAAGAATAGCTTAGCAATGGCTTCTATTGTGATACTCTTCTTGCAGGCCACCAGAATGGCCATCTTAGAGAATTTGTTAATGACCACAAAAGCACAGTCATTTCCATGCTTATTATAAGGAAGGCCTAACATGTAATCCATGGAGATGGATTCCGAAGGTCGACTAGGAGTAGGCAGAGTGTATAGGCCTTGCTTCTTGATTGTTGGTTTGGAAATGGCGCATGCAGTGCAGGATCTGATGTACGTCCCAACATCTTGCCAAAGGTTCGGCCAACAAAAATACTTATGTAGCACTGCCAATGTTTTCTCTAGCCCGAAATGTCCAATGAATCGACTGTAGTGTGCCTCCAAAATCATCTTGGCACGCATGCTTGAAGGAACATAAAGGTGTCCAAGGTGGTATAATAGTGCATCCTGGAGGTGAAATTTTGGAACTTGCTTGCCTTCCAAGAGCGTCTGGTATGTGTTGCCAAATTCTGGATCACTCTTGTAAACATGCGGCCACCCCCAAGTCTCATGCACACAAGAGTCGATCACAGTGGTCAGCACCATGATCGGTGGTTGGTTGAGGCAATGTGTAACATTTTTGGCGCTACCCTTCTTGTACTTAATGTTCAAAAGGAATTGTTGTACGTATGTGGACGATTTTTTATGGTGAGCGTTTTGCAACTTCCCCTTTGTATGTATGAACTACAAGGATTGGTGGGTTATATGGATGACCATTTCCTTTCTCAAAATGTAATGCTTCCATTGTCAGCAGGCCTGCTGGTGGGCTCCAGTATTGCAGCAATAATGCTGCAACTCCTGGGATTCCATTCTTTACTTTTATCAACTCGGTATTTCGTAACAAACTTGGAAGCGACGGTGCTATATGCACAAGTACTAGCTCTTGCCGCAGTTGTCACTTGGTCAGCTGGCACAAGTCCACTAGGGGCTTAAACCAACTTATATGAGCTCTTAGAAGAAGCTTTTTAACTGATGGAAGGAAGCTAACTCAAAGGAAGCTAATCTACTTTCCAAAAGAAACTGGAAGCCAAAAAGTAATGCAAACCCTAGCAAACCCTAATTCTACCAGCTAGTCCTACTGATGCAAAGGAGAGAATGCAAACTATTAAAAGAGATTCCATTACTTATATGAAGGTAAAATGCATGTGTCTAGACTACCTCTATGTGAAGAAAACATCTTTTTGTATTTTTGAGTAAGTTATTAGAATTATCATGCATGTGCTTTTAACTGGTTTTTTACTGTGCGGGGGTGGATCAAGGAGGAGAAATGATTGGAAAAGGTTGGGAAGGTTCAAAGAGGGTCTAAGGAGTCCCTAACACCCTTCCAAAGAGTTTCACAAAGTTTGGCTATCAAGAAACCTCATTTGCGAGCTTCTACAGGAAGTCTGCAGGGGTTCTACAAGATGTTCAGAGATTTCTACGGGATGTTCAAAAATTTCTACAAGATGTTTAAAAAGTGGCTCTTAGAGGATGGGTGAGTGAGGGAAGATGCATGAATGGATAGGGAGGTAGGAGAGGGGCCTGGTGTGACCCAGGGACTGGTGGATGGAGTGGTGAGTGGGTGTAGAAGGCTGACTTGGCTTAAAGAAGGCTAAGACAATGATAGAGCAAGAAGGTAGGATCACGTGGGCAAAAGGAGCAGGTGTGAGATGAGGAACCTAACTAGGAGATGGAGCATCTGGCTTGGACGAAGCTTAGGCAGATGAGAGAGTGGTAGAGATGCCCTGCACGGTGTACATTTAACCGAATCAACAAAGTCCTGCACACAATCAAAGTCTTAGCTAATCTACTCTAACTGTCAATGAAACAAATGAACAACAACTTTATTTGTAAAGAGAACCATGTACATCACTCAAGCAAAGAAACATTTTAGAGATCTGAACGCATAACTAACTTCTACAAATGAAAACATTACACCAAGGATTGCATGGTCAAGCAAACTAGTGTTTTTGTTGGGGCAGCACTGTTTCTTCAATTCCAGCCCCTGATCCAATAAGGATGAGGTGAAACTGAGAGTGTTGTCGACCCTTTTCTTGGAGCTTTATCTGTTATTATCCTACCAATCTATTCTAAACATCTGAAGCAATTCTATTCATAACCAGTGACCTATTTAACCAACAAAACTAAATCTACTCAACAGAAACACGATTCAAATGCATAAAAGGAAAATCACGATGCATAACGAAAAGGTAACAGTACAAAGAAGGAAGCCCTAGGCTCTCAGGTTGGGCCCAACCTCGAGAGCTATGGCTCCTATAGAAAACTTAGAGTTGGTATCAAATCGGGCTGCTTCTCATTATCAAAACATGATCATAAGTCAAGAGTTATGCTAAAAATGGCTACAAGAGAACAAAATGAAGCTAGCAGCACTGTAGTGCAAAGTATGCAAGAGTTTTTCAAAAGTCCCTCACGAAGGCTGAGGCCTTAACATTTATACACCACGAGGGCCCTAGCTGGCCTCCTAAATCTATGGGACTTGGCTGCCCAAACTGTGAGTAGACAACTTCTTCCAAAATCTGCTTGGCTGCCTTCTAGATCCGGTTTTGGTGGCCTTTGGAGCTCGGAGTTGGGGGTGAAGATCCTGAGGAAGGCTATTTAATGCCATGGACAACCCCCCGACGAATCCTCACCCCAAGTTTGGCTGTCTTCCAGCCCATGATTGCTCGGTTTTGCTCCAACATGTGTCAAAAAGACCTGAAATGAGCACATGTTAGCCACCTAGGAAGAGTGACTACCCTTATTCGTACAAATGACATAAACATACTGAAAAATAATGCATAAGCTATGAAAAATGAAGGATTGAACAAGGATAATTAGGCCAAATGAGCCCAACAAGTTACCAAATTTGGGGCTCATCATCATCACCCTGCTAAAATGGTTGCTCATCCTCTGAGCAACTAGTCCAGCTCCTCGTCTTTCATTGCTTTAATCGCCACCCTCACATCCCAGGCTTCTGAAGTAGTATCCTCCTCACTGTCATGGAATCTGGCCTTCCTTTCCACCTCCTCCCACTGCTTATGCTCGTCTTTTTCTGTGCTTCCTTCTACCAATCCCAAAAGCAAAGGTGGGCTTAGCTTGAGGCCGATCCAGCTAGCCTGGAGGTTCTGCATGGACTTCTTGTAGAGAGGCACCCGTGCCAGGGCCTCCCTCATTCTAGTTGGAGTGTGATATTTCTTGATTTTAAGGCTGTGGGACAATGTGTTCCACCTACGGGTGCAAGCAAGAACACAATTGTCCCCTAATAATCGCTCCATATCCTCGAAGTGTGCTATAGCCTGAGCCTGCCGATCCATGTATTCTAATAAAGCCTAAGACTTGGTTGCTAGGTGCTGGTGGGCTGATATTAATGCGGCGGGGTCCCCTGGCTCTGCTCTAATCAACAGTGGTTCATGTAGCTCTCGGTTCATGACATCTTTGACCTCTGCCGCTCTCTTTTCTTCGTGGTTTAACCATGAGGTCAGTGCCATCAGCTGCATATTTCCCATGGCTATGTTGGGGTCCCATGAGGTTACATTTGGAAGGGCCAAATTATGAAGGTAGAAATCTGAGAGCTTGGCCTTGTCCTCTGTTGAACTGTTGTTACATAAATCCGTGAACTGCTAGGGGTTTTGGATTTGGGAGATACCCCTCTGTGCCAATGCGTTAATTTGGAATTGCAACCACTGGTCCCACAGGTATAGGTCATAAGATTTGGTCGGCTGCCTACATTACAGAGCATCCATTGCCCAACTGGCCATGCAGGCCAATTGCGCCTCCTTTTCTTGCACCTGCTGTTTTAGAGCTTGTATCTCTATGCTTGCCGGCAATTCTCTTTCCTGTAGTTGCTGGTTTAGTTCCTCAAGATCAGTTTGCATTCCTTCTTTTTCTTGAGGTTCTGATGTGGTGTCCTCTCATGCTGTGTCCCCTTCTTTCCTCTGTCCCTGTAGCTGTAGTTTGAGCTTCTCATTTTCTTCCTGTAGAAATACTCACTGGCAGTTTCCCACATTTTTTGCCATAGCCAATTCTCTTCTTGCCTCCTTGAGTTGTTCCTCCAAAGGGACTATATCTGCTACTCCTTTAGACTTGGCTATTCTCATCCATGTGTGGGTCCTCACTCTTTCTTCCTCTAGTGCAACGAAAAGCGGCACTGTGAATTTTTGTGGAATGATTTTTCCAACCTCCAAAAAGTTATAATAAGAGTCCAAGCTGGGCTGGGGGCTAGGTTCCATAATGTGCTCTACCTCTTCTTCCTTTTGTGGTGATTTGGCTGCCTCCCCTTCCATTCTTTCAGTCTCCTTGAGCCTGGCCAATGTTTCCTATAGAACAACTTCAACATCCTGTAGAGAGGTTTTTGAAGCTAATCTTTCCATCCTCTCCCTCCAGGTAGATGTCTTCGGGCTCCCCCACTCATAGGTGACTGATGCTTTGGAGGGGGACTTCTCCTTTGGCGAGACAGGGGTGTCTTCAATGGTAATTGGGCCTTTGGATGGAGGTTGGGGTCTGCCGATTTTAATTCTTACACTTCTTCTTTCTTTGAAATACAGAGGAGTCTCCCTCTTTCATTTTTCCTTTGGGTTGGGAGAGGTACTTAGGGTGGCCAGCATAGCTGCTGCCTCCCTAGCGAGAATTTCAGCCGATTTCGCCTTCTGTTTTCCTTTTTCAGGACTTCCTATAGAAATCCTTGTAGTGGCTAGTTTCTGGCTTCCTTTAGAAGCAGTTTTTAAACTTCATGTAGAAGCAGACGGCACCGTTTTAGCCTGCTTGGCTGAGGGTGCTTTTTCTTTTAGCTTGGTTGAGGCTGCTTTAGAGGTGCCCTCACTGGTGTGGACTTTTTCAGTCCTTTCCACCCTGCTCTGTAGTCTTTTCTCCCTGGGTGTTGGTGTGGTTTTATCACCCCCTGTTTTGGCAGCTTGGTTTTTTCCTTGAGTTCCCTTCAGTTCTTTCTTTGGTGTTGTGCCTGGGGTTTCCTATCTTTTATCTTTCTCCTTTGTCTGAATGTGCTCCTTCTCCTCGCTGCTGGAGGAAGTGAGCTCCTCGACCAAAATTCAGATGTCATCATCCTTAGACATATTCCGAAAAGTTTCCCAGGAGAGAGGGACGGTGTAAGTGTGGAGTGCATCTTCCATGAGGAGCTTGATGAACCCATGATGGGCTAGCTGGTTTGGCATTCCCTCTCTTAGTTTGGTGGCACACTCAGTCATGGATTGGAGGAGGAAGTAAGGAATGCTCAACTTTTTCTCTAAGGGTAGGTCCATTTGGTGCTTGAGTTCTGTGAGCAACCGGAAATGATAGCCATACACGATGCTAAATCGCCCCTCACACGTAATATACTTCATAATCTGGAGGCTGACCTCACTCCAGAACGGCTGTAGGCTGGTTCTTCGAACTCCATTCTTGTCCTCTGAAAATCGTTCCTCTGGCAAGAAGAACTCCTTTTTAGCTTTTTGACCCAATTTTCTCTCCTCCTTATCCCAAGGTACCCCCATCGGTAGATCAGTTACTCTGCTAATGAGATATGGGGTGAGTCTAAGGGTCAATCCTCTGAAGTTGACAACAGCCAATGTCTTTGACTTTGGCTTCAAGGACCTTAGGAATTCTTCTGCAACTTCGTCATCATGACCTTGAAGCTTGTCACAGAATGATATCCAGTGTGCACGGGAAAACAAGTCCACCACCTCAGGGGTTTCCCGTAACTTCTTGGAGTCCGAAGGCTCTTTTCTAATGAACCCTCTCGGCATGGTAAAAAACTTGTTTTCTTGTCCTGAGCTTGCCTACTCGTGTACAAAAGTAGAGCTTCGGGATTTTCTAGATAGAGCGCAAAGCTATGTCTCTGTTATGCACACAGTTATATAAAATTCACAACTTTCTACCAGTGAGCCTTGACAGGGGCTCAATTGTAATTCAAAACCTCGAAGAAAATCCCGCATACATACTACGATGACAATTCTCATGCAGTGATAAGAAAACGGCTTGTAAATTCATGAACAGACTTTTATTTACATTTTCCTACCCCTTCAACACGTCGACTTCACCACCTTTTGAATCAATTGCATGGGAGAGTTATGTTCAGGCCTACCTTATTCCAGAATTGCCACCTTCGACGTGAACAGTCCAACTTCTCCGTAATGCCGGGCTTCCTGTAGCACAATTTCCTGTAGGAGTCGTGCACGACTTTTGGGGAACGCTTCAATTGTTCTGGACATTCTGCGCAGCAACAGGACGTTGGAACAGGCCGAGAACTCGGGCTAACAGCCTTCAGAGAATTGAGGACGTGTACTCGTCGGCAAAACGGTTGTGAGTAAATGACTGCAGTGCATCATAAGTGATTCAGCCGGCTGATTTGAATTGCTGCGGAATTCATGGCGCGGGGGTGAGTTGTCCCTATCGACCCGTTGGCTGACGTCACCGGTATCATTCAGTGGCATGTCCCTGATCGCTGAATCCTTCCCTTTGTATTTACCTTCGCCATTCCTATTAGACTGCCGCTTCTCTCCGATTGGACGCTTCCCACATGTCCATTTCCTGTCTTTTCGACATAACCAAAGCCTTTCGGATCCAACGAGGCTGTCGGACTAGTTGTGGTGGCTAGTTGAATGGCTACCCGTCTTTTTCAATCCATTCATTTTCACAGTTATGCACATTTTAGAGTATAGCTTATGTAATTTGACGAAATAAGGTTAGGCACTTACCTGTGCGGCTGGGGACATGAGTTTTCTCAGGCTTCAGGATGAGGAATGATGGATCTGCTTGCTACTGCTTCGTGCACAGGCACTGGAGCTCCTTTTCATTGGCTGGTGCTCGTTACGAGACCTTGAGACCCAGTTTCCTAGTGGTGAATGCTGCATGCTCCGGCTTCATGAGCTGCGGGTGTCTCCATGGTATGTGCTCTAGCTGCATCAGTTGCTACAGGATTCCTGTAGGACATCCTGTAGCCGTTTCTCCTCCTGGGGTGCATGTCGAAATGATTGAGTCACGTTCACAGGTGTAGGGTCCTAAGATTGCCTTGATAGGTAAGGTATGTGAGCCTCTGCATGCGTTTATTTCCCAAAGAAATTCCTTTATCTAAGAAAACAAAGTTCTGGTATGACTGTGCAGGTATATTTTGACCGTATGGCAGCAATGGTGGTGAAAGGAGGTGAAACAAGTGGAGGATGGAAGAAAAGAGTGGTTTCATGCCTCCTCAACAGACTTCAAGCTTCAAATTCTTCTTGATGATCTGTCCTGGCCTGCCCAGAGGCTCTACAGGATGTTTCCTGTAGAAATACAAAACTTCTTGTAGAAAGTCCTATAGCTTCCTGTAGAAGGCTAAACTATGACCAGATTGCATCCAAACCTTGGAAGATATGAGTGTTTATGGAGGGAGTGTTTGTGAGGTTTCCTAGTAGCTTGGTAGGAACCCTTGTCCTTGAGTTCAGAGACCTCCTTTTTACATTGAATCCCTGCAACCTGCAACAATTTCCAAAGATTAAGCCTGTTTTTTCTGTTTCTGCCTCTTTCTCTTTTTCTTTTTTCTTTTTCTCTTTCTTTTTTTTTTTTTTTTAAGAGACAGCAGGGGCGCCTCAATGAGGTTTTCACCCCTACTATCTTCCTTGGGCGCCTCAGAGAGGTTTTCACCCAAGGATCTTTTTATTCCAATTATTTTTCAGAGAGACAATAGGGGCGCCTCAATGAGGTTTTCACCCCTACCATCTGCCTTGGGTGCCTCAGAAAGGTTTTCACCCAAGGATCTTTTTTTATTTGCATTTTTTTTTTTTGATGCTCAGGGTATGCCCAAAACAGAGGCAGAACCCTTCTCTATGACCAGCACTGATTTTTCCACAGTTTTGATGAACTCTTGCCTCGAAAGAGGTTTCATGTAGATCTTTAGTCGATGTCCATTGACAAGCATGGGGATGGCTTCTTCATCAATGGTCCGAATAAGGACAGAACCATTGTCATTACACTTCTCCAGTGCATATGGTCCTAGCCATCTTGTCCTCAGCTTCCCCTTGAAATCCTTATGTCTGGAATCATACAGTAGCACCCAATCTCCCGGCAGGAATTGTTTGTCATTGAGGTGCCGGTCGTGCCATATCTTCCTCTGAAGTTGAACCACTTCTGAGTGAAGGAGGGCCTGCATTTGGTGTTCATCTAACCCATTCAGCTGCAATAACCTTTCTTGTTGAGCATGGCTGAGGTCTAGGTCCAGCTGAGCTGCCATCCTCAATGTGTTGTACTTGAACTCGATTGGCAGCAAAGCTTTCTTCCCATAGACCAGCTCATAAGGTGTGAAGCTGGTTGTGGTCTTCCAGGTGGTGTTGTAAGCCCAAGTGGCCTCAACCAGGTGATCTGCCCAATCCTTTCTACTACTACTCACCACCTTAGTCAAAATCCCTTCTAATGCTCTATTGGTGACCTCCACCTACCCATTTGCTTGAGGATGATATGGGGTGGAAATCCTATGCTTGATCTTGTGATGAGCAAGCAAGTCTTCAATTAAGTTGGAGGTGAAATGGCTTCCTTGATCGGTGACTAACTCTCTTGGGTAGCCAAATTTGTAGAAGATGTTTTCTCTTAAAAACTCAGCCACCTTCTCTTCTGTGGCTAATTTGATTGCCTTGGTTTCTACCCACTTTGTCAGATAGTCTGTGCACATAATGATGTAAGACCTTTGCTTTGAAGGAGGGTTGATAGGACCCACAAAATCCATACCCCACTTCTCGAATGGTTCAAGAGTCACTTGAGTTTGGAGAGGCATTTCGTCCCTTGGAGTCGGCTTCCCCATCCTTTGGCATCGGTCACATTGGCTGATATATCTTCTGACATCTTGATGAAGCGTGGGCCAATAGTAGCCTGCCTGTAGAATTTTGAAGGCAGTCCTCTTGGCTGAAAAATGTCCTCCACAAGTCCCATCATGACAAGTTAGGAGGATGTCAAAGACTTCCTCCTCCCTTACACAATGCCTTAAGATCTGATCGGGGCCAAGTTTGAACAGGTTACTCCCGATCCAAGTGAATGAGGAACTTTTCCTCATGATTCTGCTCTTCTCTTTTGAGGATAGATGCGAAGGGAACTGTGCTGAGACCAGGTAGTTTGCTATATCAGCAAACCATGGGGAGAGTACTGAGATAGCAAACAGATGTTCATCTGGCATCTAGTCATCCACTATTCCATCTTCACCTGCAGGTAAATACAGTCTAGATAAGAAGTCAGCAACAATATTTTCTTTACCTGGTTTGTCAATGATAGTCAAATCAAACTGCTGCAACAAAAGTAACCATCTAATAATACGAGAATTCACATCAGGTTTATTCATTAAATATCTAATTGCAACATGATCAGTATGTACAAATGTTTGATAACCAGTGATGTAGTGTCGGAACTTGTTCAGGGCATGGACCATGGCCAAGAACTGTTTTTGAGTTACAGTATAATTCATTTCTGCCTTGGATAAGTTTTTGCTGACAAAGTATATGGCATATGGGAGTTTTTGTTCAACCTATCCTAAGGCTTCCCCTATGGCTTTGTTTGAGGCATCAGTATGGATGTGGAAAGGTAGGGCCCAGTTTGGACCTCTCAAGATCGGGGCGAACACCAACTTATCCTTTAATTCATTCAGAGCCCTCTGACAGTCGTCTGTCCATTTGAACTCAGCATCTTTTGCTAAGAGGCCAAACAATGGTGAGGCTAGCTTACTGAAGTCTTTAATGAATCTTCTATAATATCCTGCTAAGCCTAAGACACTCCGAACATCTCTTACCTTCTGAGGAGGTGGAACCTTTTTGATGAGACCAATTTTATTAGGATCCACCTATAATCCTTGGCGAGAAATGGTTTGTCCTAGCACGGTCCCTTAAGTCACCAGGAATTCACATTTTTCAGGACTAAGGGACAGGTTCATCTCAATGCACTTGGTTAGAAATTTTCCCATATTGGACAATGTTTCCTGGAAGTTGGACCCATGAGGAGTGAAGTCATCCATATAGATTTCCACCGAATCATGGACCAGCTCAGAAAAGATGCTCAATACTGCTCTTTGGAAAGTGGCAGGAGCATTGCATAACCCAAAGGGAAGGACTCAGTAAGAAAAGGTACCCCAAGGACAAGTGAAGGTGGTCTTATCTTGGTCCTCCGAGCTGATTTGGATCTGGTTATCCCCACTGAACCCATATAGGAAAGAGAAAAACTTCTTTCCCGCCAGTCCATCCAACACTTGATCTATGAATGGCAGAGGGAAGTGGTCTTTCTTGGTGGCTTTGTTCAGTTCTTTATAGTCCACACAGATTCTCCACTTCCCATTTTTCTTGGGTACCAACACCAGAGGGGAAACCCACTCGCTGTTCGAGATGGGGTAGATGAATCCTGCATCCAACAATTTTTGTAATTCTTCTTTGACAATGTCCTTAAGGTTTGGATTCATTCTCCTCTGAGGTTGCCTGACCAGTTTACAATATTCTTTAATGTAGATGTGATGGGTATAGACCGAAGGATGGACTCCTTTCATCTCCTTATAGCTCCAAGAAAAAGCATCTAGATGACTAGCTAGCAGGCTATACAGCTCCTTTTCCTAGGAAGGAGATAGGGAGGAGCTGATCTTTAACGTTCTCTCGAGGCCAAACTCCACATTTTTAACTCTAGGAGAGGTTGAATCAGTCACACAGAGGTCCACTAAGGTGCTGGCTTGAGTATCCTCCACCAATTTCTCTAAGGACAATGCACTGGGAGGCGGATTCTGAATCAAGGTCTCAATCAAATCATCCTCGGTTTGAGGACCTCCACTGGTGGTTTCTAAGGTGCACAAGGGTGCAGAGTATACCTCATCCTCTTCTCCTTCTTCCAACCAAAGTTGTAAGTCATGCTCTACCAGAGGTTGGGCAGGAGGGTATAGGACTAGCTGCTTGGACATAGGACCATTTTTGATGGTCATGTTTCCTGCTCGACAGCTTATGTAAGCATCCATAGTGGCTAACCAAGGCCTTCCCAAAATAAGGGGGTATCCAGTAAGCTTTGCCTTTGGTTGAAGGACCAAGAAGTCCGCAGGATACTCCCAAGAGTAAACAGAGACCAAGA
Source organism: Pinus tabuliformis (assembly GCA_031772625.1). Classification (NCBI taxonomy): domain Eukaryota; kingdom Viridiplantae; phylum Streptophyta; class Pinopsida; order Pinales; family Pinaceae; genus Pinus; species Pinus tabuliformis. The sequence continues at coordinate 1,194,386,422 of CM062807.1, read as the reverse complement.
CATCCTCCACAATCCCTTCAGGAGTCACAGTGGAGCGATCTGCCAACTGTAGGACTATCGAGGTCTTCCTTAAGGAACCCTGAAGGTTGAGTTTGAGCATGGTGTCCCTGGTCATCACATTAATGGTAGCCCCTAAGTCAATCAAGGTATGGGGTATGATGGTGCCATTGATGTGGACATCAACTACATGACTCCCAAGATCCAAATACTTTGGACAGATTACTTGCCCCAACATAAGATCAGACAGTTGTCTTATGACATTGATAGTTGACGCATCTCTTTTTCGCCTGCCTGGGTGCCTGAAACACTTTTCCTTAACCAATTTGTTGTATATCGGTACATCTTTGATGGCTTGGAGATGTGGTATTCTCACACACAACTGTTTGAGTTCTCCCCGAAGCTCATTCTCTTCTGGGTCGGTGTTTGGTCAATTTAGTGATATCTAAATTGCAACTTTTAAATGTCAACCCGGGGCTCGTAAGCTGATGAAGTGAGGTGTACTATATGTACTTAGGTAATTGTTTTCTTAGTCTTTTGTCGTTTTTAGCTTTTTAAGTTTGTTTTTGAATGTATCTTTCCTACTGTGATGTGATGGAAGTGTAATAAAGCAAGTGAAATGTGGATGATTGTGGTGATCTCTAAATGATTTCTCAAAACTTAAAAAGTATTCCACAAGAAATCTTGAACAACAACTGCAATAAAATCAACTCTTAAAGGAAAATAAAGACATCAAATAAGGACTAATGACATCGGCCCAGTATCTCTGCTGCTGAATGAAAATGAAAATGAAATCTATATTAAATCCAACTAAAAGTAAGAACAACTATCTCACACTATTTCAACTCTTCAACTTAATCTTTTGTATGAAAAGATATCATGAAATGTTAAGCAATGTGAAATCTAAGTGAAACTACATAAAAGAGACTAGTCACAACACTTTAACTTTCTCTTAACCTTTTGCCTTTCAGCTGAATTTATCATGTAAGAAACAGTTATGAATAAGTCAAGTAAGGTGAGTTCTAAAGAAAACTAAATCAAGCTATACTACGTGATATTTTGGCTCCCAATAAAGTTAGTTGATTATGGAAAAGGAACCATCAATAGATGAACAACTTGATATCTAAGAGCAGAAAGTAAATATGCAAGTTAAAGAAATGATAGTAAGGAAAATCAAAACTGCAAAACAATGAATGTCAGCAACATAGACAAGATGATCACGCATGCCACTAGTTATGAAAAGAAAAGAAGGAAAACTATCCCGGGCTTGCCTAAGAAACCTGCATAACACACTAATCAGTCATGAACATAAAAGTGCAGAAATGTAAATCAACAGAAATCAAAGTTTATGTACAGCTAATATACATGTTGAAAATAAATAGAAACGCAGCAATTTAAAAGACATCTGTACAACTAATATACATGAAACAAGAAAAAGAAATGCAGGAAATTAAAGGTTACTGTATAGGGCTTCAGCAAACAGGGGCCCTCTGTCTACTTTAGCTGGTTCAAGGAGCAGTTATACGCTTAAATCAAAAAAAGTCTTCTCATGTATTGACAGCAAATGTAAAAGTACAGTGGGGAGCTCAAAATTACATACAAAAATGATTACCAAACAACTAACTCTACAGCGTTCAAGGACACTTTATTTATAAGGAGAAAGCAAACTACTTTAACGAGATCTATGCTATTCAACCAGCTGTTTAAAAACACGTGAATCCTCTGCGTCCCCGGATCTAGGTAACTGTCATCGTGTTCATTCAATCTGGAGAATATGGCTGTTGGATTCGTGCTTCTAGATTGTCTCCGTGGTTGAGGATGATGCCACCTAGCTTCACGTGCCCAAAAACAGAGCAACGCAGAGCCGTGCCACCGCTGAACACTTCTGTTGATTGGTATTTGCCTCCTCGTTGACCGCGGGCTTTTATGGATGTTCTGGGTGATCTGAAGGGACACGTACCATGTCCTTGACCCCTGGAACTTGCTCATGTGGCTCATCTTCTCAGAGGACACCTATAACATATCGTTTAATAAAACAGCTGTGGAATCCTGTGCGAGCTGCAGAAACCTGGATCAGTTGCGGAAACCTGTGTTGGCTGCGGAAACGCAGCACTCTGAACCAAAATTCTAAACCAAACAACAATCACTTAGCATAGTTAGAAAATCATGTAAAAATCCCTAAAATACAATGATTTAATCTACTTGGTGGATGAAATGAGTGGGAAAAGGAGGCTGAGAGGTGTATGGGAAGGTATAGGTTCAAGGCTCTACATACCCCCACTGTGAAGGTGTTGCATGTCCTCATGCAACCAAAACTTAGTTCTTTTCCTCAATCCATGTGCTCTGATGCTTCTGCAAGAACATCCAGCCTTCTTCTCTTTCTCCTTGATGCCAAAATGGTCCTTGGTTTCTTGACTAGACACCTGAACTTCAAAATAATCAATGCCCTACTCAGCTTCTTACACTTTTTCTTCAATTTTCTATTCTTCTTCTGCCACAGTCCTAATTGAAGCATGGTATTGTCATGGACAATCTTGTCCACTTTACTTTGCTCTTTTAATGCTTCATTTTCTTGTTTAATGTGCCTGTTTAGGACTTCTAGCTCAAACACTTCCTGTTTTAAAGACTGCACTTGTGCATCAAGTGGCAAGGTAGTGCTTGGTCCTGCAGCTGATTGTTCCAAGGACTCTAAGTAGTTATATGCTTCTTGCTGGGTGGAATCTACCTCAGGTGTTTTTCTCGGCCTGAACTCAAATTCTGGTAAAGGAGGACTATTTTCTCTTTCCAGCTGAAAACGACTTTCCTCACGTGGAGGACTTGCCTCAATGTCTTGCTGAGCTGGACCTTTTTCAAGTGTTCCTTCACCTAAATCAATGAAGTGTGATTGTTTTTCTTGGGTCACTTTCTTCTTTCCTTTGAGCCTACTGCTTCTTCTCACATATGGACTACTGCTCTCTTTCTGGGCACTCTGTTTTTCTTTTTGTTTCTTTGCTGAGGCAGCAGCTTGAAGATGTGCTAACCTCTCTGCCAGGGTTTGAGACTCTTCTTCTACAGATGGTTCAGGGGATGAATATGTCTCTTGAATAGTTATTTTACCTTTGTCCTTTTTCTGCTTCTTATTTCTAGCTCCCTCTTCTTCTTCCTCCTGAACAGTTTCCTGAGTGTCTTTTGTAGGAGAGTCCTGGGTTGTAACATTTCTTTCTTTCCTCCTACTTCTTTTTGGGATTTTTGGGGAACTGCTGGCAGAGGCTTCAGTCACTTCTTGGAAGTGATTTCTGATTAAAAACTTTTCCCAAGTATCGTTATTATTTTTCAATTGATCTTCAATGGGAATTCTGATGAGCCCGTGATGGTAAAGGTGGGATTCAATATGGCCTACATGTTTCTGAACAGTAGAGCTCATTTTCTTCAGGCTTCCTAACAAAAAGTAAGGTAAATTAAGGGCATGGCCTTCCATAAAGTTCATCATAATCCTTGCATAATACATGTACATAGTGCCAAAACGACCCTCGCATGTAATAAACTTTTGAACAAGTAATAACAGCATAGACCATTCTTCTTTGATTATATGCACAGGAATTCCTTTAGTAAATATGGAAGTATCCATACCTGGGGTTTTGAGCATGACTTTCCATCCTTGATCATCCAGACCTCTGTTTTTAAACCATCTGTCTCCCTGTTGTGGTAAACTGGTTGTTGCTGCTATTGTGGCCTCTGTTATTGTAAATTTCAAATCCCCTACCTCCACTACGTGTCCATTAAAGGACCGAGCAAAAGCTTTAGTGACTTCCTTATTATAACCTCTGAACTTTTGAATAAATTTCAACCACTTTTCTTTCTTGAATGACTCCTTTGTCTGCGGATACCCCTCCAGGTATTTTGGGCCCTCAAGTTCAGCTCTGAGTAACTTTCCCATTCTCGGCTTTCAACCCCGGCTGAAAATTTTACTGTGTGTGGCCGTTCAAGGGAAAAACGAGCTGATTACGGGATTCTTAAGGTAAGTGGAGTGGTCGTAATCGAAATTCAAAGCATATGCAGTGACTGTGATCAGGGTTTAGAGCAAAGCTATGGAGGTTGCAGCGGAAATGGAGAGAAGAGAATGGTATGAGCACGAGGGAAGCAACAGTCACGGGTTTAGCATCAAATGCATGCGGGAGTGAAGTGATAACTGGGCAGTATAATGGCTGAATCCTTTCGAATCGGTTGGCTTACGCCACGTCTCAACGTTGGCTGTGGAAATTATGGTGGAGGAGAGCCGTAGTACAGTAGGTCACTTCTTCTACGTACGGCCAATAAATGAAAGAGCAGCCCCATTTCGAGTTTGAATTAATAGTGATTATGGGACCGTTAGAAAGGAATGAGGTGGATGGATTATCATCGTGGAAGAGGAGTGATATGAATCTTGTTGTATCAAATCATTGTATTTAGTGGAATTTCCATGATCTAATAACTATGCATACAATGACATTAAAATGTTATTTGGTAGAGATTTTGATCATACCTTTGGAAGTTTTCCACTTGTTGATTAAGGTTTCTGACCCATTATTGCTTTTTGATCTTGCAGATGTCTCATATCTTTGCTGCCTTTGGTGATGATGATGCTAACCTTTGACTGTAATTTTTTTTGAAAACAGAGTGCTGCTGGCTGTAGAGACAGAGTGATGCTGGCTGCGGAAATTGTTTCGAGCTGCGGAAACTAGTGCTAGCTGCGGAAACGGTTCCCAGCTTCGGAAACTGAGACAACACCCCTTTAACTGCACAAAAATAGTTAGAAAAAGAACTAACTGAATGAAATAGTCCTGAGAGGGACTTTTATTAATGGAATGGAATGAAATAAGTGGAATGAGATGGAAATGAAGTGGAGTGAAGTGGAATGGAGATGAAGATGAGATGGTGGTGAAAATAAAAATGACAAGTGAGGTGGAGTGAAGATGGAAAGGAAGAGAGATTTTTTTTTTGGAAAATATAGAGTGTCAGGTGTCCCTGATTTTCACTCTACATTTTCTGTATAAGACTACCAATCTATGATTGGTTTTCAGGTTTATACAAAAGATTTTCTTTTCTTTTTTTCTTTTTCTTTTTCGCTTTTTTTTTTTTTTTTCAACTGAAAGAAACTAGGCTGATGGAGGAGAAGAATTCTTCTCCACCAGCCTCATTGCAGAATTTTCTTGAAACATTTTGACAAAGTCCTCTTTTGAGAGTGGCTTATGATAAATTTTCAATCGGTGGACATTCACAATAAGAGGAGTTTGAAACTCATCAATAGTCTTGACTCGAACTGCTCGATTGCTAAAGACTTCATCAATCTCATATGGTCCAAGCCAATGAGCCTGAAATTTTCCTTTGAAGTCTTTAAACTTGGAATCAAACAATAACGCCCAATCTCCCTTTTGAAACTTTCTCTCTTTGATATATCTGTCATGCCACTTAGTTCTTTGGTGCTGAACTAGATCAGTCCTTAAAATTGCATCTTGTCTTATTTCATCTAGCTCATTCAGCTGCTCCATTCTGTGCTTTTGGGCTTCTGATAGATTCATCCCCAACTGAACTTCCATCTTGAAGGTCTTGACTTGAAACTCAATGGGGATCAAGACTTCTTTCCCATAAACAAGTTCATAGGGAGAATGTCCTATTGTGTCCCTCCATGTAGTTCTATAGGCTCATCAGGCTTCAGGAAGCCTTTCTGCCCAATCTCTTCTGTGGAGATGAACAGTTTTGGTGATGATGCTCTCAAGAACTTTGTTTGTAGATTCCACTTGACCATTTGCTTGCGGATGGTATGGAGTAGATTTTCTGTGCTTGATTTTGTATTCTTCCATCAGCTTCTCCATCAAGTTAGATGTAAATTGACTTCCCTGATCTGTCACAATTTCTCTTGGGACACCAAAACGAGTAAAAATATCCTCAAAAAGAAATTGAACAACTAAATTTTCAGTGGAAGAAGGCAATGCCTTGGCTTCTACCCATTTAGTAACATAATCAGTGCAAACCAATATATACCTCTTTTGTCTAGATGGTGGATTAATAGGTCCAATGAAATCTAAAGCCCATTTTTCAAAGGGTTCGATGAGTACCTGTGGCTGTAATGGCATTTCATTTGAAAGAGTTCGTCTCCCAACTCTTTAGCAGTTGTCACACCTTCTAACATATTGTTTTGCATCTTTGAAGAGAGAAGGCCAATAATATCCTAAAGAAAGGATTTTATAGGCAATCCTCTTGTCAGCAAAGTGTCCACTGCACGGTTCATCATGACATGCCTTAAGGATGTCAGGCATTTCATCTTCCCAAACACATCTTCTGATCACACAATCTAGCCCTGTTTTGAACAATTCATTAGAAATCCATGAATACTTTGAACTCTCTTGAATGATTTTCCTTTTATCATTAGGAAATAAGTGTGGAGGTAGCTTCCCTGTAACCAAATAGTTAGCGATATCTGCATACCAAGGAGTTTTAGTAGTTACTTCAAACAAATATTCATCTGGAAACTTATCCTCTACAGGAGAATCTTCGTTAGTATTTTGGATTCTAGACAAGAAATCAGCTACTGTATTTTGTTTCCCTGGTCTATCTAACACAGTAATATTGAATTCTTGTAAAAGTAAAAGCCATCTTGTAACTCTGCCATTAGTAATAGGTTTGTTCATGAGATATCTAATTGCAGAATGATCAGTATGGACAAAAGTTTGATAGCCAGTTATATAGTGTCTAAACTTGTTGATTGCATGAACAACGACTAAGAATTCTTTTTCAGTCACAATATAATTTAACTCAATAGGAGTCAAATTTTTACTGGTGTAGTAAATGGCGTAAGGAATTAAATCCTTTTGACCCAACACATCTCCTAGAGATGTATCTGAAGCATCTGTAGAAATATGGAAAGGAAGTTTCCAATTTGGCCCTCTCAAAATGGGTGCTTCAGATATTCTTGTTTTTAAAGTTTCAAATGCAGATTGACAGTCAGGATCCCAATTGAATTCACAGTCTTTTGTAAGTAATTTGAAAAGCGGAGATGCTATCTTAGTGAAGTTTTCAATAAATCTTCTATAATATCTAGTAAATCCAAGAAAAATTCTAACATCTTTTTGACAATTTGGAATAGGTAACTTGGAGATGACTTCAACTTTTGATCTATCAACTTTAATTCCATCTCCTGAAATATGATGTCCTAAAACAATCCCTTCAGTAAACATCATAGAACATTTTTCATGACTTAATGAAAGATTTGTTTCTTTACATCTTATAAGGACTTTTTCCAAATTTTCTAATGCCTCTTCAAATGAATTACCATAAACTGTAAAATCATCCATATAGACCTCTACACAATCATGAATTAGATCAGAAAAGATCCCTAGTACTACCCTTTGAAATGTTGCGGGTGCATTACATAATCCAAAAGGAAGTACTCGGTAAGAAAAAGTTCCCCATGGACAGGTAAATGTGGTCTTGTCTTGATCTTCAGGTGCTACCTGAATCTAGTTGTAACCACTAAAACCATCCAAAAATGAGAAATACTTTTTGCCTGCTAAAGTATCTAATACTTGATCAATAAAGGGTAAAGGAAAGTGATCCTTCAAAGTTGCTTTGTTCAATTCCCTATAATCAATGCAAACCCTCCATTTACCATTCTTTTTAGGTACTATAACCAAAGGAGAAACCCACCGGCTATCTGAAATGGGGTAAATGAAGTTTACATTAAGTAACTTTTGGAGCTCTTCTTTCACTATCTCCCTAAGGTTTGGATTCATCCTTCTTTGAGGTTGTCTGATTGGTCTACTGTTTTCCTCAATGTAGATGTGATGAATGCAAGTCTTCGGGTCAATACCTTTCATATCAGTATACTCCCATGCAAATGCAGTAGAATGTTTTTGCAAGGCTCTGGTTAGCTCTTCCTGTTGTGATTTTTCCAAGTTTTTGTTGATATTCAATGTTTTTCCTGGAAAAATCTCAATGGCAGAACTACCAAACTCTTCCATAGAGAAAAGAGACATTTGTCTAGATGATAGACACTCAATGTCAGAATCCAACTGAAATTGTGTGTGGTCATATTCTGAAGATGGTTCAAAATTTTCTAATGTGTTCAAAATTTGACTATCTTCACTAATCTCAAAAATGGTAAAGACAGGTTGTATAGTATCTTCATCATCAACCCACTCATTATCCCCTATTTCTGTAATTGCTTTTGCTAGAGGATACAGATTGAACTTCTTTGTCGAATTACCATCAGAAATATACATATCCCCAGACCTACAACTTATGAAAGCATCAGCTGTGGCTAGCCAAGGTCTTCCTAAAATAAGAGGATGTCCTCCTAGATTACTCTTGGGAGTTAAAATCATGAAATCCACTGGATATTCCCAAGAGTCTAGGGAGACTGTAATGTCTTCTAATACACCATCTGGTTTAATAATTGATCGATCTGCAAGTTGCAATAAAGTAGGTGTAAAAAGAAGATTAGGAAGTTTTAGTTGTTCCATAGTCTGTCTACTCATGATGTTGATAGCAACCCCTAAATCAATCAAAGTATTTGGTATTTCTACCCCATTGATATGTGTTTTGACAATTGGACTACCGGGATCTACATATTTCTGCATAGTAATTTTTCCCATCATGATATCTGCAATTTTCCCTACCAGGTGGATCCTTCTGGTATCTCTTGGTTTCCTTCCTGGTCTTTTAAGACTCAACTCCTTTATTGTTTTTTCTAGAATAGGAATCTCTTTAATGGCTTGTAACAAGGGAATCTTGATACAGACATTCTTCAATTCATCTAGAAAATTATAGTCAGGCAACCAAATTTGTTTTTCCACTCCTTTGTCAATTTGTAATCTTTCAGGAAAAGGAGGTGTGGATAAAGATGCAGGTTGCTCAACTATGGGAGTTGTGGGGGTTAACTCTTTTTCTTTTTCTTTTTGAGTGTTTGGGTTTTGAAGAGATGCTTCAGAACCCTTATTGGCTTCAAGAGACTCTTCCTCAAAAATGCTTTGCTCTTGAGCATTTATAGAAGGTTTATCTAGGACTCTACCTGATCTGAGTTGTACTTCATTGAGAGGAACAATCATATAGGTAGGAAATTGTTGACCTTCCATCATGTAAGCATTTTGAAGGTTTTTATTATTGGGGTTTGGCAATGGCTGAGAAGGAAGTTGATTTGACTTCTGTTGGAATGGAAGCAAGAGTTGAGAGTTTGGATTCTGTTGAGAAGGTTGTTGTTGTTGTGGAAATGGCAATGATAGTTGTGGATTTTGATTTGGAAGTTGTGGAGCTTGTTGGTTTTGAAAATATGGAGGATATTGGTAAAATTGAGCAAATCTCCCATAAGGATTTTGCATACCTTGTACCCATGATTGAAAAGGATTTTGAGGTTGGACCAAGGTTGTTGCCAAGGATTCCAATTTGGTGGGGGTTGAAAATTCATAAAGTTGCTAAAACCTTGATTTTGTTGCCCCTGCCAAGGTCTCCTTGCAACAAAACAGAGAGATTCGCTTGTATTTGGATCTTCTTGAAAGACAGCTTTGAGCCCAGGAATTGAAGGACAATCCTTGGTCTCATTATTCTCTCAACAAATTACACATGTTTCTACAACTTTTGCATCCAAGGGACATTCCCTTAGAGCATGTTTCTTCCTACACTTTGGGCAAAAGATGGCCAAAGCCTCAGCTTCTGCTTTCTGCTTATTGTGAATCTTAAGGATGTCTAGTTGCTCACTAAGACTCCCTAAGATATCAGTTTTGAATTCATCAAGCATGTTGCCAATCTCAGCCCTACTTACCGATCCAGTTGCAGGTTTATTTGCTCTGATGAGAGAAGGATCTCTAGGCCCTTTTTGAGTTTTAGATTTCCCCCTTGAGAGATGGACACATAATTCTGCTATGTCAGAAAGTGGAAGTTGAGATATATCTCCTTTTCCCATCATGTTCAAAATATCTATCCATTCATCTCTAATGGATTTTAATAAAAGGGCTTTCAAGGTCTCCTCATCCAGGTTACTCATTTTTGCTCTTTTCAGATTATATTGAAATCTTTCAAGTAACTCCTCCAAGTTTTCATCTTCTTTTTGCATCATTTTGAATACCTCATCCTTGTGATTGGTGGGCATACAATAGTCCAGGTACCTATCCAAAAATGCTTGTTTCATATCATTCCAAGACCTAATGGATTGAGTGAGTAATCCCATGAACCATTTCAAGGCTGCTCCTTTCAATGTTGAAGGAAACAATTTGAGTTTTTGAGAGTCTTCCAAATGATCATAAGTTCGACACACTACCTCAAACTCAAATAGAAATGTTTCAGGGTCCTCATTCCTAAACCCATGGAAGTTTGGGAGGACAGATGGTGAGATGTTTTTCATTGTGGCTCGGGAGTCCTCATCAACTATAGGAAACCCGAATGAGTTATCCCCATCCCTATTTCCCCCAATGTTACCTCTACCTCCTCCATTGTTTCCTCCTCCTCCTCTACCTCTACCTCTACCAAATCCAGTTTCTCCTTCCTCTATCATGGTAGTTTCCCTGGAGACTTCAGAGTCTTCTGGTTCTTCTACTAAGGGTGTATGAGAAGGAATTTCTCCCTCTTCTTCAGATGATTCTACTTCTTCAATTACAATTTGTCTCTCTATAGAAGGAAAGAACGGATCTCTTTCTAGTTCAGATTCGATGGAAGGTGTGGGAGAGTCGACTCCTGCCTCTTGAATTCCAGGAATCCTAGGGCTAGGAGTGTAAGTTGGAGATGATGGAGGTGTCTCTTGTCTATTCCTTGAAGTAGATGGAGTTATAAAAATCGAACTTTTGGCTCTAGCTAAAAACCTTCCCCTAGAATCTCTTGCTCTATGCATGTCATTTTTTTTATTTTTTCTTCAAGTTGGGCTAATAATTCTCTTTCTGATCTTCCAGGTCACTCTAGGTGCAAGAAGAGAGCATACTCAAGAAACTATTAAACCAATAACTCTCTCTTTTCTGATCCTCCAGATCACATTAAGTGCAAGAGGAGAGCATACTTTGAGATGTTATCAATTTTCCTTCCTTGAAATTTTCTTGTTTTTTTTTTTTAAGAATTTGGCTACCTAATTTCACTTCCCCGGCAACGGCGCCAAAATGTTTGGTCAATTTAGTGATATCTAAATTGCAACTTTTAAATGTCAGCCCAAGTCTCGTAATCTGATGAAGTGAGGTGTACTATATGTACTTAGGTGACCGTTTTCTTAGTCTTTTGTCGTTTTTAGCTTTTTAAGTTTGTTTTCGAATGTATCTTTCCTACTGTGATGTGATGGAAGTGTAATAAAGCAAGTGAAATGTGGATGATTGTGGTGATCTGTAAATGATTTATCAAAACTTAAAAAGTATTCTACAAGAAAGCTTGAATAACAACTGCAATAAAATCAACTCTTAAAGGAAAATAAAGACATCAAATAAGGACTAATGACATCGGCCCAGTATCTCTGCTGCTGAATGAAAATGAAAATGAAATCTATATTAAATCCAACTAAAAGTAAGAACAACTATCTCACACTATTTCAACTGTTCAACTTAATCTTTTCTATGAAAAGATACCATGAAATGTTAAGCAATGTGAAATCTAAGTGAAACTACATAAAAGAGACTAGTCACAACACTTTAACTTTCTCTTAACCTTTTGCCTTTCAGCTGAATTTATCATGTAAGAAATAGTTATGAATAAGTCAAGTAATGTGAGTTCTAAAGCAAACTAAATCAAGCTATACTACGTGATATTTTGGCTCCCAATAAAGTTAGTTGATTATGGAAAAGGAACCATCAATAGATGAACAACTTGATATCTAAGAGCAGAAAGTAAATATGCAAGTTAAAGAAATGATAGTAAGGAAAATCAAAACTGCAAAACAATGAATGTCAGCAACATAGACAAGATGATCACGCATGCCACTAGTTATGAAAAGAAAAGAAGGAAAACTATCCCGGGCTTGCCTAAGAAACCTGCATAACACACTAATCAGTCATGAACATAAAAGTGCAGAAATGTAAATCAACAGAAATCAAAGTTTATGTACAGCTAATATACATGTTGAAAATAAATAGAAACGCAGCAATTTAAAAGACATCTGTACAACTAATATACATGAAACAAGAAAAAGAAATGCAGGAAATTAAAGGTTACTGTATAGGGCTTCAGAAAACAGGGGCCCTCTGTCTACTTTAGCTGGTTCAAGGAGCAGTTATACGCTTAAATGCAAAACAGTCTTCTCATGTATTGACAGCAAATGTAAAAGTACAGTGGGGAGCTCAAAATTACATACAAAAATGATTACCAAACAACTAACTCTACAGCGTTCAAGGATGCTTTATTTATAATGAGAAAGCAAACAACTTTAACGAGATCTATGCTATTCAACTAGCTGTTTAAAAACACGTGAATCCTCTGCGTCCCCGGATCTAGGTAACTGTCATCGTTTTCATTCAATCTGGAGAATATGGCTGTTGGATTCGTGCTTCTAGATTGTCTCCGTGGCTGAGGATGATGCCACCTAGCTTTACGTGCCCAAAAACAGAGCAACGCAGAGTCGTGCCACCGTTGAACACTTCTGTTGACCGGTATTTGCCTCCTCGTTGACCGCGGGCTTTTATGGCTGTTCTGGGTGATCTGGAGGGACACGTACCATGTCCTGGACCCTTGGAACTTTCCCATGTGTCTCATCTTCTCAGAGGACACGTGTAACGTATCGTTTAATAAAATAGCTGCGGAATCCTATGCGAGCTGCAAAAACCTGGATCAGCTGCGGAAACCTGTGTTGGCTACGGAAACGCAGCACTCTGAACCAAAATTCTAAACCAAACAACAGTCACTTAGCATAGTTAGAAAACCATGTAAAAAGACCTAAAATACAATGATTTAATCAACTTGGTGGATGAAATGAGTGGGAAAAGGAGGCTGAGAGGTGTATGGGAAGGTACAGGTTCAAGGCTCTACATTCGGGTTGTGTGGTTACTGTTAGTCTCTCAGGAAAGGGTGGAATGGCTTTGGGTTCATTTTCTTGTTTATCTTCCTCGTCCTCTGGGGGAGGAGGTTGGCGATCCGGAAGAGTCTTCTCGGATCGCAGGTTGATCTCCTGGATTTCCACAGCATAGGTAGGGCATGTTGTTTCCCCAGTATATACCTGCTGGGCCTGTCTGTTGTTGGGGTTCGGGTTCGGTTGAACAGGAGGTAATGGTTGTGGTTGAGCCATTGGTGGAGGAAAAATGGCGGGATGAGTGTTGTAATGGGGCCTCCACCCCGGTTGATGTGCATTCCACTGAGGCTGTGGCTGGACATGTGAATGAAATGAATGGGTAGTGGGCTGAGTATGGTATTGAGGTGGGTAAGACCATGGAGGAGGTGCAGACCAGGAAGGATGAGCGGGGGGACCCCAAGAAGGCATTGGAGCAGATTGGTTGGGGCTATAATAAGCTTGGGATGTCCCTTGCATCCCCTACTGGTAAGGTCTAGGTCCATGCGGCCTTCTTTGGTTGAGGAAGTAGAGAGGTTCGGTGGGTGCCTCAGTCCCTTGGTATATGGCCCTAAATCCAGGTAAGTTTGGGCATTGGTTTGTGGGGTGGTCCTCCTCACAAACGAAACATACCTCAACTGAGTGTAATGGACACTCGTTATTAGGGTGCTTCCTCGTACACCTGGGACAGAAGATGGCCAAAGCCCTCTCAACTTCCTCTTTCTTCTGCTGGATTCGGAAAGTATCTAGTTGCATGGCAATGGCCTATCTCTCCTCACTTTTGAGGTCCTCCAGCTGATTAGCAAACTCATGCTTGGAGAAAGTAGTACTAGCTGAAAGTGGGTTTCCCCTACCTCTTTTCCGGGCTGCCCTAGAGTGGTTTCTAAACACAGTCTTTATATCCTCATAAGGTAGTTGGTAAATATCTCCTCTAGCCGGCATGTGAAGGGTATCTAGAAGATCTTTAGGGAATCCTCGGAGCAGGACCAACTTTAGAGATTCGGGGTCAAGTGTGCACCTAGCCCATTTATAGCTAAGCTAGAACCTTTCCTCATAATCTTCTAAAGACTTATCATTTCCCATGGTCATCCGGAAGATTTCTCCCTTGGCTTCCTTAGACCTACAGTAGTCCCGGTATTTGGTATTGAAAGCTTGCTGCATCTGCGCCCAAGTGGTGATACTGTTTCCAGGTAGCCCCATGAACCAGCGTAGTGCTGCATCCTTGAGGGTAGAGGGAAAGAGTTTCAATTTTTTCTCATCTTCTGTATAGTCATAGGTTCGACAAAGGACAACAAACTCAAACAGGAAGGTATCAGGGTCTTTAGTAGTCAATCCATGGAAATGAGGTAAAGAGGAGGGGCTTATTTTATTCATTTTCATGTCTCCATTGGTCTCTCGGATGGGAAAGGCACCTTCTATTCTCTCATCTTCTCTTCTACCGTTTCGGTTTTCAGCCATGGCTTCAGATGGAGTGTTCTCTAACTCTTATTCTGTTATAGGATCTTCGTATATCTCAGGAGGCTCTCCTATAGGTTCTTCTGGATCACTGTCACCAAAGAAGAGAGAAGGGTGACTCAGTGAAGTGGTGGGGGTGTTGGTTAAGAATTTGCTGGTTTTATCTCTGTTCCTACGAGGCATGAAATGGAAAGAATTTTGATTTCTTTTGTTTTTTTTTTCTTCTGGTACCTGCAAAACTAAAATAGATTGAACTGCAACTAATCTATCTTGCTAAAATGGAAATGCAGAATTGAATTGAAAGCATGAAAGGACTAATCTATTTTGCTCAAATGAAATTGCAGGAATGAAATGCTAGTCTACGCTTGCTGAATTGAAATGCTAATCTACGCTTGCAGAATTGAAATGCTAATCTATGAAAGAAGGGAATATTTACTTTACTTTTGCGGAAATGAAATTGCAGAATGGAAATAAAATGAACTATTTAGCAGAAGGCGAGAGTAGGAAAATAGAAGAAAAGCAACAATCACCAATACTCTGATGCTTACCCGGCAACGGCTCCAAAAAGATGGTGGGCTCCAGTATTGCAGCAATAATGCTGCAACTCCTGGGACTCCCTTCTTTACTTTTATCAACCCGGTAGTTCGTAACAAACTTGGAAGCGAGGGTGCTGTATGCATAAGTACTAGCTCTTGCCGCAGCTGTCACTTGGTCAGCTGGCACAAGTCCACTAGGGGCTTAAGCCAACTTCTATGAACTCTTAGAAGAAGATTTTTAACTGATGGATGGAAGCTAACTCAAAGGAAGCTAATCTACTTGTGGAAAGAAACTGGAAGCCAAAAACTAATGCAAACCCTAGCAAACCCTAATTCTACTAGCTAGTCCTACTGATGTAAAGGAGAGAATGCAAACTATTAAAAGAGATTCCATTACTTCTATGAAGGTAAAATGCATGTGTCTAGACTACCTCTATCTAAAGAAAACATATTTTTGTATTTTTGAGTAAGTTATTAGAATTATCATGCATGTGCTTTTAACTGGCGTTTTACTGTGCAGGGGTGGATCAAGGAGGAGAAATGCTTGGAAAAGGTTGGGAAGGTTCAGAGAGGGTATAAGGAGTCCCTAACACCCTTCTGGAGAGTTTCACAAAGTTTGGCTATCAAGAAACCTCATTTGCGAGCTTCTACAGGAAGTCTGCAGGGGTTCTACAGGATGTTCAGAGATTTCTACAGGATGTTCAGAAATTTCTACAAGATGTTTAAAAAGTGGATCTTAGAGGACGGGTGAGTGAGGGAAGATGCATGAATGGATAGGGAGGTAGGAGAGGGGCCTGGTGTGACCCAGGGACTGGTGAATGGAGTGGTGAGAGGGTGTAGAAGGCTGACTTGGCATAAAGAAGGCCAAGACCATGATGGAGCAAGAAGGTAGGATCACGTGGGCAAAAGGAGCAGGTGTGAGACGAGGAACCTAACTAGGAGATGGAGCAGCTGGCTTGGATGAAGCTTAGGTGGATGAGAGAGTGGTAGAGATGCCCTACACGGTGTACATTTAACCGAATCAACAAAGTCCTGCACACAATCAAAGTCTTAGCTAATCTACTCTAACTGTCAATGAAACAAATGAACAACAACTTTATTTGTAAAGAGAACCATGTACATCACTCAAGCAAAGAAACATTTTAGAGATCTGAACGCATAACTAACTTCTACAAATGAAAACATTACACCAAGGATTACATGGTCAAGCAAACTAGTGTTTTTGTTGGGGCAGCACTGTTTCTTCAATTCCAGCCTCTGATCCAATAAGGATGAGGTGAAACTGAGAGTGTTGTCGACCCTTTTCTTGGAGATTTATCTGTTATTATCCTACCAATCTATTCTAAACATTTGAAGCAATTCTATTCATAACCAGTGACCTATTTAACCAACACAACTAAATCTACTCAACAGAAACACGTTTCAAATGCATAAAAGGAAAATCATGATGCATAACGAAAAGGTAATAGTACAAAGAAGGAAGCCCTAGGCTCTCAGGTTGGGCCCAACCCCGAGAGCTATGGCTCCTATAGAAAACTTAGAGTTGGTATCAAATCGGACTGCTTATCATTATCAAAACATGATCATAAGTCAAGAGTTATGCCAAAAATGGCTACAAGAGAACAAAATGAATCTAGCAGCACTGTAGTGCAAAGTATGCAAGAGTTTTTCAAAAGTCCCTCACGAAGGCTGAGGCCTTAACATTTATACACCAAGAGGGCCCTAGCTGGCCTCCTAAATCTATGTGACTTGGCTGCCCAAACTGTGAGTAGACAGCTTCTTCCAAAATCTGCTTGGCTGCCTTCTAGATCCGGTTTTGGTGGCATTTGGAGCTCGGAGTTAGGGGTGAAGATCCCAAGGAAGGCTATTTAATGCCATGGATAAACCCCCTACGAATCCTCACCCCAAGCTTGGTTGTCTTTCAGCCCATGATTGCTTGGTTTTGCTCCAACATGTGTCAAAAAGACCTGAAATGAGCACGTGTTAGTCACCTAGGAAGAGTGACTATCCTTTTTCGTACAAATGACATAAACATAATGAAAAATAATGCATAAGCTATGAAAAATGAAGGATTGAACAAGGATAATTAGGCCAAATGAGCCCAACAAGTTACCAAATTTGGGGCTCATCACCCGCACAATGGAATACATCTCTTTGTCATAGGTGAGATCTTTTTAGACTGTGTCTAAAAATGTCTCACTGTGATATGCCATGGGAATCCCCTGCTGAGTAAGAACTACACCAATAGCATAGTCAGAGGCATCTATCTCGATCTCAAATGGTTGATACAGGTAAGGTAATGTGAGAAATGGTTCAAATTAGAGGCGATGCTTCAACTCAAAAAACGGCTTATGTTGGGATTCAGACTAAAAGAAATTTTCTTTCACTCCTCCCTTGGTGACTTGAATCAAAGGCCAAGTGATATGAGACAACCCCAACACAAAACTATAGTATAAGTTGGCAAGACCCAGAAATTTGCGGAGCTCTATTAGAGTGATTGGGGCTTTCTAATCCCAAATGACTTGTATCTTTTCTAGGTCCACATGCACAACCCACTTATCAATAATGTACCCCATATATTGAACCTAGGTCATACCAAAAGTGCATTTATCCAAATTGGCACATAGCTTTTGTTGTTGCGGGGTTTGGAGGACCTGTCGAATATGGTGGAGCTTATGTTCCCAACTATAGATAAAGATCATAATGTCATCCAAATACACCACCATGAATGAGTTAGTGAAGGGTCGCAAGATGTCTTATGTCAACCTCATGAAGGTTTCAGGGGCATTCGTCAACATGAAAGGCATGACCATCCATTCGAAAAGTCCCTCCTTGGAATTGAAGGTATTCTTCCACACCTCAAAGTGTTCGATCAGTACTTGGTGATAACGAGAGTTCAAGTCAATCTTGCTGAAACATTTGGCCCCCTTAAGTTGGTCCAGAAAGTCATCAATCCATGGGATTGGATCCCTATTGTGAAAAGTGATCTTGTTCAACACCCAATAGTCAATACAGAGTCTCCAGGTCCCGTCCTTCTTTTGTACTAACATGATCGGCTCCCATAGGGAATTGAACTTGGCCTGATGTGCCCTTTCCACAATATCTCCTGATTTAGCCTCTTTATTTCATCATTCGCTAGAACATAACATCGATAGATCTGTCCATTGGGTAGCGGTGCACTTGGGGTCATATTGATGGAGTTCTTGACCTGATATTGTAGAGATATCCCTATGGGTGAGGTGAAAATTTCCTTGTACCCATCCACAACCTTGTCCATCTTTTGCTATCGTGCAGAGGAGCCCTATCTAGAGGCTGTGGCCACAATCCTCTTCTTGCCCTGAGGGCGAATCATAAGGAAAAAAAATTTTGTAGTTTGGGAAATTATCTTATTGCATTACTTCACAGTGATCAAAGAAATGATGATAGGCGATGTTGCCTCTAGTATCATGTACAACTTATTACCCAAAGTAATAATAACATTGTGAGGCCTAGACTCATACAAAACATGTCGCTTTCACAAGTATGGTTTCCTTAATAATACATCACAAACTTCAAGAGGAGCAACATCACATAGTACCTCATCTATGAAGGGCTTGATGTTGTAGGGAAGGTGACACTGTTGGCTGATGCAGAGATATCGCCCTTGGTGAGCCACTTTATGGTGTACAATACACTTGTTGCATGGTCGGTAGGCCCAACCGCTTTACAACCTCTATTGAAATGAGTTTTTTTTTCTCCCAATCTCCAAAATGAACTGCAACAGAGAACCCTTCACCCACATCTATGAGTGTAAGAGTTGCTCCCCCTCCTCTAGATCTTCGGGCTCACCCTTCTCGATCTTGGCAGTGGAAATGGTGGCACTAAGCTCCGCATCGATAATATGCTTTCCTTTGTAATTTCCCTTGTCGGTTTCTGACTCAAAGTCAAAACATGCATCTGATTCAGAAGTCGTTAGCTCAACCACCAGTGACTGCTTGGCTCGAGACTCGCTTGTGTTGTGAGTGGGGCTCTTATGGAACTCACACCATTTCCCTCTGTCCTTCTTTGTCTTCATGGTGTTGTTATTTTCTTGTGGCTTCGAAGGGTTGTCCTAGGTTTCCCCACCTTGGATTTGTCCTTTGTTCTACGGTTTGGGGGGTACCTTTCCCTTGCTTCAGATTCCGAGATCCAAAGTCTCACTTCTTCTGTTTAAATTTCTATTCGATCTTGACAGCATATCGATAGGTAGAGCCAAGCGAGGAGATGTCTAGGAACTCCATCTTGTCTTGGATGAACTTGTGTAGGTATCTGCGGTAATTGAGTACCCAAGGTCGCTAAGAATCCTTGATACCCAACTTTGTGTGAAGGGTATGGAAAAAATTTGTGAACTACGGCACATCTTTGTCCCTTCCCTACCACAGCGTAGTCCACTTTATGTATTTTTCTTTATAGCTCCTGAAAGGGTAATATTGCTCCTTGATGGCGTCTAACAATTAATAATTCCAAGTGGGTGCAGCTGAAAAAAGTGAGGATTCCCTCTCGTCCTTTTGTTCATAGTAAGTTTCCCACGAGTCCTTGAAATGTTGGGTGGCTTTGAGGAGTGCAATAGTAATATTTTCCCGATGAGAAAAGTCATGAACTGAAAAATATCCTTCCAATAGATTTAACCATCTATCTCCGACATTTACATCTATTTGACCTTCAAATGTGGGAATGTTAAAGTTAACTTGTACCTTAAAAGGAGTGGCGCCTCCAGAGTGGCTGCAGGATGAAGATGCATAGTCTATGGGTAGTCGCCGAAGGATTTGGTCAAAGTTATCCATCATCGTGTTCCTTTGTCGCTTGACTACTTCTTGGAGAAATATTTTTAAAGTATCTCCTACCCCCTCTTCTTTCTTTTCTTCTGCCATGGGAGGTTGCCGGGGTTTAAGAGGTCGTTATTGCAAAGGTTCAACCAGTTCGAGCCATAAATATTTATACCCTGACCTCGTCGAGGACATGCAAATAAAAGCAGAGAAAGAGCAGACTGCTCTGATACGACTGATATAGACTTATTCAGGAATGCAACAAAATAAAGATATACACATAAACATAAAGATGCATCAGAAATTAAACTTCATTTCATTAATATCAAAGAACTAAAATATACTTACATATAGAAATGGAAATAAACTAGCTTAAGGGATGGTATCCTATCTCCGAGAAGAGATGTGGCGGCTACATGCCTATGAACTATGTTACAATGAGGCTCAAAGGCCTATTTATTATTGAGAAACAATGGAAAACCCTAAACATCCAAAAACCTAACCCTAGGAGATGAAGCACCAAAACTGTGGGCCCCGTTTGGGTAAATTAGTACATCACTTCTTTGGGTCGTAACTTTGGCATAAGATCTCCATTGGGCTATCATAATACCTAGTTTTGAATATCTCAAATAGGAGGCTAAAAATAAACAATAGATAGGTTTGAGACTTTTTCGGCCTCTCCATTTTCCCTAAAAATGTCTTTTAGTCCCTCAAAACGACTCTAGAATTTTAGGAACTAAAAAAATGCCAAAAATAGTAAGTTGTGCTACAATTAAGGAAACTGAAAAGTAACAACAGTGGGGGTCTAAGTGGAATAGGTGGGTGGTCACCAATATCCACCTAGATCATGAGTAATTGTACACACATTTAGTAATTGTACACACATGTAGTTCATTAATACAAATGACATTACGATATATTTCCCTAATGAACTAGTTGAAACCATTGTTTTAAATACGACTTGTCCCTATTCTCATTAAGCATCCCCATTTACATGCTCTACCATTAACACAAAAAAATAAGTACACCATCTACAATTAAATATTGAAACAAATATCATTACAATGTTTCTTTACTTATGTATTAGATGAATCCATTGGTTCGACTTCCATGTGTTCATGTTCTCTTTAAGCATCCTCATCAACATAATCTACCATTTACAATTTTTTTTATTATAAATGCACCATTTTCAAGTAAATATTAATAATTATAATCCACAGTTTTGATATTATTACCATATTACCATCCAGGTTGGGTTGCACTCCACCTTCATGGAGATGCTATTCGCTATTGACCTCACTACTATTAGATTTCCCACATCACATTCACTAAGAATTATCAATAATAGAGGAGGTTATGTGGATGTTAAAAGTGAATAGAAAACATGGATTCACCTTTATAAAATATATTAACATCACAACTAATGAGTAGTTCCTGTATAGTAAGGCATTATTCCTCGTGGAGGAAAGAAGTATATATAATTTTAATATAAATGATTTGAAATGATTGTATCTAAAAGTGAAAGTTGAGGAGTCAAAGACTATTTTCGACAATTAAATACGTGGAAAATTGAGGGTTGGACTATAAGAATCAACATGAGGACAAGTGAGAACAATAAGCTCGATTTTCATGTTTTAAAACAAGTGAAAAGTATTAGAAAATTGCAAAATTACTTTCATCTTAACAAATAATAATTAAAAATAAATAAATACTACACCATATAAAACTTGAAACACACCATGTTCTTTACTTCTAGCAGTATTAGAAAATTGCAAAATTATTTTCATCTTAACAAATAATAATTAAAAATAAATAAATACTACACCACATAAAACTTGAAACACACCATATAAAACTTGAAACTTGTTAAATTTTTTTTGGAAAGATATGATTTTCTAACAATGTTTTTATAATGAAAAAAATTACAAAATACAAAATGTTTAATTGAGTATACACATGTATTCTATTTGAATGTTTCCATCCCATTAAATTTCTAGCCTGATTTGAGACCAAACCAGGAATCAAGGGTTCTTTCTTTTGCTAATAAAAATTTATATCTATAAAGGACTTTAAAAACCACAAACAATTGCTACTTAAGAGGCCACACAAGAGTAAGAATATTAACGATCAAGATTCAATGAAACAATGTGTAAAATGGAAGCAAATTATGCTGCTTGAAAAAGGACCTAAATTGAACAATATGCATTCTATACCAATATGATATAACTCTAGGAGATGACTAATAGTTTCCTTTTATAAAATGTGGACAATGACATCCTAAGAAGTAAGGTAACCAAATAATGGTGCACTTTGTATATTAAGCTAGATATCATGTTTAATGTGGTTTTATACAACATTAGCTCTTTGTTCTATGATGATGGATGGAGTAACTATCCAAAACATTGGACAGACGAAAACCATTACATAGTTCGCTCCCGGAAATCTCCAACAATATGAATAATTGTGGAAGCATCCAATCACTTATAACATTTGTTTCTTCAATTAATCAATCTCATGTAGTAGGTAAAATTAGTAGATAATAAATCTACTAAATATAATTTTGTGAACCTATGGTCACTGCTCTTTTGAATTGAAACAAGTAATTTAGAGTGTCTTCTAGAGAATGAAATCTCATAAATAGAAAAAAAAAAAAAAATCAATTTTTGTAGTTATGAATATTATGGTAGCTCTCATGTCAATATAAACTCTCATCCTCATTGATGGTAATTCTCTCTATTACTCCCTTCCCTTGAGGCTATAGGGACTATAGTAATCATTTTTTGTTGGTGAATTAATGAGGCACAAAAACCGATGACATATCATTGTTTTAAATAAAAGTTTTGCGGAAATCATATATTGAATTTCACATATTTCACATTTTACCATAGGTTTAAGTTTACCATCTTATTTGACCTCTTCCCGAATTAAATATCCAATTATACCTCCCATATATCTTATGTTGTAATATACATCTGATCACCATTTTTTTATGGAAAATGAGTTGAAACTAATGTTAGCATTAGTTTACTAACATTAAATGTTTTTACTAGAATCCTTTTACTTCAATTTCAAAATTTCCACCGCCTTGTAACTACCACCTACACAACCATGCAAATTTTGGTTCCACCTACAATTCCACCTTCACCACCATGGAAATATGCTTTATAAAGAGACTTATCTCCCCTATCTTTGTTTGATTGCCTTCTCTTTTCCTTTTTCTACAAGAGACATTGGCTTGGATTCTTGGCGAGGAGGCAAAAATACCAACTCCATGACCCATTGGAACAACAACAACTTCCTTCTCTTTTCCATGTAGCTTTTGAATTGTTTCCATAAATGCAGTAGAAACTGTACTTGCTTTAAATGGATGTGATAATGCACAAAAGTGTGCATACTTGGTAAGTTTGTCAACTACCACCATGATGACACTCTTTCCCTCAGACTTGGGTAAACCTGTGATAAAATCCATTGAAACCTCCTCCCAACGTTGGCTTGGAATGGATAAAGGTTGTAATAGACCTGGTGTCCTAATTGTTTCAGCATTATTTTGTTGGCAAACCAAACATTCTGCCACAAACTTTTGAATATCCAATTTAAGGCCATCTCAAAATAAATTCCTTCTTAACCCTGTGGTAAGTTTTTAAAAATCCTGAGTGCCCTCCTAAGGGAGAAGCGTGCAATTCCAGAAGAATATTTTGTTTGATTTGGGAATTCTTACAGAGGTATAAGTGATCTGTGTACCATAACGAATCATTTTTCTAGCTAAATGTATTAGATGTACTGGAATCTTGTTGTAACTTTCGAATAAGTGTCCACACTTCTTCTTCATTCTTCCATTCCTCCCTTGCTTCATTTATCCAATCTGGTTGGATAATAGAAATGGCACACAACAATGCTTCCACATCCTCATCCTTTCTTGAGAGTGCATCTACCACAACATTTTGCTTCCCTTTTTTGTAGATGATTTCAAAGTCATAGCCCAACATCTTTGTGACCCCTTTTTGTTGTTCTTCAGAGGATAATCTTTGTTCTAAAAATTATTTAAGGCTATCATGATCCGCTTTTACCTTGTAGTGTCTTCCCATCAAGTAGGGTCGCCATTTCTTAAGTGCATGTAGTATTGCCAACATTTCCTTCTCATAAATAACTTTGTGTAAATACTTTCCCTTGACTGGATGACTTTTGAAAGCAATGGGTCTTTCATCTTGCATTAAAACAGCAACAATTTCGTTTCCTGAGGCATCACATTCCACAATAAAGGTTTTTGTGATGTTTGGTGTAGCTAAGATCGGTGCTTGGCACATGGCCTCTTTAAGATGTTCAAAGTCCTTTGTTTCTTCTGGAGTCCATGAAAATGCATCTTTCTTCAATAATGTTGTTAGAGGTGCTATTATTTTCCCATAATTCTTAACAAACTTGCCATAATACCCTGTCAACCCAGGAAATCCTTGCAAATGCTTTATGGATGTGGGGATTTTCCATTTCTTAAGGGCTTTAATTTTGCTAG
The DNA here is from genome assembly GCA_031772625.1 of Pinus tabuliformis. Taxonomy (NCBI): domain Eukaryota; kingdom Viridiplantae; phylum Streptophyta; class Pinopsida; order Pinales; family Pinaceae; genus Pinus; species Pinus tabuliformis. Next base: position 1,194,362,185 of record CM062807.1, on the reverse strand, counting down.
GGTCTACCTTAACTCCTTCATGAGATACAATATGACCCATATATTCCACCTCTTGTACTCCAAAGGAAAATTTGGATCTTTTTGCATATAATTTTTTCTCCTCTAATAGTTGTAGCACCCTGTCAACATGTTCAACATTATCCTTCCAAGACTTGTTGTAGATTAGTATATCATCAAAAAATACTAACAGAAATTTTCTAAGGAAGGGTTTGAAAATGGAATTCATCAAACCTTGAAATGTAGAAGGTGCATTAGTAAGGCCAAAAGGCATGACCAAAATTCATAGTGACCCTCATGAGTTCTAAATGTTGTTTTCGGAATGTCTTCAATCTTCATTCTGATTTGTGATATCCTGAACAAAGATCCAACTTGGTGAAGTAAATTGATCCATGCAATTCATCCAATAATTCATTAATGACAGGAATGGGAAACTTATCTTTAATAGTGAGCTTGTTGAGCTCCCTATAATCCGAACACATGCACCATGATCCATCCTTCTTGTGCACCAATACTACTGGAGTAGAGAAAGAACTTTGGCTAGGTTGAATTATACCAGCCTCTAGCATTTTTGCAACCATACATTCAATTTCACTCTTTTGGGCATAGGGATATCTGTACGGCTTGATGTTTGGAGGAACACTTCTTGGAATCAAATGAATAGGATGATCATGATCACGAATAGGTGGGAGACCTTTGGGTGTCTCAAATACCTTGGAATGATTGTCCAAGACTTTTTAGAGATCTGGGGAAATAGATGATTTCGATGTGGAAACATCTAGCGAACATAATTGTGCAATTACACCTCGTTGGTCCTTTTTAAAAAGATTTGTCATACCGTTAGAGCTGATTATCTTTCCCGATTTCCCTGCAATACCCCTTAATTCAACTTGCTTTCCTTCCGCATAAAATTTCATGAAAACTTCTTGAAAGTTAAAAGCTATTGTACCCAAGGATTGTAGCCATTGGACTCCTAATACAACATCAACACCTCCCATTGGAATGGAAAGCATTGGGCTATTAAATACATATTCTCCCATGGATAGCTTGATATTATGGCACTTTCCAGAGAAATTTATCATTCCTCCACTTGGAACGATCACTTGACACTCTGGTGTTGGATATAGGAAGCAATTCAATTCTTTTGCTATCTTACAATGAATAAAATTGTGGGTACTTCCTGAATCAATCAACACTGTTAACTTTTTCTTCTTGATATGTCCTTCTATCTTAATGGTTTGAGGAGTGGTAATTCTAGCCAAGGCATTACAAGATATGGTTGAATTCATTTCTTCTTTATCTAGGCTTTGTTCCTGGAGTATATCCTCTTGTTTTGACCTTTCTTGTTCCTTTTCTTCTTCCTCTTCAAAATCTATGTAGAATAATTTCTTCTCAGCACAATTATGACCTTTAGTGTATTTGCTATCACAACTGTAACAAAGCCCTTTTTCTATTTTTTCTTCCAATTGTTGTGGTGTCAACCTTATAGGTTGTGGAAGCCTAGGGGCAACAACACTTCCATCTTTATAGTTGTGAGTGGTAGGCTTCCTGGTTGCCATAATTTTTCTTTCCATTTTTCTTGCTAACCTGAATGCCTTCTCCAATGAATCAGGTTCCCAAAGGCAAACATCATGTTGGATATTATCCTTTAAAGTTCCTATGAACACATCAATCCTATGCTCCTGTGGAATATCTTTTACCCTTATGTTCAATTTTTGGAACTCCTCAATGTGCTCCATCATTGAACCCTTTTGTTTGAGACTTATCAATTGGCTAAAAAAGGTGTTGCTTTTTGTATCCTCATAATGTGCTGTCGTTTCTTCCATCAAAAATTCCCAAGTGACAATTTTTTTATGAGAGAAAAGCCATTGATACCATACATACTGATTTGGTTCCAAATATAAAGTTGCAATACGTACCTTTTGTGTGTTTTTCACATTATGGAGATCGAAAAATTTCACCATCTGTAGTATCCATGTTGCGGGATCCTTGCCATCAAACTTCCTCATATCGATTTTTGGAATATGGTGGGTCTTCGATCCAACATTAGAGTCTATGAAATCATGATTAACATTTCTTTTTTTCTCTTCATGAGTTTCCCTTACTACCCTTTATTCAAATTTATCTTCAATTCTTCCATCTAATCACCCATGCCATCCATCTTAGCGTCTATGCCATTCATCTTAGCTTCCATGCCATTGTTTAAACCATCCATCTTAGCTTCCACATCTTTCTTTAAACCATCCATCTTAGATTCTGTTACTTTTTGTGTGAGTGACATTTGTTGCACTTGGTCTCGTAATTTTGATATATCATGTTGCATTTCTTCCTCTTCTTCATGAGTCATGCTAGAGCTTTCAGGTTGCTTACTAGGTGTTTGCATTTTCTTTCCTTGGGGCATCAATTACCGATAATAATTCTTTACTATGCCCTTTGAATTCCTTCAAACTAATTTTTCAAACAAAGCTTATGCAAAATTTCAAAAAAAAACTACACACCGTTTTTCACTTTGTAGGAGCTCGATATTGAATCTGATGTATCTCTGTAATTTTAGATCATTCGGTTCTAAAAATGCGACCTACAGTAGCCCTATGTGTCCTCTTTCCATTGCCACCAGTGTAATCAAATTTAGATTCTCCAAGGCAGAGTTATGCACAATATCCCAAGATGACCTGATTATAGACCTCTCTAGAAGAGCGAACTTGTATGAAGTGCCACATGTCACTGTTTTGACCTTATTATGTAAAAAATATACACAGGAAACTATAGTCCGTCCTGTTTCTGTAACTTCTTACGAAATTTCAATCTGCTACACAAAACAAAAATTATGACGATTTTCCGCAAGTTACCTGTTTGGAATGAAATTCGAGAGTCTACAAAAAGGCCAACTTCCTCAGATCATATCTCCGCAAATATAGCGAGAAAAGTTCTGAAATTTGGATCCGAAGTTCATAAAGATGTCAACCAAAATGTTTTTCTTTTTAGAATTTGAAACATTGCAGAAAAAAAGTTATAGCACAAATGCCACGATGACCTGTTTGGAGCAGCAAAACCCTAGAATTCAAAGCTCTGATACCAAATGTTATGAAACCAACACAAAAATATAGAAAAGATAATTGAACGCCTTAGAATTTAGCCTCTTCTAGGGGGAAACCTCCTTTACATTACACAAATGAACAATTCTTGGATGATTCAAATGACAAAACCTCCTTTCTATATATAGGAGTCTAAGGGATCACAATATAACCAAGCCGACCTAACAATAATAATATAAAGGCGCAAAAATAGCAATAGAGGGATTCTGTGGGGCACAATAATGACAATATGGGGACAATAGGGGCACAACAATATTAATAAGGGATACAACTACAATAGTAATGGGGGCATCACTAGTATTATAGGAACCTAACATTGGCACGGAGGTAACCATAATGACTCCATGGCCCACTAGAAAAACAATTACAACCTTCTCTTTTCCTTTTGTTGTAGGAGGCATTAGCTTGGCTTCTTGGCTAGGAGGTAGTCATGCTCACTCCACGGCCCACTCAAACAACAATGAAAACCCACACGGGCTCCACGGCCCATAACAACTCTGAACATAGTTGCAATAAAACCGACAACCCACACCAACTCCACAACCCACTGCAACTCACAACTTTGAACATAGCTACAACAAAAATAGACAAAAGTCAGTGACAATAACCCTCAACTGTGGTAGAAAAGAAATTGATGATGAGCAGAGTACATAGTAAGATTAGGTTTTGGACATCTTGGCCATAGATGATTTTTGAAGCACTCATGCTATTTTTTTTCCCCTTCTATTTTTTCTTTTTCTTCCTATATTTTTCCTTGCAATATTGAAGTTAATTCTTCTCTTTCTGCCTACTATATTTGCAAGTAATTGGGAGAAATTGGGATGCACAAAAGCACACTTCTAGGTATAATACCATAGTAATGATTCAATGTTACAAGACTTCCTTAGTGATATATCCTTGTTTTAAAAGGTTGCAATCATATTACTACGAGTAACCCATTATAGACATCAACTAGCTTATATGGTTTACTACTAGTTATGAAACAACTTGCTTAACCTTTATACAATAGTTATGGCTATCTATTATGCTTTGTACTTACCCTAATATAGGTATAAATGTGATGGAATGGAAAAGGAATATTTGTGGGTTGTATCCAGATTGGAGCGCATGGAAGCTAAGCTAAGTCACGAGGCTTGATGATCTAAAACACCACAAAAATAGAGAGAATTTGGGGATATATCAATGGAATGTGCCTATAAAGGAGGTATTCAAAAGTAGTAGGAGATGAGGGTATTTTCAACCTAGTTCCAATTTCCTCTTCTTTTTGTTGCCTGGATGTATCTTTGAAATAAGAAGTCTTAATCAGCGGTAGGTGAGGATTAATGACTTAAGGGGATACAATGTTATTTTCTCCCTACTGTGAAAAAATTTATTATATGATAGATATGGGAATTATTCTGCAAATATTCCCACTGCTAGTGGATACCAAAACCTCCAACATCCTGAATTATGCAATGAACCAAACTTTACTTCAACATACCACTCCACTTTTCAATGTTAGCCTAATGGTTTATACATACATAGATATGGGAATTATTCTACAAATTCTCCCACTAATAGTGGATACCAACACCTCCAAGCTCCCGAAATACACAACGAATCAAAATTTTCTTCAACATACCACTCCACTTTTCAATCGTATCCTAATAGTTTAAGCCAGTTGGATGTAGTTTGGAGTACAAAATAGTCATGGTAATCACTAGTTCAAATTGATAACTATGCTATAGATATAAAGAAATATAACGAGAAAGTTTGTTTCTTCTCTTACTATTTTTCGAGTGATTGAGGATGATTTTTCTAGTGATTGTGATGGTACGCTTGACTCTGGGGCATAGTCGAACATATCAAGGAACTTATGTCAAATGTATACAATGGTCACTGGATGGCATCGCTTCCGTGAGACCACCCAACAAAGACTGCTAGTATCCATGCATGACATTCCCATTCTAGAGGATTCATCCAAACTTAAACAAGAACACAACAAATTACAGATATAACTATAAATACAGAGATGTGGCAGAAATAACACTTCATTTCATTAATAACAGAATACTGAAATATGCTTACAAACATAAAGGAAATAAAATAGCTTGGGTGATGGTAGCTTATCTCTAAGAAGAGATGTGGCGGCTACATACCTATAAATTGTGTTACAATGAGGCTCAAGGGCCTATTTATTATTTAAAAACAAGAGAAAACCTTAAACAACCAAAACCCTAACCCCAGGAGATGTAACGCTAAGAGTTTGTGGGCCCCGTTGGGGTTAGTTGGGCATCCAACTTCTCGGGGTTGTAACTTGGTCATATTATCTTTGTTTGGCGCATACGATACCTTGATGGTAAGGTATCTCTATGTACTACATGATTTGTGGCAAGCCCTTACCTACGTCTCTTGGCCCACAACGCACCTCAAAAAAATGTCATTTAGGGGGTCAAAACTGCTCCAAAAGTTCACGACAAGAAAAAATGCTAAAAATAGTAAATGTTGAAATAACAAGGAAACATATGAAACCGACTGATGGTCTAGGTGGAATACGTAGGTGGCCACCAATATCCACCTGGATCATTCCTCCCCCCTTAGGAAGAAATTGTCACCATTGTGTGTAGAGCCTCCATGAGGTGAGGATATTTCTGTTGAACCTTGTCCCCCATGAACCACTTGCCCTGGTGAAGGAGTTGGAATGATTTAACAACTTGATATAGATGGATCCTCTATTGGTGAGTGTTATTTATCTGTGTCCATGATCTCATCAATTGTGGCCTGTTCCATGTAGTCCAGGTTGAGATCTGTTGGTGTGAATTATTTTGCAATGTCGGATGTGTCCAACAATGGTGGAAAGTATGGCCGAAGACGGTCTGCATTGAACACTAGGTGTAGACCAAGGAACGATGGGATGCTGACCTCAAAGGAATTATCACCGATAGCCTTGGTTATGGTGTATGGCCCATATTAGAGTGGGCGAAGCTTGCGGTGGGGTCCAGCGAGGTGCTACTTTTGTAAATGTAGCCAAACTTTGTCACCCACCTGGAACTTATGTGGCACTCAATGTTGATCATGGATATTCTTGTACTTAGCATTGGATGTATCCAATATATCATGGACCTTCTAGTGGATGTGTTGAATGTGATCAATGAAATTGTTAGCCATGTCGGCTTCGGATTGGACATGAGTTCAGTCAGCTATCTAGTCAATTTAACGTCTTAAATTGCTCTACATAAATCATCAACTTGGGTATCGTAAACTGATGAAGTGTGGCGCACCATATGTGCTTAGTTAACCTTTTTTTCTTACTTCGTTGTTTTATAGTTTATGTTGTTTTGGGATTTTATTCTTTTTGGTCTCCTAAAGTGTTTAATGCAAATGGAAATCGTAGTCTAAGGTTTTAAGAATGCTTTTAAAGATCAAGTATGGATGTAGAATTGAAGACAAGGTTTATGCCGCTTGGTAATTTCCAAACTTAGCACTTCAAAGATCTCAAAACATGCTATCTATAAAATTAGAACTTGAAAAAAAGTGTAAAAATGCAGCTACATAAATCAAAATAAAGATGAAGTACTGAAAATGAGGTTACTGTCTCTGCTGTCCATCTAATTACAGAAATAAAATCTAAATTACTGCACTCAAAACCAAAAAAAAAAAAGGTTGGAAACTAGTCACTGATTTCACCCATAATTCCAATATTTCGTCAATTAACTTCTAAAACGGAGTTAAGCTAAAGACACCGGAAATATCATCATATGCCATGAAAGAATGACATTTAAACTATGTACTTGCAAACTAATGAAAGGAAAATCAATTACTTCACCTATAATCTGTATAGCTCGCTAATTAACTTCTAAAACGGGGTTAAGCTAAAGGCATCAGAGATATCATCATATAGCATGAAGAACTGATATCTAAACTATCTTCTTGCAGACTAATGAAAGAAAAATCAATTACTTCACCTATAATCTATATAGCTTGCCAATTAACTTCTAAAATGGGGTTAAGCTAAAGGCACCGGAGATATCATCATATAGTATGAAGAACTGATATCTAAACTATCTACTTGCAGACTAATGAAAGCAAAATCAATTACTTCACCTATAATCTGTATAGCTCGCCAATTAACTTCTAAAATGGGGTTAAGCTAAATGCACTAGAGATATCATCATATAGCATGAATAATTGATACCTGAGCTATTTAAAAGCAGTAAACAAATCTCACTGAAATAAAAGCATAACAACTGGAATTAAAAACTAAAGTTCAACAGAGGGAGCAAGTCTCAAATCACCACTTGATGCAAAACTAATAAGAAAAACTAATCTACAATCAACCGGTTGAACACACTTGCATGAATTAAAATTTCATGAATGAAAACTTTAATCTATCAAACAAATGACATACATGAATGAAATCAAAGCAAAATTACAAAATAAAATCTACTCTACCTTACATTCTAATATGCTCCATGACATCTACTTCACATCTCCTTCCATGTTGAGAACATCAAAGCTTTATTCAAATTCTTCAAAATTACAAAGTACAACAAAGCTCTCTAAAGCTTTCCAAAGCCATCAAAGAAGAACTACAAGCTCCAAGCTACCAACTCTAAACTCTAAGCTAAAGAACTAAAAAGCCAAGCTAACAAATGAAGGAGAGAGATCTCCTATTTATACAAAAAGATGAGAAGCCATCTCATTAATGAGAGTCCATGAATCTCTCCCTCTACCTCTAAAGTCCTAATCAAAATAGGAACCGATAAGACACATGTCTTCTTAGGGTTTCAATACAATTAGGAGATGTGACACATATCCTCATGATCCCATGATTCTCTCCACTCAAATTCGAATTTGGCCTTAGGGTGCCACATAAAGGTCTTCTAGAAGCCTCCTTTTAACCTACACATGTCAACAATCTCAACCCACTTGTTAGGTATAATCATATGCACATTATTTTCTAATTTTTAACTGCAAATTCACTTAAAAAGGCTTAGAATTAATAAAATTTGTAAAAAAATAAATTTGGCCCAATGATAATGAAAGTGGGAAGAATGTGGTGACATAGTAACGAAATTGAGGTGATATAATGGACATAATAGTGAAAGTGTAATGGAAATGAATGACATTTTCAAGACCCAACATACCCCACAACTGAAGCTATTGCATGTCCTCATGCAATATGTATTACATTAATTCTTTTGATCCTTGAGCTTTGGCTTAACTTTGCATGATATCATTTGATAACTTCATATTTTTGCAAAGTGTTTTACTTGAATTGCAATATGGTTGGTTCTTGTGTTACAACCATTTTTTGTTGTTGCATTCTATTTTGATCTTTGAACTTTGCATAATGATATTTTGATTATTGTTGCAAAGTATATCTTTATTGGATTGCATGATGGTTGGTTCTTGTGTAACAACCATGATTGTGTTTGTATCCAATTTATCCTTTAAGGACTTTTTGAAAAGCCATTGTATGCTCATAATAACAATGTAATAGTCAATGTAATAGTTAATATATGTTGGAAGTATGTGGGCTCCTGAATATGATATGGACATGGCAAGATATTAATATGAATGTATTCCCCCCAACTAATGGTATTGGCACTTTTATGAAATGAGGAAGAGGAGTGTTTTTCCAATAATTATCATTCTAGCTTTTTATGGAATTTTATGGTCAAAATTTAGAAAATGACGTACCTTAACTTACTCTTTGGAATGGATGAGTTGTATGTGTGGTGGCTGCAAAATTCTCATCATATTCTTCTTCAAGTGGCTAAACAAGAAAAGTCATGGATAAAGAGTTAAGATGACTTTTTATTGTTTCTACTAAAACTTGCTGAAACTGCTCCAAAATGCTGAAAATAATAGTCTTCATGTCTTCAAAACTCATTGGCACAATTCCTACTATGTGAAAAGATGTTCCGATGTCGAACATAGCAGGAAATTGTTGTCTTAGTGGCCATTAATGGATGCCACTAGTGTTATAGACATTTTTGTGCCTTACAGCATTGAGCATGAAATGTCCATAATCTAAGGGATCCAAAGTCCCTAAACATGTTGTTCCTACCCCTAGAGGAACAAGGCTAACAAACCACAGCAATTCACAGAAGTTCTCCACTAGAAACTGCTCAAAAATAAGTCAATTCAGGATCATGTCAATGGCTCCACTGACCATCTGCGTTGAATGTCAATGGCAACACTGGCTACCTGCGCTGAATGTCAAAGCCAACACTGGCTACCTGCACTGAGCGAGAGTGGACATGTGGTAGGCTCATTTCTCAAGGTGTCAAAACCCAGGAAGCTTCCAAAATGACACTTGCCTCAGGGAATTCGACTGGTGATGAGTAAGAGGTTCCAAATCTTCAAGTGGAAGCAAGAACCTCCAAGTGGAATCAAGAACTGACAGAGGGAGAGGACACTAGTCAGATCTCAAGCTGACTCATCCTCTCTCCAAAACATCTATATATGGATCTCTCCTCCATGAGATCTAAAGGCTGGAATTTTGTTATTGCAAAGAATTGATGTTGGTTTGAGACCGGAATCATTGGGTGCTTAATGCTTTGAAGGGAGGTGAAGATAGGAATTCCATTTTGCTGGGAAGGAGATGCTGGATTGGAGCCCTCTGGGTTGTATCTCTTCCTGAACCTTGTTATTCATCAATAAAGCTATCTTGGTTTTCTCCTATATACTGATGTATCTTTGATGTATGATTGCATTAGTGTATTTGGTTTATTTCTAATCCTGAATCAGTTATGAATGTGAGTATTTGTCTTTGTGTAGTGTTCTTCTCTTGTCTCAAGTAGCTGTTCTCTAGTCGCAAGTAGCTGTTCTCTTGTGATCTTGCAGGAACCTGTTGAAGCTGGGCGAGCGAGAAGGCAAGTAGCTGTGAACACCCAAAGAGAAGAGGATCTGGATCAAGGGACAAACGGAAGACATCGGCTAGTCCATCCATCTCTCTTCATTCTTAATTCACAAAGGAAGAATACTAGAATAGCTGTCTCTGTTTGTTGCTAAGGCACTGTCACACCTTAGGTGGATAGGATCGTCCTGCATAGGCATTTTTCCCCACAACAAAATGGCGAATCCGCTGGGGAGATTTGTTTTAGTCATTTTATTTGTGTTTCTATCATTGTTTGTTTCATAGACTCAACAGCAACAATCGAACTGCTTCTGCTATTCTCATTTGCAAAGTAAACAGTTGCTGCCTTGATCCTTCACTGGATTTTGTCTATGATCTGAACAATGGACTCACAAATGATTTGATGATCCTTTGTGATAGATCTTAGTACCCCCTCAAAGCATCCCTTTGATTGTACCTTGCTTGTGTTTCTGATTTGGCCTGAAACCGTTGATTATTGAGCAATCTGTGACCCAGAACCCAGTGAGAAACAAGAGTTTCTCCTTCAGCACGACCACTGTGAAGGCATTCTTCATTTCAACACAGGTCCCGTGAAGGCTACCTGCGCTGAATGTCAAAACCACAGTGTTGAGGTTGCGCTGAACCAGTTTTGCCTTGTGCAGCTGGGGTTCTCTGCTCTCTGTTGCCCTGTTTTGATCTCTGTTTTTTGCAGCCTGTAACCAGCATAGGTACCAGTCTGATAACTCCTTTTCTCTGCTTAAATTCCGCCTCCTTTTGTACAAAAATAATGTGAGTGTTTTTATGTGTTTGTGGCATCATTTACAGTTTTCCTTTACATGAGCGAAATAATCATCCTGTAGCCCTTGATTCAGATCTGTTGATTGTGATCTTAGGAGAGAGTTCATTGGCTATTTACAGTTGATTATACATTTGCTTTTGCTTATTGGTTTGAGTTTGTCTCTTTTAAGTGTCGAAACAAGTGTTCATTTCGAAAATCGCAAAGTGTTGTAATCTCTTCTACCCTTGTTGATTTCGAAAAAAGTAAACTTGTTTGTACTTGTCATTTAAAAGCAAATTCAAAGTTGTACAAAAAGCTTTCTTTGTAGGCATCAATACTAAGAAAGCGGAAAACAAACACCTGCATTGTGCATTTGCATTTTGATAAGTTTGCATGCTTGATTTAGGAAAAAGTGCATTAGAGTGTGTTGAGTGCTCTTTGAGAAAAGATGGTGTCTTTCTTTTCCCTTAGTAGCTAGGATTTTCAAAGTTGAAAAGATATAAAGCTTGCTTATCATCTTAGACTGCATTTAGGAATTGTATCATACATCTCGTGGTGATCCAGAAAGGCAAACTTCTAAAAAGATCAACTTAAAATAAATTGAATGAACCTAACAACGCTTTGCAACATAACGCACAACATAGAGGTCTAGGCTAGAGATGTGTTCCGGCGTCGTTAAGCCTGGTGACTGTCGATCTCGTGGAAGGTGGGTGATTCCTCCTGAGGGACGATAGCGCCAGTACGGATTGTGCTCCCATGTACCGTCGCGTATATATTGGGAGACCCCTATAGGAATTTAACCTTTGTCCTTAGGAAGCCGTGTCGGCCGCCCTACTGATCGCAATGCATTGAACACAGCATTCAGGAAGATCGATCGCCCGTACCCTAAAAAGTATTCTGCGGTTTTGTGAAAAGTTTGGCACACCCTCTGCCTAGAGCTCCAGAGCAGTTCCTTTCGGCCTTTTTCAGACTCTATAAGAGAAAAAGTCCATCTGAGCATTTGTCACTTCGGGCTCGTTAAAACATCGAAGGAGACTAGAGTCATCTTTAGCTTTTTCTCGACTCTTTAAAAATGAAAAAGCAAGTTGTGTCTAAAGCGTCTAAAAAATTCATTCAATTCGGAAACACACTTTCCCCTTTTGTATTTTAGTTGATCGAGTAATCCGCAATGGTGGAAGAAAGTCAATTGAAACCCCGTCGTTCGCGGAGGCTTACGAGTCAACCGTCTTTGTCTCCGGAATCGAAAACAGTACGGACAAAGCAGACTCGTTTAACCGGTTCGAAATCTCCTATCAAAGTTAGAACAAGTGTTCCGACAACATCTGAGATTCCGGTTACTCCAAACATTTCTGGAAACCCTGCCTCTATTGAAGAAGTTCAACAGCCACAGAGGGATAGTGACACTGATCCTAGTCTGAGAGCAAATACTTGCGTTATTGAACCAGTTCCATCTGTAACCGGTCCAGAGAGTCTTGTTCCTCAAACAACTGTCGCTGTCGATTCAACCCCTTCTTCGGCACCAGAAATATTTTATGGACCTGACGGTCTTCCTCTTCCACCTGGTTTGATTGCGATAGAGGAAATTGTAGAAGATCCGCAAGCAAGTACTCCAACCCATTTTGGAGTAGGGGTCACTCTATTTTCTTCTACATCAAAAGTTAGTCCATCACCAGTGGAAGTTCCTGTAGAATCACTGGGCAATCTATTGGATAGACTCAAAATGTCTGAGCAACTGTCGACATCTAGGACTGTGTCGAATTACACAGCGACAGCAGAACCCCCTGCTGTCACTCCGACGATGTTTTCCGGCATACCATCTGTCCCAACTAGCTCACAACCACTAGAAGGAGTCCACCCAGGGACTATTTCGACAGTGTGGTTTGTTCCAGTTTGTTCCTCCGGAATAATATCCGGCAACTCTTATGTTGAAACTCGACAGATTGATCCCTATGGAGGTCAATTTGGGCCATCTAGTCCCCAAGGGCAAACAATCCCCTTGAGTTCCGGATTGCTACCGTATGGGGGGCAGTATGCCCTGTCATTACCCCCTCTGGGAGGATATCCATACGAGAGTTCTCAACAGTATTCAGGTTATACCGGAATTACGACAAGTGGTTGGGTACCTATGTTACCCCAGCAACCAAGAGTTGTGTATTCTATGCAACAATGTGTACCTATGTTGAACATCCTGACAACACCAGCAATTGTAACAGTGTCACAAGTTCAAATGATGCATGTTGTATGTCAACCTTAGATTTCTCAGGTTGTAATGCAACAGCCCCTTGACACTGTGACACAACCACAATCGCCAACTGGTGGGGCGACACAGGTCCAAAAGGGTACAATTACCCCACATCTTGGTCCGCCAGTTAGTATAGCACAACAGAACATGGCTTCACAACCGTGGCTGGTGCAATACCAACAACCACAATTCCAGCAAGTGTACCAGGGTTCTGAGCAGCAGATCTTTGCGAACAGTGGACAACCGTATATTCAAAACGGTCAAAACCAACCGCTTTATAGTGGTCAAGTCCACCAACCGTATCAATCATACCAACATCAATTACATTATGCTGGTATGCAAAGGCCTACTGCTCAGGCGATTCCATCGTATCCTGGGTATGCTTCACCTAACCTGAATCAACAGTTACCATTCGTGGCAACTTTAGAGTTACCCGATTTACACCGATTAACAAACGATCCAATTGCTTACGCCCCTTGGTGGCCAGCGATTCCTCACAAACTTCCATCGGACATTCCTAAATTCAACAGAAATCCAGGTGAAGACCCATCGAATCATGTGATGACATTTCATCTGTGGTGTTCATCAAACACCCTGAACGATGATTCGATAAGGCTTTGCCTTTTTCAGAGGACGTTAACAGTTCCAGCGGCTAAATGGTACATTGAATTACCTAGAGCCTCTTTCGAAAATTTCAGCTCCCTAGCCACGACTTTCTTAACCCATTTTCAATTACCGATAAGGTATGAAACAGGAACAGAAATCTTAACCAACTTCAAGCAGACAACGGTACTCATATATCCGATCATATACATGAGTGGCGTCGTCGTCGCAGGATGGTGAAGACTTACGTTCTCGATCAACTATTAGCTGAATGGTTTATAAAGTCGTTACTTCCTGCCATAATGGAAGATGTGGCCAAGGGGGGAGTTGTAACGGAGGAGCAAGTTATTGCTCGTGCACAATATCTAGACTTAGTCTACACTCAATCTGGCACGCTCTACGACAAAATACCTGATGCCCCTAGACCAGAATTCTCAATTCCTCCTCCTCCTAAATCAAATAGTGACTCTCATGCCGGCGATGGTTTGATTGGCATAGCAAACTCAAAGTCGACAAAGGCTTCGTCTAAGAAAGCCCGTAAGACTTCAGATCAAAATGTGAAAGAAGAAATTCTTGCTTCGGAAGTAAATGCCGTATCGGCAGATAAAGGTAAAGAAACCAATCAACCAGGAAGCAAGAAGAAGCAAAACAAAGGGAAGAAGAAGAAACAGGGTGAATCATCCCCTGAAAAAACTTCTTCAAACCCTCCTGGGAATAGGAAACCAAAAACTCCATGTATGATATGCAATGAGGATCATTGGACAGGCAATTGTCCATACAAAGCTGAGCTAAAAAGGTTCTTCAAAAGTTCGCAAACCTCAGCTGTGTTAACTGATCCGTTTCCAAACCCAGGTCAAAATCTGGTTGATAGTGGAAATGCTTCCCTGTCGCAAGTGCTAATGTTGTCGATCTCCAAGCAATAAAATGATGCTTTGATTTCGATGAGGAAAAAAGGTTACGGGAATCCGCAGCTGTCGAACGACAAAGGTAAAGATCAACCAAGTAGTTCGACAACAACTTCGGAAGAAGTTGTACCACCCATCATTCCTGAATTAACAATAAAACCGCCAAAGGGAGTAGTACACAAGTCGACATTTAATCCTCGCGCCAGAGCGGCGCAGCATTATAACATAGTGGAAGATTTGGCCCAATCGCCATCCGCTATGTCGACTCTTGAAGTACTACAAAATTGTCCATCCCAAAGGCAGGCATTGTTATCGGCTATTGGTGGGGTTGATCCTAAGGATTCCAATCTTGTATCCTTCGACCACAAAGGATACGATCCTCAGTTACCAGCTCAACTAGCTTTCCTTATTCAAGTGAAAGCCCTCAACAAAACTGTTCACCGAACAATTATTGATGAGGGGGCATCTACATGTATCATGTCGATGAGTTGCTGGAAAACTCTAGGGTCTCCAACCTTGTCGCGATCTTCGACGACACTAAAAGCATTGGACGGAAGGACGTACACCCTGTACGGTATCCTAAATAACTTGAAGATTGAACTAGGTGGAAAAATAGTAGAAATAGACGTTGAAGTCATCGATGGGAATCCTGACTACAACATCCTACTGGGAAGACCGTGGATATATGCCATGGCAGCTATGGTGTCGACTTATTTTAGGAAGATTGCATTCCCTTTTCAAGGAGGGATTACGGTCGTCGACCAACAGAACTTCCTCCCTAATGGTTCACAAGTTACAGGAAGCATTCCCATGATCCATGGAAGCAACCATTCGCTTCAAGATATCGGAGTAGGCCTACTGAAAGACCCCACATTGATGGGAACTTTCGCGCTTCCCCCTCCCATCTATATAGGAGAAATAGCGTTAGTAGCAACCTGCAACATGATATCTTCTACGAAGGTTGCAGAAGACGATATCGACATGGATCATGCAATGGTTTTGCCCCCAAGCCCAATAGAAATATTGTAGCAATCAATGTTTCGGGCATGGGAGGCGAACCCAAATCAACGCTCATCAAGCGTTTGGGTAGATAGGTCTAGAGAATATGGTACCTCATTAGATCCTTGGTCAAAAATACATGGGATTGACGAAAGAATCCTACAATCAATGTTGATTGAGGGGGCACCATGGAATGATCACCACCATCGTTCCCTTCTTCCAGAATATGAAGAAGATACTCAGCATGACCTTTGTCACCCTTCAGTTTTTGAATTCCTATTAAATACTGTAAATACAGTGGATTCCGAGCGAAACTTATCCAATATTGAAGAGACTATAGCCATAAATATCTCGACTAAAACAAATGTTGTAGAGAATATTTACGTCGGCAAAGGTTGTTCCCCTTCAGAACTGGAAATATATAACGCTCTTTTTCGCGAGTTCAGAGGTGTCTTTGCTTGGTCATATGATGAAATGCCAGCCATTGACTCGAGTATCGTTGAACATGAAATTAAGATGTATCATGATGTCAAACCAGTAAGACAACGGCTTCGGCAGGTGCACCCCAAGAAAGCCGCTGCCATTAAAGCAGAAGTTGAAAAGCTTCTCCATGCTGGTTTCATCTAACCGGTTCCTCTAACCAATTGGGTATCGAATATTGTCCCTGTTATGAAGAAACAAGGGACAATTAGAGTGTGTGTCGACTATAGGGATGTAAACCAAGCTTGTCCGAAGGACAACTACCCTACACCCTTCATCAACCAGATAATTGATGAATGCGTCGGATGTGAAATCTTTTCATTTATGGATGGATTTTCTGGGTATAATCAAATAAATATCCGCCCACAGGACCAGTCAA
The DNA here is from genome assembly GCA_031772625.1 of Pinus tabuliformis. Classification (NCBI taxonomy): domain Eukaryota; kingdom Viridiplantae; phylum Streptophyta; class Pinopsida; order Pinales; family Pinaceae; genus Pinus; species Pinus tabuliformis. The sequence continues at coordinate 1,194,345,863 of CM062807.1, read as the reverse complement.
AGACTGCATTTATTTGTCTGTGGGGCACATTCGCTTATCGAAAATTACCCTTTGGTTTAAAGAACGCAGGGGTGACGTTTCAGAGGGCAATGAATTATGCCTTCCTTGACATCAAGAACATCGTTCAACCATATCTCGACGACCTTCCGGCTCATTCGCGAAAGCGGATTGATCATCCGTAGCATTTAAGAGCGATATTTCTACGTTGCCGACACTACAAGATAAGACTCAATCCACAAAAATGTGTATTTTGTGTCGGTTCTAGTCGTTTACTTGGCTTTGTAGTCTCTAAGGATGGGATTCGTCTCGACCCTTGCAAGGTTCAGGCAATCATTAATTTGCCTCCACCTTCAAATTTGCTTCAGATTCAGAAACTCCAAGGGAAAGCAAACTTTCTGAGGAGGTTCATTCCAAATTACGCAGAACTTGCTAAAGGTTATACTCGTCTTTTGAAAAAGGATGTACCTTTTGTCTGGGATTAGGTGGCGCAAGCCTCCTTTGATGCTCTGAAAGATTCTCTAGTAAAAGCATCATTAATGTATGCACCAGACTATCAAAGAGATTTTAACCTGTATCTGGCTGCAGCGGATACGACCATTGCGATGGTTTTAGTTCAAGAAGTCGATGGAATTGAACATCCTATATATTATTTAAGTAAAAACTTGAATGATACAGAAAGCAAGTATTCTTATGTTGAAAAACTGGCGCTTGCAGCTATTCAAGCGATTCAAATATTTCGACATTATGTCCTCTTTCGGAAGACTACCATTTTATCAGATTGCAACCCCATGACTTATATACTGTCGTGACAGTTGCTGGGGGGCAAATATTCAAAATGGATAGCGATCCTTCAAGAGTTTGATCTGGAATTTGTAAAATCCAAATCAAAGAAAGCTCTAGTTTTCATAGAATTATTGTGCGATCTCCCATCGTCGTCCAATGATGAAACATCCGAAGAATCAATCGTGGACGAGAATTTGTTTCTGATATCTACAAGCAATGAGTGGTATGGAGATATCATAATTTATCTCCAAACCCAAAATTTCAGGTCTAACACCTCTCACTCTGAACAGAAACGTATACGATACCAAGCTAAAGACTACATGATCGTCGGTGATACACTTTACCGTCGTGGTATTGATACAGTTATGAGGAGATGCCTTACCCATGAGGAGGCCGAAAAAGCCCTGAATGAATGTCATTCGGGCGCGTGTGGGGGGCATCAATCTGGATATGCAACAGCACAAAAAATCTTACGAGCAGGATACTTCTGGCCAACCATGTTCAAAGATTGCATAACCGCAGTCAGAAGTTGCCATGCTTGTCAAATTTTTGATAGAAAAACTCGAAGACCACCCGCACCTTTACAGCCAATAGTTGCTGTTGGGCCTTTCGCGAAATGGGGCATCGATTTCATGCAATGTAACCCCACCTCGACCGGGGGGCATGGGTATATTATAGTCGCCGTTGACTATTTTACCAAATGGGCCGAGGCGATGCCTACATTAGATAACACTGGTGAAACAGCTGCCCTTTTCTTTTTCAATCATGTAGTCGCCAGGTTCGGCATACCACAGGCTATAGTTACAGATCATGGATCGCATTTTCGCAATCACATGATGGTTGAATTAGCTGCCAAGCTAGGGCTATCTCACGACAGCTCTACCCCGTATTATTCGCAAGCCAACGGACAAGTTGAAGCAATCAACAAGGTCCTGAAGCGTATGTTGCAAAGGATGATCGGAGTTCACAAAAGAAGGTGGCACCTAATCCTGTACTCAGCCTTGTGGGCTTACCGAACATCGGTAAAGAATGCGACTGGGTTCACACCTTTCCAACTGGTGTATGGCATGGAGGCAGTCTTACCAGTCCAGTGTGAAATTTCGTCTCTTAAACTCGCAATCGACCTCCTCCCCGGAACTTCAGAAGAAGAGGCACGTTTCTTGGAATTAATCCAATTGGATGAAACCCATCGTGACGCTGCTTTGGCTAACGAAGCCCATAAGAAACGAGTCAAGGCGCAGTTCGAAAAAAATGTCAAACCCCGTGTCTTCTCAGAAGGTGACTTGGTCTTGATTTACGACCAAGAATCCGACAAATTGGGATCAGGTAAATTTAATTCTTTATGGATGGGCCCCTATATTGTTAAATGAGTGTTAGCAAAAGGAGCCTACGAGTTAGTGGATTATGACGGAATTCCACTGGTGCAACCCCGCAATGGGTTGTACCTCAAGCGTTACTATGCCTAAATAGTAACCTGTGTGCTTTTGTTGTATTTTGTTTTCGCTAAAGTGTTTGTTTTGGTCTAGTAATCCACCTTTTTACATTTATTGCAGATGTCGAACCTTTCTGAGGCATGTGTGGGATATGCTGACGGAGCGATTCGTAGTTCGCGGAACCTGTCCTCCGCGGCTTGGGCCATTTTTGATCCAAGCGGTGAGTTAGTGAGTTTCAGAGGTGTGTGTATTGGGCAATCAACGAATAATATCGCTGAGTATAGCGCATTGATAAAACTCCTCTCTGATGCCATCACCCATGGTATACGCCGACTGATCGTCAGGCTAGACTCACAACTCGTGATACTACAACTCAATGGTATATATTCTGTCTGTAATCCAGCTATTTATCGTATGTTTCTAAGGGTTAAGATTTTGGAAAGACAGTTTGATTTAATTCAGTACCAACATATTTCCAGGAACTTAAACACATTAACCGACTCATTAGCAAACTATGTGTTAGATAGACATTTGCGACATTTGTAAAAATAAATGCATCATCAATGTTGTACAAGTGGATCATATAACTCAACCAGAATAAACCCCGAAAATCAAAATATATATATAAAAGATGTTTATCGTTTACACATAATGTTCTGTAACCAAGACAAAATTGGTCGCATGACCCAAAAAACTCAAAAATGCTAGGGGGCACCCTAGCCTAGTGATGCTCATGATAGCACGTCACGGCCTGTGCAATCATGCGCAAGAGACGAGTCCATCGTCTAGGCACACCAGTAGTATGCCACTGCAATTGTAAAGGTAACTCGTCAATCCGTACATCCAGAATACAGAGAGTAAGGCTCTCAACCTGCTCCTGCACAGCTGTAAGGGTCTCGGCCATGTCAAGGTCGCGGGGCAGCGACTGGCGGTCTCGGGCGAACTGCTGGACGAACAGGACCAACATCTGCAATGCACACAAGAGTTTGATTAAAGTCTTGATAGAGTAAAGCACAGAAACATTATGAATGAAAATAGTAAACAGTGATATGGTCGAAGATTTTACCAATAGCGCCCCACTGTTCGCCATTCGGTAGCACCAAATCTGGATCGCCTCGGAAGTCCATACCAACATATGGATACTCGGAATAGACCATCTCCTGACACTCGAACCACCTGAAGAAGATATCAGTAAAAGTAATCTGAGATTGACCAACATGCCTAGACATGTGATCAACCCATCTCTGCATGCGTGGCTCGGTAGGAGAAGGCAAGTCGAGTGCAATATACTGAGGCTGCATCAGTGGTATTTTCTCCAAGGCGAAGGCAGTCAAAATAGAACCAAATCCAAAGTTCCTCAGCTTCCCGTCCTTTACCTTGGTCAACTGACTTTTCATCTGAAGAAGTACTGCATCACACCAGTTGAATACTTTCGGTTGGAGGCACTCCAAGGCATGCTGCACATAAGATCTGTTGGCAACATGAAGAGATGCACTACCGGCCATCCTACCAATAGTATACAGAATGGACCTGAGAGACCTGTCAGTAATCTCACGGATAACGACCTTGCCGTCTCTGCTCGGTTGAGATCCTTCCCTACAATACTGGCGGACATAGTCTCTCACGGAATCATTCCCTCGGGCCGAACCTGACAAAGAAATGGGGGCACCCCGCCTTGACAACCCAGTCAAGAAGTAAATGTCCACTATGGTCAAGGGGATGGATTTGCCCCTAATCTAGAATACTTGGTTGATGGGATCCCAAGCATCAAGCATATACTGTAGTAAGGAGATCTGTGCTCTCATACTAGAGATACGGAAGAATTTCAGCAGGCCACAGTTCCGCAGCGCGTTCAACGTGACAGGATAATGGAGGGAAATCATGTCCTCTTCTTCATGTTCTCGTTCTCTCCATGTAAGGGCCATTTTGCTCAAAGGTCCCTACAAAACAAACAAGAGAAAGAGTAAGATCCTGGACTTGATGAGAAACTGGAAAAATTTCATCAAAAACTGTGCAACAAAACCAGTTTTCTGTGCCCAACGTAGGTAGCAAGTGTTCCACCTACGTTGAAGGTCAAACTGCCTTAAGGCAGCTTGACATTCAACGCAGGTTTCGAGTGAACCACCTGTGCTGATGGCAGGGCGCCCTAATAAAACCCCAGGTGCTCAGGAAGATAGGAAAACAGGCACAGAATGGGAAAATGAAACCATGAAAAGAAAGAGCTAGGGTTTAGCTCCTACCTGGTCCAGACGGCTCCAAGAATCGTCCACAGAATCTCCCGAAATCAGCTGGTGAAAATCAAGGGGGAAGAGGCACCTCCAAAGCTCCAACAAACTAAGTTCAAATGAAATGGTAAAATGAGAGGTAAAAACACTTTTTAATTGCTTTTTACGTACTTCAAAGCGAAATATTAGGGTTTTAGTCTCATTTTCAAACAAATGTTATTCATTTCTAACTAAGTTTGATGCAGCGATTGAGAATGCAGTACTATCTTTGAAAAGAGCAAAACTAGTTATGGTAAAAAATCAAAATTTGACCATATAAACGAGCAGTTTTAGCACAAAGTTCATGCTCGTTAAAAAATAAACGCAAGATCTGAGCAGTTTTAACGCGGACTTCATGCTCGTTAAAAAATAAACATAAGCACTACCCGGTAAATAACCACTGTGAATGTAACTTTATCAGCCATTAAATCCTTGGTCGTGTTTGCACCGTCACCTCCACATTTCATTTGGCCGATCGTTTACCTCCATCTGATTGTTTACCCATTTTGAGGAATAGCTGCGAAGAGTGATTTCACCTAGCCATCCTTGTGAAACTGCCGTGATTGGAAAATTCCAACCTGTACCTGGAATCAGCTGCTAACCCTGTTTATCACTCGTTCCTCAAAAGACGAGTCTTCTTTAAGCTCTTTTCAACTGACTCGTAAAATATGAAAAGATTGCCGAGTGCTTGGCCTTCCAGCTCGTTAAAGGGAGAGGAAGTGTTATCCCTCCTCTAGATTTTAATCTTTTTGGACCTGAGGGATTATTGCACAAAACGATCGAGCGCTTGTTTGTTCGGCTCGTTAAAACTATCGAAAACCCGTCCCTTCTGTATTGTTTTATACTTTTTCGGACTTAAGGGATTAGATGACGAAAAAGGAATTTTGGAGTTAAATTTATGTATCTTTTCAGACTCTCTAAAAATGAAAAGGACCGAGTTATCCTTGTCGTTAGACTCGTTAAAATCACTAAATAGCGACAAACTTGTCTTTAGACGAGAACGAGTTTCACTATCGCTAGGCTCGTTAAAATATAGCGATGGGCTTGCCCGAAGGGCAGGTTATAGAACAAGCATATGTTATCCTCCTCAAACTTGACAAAAATAAAGAGGTACTGGTCAGCAATGACTGGGGAAAAATTGGGAGAAACTCAAGAAAACTTTGATGGTAGCAAGTCGCTCTTGAACATGACACTTTTCCTCCGTACCACAATCGGGTTGGGTTGTTTCATTCACCGGTCGCATCACCATGGTCTCGCCATACCATCCATAATTGGGGTAATGCTACCGATCCATCGCATCAGTGTCGCCATATGTTCAAGAGAAGTCGTTCAGAAAGAGTCAACCGTGTCCCATCCACTGCCATAAATTATCCTTCATCCATTCATGACCGCCACCCTGAATCATATGTCACAGATCGTTTTCACCTCCATCAAAATCATTAGCTCCGTTCCGTGTCACTGATGTGGGATTCATTAAGGCCCTCCTTTGATGGATCGCCTCTTGTCGACATCAGCACATTATCCAAGAAGTTGATCTAGGGACAACCCCTTCAGTACTCTGAAGCTTGCATGCCTCAATGGCAAGTTTCTCACTTCCGGCGACAGGTATACATCAATGACCTTCGACCAGAAGATTTTGCGTGGTGTTCGACGCCAATTCCTTTATTCACACCACGTGAATTGTACTGCAGTACCTTGAGGGTCATTATCATTATCGGTGATTCCTCTTGCGCTTGTTAACGGTTTACCTCATTGACCGGTAATCAAGCGATGTCTTTCCATGTTCGACTTCAGAACAAGTCTCACATGGATCGACTTGTACTTAGAGTGAAGATCGAACGAGTTTGAAGACCCCGGATCTAGTTTCATCCATCCGGGTTGCGATATGTATTCAGGAAATATAAAGACATTTGACATGTACATCATTGCAGCAGATGATCATCCTACTCAAAGGATGATAATTTCATCAAAATTATCAGTCTACCATCAGACGATTGTCTGTTCTATGTACAAAAAATGAATTTATAAAGCTGAGCATGGGAATGCCCGCCTCAGCTAGATCATGAAAGCAGTATGAAAAATAATGTATTGTATTGTATCTTATTACATGTCTACTCCCAACATTGGATGAACTTCGGACCCTCCTGGATAAAGCATTTCACCCGATAAATGGCCTCATACTTTAGGGGGCAACTGTTATAGACATTTTTGTGCCTTACAACATTGAGCATGAAATGTCCATAATCTAAGGGATCCAAAGTCCCTAAACATGTTGTTCCTACCCCTAGAGGAACAAGGCTAACAAACCACAACAATTCACAGAAGTTCTCCACCAGAAACTGCTCAAAAACAAGTCAATTCAGGATCATGTCAATGGCTCCACTGACCATCTGCGTTGAATGTCAATGGCAACACTGGCTACCTGTGCTGAATGTCAAAGCCAACAATGGCTACCTGCGCTGAGCGAGAGTGGACATGTGGCAGGCTCATTTCTCAAGGTGTCAAAACCCAGGAAGCTTCCAAAATGACACTTGCCTCAGGGAATTCGACTGGTGATGAGTAAAAGGTTCCAAATCTCCAAGTGGAAGCAAGAACCTCCAAGTGGAATCAAGAACTGATAGAGGGAGAGGACACTAGTCAGATCTCAAGCTGACTCATCCTCTCTCCAAAACATCTATATATGGATCTCTCCTCCATGAGATCTAAAGGCTGGAATTTTGTTATTGCAAAGAATTGTTGTTGGTTTGAGATTGGAATCATTGGGTGCTTAATGATTTGAAGGGAGGTGAAGATAGGAATTCCATTTTGCTGGGAAGGAGATGCTGGATTGGAGCCCTCTGGGTTGTATCTCTTCCTGAACCTTGTTATTCATCAATAAAGCTATCTTGGTTTTCTCCTATATATTGATGTATCTTTGATGTATGATTGCATTAGTGTATTTGGTTTATTTCTAATCCTGAATTAGTTATGAATGTGAGTATCTGTATTTGTGTAGTGTTCTTCTCTTGTCTCAAGTAGCTGTTCTCTTGTCGCAAGTAGCTATTCTCTTGTGATCTTGCAGGAACCTGTTGAAGCTGGGCGAGCGAGAAGGCAAGTAGCTGTGAACACCCAAAGAGAAGAGGATCTGGATCGAGGGACAAACGGAAGACATCGGTTAGTCCATCCATCTCTCTTCATTCTTAATTCATAAAGGAAGAATACTAGAATAGTTGTCTCCGTTTGTTGCTAAGGCACTGTCACACCTTAGGTGGATAGGATCGTCCTGCATAGGCATTTTTCCCCACAACAACTAGTCAACACGAGAACTCTCACCATTGATGACAATGAGAGTCAAGATGCCCAAACACATCTTGCTAGTTACGAATGAATTTTGGGAATATCAAGTCACCTAGAAGATCTGATGAACAAGGGACATTAATGTATTCCCATTGTTTGTCAGCATGAGAACTTTCCATTAAGGCATGCAAGCCTCAAGGTGTCTGTTATCACCAAAATAGGTCCCTGATAGGCTACTGATCAGAGTATCTCAGTGTAACTATTTCAAACCAATCTTTAGCTAAGGCTTAGCCTCCTCAGCCTGAGAGGACTCTCTCAAAGGATTAATGATATTGATTGATGATAATATAGATGGCTAACTTTATCTTGGTTTTGTGTGTTTGTAGGTTGAAAAGATGAAGGCTTGCTACCATTGGGCTATGGAGTCAACAAGTCAATAAATTCAGTGGCAAAGTTTCTTGACATGAAAGCTGAGGAAAATGGGGTTTTCAAATAAAGATAATTCACTCAAGGAAATAGGTCATCACAATAATCCGATTACTAAAGGAAGTCAAAGCATTGGGTTATGAGTTCTAAGTAATAGTAACGAAACTTACTGCTGGTAGTTCAAAGATAGTTTACTAACAAAATGTAGAAGATACAGTCATCTCATTTCTAAACGAAGTCAGAGCACATGGTTGTGATTTCTGAGTGATAGCAATGAGATCTACTGCACAAACAAAACAATACCATTACTAAAGGAAGTCAGAGAATAGGGTTATGAAATCTGAGTAATGGTAATGAAAATTGATGCTAGTAGTTCAAAGATTGTTTACTCACAAACTGAAAAAAGACATAGTCATCTCATTTCTAAAAGAAGTCAGAGCACATAGTTGTGAATTCTAATTAATAGCAATGAGATCTAATGAAAATGATTCAAAGTAACATATAAATCAAGACAACATTAACCCCATGAGAACTCAGATCTGTTCAGAAAAACCTCTCTGCATTACTGATTATAGTTCATAACATAAAGCAGCAGCTAGGCCAAAAAGTATTCAACCTTTTGCTAATTCGACCTCTTGCTCTATATAAAGCATTTACAATTAGTATCCATCATCCCTCATCAAGAGAATTCGAATTTTCCATCAGTGACACCTATTCTAACCATAAAACAAACCATTAATTAGAACTAGTTGTTAACTAGGAGTGCTAGTGACCTAATACAACTAGGAGTGTAACTCCTTATTATGATTACAACAACCTTATCTAAGAATTTAAAGCATTCTTTGACAGCTGCAACCTCATGAAGTCGAATTTGATGAAGCCTCCCACGTGGTCACCCAACTGCTGATGACAAACCCTAGAAATTAGGGAACATGTTTCCCTGTTTTTAGGTTTAGATCCATGAAAATTGGCACGTGGGACATAGCGTTTATCTCCTCATCCATGACACATTTTACGAAACTGAAGGAGTTTTTTGTATTTTAGTGTGTTAGGAAGGAAAGGCTCTTTCATTTTTCAAAATTGAGTTTTCAGCTGCTTAGGAAACCTTCTGGAAGTTGACTAGTAAAAACATTTTTTCTACTGAAACAGGTTGCTTCAGGGGTTTCATAGCGCGCTACGAAAACTCCTAGTTCAGTGATTTCGTAGCGCAAAACTGGGCATGAAAGCCTCAAGGTGTCTTTACAAGTAATTTAGACTCAAAGGACTATGGACTCAATAATTTGCATTGAAGCAGGGATTATTTGCAAAATGAAAATGACAGGAAAGGGAAGATGAAAATGGAAGATGGCAATGGAGAGCAGAAATGGCAATGGGCAATAAGCATGTGAATGAGCCTCTTGCTTTTATTTGTTGGTTATGAATGTAGAAAAAGTAATGGAAAGTCGATGTGAATGTAAATGGAAAATATGGAGGGAAATGGGGTGAATGGTTTATTATGAAGTATGGATGTGATGGAGACAATGATATCTGAAAGTTTTTTAAGTATTTGGATCTTATTTTGCATTAACATATTTCCTATTTGTTGCTGATCATCCTCTTATGAAACAAAATGGTCTCTTAGAGAGACACCATTCACTTGTAGTCATTTGTCCTTCCTCCTGGAACATACAAAAAACTAATACTTCTTCTATAATGGAATGTAAGATTATCAAAGGAGAGAGATGGCCAATCTCTCTAGTTACGATATTTACACACAAAACTAAGAATTTGTATTAATGAAACAAGTTCTCAAAGGAAAAATCAAAAGAATTTATACCTACTTTGGAATTAGTGCCTCAAGTTGAATGTTGTTTCTTTTCATCAATTTATTTCATTATTTATCGTTTCAAACTTTAAAGATGGATTTCTCATTGTGTAGATCTTGTTGAGATCTTTCCAATGATACTTGAATCATCAAAATCTGATTTCATATGAGAAAGTTAGGCTGTTTGAGCAATGATGTTTTTCAGCTGCAGAATGGCTTTAGCTACGGAATGACTTTAGCTGTGGAACGCACACAATTTCTGTAGCTAAAAGTCTTGAATAAAAAATGTTAGCCATTCATCTTTCATCATCAGACAAAAATTAATCAATACTTTCATAAAAGTGAGCAAATAACTTATTCATTTCATTGATTCAAAATTGTTTTTTTTTTATTGACATGCGGCGACTTAATGTGGCAACTTAGTGATAAAACACACCTTGACTTTCCTTTGACCGGGGTCTTTTTCATCGACTTGGATCAAGTGAATAGGACACCATCCATGTACTGGCATTTTTCCAGCTACCCATGTGGCTCGTTTCGTCTCTCGACACCTGCAACCTACAAAAGTATGAAAATGGCTGCGGAATTGCCGGTTAGCTGTGGAACAGAGCTGCATTCCGCAGCTAAAAGACAGTAAACCATCAGTTTTGAAATGCAACACGCAATTCTCCAACTTCTGTATGATCAGTAGCAAGATCCATTGGTACCAAGGCATAGTTCTCAAGACCGCTGATTAAAGGAATTCTAGAAACTGGATTTAGTTGTATGCTAATTGTTGATTTACTCAAATTGTTTAAAACCGAAGCATATAATCCAACCTAGCTGTAAGTGCAGTTTGATAAAGATGAAGTGGAAAATAGTCATGAGCTTGATCAGTTCTTTTTATGGGATTACAGGTTGACAGAGGTCATTTCATTGCAGTGTTTTTGCACGTCATAATAAAATCAAACATGTAAACATTTTCGTTTCAGGTTGAAAGCATAATAAGTGATCACTCACCCGACCATATCTCTAGGAAGGAGGCCAGTAAACTCACTCTACAGCACTAGCTTAGGATCCCTTTCTTTTAACCTAGATCTTTGACCCAATTTAGCCATGAGTACCAACTCTTGTGCCACTGTTTTAGCAAGTAAAACGTCGAGCATAGGAATAGCCTTTAAACAGATCAATTGGGAAGAGTCGTATTCAATTTGGACACGCCTCACAAGTGTGAGATGAAGTATGAGTTTTTTAAAGACAGGAGGCGTGTAATCAGGATTTGAATGCCACCACACAATTGATTCCCAAATCGAAATTCCCTTCTCGAATCACGCCGAATTAAATCAACAACCTGTTCATTAATTTAAATCTGTTTTTCTTCACACGGCATGCAAAAAGAGGCTTCAGAGAACCGAGAAATTTTCCCAAAACACCACGAATTTCTTAAAACAATTTTTGGGTTATCTAACTGACCCTATTTCTGAAGAAACCCATGTTTTATTTTTCCCAAATTCGTCTTCGTTTGGCCAAATCGTGCAGTTAAAGTTTAATGTTTTTTTCCTATTTTGCATTTTTCCTAAATTGTTGTGGCAAATGTGTTTTCTTCAGGTTTGCAATATCTACAGTAACCAGTGGTAGCAAGTGAACATCTTCTACAGTAACTATCCCATGTTTTCGTAGAAACAAACTAAGTCTTTCACATGTTGAGCTATGGGTAGTTTTGCAATTTTCAGCACAGAGAATAGCCTCTGCTGCTTCATCGACGACTGGGTCAAGAACAGAAACAACTGTTGTAGCATAAGATGGTTTAGCTTTTGACTTGACTGGCTTTCCTTCCCTTCCTCCAGTGCAACATTACTTCAAACAAAGGTGCACTCTTAGAATAATTTGATCAAGGAATTATAAATCGATTAACCCCAAACTCTAAGTCGACGATTACATCAGACTCCTGAGAAGTTCTTGGTTGATGAATTTGAGCTTGTCAAAGATATAATTTGTTGATTTGAATGTGCTTTCCACTTATTTTAGAGCCAAAATGAAGGCAATGTCTACAAGTAGGGTAGGAAGAGTTAGAATGAATCCATTTGTCTACACATTCTGTGTGGAAGCCATGGTTGCAATTCAACAACATTGTGACATCTCTTGTCATGAATTCTGCCAAATAGATAACGCACTCTATTCCAAGCTATGGCATAATTATTTGAGTCGATATTAGTTAACTCCATAAAGCTGCAGGTTTTTATTTTTTAATTATTTTCTTTAGTGCTTTTGTAGGTTTGTTTCTAGGCCAAAGCTCAAACAGGAATGAAAATATTCTATTGAGGCCACAGTGGAAACTGGAATTGGGGATAGCCATTGATCATTTTTTTTTCTCTGAAATTGTGAAATTTTATGAGAATGATTAATGATTTTCAATTTCAAGTAGCAAAGACTTCAAGGTAAATATTCTAAAAACATGAATTTGACTGAGGCATTAAGATGATTTTTTATCAATCTGGGCTAGGTGACTAAGATAGAATCCATGTCGGGACAATTCCGGAGATGCCCATCTGGTCGGTTTCTTCATTGAATGCCTATAACCTGCTAAACCTTGGAATTAGCTGTGGAATTCACAGTTAGCTGCGGAATCAGGCTGCATTTCGCAGCTAATTTGCAAAATCTTATTAAAACAGGACACAGTGTTTTGAGGACCATTACAAACCATAATCAGTCAATCTCGGACAATTGAACCTATCAAAGCAGTTGGGTTTCATTTTTTTTTTATTGTTTTTTTTTTTTGAATCAAATGAAATGATGAAGTTTATTTTCTCCCCTTTTTTCTCTTTTTTCTCTTCTTCTTCTTCTTCTTCTTCTTTTTTTAACATAACAATTCTTTTTCTGATCCTCCAAATCACACAAAGTGCAGGAGGAGAGCATACTCAAGAAATTATTAATTTTTTTAGATGTAAGCAATAAGGTCTCCTAATTACACTTCCCTGGGAATGGTGCCAAAATGTCTAGTCAATTTAACATCTTAAATTGCTCTACATAAATTATCAATCCGGGTATCATAAACTAATGAAGTGTGGTGCACCATATGTGCTTAGTTAACCTTTTTTCTTACTTCTTTGTTTTATAGTTTATGTTGTTTTCAGGTTTTGTTCTTGTTGGTCTCCTAAAGTGTTTAATGCAAATAGAAATCATAGCCTAAGGTTTTAAGAATACTTTTAAAGATCAAGTATGGATGTAGAATTGAAGACAAGGTTTATGCCTCTTATGGTAATTTCCAAACTTAACACTTCAAAGATCTCAAAACATGCTATCTATAAAATCATAACTTGAATAAAAATGTAAACATGCAGCTACATAAACCAAACTAAAAATGAAGTACTGAAAATTAGGTTACTGTCTCTATTGTCCATTTAAATATAGAAATAAAATCTAAACTACTACACTCAAAACCAAAAAAAATAAAGAAGTTGGAAACTAGTCACTGATTTCACCCATATTTCCAATATTTCGTCAATTAACTTCTAAAATGGGGTTAAGCTAAAGACACTGCAAATATCGTCATATGGCATGAAAGAATGACATTTAAACTATCTACTTGCAAAATAATGAAAGCAAAATCAATTACTTCACCTATAATTTGTATAGCTCGCCAATTAACTTCTAAAACAGGGTTAAGCTAAAGGCACTAGAGATATCATCATATAGCATGAAGAACTAATATCTAAACTATCTACTTGCAGACTAATGAAAGCAATCAATTACTTCACCTATAATCTATATAACTCGCCAATTAACTTCTAAAATGGGGTTAAGGTAAAGGCACCGGAGATATCACATATAGTATGAAGAACTGACATCTAAACTATCTACTTGCAGACTAATGAAAGCAAAATCAATTACTTCACCTATAATTTGTATAGCTCGCCAATTAACTTCTGAAATGGGGTTAAGCTAAAGGCACTGGAGATATCATCATATAGCATGAAGAATTGATACCTGAGCTATTTAAAAGCAGTAAACAAATCTCACTGAAATAAAAGCATAACAACTGGAATTAAAAACTAAAGTTCAACAGAGGGAGCAAGTCTCAAATCACCACTTGATGCAAAACTAATAAGAAAAACTAATCTACAATCAACTAGTTGAACACACTTGCATGAATTAAAATTGCATGAATGGAAACTCTAATCTATCAAACTTGAAAGCGATAAAATGACATACATGAATGAAATCAAAGCAAAATTACAAAATAAAATCTACTCTACCTTACATTCTAATATGCTAAAAATCAAAGCTAACAAATGAAGGAGAGAGATCTCCTATTTATACAAAAAGATGAGAAGCCATCTCATTAATGAGAGTCCATGAATCTCTACCTCTACCTCTAGATTCCTAATCAAAATAAAAACTGATAAGATACATGTCTTCTTAGAGTTTCAATACAATTAGGAGATGTGACACATATCCTCATGATCCCATGATTCTCTCCACTCAAATTCGAATTTGGCTTTAAGATGCCACATAAAGGTGTTCTAGAAGTCTCCTTTTAACCTACACATGTCAACAATCTCAACCCACTTATTATTTATAAGCATATGCACATTATTTTCTAATTTTTAACCACAATTTCACTTAAAAAGTCTTAGAATTAATAAAGTTTGGAAAAACATAAATGTGGCCCAATGATAATGAAAGTGGGATGAATGTGGTGACATAGCAGTGAAATGGAGGTGATATAATGGACATAATAGTGAAATTGTAATGGAAATGAATGACATTTTCAAGACCCAACATCTGCCTGAGTGGCTGCAAATGGTATGGCCATATCAATGGGACATAATGGTTGAACTCCCAACCCTACCTGAAAGGGGTTGTGGCCTATTATGATGTGGAGAGCTCTATTGTAGTTGTGTTGGACATAGGGGAGACTTTCATCCCATGTGCATGGATGCTTCGGGTTGTACATGCGCAGAATATGTACGATCATCATGTTGACAAGCTCTGTTTGACCATCAGTTTGGGGATGGAAAGCCATGGACTTAGTAAGTTTTGTATCTAGCATCGACCAGAGACTTGACCAAAATGCACTTAGGAATCTTTTGTCCCAATATGAGACAATGGACTATGGGATCCCAAAGTGTACCCACACTCGCTCAAAGAAGAGCTTAGAAGTGGCCTCTGCTATGATAATCTTCTTGCAGGCCACCATGATGACCTTCCTAGAGAATCTATCAACGACCACAAAAATGCAATCGTTGTCATGCTTAGTAGAAGGAAGGCCTAACGTGTAATCCATGTAGATAGATTCCCAAGGTCAACTAGGAGTAGGTAGAGGAGTATATAGGCCTTTCTTCTTGATGGTTGGTTTGGCAATGGCGCGGGTGGTGTAGGATCTAATGTACTTCCCAACATCCTGACAAAGTTTCAGCCAATAAAAATACTTCTGCAATACCATCATTGTTTTCTCTACTCCGAAATGTCTAATGACCTGACAGTAGTGCGCCTCCCAAATCATCTTGGCACATTTGCTTGAAGGAATACAAATGTGTCCTAGGTGGTATAACAGTTCATCCTAAAGGTGAAAATTTGGAACTTGTTGCCATTCTAGGAGTGTCTGGTATGTGCTGTTGAATT
This sequence comes from Pinus tabuliformis, assembly GCA_031772625.1. Classification (NCBI taxonomy): domain Eukaryota; kingdom Viridiplantae; phylum Streptophyta; class Pinopsida; order Pinales; family Pinaceae; genus Pinus; species Pinus tabuliformis. The sequence goes on along the minus strand of CM062807.1, from coordinate 1,194,330,273 downwards.
CTGGATCACTCTGGTAAAGATGGGCCACCTTGAAATCTCATGCCCACAAGAGTCGAGCACAGTGATCAATGCCATGACAGGTGGTTGGCTGAGGTAGGGTGTAACATTAATGATGCTACCCTTCTTGTACTTAATGTTCAAATGAAACTGTTGCAGATAGATGGACCATTTCTGATGGTGATCATTCTACAAATTCCCTTTTGTTTGTATGAACTGCAGGGGTCAGTGACTTGTGTGGATGACCATTTCCTTCCTTGGAATTTAATGCTTCCATTGACGACATACCTGCAGAATGTAATACATTTCTTCGTTGCAAGTGGGATACTTTCGGACTCTGTTTGTGAGTGTCTCACTATGGTAAGCCACTGAATGCCCCTGCTGAGTAAGAACTGCACCAATAGCATAGTCAGAGGTGTTTGTCTCAATCTCAAATAGTTGTTGTAAATCTGGTAATGTGAGCACTAGTGTAGAGTAGAGGTGATGCTTCAACTCAGAAGACACCTTCTGTTGGGTTTTAGACCAAAAAAAAATTTCTTTTTCCCCACCTTTGGTGACTTTAATTAAAGGCCAAGTGATATGGGAGAACCCCAACACGAACCTGTGGTAGAAATTTGCAAGACCCAGAAAGATGCAGAGATCTATTAGAGTGGTTGGGGTTGGCCAAAGCCAAATGACTTATATCTTGGTTGGGTCCACATGCACACCCTTCTCATCAAAAATGTACCCCAGATATTGAACCTGGGTCATGTCGAAATGAATTTCTCCAAATGTGCACACAACTTGTATTGTCGTGGGGTTTGAAGGACCTATCGAATATGGTGGAGGTGCTCTTCCCAACTCCTGCTGAATATCAAGATTCAAGATTTCATCTAAATACACCACCACAAAAGCATTGGTGAAGGGGCACAAAATGTCTTCCATCAATCTCATGAAGGTTGTGAGGGAATTCGTCAAGCCGAAAGGCATTACTAACCATTCAAAGAGGCCCTCCTTGGATTTGAAGGTAGTTTTCCACACATCAGAGGGCTCGATAGGAACCTAGTGATAGTCAAACTTAAATTCAATCTTGCTGAAATATTTGGTCCCCTTGAGCTTGTCCAGAAGGTCATCAATCAGTGGGATTGGGTACCTATTCTAAACAGTGATCTTGTTCAATGACCGATAGTCAATATAGAGTCTCCAGGTCCTGTCCTTCTTCTCTACCAATACAATCGAGCTCCCACAAGGTGTTAGGAAACCAGCTCACAAAAAGATAGAAAAGATAGATCAACACCTTAGAATTCAGCCTCTTCGAGGGGGCAACCTCCTTTACATTACACAAATGAACAATTCTTTTATGATACAAATGACTAAACCTCCCTTCTATATATAGGAGTCTAAGGGGTCACAATATAATCAAGCTGACATAATAGTAATAACACAAGGGCACAATAATAACAATAGTGGGTTTCTATGGGGCACACTAATAACAATATGGGGACAATAGGGGCACAATAACAACAATAAGGGATACAATGACAATAATAATGGGGGAATCACTAGTATTATAGGAACCTAACATGCCCCTCTCCTTCCAAAAATTGTTGTCCTCCACACTTAAGTAGTTTGGGATGCTTATGTCTAAAATTCTCATCCTCCCATGTGAAATCTTCAACAGATAAGTTCTTCCACTTGATGAGATACTCAGAAATTGATCGATTTCGTAGCTTTTGAGTTCTTGTTTCTGTGACTGCTTCGGGTTCCAATATGATTTTTCCTTCCTCTTCAAGTTCTAGCAATTTTTTTTGAACTAGGAGCTTGTCACCTATAACCTTCTTTAAACATGAAACGTGGAAAACTAGGTGCACTCAGGAAGTTGCAGGAAGCTCCAATTTGTATGTCATAGTACCAATCTTTTGCAACACCTTGTATGGACCATAATACTTTGGTGATAATTTATTATCCTTCTTAGCTTGCTTGAGGGACATTTGTTTATATGGTTGTAGCCAGATGAATACCTAGTCATCTACATCAAAACTTCTTTTTCTATGATGTTGATCTTCTTGTTGTTTCATTCTATTTTGCGCCAACGTGAGGTTATCCTTCAAGAGTTGGAGAACTTGTTGTTGATGCTCGATGTGATGTTCCACTATTTTAACCTTAGAATTTTATTTTAAATATGATGTGATGGATGGAGGATGATATCCATAAAGTGCCATAAATGGGGTCATTTTTGCTGCAGTATGGAAGGAAGTCTTATAACACCATTCAGCCAGAAGCAACCATTTGACCCATTGTGTTTGTTTATCAGATACAAAGAAATGAAGATATCCTTCCAAACATTTTTTTACTATCTCAATTTTCCCATCAGATTGAGGATGATAAGATGAGTTATGATCTAACTGAGTACCGAGACAAGAAAATAATTCTGTCCAAATATTTCCTATTGAAATGGGATCTTTGTCACTTACAATAATCTTTGGGTTTCCATGTAGCTTCAGAATTGTTTCCATAAATGCAGTAGAAACTGTATTGGCTATAAATGGATGCGATAATGCACAAAAATGTGCATACTTGGTAAGTTTGTCAACTACCACCATGATGACGCTCTTTCCTTCGGACATGGATAAACCTATGATAAAATCCATTGAAACCTCCTCCCAACGTTGGCTTGGAATGGATAAATGTTGTAATAGACTTGGAGTCTTAATTGTTTCAACTTTATTTTGTTGGAAAACCAAACATTCCACCAAAAACTTTTGAATATCCGATTTAAGGCCATCCCAAAAACATTCCTTCTTAACCCTGTGGTAAGTTTTTAAAAATCCTAACTACCCTTCTAAGGGAGAAGTCTACAATTCCATAAGAATCTTTTGTTTGATTTGGGAATTCTTACATAGGTATAAGCGATCTTTGTACCATAACGAATAATTTTTCCAGCTAAATGTATTAGATGTACTAGGATCTTATTGTATCTTTTGAATGAGTGCCCACACTTCTTCTTCATTATTCCATCCATCCCTTGCTTCGTTTATCCAATCTAGTTGGATAATAGAAATGGTGCACATCAATGCTTCCACATCCTCATCCTTTCTTGAGAGTGCATCTTCCACAACATTTTTCTTCCCTTTTTTGTAGATGATTTCAAAGTCATAATCCAACATATTTGTGACCCATTTTTGTTGCTCTTCATAGGATAATATTTTTTCTAAAAAGTATTTAAGACTATCATGATCCGTTTTTACCTTAAAGTGTCTTCCCATTAGGTAGGGTCGCCATTTCTTAAGTGCATCTAGTATTGCCAACATTTCCTTCTCATAAATAGCTTCATGTAAATACTTTCCTTTGATTGGACGACTTTCAAAAGAAATGGATCTTTCATCTTGCATTAAAACAACACCAATTCCATTTCCTAAAGCATCACATTCCACAATAAAGGTTTTTGTGAAGTCCAGCATAGCTAAGACTGGTGCTTGACACATTGCCTCTTTAAGATGTTTGAAGGCCTTTGTTGCTTCTGGAGTCCATGAAAATGCATCTTTCTTCAATAATGTTTTTAGAGGTTCTTCTATTCTCCCATAATTATTAACAAACTTGCGATAATACCCTGTCAACCTGAGAAATCCTTGCAGATGCTTTATGGATGTGGGGATTTTCCATTCCTTAATGGTTTTAATTTTGTCAGGGTCTACCTTTACACCTTCATGAGATACAATATGACCCAAATATACCACCTCTTGTACTCCAAAGAAACAATTGAAGCTTTTTGCATATAATTGTTTCTTCTCCAATAGTTTGAGCACCCTGTCAACATGTTCAACATGATCCTTCCAAGACTTGTTGTAGATTAGTATATCATCAAAAAATACTAACACAATTTTTCGAAGGAAGGGTTTGAAAATGGAATTCATCAAACCTTGAAATGTAGAAGGAGCATTGGTAAGGCCAAAAGGCATGACCAAAAATTCATAATGACCCTCATGAGTTCTAAATGTTGTTTTCAAAATGTCTTTAGTATTCATTCTCATTTCACGATATCCTAAACAAAGATCCAACTTGGTGAAGTAAATTGATCCATGCAATTCATCAAATAATTCATCAGTGAGAGGAATGGGAATTTTATCTTTAATAGTGAGCTTGTTGATGTCCCTATAATTCGGAAACATGAGCCATGATCCATCCTTCTTGTGCACCAATACTACTGGAGCAGAGAATTAACTTTGACTAGGTTGAATTATACCAGCCTCTAGCATATCTGCAACCATACATTCAATTTCACTCTTTTGGGCATACGGATATATGTATGGCCTGATGTTTGGAGGAACACATCTCGATATCAAATGAATAGCATGATAATGATCACGAATAGGTGGGAGGCCTTTGGGAGTCTCAAATACCTTGGAACGATTGTCCAATACTTTTTGGAGATCTGGAGAAATAGATGGTTTCGATGTGGGAACCTCTAGCGAACATAATTGTGCAATTACGCCTCATTGTTCCTTCTTTAGAAGCTTTGTCATGTCGTTAGAGCTGATTGTCTTTCTCAGTTTCCCTGCAATACCGCTTAATTCAACTTCCTTTCCTTTTCACAAAATTTCATGAAAATTTCTTGAAAATTAAAAGCTATTGTACCCAAGGAATGTAGCCATTGGACTCCTAGTACAACATCAGCACCACCCATTGGAATGGAAAGCATTGGGCTATTCAATACATATTCTCCCATGGATAGCTTGATATTATGGCACTTTCTAGAGAAATTTATGGTTCCTCCACTTGCAACCATCACTTGACACTATGGTGCTGGATACAAGAAGCAATTCAATTCCTTGGCTATCTTACAATGAATAAAATTATGAGTACTTCCAGAATAAATCAACACTATCACCTTTTTCTTCTTGATATGTCCTTCTATCTTGATAGTTTGAGGAGTGGTAATTCCAGCCAATGCATTACAAGATATGGTCGAATTCATTTCTTCTTTATCTATGGTTTGTTCCTGGAGTATAACCTCTTCTTTTTACATTTCTTGTTCCTTTTCTTCCTCCTCTTTACAATCTATGTAGAATAATTTCTTCTAAGCACACTTATGACCTTTAGTGTATTTGCTATCACAACTGTTGATGAGCCTCATAAATGGGTAGTTACATGGGCTCATTTTACCTCCTAACCTAGTCAAATCAACCATTCTCTTATCTTATTGTATGATTTTCTAATTATATTTATGCTTATAGAGTGAGTTGAGTTAGTTATTGCGCCATGTGGTCTAACATGTATTTAATGTAGATTATTGATGGATTGCGAGGTCAAAGTCAAGGATCCAGTGGATAAATGGCAGCAATAGTTCGAATTATGAAGAGGAAGAAATGACCGAGGATGTATCATACTGACTCAAAGTCAGTCTCAGACTATGTACCACTGGTCCCAGACCAGTCTCAACTGACGCAAAGTCAGCATCATAGTGGGCACAACTCCTACCACTTGGTCCCAGACAAATATCATTCTCCACTGACTCATAGTCAGTCTCAGAGTGCATACCACTGGTCCCAGACCAATCTCAACCGACCCAAAGTCAGCGTCATAGTATGTACCACTCCTACCATTGGTCCCAGACCAGTCCTCCACTGACCCGAAGTCAATCTCAGAGTATGTACCACTAGTCCCAGACCAGTCTCAGCTGACCTGAAGTCAACGTCATAGAGGGTACAACTCTTACCACTGGTCCCAGACTAGTATCATTGATCCCAGATCAATGAAGGTCATCTTAGCATAGGGAGTATGGTAGATACAATGATGGATCCATCGATACTACTATGGTCCCTATCCTCATTACCCTACTCATTGATCAGATGAGAGGTACTTCCTATGAGTCCCAAACTGCATGGGTAGGATGCCTCGACAGGAGAACTAATCAATCCTATCCATAGGATAGCGAATCATCCTGTCCCACAGGAGAGCGAATCATCTTGTCCCACAAGAGAGTGAATCATCCTGTCCACAAGAGAGTGAATCATCCTGTCTCACAAGAGAGTGAATAATCTTGTCCACAGGAGAGCAAAGCATCCTGTCCATAGGAGAGCAAAGCATCCTATCCACAGGAGAGCGAATCATCCTCTCCACAATCACCATGGAGAACAGATCATCCAGGCCTCATAGGAGAACCAATCATCTTGCTACATAGATGTCATGGAGAACACATCATCCAGACCTCACAGGAGAACCAATCATCTTGCTACATAGTCGCCACGGGGTGTACATGTATACCACCAGGGGATGGTGAATCACCCTATGGTCATATGTCACTCCAAGAAGTACCCTGCACTGTCATGGAGAACACATCATCCAGACCTCACAGGAGAACTAATCATCCTGCTACATAGTTGCCATGGGGTGTACATGTATACCACTAGGGGATGGTGAATCACCCTATCGTCATATGTCACTCCAAGAAGTACCCTCCACCCCCTAGATCTCCCAGGGCTCAATGCATCATACAGGTCCCTCATCAGAGGGTCTCTGAACAACACCAAGTTTTTCTCAGAAAGTCAGGAATTTGACTTTCCCTAGGGGCTTTGTTAGAATGTCATTGACCTGTTCATCTGTACCAATATGTTGGAGCCTTATAGCTACCCGCTGCACCATATCTCGAATATAGTGGTACCTGATATTGATATGCTAGGAGCGATCATGAAATATGAGATTCTCTAACAAACGAATCCCACTCTGGTTGTCACATAGGATCACGGTGGTATCCAATGTAAATCCAAACAACTCACTAGAGAGCTTTCACAACCAGACTGCCTCACAGGAGGCCATGCTAGCAACAATATACTCTGCTTCAGCAGTGCTCAAAGCCACTGATTTCTGCTTCCTGCTCATCCAGGATATCAAAACATATCCCAAGGAGAAACAACACCCAGAAGTGCTCTTACGGTCCTCCACATTGCCTGCCTTATCGGCATTAATGTATCCAAGTAGTCTCACATCTCCGACAGTGTATCTTAACCCATAAGTAATTGTGCCATGAAGATATCTCAATAGATTCTTGGCATCAATCCAATGTATGTGATGAGGTTCAACCATATGTTAACTCAACGTGTTGACTGCGAAGCATATATTTGGACGGGAGTTCACTAAGAAAATTAATGCTTCGACGAGTAGATGATACTCGGTGGCATTTCATAAAACAGGTCCAGCAGTGTTACCGCTTAACTTCTTGAAGTCAAGCTCCATTGGGGTAGTAATAGGCTTGCAGTCAACCATACTGAATCTTTCCAATATCTTCACCACATATTTTCCTTGAGATAGGAAAATTTCCGTTGGCTTCTGCCACACTTCAAGTCCTAGGAAATAGTGCATTAGTCCTAGGTCCTTCATTTCAAATTTAGAAGCCAACTCCCTCTTACATTTGTGAATGAGAGGGTCTGAACCTGTTAGAAAGAGGTCATTCACATACAGCACCAGTATTAGAGGCTTGTCATCTTCAACCTTAAAGTAAAGGTTAGGATCGGCTTCACTCCTAGTGAATCCCAGCTTCATCAAGTAGCTATCGATCCTCTCATACCATGCTCAGGGTGCTTGCTTCAGCCCGTAGAGAGCCTTCTTCAACCTGCATACATGAGATTTTCAATCATAAATCTCAAATCCTTCGGGTTGCTCCACATAGATCTCTTCTTTGATCGAACGATGCAAGAACGTGATCTTGACATCTATCTGATGCAGGTTCCATCCTTGTGAAGTCGCAAGGGCTATGATTGAGCGGATGATCGTATATCTGTCAATAGGTGCAACTATCTCATCATAGTCTATACCTTCCTTCTGGGAGAAACCACGAGCAACAAAATGAGCCTTATACTTTAACGTACTTCCGTTTGCTGCATGCTTTATCTTGTAAAGCCATTTAGAAGGGACAATTGTCTTGTCCTGGCATCTGGGAATTAATTCCCAGACATCATTCTTCATAATAGACTCATATTCTTCGGTCATAGCATCCTTCCATACTTGATGCTTGATGGCATCTGAGAATGAGGAAGGCTCATTTTGTATGATCGTGCTCATGATGGTCAGGTATCCTTGATACCTATTAGGTTTCTTACTTTCACAGAAGGTTCTTCGGGGTGCAGCGTGTCCTTCAGCATCATCAAGTAGCCCCCTAAGCCAATAGGGCCTTTTCCTAGAAGAGGAAGGCTCAAGTGGATAAATAGGATCCATGGGTTCCTCCACATCAGGAATTGTTACATCAACTGCCCATAGAAACTTTGGAAGTCTTTGTTCATGGAGCATGGCACAGATAGAGTCCACAATCATACAGTTCTTCCTTTTCACCACACCATTCTGCTTAGGAGTATGTGTTGTAGTAGTCTCCCTCTTAATGCTAGCCTCAAATATGTCTGAGTGAATCGACTGTGATATATCGGAGGTCCTGCTTTGGCTTGAGGGGAATGGTCCCCTTTTGAGCTTTCCTTCAGCACATCCTAGACATACACCTTCTTTCTCTACTCAGAATTCGGGCATCCCTATCACCTTTTGTCTTACATCAGGTAAAGCTTTATAATGAAGGTGGGAAAACCTTTGATGCCTAAGCTTGGACTGAAGAGATGTGTCACAAGACATGACACCTAGCGGACTTCCACCGACCTGATATAATGAATCAACTTGAAACCCAAGAGTGAAGGCATCTTTAACATTATTTTTCCATATACATACCTTGCCATCGCTGAAGGTTACCTTGTAGCCTTTGTCTTCCATTGTCTAGATGGACACTAGGTTCTTTTTGAGGTCAGGTACATATAGTACATCCTATAAGTGGATCATATTACCCTGATTCAATTTGAGAGAGACATTGCCTACACCTTTCATGGGATATTTCATATTATCTCCAAGGACAATTTCCAGCTTAGTTTCTTTCTATATCAGATTATGGAGAACTTCTTTGTAACCAGTGAAGTGCCTTGAGGCACCACTATCAATGAGCCAAATTCCCATTGAGTCTGAAGGAGCAGAGGTAGATAGAGCAGCTGGTAGATAATATTCATCTTGCTTATTTTTAACAATGTTGGATTCATACCTGGAATTTCTAGCCTTCTTGAATGGTTTTCCTCTTCCTTGATTTCCAGTACTCCTTTTACCTTTGCTATTGAATTTGACATTCCTTTGATTTCCATTAGAGGGATTCTAATCATCGTCCCGGTGTGAGTCCTTTCTATCAGGGCACTCCCTTGCATAGTGACCTGTTTTATCAAAAATGTAACATCATCCGTTTCTTCCACCCATAGGTCCAGCCTTTCTTTTTGATTTAGTCCCAGAATTATTTCTTTTCTTAGAATGAGAATAAAAGGCAGCAGGAGGACCTTTAGGCATGGGCATTTCTTGCTCTTCTACCCTTATTTCTTCTTGAATGCATCTAGCCATTAATTCCTTGAAACCAGGAATTACATTATTGTTCAGAAGAGTAGTTCTAAACACGTACCATTTAGATGGTAATCCTCCAAGAGTCGTGAGTTCCATTTCCCTATTAGTAATATTCTCCCCAATAGATAGGAGATCATTCTTGATTTCGGTGATCCTTAAGAAGTATGCTTGCATACTCTCATCTTTACCCTTCTTAATTTCCTTCAGCTTATTTCTAAGAAACAAAACTTGATTTGCATCATTAATTTTAAATAAACTCACCAGTCTATCATAGATTTCATTGGAGGTGTTCGGGTTAGAGATGTAGGCCACCAAGTGCTTGTCGATAGAGTCCCAGATGATCTTCTTTGTTTTGACTTCTTCAGTTTTCCATTTGTTCCTGGCAGTAGCAGATGCATTTGATGGAGGCTCAACAATATTTCCTCTCACATGGTCCAACACTCCTTGATCTTCTAAGGTTAGATCGATAGACATCTTCCATCCATGATAGTCAGTTTTCTCACGGAGCTTGTCCTCGATAGGAAAGAGTGACGAGCACCCCATAGTTCTTTTAGGATGGCCTTGCCAATCTTCTCTTCGGTGATTACTCTTGCTCTTGCTCGGGCTTTGTCTTCACCTAAACTCTGATACCTTGTTAATTTATGGTATGTTCTATGCTTATAACAATTTACTTATTTATCTTATTATTATCCACAGATTAGCAATCACATGTACATAAAATAAAGTGCAGATAGAACATTAAACGATTGACAGAAAAGAAGCCAAGACAAAAGACACAAGATGTGGCGGCTAGCTAGGGACAAAACCCAATGTGAGGAAACCCTTTGATCAAATATTCCTTTATCTTCAATAATACATCAAAGAGAAATAGTACATAAATCTGATTTACATCAGCAGCAGCGAACAATAGATCAGTCCCAAAGTAGGGCAGACAATATCTTCCAAACTGGCTGTCGGATCGGCTTGATTCCACCACCAAAAAATGCAGCCTTCAGAGGAGATCCAGATGGACCTACAACCTAGTTCTAAGGAGGGAGTCTTTTGGTCAATGCTGGTCGGAATTTGGTTCTGCAGTTGCAGCCCTACATTTTGCACTTTCCTTCCACATGTGTGAGAGAGAGTCTTTTTCTGCTACTAGAGAAGAGCCTCTTTTTTGCGTATAAGAGAGAGAGATGTGATGTGTTGAGTGAGTGAAAATGAGGAAAAGTCCTCCTGTATTTATACACAAATATTGATGTTTGAATAGATGTGACTATTGGGCTTCTGAGCCTACATGAGTTGTAAGTCGACTTGATAATTATTCCATAATCAAAATAAATTCATACCTCCATAAATACTTAACGGAATCGGATGATCTTTAGATCAATCCAACACCTCTTGACGAGACGAATCTAATAAAAATATTTTCAGCCATGAATAAGATGACCCACATGGAGTTTGGCCCTAGTTGCCAATTTTAACATTAATTTAATATTAACTACTATTATTAATAAATGGAGGGTTGTTGAATAGCATAACACATCCTCAAATTATTTTCCTTTAATGGATGTGAGCTTTAAGTTTTGTTCCATTGGAGTAGTTAGAGGATTGCACTCAACCATTGCAAACTTGTTCAATAGATCTCCAATGTACTTCTTTTGAGAAAATAATGTAGACTTCAGATGTTGAGTTACTTCCATGCCAAGATAGTAATGAGCATAGCCCAAATAAGTCATTTCAAAACCTTTCCTCAATTCCTTGTTTATGGATGCAATGTAGCTCTCATTGTTCCCTGTCATCAAAATATCATCTACATATACCATAATATAGACAACTATTTTTCCAACTTTCTTGACAAACAAAGTTGCATCATCAAGATAATAATGTTTGAAGTTGAGTTTCAGAAGATGCTTAGTTAACTTTTCATACCAGGCTCGCGGTGCTTGATTGAGTCCATACAAGGATTTCAAAAGTTTGAATACTTTATGTTCATGTCCATTCATAGAAAATCCTTCAGGCTGGGACATAAAAACATTCTCTTTTAGATCTCCATTCAAGAAAGCACTTTTTACATCCATTTGATGGACTTTCCAACCATTTTGAGTTGCTAGGGAAAAGAGTGTCTGGATGGTAGCCCATTTTTCTATGGGGGAAAAAGTTTCCTCATAATTGACCCCTTCCTTCTGTGCAAAACCTTTTTCCACAAGCCTGGATTTGTGCTTGTCAAGTGAGCCATCATCTTTATACTTGTTCTTGTAGACCCACTTGCAGCCAATTGCTTTGGTTCCCAATAGAGGATCAAACAACTTCCAAGTGCCACTCTTTATCAATGCATCATACTCCTTTTTCATCACTTCTTTCCATTCATCATGAGAAGTGGCTTCTTTGAAGGAAGTTGGTTCAAATTCTTTAGACAAATTTAGTTCACAATCATAAGAAACATACATATCAATAGGTGAATCAAAATCATCTACATCACCTCCATTTTTCTTAGTTGAATTTCTTGTTCCTATCTTTCCAACCTCATCAGGATGAACACTTTCAAGTGTCTTTGTTAGCCACTTTGGGGGACCTTTCTGAGATTGTACATGCTGCTCATTTGATTGAGTTGGGACTGAATCAAGATTGAGTCTCCAAATTGTGTCAATCACATCACTCAAAGTATCATCATTGTTTGGAGTTTCATGTGGGGGAGTGTTATAGACATATTTGGGCACTGCAACCCCAATCTCATATGTCCATAAACCAAGGGCTTCTAAGCCCCTAAAAGTGTTGTTTTATACCCTAAATGAACAAGGTCAGCTGATTACATCATCTCCCAGAAGTTCTCCCTGAAAACTACTCAGAACTGATCAAAACTAGACCATACATACTGCTCAGTGCTAAGGGTGCGATGCATCTCACCTGCCACATGCCAGAAGTGCGATGCATACTGAAAAGCCCTTCTATAGGGTGCGATGAGCGAGAGCAGACAAATGGCAGAGGCAGTTGGCTAGGTGGAATCCCAAAGAATCTTCTAGAAACTGCCCATTTGACACTTGCGTCTCTGAATTCGCCCAGGGATGAGTAAGAGATCATGAAATCTCCAAGTGGAACCAAGAACTATAAGAGAAATGACACTAATCAATATCCCAGAAGCTAACTCACCCACCTGCAAATATCTATATATGGATCCCTCATCCTAGAGATCTAGAGGCTGGAATTTTGTATTTTGTAAGGAAGTGTTGTTGGTTTCTCTGTGCAACATTATATTTGTTATAGCTCCAAATCTCACTCCTATGGTTTTTGATGCTATACTCATGGCCTAGGGCAACCCCTCCTTCGAGACCTGGTCCTAAAATTTAAAAAACAGTGTTTTATCCCTTATACGTGACATTGCCCTGAGTTAAACGCGTGTATACGCGGGTCTATGTATACCCAACCCGCATGTATGTATTAAAACACTTAAAAAAATATAAAATTCCTTATTTTTGGGCAGAGATCGCGGGTTTTACCTGTTGATCACCTGTTAGTGCCCGTGGCCCAACTGTTCCCAACCAACTCCCAACTAAAAAACTACTTTGGGAGAGGTATAAAAAGACCTCAAAGGGAAGGCCAAAGGAAGAGAGAAGAGAGAGAAAGGTTATTATGCTAAGATTTTTCCCTTGACCAGGTCTGAAGTCCCTTTTGCCTTCTGCACTTCCCCCATTTTGTACAGGAAACCTTTGTTTCCTTTTGTGTTGATGTTCATCCACCATTTATGACATCATGGAGAGAGTCATGGAAGGAGTTTGTTAGAGGCTTGAGGTTGGAACGGATCCGGAAGGAAGCTTTGCTTGGAGCCTGCTGAAGGTGACTCAGGTGAAAATATTCCTTTTTTATGTACTTCATTTGTCTATAATAAAAGAAACACATGTCTTGGTTCCCGAAATGAATCTTCTTTATGTTAATGATATTCATGTTTAGAATTCATATGTAAATGGTTGTTTGGATTTCATAACTAACTACCTTTCTTTATAACATGAAGATGGTTTCTTTATAAGTTTTGTCCATATATTGTTGTGTTCTTTGAATTGGTTGTTTTGCAGGACAAAAGAGAAGAAAGGAACTCCAAGAAGGGTTTGGACCCTAAGGGCCTTCTCAAACGTAGGACTAAAGGTACGCACCCTTATCATAGAATTTGCTTATAATAGCATAATGGTTGTGTTAATGTATGTTTCTTTGAATAGACAACTTTCAGTCTGCTAGGGTTTCAACCCAAAAAGCCCTAGGGGAGCAATTCCCTCCAACAGTATTGTTGGGTGATCTAAGATTTTCATGAGGTGAAGAGCGTTTTCATGCTGGGAGGATGGTGCTGGGTCAGACCAATGGGTTGTAATCCTCTCTTCTGCTACTTCTATCAATAAAGCTATTTGATTTTTGCTCCATATTCTTGTATATCTTTGAATCTTGTATTGATATATGCATTTGTATGGTTCATATAGATTTGATCCTATATTGTTTATGGTTATAGATCTCTATGCTTTGATGGTATCATGTTGCTTTGACTCTACAGGTGTTCTTTGAAGCGAGAAAAGTGAGGAAAGAGTGGCGAAGCTCTGTCAAAGGAGGGAGGAAACAAGTAAGGAGCCAAGCGAAAGACTGAGGTTGGTACTCTCTCCTTCTCTCTTATCTATCTCTCATAAAGGAAAACACAAGTAACTTTAGTTTGTTTGTTTCTAAGATAACTACCCGTCTTAGTGGGACTAGCAGCTCCGAATGGACACTAGTTTTCCCGATAACAAAATGGCAACTCCGCTGGGGAGCGAACAACTTGTTTGCTTGTTTCTATTTGTTTGCTTTATAAACTACAGACGGATCCTGAAGTTAACCCAGCTAGCCTTCGAACTGCTTTTTCTATGCAATTGTAAAGTAGATCAACGTTGCTTTAGTCCATCTCTGGGTTTTGTTTATAAACTGAACAACTGATTTGAAAACATCCTAAGTGCCCTGGTGGTAGCTCAAATAACCTCATTAGATCAGCCCCTGTACTTTGTGTTTACTGCCTATCATTAGCTTAGCCTAAACCCCTGAACTTAGCTGCAAACTGTGAGAAAAAACCAAGCTCAGTCTCGTCCCTGGACCATCGCACTATCTCTCATTGGCAGTCTGGATGCATCACACCTCCCGTGTGCTAAAGGTGAGATGCATCCCTATTTCCCTGTGTTACAGGTGCGATGATTAGGTAAGACTGTTTCTGCCTCTAGATTTTGGTTTTTTCTTCATTGTCTTCAACTTTATTCAGTAGTTTTTCTGTCTGTGATCAATATATCACTGTTGAAACTCTCTTCCTTTGCATTATTCAACCTCCATTGATACAGAATTGTGAATTTTTTTATGTATTTTTCGTCATTTACAGTTCTCTTTTGCAAACAATAGCTTAATCAAACTGTCGTCTTTTGATTTGAAAGTGTCAAGTGTCATTTTCAGTCAAAGAAAAGAGTCTTCTTCTTTTTGATAGTCAATTACACTTTTTCCATTGTATTTGATTTGAATTAATAGTATTTCAAGTGTTGAAAGCAATTTTTGAATTCGAAATCGCAAAGTGTCATCTTAGTCTTCCTTTCGTTTTTTTTTGAAAAGAAAATTGTTAGTACTGTCACTTTGAAAGAAGAATAGTTCAGATCTGTACTTAGCATTCTTTTTTTCATTCACACATTAAGAAAGTGGAAAACAAATACATGCATGTGAATTTGCATTAAGACTGCTTGTGGAAATAGATTTAGGACAATGCATCTTAGTGTGTGCTCTCTTCTCTATGTTGAAAGAATCTTACTTCTCTTTCCTTAGTAGCTAGGATTTTCATTGCAAAAAGAAAGTAAACGACTGTTTATCATCTTAGATTGCATATTTAGGAGTTGCATATCTACATCACGTGGTGAACCTTAAAGGAAAACTTCTTAAGAAAGATCAAATGTAAAATAAATTTCAATGAACATAAAAATGCTTTAGAACCTAACGCACAATATTTAGAAGTCTAGGCTAGAGATGTATTCTGGCATCGTAAAGCCTGGTAACTATCACTTTCATTGTAGATTGGGTCATTCCTCCTCTTTGAGATGAAAAGTGCCAGTATGGACTTGTGCTCCCATGTACCGTCGAGTATATATTGGGAGACCACAATAGGCTATATCCTTTATCCTTAGGAAGCTGTGTCTTCCACCATATCGATCGCAATGCATTGAACATAGCATTTGGGAAGATTGACTGCTATACTATAAAAGGTATTCTGTAGTTTTGCGATTGGTTTGGTAATCCCTCTGTCTAGATTTCCAGAGTAGTCACTTTCGTTCCTTTTCAGACTCCATCTAAGCACTTGTCACTTCAGGCTCATTAAAATTCGAAGGCGACTAGAGTCATCTTTAGCTTTTTCTCGACTCCCAAAAATTGAAAAAGCAAGTTGTGCCAAAGCGTCATAAAATTCATTTAATTCGAAATAACATTTTCCCCTTTTTATTTTGAGTTGATCAAGTAATCTACAATCGTGGAAGAAATTCCATCAAAACCCCGTCATTTGCGGAGACTAACGAGTCAACCGTCTTTGACTCCAGAAACGAAACCATTCCGGGCCAAGCGATCTCATTTAACTGGGTCAAAGTCTCCTGATTTATTTGAAACTTGTGTTTCAACATCCTCGGAGACTCCAGTTACTCTAACTGTTTCGGGTATCCCTGCCTCTACAGAAGAAGTTACGCAGTTACAGGAGGACGTTAGAACTGATCCTAGTGTAATGGTAAACACTTTTATTCCTGAACCAGCTCCATCTAGGGCTGACTTGGAAGGTGTCGCCCCTCCAACATCTATCGTTGCAGATTCTATACCTTCTTCGGCACTAGAAATGTTTTACGGACCTGACGATCTACCTCTTCCACCTGTACTGATTACTATAGAAGAAATTGTGGAGGATCTTCCATCCAGTACCACATTATATTTTGGAATTGGGATCCACCTATTCCTTCTATGACAGAAGTTAGTCATCCTTTAGTGCAAGTTCCTGTAGAATCGCTAGGAAATCTTTTGGATAGACTCGATATGTCTGAACAACCATCGACATCTAGGACTGTGTCATCTGACATAGCAGCAGTAGAACCTCTTGCTGCTACTTCGACAATGTTCGCTGGTATACCATCTGTCCCAACAAGTTCTCAACCACTAGATGGAGTCCACTCAGGGACTTTTTCGACAGTATGGTTTGTTCCTATTTGTTCGTCTGGAACCTTATCTGGAATATCTTATGTTGAGTCTCAACAAATTGATCCTTCACAACAGTATCAATTTGGGCAGTCCAGTCTCCAAAGGCCAATTTTCCCTTTGAACACTGGATTGCAGCCATATGGGGGGCAGTATGCCTTTTCATTGTTCCCTCTGGGAGAACAACCATATGAGAGTTCACAACAGAATTCGGGTTAGGCTGGAATCACATCTAGTGGTTGGGTACCAATACTGCCTCAACAACCAAGAGTTGTATATTCTATACAACCAAATCAACCTGGGTCAAATATTCCCACTACACCAGCTATCGTGATGGTGTCGAAAGTACAAGCGCTACCTGTTGTATGTCAACCTCCAGTCTCTCAGGTCATAATGCAACAACCTCTTGCCTCTGTGACTCAATCACAACCTTCAATTAGTGGATCCTTAACTGAAGCGACCCAGGCTGAAATGGGTACTATAACCCCTCATCTTGGTCAAACATTCAGTATTGGGCAACAAAAAATGGTCTCACAGCCATGGCTGGTGCAATATCAACAACCACAATTCCTGCAAGCTTACCAAGGACCTGAGTAACAAAGCTTTAAAGGTAATGGGTAGCCATATATTCAAAACGGTAACCATCAATCATATCATAATGGTTATGCCCATCAACCTTATCAAAGTTATCAACATAAAATACATTATGCTTGTATGCAAAGATCCACTGCTCAGGCGATCCCATCCTATCCTAGGTATACTTCGCCAAACCTGAATCAACAGTTGCCTTTCGTTGCAACTTTATAATTACCAGATCTGAATCAGCTAACGAATGATCTAATTGCTTACGCCCCTTGGTGGCTAGCGATTCCTCATAAACTTCCGTCAGATATTCCTAAATTCAATGGAAATCTGGGTGAAGATCCATCGAATCATGTGATGACCTTTCATCTGTGGTGTTCATCCAACACTCTCAACGATGATTCGATTAGGCTTCGCCTTTTTCAGTGAACATTAACTCGTCCAACAACAAAATGGTACATTGAATTGCCTAGAGCTTCATTCGATAACTTTAGCGCCCTTGCCACCACCTTTTTAACCCATTTTCAGTTACCCATAAGGTACGAAATAGGAATGGAGCTTCTTACCAATTTTAAGCAAATGACAACCACTCACATATCTAATCATATTCATGAGTGGCAATGTCCTCATCGAATGGTAAAAACATATGTTCCCGATCAGCTACTAGCTGAATGGATTATTAAGTCGTTATTACCTTCTATTACAGAAGATGTGGCTAAAGGGGGAGTTGTCACTGAAGATCAACTCATTACTCGTGCGCAATATCTAGACTTGATCTATACTCAGTCTCGCACGCTCTATGAAAAAATCCCTGATGCTCCTAGACCAGAGCTTTTCGTTCCTCCTCCTCCTAGATAAAACAAAGACTCTCATGCTGGCGATGGCATGATAGGTACGACCAGCATGAAACCTGCAAAGGCTACATCTAAGAAAACCCGTACAGTTTCTGGTCAAAATGCAAATGAAGAACTTCTTGCCTCAGA
This sequence comes from Pinus tabuliformis, assembly GCA_031772625.1. NCBI lineage: Eukaryota > Viridiplantae > Streptophyta > Pinopsida > Pinales > Pinaceae > Pinus > Pinus tabuliformis. Next base: position 1,194,312,133 of record CM062807.1, on the reverse strand, counting down.
GCTTAATGTCGTGTTGACCGACAAAGGAAAAGAACCGAAGCAACCAGGGGGCAAGAAGAAAAAGAAAGGCAAAAAGAAGAAACAAGATGATTCATCTCCTAAAAAATATTCTAAAAACCCTTTTGGGCAAAATAAACCTGGTTAGCCATGTCTCATATGCGATGAAGACCATTGGACGAGAAATTTTCCGCATAAAGCTGAGATTAAAAAATTCTTTAATAGCTCAAAAACCACAGCAGTATTGACCGATCCGTTTCCAAACCCAGAAACCAATATGGTTGCTAGCGACAATGCTTCCACATCCCAAGTACTTATGTTGTCCATTTCGAAACAACAAAATGATGCTTTGATATCGACAAGGAATAAAGATTACGGGAATCCACATCTGTCAAACAAGAAGGCCACTGATCAACCTAGTAGTTCAACAACAACTTTGACCTAAGTTGTGCCACCCATCATTCCTGAACTAACGATAAAGCTGCCAAAGGGAGTAGTACACAAATCGACGTTTAATCCTTGTGCCTGAGCAACACAGAATTATAATATAGTAGAGGATCTGGCCCAATCGCCATCCGCTATGTCGACACTTGAAGTACTGCAAAATTGCCCCTCCTAAAAGTAGGCTCTATTATTAGCAATAGGTGGGATTGACCCAGTGGATTCCAATCTCATGGCCTTTAATCATAAAGGATATGAACCTTAGTTACTAGCTCAACTCGCTTTCCTCATACAAGTGAAAGCCCTCAGCAAAACTGTTCATCGAACAATTATTGATGAGGGGGAATCTACCTACATTATGTCAATGAGTTGCTGGAAAACTTTAGGATCACCACCCTTGTCAAGATCATCAATGACATTAAAAGCATTCGATGGATGAACATACACCCCATACGGGATTTTAAGTAACTTGCAAGTTGAACTGGGGTGAAAAACAGTAGAAATTGATGTTGAAGTTATCGATGGAAACCTCGATTACAACATCCTACTAGGAAGGCCCTGGATTTATGCTATGGTTGCTTGTTGTGTCAACATACTTTAGAAAGATTCCATTTCCTTTTCAAGGAGGAATCACAATTGTTGACCAACAAACCTTCCTCCCCAATAGTTCACAAGTTACGGGAAGCATCTTGATGATCCATGGAAGCTCTCAATCACTTCAAAATATCAGAGTAGGCCTCCTAAAAGATCCTACATTGATGGGTACTTTTGCTCTACCACCTATGAGTAATCTAGCGGAAGTAGCCATGGTGGAGACCTGCAATATGGTATCTTTTGTATTTAAAAGGATTCTGAAGATTTCCCAACATGATGTTAGCATGGATCATCGCCAGGTATTGCCTCCAAGCCCAATAGAAATATTGTAGTAATCAATGTTCTCAGTATGGGCGGCAAACCCAAATCAACGCTCATCGATTGTTTGGATAGATAGGTCTAAGGAGTATGGTACCTCTTTAGATCCTTGGTTGCATGTACATTCTACAAACGAATGAATTGTTCAGTCAATGATGATAGGAGAGGCACCATGGGAAGATTACCACCATCGTTCCCATCTTCCAGATTACAATGAAGATTGTTCCATCGGCCTTAATCATCCTTGAGTTTTTGATTTTCTATCAAATACTATACATACGGTGGATTCTGAGTGAAATCTATCCAATATTGAAGAAACTATTGCCATATATATCTTGACCAAACCAGATGTTGTAGAGAATATTCATGTCGGAAAATCTTGTTTTCTTCAGAACTGGAAGTATATTACGCTCTCTTTCGCGAGTTTAGAGATGCCTTTGCATGGTCATATGAAGAAATGCTAGGCATTGATTCGAACATAGTTGAACAAGAAATTAAGATGTATCTAGATGTCAAACCGGTACGACAACGGCTTCGGTAGGTGCACCTGAAGAAAGTTGCTGCCATCAATGCAGAAGTTGAAAAACTTTTACATGCTAGTTTCATTTACCTGGTTCCTCTAACTGATTGGGTATCGAACATCGTTCCTGTGATGAAAAAGAACAGAATGATTAGAGTGTGCATCGATTACAGGGATGTAAATCAAGCTTGTCCAAAGGACAACTACCCTACACCCTTCATCGACCAGATAATTGATGAATGCGCCGGATGCGAAATATTTTCATTTGTGGATGGATTTTCTGGGTATAATTAAATAAATATCCGCCCACAGGACCAGTCAAAGACTGCATTTCTTTGTTCATGGGGCACATTCGCGTACCGCAAGCTACCCTTCGGTTTAAAGAATGCAGGGGCAACCTTTCAGAGGGCTTTGAATTATGCCTTCCATGACATCAAGAACATCGTTCAACCATATCTCAATGATCTTCCGGCTCATTCGCAAAAGTGGACTAATCATCTGCAGCATTTGAGAGCTATATTTCTACGTTGCCGACACTACAAGATATGACTCAATCTGCACAAGTGTGTGTTTTTTGTCAGTTCTGGTCGTTTACTTGGCTTTGTGGTTTCAAAGGACGGGATTCGTCTCGACCCATGTAAGGTTCAGGCGATCATCGATATGCCTCCACCTTCAAATTTGCTTCAGATTCAGAAACTCCAAGGGAAAGCAAACTTTCTGAGGAGGTTCATTCCAAATTATGCCAAACTTGCTAAAGGTTATGCGCATCTTTTGAAGAAAGAAGTTCTCTTCAACTGGGATTAGGTTGTGCAAGCTTCCTTTGATGCTCTAAAGGAATCCCTAATAAAAGCATCATTAATGTACGCTCCTGACTATGAAAAAGACTTTAACCTATATCTAGCTGCGGTAGATATGACCATCGCAATGGCTTTAGTTCAAGAAGATGATGGAATCAAACATCTTGTCTATTATTTAAGTCAAAACTTAATGATATAGAAAGCAAGTACTCCTATGTTGAAAAGCTGGCTCTTGCAGTTGTTCATGCAGTACAGAGATTTCGAAACTATATCCTCTTTCGCAAAACTACCATTTTGTCAGATTGCAGCCCAACGACTTACATTCTGTCGCATCAGTTACTTGGGGGTAAATATTCGAAATGGATAACCATTTTACAAGATTTTGATCTGGAATTCGTAAAATCCAAATCAAAGAAATCTCCAGTTTTCACGGAGTTACTATACGATTTCCCATCGTCGTCCAATGATTCAACATCCAGAGCATCAATCATGGATGAATCTTTGTTTTTGATATCGTTAAGCGATCCATGGTATGGAGATATAATCATCTATCTCCAAACCCAAACATATAGGTCTAATACCTCTCGCTCATAACAACGATGTACTTGATACCAAGCAAAATACTACATGATCGTCGGTGATATACTTTACCGTCATGGTATCAATACAGTTCTGCGAAGGTGCCTCACCCATGAGGAGGCCGAAAAAGTCTTGAATGATTATCATTCAGGCGCGTGTGGGGGGCATCAATCTGGTTACGCTACGACACAAAATATTTTACGAGTAGGTTACTTCTAGCCAACAATGTTCAAAGATTTCATAACCACAATCAAAAGTTTCCATGCTTGTCAAATCATCGACCGCAAAACCAGAATACCACCCGCACCTCTGCATCCAGTAGTTGTTGTTGGGCCATTCGCCAAATGGGGCATAGATTTCATGACATGTAACCCCACCTCGGCCAGGGGGCATGGGTATATCATAGTTGCAGTTGACTATTTTATGAAATGGGCCGAGGCGATGCCTACATTAAACAACAATGGTGAAACGGCTGCCCTATTCTTTTTCAATCATGTGGTCTCTAGATTCGGTGTTCCACAAGCCATAGTCATAGATCATGGATTTCATTTTCGAAATCATATGATGGTTGAATTGGCTGCCAAATTAGGACTGTCCCATGACAGCTCTACTCCGTATTATCTGCAAGCTAATGGGCAAGTTGAGGCGATCAACAAAGTCTTGAAGCGCATGCTGCAAAGGATGGTTGGAGTCCATAAATGGAGTTCGCACCTAATCTTGTACTTGGCTTTGTGGGCATACCAGACATTAGTAAGAAATGCAACCGGATTTATGCCCTTTCAGCTGGTGTATGGCCTAGAAGTGGTCTTACCAGTTTAGTGTGAAATTTAATCTCTTAAGCTCGCAATCGACATTCTCCCCAGAACTTCAGAGGAAGAGGCTTGTTTCTTGGAATTAATCCAACTGGATGAAACCCGTCATGATGCCACCTTAGCTAATGAAGTGCATAATAAACAAGTCAAGGTGCAATTTGACAAGAATGTCAAACCCTGTGTCTTCTTAGAAGGTGACTTGGTCTTACTTTACGACTAGCAATCTGATAAATTAGGAGCAGGTAAGTTCCAGTCTTTGTGGATGGGTTCCTATATTGTTAAGCATGTATTAACAAAAGGAGCCTACGAGCTAGTGGATTACGATGGGATTCCAATGTCGCAACCCCGAAACGGGTTGTACTTTAAGCGTTACTATGCTTGACTAAGCGTAGTAATCTCTTCATATGCTTTTGTTACATTTTTGTTTTCATTAAGAGTGATCGTTTTGGTTAGGTAATCCACTTTTTAATTTGTTGCAGATGCCGAACCTATTGGAATCATTTGTTGGATATGCCGACAGAGCTAGTTGTAGTACGCGAAACCTATCTTCTGTAGCCTGGGCCATATTTGATCCAAGTGGCAAGTTAGTGAGTTTCAGAGGGTATGTATTGGTCGGTCAATGAACAACATCGCTGAATATAACACATTAATAGAGCTCCTCTCTGATGCCATCACACATGGCATACATCGACGTTTCGTCAGGCTAGACTCACAACTCGTCATTCTATAGCTTACCAGCATCTATTCCATTTGGAATCCAGCTATCTATCGTATGTTCCTAAGGATCAAGATTTTGGAAAGGCAGTTTGACTCTATTCAATATCAACACATTTCCAGAAACTTAAACACATTAATTGATTCATTAGCAAATTATGTGTTAGATAGACATTTGCAACATTTATAAAAGAAAAGCATTTCATCAACATTTGCATCAGGGTCATATAACTTAACCAAAATAAAGCTCCGAAAATAAAAAAATATATATATAACTGTTTATAGTTTTTACATAATGTTTTGTGTCCAAGACAAAATTGGTCATACGACCCGAAAACTCAAAAATACAAGGAAGCACCCTAGACCCATGGTGCTGGTGATAACAAGTCACTGCCTGTGTGATCATACGTAAGAGCCTAGTCCGTTGGCTCGGCACACCAGTTGTTATCGGGAAATCTAGTGTCTACGCAGAGCTGCTAGTCCCACTAAGGCTGGTAGCTACCTTAGAAACAAACAAACTAAAACCACTTTCATTTTCTTTTATGAGAGATAGATAAGAGGGGAAAGAAGGATACCAACCTCTGTCTTGTGCTTGGTTCCTTGCTTGATTCCTCTCTCTTCTGGTAGATCTTTGCCACTTGCTTCCTCGTCTACCCAGCTTCAAAGAGTACCTATAGAATCAAAGCAGCATAACACTATCCAAGAATAGAGATCTACTATCATAAACAATATAGGACCAGATATATATTGACCACAAAAATGCATATATCATCAATCATACAAGAATGTGGAGGAAAACTCGAATAGCTTTATTAATAATCAAGAATAGCAAAGAGAATTACAACCAATTGTTCTGACCCAACGTCATCCCCTTAGCAAGAAAGGCCTTCTTCACCTCATGAAAAGCTTAGATCACCCAACGCTATGATGTTACACCAAGAAACCTACAGCAGTTCCTTACAAGATACAAAATTCCAGCCTCTAGATCTTGTTGGAAATAATACTGAGAGGGGGGGTGAATCAGTATTATCAAATTCTTTTCAATATATCTTCCTTATTTATACTTTGAATAATTCTTCAAATATTGATCATTACTTTGTATGTCAGTATCATAAAATAATGAACAGGAACAAGAAAAGCAAATAGTCACACAAAAGAACACCAGATATAAGGTGGAAACCCAATGTGGGTGAAAACCTCCTGCTGCAATATGTCTCTATCTCCTTTTAATAAGAAACTCCTTTTACAATGATTTTGTACTGGTGCAGTCCTTTACCAGTACACAGGCTACAACCTGCAGAGAGCTACAACTCTCTCTCTCGTTTTCCAGTCTCTCCTGGAAGGGAGCTACAACCCCCTACTTCTTTTCTTTCAAGGACCACTTTTCATTAATTTTCAGACTGGATCCAAGAACATAAAAAAAAACCCATCAACTACACTTGCATCATCAATCTCTGATTTATCCAATACTGAATCAATGCTTTCACCAAAGCCAACCCGCATACAGATCTGCAAATATTTCCTTATAACTTTGCAGTTGTTCCATACATCAGACATACCCAGATCATAACATGTGTACAATAAAACATGCATTAATAATTCAGATCTATAAATTCATTCTTTCAAATATTTAGATATTAGTTAACCCATATTATTAGATTTATAGATCAAGCGTGTGCCACAAACCATAGGATCAAAAATTGTCGGACTAATACCATGAACCAACCATGAAAGTGCGTGAGATCAACACTTTTGGATGCAATACCATGGACCAAAACCATAGGATCAAAAACTATCAGACTAATACCATGAACCAACCATGAAAGTTTGTGAACTTTTCTCTTGCATGAAGGGAACTTTTCTCTGCATGAAAGTGCGTAAACTTTTCTCTACATGAAATAAAATTTTCTCTGCATAAAAGTGCGTGAACATTTCTCTACATGAAATAAACTCTTCTCTGCATAAAAGTGCGTGAACTTTTCTCTACATGAAATAAACTTTTCTCTGCATAAAAGTTCGTGAACATGGAATAAACTTTTCTCTGCATAAAAGTGCGTGAACTTTTCTCTACATGGAATAAACTTTTCTCTGCATAAAAGTGCATGGAATAAACTTTTCTCTGCATAAAAGTGCGTGAACTTTTCTCTACATGAAGGAAACTTTGTTGCACTATAATTTATCAAATAAATTTGTTGCACTATAATTTATCATTTGTGTGATTTTCCATCAAGGACAACACTTGTCTCATAATGCCAACAATCTCCCCCTTTGGACTTGTCATACTGAGAATTGTCATCTGATATCTCTTCCGTAGATTCATCTAGATATATATAAGTGAGTTGATCTTCTATGAGTTGTTTGCCATCAAGTACAACACATGCATCATAATGCCAACAATCTCCCCCTTTGGACTTGATGGCAACAATACCAAATCACTCTCCCCCTTTGACATCAAGGGCAAAGGGCGAACCAAGATATTCTCTTTCCTAGAAAGGCATTCTGCTGTTCATACTCCCCCTGAGTACCTGTTGAAATCTCTGAATGAGCTCCCCCTTTGTATATGCCAAGGTGTACCAATCTATTCATGCTACATGCTGAAAGCTCTACTCTTTCTGAATTGTGATGTTCATGCTCCTCCTGACTGTAGGAAAGATCTACAAAAGATGTTCTTCAAGAAGAACCAAGAATTATACATCATGAAAGAGATAGAGACGTATTGCAGCAATATTTAGACCAGCATCCATGATCTCCTTCTGTACTTCCTCCATAATGCCAACAATGCATGATATGCTCCCCCTGAACCTGTGCCATTCGATCTTCGACCAATGTACACATATACTTCAGATGAACCTTGCGTACAACCAACAATAAGAAGAGATTCAACAACAAGATGATACATCAACAACCCCCAACTTTTTCCTGAGGTATTCAAAGGTCTCCCTAGGCAATGGTTTGGTGAGTATATCAGCAACCTGTTCCTTAGAAGGAACATACTCCAACTTGACCTTTTGTTCAAGCACATGTTCTCGGAGAAAGTGATACTTGATTGGTATGTGCTTGGTTTTTGAGTGCATGACTAGGTTATTTGAAATGCTGATTGCACTTGTATTATCACATAAGATGGAGATAGGTGGTGTACAAGTGATTTGAAAATCCTGCAGGGTCTGCATCATCCAAAGGAGTTGAGTGCAGCAAGATGCAGCAGAAACATATTCTGCTTCAGCTGTAGACAAGGCAATCGAACTCTGTTTCCTGCTGAACCAAGATACTAATCTGGAACCCATAGAGAATGCACCACCACTTGTGCTCTTCCTGTCATCCACGCTTCCGGCCCAATCTGCATCAATATAAGCATGAAGTGTGAGATTTGTATCTCTAGGATACCATAAGCCATAATTTTGAGTCCCTTGAAGATATTTGAAGATTCTCTTTACTGCCTGAAGATGAGTTTCCTTTGGATTTGCTTGAAATCTTCCAACTATTCCCACTGCATGCATGATGTCTGTTCGGGAACCTGTCAAATAAAGTAGACTTCCAATCATAGATCTGTAGGTTGGTTGATGTACTGCTGCTGATTCATCATTTTCATTGAGGCTACATCCTGTGACCATGGGTGTACATACTGGTTTTGCATCTTCCATGCCATATTTCTTCAAAATCTGCTTGAGATACTTGGTTTGAGACAAGAAGATCCCTCCTTCCTTTTGTTGGATTTGCAGGCCAAGAAAATATGTCAATTCTCCAAGCAAGGACATTTCGAATTCTTTCTGCATCACCAAGGCAAAGCTTTGACTCATAGATTCTTCATTGCTGCCAAAGATAATGTCATCTACATACACAACAAGTATTAGCAATTTGTCATTTTCAATTTTTATATAAAGATTGCTATCTGCTGATCCTTTTGAAAAACCTTGTTGATGAAGATATTTGTCCAAACGATAGTACCAAGCCCTTGTAGCTTGTTTAAGACCATAGAGTGCCTTTTTCAGTCTGCATACAAGATTTGGATCATTTCCAAGAATGAACCCATCTGGATGCTCAATGTATACTTCTTCCAAGTCTCCATTCAGAAAGGTTGATTTCACGTCCATTTGAAATACTTTGAACTTTTGAAAGCTTGAGAGAGCAAGGAACATTCGGATGGCCTCAAGTCTTGCAACAGGAGCAAAAGTTTCCTCAAAATCTATTCCTTCTTGTTGCGCATACCCTTTACAAACAAGTCTTGCCTTGTTTCTAATTACTTCCCCATTTTCATTCAACTTATTTTTGAAGACCCATTTTGTCCCTATAACATTCTTATCCTTTGGTCTAGGAACCAACTCCCAAGTGTTGTTCTTTTTGATCTGCTCAAGTTCTTCATCCATTGCTTTGACCCAACATTCATCTTTGCATGCCTCTTTTACATTTTGTGGTTCAGTGGAGGAGAGTAATGCCAAATAGCTTGAAGCTTCTGAAATTGTTCTTCTTGTTTGTACACCTGCTTCTTTCTGCCCCAAAATCTGAGATTCTGGATGATTCTTCTGAACGTACCGGGATGGAGTCTTCTCTTCTATTCTTATCTGTTCCTCTGGTGCTCCTTGAGGTTCTTCTTCTTCATCATTCTGTCTTTGAGGGTAGTCTTCATCTTCTTCGATATTTTCATGATTTACTTGCCTAGGAATGTATCCCTTTTCATCAACCACTACATCAATGTTGTCAACAATTCTTCCAAGTCTTTTATTGTAGCACTTATATGCTTTGCTGTGTGGAGAATAACCAAGAAGAATGCCTTCATCTGCTCTAGGTTCAAGTTTGCCAAGTTGCTCATCAGTATTCTTAATATAGCATTTGCTCCCAAAGATTTTGAAGTGCTTTACCGAAGGAGTCTCACCATACCAGAGCTCATGAGAAGTTTGAGTGCTGTTCACTCGGACATTTGTTTTGTTGAGAATAACAACTGCAGCATATGTGGCTTCACCCCAGAAAGTTGCGGGAGTTCCAGACTCATCCAGCATAGCACGAGCCATTTGTTGGACTGTTCTGTTCATCCTTTCCACCACTCCATTTTGCTGAGGAGTTCTAGCTGTAGAGAATTATCTTCTTATCCCATGTTCTTCACAGAAATCGAAAAATTCATTTGAGGTAAACTCCCCACCTCTGTCAGACCTGAGGCACTTAATTTTGTAACCTGATTCATTTTCAACCAAGGCTTTGAAGGATTTGAATTTCTCGAATGCTTCGTCTTTGTGCTTCATAAGTCCTAACCAAACAAACCTGGAGAAATCGTCAATGAATAATATCAAGTATTCTTCTCCTCGAGGTGTTCTTTTCCTAAATGGACCACATACATCTGTATGGACTAGCTCAAGAGGCATGCTAGCTGATCCTTCCTTCTCTGGAAAGTTAGTTCTGGTTTGCTTTCCAAACTGACATGATTTGCATATGGTGTTTTCTGGAATTTTGATATCTGGGAGACCACGAACTGCTTGATATTTGCATGCTTTCCTTATTTGTGAAAAGCTTAGATGCCCCAACCTCTGGTGCCATAACCAGTGTTCATCATCCTTGCTCAAATAGCATTGTTGTTGTCCTTCTTCAAATATGTATAGATTATTTGGAGTTCTTCTACCTTTGATCACTGTTTCACCTATATCAAGATCACGAACACGACATCTGTTTGATCTAAATATCACCTCAGTTCCTTGATCACACATCTAGCTGACACTTAGAAGATTATGCTTCAATCCATCAACATACAAAACATTTCCAGCTTTGTCCTTTTCTTTTAACTGAGCAGTGCATTTTCCTTTTATAGCTGCAGGAGTATCATTTCCAAAAGAAACTTTCTTTCCCTTTTCTAAAGCAAAATATGATTCAAGTTTTTCTTTATCACCTGTCATATGTTTCGAACATCCACTGTCAATGTACCATAGATTTTCTTGTCCTTCTGCATAAAATGCTATCCCACATCTTTCTGTTTGTGGTTCCTTTATTCTCCATGTTCTGGTGCTTGAGGCTTGTTCCTTTGTCTGCTGAAACCTGCTCCTGCATTCAGAATCTTCATGACCAGAGTTATTGCAAATAGAACATTCAACTTCATTTTCAAGAGCCGAAAATTTGTTATAGGTCCTTTTTGTAATCCCGATCATACTTCTTTGTTTTTGAGCTTCTCTAGTCATGATTGTTTTATATGCAACACATTGAGCTGCTTTGTGACCAAAGTTATGGCAAGAGAAACATTGCCCATCGAAGAAACTTCTGCGATTATCAAATCTACCAGTCAAATGATTGTAATTTCTATTTTCATCCATTCTTGAAGAAAATTGAGAAAAGTTTACCTGTGGCTGGTTGTAGCTTTTGTTCATCCTTAAGATAGATTTCCCCTGGTTTACCTGATAGTCTTTGTTCGTTCTTGATGTAATTCGTCCCTGCTTTACCTGGTGATCTCCATTGTGATTTTGCTCATTCCTTCTTGCTGCATCAAGATAACTCTTTGAGGTGGATGCTTGAGATGTTTCTCCATTATACCCCAGACCTGTCTTGTTTAGCGGAGAACGTTGTACATTGATGATCTCATCCAGAGTTTCAGATCCTTTGACAAAATTAAGATTAATAGCCTTTGTTTTCTCAATTTATTTTCTAAGGTCAACAATTTCACCTTCTAACTTTTCAAGATATTTTTCTTTTTCATCAATTTGAAATTGTAGAGTATCAATGATCATATTCTTTTCTTCTATACATGTCTTAAGTCTAGAAATCTCTTCATAAAAACTATCCACATCGATAGCATCCATGTAATCATCATCTTCAAATGCCATTAAAAGTTTATAGTCATTACCTCGTTCATCTTCATCACTATTTGATAGACCATCACTGTCTTCATGAGTGTAGTAGCTTTTCTTATCTGCATTTTGTTTCTTGTTCCATCTAGCAGGTTCCTTTCCTTTGTCAATCTTATCCTTATGAGGACATTTGGCACCATAATGACCTACTCTTCCACAAGAAAAACATTTAAAAGGTAGCTTACCTCTGAACCTTCCAGTACCCCATTTAAGATTTCTAACAAAATTTGATTCTTCTTCTTCTTTTGGCACGTGACTTGATTCATAGTAGTCTCCTTTTCCTGAAGCCTTAAAACCAGCTTCTCTCCTGTCTGATGGACCTCCTTTTCTCATTTCATAAGCAGTTAGAATTCCGTGTAGCTGAGACATAGTAAGAGTTCGTAGATTTTCCTTTTCTTCTATTGCAGATACTTTAGATTCAAACTTGGGGGACAATGATCTTAGGACTTTTTCAACCACAACAGCCTCTTTTATTTCTTCACCCAAGTTTTCATACAATTAACAATCTCATCTACCCGAAGGAAATAGTTAGCCACACTTTCATCATTATACATTCTGAGATTCTCATACTGAATCCTGAGGATTTGAAGTTTTGCACATTTTACCTGTTCATCTCCTTCGTAGCTCAAAACAATCTTGTCCCATATTTCTTTTGCGGATTTATATTGCATAACCTTCATGAATTCAGATTGAGATAGATATCCTAGAAGAGTATTAACCGGCTTTGCATTTGTTTCATATTTCTTCTTCTCAGCTGAATCTGTAGGAGTAGCTGATGGAAAAGTATACTCTGTTTCTATAATGTCCCATACTTCTGTACCCAAATATTAAAGATAGGCAGTAACTCTTACCTTCCAATATACGAAGTTTGTCCCATCAAAAATTGGTGGCCTGATTGATGCTTCCCTCTCGTAGTTGCTCATGATGTTAGATCTTCCTTCAAGCAATCAAGCTTCTTCAGAAGGACCTGCTCTGATACCAATTGTTGGAAATAAAATAAGAGGGGGGGTGAATCAGTATTATCAAATTCTTCTCAATATATCTTCCTTATTTATACTTTGAATAATTCTTCAAATATTGATCATTACTTTGTATGTCAATATCATAAAATAATGAGCAGGAACAAGAAAAGAAAATAGTCACACAAAAGAACACCAGAAATAAGGTGGAAACCCAATGTGGGTGAAAACCACCTGCTACAATATGTCTCTATCTTCTTTTAATAAGAAACTCATTTTACAATGATTTTGTACTGGTGCAGTCCTTTACCAGTACGCAGGCTACAACCTGCAGAGAGCTACAACTCTCTCTCTCGTTTTCCAGTCTCTCCTTGAAGGGATTTACAACCCCCTACTTCTTTTCTTTCAAGGACCACTTTTCATTAATTTTCAGACTGGATCCAAGAACATCAAAAAAACCCATCAACTACACTTGCATCATCAATCTCTGATTTATCCAATACTGAATCAATGCTTTCACCAAAGCTAACCCGCATACAGATCTGCAAATATTTCCTTATAACTTTGCAGTTGTTCCATACATCAGACATACGCAGATCATAACATGTGTACAATAAAACATGCATCAACAATTCAGATCTATAAATTCATTCTTTCAAATATTTAGATATTAGTTAACCCAGATTATTAGATTTATAGATCAAGCGTGTGCCACATATCACAGATCAAAATCATATAGAGATACCACTATTCCAGCCTTAAGATTTTGACCCATCAATAGAACTTATCCTTCTCCTTACGCTCAGGTTCCTTCTTCATTCAGATCCAGATCTGCACCATAACCCAATCGCCATATTCCAGATCTAGCACTTTATCAGATATTCAATAATTCAGAAGATGCTTTGCCAAATGATCTCCTTCCTCTTTTATAGCCTTAGTCTTTTCTCAATACCACGGTCCAAAACCATAGGATCAAAAAACTGTTGGACTAATACCATGAACCAACCATGAAAGTGTGTGAGATCAACACTTTTGGATGTAATACCACGGACCAAAACCATAGGATCAAAAACTGTCGGACTAATACCATAAACCAACCATGAAAGTGCGTGAGATCAACACTTTTGGATGTAATACCACGGACCAAAACCATAGGATCAAAAACTGTCGGACTAATACCATGAACCAACCATGAAAGTGTGTGAACTTTTCTCTGCATGAAAGTGCGTAAACTTTTCTCTACATGAAATAAAATTTTCTCTGCATAAAAGTGCGTGAACATTTCTCTACATGAAATAAACTCTTCTCTGCATAAAAGTGCGTGAACTTTTCTCTACATGAAATAAACTTTTCTCTGCATAAAAGTGCGTGAACATGGAATAAACTTTTCTTTGCATAAAAGTGCGTGAACTTTTCCCTACATGGAATAAAATTTTCTCTGCATAAAAGTGCATGGAATAAAAGTTTCTCTGCATAAAAGTGTGTGAACTTTTCTCTACATGAAGGAAACTTTGTTGCACTATAATTTATCAAATAAATTTGCTGCACTATAATTTATCATTTGTGTGATTTGCCATCAAGGACAAAACTTGTCTGATAATGCCAACAATCTCCCCCTTTGGACTTGTCATACTGAGAATTGTCATCTGATATCTCTTCCGTAGATTCATCTAGATATATATAAGTGAGTTGATCTTCTATGAGTTGTTTGCCATCAAGTACAACACATGCATCATAATTCCAACAGATCTCTGGGATGAGGGATCCATATATAGATGTTTACAAGGGGGGTGAGTCAGCTTTTGAGATTTGATTAGTGTCCTCTCTCTGATAGTTCTTGATTCCACTTGGAGATTGATGATCTCTTACTCATCCCTGGGCGAATGCATAGAGGCAAGTGTCACAGGAGAAGTTTTTGGAGGATTCCATGATCTTCCACCTCACAGATTGACCCTGCCATTTGTCCACTCTCGCCCATCGCACCCCACAGAAGGGCTTTTCAGTATGAATCGCACCTCCCATGTGCATTTAGGTGGGATGCAGCGCACTTTGACCATGGAGCAGGTGAGATGGTCCAATTTTGACCAGTTCTGAGTAGTTTTTCATGGAGAAATTCCGGGAGATGATGTAATTAGCTGACCTTGTTCTTTTAGGGGTCGGAACAACACTTTTAGGGACTTAAGAGCCCTTGGTTTATGGACATTTATGATTGGGGTTGTAGTGCCCAAAAATTTCTATAACAGTTTCCACCTAAAGCATGAGGTCGTTAATCTTTTGATGTCGAGTGAAATGCTTTATCATGAGGATCCGAAGTTTTTTCGAGCTGGAAGGCGACCTGTAATAATATACAATAGAATACATTATCTTCATAACATTTTCATGATTTAGCTGAGGCGGGCATTTCCATGCTCAAATTTATAAATTCATTTTCATGTACATAAGACAGAAAATCGTCTGAGTGCAGACTGATGATTCTAGTAGAGCCATCATCCCTTGGATTGGATGATTATCTGTGCACCAATGATGTACATTTGATGTCTTTATTTTCCTGAATATATATCGCAGCCCAGATGGATGAAACTAGATCCGGGGTCTTCAATCTCGTTTGATCTTCACTCAAAGTACAAGTCGATCCATGTGAGAGATGTTCTGGAGTCGAACATGGCAAGACATCGCCTGATTACCAGCCAATGATGTAATTTGTTAACAGGCGTGAGAGTAATCACCGATAATGATGATGACCCTCAATGTACTACAATACAATTCACGTGGTTTGAATAAGGGACTTGGCGTCGAACACCACACAAAATCTTTCGGTCGAAGGCCATTGATGTAAACATGTTGCCAAAAGTGAGAAACTTGCCATTGAGGCATGCAAGCTTCAAAGTACTGAAAGGGTTGTTCCTAGATCGACTTCTCGGATAATGAGCTGATGTCGAAAAGAAGCGATCCGTCATAGGAGGGCCTTAATGAATCCCACATCAATGACACGAAACGGAGCAAATGATTTTAATGGAGGTGAAAATGATCTGATGACATAAGGTTCAGGGTGGTGGTCATGAAAGAATGGAGCGTAAACGTATTGCAGTGGATGAGACACAGGTGAATTCTCTGAGCGACTTCTCTTGAACATATCGGTGACACTGACATGATGGATTGGTAGTGTTAACCCAAAATATGGATGGTGTGATGGACCAATGGTGATATGACCAGTGAACGGAACAACCCAACCTGACTCTGATGCGGAGTGAAAGTGTCATGTTCAAGAGCAACTTGCTACCAATAAACTTTCTTCAAGTTTTCTTCCCAATTTTTCCCCAGTCATTGCTGACCAGTACCTCTTTATTTTTGTCAAGCTTGAGGAGGATAACATATGCTTTTTCTATAATTTTCCCTTCGGGAAAACCCATCGCTATGTTTTAGGGAGCCTAGTGATAGTGAAACTCGTTCTTGTCTGTATGGACAAGTTTGTCGCTATTCGGTTTTAATGAGTTTAATGACAAAGATAACTCAGTCCTTTTCAATTTCAGAGAGTCTGAAAAAGGGACGTAAAGAAAACTCCAATAATCCTTTTTGGTCATATAATCCCTTAAGTCCAAAAATGTATAAAACCATACAAAAGGGATGAATTTTCAGTACTTTTAACGAGCCGAACAAAACAAGTGCTCGATATTTTTGTGTAATAATCCCTCAGGTCCAAAAAGATTAAAATCTAAAGGAGGGATAGCACTTCTGGTCACTTTAACGAGCTGGAGACGCCAATCGCTCGACAATCTTTTCATATTTTACAAGTCAGTTGAAAAGAGCTTAAAGGAGACTCGTTTTTTGAGGAACGAGTGATAAATTTGGGTAGCAGCTAATTCCAGGTAAGGTTTGGAATTTTCCAATCACAGCAGTGTCACAAGGATGGCTAATAGGATCACTCTTTGCAGCTGTTCCTCAAAAAGGGTAAACAATAAAATGGAGGTGAATGATCAGCCAAAATAGAGTGGAGGTGAGGATGAGAACACGACCAAGGCTTCAAAGGCTAATGATAATACATTCATGATGGTTATTTACCGGAAATTGGTTCATTTTTTAATGAGATTAAACTTTGGGGGAACATTTGCTCATTGCTTATGTTTATTTTTTAACGAGCTTGAATTCTGTGTTAAAACTTCTTGATCCAATCGTATAATAAGGATGTCTCATTTAAAATGGCATTTTTTCAAAGCTTTTCCCCACATCCTTTCTTTCTACAAGTTAGGAAATGACCAATCCTATGAGTTTAAAGGGTTAGAGGACCTACAAATTTAAAAAATAAATGGTCGCTCTTCGCTTGCACACCAAAAGGTTTGCATGCCCCCAGGTATAGTGAAAAATTTCTGGGTTACCAAAGATTGTTCTATCCATACTTCAGGCAAAAAACTTCCTTGGCAATGTCTACCGAAATAAACAAAGGTGAGTGGTGCAACTGGCTCCACTCACATAACTTTGACGAAGGAATCTTATTCCAGTCTAATTTCATAAACTAGTCATATATCCTTCACGGAAACCCACCCTATACCCAATGCTTTCCTGTCGAAACAGGCCAGGGTGCATGCCCCCTGGGTTTTAGTCATGTCCTCCGAATCACTCGCACTCATCTGGAGGACAGATTGGGGATTGATGAGACATTCCTTGCATGAAAAGACCATTCAGGGATGGTATTTGACTATTTGCTATGTGTGAACCGGGAAATGAAAGCTATTCTATGAGCTTGACCGCTCTTCCTTCATGCGGAAAACACATTACTCTAATGAGTGAGGAGACAATGGCTCCCATGCAATAAATATAGTCGCGTCCAAGGAGTATATTATAATCCAGGGGTCCTTGGACTACCATTACGTTCATGTGAACATTTTTCCTTCTTAATATTATCGACACATTGAGAAGGATCCCTAACGATCGACTGGTTCCTTTGTCAAAGCCTGTTAGATTTCTCATTTCAGGAAAAAGCGATGGCGAACCAAGCGCTTTCCAAGTAGTTGAGGAAAGGATACTGACAGAAGCCCCTTCATCTATGATGGTACCGGCCATGACCATTCTATATATTTGAGCAATGATTCGAAATGGTACACTAGCCGGTAAAGAGGGTATGCCTAGCAGATTCCAATCGAAGGAAACAACTAGGTTGCTTGGAGGTGGGACCGAATAGACGGCCGGATACGACTCTGATGAACTTCCTTCCCGCGGTAAAAGAATGGGTAGACTGCTCCCATGTTCATCAGAGTCTGTGATTACGAAGAGAATTTGGACGGTGTCATTCTTGTTCTCTCCGGTGACTGTATCATCTGAAGATGGATCCTCTGAAGGCAAGACTGGGTCAACTTCTGCCTCGACCTTCTGACTTTCGTCTAGTATGGATTCAGATGGTTTATCTTCAATGGTAGACGCTTCGGCTGACCACAATGCCGTGTCGGTCAAATTTTCAACTAGTGACAGACTCGGCAAGAGCTTCTTATATCCAGGAGGAAGCCGTAACGGTGAAACCGGACGGTCGTCCAAAGCTCTTTTAGCCTCGTCTAAGAAGGGACAACGGTCGACGGCGTGATCGCCTTCACATAGTTTACAAGGAAATTTACATTTTCCTTTTTTCCCAGGGGCTTCACTTTCACTAGTCGACGGTGTATTTTCAACATGATCATCAGAGGTTGATGACACCGTATTGTGCAAACAAGGAGACCAATCCCTTAAGATCTGAGGGATGCAAGAACAATCTTGATGATAGTGGTCTCCTTTGCAAATGACACATGGCGATTTAGGTCTAGACGGTGCAGTGTGTGGATTTTCGCTAGACGACGCCTGGTTGCCCCTTTTCGCCTTTGGCTCCTTCTTCTTTTTATCTTTCTTCTTCTTCTCCTTCTTCTTCTCGGTTACTTGATTTTTGGCTTTACCAGCTTCATCAAGCGAAGAGGAAGGAGGAGAGGGAGAATTGGACGAAGTAGAAGGTTGGGGGGTAACTCTAGTATCGTTTAGTTGCTGATTTGATTGTTCAGGAATCACAGTGTTCTGAATGACAGAGGTCGAGAAGAGCCATACGGGTAAGCCGATTGTCAATCCTGGAAGTGACAATGTGGCCATATGGGGTGCACCAACATCTCCCCAAGAGGAGAAAGGATCAGGATTTCCCCCAAGTGGAACTCCTTGGTTGGTGGAATCCATTTTTCTCAACCTAAGACCAACGTAGGAAAGGTGATATTTATTCCGATTAAAATAAATTTTAGACGCTTTGACACAACTTTTTTTTTCAATTTTTAAGAGTCGAGAAAAAACAAAAGATGACTCTAGTCGCCTTCGATTTTTAATGAGCTTGAAGTGACAAGTGCTCAGATGGACCTTTTCCCTTAAGGAGTCTGAAAATGAATGAAAGAGACTACTCTGGAAATCTAGACGGAGGGATTACCAAACCAATCACAAAACTGTAGAATACTTTTTACGGTACGACAGTCCATCTTCCCGAATGTTGTGTTCAGTGCATTGTAATCGATAGTGCGGCAGACACGGCTTCCTATGGATAAAGGATAAAGCCTATTGTGGTCTCCCAATATATACTCGACGGTACGTGGGAGCACAAGTTCGTACTAGCACTTGTCATCTCAAAGTGGAGGAATCACCCAACAAGCAATGAAAACAACAGTTACCAGGCTTTACAACACCGGAATACGTCTCTAGCCTAGACTTCTAAATGTTGTGCGTGTTAGTCTCCTATACCAATAGGACTTCATTTTTCATGATTGATAGTGGCAGTGCCAAAAATGTTCATCTTTGGTGATACAAAGGTTCCATTTTTTGTGAAATAAGCAGACAGTTAAAAAATGTAAAGAGGGTATGCCTTAAAAGAATAATCAAAAGGCAAGAAAATGAACTGGTCAGAAAAAACAATTGAAATGAACCCCAAAGAAAGACCAGGAAAGTGGCCAACCAAAAATGCCACTGCTATCTTGATGGGTGACCCAACAGTTCAAGCTGGGCCATGCCGTGTTTTAAATTGCCTGTTCTAGACTAGAGAATGAATACCTGTTCAAATAGCTCAAGCTTGACAGATGATTAGCTGGATAGAGAAAGGGAGGAGCCCAATTGCTTAATCTGGGCCCTTGGAAGATATAAGGGTAGATTTAGATAGGAGGGTAGCAAAAAAGAAAAAAGGATTATCAGGGTTTGCAAGGCTAAGTGCACCCATCAAAAAGAAGAAAGAATGTTAGGTCTATTAGCCAGGGTAGGCAGTTGGAGGTTGTAGAAACAAGGTCTAACCAGATGATATATGGAAAATCATACCTCATTTCACCAAAAAGAGAAAGGCAAGAACAATGATCTATATGGCAGAACTATCAAGGCATGTCTAACTTCCCTCATTCCCCTTCAAAGGATTTCTTACTAACATCCCCTTGAGGACTTTAGGATCTGCCTAAACAGTCCTCCCTGCACTTCTCCCTTGTGGAAGCCACATTTCTTGTGTAAAGTCATCACTTCACACTTCATCCATCTCTGGTTTCCCACTTCACCCCACATACCCATATTAACTTCTAAACTTATTATATAGCTCCCTAAGAACATCCCCACCCCTATTTCTTACAAAAACTATAGAAAATTCCCAAAAATATATTAAATATCCCACCCTTTTAGCATTATAGCTAAATAACATGTCATGGGAGACATTAGTCCATCTGGGACTATAGTCAACTCTTCCGAGTCTTTACCCAGGAATTAATTTAACCCCTGGTTAAATTAATAGCCTAAACCCAAACCACCATTCACCTAAAAAACCCTTACAAAATAATTACCCCCTCAAAGTTAAAACCCAAGTTTTGGTAAAAGTGGGTAAAAAACCTTTTATTATGTATTATGGCGCCGTCGCATGCATTGATTTGAAACCAAAAAACCCACCCGACCAAGGTTTGGGCCCGCGCCATTAAATATTAATTTAATATTGGGCGGGTCCCGCTTCCAAACTTGCACGCCACATAGCAGGCCCCGCCAGCCGTTGATCTCCCGCCGGGCTTGATCCAACGGTGGGCGGGTGATATGGGCCCCGGATGTGCCGACCTTTAACGTCCGTGGTATGGGCGGTTTTGCCGCCGTACCACCGCCATGTGTCGGCAGCTCGGGGTGTTTGGAGCCCTCCCCCTCGAACCACCTTTCCCCAAAGGCGGTACGGGTAAACCAGAAACCGCCTCCCGCAAACTAGCCGTGCCCATTACGTCAGCACCTCATCAGCACGACGTCATGCATGGGCCCCCACCACTTTGTCCTGCCGCTCCCGCATTCCGCCATCGTGTCCCGCCAAGCTGTCATCCCAGTCAGCGTCCTTGTCACCATCCGTACCCGGGGCCCGCTTATGACGTCATGCTGATGTCATTGCGGAAAAGCGCCAAAAGTGCATATGCGACAAATTTGTTGTTAAAAAGGCCAAAAGTGACCATTTTGTGTCATTTTCGCGATACAAACACAACTGCGCCATTTCGCTAGTCACCTCCAACTACCTCCAGAGTTCAAATTCGCTGCTGCGAACGCTGCCACCCACCAATTCAACGACATTCTCCATCTTCTCATCAATTCGACGACCCTCGGCATTGGCTAAACCAGGTATTTGCCAAAACCAACCCGTTTGCCCGTGTTCTTCCCATTCTCTGCAAATTTTCCACTGAATTGCCTAAGAACTCCTAAATTAATGGTGTTGGCCTGTTAATGTTAGCCTAAAATAATCTAAATCACCCTATGTTCAAAATAGCTAGGCACCATATATAATTTCACCGTTGCATAGTCGTTTTCGGGCTTAAATTTGAATTACTCTCCCAACTGGCTGGCATTGTTCCCTTTTGCCGAGTTTTTGATTTAAAGACCTCATTATACCAAGTTGTAATCCTTCTCTCCTCTGCAATTGCCCTCCCTGTCTATAAATCCTGAGAATTCACCAGAAGAAACCAAAGTTCAGTCAAATTCTTCAAGTTGCTCCTTTCAAAAGGCAACTTTGGCCCTAGCTGCACTCATTCTACCACCTCACTACTAAGCCTCATAAGCTATCATATTCAGATTGTTATACTAAGAAACTGCATTCTATAGTCAACACCTGAAAATTTTACAATGGCTACACCATCAGCTCTCAGTGTCACTCCTATGAATCCACCAAACAAGGAGCTTGAAGCCATGCCTCTTGCTGACAGAGATTACCTTATCCAAGATCTTGTGGGTGACAGGAACCATTTACAGACCTTCTGCCAATTGAGAGACAACTATTTGAGCAACAATGATACATATGGGATATGGGATTCCAATCTGCCTTACTATTTCCTCCCATCTGTTAATATTTTTCCAGAAATCATCCGCATATGTGCTAAGAATTATGATCCAACTCAGAGAACTATCAAGTCTCCATCTGGGAGCATACTTTTCCACATCAATCCTGACTCCATCAACCAAATTCTCAATTTCAAGCAGACTCAGTTGTTGTTTCCCTTCTCCATGAACTATTTTCTAGATGCAGGCGCCAAACTTTCCACTACTGACATTGAAAAGATCACTAAGACATTCATGAGGGCAGACCGCCAGCCTACAGGGCCACCACCTTTCTTATATGTCCATTTCACTAATGTAGGTAGGCTCCTAGTTGACATGATCTCTTATGTGCTTGGCTTCAAAACCAGTGAGCACATTGATGAGACGGTGCTGGTATTATTAGCTGCATATAGCCCAGGCCAGCCTCCTGCTTACAGATATAACTTTGCCAAGTTTATAGCCAATAAAATACATGAACAGCTCTTGAAAGTGGATAGGGAGGGTGTGTTCAAATATTCATCATATATCTACCACTTATTCATGTATTACCAGTCTGAAGTCTTTCAATGCCCCATCAAGAAACTAGATTCTAGGGGAGAGAAGAGGTCTGTTATCTTCTGGTCATCAGTTTTCCACCAAGTTCAAGATTCACCATATTCTTACTGTGAGTTTGTTGACCAATTTGTTTACCCAGTCTCTTGCCTCTTGATGAGATCCCCTCCTCCTAGACTATCATTTGAGATCCAGAAAACTTTGCAGCTATCCAAGAATTATAAAATAGGTGATTGGTACCTATATCAAAACCATACAGTCATCAGAATTTATGGCTGTGAGCTCTATCCATATAGGCTCCCAAGATATGTACCGATGAGATTGTTCACCTTGGAATACTATAGGCAACTCATTAGTTCTGACCTCACCCACTTTCATAGTGCCAAGAAGAAAGCCCACCTCAAATTGAAAGACCATATGGGCCCCTTTATCATGAATAAGAAAGAGGGTTGGCAAGAGGCTGATCAAATTCTCAGAGATAAATATAAACTAAAGAGAAGCTTCTGGTGGGTCCCTTATGACCCTGAAGGCTTCATCAGTGCTAAAAGAGTCAAATACAGGCTACTAGGGTATGAACACTGTAAATATCCACAAATTGAGCAGTATTCCAACCAAGATGAATGGTTGCAAGGCACATTAGTTGAGGAACTAATTCAAGAAGAAATAATGGAAAAAAATGTCAAGGATTTAGAAAAAACTCTTGACTTAGATTATGTGCAGCAGGTAACTTTCAAATAGCCACATAAAATTGGAGAAGGCACATCCACTGCTGCAACCGCACCAGCCACCCAAGGGCCATCTACATCAGCAACAACTATAGAAAAGGGCAAGGGGATAATGGGTGCAGAAAAAGGGATAGTCACAGAAAAGCCTGCCTCCTCAATTGGGCAACAGCAAGAGCAGACTCCTCCACCACAAACAGAGGCACCAACAGTGCCTGCCCTACAGACCCCTGCACATGAGGAAAGAGGCAAGAAACGAGACCAAGAGGAGTCCACACCTGCTAGTGGGTCTACTCAGGAACCCGAAGCCAAAAGGCAAAGGGTTGATTCTCCAATCATAGAAGAAGTCAGTGAAGAGATCCCTGAAAGGCCAAGGAAAGAAAAAGAAGATAGCCAGCAAATAGCCACAAGCTCTTTTAAACAAGAGCAAGAAAGACAACATGGCATGGAGGTATCCTCCTCCACATAGAAAAGCAAGAAGCCATCCAGTACCAAGGCCACTTTCAAAGAAATTAAGGAACAAAATGAGCTGCTAAGAGTGCAGCTATACGACCAATTTCTCAAGGCAACATCGGCCAAGCAAGAAAGCTGATGGCAGCATATGATATCAAAGAGGAAAAGATAGTCCTCAGCCATTTCAAACCCAAAATACCGCAGCCTCACTCAGCTGTAGAGTTTCTTAGAACAAAGCTAGAGGTCATGGCAAAAGACATTCACCCCATGGATCAGATAGAGCTGCATAAGCAAATAGTGGAAATGGTCTATGCCACATTGGTAGATAGGGCCACAATGGCCCATGAATTAAAAGAATCTCTGAAGAACACCAACACTCAACTATACTTAGAGAGAATGTCCTCCACGGCCAAAGATAACAGAATCAAAACATTGGAGGACATTATTTTGGACTTAGGACATGATCCTAAGGATCCTAGGGGTGTGAGGGACCTTATGAAGAAGAAAGATGATGACATTTCTGCATTAAAGAAGAGACTGAAATTGCTTCCTACTGAGCACCCTCAAACAGGAGAATTGCAGAAAGAAAAGGAAGATGATGATTAATTGGATATATTGTTGAAGCTAAACCAAAGAGTGATTGATCTGGAAGGGGAGCTAGAAAAAGCACTCCAAGACAAACAGGGAGAATCAACCTCCCAACCTCCTCAAACTGCCCCAACTACTGCAGCAACTACAGAGGTAGCAGTGACCCCTTCAACGGCTACAACAACAACAGATGCAGCAGCAGCAACAACAACAGCTCCTGAGGCTAACATAAGCCTGGATGATTTGACCAAAGCTGTCAAAGAACTGGAACTGCAGGCTACAGAGATCAAACAAGCCAAAGAGAAATTGGCAGAGCTGGAAACTAAGTATGATAGATCCAAAATGACAGTAGCAGAGCAGACCAGAGAGATTAAGGCCCTAAAGGACAAAATAAAGGCCTTAGAGAAGGAACTAAAATTAGAAAATACTCTGGCAGAAATAAAAAAGATTTTGTGGGCCCGGATTGACCACTCCATTACCAAACAGTGGAAGTCAATCAAAACAGTGCATGAGCAGATGGAATTAATAGGCCAAGCACAATTTGAAAGCCAGAAGGCCAGAGCAGCACTAGGGAATAAGCCTGAGCAAGCCAACAGGATGATACATTTCCTCAATAATCACACCAAGGAGGAGTTGGCAGCCCTGAACATCAGCAACAGAACAGATGTTGTTCTAACAGTTAAAAAAGTGCTGACCCTCAGAAATTTTGTGCAGACTATGGAAAGAAAATGTCAGGAAATACAGGCTGGGGTAGATGACTACAAACTTAGAATGGGAGCATTGCAAGATAAAGGATTTCCTAGCCTATTGACCGGCACAGGAAGACTGCTCACCCGTGAGCAATATGCCACTAGGATGACAAATTTTATTGAAAATCAGATCACAGCATCCACCAGTACTTCTGAGGAAACAGGACCTCCATCAGGGCAGAGCCTATATGACAAGCTTGAAAATTTATTCTACATTGAGCATGAGATTAATCACTTGTTTGAGGTCCCACCAAATTTTTACAGGTATACAGAGGCAGATGAAACTTTGATAAAAATACGAAGACACCAACTGCCCAAGGAAGATTGGTGGCAGGCAATGCTGTAAATTTTGCCTCAATAATCTCAGTTTGGTCTATCCTAATCAGCTTCAGGTCAACCAAAATCAAAAAGCAGCATCAGGACAGCAGGCAAGGCGGGTAAAAGAAGTGACTCAGTATGACACTGCGACATCAAGCTAAGGCAAAGGAAACACGTAAATTTTGGGCAACACGGCTCCAACCGACTCAATGGGTCACAAAGTCAAAACTTTCTGACAATTTTGGATAGCTAATGCACTAAGCAGTTATTTCAGCATTTACTCTCTCAGTTGTAATTCTTTAGGAGTTGGCACAGTATTTATGAGCCATTAATTCATCAGCTAGATATTTTTGTATGTAAATTTTGTATATATACCTCCCCTTACAACGTATTTGGGGTTGGTAATTTTCTCTCTGAGACACTATATTGTATATTTTCAGATGATCTAATGCAAAGGCTGGAAAAGTTCAATATCTCTTGATTGTTTGATGTCTCAATGATGCTTTGCGTGTTGTTACAGAATTCCTATGGTGTCTAATGGAACAATAAGTTATTCTGATCTATGTTTTGTCTTCTTTATGTCTACTTAATTCATATACATGTTTCACTAGCCTAGCAATAGAGAAAAAGAATGGCATAGGAAATGTTTGATTACACCCTGTGCTCAATCTCTGTTGTTAAATATGTTTTCTTCAGAATTAATCATAAACATGAATTCTTAGCTACTCATGTTTCTATTCGTTCTATCAACATAAATGTTATTCAGGAATTCTCAAATGCTCCAAAGTAATGTTTCCACTATTCCCATATTAGTTTACTGAAAGATCCTTAGTTTCCTTTCACTCCCTGATTTCATCCCATCATATCACAAAGTCGAAAAATTGTTCCATAGACACCTGTCTGGCTCTGTAGCATCACTGTTTATTCAAAATAGACATTTCAAGCAATTAAACGTCTTGGACTCCATGCCCAATGGCCTAGATCACTCTGCAAAAACATACTTGTTCTGACTGAAATCATCATCCAGCAAATTCAAAACAAAACCTTGTGCATCATAGCTAGCCTAAAACATCATCAAAACAAAGTTAAATCAGAAAGAGAGAGCCCTCTCTGGTTACAGGTAGGCTAGTACATGTGGCCAAAATATTGGTTGGTGGTTACCTCGGCCGTATTTCCTTAGGAGTCAAAGGGAACAACCTGAGTGATAACATAATTGGCGACTCCACTGGGGATGAACGAATTTTTCAACTGCTGTCTGCTTTAGATAGCTGTTCCAAAATTTGAGCAGTTCCTTAATAATTCTGAAAATATTCTCGAAAATACCAAAAACAAATTCGGAAACTGGCTCCTAAAAAGAGAACTAGGCATACCAGGTCAAATCCTGACCCAAATCCTCCACCTGTTTTCGGTAATCCTAATTTGATTCCCAAGATTCTTAGGAACCAAAGGTAACCAGAAGAATTGGCTGATTCTAGCCCAGAGGCAGTTCAGCAAAGTTATATCCCAACCCCTGCTAAACCATCAGTTCATCCTCACATAACCCCGTCTTCCCCCTCTTCCTCATCCACTTCTCGAAACTTACTATTCACACCTCCATCCAATACACAAACTGCTATTGTTGTCCCTGCTCTTCCATTTGTTCCCCTTCTACCTGTTCTCCCATTGATCCTTGTAAATATGGAAAATCATTTTGCCCCCCTACAGTTACCTGGCAATCCTGGGGCTATGCCTCAAGACTACCAAAGTAAGATCACTTATTTTGATGGAACCAGCACATACACTGCCTTATAGCATACCAAGAAAATGCAAGATTACTTTGAAAACTATGAAATAGACGATGATGATGCGAGAATGAAAATTTTTGTTCAAAGTTTAACAGGTGAAGTAAGAACTTGGCTCAAAGCACTTGCTGCAAATTCCATAGCTAATTCGGGTGCTCTTTATCAATCCTTCTTGAATAGATGGGAAAAGAAAAAAGACCCACTACATATTCTATCTGAGTATGACACATAAGGAGAGACCCACAAGAAACTGTCTTAGATTATTTTACCAGATTCAACAATGTGTATGATGCCATTCCTCAAAATCTTAGGCCTCCACCTGATTTATCCTTAATCAAATTCGCGGATGGGTTTGATGCTGGTATGGCATATCAACTAAGGGAAAGAGCCCCTGTGACCCTGGCAGACATGCAAAACATAGCTGTCAGTGTAGAGGCAAATCTGATTGCCAAAAGAAATCGGGCAAGAGCTGAAAGAAGAACCACTTTTAAGGAAGAACCCTCAGCATTTGAACAAAAGCTAGATGCAATCATCAAAGGCATGGACAGACTTGGGGACAGGGTAGAAACCATAGAAAGAAAATCATCATGGGAAGGTCAGCCAAGTACTGCTAGAAACCCTAATTTTAGAAAGAATCAAAATCCAAATGTTGGAAGGGCTGATCCTGACCAACATATTAGACCTCCGTTTCAAGAAAATTATGTTGAGGCTTCAACATCTAGCGAACCAACCGAGGATCCTCACATCAACCTAATGGGTCTAGACAGTGAACATCAGGTCTTTTTAACACAAGAAGATCAAGAGGTTTATAATCGCAATCAATTTCAAACTAAATCAGGAGAATCATTTGATTTTAGGGAAGGTTATGATGCAGCAGTATATGAGGTACATAAACAGTATAAACTAGGGAGTAGAACTATAGATGTACCTGAACCTCTTAAACCAAAGGACAATAAGCAGCCAAAAAGGACCAAGGACAAGACTGTTCTTCCAGAATCCGCTGAAAACACAAACCCCCATACCATAGAACACTATGGAGGATATCTCAGAACAACAACCCTCTGAAAGCCAGCCAGCCCCACCTCATCCTTCAAAGGCAAGTTCAAACACCATCCCTGAAAATAAATATGGTACCAGTTTCACTCAAAATAATACCAATCATGAAGAAAGGATTACTAAAAACCCAGCTGAAAAGGAAAAACTTGTTGTACTTATTGCCAAGACTCAAACGGAAAAGCCCTTTAACTTGGAAACAGAAATAAGTAAGCTAAAGATATTTTTCCCTCTCTCTGAATTGGCTAAACACGAAGTGTATAGACAGCAGATCAACAGGTCACTCCAAGTATCGGACAATAAAGATGTTGTGAATGTTCTAGATGATCAACCTGAGTTGCTGTTTAGTCCTGAGGTCAACGGAAAAACAGCAAATGGAGGGGTTCCACCCTTCTATGTCAGTTTAAACATCCATGACAAGGTTTTACACAATGCAATGTTTGATTCCGGGGCCTCACACAACTTAATTCCTAAATCTGTTATGGAAAAACTAGACTTAGATATCACAAGACCTTACAAAGATCTATTCTCATTTGATTCAAGCCAAGTCAGGTGCCTAGGCTTGATTAAAGATCTGTGTGTCTCCCTGATCCAATACCCAACCAAAACAATTTTGATGGATGTGGTGGTAGCTGACATACCTCCAAAGTATGGTCTGCTCTTGTCCAGATCCTGGGGGGCCAAACTCCAAGGATCTTTGCAATTAGACATGTCCTACGCTACCATTTCAGTCTTTGGACAACCAAAGAGATTATACCGCAAAACATTAATGAAATATGTGGTGAGCAGTCAAGAGAAGCCCCAAAACTTCCCAATCTATTCAATACACTCTAACATGGATTCATTTATTCTCTATAATGCTGACATGTGCAGCAAGGCTTATTCTGAACTATTAATTGTAGCACAGGCAGAGGAATTGAATGAAAAATTTGCCTCCCAAGACCAAAAGACTTTTGGTATAACCGATATAACAAAGCAGCATGATGTATCAAGTGACTTGCAAGAAACCAATCTACCCATGATCCAAGTCTCTAAGAGTCTCAATACAAATCTTGACCATGAAACCCTATGGTATCTAGAATTTGATGGTTCTGTAAACAAATTAGGAGCTGGAGCAGGAGTCTGGATTCACAATATGCAGAATGACCGAGCTGAAGGTCATGCATATAGATTAAATTTCCGATGCACAAATAATATGGCTGAGTATGAAGCCCTTCTGTTAGGTCTCAAACTCATAAAAAATTTAGGTGCAACCAAAATATCAATCTTAGGAGATTCAGATCTGATCATACAACAGATGAAAGGAAACTTTATCACAAATGATCTAAGGCTAAGAGCTTATAAAGGGGCAGCTATCCAAGTACTTGATACCTTCTCACAATCTCAGTTAACTAAAATTTCTAGAGAGCTCAATTTACATGCTCATAGCTTGGCAACCTTTGCCAGTACTTGCAAGCTACCTTTCAAACCCAATCACACTTTCACTGCTGAAATCAAACATAGACCTGCAGTCCCGGACAACATCAAGAATTGGCAAGTCTTTCATAGTGACACAAAAATAAACAACTTCCTCACTCTAAAAGAAGAATTTTCCAGCACCAACATTGATACTAGCACTATGGATGACCAACCGTAGGCATACACAGCCAAGCAAATTATATCAGCTAAAACAACAAATCTGGTTTTGAAGCCTACCACCTTTAACAACGAAAATATACAAGAGTTGAGGAAAATAGATGTAGATGAAATAGCTGAGAGAGAAGACAAGGTAATTGAGTTAAAAGATAATTTTCTGCCCACAGGTCTAACCCCTTTGGAGGATCTGTTTGATTCAAATGATATCTCAAGAAAACCAAAAATGCAACCACTGAATGCTGAAATTGAAGATTGTAACATTGGAACCAAAGAAAATCCCAAAATGATAAAATTATCTAAGGCATTACCAGCTAATCAAAAGTTAAAATACATTGAATTGTTCAGGGAATTTCAGGATATTTTTTCCTGGAGTTATGAGGACCTAAACTCTTACGACACTTCAATCATTCAGCACACCATACCTTTAAAGGAAAACCAAAAACCTTTTAAACAAAAGCTTAGAAGAGTCAACCCTGTGCTCCTTCCCCTCATCGAAAAAGAAGTGAAACGTATGTATGAAGTTGGAATCATTGCTCCAACCCGGTTTTCAGAGTGGATTTCAAATCTGGTCCCCACTAGGAAGAAGACGAGAGAGATTAGATTGTGTGTTGACCTAAACAAAGTCTCTCTCAAAGACCATTACCCCCTACCAAAAATGGATCATATCTTGCAAAGGGTAGTGGGAGCCTCTAAGATCTCATTATTAGATGGATTCTCTGGATTCAATCACATTTTAGTTCACCCTGATGATCAAGACAAAACTGCGTTTACAACACCTTGGGGGACTTTTAAATATGTCAAAATGCCTTTTGGACTTAAAAATGCAGGGGCCACATTTCAAAGAGCAATGGATATAGCCTTTGCCAAAGAAATCCATGATTTTCTGGTAATCTACTTGGATGATCTTACTGCCTTTTGAAAATCAGACCAAGAACACTTAGAGCATCTAAGGAAGGTTTTCTCAATTTGTAGAAAATATGGCATATCTTTGAATCCGAAGAAATCATTGTTTGGCCTGGAGGAAGGTAAACTCTTAGGGCATATAATCTCAAAAGATGGTATTAGGATTGACCCGGACAGAATTCAAGCTATCCTTCAAGTCCCTCATCTAAGAAATATCAAAGAATTGCAAGGTTTTTTAGGAAAGATTAATTTCTTGAGAAGATTCATTCCTAATATGGCTGAGCTAATAAGATTGTTGAATAATATGTTGAAAAAGGATTCCAAGGTCAAATGGACCATGGAAGCCAAGAAAGCCTTTGAGGACATCAAAAGAGCGTTGACAAACACACCAGTCCTAACAAGTCCTAGGTTTAATAAAGACTTCATCATTTTTTCCTTTTCATCTGAGCATACAATTGTTGCAGTCCTATTACAAAAAGATGACCAGGGCTGTGAAAAACCCATTGCATTCTTTAGTAGAGCCCTTAGAGATGCTCCCTTGAAATATCAGATTATGGAAAAGCAAGCCTATGCATTGGTAAAATCCATCAAAGACTTTAGAATCTATATCCTGTACTCTCATATAATTGCCTATGTCCCTAATGCAGTGGTTAAGGACATCCTGACCCAAGAAGGAATTGAAGGCAAAAGGGGCAAATGGATTGCCAGCATCTTAGAATATGACATTGAAATCAAGCCTACCAAACTTATAAAAGGACAAGGTCTAGCCAAGCTGATGACTGAAACCAATTTCCAAGCCCTTGACATTAATGAACTGGACAACGAACAGGAGATGGCGACTCCACAGATCAACCAAGCCTTTATGCAATCTCCCTGGTATACTGATATATGTTTTGTATTACTAAACCTGCAAGATCCTCCAGGGTTTTCCAAAACTAAGAAAAGGTTCTTAAAAATGAAAGCATCAAAATTTTGTATCATAGATAACGTTTTGTTTTGGAGAAATCATGAGGGAATCTTACTCAAATGTTTAACATATGATGAAACTGACAATGTCCTCAAGGAATTTCATGCAGGTGACTGTGGAGGACACCTATACTGGAAATCTACAGCTGATAAAATCCTGAGGGCGGGGTTTTACTGGCCTTCCCTGTTTACTGATGTGAGAAAATTTGTAGTCTCCTGTCACAAATGCAAAAATTTTTAAGGCAAAAGAAAGCTATTTCCTTTACCACTCAAGCCTATCTCAACTGAGGGACCATTCCAGCCATGGGGTTTAGACTTCATTGGTGAAATCCACCCTTCATCCTCTGGTCAACATAGGTCGATTTTGACTGCTACAGACTATTTTACCAAATGGATAGAAGCCATCCCTTGTAGGCAAGCCAATGACTGCATCATTATACAATTTCTAAAAACCAACATCTTGTCCAGGTTTGGCTGTCCAGATAAAATTATCACAGACAATGCTGCTGCTTTCAAGTCCAAAAAAATGATCAACTTTTTCCATAAATATCATATCACCTTGGGACATTCCATAGCTTACTATCCATAGGGTAATGGCCTAGCTGAGTCTTCCAATAAAAGCCTCATCAACATCATCAAGAAAGTTTTGGAGGAAAACAAAAAGAATTGGCATAAAAAGCTGGTAAATGCACTATGGGCAGACAGGCTGACCACCAAGAGATCCATTGGCACAAGCCCATATGAACTAGTTTATGGAATGGAAGCAAGATTTCCTTCATCCTTGGGGGTCCCTGTAATGAAGTTACTGCAGGAGACACAAGCTGAACCAAATCACATTCAAAGAAGGATCAACCAGACAATTCACCTACAACAAACAAGAGAGGAAGTCTATCAGAGAACCCAAGTACTGCAGGACAAGCTCAAGAAAATATTTGACAAAAGAACCAAAGCTGAAGACTTCTTCATAGGAAGTAAAGTGTTGAGATGGGATTCCAGGAGAGAGGATAAAGGAAAACATGGCAAGTTTGATTTCTTATGGAAAGGACCCTATGTCATTTATGTTGTACAAGGTAATAACACTTATTTTCTAAAGAGTATGGATGGCTTGAACACTGAGGAAGGCCCTGTCAACAGGAGGATGCTCAAGCATTATTTTGACCCCCTTTGATGAAACACTGCAAAATCATATATTATACATAAATATTTATATTTTCAGTATTTCCATTTATAGTAGACAAATAAGGGACCAAGTGGATCTGATTTTGAGAAAGATCAGGGTACTACACCATTTTTGATACATATTTTGATCCCATCACTGGAAAACAAGAGAAAGTTCTTAGGAACTACCAAGGTGATGAGGAACACTCAGAGAAATAAGAAAAAAATAGGGCTGTAATTTCACAACAAATCAGCTGCCAGGGTATCTTATACAAGTTTCTAAAGATTCAGATGAGTGATCTTTAAACAAAAGAAGAGAAGAATTCAGGTTGCAGCAAGATTGAAAAAATAAGGCAATCTGACCTATTGTTCTTGACTTTCCATTTGGAAAAGTCATCCCCAAGTGGAGCCACTGTTAGTCTCCTATACCAATAGGATTTCATTTTTCATGATTGACAGTGGTAGTGCCAAAAATGTTCATCTTTGGTGATACAAAGGTTCCATTTTTTGTGAAAGAAGCAAACAATTAAAAAATGTAAAGAGGGTATGCCTTAAAAGAATAATCAAAAGGCAAGAAAATGAACTGGTCAGAAAAAACTGAAATGAACCCCAAAGAAAGACCAGGAAAGTGGCCAACCAAAAATTCCACTGCTATCTTGATGGGTGACCCAACAGTTCAAGCTGGGCCATGCCATGTTTTAAATTGCCTGTTCTAGACTAGAGAATGAATACCTGTTCAAATAGCTCAAGCTTGACAGATGATTAGCTGGATAGAGAAAGGGAGGAGCCCAATTGCTTAATCTGGGCCCTTGTTAGATATAAGGGTAGTTTTAGATAGGAGGGTAGCAAAAAAGAAAAAAGGATTATCAGGGTTTGCAAGGCTAAGTGCACCAATCAAAAAGAAGAAAGAATGCTAGGTCTATTAGCCAGGGTAGGCAGTTGTAGGTTGCAGAAACAAGGTCTAACCAGATGATATATGGAAAATCATACCTCATTTCACCAAAAAGAGGAAGGCAAGAACAGTGATCTATATGGCAGAACTGTCAAGGCATGTCTCACTTCCCTCATTCCCCTTCAAAGGATTTCTTACTAACATCCCCTTGAGGACTTTAGGATCCGCCTAAACAGTCCTCCCTGCACTTATCCCTTGTGGAAGCCACATTTCTTGTGTAAAGTCATCACTTCACACTTCATCCATCTCTGGTTTCCCACTTCAACCCACATATCCATATTAACTTCTAAACTTATTATATAGCTCCCTAAGAACATCCCACCCCTATTTCTTACAAAAACTATAGAAAATTCCCAAAAATATATTAAATATCCCACCCTTTTAGCATTATAGCTAAATAACATGTCATGGGAGACATTAGTCCATCTGGGACTATAGTCAACTCTTCCGAGTCTTTACCCAGGAATTAATTTAACCCCTAGTTAAATTAATAGCCTAAACCCAAACCACCATTCACCTAAAAAACCCTTACAAAATAATGACCCCCTCAAAGTTAAAACCCAATGTTTTGGTAAAAGTGGGTAAAAAACCTTTTATTATGTATTATGGTGTCGTCGCATGCATTGATTTGAAACCAAAAAACCCACCCGACCAAGGTTTGGGCCCGCGCCATTAAATATTAATTTAATATTGGGCAGGTCCCGCTTCTAAACTTGCACGCCACATAGTAGGCCCCGCCAGTCGTTGATCTCCCACTGGGCTTGATCCAACGGTGGACGGGTGATATGGGCCCCGGATGTGCCGACCTTTAACGTCCGTGGGATGGGCGGTTTTGCCGCCGTACCCCCGCCACGTGTCGGCAGCCCTGGGTGTTCGGATCCCTCCCCCCTGAAACCACCTTTCCCCAAAGGCAGTGCGGGGAAACCAGAAACCGCCTCCCGCAAACCAGCCGTGCCCATTACGTCAGCACCTCATCAGCACGATGTCATGCCCGTGCCCCCGCCACTTTGTCCTGTCGCTCCCGCATTCCGCCACCATGTCCCGCCAAGCTGTCATCCGAGTCAACATCCTCGTCACCATCCGTACCCAGGGCCCGCTGATGACGTCGTGCTGACGTCATCACGAAAAAGCGGAAAAAGTGCATATACAGCAAATTTGTTGTTAAAAAGGACAAAAGTGACCGTTTTGTGTCATTTTCGCTATACAAACGTAGCTACGCCGTTTTGCTGGTCACCTCCAACTACCTCCAGAGTTCAAATTCGCTACTGCGGACGCTACCACCCGCCAATTCAATGGCATTCTCCGTCTTCTCATCAATTCGACGACCCTCGGCATTGGCTAAACCAAGTATTTGCCAAAACCAACCCGTTTGCCCGTGTTCTTCCCATTCTCTGTAAATTTTTCACTGAATTGCCTAAGAACTCCTAAATTAATGGTGTTGGCCTGTTAATGTTAGCCTAAAATAATCTAAAGCACCCTCTGTTCAAAATAGCCAGGCACCATACATAATTTCACCATTGCACAGTCGTTTTCGGGCTTAAATTTGACTTACTCTCCCAACTAGCCAGCATTGTTCCCTTTTGCCGAGTTTTTTATTTAAAGACCTCATTATACCAAGTTGTAATCCTTCTCTCCTCTGCAATTGCCCTCCCTGTCTATAAATCCTGAGAATTCACCAAAAGAAAGCAAAGTTCAGTCAAATTCTTCAAGTTTCTCCTTTCAAAAGGCAACTTTGGCCCCAGTTGCACTCATTCTGCCACCTCACTACTAAGCCTCATAAGCTATCATATTCAGATTGTTATACTAAGAAACTGCATTCTATAGTCAACACCTGAAAATTCTACAATGGCTACACCATCAGCTCTCAGTGTCACTCTTATGAATCCACCAAACAAGGAGCTTGAAGCCATGCCTCTTGCTGACAGAGATTACCTTATCCAAGATCTTGTGGGTGGCAGGAACAATTTACAGACCTTCTGCCAATTGAGAGACAGCTATTTGAGCAACAATGATACATATGGGATATGGGACTCCAATCTGCCTTACTATTTCCTCCCATCTGTTAATATTTTTCTAGAAATCATCTGCCTATGTGCTGAGAATTATGATCCAACTCATAGAACTGTCAAGTCTCCATCTGGGAGCATACTTTTCCACATCAATCCTGACTCCATCAACCAAATGCTCAATTTCAAGCAGACTCAGCTGCTGTTTCCCTTCTCCATGAACTATTTGCTAGATGCAGGCGCCAAACTTTCCACTGCTGACATTGAAAAGATCACTAAGACATTCATGAGGGCAGACCGCCAGCCTACAGGGCCACCACCTTTCTTATATGTCCATTTCACTGATGTAGGCAGGCTCCTAGTTGACATGATCTCTTATGTGCTTAGCTTCAAAACAAGTGAGCACATTGATGAGACGGTGCTGGTATTATTAGTTGCATATAGCCCAGGCCAGCCTCCTGCTTACAAATATAACTTTTCCAAGTTTATAGCCAATAAAATACATGACCAGCTCTTGAAAGTGGATAGGGAGGGTGTGTTCAAATATTCATCATATATCTACCACTTATTCATGTATTACCAGTTTGAAGTCTTTCAATGCCCCATCAAGAAACTGGATTCTAGGGGAGAGAAGAGGTATGTTATCTTCTGGTCATCAGTTTTCCACCAAGTTCAAGATTCACCATATTCTTACTATGAGTTTGTTGACCAATTTGTTTACCCAGTCTCTTGCCTCTTGATGAGATCCCCTCCTCCCAGACTATCATTTGAGATCCAAAAAACTTTGCAGTTGTCCAAGAATTATAAAATAGGTGATTGGTACCTATATCAAAACCATACAGTCATCAGAATTTATGGTTGTGAGCTCTATCCATATAGGCTCCCAAGATATGTACCGATGAGATTGTTCGCCTTGGAATACTATAGGAAACTCATTAGTTCTGACCTCACCCACTTTCATAGTGCCAAGAAGAAAGCCCACCTCAAATTCAAAGACCATATGGGCCCCTTTATCATGAATAAGAAAGAGGGTTGGCAAGAGGCTGATCAAATTCTCAGAGATAAATATAAACTAAAGAGAAGCTTCTGGTGGGTCCCTTATGACCCAGAAGGCTTCATCAGTGCTAGAAGAGTCAAATACAGGCTGCTAGGGTATGATCACTATAAATATCCACAAATTGAGCAGTATGCCAACCAAGATGAATGGTTGCAAGGCACATTAGTTGAGGAACTAACTCAAGAAGAAATAATGGAAAAAAATGTCAAGGATTTAGAAAAAACTCTTGACTTAGATTCTGTGCAGCAGGTAACTTTCAAACAGCCACATAAAATTGGGGAAGGCACATCCACTACTGCAACCGCACCAGCCACCCAAGGGCCATCTACATCAGCAACAGCTACAGAAAAGGGCAAGGGGATAATGGGTGCAGAAAAAGGGATAGTCACAGAAAAGCCTGCCTCCTCAATTGGGCAGCAGCAAGAGCAGACTCCTCCACCACAAACAGAGGCACCAACAGTGCCTTCCCTACAAACCCCTACACATGAGGAAAGAGGCAAGAAACGAGACCGAGAGGAGTCTACACCTGCTAGTGGGTCTACTCAGGAACCCGAAGCCAAAAGGAAAAGGGATGATTCTCCAATCATAGAAGAAGTCAGTGAGGAGATCCCTGAAAGCCCAAGGAAAGAAAAAGAAGATAGCCAGCAGACAGCCACAAGCTCTTTTCAACAAGAGCAAGAAAGACAACATGGCATGGAGGTATCCTCCTCCACACAGCAAAGCAAGAAGCCATCCAGTACCAAGGCCACTTTCAAAGAAATTAAGGCACAAAATGAGCTGCTAAGAGTGCAGCTATACGACCAATTTCTCAAGGCAATGCTGGCCAAGCAAGAAAGGCTGATGGCAACATATGATATCAAAGAGGAAAAGATAGTCCTCAGCCATTTCAAACCCAAAATACCGCAGCCTCACTCAGCTGCAGATTTTGTTAGAACAAAGCTAGAGGTCATGGCAAAAGACATTCACCCCATGGATCAGATAGAGCTGCATAAGCAAACAGGGGAAATGGTCTATGCCACATTGGTAGACAGGGCCACAATGGCCCATGAATTAAAAGAATCTCTGAAGAACACCAACACTCAGCTAGACTTAGAGAGAATGTCCTCCACGGCCAAAGATAACATAATCAAAACATTGGAGGACATTATTGTGGACTTAGGACATGATCCTAAGGATCCTAAGGGTGTGAGGGCCCTTATGAAGAAGAAAGATGATGACATTGCTGCATTAAAGAAGAGACTGAAATTGATTCCTACTGAGCACCCTCAAACAGGAGAATTGCAGAAAGAAAAGGAAGCTGAGGATCAATTGGATCTATTGATGAAGCTGAACCAAAGAGTGATTGATTTGGAAGGGGAGCTAGAAAAAGCACTCCAAGACAAACAGGGAGAATCAATCTCCCAACCTCCTCAAACTGCCCCAACTACTGCAGCAACTACAAAGGCAACAGCGACCCCTTCAACGGCTACAACAACAACAGATGCGGCAGCAGCAACAACAACATCTCCTGAGGCTAACATAAGCCTAGATGATTTGACCAAAGTTGTCAAAGAACTGGAACTGCAGGCTATAGAGATAAAACAAGCCAAAGAGAAATTGGCAGAGTTGGAAACTAAGTATGATAGATCCAAAATGACAGTAGCAGAGCAGTCCAGAGAGATTAAGGCCCTAAAGGACAAAATAAAGGCCTTAGAGAAGGAACTAAAATTAGAAAATACTCTGGCAGAAATAAAAAAGATTTTGTGGGCTCGGATTGACCACTCCATTACCAAAGAATGGAAGTCAATCAAAATAGTGCATGAGCAGATGGAATTAATAGGGCAAGCACAATTTGAAAACCAGAAGGCCAGAGCAGCACTAGGGAATAAGCCTGAGCAAGCCAACAGGATGATACATTTCCTCAATAATCACACCAAGGAGGAGTTGGTAGCCCTGAACATCAGCAACAGAACAAATGCTATTCTAACAGTTAAAAAAGTGTTGACCCTCAGAAATTTTGTGCAAACTGTGGAAAGAAAATGTCAGGAAATGCAGGCTGAGGTAGATGACTACAAACTT
Organism: Pinus tabuliformis; assembly: GCA_031772625.1. Classification (NCBI taxonomy): domain Eukaryota; kingdom Viridiplantae; phylum Streptophyta; class Pinopsida; order Pinales; family Pinaceae; genus Pinus; species Pinus tabuliformis. Next base: position 1,194,273,336 of record CM062807.1, on the reverse strand, counting down.
AGAGTGGGAGCACTGCAAGATAAAGGATTTCCGAGCCTATTGACCGGCACAGGAAGACTGCTCACCCATGAGCAATATGCCACTAGGATGGCAAATTTTATTGAAAATCAGATCATAGCATCCACCAGTGCTTCTGAGGAAACAGGACCTCCATCATGGTAGAGCCTATATGAAAAGCTTGAAAATTTATTCTACATTGAGCATGAGATTAATCACTTGTTTGAGGTCCCACCAAATTTTTATAGGTATACAGAGGCAGATGAAACTTTGATAAAAATACGAAGACACCAACTGCCCAAGGAAGATTGGTGGCAGGCAATGCTGCAAATTTTGCCTCAATAATCTCGGTTTGGTCTATCCTAATCAGCTTCAGGTCAACCAAAGTCAAAAAGCAGCATCAGGACAGCAGGCAAGGCGGGTAAAAGAAGTGACTCAGCATGACACTGCGACAGCAAGCCAAGGCAAAGGAAACGCGCAAATTTTGGGCAACACGGCTCCAACCGACTCAATGGGTCACAAAGTCAAAACTTTCTGACAATTTTGGACAGCTAATGCACTAAGCAGTTATTTCAGCATTTACTCTCTCAGTTGTAATTCTTCAGGAGTTGGCACAGTATTTATGAGCCATTAATTCATTAGCTAGATATTTTTGTATATATACCTCCCCTTACAACGTATTTGGGGTTGGTGATTTTCTCTCTGAGACACTATATTGTATATTTTCAGATGATCTAATGCAAAGGCTGGAAAAGTTCACTATCTCTTGACTGTTTGATGTCTCAATGATGCTCTGCGTGCTGTTACAGAATTCCTGTGGTGTCTAATGGAACAATAAGTTATCCTGAACTATGTTTTGTCTTCTTTATGTCTACTTAATTCATATACATGTTTCACTAGCCTAGCAATAGAGAAAAAGAATGGCATAGGAAATGTTTGATTACACCCTGTGCTCAATCTCTGTTGTTAAATATGTTTTCTTCAGAATTAATCATAAACATGAATTCTTATCTGCTCATGTTTGTATTCGTTCTATCAACATAAATGTTATTGAGGAATTCTCAAATGCTCCTAAGTAATGTTTCCACTATTCCCATATCAGTTTACTGAAAGATCCTTAGTTGCCTTTCACTCCCTGATTTCATCCCATCATATCACAAAGTCAAAAAATTGTTCCACAGACACCTGTCTCGCTCTGTAGCATCACTGTTTATTCAAAACAGACATTTCAAGCAATTAAACATCTTGGAATCCATGCCCAATGGCCTAGATCACTCTGCAAAAACATACCTGTTCTGACTGAAATGATCATCCCGCAAATTCAAAACAAAACCTTGTGCATCATAGCTAGCCTAAAGCCTCATCAAAACAAAGTTAAATCAGAAAGAGAGAGCCCTCTCTGATTACAGGTAGGCTAGTACCTGTGGCCAAAAGATTTGTTAGTGGTTACCTCGGCCGTATTTCCTTAGGAGTCAAAGGGAACAACCTGAGTGATAACAGTGCGTTAGGTTCCGAAGTGTTTTTAGATTCATTAAATTTATTTTACAATTGATCTTGCTTAAGAAATTTTCCTTTCAGGTTCACCACGTGATGTAGATATGCAATTCCTAAAATTCAATCTAAGATGATAAACAATCGTTTAATCTTCTTTTTTGCAATGAAAATCCTAGCTACTAAGGAAAGAGAGATGATATTCTTTCAACATAGAGCAGAGAGCACACACTATATGCACTGTCCTAAATCAAACCAACAAACAGTCTAAATGCAAATGCACATGTATGTGTTTGTTTTTAGCCTTCTTAATGTGTGAATGATAAAAAGAAAGCTAAGCGTAAATTTGAATTATTTTTCAAAGCGTCGTTACTAACAAGTTTCTTTTCAAGACAAAATGAAGACAATGACGACACTTTGCGATTTGGAATTGAAAACTTGCTTTTGACACTTGAAAAACTATTAATTCAAATCAAATACAAGAGTAACAGTGTAATCGACTACCAAGAACAATCAAATTCTCTTCTATGATTGAAAACGACACTTGAGACACTTCCAAATCAAGAAACGACAGTTCAATTACGCTACTTCTTTGTAAGAGAGAACTGACAATGGCTCAAAATACATAACAAAATTTACAGCTCTTTGCACAATGGAGGTGGAATAATGGTAAGGAAGGGGGTTCCAAAAGAGGTATACTGACTACAGACAGCAAAACTCCTGAATAGAGTTGAAAAGAGTGAACACAGAAACCATCTAAGAGCAGAAGAGGTCTTGTCTGATCAGCACACCTGTAACACAGGGAAAGTGAGATGCAGCGCACCTACTACACACGGGAAGTGCGATGCATCCAGATTCCAAAGAAGAGACAGTGCGCTGATCTAGGGACTAGACTTCAACTGGGTTCCGGGTCACAGTTTGCAGCTCAGTTCAGGGATTTAGTCTGAGCAAGTGCTAATCAGTAAATCAATCATAGGGGTAGATCTAAAGAGGTTACTAGAGCCACCACAAGGGCAATTAGACATCTTGTAAATTGATTTTTCAGTTTATAAACAAAACCCGAAGATAGACTGAAGCAGCATTGATCTACTTTGTGCTTGCATAACAAATGTAGTTCGAAGGCTAGCTGGCTTGACTTCAGGTTCCGTCTGTAAGTTTATAAAGAAAACAAATATAGAAAAACAAACAATCTATTCACTCCCCAGTGGAGTCGCCATTTTATTATCGGGAAATCTAGTGTCTATGCAGAGCTGCTAGTCCCACTAAGGCTGGTAGCTACCTTAGAAACAAACAAACTAAAACCACTTTCGTTTTCCTTTATGAGAGATAGATAAGAGGGGAAAGAAGGAGACCAACCTCTGTCTTGCGCTTGGTTCCTTGCTTGATTCCTCTCTCTTCTGGTAGATCTTTGCCACTTGCTTCCTCATTTACCCAGCTTCAAAGAGTACCTATAGAATCAAAGTAGCATAGCACTATCCAAGAACAGAGATCTATTATCATAAACAATATAGGACCAGATATATATTGACCACACAAATGCATATATCATCAATCATACAAGAATATGGAGGAAAAATCGAATAGCTTTATTAATAATCAAGAATAGCAAAGAGGATTACAACCAATTGTTCTGACCCAGCGTCATCCTCTCAGCAAGAAAACCCTTCTTCACCTCATGAAAAGCTTAGATCACCCAACACTATGATGTTACACCAAGAAACCAACAACACTTCCTTACAAGATACAAAATTCCAGCCTCTGGATCTCTGGGATGAGGGATCCATATATAGATGTTTGCAAGGGGGGTGAGTTAGCTTTTGAGATTTGATTAGTGTCCTCTCTCTGATAGTTCTTGATTCCACTTGGAGATTGATGATCTCTTACTCATCCCTGGGTGAATGCAGAGAGGCAAGTGTCACAGGAGAAGTTTATGGAAGATTCCATGATCTTCCACCTCACAGATTGACCCTGCCATTTGTCCACTCTTGCCCATCGCAACCCATAGAAGGGCTTTTCAGCATGCATCACACCTCCCATGTGCATTTAGGTGGGATGCAGCGCACTTTGACCATGGATCAAGTGAGATGGTCCAATTTTGACCAGTTCTGAGTAGTTTTTCATGGAGAACTTCTGGGAGATGATGTAATCTGCTGAACTTTTTCTTTTAGGGTTCGAAACAACAATTTTAGGGACTTAAGATCCCTTGGTTTATGGACATTTATGATTTGGGTTGCAGTGCCCAAAAATGTCTATAACACCAGTGCTATGGCGCTGTAATCTCAGAGGTAACTCGTCTGTCCTCACATCCTGAATGCCAAGGGTGAGACCCTTGATATGATCCTTCGATATTGCAAGGGTCTCTGCTATGTCTAGATTGTGAAGGACAATCCTCCCTACAACCTCTCTTGCTGGAACGACATCTGCTACTCTCAGGCGCACTGCTGGTCGCACTGGTCCAATATCTGCACGAACACATGAGTTTTGATTATTCTTGATAACATTTAAAAAAGCACAAGAACATTATAAAAGCAATGAACAGAGACTTGGTCATAGATTTTTACCTATGACACCCCACTGCTCGCCAGCCAATAGCACCAAATCTGGGTCACCCCGGAAATCCATCCCGGCATATGGATACTCGGCATAGACCATTTGTTGACAGTTTAACCACTCAAAGAAGGCATTAGAGAATGAAATCTGTGACTGACTAGCATGTGTGGCCATGAGATCGACCCACCTCTGCATTCGTGGTTCTGTTGGCGCTGGCACTTCGAGTGAAATGTATTGTGGCTGCATCAGTGGGATCTTCTCCAAGGCGAAAGCAGTCAGAATAGAACCATAACCAAAGTTCTTGTATCTTTTGTTCTTCACCTTGGTAAGCTATTCTTTTATCACCGAAAGTACCACATCACATCAGTTGAATACCTTTGGTTGAAGGCATTCCAAGGCATACTGTATAACCTGTTGGCCAAGTGAAGAGCCACGCTGCCAGCCAATCTAGCAAAGGTGAATAAGATAGTCCTCAAGGACTGGTTATTGACGTCTCTAATGTTGATCTTTCCATCCCTGCTCGACTGAGATCCATCTCTACAGTATCGGCGAATATAATACCTCACAGATTCACCCCCACGGGCGGAACCTGATAGTGAAAGAGGGGCACCACACCTCGATAAACTGGTCAAAAAGTAGATGTCCCAATAGTCAAAGGGATGGATTTACCTCTTATCTGGAACACTTGGTTGGTAGGATCCCATGCATCGAGAAAATATTGCAACAAGTTGATTTGTTTCCTCATGCTAGATATGCGGAAGAACTTGAGCAAGCCACAGTTCTTCAATGTCATTACCGTACTCGGATCATGTAAGGCAATCATATCCTCTTCTTCATGCTTGTGTTCATGCCATGTAATTACCATCTTGCTCCGATGAATCTCTGAATAAAAAACAAGAGAAGAATTAGGATCCTGATTTGGCAAAAAAAATGCAAAATTTCCATGAAAAATCATGCATAAACTTTCCTCCTTGCGCCCATCACACCCTATCTATGTACTGGGTGGGATGCATATTGACTGGCCAATGGCTAGCTCAGTATGCATCGCACCTTTTGATGTATACTAGGTGTGATGGGGAGAGAATGAATTGTTCATACCCCAGATGCACCAAAGAACAGGAAAACATGCTCAGAATCAAAAAAGGAAAGAATGCAATTGAAGAGCTCAAGTTTAGCTCCTACCTAGTCTAGACTGTGCCGAAAATTGTCCATAGAATCTCCCAGAATCAGCTGATGAAAAATCGAGGGGGAAAACACCTCTAGAGCTCCAACAATCCCAAATTTGAATGAAATGGTAAAATGAGAGGTAAAAAACTACTTTTATGTTGCTTTTCACGTAATTCAAGGAAGGTATTAGTTTTTTTTGTACTCATTTTCAAGCATGTATGTACATTTTTAATTAGTTTGATGGAGAAATTGAACATGTAGTACGACCATAAAGAGAACATAGTGCTAATGGTGAATCGAACATCTTTGACTATCATCACAAGCAGTTTTAGACGAAGTTCAAGCTCGTTAAAAAATAAACCTAGCAATGAGCATATGTTCCACCAAAGTTTAAGCTCACTAAAAAATGAACCCACCTTCGGTAAATAACCATTGCGATCGCATAAATATCAGCTTTTGAACCTTGGTCATGTTCTTACCATCACCTCCACTCTTTTTTAGCTGATCATACGCCTCCATTTGATTGTTTATACCTTTTGAGGAACATCTGCGATGAGTGATTCTATTAGCCACATTCTTTACACTGCAATGATTGAAAAGTTCCAAACCTTACCTGGAACCAGCTGCTATCCGAAAACATCACTCGTTCCTCAAAAAACAAGTCTACTTTAAGCTCTTTTCATCTGACTTGTAAAATATGAAAAGATTGCCGAGCAATTGGCATCTCAAGCTCGTTAAAGTCATTGGAAGTGCCATCCCTCCTCTAGATTTTAATCTTTTTGGACCTGAGGGATCATTACACAAAAATATCGAGCGTTTGTCTTGTTCGGCTCGTTAAAACTATCAAAAAGTCATCCCTTTCATATTATTTTATACTTTTTCGGACATAAGGGATTATATTACGAAAAAGGAATACTGGAGTTTCCTTTCCGTCCCTTTTCAGATTCTCTAAAATTGAAAAGGACCGAGTTATATTTGTCATTAAACTTGTTAAAACAATAGCAGCAAACTTGTCCATGCAGACAAGAGTGAGTTTCATTGTCGCTAGGCTCGTTAAAACATAGCTACAGGTTTGCCTAAAGGGCAAATTATAGAACAAGCATATGTTATCCTCCTCAGGCTTGACAAAAATAAAGAGGTCCTGGTCAGCAATGACTGGGGATATTTCGGAAGAAAACTTGAAGAAACTTTAATGGTAGCAGGTCGCTCTTGAACATGACACTTTCACTCCATCACCATGATTAAGTCAAGTTGGGTTATTTCGTTCACTGGTCATATCACCATTGGTCTTCTGTACATCCATTTTTGGGGTTAACGCTACCAATCCATTTCAGTGTTGCTGATATGTTCAGGAGAAGTCACTCAGAGAATTCACCAACCCATCTTGTGTCTCATCCGCTGTAATACCTTCACGCTTCATTCTTTCATGACTGCCACCCTGAACCTTGTATCATCAGATCGTTTTCACCTCCGCAACATCATTTGCTCTGTTTCATGTCATAGATGTGGGATTCATTAAGGCCCTCCTACGATGGGTCACTTCTTGTCGACATCAACTCATTATCTAAGAAGTTGACTTAGGAACAACCCTTTTAGTACTTTGAAGCTTGCATGCCTCAATGGCAAGTTTCTCACTTCCGGCGACAGGTTTACATAAATGGCCTTCGACTGAAAGATTTTACGTGGCGTTCAATATAAACTCATGTATTCACGCCACGTGAATTGTACTGCAATACCTTGAGGGTCATCATCATTATCGGTGATTCCTCTCGTGCCTGTTAACAACTTACATCATTGGCTGATAATCAGGTGATGTCTTTCCATGTTCGACTTCAGAACATCTTTTCACATGGATCGACTTGTACTTCGGTCGAAGATTGAATGAGTTTGAAGACCCTGGATCTAGTTTCATCCATCTGGGCTATGATATATTCAAGAAAATAAAAACATCAAATGTACATCATAGCTACACAGATAATTATCCAAGCTAAGGGATGATGGCTCTACCAGAATCATCAGTCTACCACACAGACAATTGTCTGTCCTATGTACATAAAAATGAATTTATAAAGCTAAGCATGGGAATTCCCACCTCAGCTAGATCATGAAAATATTATGAAGATAATGTATTGTATTGTATCTTATTACAGGTCACCTTCCAGTTCGAAAAACCTTGGATCCTCATGATAAAGCATTTCACCCGACATCAAAATATTTACGACTTCATGCTTTAGGGGGCAACTGTTATAGAAATATTTGGGCATTGCATCCCCAATCTCATATGTCCATAAAACAAGGGCTTCTAAGCCCTTAAAAATTTTGTTTCATACCCTAAAGGAACAAGGTCAGCTGATTACATCATCTCCCAGAAGTTCTCCATGAAAAACTACTCAGAACTAGTCAAAACTGGACCATACAGACTGCTCAGTGCTAAGGGTGCGATGCATCTCACCTACCATATGCAAGAAGTGCGATGCATACTGAAAATCCCTTCTGTAGGGTGCAATGAGTGAGAGAAAACAAATGGCAGAGGTAGTTGGCTAGGTGGAAACCCAGAGAATCTTCTAGAAACTACCCATTTGACACTTGCCTGTCTGAATTCGCCCAAGGATGAGTAATAGATCATGAAGTATCTAAGTGGAACCAATAACTATCATAGAAATGACACTAATCAAAATCCCAGAAGCTAACTCACCCACCTACAAATATCTATATATGGATCCCTCATCCTAGAGATCCAGAGGCTGGAATTTTGTATTTTCTAAGGAAGTACTGTTGGTTTCTCTGTGCAACATTGTATTTTTGGGTGATCTAAGCTTTTGATGAGGTGAAGAGGGCTTTCATGCTGGGAGGATGGCGCTGGGTCAGACCAATGGGTGTAATCCTCTCTTCTACTACTTCTATTAATAAAGCTATTTGAGTTTTCCTCCATATTCTTGTATATCTTTGAATCTTGTATTGATATATGCATTTGTATGGTTAATATAAATATGATCCTATATTGTTTATGGTTATAGATCTCTATGCTTTGATGGTATCATTCTGCTTTGACTCTATAGGTGTTCTTTGAAGTGAGACAAGTGAGGAAAGAGTGGCGAAGCTCTATCAAAGGAGGGAGGAAACAAGCAAGGATCCAAGTGAAAGACTGAGGTTGGTACTCTCTGCTTCTCTCTTATCTATCTCTCATAAAGGAAAACACAAGTAAATTTAGTTTGTTTGTTTCTAAGATAGCTACTTGTCTTAGTGGGACTAGCAGCTCAGAATGGACACTAGTTTTCCCGATAACAGGGAGAGAGTGATTCAGAAGAAGATTCCACAGATTGATCTAGTATAGGAATCCCCCCTTCAAGATGTGGAATCTGATTATCAAACTCTTGAAATGATTTTTCATGTTCGAATCCATCCAAGAGATCAAGTTTCTACTCAACAATATTATTAGCTTTGAAAGATTCAAGAAAGATTGCATATCTAGATACAACAAAATTTTTATTAACTTCATCATAGAGATGATATGCTTTGGAGGTATTTGAAGACCCAAAGAAGATACACTTTTCAATCCTTGGACAAAGTTTGTTTCTATGTACTTTTGGTATCAATGCATAACAAGTGCAACCAAAGACCCCGAGATGCTTTACCGAAGGAATGTAGCCATACAACATTTCACAAGGAGTCGTGTTTCTAATAGAATTAGATGGACATCTATTATTTACATATACAACACATATAACTACATCATCCCAAAACATCAATTTTACATTTTTTTTAAGCAACATGGAACGTACCATATTTAAGATTGTCCTATTCATTCTTTTAGCTACTTCGTTCTGTTGGGAATTATAAGGCACAATTGTTTGATGTTTGATGCCATGCTGGAGAAGATAGTTTTCAAATTCATTTGAAGTGTTTTTTTTTCCATTATCAGTGCGAATAGAGCCAATATGAGATTGTGCATCATTTTCAATCCATGTATGAAAGTTCTTGAATGTTTGAAAAGCATCAGATTTTTTCTTCAATAAATAAACCCAACATATTCTGGTGTAGTCATCAATAAATGTCATCATATATTTATTTCCATTTGCAGAAGGAACATGAATTGGACCACATAAATATGAATTAATGAGTTAAAATTTTCGATTTTCTTTGGAATGTGAATCATGAAAACATTGTTTTCTATTCTTTCCTAGAATGTAAGCATCACATTGCTTAAGTTTCCTAGGAATTGTTGGAAAACGAGTAACACCATTTTTCTTTAACAAGTGAAGGCTGTCATAGTTCAAGTTTCCAAATATAGCATGCCATAATAGACTTGACGGGAATGTACCTTCATCATAATGAGAATTGTATGAGAAATTTTGTGCACACACAGAGGTACCTTGTAGCTTGAGAAACCTTTCTTGTTCTATCCTCGTCATGACAAGTGAGTGATATGATGCTTTTCTCACCTCAAACTTTCCATCAAACATATGAATGGAGTGTCCTTGTTGGTAGATGTGTATCAAGGACAACAAGGTTATCCTCAACTATGGGAGATATAAAACATCATGTAGACGAAAGTCTGAGATACCAGGAAATTTGAGCCTGATTATGCCAAGCCCTGATGGCTTGAGTTTTGGTTTGTCTACAAAGTATACTACTCCATCAACATTGCCTGTAAATTATTCAAAAATATCTATTCTAAAACTCATGTGGCAAGTTGCTCCTGAATCAAGCATCCAATCATTTTTCCAAGAAGCAAGTGAAGCATTAAACAAGTCTTCATTTACTCCAATATTACAATGGGCCATAACATAGTGAGCACATTTAGGTGCTTTACCTTTCTCTTTGTCATTGGTTTTACCTTTGGGTTGATTTCTTTCCTTCTCAATTTCGTCCCAAGGCAACTTGCATGTGGATGCATCATGTGATCCATCTCTATTGCAACCTATGAAATGCAAATCATACTTTTCTCCTTGAGAGTGTCTGCCTCCCCTACCTTTGAAATTTCTTTTTCCTCTTCCTCTTCAACCACCTCTTCCTCTAGAAGAATCTTGAGCAATATTCTTCTCTATATGTGAAAGACACACAACCTCTTTAGAATATTGAGGAGTTTTCTTCTACCCAAAAGCTTTCTCTCTCTCAGCAAATTTATTCACAAGGGAATCAAAGGTAATTTCTTTGAGGTTTCCATTTTCTTGCAATGACCCAAGATAATTTGAATAAGTGGGATAAAGTTCCTTGAAAAAAGCTATTAGAGGAATGTCTAGTTCAACATTAGTTACTTTGATATCATGCATAATAGATTTCACTTCTAATGCAAGAGCAAGAGGATCATCATTTCGTAATTTAAGGCTGAACAATTTAATCATCAGTTGGAAAACTTCAAGTGTAGAGTGTGAGTCATAGAGTTCCTTCAATTTTTGTAAGGTTTCAAAAGCATTTGAAAATTGTGAAATATGGCAACTCACCTCTTCATCTATAGATGTTGCAATCAAGGCATAGGCCTTTTTGTTCTTGTTTTCCTAAATGGTGAATTCCTTGTCTGAGGTAGGCTTTGTTGGTTCATTGTCTCCATCTCCAACAAAAGCTCCTTTCCACAACTCATTAAAAATGAGAGTGTGTTTGATATTTTGAGACCACTCAAGATAGTTCTCCTTCCCATTGAGAACCACTCCCGCAATGGATATAAATGAGTTCATTTTAAAATCTGTGTACTTTTAAAAAAATGTACTTATGGTTGCAAACAAAATGGATTTCTGATGTAAAAAATGCAATTTGATATTTGAGGATAGAGGTATTATATGGGGTAGTGGTTATATGGAAGAAATATTATGTGGCAAAGGGAGTATTTGGGGAAGGGGAGAAGGATTTTGTGGGGGAGTCAATGTATGGGGGAAGATGAAGCGGTGTAATACACAACACACAGTGTTAAAAGACTGGAAGCTCAATGGCAGAGGGATTGAGCGGTGGTATTGCAAATAGGTATTGACTGGAAGCTCAACGGACCAAGCAGTGGTATTGCAAATAGGTAATGACTGTGGCAGAGAGGAGAAGTGATGAATTGTAAACGATGTATTGCAAACACACCATGGTATAAAAGATGATGAAAAAATGGTATGGAAAAGCCTTAGCAGCATACAACAATTAAAAAAAGATCGGAGTTTGTAACGTTATTCCCATACCTTGAGTTTAACACAGTCGAGATATGTTAGTATGAGCAGTGGTATTGGAGGACTAGCATAGAACTGTAAGAATTTATGATGTGGGGCAGAGGCTCGACCTCACAGGAAACATTCAAACATAAGGTATGGTGCGGTGGTAATACAATGGAGGAAGCAGAACACGGTAAGTTGTGGGGAAAGGAACCGAACCAAACTAGAATCAATCCGGTTGCACACTAGAGCATAATAGTTGGGAGTTAATTCATTGGTGCAGGTGTAACGTATGGAAGGGAAGAGTATACCATGGTATACCGGGGTTAATGGGGTGTTATTCCTGGAGGAAACTGGTGGAACAGTGGGAGATCAACCACATTAATTAAGAGTAATACATTAACATGAAAACTAGTGGTGAGAAGTGTTAAACACAATGTTAAAGACATTCGAAGGGACAATCAATATGATACACTACAGAAATGGAAGAAGGGAGTTACAAGGGAAAAAAAACTAAGAATGGAGCTAGCTCTAATAACATGTCAGGCCAGGAGGTAACCCCTGACATGAACTTTTTTCATTCATTAATATTGTTCATGGTTATATACATGAGGGAGTGACTCTTGGATTTCACCTCCCGATGACTCTTCCTTTTTCATTATTTATTATTTACATTGTTTACAAGTGTTCACCCAATCCCCATGATTAGGTGTCAACAATTATTGTGATTTTACAATAGATATTGAAAATATTCAATGTAAGTATGGGGGATTTACGCAGTGCATTATATTAGATATCATTTTTGGGATTCAACTGCGTTAAGTAAGTCATTCAAACGTATGACCATTTCCATGAGAGGTAGTCGTAACTGACTAATTTCTCATGATTTTTTAATAGTTCACTTAGCACTCATTGCATCGGGTGATGCTCACAGGGGTGAAGAAGTGGGATTGAAACTAGTGAAATGTGGAGAACGAATCACATAGCAAGCTAAGTGGGCTTGATTGTGGGAAAAACTCCACAGTTAAGCGCGCTTGAGCCAGAGGAGTTCTGGGATGGGTGACCTCCTGGGAAGTCCTGGTTACCGGGTGCAAGCCCCGGAAGTGATGATTGATGCTATGTGATTCGTTCTCCACATTTCACTAGTTTCAATCCCACTTCTTCACCCCTGTGAGCATCACCCGATGCAATGAGTGCTAAGTGAACTATTCAAAAATCATGAGAAATTAGTCAGTTACGACTACCTCTCATGGAAATGGTCATACGTTTGAATGACTTACTTAACGCAGTTGAATCCCAAAAATGATATCTAATAATATTCAATGTTTTCACTTTCCAATAACTTTTGAATCACCTCAATCAGACAACCCAATCAAAATATATGATAATTTAAAGTTAACTTATCTTTTAAAACGTTGATTTGGACATTGTTCTACTACTTGATCTTTATTTTGGTGTAACTTTGCAATTTCAACTCTTTTGATTTTGAAAATTTGGCCTATAGTTCTCCACTATTTCTTATCTATAATTATAGTGGTTTGTGTTGTAACATAAATAGTTTTGATAAGTTAGATATTCCTTTTGTAATTAGAATAAAAATAAAAATAAAAAATGTTAGATGAAAAAGAAAAAGATAGAAAAAGAAACAAAGAAAAATAAGGAAAAATGTGAGATGGAAAACTAAGGCCTATAGTTCTCCACTATTTCTTATCTATAATTATATTGGTTTGTGTTGTAACATAAATAGTTTTGATAAGTTAGATATTCCTTTTGTAATTAGAATAAAAATAAAAATAAAAAATGTTAGATGAAAAAGAAAAAGATAGAAAAAGAAACAAAGAAAAATAAGGAAAAATGTGAGATGGAAAACTAAGGAAGGGAAAACAAAAGAAAATATATGTTTTCCATTGTATTAGTGCGCACATGTAAATGCCACATTATATTACTTGTAATCTTTTTTAAAGTTGTCATTAGCATGTAATAAAGTATGCTTAGTAAAGTAAGGATATCTGACAAAACCTTTTGTCGTTGAAGTGACAATTTCTCATTATGTAATAAAAATTGACTGGTTTTCAATGGTTTTGATCTAGCCTGTCTAGATCAATGGCGATTAGGCTACCTCGCAGACCCCATCCCCATCCGAACTTTATCCGACAGGGGGGGGTCTGGGGTGACGATTTCAAATATACCATCTAGACATACGTGGTGCTATCCTATCTAACTCGCAAGCCCCCGTTCCAAAAAAAATTATCACCTAAACATCCCCCCCCCCCCCTCCCCCTCTTCGGGCCCCCTCAAAAAATCACCATTCACTCCCAATTTACCATTGATTGACCTTTCATGTGCTATGATTACTCCACCACAAAACATGCCACCTCTCCCTCTACCTATTATTAAATAAATATATTTGCCACCTTTAATCTATCCATTTACCCATCTAGTTGCCCATCTGTTATAATAAATATGTTAGCATTAACTTCTCTCGCTCCTAATAAACGATATTATTATAATATATGAGATCATATTTTTATAAATCTAGTCCCTGAACCTTGCAGTCCCATTTTCATAGATATTCACTGGTAAAAGACTCAGAGTACCTTCATCACAAGATCCTTCCAAGCAAGCATTCATTATCCAGCCACTCAATCGATCAAATATCCTTTAACAAGAATTTTCCTAAATATCCACTAAATTATATCTTCCAGAAGAAAAAGACTTTTGTATAAAATCTAATGCTTCCTCCACCTATATATTTGGATCACAAACCATTAGCTGACAAATTATACCAAATTTATGCAACCAATTTGTGAATTCGATCTTTACAAACTTTACAATTGACTCAAGTAGAAATATTTTGACCTTAATGAGGATTTAAGACTATGGAATTCTACCTTACCCCAATTTATTTTCCCTCAGACCTATAACTTTCCTGAATTTGTCACCTGGTGTCAATTTCGATATCTTCCTCGTCAGAGAACTATTGTACCCCAAAATGGTGAAGTTCTTTTTGCCATCAATGCCAGTTCCATCTCAGAAATTATCTAGGTCTAGAATTCTAACTCAATGCAAGATTTTCACCCTAACATACTCATGGATATATAAAACAAGTTGGACTTCTAAAAAAGAACTAAAATATTTGAGACTTTTCTGCTAGAGAATGCTCAGTTACCTAGATCCAACCCTCCTTATCCATCTTCCATGTTCCCAGAGATGAAAAAACAAATAATCTCAATTGTTTTCTGCTTGTTAGGATACCATTCATACCAGTGGATTGATGAAACCATCTTATCCTTCCTTTTTGTTTTTTCCTCAAGTGAAAAACCTCATGTTATTTTCTGTTATAGTGAGTTTTTGGCAGAAGACATTCATGACTAGTTCATGAAATTCTCAATTGAAGGAGTTTTTAAGTATGAACCTATATTGGTATATTTATTTATTTATTTATTATCAATCAGACATGTTTCCTTTTTGGTTACAGAATCTAGACAATCAAGGAAACCCTCAATCAGTAATTCACTAGACCTCTCTAGTAAAAAAGAACAACACTGAATTTACTTTCAGTGATTTTTTAGATCAATTCCTACATGTGACTGCCAGTTTGTTGAATAGTGATGAAAATACGAGGAGACATCCATAAATCAAAGGAATCCTACAATTGAGTGACCATACTAAGAGAGGAGATCACTATCTATATCAATCGTACTCAGAATTAGAATATATGGATATGAACTACCACCTTAGAAACTCCCCAAGTTTGTATCAATTAGAATATTTTCTCTAGAATATATTAGACAGATTTTCAATATGGATCAAATACATTTTCTAGCAGCAAAGAAGAAAGAACAGTTCAAGGTAAAGGCATAGGTTGGTCCATCCATCTGCAACACAAGAGTAGCAAGATAGGAAGCAAATGACATTTTGAAGCAAATGAATTTCAAGCACAACTTTACGTGGTCCTATGATCCTCTAGGTGTAATTTCAAGATTAAGGATGGAACAACAATATGGTCCTTATACACATACTCCTAAGCCAAAAATAGAACAATTCATGAATCAGGAAAGTTGGCATGAGAATACATTGCAGGAAGTAGAAGAACAAGTGTTGTCAACAAGCTACACTCCAATTTAGCAAGAGAAAGGAAAGAGACGAAGGGAAAAAATTTCCCCTTCGGTAACTGAGATTTCAACAAAGGAGTTAAAAGTATACAATAAAAGATAGAATACCATAGATGTAGTGGAGACACAACAAGAAAACATAGAACAAATACAACCAATTGTTCTTACATGAACATGCACCCCCTCAATGTGAGGGACAAAGGAAATCATTCCTCATCCCCAATGACTGCAAAGATAGCAGATACATCAGTTTCATCACCAAAAAGAGAGACGGGACAAAGTCAGAAAGATCCAAGTATATTTTCCACTTATCAAGAAATAAAAAGAAATTATCTCGCACTTAAGGCCATTACATTCTCATAGTTTTGGAAGAAGACAACTACTTCCCAACACAGGCTCCTCTCAACCTTTGATTCAGAAAGAGGAAAAATGTAGATTGCTTTCTTGGAGCCCAAGGTTCCTCAACCTCAGTTAGCAGATGATTACAAGCGCTCAATTTTTCTTTTGATATAGGAAAAATCCATCCCATAGACCAGATGGATTTGCACAAACAGTATGGTGAGATGATTTTTAATACTTTAAATAATTTTGCTATGAAAGCTGCCAAGATTCAAACCACTATAGATAATATCCAGGCACAGTTAAAATTAGAGAAACTCTCTTCTCTAGCTAAATATACAAAAATTAAATCTTTAGAGGAACTAGTGATCAAATTGGGATATGATCCTAATAATATAAAAGCAGCAGAAGAGAATCAAAAATAAAAATACAGATATAACAACATTGAGAAAACAACTAAAGATTCCTTCAACTAAAGATCCACAAGCCAAAGAATTTAGAGGATTAGAGAAGGAAAAGGAAAAAAAATTCAAGCTTATTATTGAACAAAATGATCAGATTTTTAAAATGGAAAAGGAAATCGAAAAATTTCTGAAAGAAAAAGAGGTGCATATTGTTCCAATGCAATAAATTCCATTTACTGTCATTCTGGCAATAGGTATAGTAGGGAAAAATCGACTTTAGCAACAACTTCAATAGTAGAGACTCAATCCAACACTACACCAGCAGATTTGACTAAAGAAATGAATGATTTTTCTATCAAGGATTAGGAGATTGAGAAAGTAACAGAGAAGTTAAACAATTTACAAGAACAAAAGATCAAAGTAGGTAGTACTTATTTGGTAGAACTACAAAAATGAAATAAGCTTGCACAAATAATAGAATATTTAGAGAGCCAAAATATTATGGAATATACCATTGCAGAAGCTAAAGAGAACATTTGGGTCGAAATAAATGAAGAAATTACAAAAATCTGGCCATCCATAGAGATTATCTTCGACCAAGATAAATTAGTACCAAGATCAAAATCTTTGATAGTTGATGTTAAGAGAGCACTTGAAAACAAACCTAGCGATGCAGTTGCTATAATCAAATTCATGAATTCAAAAATCAGAGAAGAATTAGAAGAGTTGGATATAGAAGACAAAACATATACCAACTTGGAAGTAAAAATAATGCTCACCAAGAAAAATCTAATGCTGCAATTAGAAAACAAGTCTGACAGTTTGGAAACAATGGTAGAAATATTTCATTAGAAGTTCAATGTTTTGTATCAGAAGGGTCTCCGTGGACTACACAGAATGAGAGACGCATTAGTCAAGCTTGAAGACTATCAACCTAAATTATTTACCATTGTTACAGATGGGTCCAAATTTGCAAATATTAGAGGTACTATTATAGGAAAGGTATTCATGGAAGGCCTCAATTATGATCTACTGATGAAGCATGAAATAAGTCATTTGTTTCTTGTTAATCCTACTTTTAAAAAATACATAGAAGTAGATGAATACTATCAACATAAATTATTTACCATTGTTACAGATGGGTCCAAATTTGCAAATATTAGAGGTACTATTATAGGAAAGGTATTCATGGAAGGCCTCAATTATGATCTACTTATGAAGCATGAAATAAGTCATTTGTTTCTTGTTAAGCCTACTTTTAAAAAATACATAGAAGTAGATGAATTCTATCGAAAGTTGATCAGACTTACACTTCCAGATGAAAGTAAATGGGAAAATTTATGTGAATTACTTGAGTAAAAGTTAGCAAACATCCAAAAGAAAGTCAATAACAAGGCAACTATTTTTCAGATCCAGTCATCACCAGAAATCCTTAAAAGCAGTGCCAACAACTTCAACAGTTTTCATTTCACTATATTTATGTACTATTTTTGTAGAAACAGATCTAGATATTTACTTCAGATAATTTGGGAATACTTTGTATGAATAATTCCGAATTCAAATTTAAAGTGGTCACACCCTTGGACTAAGTTTATTCGAAGTAGAATTACATGTATCTGAAGTTGTTTGATATCAATAAAAGGATTCTGAATTTGTTTCAAACAATTTGTTATCTCTCTAAGTTTTCTCCATGTTATTCATTTCATTATGTTATTTCAACATGTATTTATTTTTATGAAGAAATCTGAGTAAGATATAAATTGAATATCAGCCTATCTTAAATCTTCTACGAAGTTATAATCAATTATAGAGATTAGTTTATTAGACTATTTGTCTAAATAAACTCCTCTACATCAATTAATTGCCAATTCTTCATGAATTTAGATGCATTTTTGTTGGTTAGTGAACATAGTTTACTAACATCTTTCTTATGATTAATTTAAATATTCTATCTAAATACTTAAAACTCATATTTTCTCTCAATTCTTCATTCCAAATCTTTTAAAGCCAAATTACTGTTTAGAAGTGAAGAAACAACCCTTTCATTTTGTTGAAGAGAAATTAGGACACAATGCCTATTTACATAAGCTTAAACATTGGTCTTCCACAAATTAAAAAACAACCAAAATATTTTTAGATTCTCTGGCATAATTACCTAACCTATAATTATCTTAGAGGACAATAGTTTGTTTTGGCTTGTTGGGGCGTGACCCGGGTTTAGAAGTGATTTTAGCCAAACAAATCCTGAAACTACCGGCCCTTTCAGCAATAGTCCACGATGCGCGGACTGAGGTCTCACTCGAGGTAGTATGGGAGGGTGTTGGAACCAGGTTTCCACACCCTAGGGATGTCTTTATGAAATCTAGGAAATTCGCGAACTGAACCCGCACACTTGTGCTTCTCCGTGCAGCTATCTGTCCTTCACAACTTGTCCAACTGCTTCCGCACAGCTCTGTAAAGAGAGCTAAGAGGTGTTGTCTAGATCCTTTATCCTTACTATGCTAATATTATAGATCTTAACTTAATTGTGTGGGCCCAGTATTCTCATTAATCATTCAACATTCATAACAAATGTGCACAATCATAAAACTGTAAAGAGATGCATAAATATAATAGAAGCACAGACACACAATATTTCTAAATCAATCTTATCTTTTATTAATTCTATTTCCCAGTACAATCCCAACTCCGCCCTATGCACTCAGCTACAAGGGTCCGTGCACACAGCTGCAAACTCTACTGGGCCTCTACGCACTCAGTTGTAGAGCCTACAACCCAAGACTCGAACTTACAGACTCAAAGCTAATTCATCATCGCCAAAAACATATATCCCTTATATCTTAGAGTCATGCTCTATTTATACAATCCCATGGTCAGCGGACCATGGGTAGGCCAAAATACTTTACATTAAATTACATTATCTTAGGGCGGACAACTCTAGACTCTTGCACTCTGCGCCCAAATTTTGCAAGGTCTTTACATTACACTTGACCAAAATTTGGGCTTCAAGCCCCAAAAACATGCTATGGGGGGATCAGCTGCCCAATAGGCCCCCAACACAATCATCGTGACTTGTCCTCAAGTCACTCTACTGGTGTTGTGATCTTTGAACGAAGTTCGTCCAACTATGCCTGTGCTACGCGAAGGTTCGCAACGCACCATGTGGTCATCATCTGGATTTGCTCCATTTCTACTTCTGAATCATCTGCATCTGACTTGATTCTCTACTTTGATGCCAGCTTCTAGTACCTATGTTTATAGTCCCACACCTTTGTCCGGATTGTTGGGTCACGAAGACTATGCTTTGGTTGGTTAGTCAAACAGCCAGCCCACCCATGTAGGGCTTCAGGTGACTACCATTTACTCTTCCTGGGAAGGGTTCTCCATTAAGTTTGACTAGTTGGACCATGCCTCCATCTATGACCTCTTTTACCACATATGGTCCCAACCAATGCATTCTGAATTTTCCAGGAAATTTTTCAAACTTGCTGTCATACAGCAACACTAAATCGTTTACCTTGAATGTGCACAACTTGATATGGCAATCATGCCAGGATTTCTCTTTCTGTTTATGTACCTGCTGATGGAATCCCCCCAGAAACCATTCTTGCTTGATTTCTTCCAATTGCGCAAGTCTATCTTCCAAGGCTTTGCGGTCTGACATGCTTGTAATTGTTGCTATCTACAAACTAGGTACGTTGTAGTCCATTGGCATGACTGCTTCCATGCCATAGACTAACCTGAAAGGTGTCTGACCCATCAATTTTTTAGACGTGGTTCTGTATGCCCATAATATGACAATTATGTGTAGGTCCCAGTCATTTCGTTGTGCGTTACATACTTTGGTCAGCGTAGTCTCCAGAATCTTGTTGAATGCTTCTATTGTCCCACTAGCTTATGGATGGTACGGTGTACTTTGCTGATGATACACCTAGAATTCCTCGGTGAGTGCACTGATGGTTTCATTCAGGAAGTGTGTCCCGCGGTCACTCATTAAAAGTTTTGGGCAACCAAACTGTGTCAACACGTTGTCGAACAAAAATTTCGCAGCTGTAGCGGCAGTGTAGTCCTTAACTAGTTGTGCTTCTGCCCATCGAATCAGGTATTCTATCGTAGTGATGATGTAGCGTGCACCCATCTTCCCCTGAGGATTGATTGGTCCCACAAATTCGATTGCCCATTTTTTGAATGCCTGCAGCATCATTTGTGGATTGAGTGGCATCTCATCCCTTCGTGATGGTTTCCCAGTCCTTTGACATAGGTCACAGGCTCGACAATGTGCTTTCAAATCTTGATGTAGGGTTGGCCACCATATCCCAGCGCGAAGAATATTGTGTGCCATCATGCGTCCTACATAGTGTCCTCCTGCAGCCTCCCCATGTGCTTCTGTGAGGATCTGACCTCGTTCAAATTCAGGTACATATCTTCGCTATATCTCATCGTTTCCCATTTTGTAGAGGTGCCCCGCTATGACAGAAAACTCTGCCACGTGTACCACCAATTCCTTCTTTTGCTAGACTGAATATTCCTTCGACGTAGTCCCTGTGATTGAAAAATGGATTATATCTTTGAAGTGGCCGTTCGCGATGCGCACCACAAAGAGTTGTGCATCAGGTAGTTTTTCTTCCAAATTTGTTGGCTCCTCGCCTGTCTCAATTCGTGATAAGTGAAGGCATCCCAACTTTATGATGACCTCAAATTCATATTCTTGAAACAGTAACAACCATCTGCATATGCGCCCCCCCAACACAGGCTTGTTCACCAGGTATTTCAACACGGAATGATCAGTATACATCTTGAAGTGCCCACCAAGTAAATAGTGTCGGTATTTCTGGAGCGTGTATACCATTGCCAACCCTTCGCACTCAGTAGTAGAGTAGTTCTTTTTGGCTGTGGATAGCCGCTGACTCATGAACACAATTGGGTGATCCACGCCTTCCGTGCCTTCCTACATAAGTACAGCTCCCAGCGCAGTACACGATGCATCAACATGTACATGAAATTCTACGTCCCATTTTAGGAAGACCAGGATGGGAGCAGATGCCATTTTCTCCTTGAAAACATCTAAACTTTTTCTACAATCATCATTCCAACAATATGTAGTGTCCTTTTTCAATAGTCTTTCCATTGGCACTGTTATTTGTGCATAGCTCTTGATAAACTTTTTATAATAACTAGTGTGCTCCAACGTAGCGCGTAGTTGCTTGACACTACGCGATGCTTCCAGATTGAGAATAACAACAATCTTCGCAAGATCCACCATCAGGCCTTGTTTACAGACCACATGGCCGAGCAAGTTTCCAAAGGGGACGAGGAAGGTGCACTTTTTAAGATTCAGCGCAATCTAATGTTGTTGGCAAGTATCCAACATCAAACATAAGCTTGCTATATGGTGTTTAACTAATCCAAATATAGTCTAATTGTCTAGATAGACCTCCAAGAACTTGTGGATGTATTCCTTGAACACGGCCACCACTACATGCAAAAATATTGCTGGCGCATTCTTCAGTCCAAAGGGCATAATGGTGTATTGGAAACAGCCCCATTCGGTTGCGAAGGTTTTCTCGCTCCTATCTTCTGACGCAATCTTGATCTGATGGTACCTTGAGAAGCCATCTGTGAATGAGTAAGCTTCCTGACTGCCAACATTCTCCAATACTTCATCTGTAAACGGTGTCGGGAATGGATCATGAACACAGGTGTCGTTAAGCTTTCTAAGGTCCACGCATATTATAATTTCACCCTTTTGTTTTTTCTCCTATACTACCATGGGACTCACCCAGTTGAATTCTTCCACTGGTTCAATAATTCCAGCTGCAAGCATTTTGTCTAATTTGTTGTGGACCTTTTCTTTATATTTTGGATTCAAAGGGTAAGGTCACTTCTTAATTGGCTTCACGTCTAGTTTCAGAGTGATATTCATCATCCGTAAGTCGCCAATTATCCCCTTTAAGTCTGTGATTTTGTTCGGGAACAAATATTGATATTCGTGGAGTAACTCAGCTACCTTATCTACCATAGCATCGTCCCAATAGTCCCCAAGCATTGCGTACTTCAACTCTGCATCTGTGCCAATGTTTACCTGCTTTGTTTTTAGCGACGCAGTGATTTTGGGATCCTCAATTGATGGTCCTTGAACTTCACGACACCCTTTAGTTTCCGGAATACTAATATTTTGGGGGTCATCATCATCCTCCTCTACTTGCACGTTATAATATTCTAGGGCACTGCTTAATTGGGCTGCCCATGCTAGTTGAACTACTTGCCATGGTTCTCGTGGTATTTTGAAGATGGCGGCTTTTACAGCTTGTAGTGCATCGTCAACAGTATCCGACAATCGGTCTTCAAATATGAATGTTAACAAAAATACCTCGCGTAAGACATCCCATTCGCCTGTACCATGTCGAAGTTTCGTCTCAGTATACCAATTCATGGGTATGACATCCAGGGTATGGTAGAATAAGTCTACCCATTTAGGCTGAGGTTCTTCCCCATAGGCCTTGGTCCATTTCGCGAGGTGCGTGTGTTGGTCATCTCGTCCATCGTATTTATCTTCTATCCATAGTTGCGGTTTCCCAAATCATATGTGCATCATCCTTCTACATCCACGCCAGTTTTCAAAATTTCCTTGATGTGTCCCCCACCAGCATGCAGGTTTCGTGCATAGTCCCACTTCAATGCATCAAACTGCTGTTGTTCCAGTACTACGCTTTCAAACTTGCTCAAGAATTCATCCACCACTGTTGTTCTGGTACTATGCTTTCAAACTTGCTCAAGAATTCATCCACCACTGTCAATCCATCATATGTTGGCAGATCTCGGGCCTGGGTTGTTACGCAACATAGTGATCTAATCATCATGTTGCAATTCAGTGTTGTTACTTCGTTCAACCGATTGTGCCAGTGTTCGTCTTCTTCATCTGAATGCTAGGTGCAAGAACTTGCACACTCCCACAAGATCCTTCCATCTACAATTGGATTCACACAATCTTGATCTCGCATAGTGATCTTGTAGATACAATCTAGCTCATCGTCGCTTCTATCGTCATGCACAGGTTCAATGTACTGTGCTCCTTCAGCTGGATCTAGAGGAACTACCATGCGTAGGGACTTTTTCTCAAATATCATCTTTTGCTTCTTCAAGGTGATGACTCCATTCATATCAGTGGCCCAGTCTATTCCTAGCAACGCAGGATAAGGATTGCTGTCATTGACAATCTCTATTACTTCAAAGTTTGTTTGTGTGCTTGTTCCTTCGATATCAACTGTTACCCCTTGCAACCTCCCCATGGAAAAAATCTTCTGTTGGTTCGCCATTCATAATTGAATAGGGGACCACTGTAATGTGGGCCTGCCCATACGTTCCCTCGTCTGCTTCGGTAATACATTTGCGTCTAAACCCAAGTCTAGGATTACCTGATCCATTTCATACTCGCCAATCTGCGTTGTCAATCTCATTTCCCTCCCGGTGCGCAATGCATGATTTCCCAGTTTCCGGACTACGCCCGGTTCCCCTGACCCTGTGCACTTGGTGATCAACTCCTGTAGTTCCTTCACTGCCTTATTGTCGCGTAGCATTTTGATGCATGTCTCCAAAAAGGTAGTGAGCATAAAAGGATCCATCCCTAGCTCTGGTTGATCCTTACTACCTGAAGTAGAGGCCTCAGCAAAGCTATTCTTAGCTTCCATGAACATCACCTTTACGTGTTCTAAGTCAAACTTAGGTTCCTTTGTAGGAGCCTTACGCACCCATCTATCTTCCTTAGGCTGCTTCCCCTTATCCTCCCTTATGGTCGCACCACTTTTGAGCATCTTGTTCACATTTGGGTCTTCTCCATGCAGTTCAGACCTCATCATTTGGATACTCTGAGTCGGAGGAGGCTAGAGTACCCCTTTCTCACGCATCTGTGCTATCAACGTAGGACAATCTATCATTTCATGATCAAACTAAGCACAATATGAATAGGATATTCTCGTCAGGTTGGTACAATCGCGGGCGTAGTGCCCTAGTCCCCCGCAATTGTAGCAAATTAACTATCTGCAGCCCCTTCCTAGTCCCATTCCTCCTCACTCTCGACCTCGCCCTTGAAATCTAGCACGTGCCATCCCTGCAACTAGGTCGAGGCCTCACATTTCTGTCTACATTCTATAGGCTGGGGTCTGATCCATCATTAACTTGTAGCTGTGACAAGTACACTTGTCGTGGCCCACCGACCTATAGAAATTACAAAACAGTTGCTGGGGTGTCGGTGTATACTTCTGCAACAAATGACAATTATCCGTTGTGTGTTTTCCTCCTATTTGATAGATCGCACACCATAACGTGGGTGTCACACTTGGCCCTGCCTGTGCCTTCGATCTCAATGGCATTGGCCCCCCTCTTGCCAAGTAGTTTGCGAATACTGGACAGTGGTCTTTGTCATGGCCCTGTCCTTTGCATTTTATGCACCACACTTCCTCATGTGCCTCTGGCCATGGTGCCCTATCCTTCTTCAAGCTCTGCATTTCCAGGTAGAGATTTTGTAGTTGTGTAGTGGATTTGTTGAACTCCCAGCCCCAGATCCTGTATCAATGTCTTGTGTAACCTCATCGCCATTTCCAACGCTTCAGCCTGGGTAGAAAGTTTCTGTTGTGATAGTGTCGTCCTCAGGTATGGTGTCAGAGATGCTACAAACCATGCGTGATGTTGTGCCTTTGCGAGCATCATATTAGCCTCCCGGATCGTACTTTTCAGTCGCTGATCCAGATCCCAGGGGGTCTCGCCTGGAAGCATTGTGATCTCTTTAAATCCGATGATTTATTGTGTCTCTGATTTCGTCCAGCTAAATTCTTTGTTCAGCACATTCTAGATCTCTGCTATTCCTACATTTGGGTGATCATTAGAGTGCTTGATATACCATGTCAGCGCGTGATCCTATAGTGCGCTCACCAATGTATCCTTCTTAATGTAGTCATCCGTGACTCCTTGCGCTTCCCACACTACTCTTACCACAAACCAGAACTGGTCTGGATCCTCATTCCCTACTCCTCTGAATACGGGTAGCTTGATCACACTCACCATGCTGAACTACGGGTTTGGTGGAGGTGGAATGGGTGGAGGTGGAATGGGTGGAGATGGAGGTGAAGGAGGTGAAGTGGGTGGTGGCATGGGTGGAGGTGGTAGCTGTGGAATGTGTTGCCTTATCAAACTCACCACACTTCTCGGAGAGACCTGAGTGAGCTCTTCCTCGCTCTCTCATGAAGGTGAAATTAAGCGACTATTTCCTACTTCCCTGCTACCTTTGTAGATCTTTCTGCTCCACGTCGTTCCAAACATTAATGTATTCACATAAACCACTTATCACATAACAACATCTTCATCTAGGTATTCAAATATTTAATGTACTTACCTCGCAGTCCCTTGAGAAAACATCGTTCTGCTTCACTGTAGCTCACGATCGTGTCTATCACAAACTCAATGATAAATCACCCTATTATCTAGTCGAGCTAATGGTGCTCATCTCACGCGATCTTATCTTCTAATGCCTCTATTCTGCATACTAATTCTAGAGTCCACACTATCAGTTGGTTGAGCTTACACCTTCTCTGGTCGGCTATTCTCGTGATCCACTCATATAGTTCAGAAGGAAAGGATGTGAAGAAGATCTCATGGATTTCCGTATATACGTAGCGATCCAGCCACCTTTTCTCGGATACCTATGGAGTTATGTTTTCCTTCGTCACGAACTCATGAACCTTCTTGTCTAACCACTCTTCAATTTCCTTCTTTGTTGGGTTCCAGTGGCACGACATCAAAAATCCCTTAGGCAGATTCTGGTCCTGGCAACGGAACCATTTGTTGGCTTGTTGGGCCCTGACCCAGGTTCAAAAGTGATTTTAGCCAAGAAAATTCCAAAAGTACTGACCCTTTTGGTAATATTCCATGGTGCGCAGACTGAGGTCTCACCTGAGGTAGTATGGGAGGGTGCTGGAACCAGGTTTCTGCACCCTAGGGATGTCTTGATGAAATCTAGGAAGTTCGTGAATTGAACCTGCATGCTTGCATTGCTCCGTGCAGCTGTCTGTCCTACGCAACTTATGAAACTACTTCCATACAACTCTGTAAAGAGTGCTAAGAGGTGTTGTCTAGATCCTTTATCCTTACTGTGCTATTATTATAGATCTTAACTTAATTGTGTGGGCCCAGTATTTTCTTTAATCATTCAACATTCATAATAAATGTGCGCAATCATAAAACTATAAAGAGATGCATAAATATAACAGAAGCATAGACACACAATATTTCAGAATCAATCTTATCTTTTATTAATTCTCCATCCAAGTATAATCCCAACTCTTCCCTATGCACTCAGCTGCAGGGGTCCGCGCACACAGTTGCAGACTCTACTAGGCCTCTACGCACTCAACTGCAGAGCCTCTTCCTACTACTACAACCCAAGACTCGGACTTACAGAATCAGAGCTAATTCATCATCTCCAAAAAGTTATATCCCTTACATTTTAGAGCCGCACTCTATTTATACAATCCCATGGTCCGTGGACCATGGGTAGGCCGACATACTTTACATTAAATTACATTATCTTAGGGCAGACAACCCTAGACTCTTGCACTCCGTGCCCGCATTTCATGGGGTATTTACATTACGCTTGATCAAAATTTGGGCTTCAAGCCCCAAAAACATGCTATTGGGGGATCTGCTTCCCAATAGTTTGATCAAAATTTTATGTGCGAGGTGAAGTTTATGATAACTTTCCCCAAAAATTACTCACTTTTAGCTTCATCCCAAGAGAAAAATTCTATGGCTTGCCACATATCCAATTATTCAAATATAATTATGAAACTTTTACCTAAGAAACTTCATTATGTCTCCTCAAATCTCTGAACATTTCATAGTAAGAGATATCACAGAAAAAAGTTATAAGGAAAATGCCAAACCAACTTGTTTGAAACAAAATTTAGGACCCCTCATAAACCCTGACTTCCATAGCATATATCTAAAAAAGTATAGCAAACCAAAACATAAAATTTTTGCCACATTTTCCCATAATATCTTTGCAAGTTCCTGAATATTTTATTACCCAAAGCATCCTAGGGAAAAAGTACTTTGAAAACTCCAAGCTCTCTTCTTTGAAACTAATTTTAGTATTCTTCACAAACCTTAACTTCCACAAAGTACATATCAAAAAATTTAGTGAACCAAACTCTAATATTTTAACCAAATGTTCCCCTAGCTCCTCAATCTGCTCCAAATTTCACCATTTACAACATCCCATTAAGAAATTGTTATTAAGAAAATTATCAACTCACTAGTTTGAAATTGTTTTTGGAACTTGTTTGAAATTGATTTTAGGACCCTTCACAAAACCTAATTTCTACATAGTATGTCACAAAAATTATAGTGAACCAAACTCTAAAATTTTAAGCATATGTTCCCAGATATATTTCCTCAAATGCTCCAAATTAAAGCATTTGAAATGTCCCATAATTTTTTTTAGCAAAAATTGATAATGTGACCTATTCGAAGTAGAAAAATCCTAGGTTCATATACTCTGATACCAAATTTTATGTTAAATACATAAAAATCAAGAGTACTCACCATGTACAACAATGCGAGAATTAATCACAACTATAATACAAATAATAATAGGAGAAACACCTCCAAATAACCAAACACATTCATACATTCAAACCACATCCAGGGAAAATTTTAAGGATGGAAAATTATCTCGAAGTTTAAAAACATTGGTGAATCTCACTAGTCGCTAATATGCAAACTATAAAAAATTTATTGATGTATTTGTAAAATTATTCAAATTTATAATGATTTTATATATACTCTTTATATAATGTTGGCGATTTTTAATGTAAAATAATTTTATATTATAAAATTTGGGCGAATCATTGTTATAAAAAATGGAATTTGGCGAATCTTTTTTTTGGAAAAATCATGGAAACTTTGCCCACCTATGAATATTAGGCCCTAAAATTTTCCATGATTCTACATCCATGTCCTCCATAATGAATACTTATCTCTATACACACCTATCCACACATTGCACATGTGGTCCCTTCATTATTAGAATGACCCTATTAGATATAAATTTACATATTACAGGTACATTTAACCCCATATATGCGTCCCCTCTGGTCATAATATAAAAATTTAATCCAATATAGGCCCACCTTAATGTCATAACACTATCTTTTTTCAAAGTGTAGTCTAAAAGGCTCTAAGAAATCTAGTATCCCTATCTAAGATCATTCTCATTGGTACCTTTAAATGAACCTAAAAGTTTTCAAAGAATATATTTATCACTTTTTGTTCTTTGGTGGTCTTTTCAGAAGGCATAGGAACACACATCTTATTTGTTGGAAATAATACTGAGAGGGGGGGGGTGAATCAGTATTATCAGATCAATAAAACTTTTTCATTTCATACTTAGAAACATATACGCTACTTCAGTTAAGGGAACCCGCGTGTACACGCTACTGTGTTTATTGCAACTAGCGTATATCAAGAGATCTTATGATTCAGTTAGCTTATCTTCAGTAAATGCATCAGAACATTATTAACCATATTAACAGAACAGAACATCACACAAAGGCCACACACATGAACACCATGATATAAGGTGGAAACCCAATGTGGGTGAAAACCACCTGCTGCAATTCGTCTCTTTCTTCTTTAATAAGAAACTTCTTTTACAATGTACTGGTGCAGTCCTTTACTAGTACGCAGGCTACAACCTGCAGAGGGCTACAATCCTCTTAGCTCTTGTACTAGCCGATCCATTTACTAGTACGTAGGTGCCTACCTACAGAATGCTCCAACGTTTACTCCCTTTGCTCTTGTACTGGCTGATATGTTTACCAGTACGTAGGTGCCGGCCTACGATCTACCCGAGACCACATTTCATACATTTTCATACTGGATCCATAAGACAATCACCTTGTAGTACAACCTGCATCATTAATCACTGAAACACTGAAACACTGAAACTCTGTCAACAACACAGTCACCAGAACACAGAGCAGACACAGAACTCTGTAATAACCATCAGACCCATCTGCAACTTCAAATATCAAGCCTTACAATGTATACGCTACTTCGATGAATCAAACTCGCGTGTATACGCGCTTTTTCCAAAGACAACCCGCGTACAGATCTAAAAATAATTTCTCATAACTTGCAGCTGTACCAGACATCAGTCATACTCATAACACTGATAGAATAATACATGCGTCAGTATGTAGATCTAGAATAAGCATCATAAAGATAGTTCATTTCAAACCATTTGATCCCGATCTCTCCTTAGATCTTGTTCTCAATCAGCCGGTGAGATCCCTCCTTAGCTCAAATCAAGCAATGCATCATCAACCCATAACCTGCATACTAGATCTCATACTTCTTCAAATATTCAAGACATTTCAGATACACTTGCCTAATGATTTCCTTCTCCTTATATAGCCTTAGGCCTTGTTCAATACCAAGAGCCAAAACCATAGAAATCCAATACCATCATCTTCAAAACTAGGGATCAACACGTCCGTCGAGACACCAAGGTCCAAAACCATAGGCACAACTTACATGGTGTACAACTGTTACAAAAGTTATGTATTGCATCTTCATATTTAGGACCAGATCAATTTTTATGGTACAAAGGGCTTTGTTCTCCTAAAAAACTTGTGACGTGGTCAATTTTCACAGAGGAAATGATAGCACATTATGAGGATACAAAGAGCAACACCTTCTTTAGAGCAACACCACAACAATTGGAAAGAGTAAAAGGGCTTTGTGACATAATGGAAAGCAAAATTATGGAAACTAGGAAGCATACCCCTCACAACTATAAAGATGGAAGTGTTGTTTCTCCCAGCCTTCCACAACCTACAAGGGTTACACCACAACAATTGGAAGAAAAAAGAGAAAAAGGGCTTTGTTACAATTGTGATAGCAAATGCACTAAAGGTCATAGGTGTGCTGAGAAGAAATTATTTTACATAGAATATGAAGAGGAGGAAGAAAAGGATCAAGAAACATCAAAAGAAGAGGATATACGTCAGGACACCACCCCAGAGAAAGAAGAAATGAATCAGACCATATCTTGTAAAGCATTGGCAAGAATTACCACTCCTCAAACTCTCAAGATAGAAGGACATATCAAGAAGAAAAAGGTGCAAGAAGTGAAAGATCACATCGAGAAAGAAGAAATGAATCCAACCATATCTTGTAATTCAATGGATGAAATTACCACTCCTCAAACTATCAAGATAGAAGGACACATCAAGAAGAAAAATGTTCAAGAAGTGAAAGATCACATCGAGCATCAAGAAATGAATCCGACCATATCTTGTAAAGGACTGGAAGAAATTACCACTCCTCAAAAGATAGAAGGACATATCAAGAAGAAAAAGGTTCAAGTAGAGAAAGATCATATCGAGCATCAACAGCAAGTTCTCCAACTTTTAAAGGATAACGCCACTTCAGTGAAAAATCAAATGAAACAACAGGTAGATCAACATCGTAGTGAAAAATGTTTTGATGTAAGTGATTGGGTATTTTTACTGCTACATCTCAAGCAAGCTATTTATGAAAAGGAAATGTTGGCAATACTACATGCACTTAAAAAATGGAGACCTTACCGAATGGGAAGATGCTTCAAGGATGAGGATGTCGAAGCATTGTTTTGTGCTATTTATATTATCCAACCAAATTGGATAAACGAAGCAACGGATGAATGGAAGAAGAACGAAGAAGTATGGCCACTTATTCAAAAGTTGCAAAAGATCCCAATTGAAGCAATATTGCCAGAAATTGAAGAGGAAGGAAAAATCATATTGGAACCTGGAGCAGTCACAGAAACAAGAACCCGACAGCTACGAAATCGATCAATTTCAGAGTATCTCATCAAGTGGAAGAACTTACCCGCTGAATATTCCACATGGGAGGACAAGAATTTTATATAGAAGCATCAAGAACTACTCAAGCGTTGAGGACAACGCTTTTTGAAGGAGAGGGGCATGTTAAGCCCCTATACTACTAGTGTAACCCCTTATTGTTATTAGTATAACCCACTTATTATATTGATGTACCCATGTAGTGCCCATATTGTTACTATTATGCCACATAGAAGCCCACCATTGTTACTGTTGTGCCCTACAATATTATTGTTATGTAGGCTTGGATTGTATTGGGACCACTTAGACTCCTATATATAAAAAGGAGGTATTTTCATTTGTATCATCCAAGAATTGTTCATTTATGTAATGTAAAGGAGGTTTCCCCCTCGAAGAGGCTGAATTCTAAGGCGTGGATTTATCTTTTCTATCTTTTCTTGAGCTGGTTTCATAACAAAAAGTGTGAACTCTTGGATCTCAAGTCTTCCCTCCCCAGTTTTCAAACAAAATTAAGGAGTTGCATGCCATACCACACTCAGTGACCTCCAAGTAGATAGTTATATAATTTAATAGTGCAAATAGAAATATCTATGGATACTTTGATCCAACAACACGAGGTCATTGATGCAGGACAAATGTGATGCCTCTCAAATTTAGCAAATGGACCTTATCGAACAACAATTGACTGGAGTGCAATGTAATTCTTCTTAAATGCACGCAAAAATAACATCAATAGAGATAGCTAATCATCTCATTCCACAATAATATGTTTCAACTCCTGGGAACATGTTTCCTCCACTCAAAATAATGGTTTTTAAGTCTTTTCTAGTTTTTTTGTTTTTGTTTTTATGTAATCAGTGTTTCACATTTTTCATAATAGAAATATACTGGTTACAAGTTAAGTTTGTTTGTTTGTTTGTTTTAATAATAAATTTATATGCATTTATAAGTTTATATGTACTTAATAGTAAACTTTTAAACTTATATGTATTTAATTGGTGTGTTTATAGTAAACTTTTAAGTTTTATGTGTTTTTAATAGTGAGAAAACCTATCATAACTCAGTGGTCAAACTAATAGTGGAGATAGTCATCACACTCAGCTATGCCTGAATGCAAACTGACTCATCATTGTTATTCAAGGAAAACCACCCCAACTAGAATTACTAGCGAGTGATTTGTAAGAGAGCAAGCTTTCACTCCTGCAAAATACATTGAGTCTTGGATCATTAACATATTTCCTTACGTCTTAGAAAAACAATATCTTAGCCAAAAAAAGAAATTAAAACGTATTCAACCCACCTTTTATATATTTTAAATGCATTTTGAATACATATTTTGTTAATAAAACGTATTCAACCCATACCTTTTATATATTTTAAATGCATTTTGAATACATATTTTGTTAATATAAATATTTTCCAGTGTCTGTTCAGTAATAATAATAAAAATAATAAAGAGTGGTGAATGATTTTCCCATTTTCCCAACCCATAGAATATTTTGACAATCCCAGCTGTCCAACCTCTGACTTTGGAAAGAACATGTTAAACATACTTGAATCATCATCGGCAATGCCTTTTGGAACATCCTGCATACACTATCCGTCTTACAAGTAACCGACAACAGCTAGATACCCTCTTAATTTCCTAGGAATAAAAAGTTGTTTGCCCAGAGGAACAAGTTTCCTCTGTCGGTCCTAAATTTCCAAAAAGAAAAAGTTCAACGCGAAGAGAATAACTTGTTCCTACAAATCACCTTTTCTCTTTTCTGCAACAGAAAGCAAATATAAACTCGAGCATTTCAGGGAACAACGTATTTTTCATGTGACAAAGTCCCGGTATTTCCTACATTATATATTGCTATCAGCATCCATTGTGTGTATCTATTGAAATTGCTCATTAACTTTCAAAGGTTTTAAGATTTTAATCTTGTTACAGCTTTACCCAATTGGAAATAAACAGTGTTTCGATGGGTTTTATGAGAAGCGTTAGAGTGGTGTTTCCTCAAATCATATCGAGACTCTGGTCATACTTTATATTTCTGTGCAGCAGAAGGCCAAGGTTGACAGGCCAGTCCCCTGATGGCAGAGAAGCAGTCCTGCTAAACTATGTTCTCAAAAATGCAGAGCAGGGAAATGTAGAGTCTGTGCTGAGTGCCATGAGAGTTATGCTCAGCATACATGGCTGATGAATATAGGCAAGGAGAAGAGCTCTGTGCTGGATGATGCAGTGCAGATAATTGATCCCAGAGTGGCGTTAGAGGTTGGAACTTACTGTGGGTATTCTGCCATTAGAATTGCTTCCAAGATGACAAAACCAGACAGCAAGCTGGTTTCTATAGAAATCAATCCACAGAACTGTAGTATTGCCAGAGCAATTATTGATCATGCAGGTGAGACTCAAATTTTTGTTATTATTTTTGTTTCTAGAGATTGTTATGATTATTTCGAAGACCTTTCAGGCCACGGTGAAAAAGTGGTTTCCTGAAGTTCTGTTTGAGGTAAGCTTCACCAGCTCAAAACTATAATATAGTGTAATGTGCCAAGTTCTGAGAATGTCTATGGATTGTAATAAGAACTCACATACTTTTTTATGTCAAAGGCTTAGACACAGGTCTAGAAATTATGTATGGAATCGTATGAATTACATGTAGATAACAAGAAATCCCAAATTCGAAAGGAAAGGTATAAAGTTTTCAGATATCTGTGAGTATAATTAGTCTAAGTATAATTATTGCTAATTGCAGTGCTTTACAATCCTTATAGTAATCAGTCTGTTTAGCTTCTGTACTCACTCAGGTTGTTTTTGGTTCCAATGTGTGTGTGCCTAAAGGACTTTGATGATTTTGATCAATGACTATATAATAGATTTATCACTGAAAGCATAATTAGAGATGAGTAGATTTAGTCCATAGATATGTTAGCTTGTTTAGAGATCATGTTAATATAAAAGTCAAATAGCTAAATTGTTGAAACTTTATCTTTAACAGTGAATTAAGGGTGTGTTTTACTGTATAACAAGGGATTTAGCATAATTGAGATTCATGCTTATCCTTATATCTCTAGCCTGTTTATGGTTTATTCTTTATTGCATTCATATTTTTAAATTGTAGCAATTATTGTATATATATACAGTATACTAGTCTTGTGGGCTTTTATGTTCTATTGTTCAAGCATTTTAAGCAACAAAGTACTGATTCTAAATCGTATAAAGATGATATTTCAAAAGGCAATGCAGCATTTCTTTATAGTTTAAAGAAAAGTCTTTCTATGCGACTGTAATTGCAGAAAATGCACAGAACTTAGTTTTACTAACTAAAAAACAAGTTTTATTAACAACACTTACAACAATTATGAATTGAACATAGGACATTACATGCATAATTTAGTTAAGGTAATTAGACAGATAACAGAGTTCTGTGTTAAATTGGAAAAAATCCATTCAAAACATATCTTAATTAAATAATGCTAAAGGTGGTCATTTTATGCTGGCTAATAAGATGACAGAGATCCAATCTTAGCTAACATGGAACAAAAAAATGTATTATTTCTATGTTTTCAAAGTAATAAACTTTAAGGCTTCAATGTTAACTCGATTTTTACCATGGCAGGGGAGGTTTGCACCTGCTAATTAGAACTTCACCACAATCTATCCATAACACCCTTTAAAAACCATATAACACCGTAAGTTTTAGACTTTAGTCAAACTTATACGACTTCAAACTCAACACAAAGTCTTTAATATAATGTTATGTGAAATCAAAATAAATCAATCCGAAACCTTATTTATACCATGTTTCCGAATAGATAGCAGTATAGAAATGATTATGTATTGTAGTGGATGCTGAACTTACCTTTGATTTTAATTTGTTGTCAGGGCTATCATTGAAGGTGAAGGTGATGGAAGGAAAAGTCGCTGGCAAATTGGAGGAATTGGATGAATTTTTAGAGGAAGAGAGACTTCCACACTTTGAATTAATATTCATGGATCACTCCAAGCAGTGTTATTTGTCAGACTTTCTGCTGCTGAAGGAGAGAGGTATGCTGGGAAAAGGGACTGCAATTGTGGCTAACAGTAGTACTGTGGGATTTCCAGGAGCTTCTGATTTCTTTACTTATCTGAGAAACCACTCAGAGGAATTGGAGACAGAAGAGTATAAGTGTAGTGTGGATTCACTGTCACTGCCATCCACTGTCACCGTCTCCATTTACAAGGCTGATCTTCCTGTATTCATTCACTAGAGCATAGTTGCGTGTGTGTTTTGCTTTTAATTCTTAACTATAAGAAGAGATGCATAAACAGTTTTAGAAGACACCATAGAGAGTAGCTTATTGTGGGTGGGTGCATCTCCATGTGTGTCCACAGTTTGGAATTCCAATTTTTTGTTATGTACTGGTGTAGCAAACTTCTTGAGAACAATAATCTTCTTCAACTTTGTGGCAGTTAAACGAGCGAATCACTGGATGAACTCAATTGTGTATTCATCAACATATTCGGATCATGGTGCTGGGGCAGTCGTAGTGCCTTCTTATATTAATATTTTTCGTACTGCTATGAATAAAACTATTTGTCCAGGGCCTACCTGAGCTGTGTCCAGTAGTGATGAGTATGTAGGGCTCACTCCATGTTCTGTTACTTTCAAAGGTTATTTAACAATCCAATCCAAAAAGCTTAAAAACAAAACGTTATGACTAAATTAAAACTTAAATCAAGATCAACTTCCCCTGTCTGTACTCATCATGTATAAATGACATGGATATTTTGAATGTGAGGGTTGTGTCATTATGGGATATAGAGTGGATAAGTGAAAAATTAATATTTGGTAAATATTTTAATAAACGAACATATGGTGTGTGATTAGTTTGATTTTATAGATTGTTTATTTAATGGTGTGTGATTAGTTGGATTTTATAGATTGTTTATTTAATGATATGTTTTGAATTTAATTATAAAGTATATGTAATATATATTATATTTTTCATATTTAATATTTTATTGTAAAAATTAAAATATTTTAACTGTGAAGATGTTTAATAATTTAGTATGGAGAGATGTATTAATGATTTATTAAATGCAATGTTTTTTTTTTAAATTGGTTCAAGAAGTTTTATATTCCAAAATGAAGAGATATATCATGCAAACAATGAGGCCCTATGGTCTTATCCAATAGATAGAAACCATAAACAACAAAACCAGATAACTAGGATAATAGAAACCATCTAGAAAGTTCTTTTTTACATCCAAGACATGATCTACGACCAAACAATAAAACCAACAACTTAGAATGGCAAATACATTGTAGACATTCTCGGGAATAAAAATAGGCATTACACAACAAGAGATAACAACACCAATCGCTAGACAATCAAGTATTAAAACCATAGCAAAAAAGGGGAGGGAAGAAGTGCTACAAACTAGATGGTCCACCAAACATCAAGAGTCCCAAGCATGCACAAAAAAAGGAGAACCATCCCATCCATGCTCTCAGATTGAATTACATCTCCCCACATATCGAATTGCACCACTAGGTTTAGCAATTGCCATTCCAAATCCATTGCAGAACATGTATTCATATGACAGAGGAAATGTGGCCAAGCTCCAAGAGATGAAACAATGAAGAAAAGATAGACCTCTGCCAAATTCATGAGAACTAAATTTCCAGAAAAGAGACCAAGGAGTCTTTCCATGCTCGTCTGAAACAAAAACCACCTTACATGGTTGAGCTACACAACAACATAGTCAGTACCCACGAAAATTAGGAAAACCAACATACCTCCAACATACTCCATATCTAGAACCAAAATACCAATCGAAAGTCCCGAAAACCATAGTTGCAAAAAGACACCAAAAAACAATGAAACTTTGAGCTCAATCTTTGATCCAAAGATATAATGGTGAGATCCTGAACAATATCGACGGGCGGTTCAATATGATCACCAGAATCACTAGGCGGGTCAGTGAGATCTCTAGAAGTAGAATCTGTCACAATGAAACTTTCCACTCGAGCCAGTCTTGAATCAACATTTTCCAGACAAGACCGTATATTTCTCAATATGTGTTTCAAATCCTCCAACCCAGAGAATAGGTTGTAGTGATCAACATTTTGAAAATAGCAACAAGAAATGCTAAAAATAGTAGTCCAGGTACCAGTGTTGGACATAGTAACAAGGAATGAAAAATGGAAGTGCTAGAAATAGCATTGCTATAAATAGCATTTCGGGATGGATTCTAGTTTTAGTTAGTCCCTGAACTAAAATTGAGAAGTAAAATTTGAATTTGATCTTAGAAGCTATTTGTAAAATAATTAACTAATTCATCTTGAGTTAATTAGTTGGAGAAAATCAAACATGAAGTCTATGTGAAGACATGCAACAATTATCCCTTTGATTGAGGAAGTTATACCTTAATTAAGGGGATAAGGATGAGTTGTGCTTTGAGTTGTAATTAGTTAGCTCAGTTAACTGAGTTAAGTCCAGTTAAATTAGTTCCAAACTATTGGAGGAACTAGTTGTGAGTTCAGTGAGTGGATGCATGCATGCAACTAGTGTTCTCTAGATAACTGAATATTCTCTCATAAATAACTCATGCATGTCAGTTCAGAGAAAGGCCAGTTGAAATTAAAGGAAAGGATAGTGCACTATCAGTTGGAGGAATTTTCCTATAAAGGAAACTCATCCATGCAGAAGGAATTATCTCCTTCAGGTTTGTTCAACTATTTCTGAGCCAAGTGAGCAGTCTGAGGTGGGAATTCACACTTGTGGAAGCACTGGACCCCAGGAATATCTACGCAAGGAATTAGGAGGCTTGGAGGGCAGAGAAGAAGTTTTGTGAGAAGCCTTTGATTGTTTATGAGCAGCAGAGGGATTGCAGAGAGAGCAGGATAGCTTGTGCACTGATTCTTTTTGTAATCTAGACTATATTTCCACTTGTATGATATTACAGAGATTGGGGTTTTATGCAGAGCCTTTCCCCAGGATTATTCTTCTGTGTTCATGTGTGTTTGCTTTCTCATTCTCTGTTATATGTGTTCTGATTGATCTTGCTCAAATTGGTTAAGCTTCTGCAAGTTTGTTGTAGAAGTAGATCATGTATTTTTCTTTAGTATATTGCATAATTTGTTGATCTACAGTGAGAAATTCTACATGGTATTAGAGCAAAGGTGATCAAAGGAGAGAACTATATATAAGAAGGGAGAAGTTCGAAGTTTGAGGTTCCTGAATATAGAAATCGAGTTCTTATCACATCTCAATTTCACCAATGGCGTTCAACGGTTTAAGACTCGAGTATGCCCTTGATGGAAGCTTGAATTATATAGCCTGGAAGGATCACATAGAAGTATTATTAGAGGATAATGTTCTAAAGGACTTCATTGATCAAGAAGTCCCCAAGCTTGCAACGACTAAAGCTACTTAATTGGCGGAATGGAAGAAATGTGTGGCTAGAGCAAGGAGAATCCTTCTGGAGGGAGTTCGAGACCACATAGTCTCGAGTCTCCATGGGAAGGAGACACCATTTTCGATGTGGAAAACATTGAAAGATCTATATCAGAATAGCAGTGACCAGAGGAAGCTGGCGTTGAAAGACAAGCTTCGAAAAATCATGTGTGAAAAGGGTGACACAATCTCTATGTATCTGAACAAGCTCACCACCTGCAGGGATGAACTTGGAAGCATAGGGATCACGACAGTTGATGATGACATGGTCAGTCTTACACTCCTCGGTCTACCTAAGAGTTGGCATAGCTACCAAGACTTGGTTAATGGAAGAGAAAAACTTCCAGATTGGGAACGACTTTGGTCAGATCTGATGCAGGAGGAGATAAGAAGAAGCACCAGAGATGGTTCTTCATCCAAGGTAGATGAAGAAAATTGTGCCTTCGCAAGTAAGGCGAAGAAGGGGTAGGAGAAGGATTCTCATTCCAAATCTAGTTCTTCCCATGGTGGGAAGAAGTTTGACAAATCAAAAGTGCGATGCTTTCGTTGTCATGAGGTGGGCCATTTTGCTACAAATTGTCCATTGAAGAAATCCAAGATGGGATCTAAGGAAGGATATGAAGGTGAGGCATTGGCCTCATAGTTTGAGTTGGATTTCACTCTCTTCGCATGCATGGTTTCATCCATGGTGGGATGTGGTTGGTTTCTTGATAGTGGAGCTTCTCTCCACATGACCGACAACAAGAGTTTGTTCAATACCTTGGAGGAGAAATATCTCCAGATACTCATAGCGATGGGTAATGATGAAAAGTATAGTGTCTCAGGTGTAGGCACGGTTGTTTTTTAGAGGGAGCATGGAGCTTGTATTACCTTGATTGATGTCAAGTATGTACCAGGACTGAAGAGAAATTTGTTGTCGATCACAATGCTGGAAGACAAAGGTTATGATGTAGTCTTCAGTAAGTGAAAGTTTTTCCTTCGACACATCACCACGAGATAGGTGAAGCAGATTGTTTCATATGCTCTTAAGGTTCAAGATGCATGCAAAGCCTTGAGGAGCAAGGCAACTGATGGATACTTGGTGGTTGAGAGGGAGAGTACATTACCTCTCAACATGCAGCGCCAAAAGAAGTCTCAGACAATTGTCGAGGAGCCACAATTGGAGATGCTGAGAGGAGACCGAGTGGAGGCATCCACTCATGTAGAAACCTCTAGTAGGGGGGAATTTCGAGCCAAGTGGGCATAGGGATCACATGTAGCCATACCTCCAGGTGGGAGGTGGGGCGATGTGAAGTGATAGTCCCAAGAAGGTTAAAATAGGGGCAGTATCCTTGAGGTACCCAACCTCTTTGATTAGACCTTGCTATGGAAGCCCTGACGAGGAGTAGCAGGACTGGATGAGTGGGTAGAGACAGATGCGGATAGAGTGGCAGAGAGAGCTACAATGCAGGAGTCCCAAGACAGTGCAGAGCTAGCAGGCTGCAGCAATGCGAGAGGCACAGGAGTGTTGCACCAGTGCAAGATGGCACAGAGAGATGTGCAATGGTGCGAGATGTAGGGAGTTGTTGCAGCAGCTTAGAGGTCAGAGAGGGAGCACTTGTCAGCGGCATATGGAGCTTTAGCATCAGAGGATGTTTCTAGCCCAACAGGAAGGTCAGTTGGGAGTTTCTTTTGTTTCTAGAGTTGCTGGAGTAACAACACTTGGAAGAAGTGTTGCATGCAGAACATTCCAAAGGTTCAAGATCGGGTTTGAGTTGAATGCCTTTCTTGTTGAGAGGGAGTGTTGAAAATAGCAACAAGAAATGCTAAAAATAGAAGTGCTAAAAATAACACTGCTATAAATAGTAGTTCGGGTACCAATGTTGGACATAGCAACAAGGAATGAAAAATGGAAGTGCTAAAAATAGCATCGCTATAAATAGAATTTCGGGATAGATTCCAGTTTTAGTTAGTCCCTGAACTAAAATTAAGAATTAAAATTTGAATTTGATCTTAGCAGTTGTTTGTAAAATAATTAATTAATTCACCTTGAGTTAATTAGTTGGAGAAAATCAAACATGAAGTCTATGTGAATACAAGCCATTCCATGTGTTCTCTCATATATTCTTCAAGGGAATTATTATATGGAGATGACTTGTATACTGACCATTCACCTTCAGTCATTTGTTTAACAATGTTATAAATAGGGTGATTACAGTCTGTACTACATTGCTCAATACATGGTCTACAAAGATTTTTGCAATATTTTTCATGTTCTACAGGATCCGTGGCAGTTCTGTTTATTCCATAGTCAGTCCACCAGTCTCTAAACCATTTGCATTTCTCATATCCTTGGAAATGACCAATGGTACTGAATCTGAGTTTGGTATAATAGGTTTCGACCTTGTCGTCAAGGTTGAGAAATTCCCACCAGGGCTACTTGTAGTCTACAAAGTTGTACACTATATCTGGAAATATGATCCTGGGATCATTTCTTGGCCATCTGGCAGCTAGTTGAGTTCTAACATGGCCTGGATCATTCTAGAGATCTCTTGTCCTATATATGTAGACATACCTTTCATACATTCCTGTGATGCGTCCACCATGGCACCAGATAGTGGCAATGTCATGAAAATTTTGTTCCAAAACCTGTCATGCAAGATCACCATCCCGTCTTGCTTTATCGTATATCATATCATGAATCCACTTTCCTCCTTTAGGGTAAACTTTTCTTTTTGGAACAAAATGCTGGAGGTCGGTATGCGGCTGCAGGTTGGCATCTAGCACCTTTGTACTTCAGAGCTGCCACGTGGGTTTCTAGTTTCTTTTATAGGTCTCCTAGTTTTGGTCATCAGGGACAGTTCTCAAGACTTCTTGTTTCTAGTGCTGGTCCCACTCTGTGATAATCATCAAAACATG
The DNA here is from genome assembly GCA_031772625.1 of Pinus tabuliformis. Lineage (NCBI taxonomy): Eukaryota > Viridiplantae > Streptophyta > Pinopsida > Pinales > Pinaceae > Pinus > Pinus tabuliformis. The sequence continues at coordinate 1,194,231,919 of CM062807.1, read as the reverse complement.
ATCTTTTCATTCAATGTATTCTCTGCTTAAAAAATTAGGCAGATTATTGTCTTTTCCTTTGATGTGCTCTACTTGAAAATCAAAGTTTGCAACTAAAGCCTGCCATCTAGAAAACTTGGCTTCTCCAACCTTCTTGATGTCTTTTGTTAACACCTTCTGCAGAGCAGATGCATCAGTTCTCAGAAGAAAAGGTTTATTAATGAGATAAACTTCAAACTTACTGATACAGTTCCATGCTGCCTTGACCTCTTTCTCGATCGTGGAGTAGTTCAGTTCAGCTGGATTCCATACTCCAGAGGAAAATTGAACAACTTGTTCTTCTTTTCCAACCTTTTTCTTTAAGACTCCACCCCATCCAATATTACTTGCATCTGATTCAACAATTTTGTAGGCAAGATCATCAGCAACGTATAGAATAGGCAAAGATTTTACCTTTGCTTTAATGTTCTGGACTGCTCTAGTATGGACTTCTGTCCATTCTGGAGGATTCTTCTTTAGCCATTTGTTCAATATCCTTCTGTCACTGGCACAGTCCTGGTAAAAGTTGTTGACATAGTTTAGGCAGCCTAAGAACCTTTGCAGCTGGTTCTTTTCTGTGATGACATCTAGAAACTTATCTGCAAATTCTAAAGCATGTTTCTGTAGAGTTATCTGCCCATTGCAGATTGTATGACCCAAAAATTTGATAGTGGTTTGAAATACCTCTATCTTCTTTTTGCTAAGCACCAGGCCATTGTGCTTAACCAAATTCTTAAAAATATTTACATGTTTAAAATGTTCCTGGATGTTCTTGGAAAATATTAATACATCATCAATATATACAATCAGCCAATCAAAATATGGCTTAAAAATACCATCCATTACCTTTTGAAATTTTGATGGAGCATTCTTGAGTCCAAAAGGCATAACGTTCCATTCATAATGTCCTGCTGGTATGCTGAAGGCAGTTTTAAACTTATCTTTCTCAGCAATGGCCACTTGCCAAAATCCCGCTTTGAGGTCAAATTTGGAAAATATCTTGGCACCTACTATCCTTCTGATTAAGTCTCCTTTGTGTGGGATTGGATAGGTGTCATCAGCTAGGACTGAATTGAGAGGCTTATAACTGATAACTAGTCTCGAGATGCCTCTGATTTGTTCAGCTCTTTTGTTTACATAGAACCCATAACAATTCTAGGGACTGTCAGATTCTCTGATTAGTCCTCTACTAAGGAGCTACTGAATTTCTTTTTGGCAAATATCTCTGTATTCTTTGCTCATTGGAATGGCTTTGCTCTTACAAGGCTTACCAGCATATCCTTCCTTGTAAGGGAGCTCGACTGTGTGCTGCTTCCTATGCCAGAATGCATTAGGTTCTTCTGAGCAGCAATCTTCTTCTAATTGTTTCTTCAATTCTCCAATTCTGGTCTTGATCTGGGCGATTTAAGTTGTTCTTCGATCTTCAAAGTAGATTTCAGATCTTTTAGATCCGACAATCTGGCTTTGGCCCTATCCAGATTTTGCACAATATGTACCATTGTAGAAATTCTAGGATTGGAGATATATGGAAGTTCAATTTTCTTTCTTGTCCCTTTTGAAGTGGGGATAGAAATAAAATATCCAGCTTTGCCTCCTTTGAGTCTGAGTGACCCATGAGGTTCTACTGCTGCAAGAAAGATATTACCAAGTATGCAATCTACTGGAATGTCAGCTACTACAAACTTCAAATAAACACAGTGGCTATCAAAGCAAATAGATGCTTTGGGTACTTCATATCTACGATTTTTATTACCCAATCCCACCACTTCTCTTTTTGTAGTCACCCAATATTTTGCTGGGATATTTTTCATATTTAAAATGTTAATATCTGCTCCAGAATCAATAAGAGCAACCATTTCAAACATTTTCCCTTTTATACAGATATTTACCAGAACATGATGTTGCTGATAGGAGATAGTAAGTAACCTCATATCCCTGAACCCAAAATTTAGATCCTTCATTCCTTCAGCAATTTGAACTTCTTGATTACTGCTATGAGAAGCAGTATGCCATGGCTGATCATTATCTTCTTCTTTTGCCATCTGTTTCCCTTTTTGTATTTCTACCATTTGAGCTTTTAATGCAGAAATTTCAATCTTGAGGATATGAATTTCTCGACTGACTTCTCCTAAAGTAAGGGACCTTACTCTATCAGGCTTCTGCTGATGCCTCTGAAATGATTTTGTATTTTTCTCATATGATGCATCAACAAAAAGAGATTTCTTACCTGAGTTGTTTGAAGCTTTTGCTTTTAGCTGATCCATAAAAGCTTCTGTCAGCCGATTTTTCATCTCTCCATCCTCCATGGCACGAATTTGTGACAAAATCTTCAGTTCTTCTTCTTCTATCGTAGCCATAAGGACTTTTTCTTTCAAGGGCCTAGGATTTTCTCCTTCTTCTTCACTTGAGTCGCTAAAATATTCAGAATCAGAAATATACTGAACATGGCAAGCACATTATTTAGAATCAGAACATAAACAGTCTGAAGAATTTGAATCTGAACATTGCCCCATATGAGCATGAAGTTCTTCTGCAGATGAAGAACTAAAAGAATCATAAGAAGACTCTTATATTTGGTGCTGCTAAGCTATTTCTCTGATGGTGACATTCGGGAAGTGTTTTGTGCTGTGAGCATGAGAACCACATTTCATGCACACAATTTGTCTTCTTCCTTCTTGCTTTACTTGTTTGTTTCTTTGGGCAAAGATTTGGGACTTCTTTCCCTTGTTTAGTTTTGATGCTTCACCCTCTGGACATTGGGAGGAAGTGTGTCCAGTTTTCCCACACAGCCAACAAGTAATTTTATTCCATCTGTCTTGCTTATGAGTATGCAGATGGATATCAGAGGGATTGTAATAATGCGTTTTGCGAACATTTTTATAATACTCTCTTTTTGTTCTAGAGGCTTGGCCTCGCCTCGGCTTTGAATATCTGACTTTGGACTTTGGATAATTTCTTCGATTTTTGTAGAAAGTTTCTTTAAACTCTCTTTTGGCTCTTTTCTTAGCCTTCCTTTTCCTTACCAAAGGATCATCCAATGTTAATCCATATTTACTACGTATGGATTTTTTATCAGGCAGTCTGGAAAGCTTTTCCAGCGACTTATTTACCTTTGAGCTAGCGCATAGACTGACCAGTGTCTTTGTAATGAGAGACTATATCTCTCCCCATGTATATGACTCAAAGGGTAACTGAAAGACTTCCTGCATTCTTATATAGTCAACAAATTTAGATGGCAGAGCTGCAAGATATACCTGTTTCCATAACAAGTTCTTTGAGTCTTTGACTTCATATATCCTCTGCATCCAATCCCTATGGAAGTCATCATATTGAGACATTTTGTGGCACTTTAAATTCATCAGAATGACTTCATTTTTATCAGCGATCTCTGTTTCACTTCCACACCAATGTTCCAAGATCATTGATGTAAGTGCCCCTATCATGTTGCTGATAACTGTGCCATCAGGATTATGTATCACATCTCCTTTCTCATCTTTTAGCACTTCTTCTTCCATTGTTTCTATGAGCTTTGGAGATGATTCTGTCTCCCACCACCTGAGGAGTGTCCCTGTAAAACACTGAATAATTGTCCTACAAGCATCAATTTCAGATTTCCCTCACAGACACATGAGCTTATATTCTGTATACATGATATCAATCATCTACCTTATTTGGCCTATACTCATGTTATCTATATTCCACTCTCTGTGGGAATCAGGGAAAAAGGTGTGTGCTTCAGGAAGTTTTCCTTTGCCTTCTATGTCAGGTGCAGGATATTTGTTGAACCTATGTTCAAGAGGTTCATATATGGGAAAGATCTGGTCTATCTGTTCTTTCCCTTTTTCTGCTTCTTCATCCTTAAACAAGGATGCAACTGTGATTTTATTTGTAGCCTCGATATTTGATGAAGACATGGCTACTTCTTTAGGAAATAATGCAGGAAACCTGTCTATAGATTTCACAGGGTCCTGTATTCTTATGCTTCTTTTTACAAGAAAGGAGTTTGGAACTGGTTTTTCAATTTTAGACAGACTTATCTTTTCAAATTTCCCAGTTAAACCAGATATAATTTTTTTAGTTGTGTCTAAATGACCTACTAACTTTTCTTCTACTCCTTCTATTTTGTTCAATGACTCTTTGGCATAAGAACGAATCATGCTAGTTTCAAACTGTACATTGTTCAAACATTTATTTACATCATTTAATGATACTTGGACAGTATCAATTTGTTCCCTGACTTCTATTGATTTTGCAACATTCATTTCCAAGCCTTTTACTACAGTATTTGTCCAGTTAAGTTGTTCACTAGCTTTCTGAATCCTTCCATCAATGCCCAAGGCATTGTCATCTTTCTGGACTAAAGGGATGGCTTTGGCTGCATTTGTGTTTTCTCCTATGACAAATCCTTTGTAAGGAGGAAAGGTCGTAGCAGTTTCAATTTTTGATCCATCAAGTGCAGTCCAAGCATGCTTGCTTGCTGAGGTGCTGGTTGAACCGGTAAAGACATTCAAGGGAGCAATATTATCTTTCCATGAATAAAAAGATATCCAAGTGTTATTCATCTCCATATAATGCTTCCAATCATTAGCAAGTTGTTTCTTCTCTGCAGGAGTATAGTTTTGATCGAACTCATCTGCTTGAGGATTAGTGTACAGATCCCAATTTATCATGGCTTTCATCCATTGGGCACTAATCTCGGATTTCAAGCATCCATCCATAAGTGAGAAGAACTTATGCATTTCCATTACTACGGGCTTTTTACAGTCAAAAGGAACAGGGCGAAATCTGCAATCTGGAATCAGGCCATTTTCCTGCTCAATGTATCCCAAACCATATCTGGGTTTGGCTGGTCTCATTAAACACATCATCTCTGTCAGCCTTATATCTTCTCCTTTGAGAGTGGTAAGTTCATGCATCATGAGCACATGATCCAGATCTGATTCATGTGGGAAAGGAATATCTGTGCATTTGGGATTTGGGCATGAATTTACAGATGTAGTAGGAGGAGCGATTCCAGTTCTGGGGTTATGATTTGAATGGAGGTTAGACTCAACCAGAGTAAGTAGATTAACAAATTCTTGACAATCTGGGCATTTGACTTCTAAAGAAGAATAATTTACAAGCTGGGTTAATTCATACAAAGAATTATGTTTACAAAAAGATGAAGAGGAACAAGCTGTATCTACAGTGGGAGGATCTCTTTAATACTTGGATTGTTTACAGGCTAACTCTATTCTTCTCCAGTTAGTGGTAGATCTTCTGGGAAATGAGATAACTGCAGAAGACTAATTTTCTGTAATATCAGCGGAGGTAATAGCTTTAGGAATAAGAGGCTTAGGATTATTCACAACCCAGTGTTCTGGAAATGTCAAGTCTTCCCATCTGATGGTCTGATGCTCAATTTTTTTATTTTTGGCATCAGTGAGGACAACTGTACTTGACTTTGAGTCTCTGCTGGGTGTATGGCAGATGGCTGGCCAAAGGGTATTGGTGTGACGGAAACAACCCTTGGTCTGGATGGCGATATTATTTCTCTTCTTCTTCATGTCGAAACCAGTTGTTTGAATCTGCAATTGCAGAATCTGATCTATGGTCTCGTCAAAGGTATACACAGAGAAATTAGGGTAACAGTCAAAGTAGACTGGGCCATCTGATAGAGGAGCAACAATCCCGCCTATTAGGGAATCTGTATACTTGTTGTGCGTCATATCCCTGACAGTAGCAAGCACATAAGTATTTAGGCCTTTGTGGGTTAAGGCATTGATCCCTACTCGGATACATCCTAAGTGCAAATAATTTGTCTTTAACCTCTTTGCCTCTTCTTGTAATTCTTTGGGTTTTAACAGAGATATACTCCGTATATTATCTTAATTCTCCTAGATCTGGCTTACAGACTGTTTAATGCTTATTCTAGTGGCTGTTATTAAATGAAAAGCAGAAAGGTCACTATACACTTCTGAGGGAGCTATTTGGGGTAGTTCCCATCGGGCTGATGGCTGGGATTCTTCATAAGAAAGTTCAACAGAATTTAAAACTCTACTAGAGCTACTAGCAAACATTTCCCTTAATGGGTTCTCCTTAGCCTGTGAATCTCTCTCTTCAAGTTCTCGAAAGGAAATAGACCTTCTGAAAGATTCCATTCTTAAATGAGTACTTTTGGTTTTGAATACCAACATTAAGAACTAGACGTTACTGGCTATGATACCAATTTTAAGCAGGGGCTCCTGTCGCGAGCTTGCTACTTGTTGCGTCTCTTCGTTCAGCCATGATAGCCAACTCTTGGTGAGCCAATGGTGAACCTACTCAGAACTTTTATGCTCTTATGGACTCAACAACGGCTTCCTCGCCTACACAGCCTTGGCGTCCCTTCGTTCCACTTCCTACTAACTTCGGATGAAAGCACAGAGACAACTACTACCGCAGCAGACAATGCTAAAGTGCAAACAAGGTATTCAGATGCAGAATGGTGTACTCATTTTATTTCAGAATGGATAAACTGATTACAAAGAGATTCTCTACAGAGATAGACTATCTTCACATTTATCGGACTTTATGCCGTTCTCAAGGAACAAGCATTACCGAAGGCTGCCTGGCGATAGATAGGTTCTACCTCAGAATATGACGCAACTCATTTACAGACTGGACAAATTTCTAAATAATTCGGCCACTTTAGGTTCTCACCAGTGCCGAGCACACTAATGCGCAGGCTCCCAAATCACCTAAGGACTTGAGTTATTCTCGTGTTGCAAGCAGATCAGATAGAATGTCCGCAGATGCAGAGCAGGAGAGGCACTCAACTCAAAACACACAAAGACTCTAACTAACTCCAAATGCGAATGCCTTTGTAATGGGCCTTACCCTCCTTATATAGGAAGTGAGGGGGGACAAACATCACTATAGGTCATCCGTGAACTGACCTAAAGGTGGATGGAATTATTACTTTCGGATAGTGCTAGGGCAACATCCGCACAAAGATTCCAGTCCGATGGATGGAATAGTTGCTTTCGGGTAATGCCAAAGCGACATCTGATCATAGATTCCTGTCTGGAAAAGTAAATCTTTGGAAGATAACAAAGTGGATGCTTTTCGTAAAAGCCCACGGGAAAATATAGACCGTAAATTATTTACACTGTGAATGCTTTGGTACAGCAAAGCTCACGAGAAATCTGGTCACAATTAAGCCCTTGTGACTGGTACTCATTATTACATTAGAAAATAGTAAGATCAGGGAATCTGTCCCTTTTATACTGCATTGTGTCCCAGGCTTTTGTGTAGATCCTGCGGACAATCATCGGCTTCCCTAGTACAATCTAATACTGGACTTTGGTTAATACAAGCCATTCCATGTGTTCTCTCATATATTCTTCAAGGGAATTATTATATGGAGATGACTTGTATACTGACCATTCACCTTCAGTCATTTGTTTAACAGTGTTATAAATAGGGTGATTACAGTCTGTTTCCAGGATTTTCTTTAACAATTTTGATAGTATTTAGTATTTAATGTGGGTAAATATTTTGATACTTTTTAGGAAAGAAAATTGGTGATGTAATGTAAAGAATTTCATCATTGATGTAATATAAAAAAAAATTAAGTGTAGTTAAAATTTTAATTTAATTAATATAATAATTTCTCATGAATGATATAATATAAAGAATTTCTTAATGTAGTTAAATTTATAATTTGATTAACAAAACACCATCACATAGAATCTCGAAATAAAATTATAATTTAAATTGTATTCAGTATCAAATTTTAACTAAAATGTAAATTATTGATAATGATGATGATGATGGTTAACGTCTACTCAGACCAAACTTTGGTCTATCGGACCTAAAGAAACAAATTATTTAGTTTGATTTAAGATTTTATTTCTATGCTCAAAAGGCTTGGAGAGAAGCCTCCCAAGTTCACTATAATTTTGACATCGTAAAAGGCTAGGAAGATCAGTATTGCGACAAAGATTATGAAACTGAGATCTAATGTGGTTGTATGCGGGGCACTCTAAGAGGAAGTGGTTTTCATCCTCAATGTTCCTATTATCACAGAGATGGCAGATTCTTTCCATCCATGGTGTTTTAGGAACTGCCCAACGACCTGTTTCACTATGGAGCTCATGAGAGTTCGTTCTAATCTTCGCTATATTAATTTTCTTCTTTAAGCTAGATAAAACAGAGAGATACTTTTAATCTTCTAAGGTGGAGTTGATGACCTTCTTATAATAACTTAATTTTCTTTTAGCCACTAAATCTTTCTCAAACCACATTTTCTTTTTGAACTTAGAAGTAACAATATTTTTAATATTATTATTATGATGAAAAGTGCCTATATTTTAAATCCAATATATAAAGATTTTATATAATTGATTATCATAATGTTATTTCTATAAAATTTATTATAATAATTATTTAATTAAAAAATTAACTAAATTAAGTCACGTTAAAATAACGTTATTAAAAAAAAAAAAATTACTTGAGTTTCAACCAATACATAAATTATATTTATGTAATTTCTATAAAATTTACTTGAGTTTGAACCAATAAGTCATCAAAAACATGCATTATATTTGGGGTAAATCGATGTACTCTAATATGACAATGGATCTAATTTCAAAATCGACGTCACTTGTACATGTCTTCACATGGTTTTAGTTGGTTTTCGTACTCATGGTCAGTGCATAATTTTTGCCAATTTGATGGACCATATCTGTGGATGTGGATAAACCCTATCCAATATAAATATAAATATAAATATAAATATAAATATATATATATATAAATAAATATATATAAAAATATATATATATATATATACATATATATATATATACATATATATATATATATACATATATATACATATATATATATATACATATATATATATATATACATATATATATATATATACCACAAAGTGTTTATATACCATTTCTATGTTGTATGGCATGTTTCTTTGACAAGTATTTAGAATAAAGATTTTGGTGTTTGTTTTTAAATAAAATTTAATGTCGTTGGAAAGGGGTCAGTTGTGCTCTGTAAAAGAATATTGTTTTTAAGTTTCAAATGAATTGAGGTAGTCAAAGATATTCTTAAAATCAAAATTTTAATATTGGTTAATGTTTCATTTCATTAAATAAAAGGTCTTTTTAGTATTTCAAACTTGTGATCAATGTTATATGAGAGTTCTTTGAATGCATTTTTATAAATAGAATAGGTTTTTGATAAAATATTAAGTATTTAATGACTCTAGTATTTAGTAAAATTTATTTTAAATACATTAGAGAAGGTTTAAAAAACTTTTGATATAGTAAAATAATTTTGTAATTTTTTTTAAGTATGTCAATTTTAATTAGTATGATTAAAATAATAAACTTTTAAACTTATAAGGTTTTTGTATGTGAATTTATTAAGAGCTCATTCAATATCTTCCATTGTTAACTTAGGATTGTACAATGTTAACCCAATTATTACTGATGACAGTTGATTGAGGACATTTAGTGTGGAAGTCGGTTAGAGGATCACAGCTACCACTTCGCAAAAATGTGAATCAGGTGGCAATGCCATACTCCACACTAATCTCAAAAAAGTTTTCCTTTTGGAATCTAGAGTAATTAGTCTCATTGAACTCCTATAATACCTATCCACCAAAAACATGTCTACATATGCAAAATCTATAGGACAATTTCAATGGGAAAAAAATTGTTACATAGCATGTCCACTTGCAAAATCTATAGGAAAAGTTCAAAGGAAAAGGAACCATTACATAGCATGTTCACTTGACATAAATTTTATCAATATATTCTTCAAACCTATTGTTGTCACTCACTGCTAAATGTGTTTCCAGTTGCCCGAAGTGCAAAAGGAAAGTGAAGTATGAAGCCATATTCCGAGCCACAAAATATCTCAAACATAAATCACACCCTCTCCATTGGATATTTCTCGGAATAAGCTTTCCAACAGTATGTGGAGGCTTAAAAATGGACTTCTGGATCAGACGATATGGCCTGTTGAAGTTCAGGTGTTTTGTTGCATTTGAAATGAAGGAGAAGAGATATCAGAGGTCCAGGAGCATATCACAAATCGCAATCAGAGTTTTCTAAAAGAAGCAGCATGGGAGGGCAGAGGAAACCAGTGATCAACGATCACCGATATCAGAGATCAGAGGTTCTAGCTATCGCACATATCGGTGATCACAAATGTTAGAAGTCCAACATACAATGCATATCGGTGATCAGAGGTCCATGGAAATCACAAATCGCATATCACGACATCAGGAAACATGGCATTTGACACTTCATGTAGTAGAGCTCCGATATCGACATATCAACAGTCGACGATTCCAGGCCATATCGGGGATCAGAGTTCCATGGAACATAGTATATCGGCGATCGGAGGTCCAAGGTGAATCAACAATCGGCGATTGCAACAATGCAAGACATGTCACAAATCGACAATCAACAATCTTAAAGTAACCATTATAAAGGAATTGCGGGAAAAGAACATCAGTGGTGTTAAAGCACTGGGAGGGATGAAAACAATTTAACATAGGAAATGAGTCCCAAAACCAGAAGAGGGTGGGCCTTTTCTATATCCTCCAACTGGACACATGGCGGCACACTATTGGATTCGAAAAAGACACAAGGTAGTTGACATCATCATGTGCAACAGTACAGAGGACACGTGGCGTGCTGATCTGGCATTTTTAGGGTCCTATGGGGGCATATCGGGTGACACGTGTCACCACTCAAGAAGCGCCATGTGGCAGTGATGACGTCACATCGGAAATCGAAAATTAGAGGTTGAGGCTTATCGACACTTTGTAACGCAGTGCACACATGGGAAAGTGTGATAAAGGGGATCTGATGTGGGGGCTAGCCTTCGATCACTATGGCATTAAAAAAACCAAAGGCGAAGCTGGAGGCCTAACACTAATTGGCTCTCGCAATCAGAGATCACAAACATGTTGCGACTCCAATATAAAATCTCGAACTGGAAACCTCTGATATAAAGGTTGAGCCCCAGGTCACAACCCTCGGCCCTATGATGAAGAAATACTGGAAGGGGCTAAGCCAAAGGGGGATGAAGGAGATTGGGAATCATTGTTTTGTAATGCATTTTAGAGTAAAAGTCTTGATGTCGCGATGCCCCGATAGTATGGTGCAATGGTAAATCAGTATGGGGACTCAGGAAGACTTAATGCCTTAATGTGGAGCACCACTCAGTCATAAATGTAAAGGATTTCCTGGACAAACTCCGCTTCTGCTCTTTGACAAGCAAACAGATTCGATCGCTACCAACTCCAGAGAGTGGTGAAGCCAAATAGTTAAGGCAAAAGCAACAGGTGAATCGACTAAGCAGTAGAGAGGCACATCATGGCAGAGACATGACCTGATAAAGGACCTTCATAGGAACAAAAGAGGGATACTTCCTCCATCATCTTTCCATTTTCCTTTTTCTATTATTCTGTAATTTCTGTTTATTTTCAAGAACGGAATCAAATCCTTTGCAATCATTTTGGGCAGTAGAAATACCGCAAGCCAATACAGCTAGTCAATCAGACAGCTGGCCCTTAACTGAGATATTTTGGAAATGTTGATTCCAAGCTCTCCCTCTCCTTATAAATAAGGGGAAGAAACACTTAATAAAGGTTCCCAAATTATGCACCCAGAGTGGTTCAAATTCTGTGGTTCCATTTGGTTCTAATTGCCTTTTCATAAGGGAGTTGATAAAATGATGAATGTAATGGACTGGTAATTAGACTCATTTTTAAGGATGAATGAAACTCTTTGGTGATTCCAATCACAGCAATGTGCAGTATGTTTTCCCCTTTGTAAATCTCATTTCATATATGTTTTTCTTTCCACGAAATTGTGTAATGAAGCCATCGGTCTCATCCTCTCATGGTTATATGTATGCTGCTAAGTAGTAACAATACCTATGTATAAGACAAATTTGCTTGTGTTAGTCTATAGCCTACAATACCTATGTATAAAACAGATTTACTCGAATAACCTGCAATACTTGTATGAGCACATATTTACTTATGTTGTTTGGTGATAAATGTACCCATGAGGTATGTGGCATAAAACCTTAATTCTCACTCCACTCTTTCCTCTCTTTCATCTCCTCCCTCTTCCATACTTCTGCCAAAATATTGTTGCTTAGGATTATGTCTTGTTTACAGCCTTATGCATCTATTTCCCTCCTTTCTCTCCTCCTCTTCATTTTATGTTGGGTCCCTATAATACTAGTGATTACCCCATTACTATTATAGTTATACCCCTTATTAATATTGTTGTGCCCCTATTTCCCCCATAATGTTATTACTGTGCCCCATAGAATCCCTCTATTGTTATTTGTGTGGCTTTATATTATTATTGTTAGGTCGGCTGGGTTATATTGTGACTCCTTAGACTCCTATATATAGAAAGGAGGTTTTTTCATTTGAATCATCCAAGAATTGTTCATTTATGTAATGTAAAGGAGGTTTCCCCCTCAAAGAGGCTGAATTATAAGGCGTTGATATATCTTTTCTATCTTTTCTTGAGCTGGTTTCATAACATTTGGTATCAGAGCTTTGGATTCTAGGGTTTCGCTGCGCCAAACAGGTCATCGTGGAATTTTCACTATAACGTTTTTTCTACGATGTTTCAGAAGTTTCAAAAAAAACCCATTTGAGAAGCAATCACGCTGAACCCCGGGTCCGAATTTTAGAGCTTGTTGCACTATATTTGTGGAGATATGATCTAAGGAAGTTGGTCTTTTTGCAGACTCCTAAATTACATTCCAAACAGGTGACCTGGGGAAAATAGTCATAACTCTCTCTCTGGGGATCGGATTGAAATTTTGTAAGAAGGTGCAAAAAGAGGACAGACTGTAGTTTCTTGTATGCATTTTTCATATCCAAAGGTCAAAACAGTGACTCGTGGCACGTCGTACAAGTTCGCTCTACTGAACTAGTCTATAATCAAGTCACTGTGGGATATTTCGCATAACTCTTCCTTGGAGAATCCAAATTGGGTCAAACTTGTGGCATTGGAAAGAGGACATAGAGGGCTACTTCAGGTCACAAATTCAGAACTAGATGATTGGAAAGTACATAGATACATCAGAGGCAATATCGAGCTCCTACAAAGTGAAAAAAGGTGTGTAGATTTTCTTAAATTTTTGCTTAAGCTTGGTTTGAAAATTTATTTTGAAGGAATTCAAAGGGCATAACAGAACATTATTATCAGTATCTGATGCCCCGAGGAAATAAAATGCAAACACCTAGTAAGGAACCTGAAAGCTCGACCATGACTCATGAAGAAGAGGAAGAAATGCTACATGATATATCAAAATTACAAGAACAAGTGCAACAAATGTCATTGTCACAAAAGCTAACAGAAGATAAGATAAATGGCGTGGAAGCTAATATGGATGGCTTGGAAGCTAAAATGAATGGCATGGAAGCTAAGATGGACAACTTGAAGATAGATTTGAACACAAATTTGAAGACAGGCATGGCAGATTTGAAGACAGATTTGACAAAATTTTCTACAAGAAATACTTACCAATGGTGAAAAGGTAGTAAAGGAAACTCATGATGCGAACAAAAGAAATGTTAATCATGATTTCTTAAACTCTAATGTGGGATCGAAAACCCACCATATTCCAATAATCGATATGAGGAAGTTTGATGGCAAGGATCCCACAACATGGATATTACAAATGGAGCAATTTTTCGATCTCAATAATGTGCAAAACACACAAAAGGTACGTATGGCAAATTTATATTTGGAACCAAATCAGTTTGTATGGTATCAATGGCTTTGCTCTCGTAAAAAATTTATCACTTGGGCAATTTTTACGGAAGAATTGATAGCACATTATGAGGATACAAAAAGCAACACTTTTTTTAGCGAATTGATAAGTCTCAAACAAAAGGGTTCAATAATGGAGCACATCGAGGAGTTCCAAAAATTGAACATAAGGGTAAAAGATATTCCAGAGGAGCATAGAATTGATCTGTTCATAGGGTCTTTAAAGGATAATATCCAACATGATGTTCACCTTTGGGAACCTGATTCATTAGAGAAGGCATTCAGGTTAGCAAGAAAAATGGAAAGCAAAATTATGGCAACTAGGAGCATACCACTCACAACTATAAAGATGGAAGTATTGTTTCCCCTAGTCTTCCACAACCTATAAGGTTGACACCACAAAAATTGGAAGAAAAAAGAGCAAAAGGGCTTTGTTATAGTTGTGATAGCAAATACACTAAAGGTCATAAGTGTGCTGAGAAGAAATTATTCTACATAGATTGTGAAGAGGAAGAAGAAAAGGAGCAAGAAAGGTCAAAAGAAGAGGATATACTCCAGGAACAAAGCCTAGTTAAAGAACAAATAAATCCGACCATATCTTGTAATGCATTGGCGGGAATTAGCACTCCTCAAACCATCAAGATAGAAGGACAAATCAAGAAGAAAAAGGTAATAGTGTTGATTGATTCAGGAAGCACCCACAATTTTATTCATTGTAAGGTAGCAAAAGAATTGAATTGCTTCCTATATCTAGCACTAGAGTGTCAAGTGATGATTGCAAATGGAGGAACAATAAATTGCTCTGGAAAGTGCCATAATATCAAGCTATCCATGGGAGAATATGTATTGACTAGCCCAATGCTTTCCATTCCAATGGGAGGTGCTGATGTTGTACTAGGAGTCCAATGGCTACAATCCTTGGGTACAATAGCTTTTAATTTTCAAGAATTTTTCATCAAATTTTCTACAAAAGGAAAGGAAGTTGAATTAAGGGGTATTGCAGGGAAACCAGGAAAGATAATCAACTCTAATGGTATGACAAAGCTTCTAAAAATGAACAAAGAGGTGTAATTGCACAATTATGTTCGCTAGATGTTTCCACATCAGAATCATCTATTTCTCCAGATCTCCAAAAATTCCTGGACAATCATTCCAAGGTATTTGAGACTCCCAAAGGTCTCCCACCTATGCGTGATCATGATCATGCTATTCATCTGATTCCAGGAAGTGTTCCTCCAAACATCAGGCTGTACAGATATCCCTATGTCCAAAAGAGTAAAATTGAACATATGGTTTCAGAAATGCTAGAGGCTGGTATAATTCAACCAAGTCAAAGTTCTTTCTTTGCTCCAATAGTATTGGTGCACAAGAAGGATGGATCATGGCGCATGTGTCCGGATTATAGGGAGCTCAACAAGATCACTATTAAAGATAAGTTCTCCATTCCTGTCATTGATGAATTATTGGATGAATTGCATGGATCAATTTACTTCACCAAGTTGGATCTTCGTTCAGGATATCATCAAATCAAAATGAAGACTGAAGACATTCCTAAAACAGCATTTAGAACTCATGAGGGTCATTATGAATTTTTGGTCATGCCTTTTGGCCTTGCCAATGCACCTTCAACATTTCAAGGTTTGATGAATTCAATTTTCAAACCATTCCTTAGAAAATTTGTGTTAGTGTTTTTTGATGATATACTAATCTACAGCGAATCTTGGAAGGATCATGTTCAACATGTTGATAGGGTGCTACAACTATTGGAGGAGAAACAATTATATGAAAAAAGATCCAAATGTTTCTTTGGAGTCCAAGAGGTGGAATATCTGGGTCATATTGTATCTCATGAAGGAGTTAAGGTAGACCCTAAAAAAATTAAAGCCATTAAGGAATGGAAAAATCCCACATCCATAAAGCATCTGCGAGGATTTCTCGGGTTGATAGGGTATTATCGCAAGTTTGTTAAGAATTATGGGAGAATAGCAACACCTCTAACAACATTATTGAAGAAAGATGCATTTTCATGGACTCCGGAAGAAACAAAGGCCTTTGAACATCTTAAAGAGGCAATGTGCCAAGCACCGGTCTTAGCTACACCTGACTTTACAAAAACCTTTATTGTGGAATGTGATGCTTCACGAAATGGAATTGGTGCTATTCTAATGCAAGATGAAAGACCCATTGCTTTTGAAAGTCGTCCAATCAAGGGAAAGTTTTTAAGAAAATCTATTTATGAGAAGGAAATGTTGGCAATACTCCATGCACTTAAGAAATGGCGACCCTACCTAATGGGAAGACACTTCAAGGTAAAAAAAGATCATGATAGCCTTAAATACTTTTTAGAACAAAGATTATCCTCTGAAGAGCAACAAAAGTGGGTCACAAAGATGTTGGGTTATGACTTTGAAATCATCTACAAAAAAGGGAAGCAAAATGTGGTGGCAGATGCACTCTCAAGAAAGGATGAGGATGTGGAAGCATTGTTGTGCGCCATTTCTATTATCCAATCAGATTGGATAAATGAAGCAAGGGAGGAATGGAAGAATGATGAAGAAGTGTGGCCACTTATTCGAAAGTTACAACAAGATTCCAGTACATCTAATACATTTAGCTGGCAAAATGATTTGTTATGGTACGAAGATCGTTTATACCTCTTTAAGAATTACCAACTAAAACAAAATATTCTTATGGAATTGCACACTTCTCCCTTAGGAGGGCACTCGAGATTTTTAAAAACTTACCACAGGGTTAAGAAGGAATTTTTTTGGGATGGCATTAAATCAGATATTCAAAAGTTTGTGGCGTTATGTTTGGTTTGCCAACAAAATAAAGTTGAAACAATTAAGACACCGAGTCTATTACAACCTTTATCCATTCCAAGCCAACATTGGGAGGAGGTTTCAATGGATTTTATCACAGGTTTACCCAAGTCTGAGGGAAAGAGTGTCATCATGGTGGTAGTTGACAGACTTACCAAGTATGCACACTTTTGTGCATTATCACATCCATTTAAAGCCAGTACAGTTTCTACTGCAATTATGGAAACAATTCAAAAGCTACATGGAAACCCAAAGATTATTGTAAGTGACAAAGGTCCCATTTTCACTAGAAACTTTTGGACAGAATTATTTTCTTGTCTTGGTACTCAGCTAGCTCATAGCTCATCTTATCATCCTCAATCCAATGGGCAAACAGAGATAGTAAACAAATGTTTGGAAGGATATCTTCTTTGCTTTGTATCTGATAAACAGACATAATGGGTCAAATGGTTGCCTCTGGCTAAATGGTGGTATAACACTTCCTTCCATACAACAACAAAAATGACCCCACTTATGGCACTTTATGGGTATCAACCACCATCCATCACATCATATTTAAGAGAAAATTCTAAGGTTCAGGCAGTGGAACATCACATCAAACATCAACAACAAGTCCTCCAACTCTTAAAGGATAACCTCGTGTTGGCACAAAATAGAATGAAACAATAGGCAGATCAACATCGCAGTGAAAGAAGTTTTGATGTAGGTGATTGGGTATTCCTACGGCTACAACCATATAAGCAAATGTCCCTCAAGAAAGCTAAGAAGGATAATAAATTATCACCAAAGTATTATGGTCCGTACAAGGTGTTGCAAAAGATTGGTACTATGTCATACAAATTGGAGCTTCCTACAGCTTCTTGATTGCACCCAGTTTTCCATGTTTCATGTTTAAAGAAGGTTATAGGCAACAAGCTCCCATTTCAAACAATATTGCCAGAACTTGACGAGGAAGGAAAAATTATATTGGAACCGGAAGCAGTCATAGAAACAAGAACTCGATAGCTACGAAATCGATCAATTTCGGAGTATCTTATCAAGTGGAAGAACTTATCCGTTGAAGATTCCACATGGGAGGATGAGAATTTTATACAGAAGTATCCAGGACTACTCAAGCGTTGAGGACAACACTTTTTTGAAGGAGAGGGGCATGTTGGGTCCCTATAATACTAGTGATTACCCCATTACTATTTTAGTTATACCCCTTATTAATATTGTTGTGCCCCTATTGCCCCCATATTGTTATTATTGTGCCCCATAGAATCCCTCTATTGTTATTTTGTGGCTTTATATTATTATTGTTAGGTCGGCTGGGTTATATTGTGACTCCTTAGACTCCTATATATAGAAAGGAGGTTTTGTCATTTGAATCATCCAAGAATTGTTCATTTATGTAATGTAAAGGAGGTTTCCCCCTCAAAGAGGCTGAATTCTAAGGCATTGATATATCTTTTCTATCTTTTCTTGAGCTGGTTTCATAACATTTTACTACAACATCAATATTAAAACTGCATGTTGTCGTGTGTCGGCCACCAGAACCAGACATTTCTCTTTGAGATTAGCCTGATTTACCCCCTTAGTATTTAGATCCATGTATTTGCTTGAGTCTACCTTGATGAAGGGCTATTGAACCAAGCCCCTTTTATTCTCTTTTTCAAATTTCGTGACAATTGGAGTGCAACAGAAAGCCCCCATTGATAATCTTCCATACACTCCTTTATTTAAGATGTCCTGCCAACTGGTCTACAATTAACCAAGAGACTGTCTCTAGGAAACTTTCTATATCTCTAGGAGAACTTGTGCTACATGCTAGAAAAAACAACACCTACCATATAAATTTTTATGGTGTTTTTGATAGATATTTCAAAAAAAAATCTTCTCCTCATTTATATTATTACATATCCATAAACAAATTTCTTCTACTCATTATTCATTTATAGAGTCTAATATCCTTAAAATCAATTAAAAAAATAAGACAAATTTAAAAAACAAAGATTTAAAAAACTTATATATAATTTACTAAATTTTCAAAACAATATTGAAAAAATTTATATCAATTAATATAGGAAAAAATATAACTTTTAATTTTATGAATCATATAGAATATTCTGTATCAAAATAAATACAATAAAATAAAATATTGTATTGAATAATAAGAAATTAATAAACCAAAATTATTATAATAAAAAATTTAAAATTCTAATTTATATATATATAAAGTTGGAATATATTAAACATCATTTTTATCTTATTCCATCATTCTTGTTTTTTATATATATCATTTTTATGTTATTCCATATTTTTGTTTGTTATATATATATATATATATATAACTTTTTTTTTAATTAATAGTTTTTTATATGACAACTTTTTATTTTTTTAATTGTTATAATAATTCTGAAAATTACTATTAATAAAAAAAGATGAACAACAATATTTTATATATAGTTAGTATCAAAATAATAATAACTTAGTATTATAAACTATATAAAATAAATTTAGTATTTTTTTATATTAATTAATTTATAAGTTGTTTAACATTTATATTGATTATTTATAAATTAGGTAATGTTCATATTAATTTTTTTTTTTTTTTTTAACGTTCAATTTTCTAAGAGTTTTGTATTTTTACAATGTATAATTATATTTTTGGATTAATATATTCATCCAAGTCCCAATGAACCACACTTAGTGGTTCGAAACAGGTTGACCAGGAAAATTAAAATGTGATTTAGTCAAAAGATTCAGTAACATTATGAATCACAGGTATTTGCATTCTCACATCTTAAAAGACTTATAAAACAATTAATATTCTAAAATCATAAATTAATTGAATATGCTTCATTAACTCTTATATATATATATATATATATATATATATATATATATATATATATATATATATATATATATATATCGATTGACTACTTAAATCTTTATTTATATATATTTGCATAATAAACAAAAAAAAGTACATGATGATGATGTACAAAAAAGTAACAATAGTGATATTACTACCATATGGCTCTTGTTATAATATTATTTAATTATTTTTTAAACAAAATTAAATCTAATTAAGAATCGACCCCAATTTTAAATAAAAACAAATTTTCAATTAAAAAAATTATATTCAATCTATTCAAAATTCAATTTGAACATGCAACCATAATTGACCCCGTATCTATTTATAAACATGACCTACATTTTCCTAACTTTTCATGGACTATATTCTGGCAACATAAATGAAAGGAAACGTAACTTTGTTGGTCTTACATTTACAACCACCTAAATTAAACTTAAACTTATTTTGTGTGGCACATCAAATTCAAAAAATGTACAACGCTCCCAACAAGCGTGCTCATAGACTCATTAAAGTTCATACACTCAAGGAATAATGTATTATTGATAATGAGGCTTACAAAGAGTTGGAATGATTTCCTTAGATGCTCAAACAAATTTAACGACTTGTAATAACAGGTTTTAAGAGCATCAAAGAAAAGGATTAAAAAGACTCTTGTGTTTTATTTTTTTTATATACATTGAAGCTCATAGACTTAAGGCACAAGCCACAACATATTATTGATAATGCATTAGGGAAAATAAAGCAAAATCAAAACAAGAATCTAATCACAAAATAAGAGCTTCTATAAAAGCATCACGAGTAGACCCCAAGAAAAAGAGCTCCAGATAACCTAAGTAAAGATACAAAATAATAGAAAAATAAAATAAAATAACAAGAGCCAAGGTATAGTGAGATTATTTATTGAGCTTGGTTGAATATTAGGGGAGGGAGGCCAGTATTTGTGTGGCCTCCCTACGTGGCCCAATTTAGACACCTTGCAGATCTAATTGGTTGTATGTCTCCACATGTTACCTTCCCGGACATGGACCCGAACTTTCGTTTTGGTACGAACTGGGGTTTTGTTGTTAGCGATTAGGGTGATCGTGTTTCATTCTCATTCATTTTTGTCTAGGCCCGAAAGTTTCTCATTCTACTCCACTGGTATTTGTCTATGAGCGACACCTGTAGTTGTGTGTGAGCTGTTGGTTAATGGTGAGGTGAGGGAGGGTTTATCGGTTGTTATGGCATCTTGTTTATTGCGTTGTGTTGTTTGACTGCTACAGTGTGTTGTTCGGCCGTAGAGGTGGGGTGTGGGCGTAGTAAAGGGTTTTGACCCTTGGGTGGCATTGCGTTGTTGCAGGTTGTACATCGCAAAATGTGGTTGGGTTTCAAACGGACATTTGTTCACGGTCTCTTGTTCACTCGACCCTATTTGACTCGACACTGGACAACATAGTTGGCTCGCTGCAGCAAACGTTTGGAGCTTGACGTGTGGTAGGATTCTTCATCCTACCAGCCATACCTACAACCGTGTTTGTCAACACATCTCATTTCTCGGTATTCACACCATTCATCTTCTTTGTGTTAATATTTAGCTTTTTGTGCCTTCTATGGAGTATTTGTGGCTTAATTTGGAATTTATGTGGCTTAGTTTGAAAACCAAATTGGGGTTTATGCATTGGTTAGATTTTTTGGTGGCTTGTGTTGCCTTTTGTGAATGTACAGAGTATGTGTGGCTTCTATTTGTGGTTTCTATGACTTAATTGGTGGCTTTTGTGGCTTGGGTTAAAAGAAAATTGGGGTTTTTTCATTGATTGGGTTTTTCAATGGCTTGTTTCCCTTCTGTGATTGTTTGGAGTATATGTAGCTTCAGTTTGTGGCTTGTGTGGCTTAATTGGTGACTTTTGTGGCTTAGGTTGAAAAACAATTAGGTTTTTTGCAATGGTTGGGTTTTTCGGTGGCTTGCTTGCCTTCTATGAATGTACTGAGCATTTTTGGCTTCAATTCGTGGCTCCTGTGGCTTAGGTTGAAAAATATGGGGTTTATGCACTGGTTGGGTTTTTTGGTTGCTTGTTTGCCTTCTGTGAATGTATGGAGTATATGTGGCTTCAATTCATGTCTTTTATGGCTTAGGTTGAAACAACAATTAGGGTTTTTGCACTAGTTGAGTTTTTGGTGGCTTGTTTTCCTTCTGTGAATGTATGGAGTATATGTGGCTTCAATTCGTGGCTTCTATGGTTTAGGTTGGAAAACAAATTGGGGCTTTTGCACTGGTTGGGTTTTTCGGTGGCTTGTTTTCCTTCTACGAATGTATAGAGTATCTGTGGCTTCTATGGCTCAGGTTAATTTTTTTTGGGGGGTTTATACAATGGTTGGGTTTTTCGGTGGCTTGTTTGCCTTCTGTGAATGTATGGAGTATTTGTGGCTTAATTGGTGGCTTATTTGGCTTAGGTTGAAAAAGAAAATGGGGTTTTTGCACTAGTTGGGTTTTTCAGTGGCTTGTTTTCCTTCTGTGAATGTACGGAGTATTTGTGGCTTCAATTCATGGCTTTTGTGGTTCGGGTTAAGAAACAAGTTTGGGGTTTCTAACATGGGCAATCCAACTTCATTGTTGCTACTCCCTTAATGCATATCGACTCTCCTTATATATCACACTTTTCAAATATACGAAATATGACCTTCAAATTACATTGCACGTTAATTAATCCAATCTAGCCTTCCTCCTTCAACGTTGTCGTATCATTCAAAACTACTAAATTTATACAAATTCATTCAAAGCTATTAATGTAGTCACAAATTCACCATGCCTTGACAATGTATGACATTATCTTTATAATAATATATGATCAGTATAAAAAATCACCTTGTTTAGTTTAAAAGTTTACCAGTCATTTCAGCATGAATTCACATTGCTATAATGGCTACCTTCATCTCTCTTTAGACCTTGAGTATTTCTTATTCAGTCAAAACATGAGGGCATTATGTGGATACTTGATTTGCAACATTGTATTCTACAACTACAGCTCTCATAATTGTAGTTTCTTTTGGGGTTATTGTAGCTTCTAGAGTTCAATTTCGTTGTCTCATGGTGGAGTTGTAGAAACTGTGGCTTCTCCAAATGGGGTTGTAACACATTCTAGTTTATACAACTCCATCAACCATGGTATTTCTGTGTGGTGGATAATTCCAATCATAACGTTTCTGAGTGGTGGATAACGTTTGTTATCACTATATTGCCCCTAGGATCATTGATATTAAAATTCGAGTGACAAAAGAGATGTCGGAATTGACTTGGAGTATTTAAAGCTATCTCAAGTTCTCAGAAAGAATTGGATATGAAGTCCTTTGTTAAACCACATTGAATTTTTACAGTTTATTCAATATATTCATGTTGAGTTAGATATTGCCCCTAAGATCATTTCATTGGCCCCTAGTGTTATAGACATATTTGGGCACTACAACCCCAATCATATATGTCCATATACTAACAGCTTCTAAGTCCCTAAAAGTGTTGTTTCATGCCCTAAAGGAACAAGGTAAGCTGATTACATCATCTCCCAGAAGTTCTCCATGAAAAACTGCTCAGAACTGGTCAAAACTAGACCATACAAACTGCTCAGTGCTAAGGGTGTGATGCATCTCACCTGCTCAGTGCAAAAAGTGTGATGCATACTGGAAATCCCTTCTATAGGGTGCGATGGGCGAGAGTAGACAAATGGCAGAGACAGTTTGCAAGGTGGATGATCATGGAATCTTCTAGAAACTTCTCCTATGACACTTGCCTCTCTGAATTCACCCAGGGATGAGTAAGAGATCATGAATCTCCAAGTGGAACCAAGAACTATCAAAGAGAGGACACTAATCAAAATCCCAGAAGCTGACTCACACCCCTGCAAATATCTATATATGGATCCCTCATCCCAGAGATCTAGGGGCTGGAATCTTGTATTTTGTAAGGAAGTGTTGTTGGTTTCTTGGCGGAATATCATAGTGTTGGGTGATCTAAGCTTTTCATGAGGTGAAGAAGGGCTTTCATGCTGGGAGGATGACACTGGGTCAGATCAATGGGTTGTAATCCTCTCTTCTACTCTTTCTATCAATAAAACTATTCAAGTTTTCCTCCACATTCTTGTATGTTTGATGATATATGCATTTGTGTGGTCAATATATATCTAGTCCTATATTGTTTATGACTATAGATCTTTGTTCTTCGATAGTGTTATGCTGCTTTGACTTTATAGGTGCTCTTTGAAGCTGGGTAAGCAAGGAAGGAGCGGCAAATATCTGTCAGAAGGGAGAGGAAACAAGCGAAGGACCAAGTGCAAGACTGAGGTTGGTATTCTCCACTCCCCTCTCATCTACTTCTCATAAAGGAAAACGAAAGTGGTTTTGGTTTGTTTGTTTCTAAGATAGCTACCCGTCTTAGTGGGACTAGCAGCTCTGAGTGGACACTAGATTTCCTGATAACACCTAGGATCATTAAGATTATAATTATAGTGACAAATGAGATATCAGCATTTTCTTGGAGTACTTAAAGCCATCTCAAGTTCTGAGAAAGGATTGGATATGATGTCCTTTGTTAAAACACATTGAATTTTTACAGTTTATTCAATATATTCATGTTGAGTCAGATATTTCCCCTAGGATCGTTGAGATTAGAATTCAAGTGACAAAATAGGTCTTGGAATTGATTTGGAGTACTTAAAGCCATCTCAAGTTCTAAGAAAGTATTGGATATGAAGTCCTTTGTTAAATCACATTGAATTTTTACAGTTTATTCATTATATTCATGTTAAGTTGGATATTTCAGAAGTTTGTTTAACATCACATTTATCTATGATATGATACATTGACATAAGGATCACAGTATTTTGGGCATTATGTGTTACCTTCGATTAGTCTTACTTTTATATGGAAGTTATTTTGGAGACTATGACTAGAGGAATGATTTCATGTACCTTTGTCCACTTGTAAGACATTCATAACTATACTGAACGCTGCAACATATGGTTATCTGAATCTCTTGAACAATTTTTTTAGCTTTTGCATGTTTTTGGTTTTCGTGAATGGTTATGCTTCATATAAGATCGGTGTTTTATGCTTGAATGCTTATTTTCCATGTTTCCTTTGGGATCATGGAGATTAGAATTTGATCGATAAAAGAGCTATGTGAATTGATTTGGGTACATTAGGAAATCTCAATGTTAGTAGAAAAGATTGTATTTTGGCCCTTTTGTTAAACCATTTTGAATATTTACATTTTTTTCTACATTTTCATGTTAAGTTGATGTTTCAGAAATTTGATATCATATCACATTTAATGTTTGATATTATATATTGGCACAAAGGTCATGGTATCTTAGGACTCATATGCTTCTTCTAATTAGTCTTAATTCATAAGAAGAATGACTTTGTGCACTTTATTCACTCTTAAGACATTCTCAAAGATACCAAAAAACTGATATGGTGATTTCTAATCTCTTGAACATAGTTTTGATTTCTGCTTATTTTGGATTTCAATGAATTTCATAGTTATCCAAATACTTGTTGGAACTTACATTGCAGCAGACCAAAAATGGATGGTAACTTCATCCACATTGAAATTTGGTTACAAACAAAAAAATTCATGCCACCCCTATGCTTGATGGCCTCCATTTTCTGAATTGCCCAAACTTGTTGAAGTGCCCACCTGAGCCACCTTTCTACCATATGTTGGAGTATAGTTTACTCCTTGTAACCATGGAGGGATTGAATAGTCGTATTGTCCACTTGTGCTACTAACCCAAACACTAACTGGAGGTGGCCTATAATACATAGGATTTACCCCTGCACTGGTAGGTGTATAGGGGGTGGGCATAACCCCTAACTGATATGGAGGACTTGGATGTTAATTAGGTTTTGGTATGATGGTGTATGATCTGCAATGTGGTCCAAAGTGTTGGACATCATCATGTTTGCCTCCAACTGACTTGCACCATACTCTTCCCTATCTGTCACCCCTTCTTTTTCCAGCACTTGTTGAGCCTTTCTTGCCTCCCTCTCTTGCCTTGCCAACTATTTTTTATGTTCCTTCTCTTCCCTTGTTTTTTGTCTTTCAAGCCTTTCCTTTGCCTGAGTTACTGCTGCTACAATCCTTGAATCTCTCTTTTCCTTGGCCAACTCCTTTCTCTGTTTAGATTCTTGAATTTCAATTTTTCTATGCTCAGACTTGAACATTAGGTTCATATATTCTTCATAGTTGAGTAATTGTGAACTCCTCTCTAACCAAAGATAGTTTGTTGTTGAATGCGTTGATGAGTCCTTCACTCTCTCTACTGGTAGCTTTAGGAACCTACCAAGTATTGTTTGGTTCATTTTCACATTCTCCTGATGGCTTGACACTTGCCTTTCAACCTCAGGGGAACCTGATTGAAACCCATTGTTGTCCTCATTTGGTACTTCATTCTGAATAGACTCTTCTTCCAGTGATCTATTGTCCACAAAATAATGAACAAGTTTAGTTCTCAACTCTGTTGGTTGACAATGCATTTCCATGCTTTCATCATTAGTGGATGGCACATTATGTTTGTTGTTATTCATCATGGCCTTTGCTAACCATGATGGTCGGGTTACTTGGGTTAGCATGCTCAATTGGTCATTTTTTATTCTTATTACATTCTCATTTTAAAACACATTTGCATTGTCATTTTCATGACCAACTGCCTCATTTGGAATATCACATGCATAATTAGTAGGTGTTTCAGTGGGTGTGGTAGCCTCCATGTTATTGAAAATTGTTTCATTACTGAATTGTGTCTCACATACATGTTCATCATCATAGAAGTTCCCTTAAGAAAGCGATATCATACCTTCAACAATAGCATCTTCTTGCCAATCCACATCTTCTTGAGCATCAACCCGGTCATGTAATTCCTCTTCTTCTTGACCTTCCACAACAAATGCATGGTTGCAACTAGTATCATTAATAAGAGAATCAACATGTAGTGGCCGAATTCAAATCCTCTTAAATCCAACCTTGATATTATAAGGAGTTAGAGCCCTTTTAAATGTTTTACTTGCAAGCTCAGCTAACTCAAATATTTTTACCTCGACCCCTGGATTCTTTGCCATCCATGAAGCTCTCTATGCCCTGAAATAGTTCTTGAAAGGCCCAAACACGTTGACATCAAGGGGTTTCAATCTGGGAGTGGTATGAGCTGGCAGTGTTAATAGGTCAATGCCCAAATGGTTGGCCTCCTCGATTTTCGGCACAACCATGTGGATTCCATGGCCATCTAAAATTAGTAGGTGTCTCTTTTCAGGCAAGTCACCAATTGTCATATATGCAGCAAAGTGAAAAAGCCAATTCAGGAAGAGTTCATTTGTCATCCATGCATGGGGATGTGCAACCATGCACGCACCTAGTTGACAACTATGTATATAGTTTTTAAGTGTTTTTTTTTTCCTTTGAATAAATAAAATCCTGGGATTGAAGAACCATTCGAATTGACGCAACAAGGTATAGAGATAAACTCCCTACTCCTAGGAATAATTTTTGGCACATTTATGCGCCATCTCTTGGAAATTACCCGCATTCCACAATTCCTTCCAGCCTGTAAGCCTATTTCGTCACAGTTCCATATATGGTCTGGGGCATAAGAGTGTTTCTCATATGCACGAGAAAGGGTGTTGTAGAACTTAGACACAATTGCAAGGTATAAATTTAAATCCATGTCTCTATCAAGAACCTTGGTTGTTCGTAAGACAAGGTATGGATGCCTTTTTTTAAACCCACTCCTCCAAGATTTTCTAGGAAACCCATCTTTGAAAGGGTTTGGCCTCTCTTGACATATTTGAGCTATTATAGATTTGAGTTGTATCAACTCTAACCCATGTCCCATTTGGTCCATCTCCTTACACCACACAACCACCTTGGCCTCTTCCTCTTCAATCATAACAGTAACAGGCCCTCTACGATTTGTATTAGTGAGCACATTAATCCAATAATGTATGCTTGAGGCTGCAATTCCATGTTTTTTTGCAGATGCACATACTCAATATCCCTTGAACTCTATATCATCAATTTCACCTAGCTTGTCTCCCTTTGTCCACCCTCTTATGGAACTGATCTTCTTAGTTGATCTTGCACCTTCTATTATGGTTGAGGGTGGATCTGTGGTATATGGCTACACAGTAGGATCTTCCACCACATGGGCATTCTCAACATCATTGCATGGAGCATTGGCAACATTGACATCATCGACTATTTTCTCTTCCGATGAAGTGCATCAAAATTGGGCACCCTTGGTCCCTTGCCTCCTGATGTTCCTTATACAATATGAAATTGAAACTCATGGCATGGATGCAACAACATGCATATTGTTAGAATTTATTTTTTTAGTGGAAATTTTTTCATCAATAGAAACTCAGCCTTATTTGAATAAGAAATTTAAATATGAAAAGGGTAATCAATAATTGCAACCTACATAATAGAAACTCAATCTTATTTATTTCCTAAAATTTAAATATGAACAAGTTAATCAATACTTTCAACCTGCATATATTTGAATAAGAAATTTATGTGTTTGCATTGACTTGAATCTCCATCCACAGATATCATGACTTAATTTGATAGAAATATCATGCCTATGTGTTTGATAGAAATATCATGACTATGTGTTTGATAGAAATATCATGACTATGTGTTTGATAGAAATATCAGGACTAAATTTAGCTTGAACATAATCATGTATCCTGAGCAGGGCATCAAATCCATAACATCCCGATCAACCTCACAAAAAAAAGAAAAAAAAGGGAAGGATTTTGAAATTTGTCTCCTTACAAATGCTAGGAATAGGTGTTGGTTAATTGAAATAAGTTTTAAATTCATTTGTTGTTAAGGTAAGTAAAAAAGGTTACTAAAAGTTGCAGTGTTTGACTGTATCTTAAAACACTCCAATTCTCTACATTGTCAGCTACAATTGCTTCCAATTATGTCATTCTTAGAGGCATGACAATTATTGCATACAAGTTGCCAAATTGTTGTGATTAAGGAATGATCAGGGCTATGTGTTTTGACTCAATTGTTGTGATTAAGGAATGATAAGGCCTATGTGTTTTGACTCAGATGCTTTGGTATTTTTGTCTTTGTTATCTTTGTTTCGCATGATTTTATTTTTTTTGTCTCTATTGACTCAAATGCTATGGTTTTTTCTCTGCAATTTCACACATAGAAGCTGAATTTCACACACAAAAGCCTAATGTTTGTCAAAACTACTTGAAAAATCTCTGCAGCAAAAGAGAGACCGCACACTTGTAACTATTATGCATTATCATATTCTACTGACATTTTATTTTATTGTAGAGTTGAGGCTTCTGTGATCCATAACAAGTTTATGATACATTTTTCGGCGAAAATCACATGAGAAACCATTTGTCGACGCGTTTCGAACCAACCAGAGTGGTTCATGGTCAGGACAAGTTGAAAAAACAGATCCAGCTTAGCATGTTAAATAGTTAGAGCAGAGCCACCAACGGTTAGCTGGGCCAAAAATTTGATATAGGACCACGGTCAAATTTAGTTATATTAGGTGTAAAATTATATATATATATATATATATATATATATATATATATATATATATATATATATATATATATAAATGAGAATATATAAAATAATTATAATTGTTATTTTTATTTAATAATTAAAACTAAAAGGAATGTAGTTATCTAACCGACCATCCCTTATATTATAAATATATTAAGGTTATGAAAGTATATTAAAGGGATATTTAGTTAGAAAAAAAAAAAAAAAATCAAATAGATAAATAATAAAGATAAAAACAAATTAATTAATTAATTAATTAAAATTAAAATTAAAAACGAATAAAATAATTATAATTGGTATCATTATTTTATTTTATTCTTTTATTAGGTTGGTTTACACAAGGCATTATAAAATTGGAGATAAGGATTTGTTTAAATTTGTGCTTCACAAGAATCTTGGTAGGTTTTTTTTAGTATCTATAGGCCTATATTATACTTCATTGTCCTATTGATAAGAAAAAAGGGAATAGATAACATGTGTGAGGAGGTTGTTATTTCCTTTCTTAAAAGTTAAACATGGAGATTTAACTTGGCCATTTCCATGGTGTCTGCCAATAATGTTTTTCAATTTAAGTATCATTATCATCATCGAGTGGGATGTGAGGGAGTACTTATAGAAGTTGAGACTTGGTATATTTCTTCCATTGTGTTGTTTTAGGTTTTGAATAACTATTGATTGTGATATCGATATTAAAAACTTCTTTGCATAACGCATCAAATTTCTAGTCCATCACATTCTGCTTTTACATTATGAATTGATGTTGACTACCTTGTTTCTCCACCACTTGAGCAACAAAGGTTTTGTTCAACCGATATAACTCAATAAGTTTAAAACTCTTGGTGTATTTGGCCAATTCATTAAACTAGCGTGCAGGGCCCATTCATTGAACTTTACCTTTAGATATTCCTTGGAGAGTTACTGTGTTTTTCACTTGAAAACCTACTCGATGCTAGCCACCTCGTCTTTTCTTGCCATATAGAATCTATAGTGGAAATTGACAAATATTCTCATGACATTTGTCTAGTGATGTGTTGTGGCACTAGTAGGGAAGGGTATAATTTGACAGAGGATGAAGTGCTTATGTTCAACCCACATTTTTTGCATAAAGAGAACGAACCTACATCTTTAATGATAGTGTAGGTTTTAAAGAGAATGAATCCTAAATTTCCCATAATGGCACATGATCTCATCATCCTACTCAAATCATTTCTTAAACTATCACTTGGATGACCTAGATTTTCATTGAAATCTCTTGTTCCCCTTCCTACTTAACATCGTTTAATTATGCTAACATGCACAAGATTATAGATTTGTCTCCTCTAGGCATGGCAAGGATGTCCTAGTCTTGATGTCCTCCATTGTAACTACCTTGTGTTCATTTTACATTTGTGTCTCAACTAGCTGAAAACTAACATACTACAGTTTCCTTTTAAAATAGACCATAAACTTCCAAGTGATTTTGAAACTAACTTATTCATTTTTTCTTAGAGGCATGACAGTTATTGCATACAATCTACCAAATTGTGGTGATTAAGGAATGATCAAGCCTATGTGTTTTAACTCAAATGCTCTAGTATTTTTGTCTATGTTGTGTTTATTTGGCATGATTAATTTTTTGTCTTTGTTGACTCATAAGCTATGATTTTTTCTATGCAATTTCACACACATAAGCCAAATTTCACACACATAAGCTAAATTGCATGTTGGGCATGATTAATTTGTTCTCTATTGACTCAGATGCTATGGTTTTTTGTCTACAATTTCACACACATAAGCTAAATTGCACACACAATTTTTTCATATGGTAAATTAATTGAAGGTTTGGAAGATTAAAAATAACAGAAAGAAATAAAAAAAATGAAGTTTATACTGTAAATTAATGGAATATTAAAAAAAACAGAAATAAAATACTTGAATTATTTAAACCTGATTACAATTTTCATAGTATTCGATAGAGTGAATCAACTATAGATGAGTAAAATGAAAGTTTACGAAACAATTGTGAGGCGGTTTTATAGATTTTTTTTCTTGAATTTGATTGGAAGGGAGGATTGACATGGATTTATTTTTTCCAAATTCAAATGTGTGTTGTGGATTGATTTGGATGTCATCCAATGGTTGAGAAACTCTTATGGTTGATCCTTGTGCTTTCTTGTGTTTAATTCATGAATCTTGTGTGTTGGTGTCATTTATTGCTTTGAGCACGTTGCATTGATGAACATATATGCAATTATGGCTGACACATACATTCTCTATTCTTGTGTAGGTAGAAATGAACTTTGGTCATAGATGCTCCAGTTTGTATATATTGGGGTTGGTCTGATGCGATATGTGTCATGTTGGATAGTATGAGATTGAAGTTTTTCTTGTTAATTTTGTCTTATTTTCCAAATCAGATCTGGAGACACTCGAGACACGATGTCTTGTCAAATTGTGATAGTAAAGGCTAGCGTTGGTCAATTGTAAGCCCAATCAATATATGGGCCCATTTTGGACCTAGTTGAATAACTTATATAACTTAATATTATCTATTTATGTTTTAATGATGAATGAATTTTTGTCATGTTTTAATGGTTGTGTGGGACCAGTATATAACAAATATTGGTCCATGTAGAAAAATAGAAGTCTCTCCCCTAGTGGAGTCATGTTGCAAGATATATTTGTACATAAAGGAAGACAAATGAGTTTAATATATTGTATTCGATGTGGAATTAAATTTTTTTAACTTTTGAGTTTAGTATTTAATGTAGAGTAAGATTTTAATAGCTTTATGAAAGAAAATGGTGATATAATTTAAAGAATCTCATTAATAATATAATATTGAAAAACTTTGAGAAATTATAATTTTAGTTTGATTAACTTAACAATTTGTAGTTGTAATTTTAGTTCGATAATATTAACAATTTTAAGTAGATGACATAACATAAAGAAGCTCTTAGTGTAGTTAAAATGATGTAACCTAAAAAAAATTGTTTAAATAAAATTATAATTTAATTAGTATTAATATCATATTTTAACTAACATGTAAATTATATTGATATTATATAACCAAAGGAAGTTATATTTTATATTTTTTAAGCCTCATAATATTATTTATATTTAGAAATTATTAAAATAAATATTTAATTAAAAATTTATATTAAATTAAATGAAGTTAGATCAATTTTAATATTAAATTTTATTTTATTTTTTAATTAAAAAATTTGAGTCATAATATTATTTATATTTAAAAATTATTAAAATAATTATTTAATTAAAAATTTAAATTAAATTAAATGAAGTTAGATCATTTTAATATTAAATTTTATTTTATTTTTTAATTAAAAATTTTGGTTATATTTAATTAAAATTTTAAATTAAATTAAATGAAGTTACATCAATTTTAATATTAAATTTTATTTTATTTTTTAATTAAAAATTTTGATTATATTTAATATGAGTTTGAACTAATATGTAAATTAAGCTAATACATCAAGAATTGATGTAATATAGGGGAGTGTGTCTGTATTTTAAATGAGTATATAAAGATTATGTATTATTTCTCATCATACATCTGATTTGAACATGCAAGCATAGTGGACCACTATAAACATAGCCTATTTTTCGTAAAGCCTAACCTAAATGAAACGTAAAAGCCTTACATTTACGACCACCTAAATTAAATAATATACTTCCTTACCAAGAAGTGTAGTTGGTAATGTGATGTATTTTATTATTAGGCAAACGTAATGGAATACAGGTCACTGATATGACACATGGAATCTTTCACTTGCGAAAATCTGAATGCAGTCTAGTGAGTTAGTTAATTAAACATATATATTAAATCAAAAATGGTTTTTTATTATTTAATAATATAATATTGAATGAATAGAAGGAAAAGACAATGGGTAAATAATCAACTTAGGTGTAGTTGGTAATGTGATGTATTTTATTATTAGGCAAACGTAATGGAATACGAGTCACTGATATGACATAAATCTAATTTTTGGTCTGAACAACCTTATCTACAGCTCATAACGCGATATGCGTTTACTCGACAAACTTAGTGGATGACAACTTCTGGTTGATATGACCCATGGAATCTTTCACTTGCCAAAATCTGCGTGCAGTCTAGTGAGTTAGTTAATTAAACAAATATATTAAATCAATAATGGTTCTTTTATTATTTATTTAATAATATAATATTGAATGAATAGAAGGAAAAGACAATGGGTAAATAATCAATTTACCTCTGAACTGTATTAGAACCTTGAAATATATAATTATTACTAATAATAATTATTTTATTATTTTTCCATTTTAACATCAAATAAGAATAATGTAATATCTTATAAACCAATAATTAACATCAAATAAGAATAATGTAATATCGTATAAACCAATAATTAACTTGCCCCTGAAATATACGAATTATATTAGCTCTATCAAATCCTTATGCGTGTAGTGAAGGTGATCTGAGCTGGTGCCCCTTGCAGCTATATATAATACTCTTAGGTTCAAAATCTTACATTCTTGACTTGCTGTGGGACGAATTGGAGCCAGTGACTGGAGTCATTTCTCATCCCTTATTTTTTCAGAGCTGCGCATCGTTGCATCTTTATCAAACATGTCTGCAAAGAAATGTTGCCGCTGCGGTTTACTCTCATGCTTTCCATGCTTTTCTGCACAACCTGATTCATCTGAAATTGCCCCACCTCCTCTCACTGTGATTACCAACCCTTCTCCTGCAGCAACTCTTTCCTCTGCTCCTTCTCATCAATTTTCTTCCTGTGCTCCTCCATCAGCGGCGGCTCCCTCTCAAGTCAATGCTTCTACAGTAATGCAGAATGCCTCTCAACCTATTGCTCCATCAGATGCGGTGCCCTCCTCCTCTCGAGGTATTGTAACACCATCTGCCTTGATCCCTACGACTTCTCAAACCACTGCTTCTCCACCTACCTGGCCAGCATCCTCTTCGACCCCCTCCTTGATCCCCACGACTTCTCAAACCACTGCTTCTCCACCTACCCAGCCAGCATCCTCTTCGACCGCCTCCTCCTTGATCCCCGCGGCTTCTCAAACCACTGCTTCTCCACCTACCCAGCCAGCATCCTCTTCGACCTCCTCCTCCTTGATCCCCACGGCTTCCCAAACCACTGCTTCTCCACCTACCCAGCCAGCATCCTCTTCGACCCCCTCCTCCTCTGCCTTGATCGCCACGGCTTCTCAAACCACTGCTTCTCCACCTACCCAGCCAGCATCCTCTTCGACCCCCTCCTCCTCCAGACTTCCAAAGGAATCGGATCATGCTGAGACTATAATGGAAGCCGCTATGGAACTTGATAAAAAAAATGTTGATGTCGATTTCAGTGGCCTTATCAACTACATATCGCAGCTTTTCGATTTCATCGAGGTTCATCTCTATCTTGATTCTCTTTGTTTTCTATTTGAAACAGATGAAACTGAAAATATTTTCATTAAGGTAAATCTTTGTGTATATATTAATGAAAAAAATAAAGAAAATTCTCAGTTTACGCACTCCTCTTGGTTATCCACTAAATTTCAAAAGCTATTAAGCACAGGCTTAATGAATCATAGCAAAGACCAAAAGAAGAGTCCTTCGACACTCGCCTAACAAGAGAAGAAATAGAATTCTAGAATTGATTGACATTGACAAAGTGTCTAGGAAGCACTGGAGGCTTTGACCTCAACTTTTTGAAATTCTTTCTGAATCTGGTCCTTGAATTTCAATTTTTATACCAAGAAACCATATACCCTCTGTGATTCATAGATCTCTGTGATCTGGAAATCCCCTAGACATGATTCTTGTTCGGAAGAAGCAAATCATATTATGTAGATGGTTGGGTGACCATTCGAGGACGCCCAGCTGATTTGCCTTTGGGCCTTCCCACCATTTGGAATCTCTCTCCAAATAGGGGGCTGCTAAATCCGTAGGTAGAGAATTATAACGTAAAAGCCATACGGGAAGAAACTGGCTGCATTTTTTAACATCTGTCTGTCAACAAACTATGATCTCAACAGTTTGACTGCATGCAAGTGCAAGTTTTAGTGATAAATAACAGCGAGTGGATGGCCATTTGAAACATCTGCAATGTGTTCACACAAACGCTCGTGCAGGAATCCCAAATATAATATTCGTTGAAGGATAGACCATTGAATTCTGTTTTTGCGATTTAGCGAGGAGAGGGTGAGGGTAAATTTGGCCCTTTTGATATGATATTATGTAATTGATACAACTGCGCTACAGTAGAAAAAAATAGAAAGAAT
The DNA here is from genome assembly GCA_031772625.1 of Pinus tabuliformis. Taxonomy (NCBI): domain Eukaryota; kingdom Viridiplantae; phylum Streptophyta; class Pinopsida; order Pinales; family Pinaceae; genus Pinus; species Pinus tabuliformis. Next base: position 1,194,196,576 of record CM062807.1, on the reverse strand, counting down.
CTTGGGTATGCTAAAACTCTGGTAACCAAGAATCACCTAGTCCTTCGCGGGTTGAGGTTATTATTGATCACTATTTTTTTATTTATCCAGGGCTGCTTACTGAAAAGGCATGTATTTAAGTTATTTTGGGGTTGATCAAAACTTTAATTAATTTTGATTAAATGTAGTTAATTATAAGCAACAAATTTAATTATTAACACAGCAATATTTACATTTATTATTATTGAGATATTTCTATTTCTTACATACTAATAAATTTATAAAAATTATCTAGATATATTTATATCAATCACATTAGTAAATATAATTATCTTAATATTATATAATTAATATAACTACTAAGAAAAAAATACTAGTAATCTGGTAACCCTGAATCACATAATCTTGAATATGCTACAACTCTGGTAACCCTGAATCACCTAGTCCGTAACGCGTTGAGGTCATTCTAATCATTGATCACTCTCCTTTAATTTCACAAGGGGGGCTGCTTACTGAAATGACCTATACTCAAGGTTACCTTGGGATTGATCAAACTTTCTTTGGACCAATCTAGTTCGCCGGTATTACGTCAACTCGTTAAGTGCTCTGCATCTCCTCAGACGTTTGTGGGTTGTTTTTATATTTTTCATTCCGTAAAATGGAGTGTTGGGTCTCGAAGACCTTGAAAGAAGATTATTATTCTTATTTTGATTAACTTGGCTTGTCATGGAGCCCAGTGTTGTAATATATATGGTCATCTAACTCATCCTAAATTCAGTCAGTTTCATTATCTTCGTTAACAAGCCAATGTTAAACTCTGTGTTTTCTAATTGATTTTGACCAGTTCAAACCTTAGTGGGAATAGAGTTTTTGGACCAGTTTTATCAAGATGTTAGGAAGCATGAAAACAAATTAATTAATTAATTAATTAATTAATTAATTAATTAAACTTAAGTAATAATTATGAGGTCAGTCAGAGGTGAAATGACTCATTTTATATATATATATCAAAATGGTTAAGTTTAGTTAGAGGGTTATTTATTGTTCGGTAGAAAAAAGAATGATTTGTTGTGTAAAATTAGGTTTAACTTGGATTTTTGGAATTTTTAGATTTTTTAGAATAGTTTAATTCTCCAAAAGTGGTTCCCATCTTCAACCTTTCTCATGAAATTTGAACATCTAACCTAATAAGACTAATCCCCACAAAAACTAATTAATCATGAATTCAAACTCTCCTATGAAATTTGAACATCAAACCTAATAAAACTAATCCCCACAAACCTAATAAGACTAATCCCCACAGACACCCATTGATCATTAGTTTAAAATATAAAAATATAAAAATGTGTTAGTTTATTTACCAGGATACTGTATTACATAACAATTTGTGTTAGATGTGCACGTTGACAAAAGTTTTTAATTATATTCAAACGCTGAAGTAGTGTTTCCTTGAGATGGTTCTATGAATGGATATATATATATATATATATATATATATATATATATATATATATATATATATATATATATATATATTTTCTCTTTGAAAATGGGAGCAATGGAGCCTAAGTAGAGGGCTAGCTGAATGTTGGGTAAAAAAATGAACTAGTATGTAACACTAGGTGGAGCTTGGACCCCTTAAAATGGTTTAATTCTCGAAAAGTAGCTCCCATTTTGAATCCCTCCCATGAAATTTCAACTCAACTCCAGAGAAACAACAAAGAGAAACGACAAATTAAGCATGGATTCAAAAAATATAAATCTTAACCATATGTAAGGAATGTAACGATTTGTTGATGTATCTACCAAGATACCGTACTAAATAGCGGTTTGTGTTACATGTTAACGTTGACAAAAGTTTTTAATTATATTCAAATGCTGAAGTCAGTGTTTCATCAGTCAGATAATTCTATATGATGAGAAAATACAACTTCAGGGAGGAAATCTTATGTTTTTTTTATTACAGAAATTAACTCGTCAAAATTGAATAGCCATAGAACCTGAGCTGAGAACAAGATTTAAGTACAAATGCAAGGGTGTGTAGAAAATTCTTGTTTCTCATATAACTGGCAAGGTCCAAGCCTTCAGTATCTGTATAGCCCGCCAAAATAACCAAGAAAACACAGTCCAACAAAAGCCAGTGTTGATAACAGTGACCCTATGAATCTCACAGGTACAAATTAATCTCGCAAATCATTCTGGAAGACAAAATCAACGAGTAAAACTCTGGCAAGCCAGTGAGATGAATGTGAATAATGCAACTTAAAGAGGGGAAGATAATATGAAGCACATAGGAAATATATTTGTCGATCTGGAAGCTTATATATGAACAGTGTCCAAATTACGGATAGAAATTGGTTGGATCAATAGGGAACAAAAATGGCAGAAACAATGGTTGAAAGGCAGATGGAATTGTTGGAAAATAATAATGAAAATAATAATGAACACCTGCAACATTGGTTCGATCAATAGGCAACAAAAATGGCAAAAACAATGGTTGACAGGCAGATGGAATTGTTGGAAAATAATATTGAAATTAATAATAAACACCTACAACATGATCACCAGGAGCAGTATGTGATCCCCCAAATTTTTGCTTCAATGATGATGCAAGGAAACAAGATCTGTGATCTCCCTGGACCTGGAGATGGGTGTTGCCATTCAAGTAGTCTTTCTCTTTTTTAAGCATTTTTGAGCCGCAAATAAATCTCCCGTTATTTTCAGCTACCAAAAGATGTATAAGTGGTCAAATATGAAACGCCAAACAGAACAGAGTGACCCTCTAAGATACCTTATAATAATAGAAAAATATGCATATCAGAAAGATTGGAAATTGGACTTCAGCCTACCAAAGTCATTTGTGCTTAATTTTTTCATGATCCTAAGTCGTTTGACTATATGAAGAAACATTCTGCAAGTCATCTTTGCCCAGAGTCATAGTCTCCAATCACTGTTAGCCAAAGGGGTGGCAATTAATCCACTTAGTCCACTTCTGTGTGCCCCAAGTTGAGGGCAGACTCTACCCATTCCTGAGCAGTTTATTGCTAGATAAAAGTTGGACAAGCATTAGAAATTGCTAGATAAATTTACGAGATTAATACCGAAATTGTTTCCCAAAAGATAGAAAGGACTGTGACCTTACTCTATGATAGAAGAGTCATCAGGAGCTGTTAATAAGTGATCTATCAAATTGTGATCAAAGGTAGACAGTTGGCATGCTTCATCATAGCTCAAGTTGCAAAGGTCATCCATTCTAGAATGGTTTGTTGAGAATGACTCAAACTGTTTGGATGTAATCCAAGAAAAAGCTAAATGCTTAGCTTCATTCGAGTTACCCACAGGAGTTTCCTCCTGATTTTATTTTAGTGTTCTCAAAGCACTGCACTGAACTGGCCCTGGCTGGGCTACAATTACTTCTTGGTAGCTCTTTTCAAACCGTTCCACTGCATCCACCATGTTCCTAGAATCAGAGTACATGTTTTGGTTTCTCTGCTTAGAGCTGGGGCTTGAAAATCTCTTCTTGTCAACATTCTTGCTTGCTCCATTCCTCCTTCTAAAATAGCTAATTGCACTGTTAAGTTTGGGGGATTAGGTTGGGGGATTTCATGTTTGCTCTCAACATGATTGATACACAACGTTAAATCCAGACCCAAGTTGAGATCGATGTCCCGTGACTTCCATTTTTATCAGAGCATTCGCAAGATGATATCTCAGTAAACCTAACATAATCCTCATTTTCATTGATACACTACCTAATCTTGGGTTGTGAAGCGGAGGAGTTTCTGGCCTCTGTGCAGCTCAACTCTGATCCCCGAGACATATCCATGCAAGATTGGTTCTGGCTTAGACTGTTACTGTTACAGGGATATAAACTCAGTGGACCCTGCTTACACAGAATTGTAATGCCTGCAAAGTAGATAGAGTTAAATATTAATACTTTTAATATCTAGAGTCAATATTTATTTAACATAAAATTTGTCAATGCACTGATAGCCTCGAGAGTAACGACGAAAATAATTCAATATTTACCTACAAAAATAATTCGAGTTCTGGGAAAAAATCGACAGAATTCTGACAAGGCCCTCCTGTCAAAATCGTCACCTCGTGGTATTCATACTACATACATCAGCGAACAGCACAATGAACACATGAGAACTAAAAATACAATGATGGTACGGAATTGGCCAGACCAGTTTTTATGACATTGTTCAGACAAAGGAGCTTATAGTATCCTTTGTTTGCATTTATACACATCGTTTCTTTTGAGTTTTTCACTGATCATTAGAATTCTCTACTGACAACATAAATCATGAGGAATTTTCTGGGTTTTCGCTAGCAAAGTCTTCTAATATACTGCGATTTCGAGATACATGATTAAGAGAGGAAGGAGAAAGAGGAGGGAAAGTAAAGAAGGTTCAATGTCTGAATATATAGGTGTTATAGGTGTTTTCTAAATTATATCTTTTTATGTGAATCAATCTAACGTTTACAATTCGGATTAGCCTGATTTCCCGCCTTACCCTCTAAGTCATGTATTTTTCATTGTGGACTCTCCTTACAGTATTTAGTTATCTAAAATCACAGGTAGATTGTCAACCCAGGCAAATACTTCAAAATGTAGTGCCAAATTTCTGTAGGCTTTTTTTCTATACTTATAGGCTTTATAGATACTTTTAATATATAGTTTTTTTTAGACACATCTAATGTAAGTTAGCAATGCACTCAAGTGAAAAGTTTCTTAAGGTTTTATAAACCCACAATGTTGGCTTTAAGCAAAGTAATGAACATAAGCAATATTAAAAAAAAAAACTTTTTGCTGAAGCTAATCTCATGCTCATAACTGAAAATTTGTAGAATTTTTTTCATGAAAATCTTTATTACGGAGGGACTATATAATGATAAAACAAGTGTAATATGCAGCCCTTAGTGCCTGCTTTTTATGTAAAAAGAAATTAGTACCTACTTTTTATGTAAAAAGTAATTGATAACTAAGTTACATTAATTTAAATGGTTATAGAATTAAAAACCTCCAAAACCATCTACATATAAGTATGCTACATAGCAATCATAAACCCTAATTTAAGGTAGTCTTGGATTTAGAACTTTTCTTATAGTTAAATAATGTCAGGTTTGGACTAGCTAAAGTATTATAAGGGTGAGTCAAGTATGCAATTTGCAAGGATTTCATTTCATTGATACAACTTCCAAGCTAGAGTTAGACTTACAGGGTTGAGACAAGTATGCACTTCCTAAAGATTTCATTGGTATAATTTCTAATTAAGTATGAAGGGCATATATATATATATATATATATATATATATATATATATATATATATATATATATATATGCTATTTAAGTTATGCATGTAATTGACATCAATTTTATTCAATTTGAATTTGAATTGTTAAAGATTTTTAAACCATTCAATAAGAGTGAAAATTTACTCCAATTTGATTAACAAAAAACGTTATTATTAAATACTAAATAATAAATATATTTTAAGTAATTGAAATAGATTTACAAATAAATATGTGTGATTTAAATATCCATTAAATTAACATTTATCTATTTGCTAACAAATGTCCCTCCCTCTTAAGTAAGTAATTTTGATAGAATTCACAAATATCATAATTTTGATGATATGATTTTGTCATTTTGCAAACTCTAACACTTTAAATGAATTCCATTATTTTCTTTATAAAACAATCGTTAGAATAATTTCAATAATCAAAATTTATACAATTCATTAAAAAATTCCTACTAAATTTATAAACAAGACCAAAAAACATTAATATTATTCTAAAAACAATTTCCACTTACTCTTCAAATCATGAAGTAATGATGTAACCCAAAGTTCATTCATTACTATTTATAAAATAAAACTTGAGAAAATTAATATAAAAATCAACTATTTAATTTTAATTTTTCCTCGATCTCAAGTCAACCATAAAGTTGTGTGCTATAGCATAGTATATTTGTAATTGTATAATATACCATACGACATCAATTTTATCTTTTAAAATATACATTAATATTTTAGATAAAAAATTATAAAAACACAAAATTAAATATAATAAATATTATATAGATTATATATTTACTAAAAATAATAAATATTGTAAACATTATATATTATATATTTTGCATATAGAATTATACAACAATTGAATTTATTTTTAACAAAATAAATAAATAATATCCTATGTATCATTTTCTGCACTCAAGGATACACCAACGCATATCTTTTTGTAATTTGAAAACTCTCTTGATATGTAACCACTCAACCCTATTTTTAATGGAATAGTTGAAAATCGATTTACCTTTACTTAAAAAAAAATGCAAGTTGAAAATTGGTGAACCTTTATTTTAAAAACAGATATGTTTTTTAATCGAAATTGTTTAGTTCTACGTGGCACTTAGTACAGTTTAAATAAACTTTTAATCAGAGTTATTTTTAATCCCAGGTGGCACTTCCGTTAGATTCAAGGAAAGTGAAAATCCCTTTAAAGTCCTTTACAAATTCTCCCATTTTTACAACCCAGCTGGATGAAATAATACGTTTAAGTACCACTAGATAACTATTTGTATAATTGTGCCCCAAGGTTTTGAAAGATGGACATTCCACCTCACATGGTCATAGTATCCAACGAAACTACCATGCCGCCATGTCATTATAGGTTTAGTTAAAAACGCACTAAACCCTTTCATGGGCGGAAAGCAAACTACAATGTGAATAGCAACGATAAGCCTCTCCACCATGTTCAGTTATAACAGCTTGTAAAATATGGGCTCCATCATAGGATCTTCGCATACCCGACTTGCAGGTGGTTGGTTATGCTCTTGGTGTTATAGTGGCAGCTATGAGGTTTGATCCTGGGTCTCCCGTGGATCAAACTTGATAGTCAAACTTGATAGTTACCGATTCACCATATGGTTAAAAAAAAAATATATATATATGGGCTCCATAACAGTTGAGTTGAATTTCGTGTTCATCATCGTGTTGTGTTTGACGACGTAGCCGCTGCATTATATATATTATTAAAATTTAATATTAAATTCTTTAAAATTAGTCATGAAATAAATGAATCGTCACATAATAGAAATTCAGAATTAAAAAGTTTTAAAATTAATTTTTAATTAAAAAAAATTGTGAAATTGAATTTATAGCAGAGAAAAATAAATTAAAAATCCATAATTTTCTTAATATATGTGCAAATATAAATGCAACTAATAAGTAAAAAAATCTTGTGAGCCTATAAAAAGCTCTACAACTTGTCTCTTAAGAATTGATTCATTTCAATCTAACAATGGGCCTCAGAAATCTCAACTCTTAAATTGTTTGAAAACCAATACAAGTAGAAACAAACATTGTGGTAATGACAGGAAAATTCAGCCTCTTGTTGTTTTTGTGATTGATGATTTTTCTCTCCTAGTGAGTTGCCAATATGCTTTTATGAAACAAGCTAGTGTTGCTCAGATGTCTTCCCAAATTTCAAGGTGAAACCGCTTGAGTATATAATCCTCTGAATGTAGTTGGCCTGGTTTAAACAGTATATGCTAATTTAATGGCATTGTTGTCTAATCCCTTTAACTGAACAACTGATTCCATGTGTCCCTTCATTGTATGCAGTTCTCTCAACCTGCACAAGTACTATTAGCATCAACATGTGTTTCCATCCCCCGATAAAATGGTCAAGTGAAGCACAATTCAAAGATTCTAGATGAATAACTTGAGTATACTTTCTTGCATGAAGAAAATGGAAGGGATCACTAGTGTGCAGTCTTTTAAAACAATAGTTCTTTCCTAAATAATAAAACTTGTGCAAAAACAGAGAGAACACACATTTTGCTCATGTCATGGTATTTAGAACCTTAAAATCATTTTCAAAATGCAAAGATTCAAATCAATTTGGTTTTTCTCATGAAATACGATTAGGGCGATGACAGAAAGTCTAAAAGCATTATGCATTTCCATGATTTGTTACCTTGCAATTGTTGCACGTCTTTTTGCATTAGGAGCAAACAGACCATGTAAAGTTCTCTGAGCAAGTGCCCATTTGGCTTCTCCGTCCTCTCTCTCGTAATCCTTCTTTGTTGTGAAAGTTGTTTGCATGATGTCATTGTTACCAAAATGAGTCTTTGCAATAGAAGAATATATGCTCCAGGGAAACTTTTTTGACACAACAAAACATAAAACCTATGAAGAGTGGAGAATGCATGAAACTGCGCTTCCTCTCAAAGAGAAATTCCCAAGTTTGTCCACTAAGAGTAACGCATTGCAAACTTGATTATATCTAAATGAACATAGAATACCACACTGTAAATCCAGATCACTCCAACCCATCCCCAGTCGATGCCTTTTATGGAAGCAAATCCCCAGTGTGCATATATTGCTATGAAAATTACAATTTGAAATGAAGATATTTAAACACAAAATTTGCACAGAGAGATAATACTGGGCTTGAAAAGGAACCACGCAAAGGGAGTTACTGAAATAATATTTGATCTGAATCCTCAATGTTTAATGATGTTTTTTAAATGGACACTCATATTGTATTGATTTTAGGAGTTTTCATGATAGGAGTGATCTTGATAATGGCAAGGCGACCAACGATCTTGTATTCAAAAGAGCAGTCATGCATATCAGTGTACTTGTGTTGAACGCAAAAAAAAGGACACCACAATGACTCTTAAACCCGGTCAACCCCACCTGCCTATTGCATGCAAAACACTTCTCGCTCTTCCGCGGTTTTTCCTCCTCATCCAGCTCATGTTTCTCCACTTTTTGTTTTGTCGAGCTGGATGGGGCAGTGCCAATGACCATCTCCAATACTGCTACTACTTCCACCATCGGGGCATCGCTACTTGAGGGCACCGACGATGTGAGAAGCAGAATCAATGGGTGCTTCGCATTCAACTGCCCAAGTATCGGTTGCTGGGGTTTCAAGTGAGAAGAAAAAGAAGGTTGTTTGGCGTTAAGCTCTTTGTAGCACTTGGAGCACAAGTTCATGGTGGTCGCGCTCCTGAAGACGCTGCTAGAAAGGAAGAGGAGACAAAGCATAAATTCACACACAAAACACACAACTTGCAGCTCTTTTATTAATCACACAAAACTTGATTAATACAATGAACCCGGTGAAGGGTATTTAAACCTTTTCGACTAGCGAATTGCCTAAAATATCTTAACATCCACACGCACTTAACTGAGTTAACTCACTCTAAATATGGACTGCACTTAACTCTTCATCCATCACTTGAGTTGACTCAACCCTCAACACTCAGTTAATTGATTCTCTCATTTTAGTCAACTCCTCATGCGAGAGTAATTACAATTTCTAACACTCCCCTTTAATTACGACCGTATGACTCAACATAACTCAAACATGCTCAACATGACTCAATTATGCCTACTAGGCTTACAATGGAAATTGACTCAATTATCGCTCAAACATGTCTGTTGATCTATGTTTTAGCTAGGCTTACAATGACTCAAGACTTTCACAATTTTGCATTTTCTTTTTCTCTTCTTCCAAATTTTATATCTTAGAAATTGTTTCAATCTCTGTTGTGGGTTATTGTTGTAGGATCCATATTCTTTTATTTGTTGCTACTGCAAATTTTCTAACTTTTCTTGAATTTGTGTTGAAACACAATCTGATCTTGCCTACTACACCTTCTTCTTCAAATATTCATTCAACCATGGACTATTGGCACAACATTGCATCTTCAAACTGTCTTATTTTTTCTACTTCTTGCGCTTCATATTCCTGACTTTCTTTCTCCCATATTTCTTGATAGCAAAATCGTATCTCTGCTTGACTCCATTGTTGAAAAATGGTTTCAATGCATTCATCGTTGCCTTTCATATCATTCTTTTCACTTTCATCATCAGGTACTACTGCTCTTTTTTGTAATCTGCACACTTAAGATCAATATTCACCATTTCATTCAATTCTTTTATTCAGTTTCTATTTTAAGACTCACGTCAATTTGTTCTATTGGTTTCTGAATCCATTCTTCAAAGAGCTTCAAATCTGCATCAAATTGATTAACAACTTTGTTTTCACTTTTTCGCCCATGATATTTTGAACACCTGTGTATTCAAAAACAATGTTAAAAACATCTTTATTATGTTCTTTAGTTAGAGCTTCCTGCTCTACCTCTTCCTTCTCTGCCTTCTTTTGAGCTTCACTGAAACTATCTTCCACTATTATGTGATCAGTGGATATTCTCTTCAAAAGATATTCAATCACTTTATCATGTTCTTTAACATCAGCTGCTGTTATATGACATATTGCTTCATGGGCAGTTCCAACTGCTTCATATCTTGCTACTATAGTGGCAATTTCAACCTTCAATGCTTCATCAAACATGGCACTTCCCATATTGCCACAATCAATCCTTATTTCAGAAAAGAAACCACACATATCATCAACATAATGTTCATCCACACTATGGTGGGATATCCGAGCATGCATGTGCTCATTGTCAATTTCAACTTCACCAAATCCATCAGCTACGGCTGGATTCACATGTGTCTCATCACAATGGGATTCACCATCATCTGTATCATCCACATTACAGTGGTGTCCTTGAGCATTTATTTTCTCTTGCTCTATTTCACACATAGACGCTTCAACTTCTCTCTCTGCAATATTTGCTGAATCTTCTTCATCCATATGCATGCTTGCATAATGGGTTTCAATTTTATGGTCTTGACAACCATCATCCACTTTTGAGTGGGGTTTTCCAAGTTATGTTTCCCTCTCAGAGTCTTGCTCATATACTCTCAGATTCGTGACTGACTTCATTGCTTGTGACATAACCTGATGTTGCATGTCACTCCCCCTTGCGCCAAATTCTTCTTTGTCTTTTGCTAGACTTCTCAGTTCCTCTGTTGCGGCCTGAACCTTTCTAAATATGGAAACAATCTTTATCTTTTCTTTTCGTTTCTTTTTCTTAGTCTCATTCAATCACGCTTTGCGACCCATGATTGCGGTCTTTCCTCTTATTTATAGTTTATTTCCTAATTGCATGAGGAAATCTTCCATATCGCCCTCGAAAGAAAATATGATTTTCAATATGCGCCCCCGTAAGGCACAATCTTCACCCAAAACATTGTCATGCTTGACAAAAAACCAAATAATTTTATAGACTAATGGAATTTACGAAGCCCTCAACTCTTTTTCAACAAGATCCTTTTCTTTCTTAATTCTCTTTCAATTAAAGAAGCACTTTAAAAATCTTCCAAAAAAAATTCTACCTCTAGAAACCTCATGAAAAAACTTTATAAATCCTTTTAAGAATAAACCCTTTATAAAACCATGAAACATGCTTCATAAAATTTCCATGTAATCGCACCTTGCAAAAAATATTTCGAAAATACTTTATACTATTATAACCGCGATTTTAACTTTCACATGAGCTTTTATTTTAAAATCATTCAAACTTTCTAGGAACCTTTCGAATAACTTTACTTTGTCAAACATTTTAATGCCACGAAACATCAAGTAATACTATATGGCAAACCTTTCCCACATGGGCTTTGGCCATTTCTACTGCTTACGACTCACTAGACAGAAGAAACCGCTAACTATGGACGCCTTTAACTAATCAGAGTGGCTTCCCAAAATTCTCAACCGCGGCGGCAACTACAACTACGACCTTTAATCTCGCCTGCGTGTTTTCTCGTTGGCTTCGGTTGCGCTTTCAAATAAACCTTTGAACCTTGCCCACGACTTTTCCTAGTTGCAACGACTGTCTATATAGACCGAATAGATTCTTTTCTCTATTAACATGGCTCGTCTTATGATGCATTGCGTGCTAACGTTATCCACGTTATAATGCCCAGAATTCCACTGTAGGGTGCATGCATTATAGCTCAAACAAGAGGAAAAAATATTTCTCTCTTCTCTCTCATGGATTACTGTTGATTCTTTCTCCTTGGTTCATTATAAACTCACTCCGATATTAATTTGTTGGAAACGCAGAGGAGTCAAAGCACAAATTCACACACAAAACACACAAGCTGCGACTCTTCTATTGATCACACAAAACTTGATTAATACAATGAAATCGGTGAAGGGTATTTAAACCTTTTCGATTAGCAACTCACCTAAAATATATTTACATGCAAACACACTTAACTCAGTTAACTCACACTCTAAATATGGAATACACTTAACTCTTCATCCATAACTTGACTGGACTCAACCCTCAACACTCAGTTAATTGATTCTCTAATTTTAGCCAACTCCTCATGTGGGAGTAATTACAATTTCTAACAGAAGCCGCAGTTGTTCAACCAGCGAATGGGCCCTTCTGGCACTTGTCTCCCACTCCCTTCCTCTTGCATTTTTGAGCTCTCTTGTGATGCCATTTTCCATATGCTTCTATTATAATCTTGAGTTCCATTCATTTCAAATTCTCTTGTAAGGTCCTCCTTGCAAGATTTGATCAACGTCTCTTCACCAGTTAAAATCAAATCATCAACATATAAGACAATAATCGATAGTATACCTTCCACCACAATATGATAAAGGTTTGCATCTGTTTCACTTTTGGTGAATCCCAACTCGGTAAGATAGTCGTCGATCCTAGTCTACCAATCACGGGGTACTTGCTTGATTCCATACAATGCTCACTTGAGTTTGCACACATGTGACTCTCGATAAAAGGTCTCAAAACCTTTTGGTTGCTCAATGTACACCTCCTCCTATATAACTCCATTGCGGAATGTTGTCTATACATTAATCGGGTGGATCATCCATCCCATCTGTGCAACCAGTTCTAGAATTGATCTAATGGATGAGTACTTTGCTACTGGAGAAAAGGTCTCCTCATAGTCAATTCCCTCAACTTGAGAGAATCACTTGGCCGCAAATTTGGACTTGTACTTCTCTATTCTTCCATCTACTGATGCTTACCTTGAAGATCCATCTTGAACCCAACATTGATTTATCTTTTGGTCTTGGGACCACTTCCCAAACATTGTTCTTTATAATGGAATTATATTCCTCTACCATTGCATCAACCCGTACAGGTTTCTCTACTGCTTCCTCGAAATAGGGTGGCTTAGTCTCTACAAGCTCAGTCATTAGACCCATGTAGCTAGTGTATTGATCCGGTGACTTCCTCTGCCTACGTTGTGAAGTGGGTGCTCTCACATTCTCTCTAGCATCATGCAATTATCTGTCAACTTCCCTAGTTCTTTTCCTTCCTTCTTGATCTGAAAATCACTCTTGAGTGATCTCAGTTAAATAATTAATGAATGAAGGTATTACAGACTCGTGTTAGTGTGTGTCTATGTCATTTTAGGCAACAGATCGATCAGATTGCAAAATACACAGACACTGGAAAATGAAAAACAGTAAGAGAAACACAGTAAGCAAATACAAGAACACAACAAATTAATAAGGAGTTCACCTATTCTCCAGGGCTACATCTCTGGTCCAGATTTCAGTGGTGGCCTTCTTTTATTATGTCTTTAAAGCAGAGATTTACAGTGAGGAGCTCATTTGAGTCTTCTGAAACATATAATGCTTGGCAGGGTGGTTCTTGGATTTCCCAAGCCACTAAAGTGTACAAACTATTTTCCTTTCCAAGTCTTGACCTCATTGGTCTTTAATGGGAGGAGCCCAATGTGGTACTCAATTCCCGACAGATCCTAACAGGGATTGCTTGAACCTCTCAAGCCTTCTGTCTGCGCGATGTTGCCTTAGGTTAGCTTGGCTCTCTGTTTTTCTACTTCTTGCTTCACTGTCTTTTCTTTGTTCTCACTCTCTCTGTCTTCGTGTTCTGTTCTGTCTGTTCATGGCTTAAAGCCAATTTTTCTTTGACTGTTCGCTTCCTCTTTCGCCCCTTCAGATCGCCTGTTGTTGTTTGCTTGGAGTTCCCTGCCTCTGTGTCATCGCCAACGTCTCACAGGGAGGTGGCCACTTGTCCTCTCGCGAACTGCGCCAGCTCTTCCTCAACGGTTCAGTATTTCAGTTACACTGTGGAATGACTCATCCACCAACTCAACGGTCAAATCGGACTTCAAACTTCTTTATGCCGCGGCTTAATTCCCCTGTCAAATCCGGTTTCTCCATCGGGCACAATCTTCGCCGTCAGATCTGGAGCCCCCCAGATCCTACTGTGTTCACTCAGTTCATGTGGTTGACTTGCTCGATCGTTAGCGCGCGATGAGAGGCGGTTTTCTCTCTCATCCACCAGACACGTGTCGTGCGATGAATGGAATCGCTCATTTTTTTCCAAATCCGCTCACTGCCCAAGGATGCCTCCGATATACCGCTGGTTTTGGAGCACGGGACCCGCCTTTCGCCTTAGCGCTTTCGCTACAGTTTCCTGGCTTCCCATGCGACCGAGTGCTTGGGGCCTTTCCTTCTCGAGGGGTTTTGCCCAGCGATGGTGCTAATCACGCATCAGAAATGGCCTCCGTTTCCCGATCCGAGCTTCCCAACTGCTAGTTTTGCCTCCTACGCGGTCTCCATGGGCCTTGGTCGGCGCATTTTGACCGAGGTCCTCGTCGTTCCTTGCTCGCTGCAAACTGCCACTGTCCAGAGGTCTCTCTGATAGCTCTTTGTTCATAAATTCGAAGTCTATCTTGATTTGATACAGTCTTGGTACTTTGATAATTTTCACGGATCCAATTTGGATCACGACCTTCCCACTGAAAAAACTTTTGGACCACCAAAAGTTGGTTTTCAAGCATCGACTAAGTGAGGGTACAATTTTTTCACTTGTCCAATCTCTATCTACTTTGCACTGCTTGGCTTTGAACCCTTGAGCCCAATTCTGAGGTACTCAACATCTCCTCTGCGCGTCGTCCTCACCTTCATGTCCAGAACTGTGTCTTCCTGCAATTCATTAAGATATTCAGGTAGCAGGTAATCAATAGAAGGCAATTGACTCTACTCTTTCAGATCCTTAATTAGTGAGGGTTAAAACAATCTCAAGCAATTTGAATTTATGACTGAGTAGATGTGCATGTAAGCTGGTAGATCAAGGTGAAAAGCATTCTCATCAATCTTCTCAAGTATTTTGAAGGGTCCATACCTGATAGGGTTTAGCTTTTTACCTTCACCTTGCATCCCGTCCTTGCTGATATACAGCCAGACTTGGTCACCAAGTTGGAAGCTATGCTCCATCCAATGCTTGTCATGCCTTGCCTTGTATTTGGCTTGGCTCTTTTCTAGCTGTTCCTGTACTGCCTGGAGGATCTCTTGGATTTGTTCAATGAACCTAGTTGCCCTGTCCACATCACTGTGTCCCTCAACTATGGTATCTTTACCAAAGACAAAATCCAAAGGAGACCTTAGGGTGAAACTAAAACAGGTCTCAAAAGGAGATCTTTGTGTAGAAGAATGTTTTTGATCTATTGTAAGCATGCTGCACATAACACAAATGTTCATCCCAAAGCTTACGATGTTTGCTACAATATCCTCTGAGTAACTGGATCACTGTCCTGTTAACTACTTCTGTCCGGCCATCAGTTTGTGGATGAAAAGTTGTGCTTTTCTTCAGTTTGGTGTCCATTAGTTCCCACCGACTTGACCAAAACTTCCCCACAAATCGGGTGTCTCGATCAGATACAATGGAAGTGGGTAATCCCAAATGAACCCATACATGTTCAAAGAACAGTTTTGCAGTTTGTTCAGCTGTAATTTGCTTATTACAAGGTATCAAAATACACATTTTGCTGAACCTATCCACAAAAACATATAGATAATCATGACCTTTCCTAGATTTAGGCAGTCCTCCAACAAAATCCATGGAAACACTTTCCCAAGGATGAGAAGAAACTGGTAATGGAGTGTACAAGCCTATTTTTCTATTGCCGATCTTTCTTTTAGCACACATAGTACATCCTCTTACATATCTAGAAAGTGTCTTGTTCATTTTTGGCCAATAACAAAATCTTTGCAGTTGTGCAACTCTTTTACTTACCCCAAAGTGACCTGATATTAGAGAAGTGTGTGCTTCTCGAATTATCTTTACTCTTTCAGTTTGTGGAATGCATAACTTCCCACAATGGTATAAGAGTCCGTCCTTTACATGATAATCCAATTCTTCTACTCGTTTGCCTTGACTTAAAGTTGCATATACATCTTTAAAGTCTATATCTTGAGCATATTGTTCAATGTAGCTCTCATGTAACACAGAATTATGCTTAAGTATAGTAGATGCATTAATAATAGGTTTAGATGACATGTTTGCAACTTTATTATGTATGCCCTTTTCATATCTGATGACTAAATGAAACTGTTGTAGAAAACCCAGCCATCTATAGTTCCTTGATTGCTGCAACTTAGTTTGGGAGTGTAAGTATTGAAGTAGTTGATGATCGGTATGTATTACTGTCTCTTTGCCCATTAAGTAATTTTTCCACTTTTTCACACTCTGTACTAATGCATACAATTCTTTATCATATGTAGGATAGTTAACTACCGCAGAATTAAATGTCTTAGAATGATAACATATGTGTTTACCGTGCTGTGTCAACTCTGCTCCCATGGCATAGTCAGTGGCATCTGTTTGGATCTCAAATGGTCTTTGAAGATCAGGTAGTGCTATTACAGGTGTTGTACTAATCTTTTCTTTCAAGGTGTTGAAGGCTTTCTGCTGTTTGCTTCCCCACTGAAACACCTTGTTCAATCTTGTTAAAGCATGTAAGGGAGCTGCAATTAAGGAAAAGTTAGAATGAACTTTCTCTAATATTGTGCTGCTCCTAAGAAGCTTGTAACTTCTGTAGCAGATTTGGGGTTAGGCCAGTTTACAATGATTGCCACCTTAGAGGGATCTATCCTCAATTCACCACCCCCCTACTATATGACTCAAATAATTCAGAGATGTTTTTCCAAATTCACATTTTGAGAGTTTACATAATGTTTTTCTCTTTTCAAAACATCTAGTCTCTGCTTAACATGCTTTAAGTGTTTTTTCCCACGTTTTGCTAAATATCAAAATGTCATCCAGATACACAATGACAAAATGATCAAGAAAAGCTCTGAGTACATCATTCATTAATCTCATTAAAGTAGCAGGAGCGTTAGTTAAGCCAAAAGGCATAACCAACCACTCATACAATCCCTGCTTTGTTTTGAAAGCAGTTTTTCATGCATCTTGTTCTGCAACTTTGACCTGATGGTATCCCCTATGCAAGTCTAGCTTGGAGAAATAAACAGTTTCTTTCAATTGATCTAACAGATCATCTATGCGAGGAAGGGGATAACGATTTTTGATTGTTATCTTGTTTAGTGCTTGGTAATCAATGCACATTCTCCACGAGCCATCTTTCTTTCTTACCAAAATGATTGGTGACCCACATGGTGATGTGCTAGGTCTGATGAACCCTTTCTCGAGCAACTCCTGCACCTGCTTCTTGATTTCAACATTCTCTAAAGCAGACAACCTGTACATTCCAATGTTAGGCAATGGAGTATCTTGCTGCAAAATAGTATCATGCACTATTTCCTTTTTGGGTGGCAGACCTTTAGGTTCTTGAAACAAGATATCATACTCTGAAACAACCTTTTCTAAATCAGCTTGTTGTTGAGCATTACAACCATTAGATACATTGGTTTTATCAGGTTTCCTTTCCTTTACAACCATCAGTAAGAATTGTTTGCATGAATTTATCATTCGTTTCATCTGCCTTGAGTTTTATGAGAGTAAATTATTCTTGAGCTTATGAGCTCTTACAAAGTATTCGATTCCATCTTTAACAAGTAGATACTTGTTCTCATCTCTATAGAAAATAGCTTTTCTATCATACAAGTAAGGACTTTCTAAAACAATTCCACTTATATCCAAACGAATTATGTCTAACTCAACCTCATCTACAAAGGCTGACCCAAAAGAAAACTTGAGTTTGCAATGTCTAGTCACTTGTAGTTGTGCTTTATCATTTAACCATCCTAATGGGTATGGTTTCTTGTGAGGTGTAGTTACTAATCCCAACTTCTTTACAATTGCTTCAAAAATTAAATTTACTTGTGAGCCACTATCAAACAAAGTATCAATCTTTTGATGTTTGGAAATAACTCGAATATGGAAAAGCTCATGTCTTTTTCTATCATTTTTTTCATCAATAGTAGATTGTGCAGAATTACTAGTAGATGCTTCAGAATTCTTACCTTTTATACCTGTGGCTGTAATGGTTGTTTCAACTCCTAAGTTTGACCCCAAATCTTTCTGAATAGTTGTAGCAATCTTCTTCTTCTTGCCCTCAAACTTCTTAGATCTTAGCTCCAGATGCAGAATCCAACAATGCTCATCATCATGCCCCTCCTTCTTACAGTGAGTGGATGAAGCCTTGCTCTTCTGTGCAGTGTTAACCTTCCTTGCTTTCCATTTCTGCTTTCTTTTCTCCTTATTCTTGCTTGCAGTGGGTTGGGATGATCCCCCCAACTTCTGGACTTCCATTCTTTCCTCTAGCTTTTAGATGAGGAGCTTGTACAGATACCTCATCTATACTAGTGGGATTAAACATGAGGATAGTGTGCCTCATGTAACTGTGTAGACCACCAATGTACTTCAACAGAGTCTCAGGTGAGTCTAATGAGATTCCTAGAATCAATGCTCTCTTTATAAATTCTTGAGTGTACCCTTGAACACTTTGCCCTTTCAACTGTCGAAGAGTTTTCCAACTCATCATGGCTTGCTGCATGTAGGCCAATGGATAGAACTGTTTTTGATTGCAGAAACAAATTCACTCCAGACAAAGATAGTCTTACCATTCCTTTTCATATCAGCTTGGGTCCTGCCTTCCCACCAAACCAAGGCAGTGCCTCCAAGGCGTAGGCTTGCTAGCTGAATCTTGCTCTTGTCTGAATCGATATTCTGCACTTTGTAATAAACATCAATTTGTCTAATCCAATTGTCCAACTTTTCTGCATTTAACTCTCCATCATATATAGGTAAATCAAATTTAACATCTAGTTTGATCAAAGATGCTTTCTTTTTGTGTTCAGGGCTGTTAGGAGGTGTGAGAAAGCTTTCTTCTTTCCCTTTTCCTTTTGAGTGGTCATGGAAGTGAGACTCATCTTCTCCTTTGTCTTGTTTAGAGCCTGATGAATCTTCATCCTTATGTTTTTTAAAGTCCCTATACATTTCTTCTACCATGGACTTTATAGCTAGGAAACTATATATGAATTGGGGTTTGGCCCCATAGAACCTTCCTCTGACATTGTCTTCCGAGGATAGGGTCTCCCAATTTCAAGATTAGTTTCGACCAACTCTCCTTCTCCTAATTTGAGCTTTGATGTAGTTAGCATTCAACAGCTAAACCAACACAAGTTTGTCCAACCTTACAGCCTAAAGCTCTGATACTACTTGATCTGAAAATTACTCTTGAGTGATCTCAGTTAAATAATTAATGAAAGAAGGAATTACAGACTCATGTGCTGGTGTGTATTTATGTCATTTTAGGCAACGGATCAATCAGATTGCAAAATACACAGACACTGGAAAATGGAAAACAGTAAGAGACACAATAAGCAAATACAAGAACACAACAAATTAATAAGGAGTTCACCCTATTCTCCAGGGCTACATCTCTGGTCCAGCTTTCAATGGTGGCCTTATTTTATTGTGTCTTTAAAGCAGAGATTTACAGTGAGGAGCTCAATTTAAGTCTCTCTGAAACAGATAATGCTTGGTAGGGTGGTCCTTTGATTTCCCAAGCCACTAGAGTGCACAAAATATTTTCCTTTCCAAGTCTTGACCTCTCTGGTCTTTAATGGGAGGAGTCCAATGTGGTACTCAATTCTTGACAGATCCTCACAGGGATTGCTTGAACCTCTCAAGCTTTCTGTTTGCTCGATGCTGCCTTAGGTAAGATCGGCTCTCTGTTTTTCTGCTTCTTGCTTCACTATCTTTTCTTCACTCTCTCTGTCTTCGTGTTCTGTTCTGTCTGTTCATGGCTTAAAGCCAATTTGTCTTTGGCTGTTCGCTTCCTCTTCCGCCCCTTCAGATTGCCTACTGTTGTTCGCTTGGAGTTCCCTGCCTCTGCGTCATCGCCAACGTCTCACAAGGAGGTGGCCGCTTAACTTGCTTTAAGTGTTCTTCCCATGTTTTGCTAAATATCAGAAAGTCATCCAGACACACAATAACAAAATCATCAAGAAAAGGTCTGAGTACATCATTCATTAATCTCATGAAAGTAGCACATTAGTTAAGCCAAAAGGCATAACCAACCACTCATACAATCCCTGCTTTGTTTTGAAAGCAGTGTTCCATGCATCTTGTTCTGCAACTCTGACATGATGGTATCCACTATGCAAGTTTAACATGGAAAAATAAATAGCTTCTTTCAATTGATCTAAAAGATCATCTATGTGAGGAAGGGGATAACGATTTTTGATTGTTATCTTATTCAGTGCTCGGTAATCAATGCACATTCTCCACGAGCCATCTTTCTTTCTCACCAAAACGATTGGTGACCCACATGGTGATGTGCTAGGTCTGATGAACCCTTTCTAGAGCAACTCCTGCACTTGCCTCTTGATTTTTGCGTTCTCTAAAGTGGACAACCTGTACATTCCAATGTTAGGCAATGGAGCATCTTGTTGCAAAATAATATCATGCACTATTTTCTTTTTGGGTGGCAAACCTTTAGGTTCTTGAAACAATATATCATACTCTGAAACAACCTTTTTTAAATCAGCTTGCTGTTTAGCATTACAACCCTCAAATATATTGGTTTTATCAGGTTTCTTTTCCTTTACAACCATCAGTAAGAATTGTTTGCATGAATTTATCATTCTTTTCATCTGCCCTGAGTTTATGAGAGTATAATTATTATTGAGCTTATGAGCTCTGACAAAGTATTCGATTCCATCTTTAACAAGATACTTGTTCTCATCTCTATAGAAAATAGCTTTTCTGTCATACAAGTAAGGACTTCCTAAAACAATTCCACATATATCTAAAGGAATTATGTCTAACTCAACCTCATCTAGAAATGTTGAGCCAAAAGAAAACTTAAGTTTGCATTGTCTAGTCACTTGTAGTTGTGCTTTATCATTTAACCATCCTAATGGGTATGGTTTCTTGTGAGGTGTAGTCACTAATCCCAACTTCTTTACAATTGCTTCAGAAATTAAATTTACTTGTGAGCCACTATCAAACAAAGTATCAATCTTTTGATGTTTGGAAACAACTCAAATATGGAAAAGCTCATGTTTTTTTCTCATTTTATTCATCAATAGTAGATTGTGCAGAATTACTAGTAGATGCTTTAGAATTCTTACCTTTTATACCTGTGGCTGCAATGGTTGTTTCATCTCCCGAGTCTGATCCCAAATCTTTCTGAATAGCTGCATCAGTCTTCTTCTTCTTGCCCTTGAACTTCTTAGGTCTCAGCTCCAGATGCAGAATCCAACAGTGCTCATCATCATGCCCATCCTTTTTATAGTGAGTGCATGAGCCTTGCTTATCTCTGCAGTGTTAGCCTTCCTTGCTTTCCATTTCTACTTTCTTTTCTCTTTATTCTTGCTTGCAGTGGGTTGGGATGATCACCCAACTTCTGGACTTCCATTATTTCCTCTAGCTTCTAGATGAGTAGCTTGAACAAATACCTCATCTATACTAGTGGGATTAAACATGAGGATAGTGTTCCTCATGTAGCTGTGTAGACCACCAATGTACTTCAACAGAGTTTTAGGTGAGTCTAATGAGATTCCTAGAATCAATGCTCTCTTTCTAAATTCTTGGGTGTATCCTTGTACACTTTTCCCTTTCAACTGTCGAAGAGTTTGCCAGCTCATCATGGCTTGTTGCATATAGGCCAATGGATAGAATTGCTTTTTGATTGCAGAAACAATTTCACTCCAGACAGAGATAGTCTTACCATGTCTCTTCAGGTCAGCTTGGGTCCTGCCTTCCCACCAAACCAAGGCAGTGCCTCCAAGGCGTAGGCTTGCCAGCTGAATCTTGCTCTTGTCTGAATCGATATTCTGCACTCTGCAATAAATATCAATTTGTCTAATCCAATTGTTCAACTTTTCTGCATTCAACTCTCCATCATATATAGGTAAATCAAATTTAACATCTAGTTTAATCAAACATGCATTGTTTTTATGTTCAGGGCTATTAGGAGGTGTGAGAATGCTTTCTTCTTTCCCTTTGCATTTTGAGTGGTCATGGAAGTGAGACTCTTCTTCTCCTTTATCTTGTTTGGAGCCTGATGAATCTCCATCCTTGTGTTTTTTAAAGTCCCTATACATTTCCTCTACCATGGACTTTATGGCTAGGAAACTATCTATGAATTGAGGGTTTGGCCCCATAGAACCTTCCTATGACATTTTCTTCCGAGGATAGACTCTCCCAATTTCAGGATTAGTTTCGACCAACTCTCCTTCTCCTAATTTGAGCTTTGATCTAGTTAGCATTCAATAGCTAAATCCAACACAAGCTTGTCTAACCTTAACAGCCTAAAGCTCTGATACCACTTGATCTGAAAATCACTCGTGAGTGATCTCAGTTAATTAATTAATGAATGAAGGTATTACAAACTTAGGTGTTGGTGTGTGTCTATGTTATCTTAAGCAACAGATCGATCAGATTTCAAAATACACAGACACTGGAAAATGGAAAACAGTAAGAGAAACATAGTAAGCAAATACAAGAACACAACAAATTAATAAGGAGTTCACCCAATCCTCCTGGGCTACGTCTCCGGTCCAGCTTTCAGTGGTGGCCTTCTTTTATTGTGTCTTTAAAGCAGAGTTTTTACAGTGAGGAGCTCAATTTGAGTCTCCTGAAACAGATAATGCTTAGTAGGGTGGTTCTTGGATTCCCCAAGCCACTAGAGTGCACAGACTCTTCCTTACCAAGTCTTGACCTCACTGGTCTTAATGGGATGAGTCCAATCTGGTACTCAGTTCCCGACAGATATCCTCACAGGGATCGCTTGAACCTCTCAAGCCTGGTTCTGTCTGCTCGATGTTGCCTTAACTCTGCAGGTCAGCTCGGCTCTCTGTTTTCTGCTTCTTGCTTCACTGTCTCCTTCTTCCTTTTCACTGTTCCCCTTTTCTTCTCTTCCTCTATTTTCTGTCTGTTCATGGCTTAAAGCCAATTTGTCTCATGACTGTTCGCTTCCTCTTCCGCCCCTTCGGATCGCCTGCTATTGTTCGCTTGGAGTTCCCTGCCTCTGCGTCATCGCCACTGTGTAATGTCTCACAGGGAAGTGGCCACTTGTCCTCTCATGAACTGCGCCAGCTCTTCCTCAAACGGTTCAATATTTCAGTTACGCTGTGTAATGATTCATCCACCAACTCAACGGTCAAATCGGACTTCAGACTTTTATATGCCATAGCTTAATTCTCCCTTCATATCTGGTTTCTCATCGGGCGCAATCTCCGTCGTTCGATCTGGAGCCCCTAGATCCTATGGTGTTCGCTCTTATTGCGCGGTTGACTTGCTCGGACGTTAGCCCGCGATGAGAGCGGTTTTCTCTCTCATCCGCCGGACATGCATCGTGCAATGTGTGGAACCACTCGTTCTCTTGCCAAATCCGCTTATTGCCCAACACGTCTCCGATATTTTTCCGGTTTTGGAGCGCGGGACCCACCTTTCGTTTTAGCGCTTTTCTCACGGTTTTTAGCTTCCCTTGTGACCGAGCGCTTGGGGCCTTTCCATTTCGAGGGGTTTTGCCCAATGATGCGCGATTAATCAGAAACAGCCTCCGTTTTCTGATCCGAACTTCCTAACTGCTAGTTTGCGTCCTGCGCGGTCTTTATGGGCCTCGGTTAGCGCGCTTTGACTGATGTCCTCGTCGTTCCTTGCTGGCTACAAACTGTCACTGTCCAGAGAACATAAATCATAAACATGAAAGAATATTTATCACACATACACAAAGATTTATCTAGGGGAAGGAAACTCCTCAAAACGTCTTCCTCTCTATGTTGCATTAATCAAAGCATAAAGATGAATACATATGCTTGCTCAAGCCTGCAACTGTATAGTTTATCCCTCTGTTTGACTGAATAACTCTGGCCAACACTTAGAGAATTTTCAAGCCCTCCAAGCTCCTATTTCCTTGTGTTGTTCCTTGAGGAATTATGGCCCTATTAATTAGGAAATTCCTCAATTGGAATTGCACAATTCTTTTAGGCTTATTCTCTGACTGCATGCACCACCTGTACACTTTGGAATGGTTTACAACTAATAGTACATTGCCTTGGAATCTCTATCTCAATCGGGTAACCCGAATTATCTGCACGCATCAGTTATTTTTGGTTGATTGATTAGTTAATTGGTTGATCACTACAGTGGTTATAGTTACACTTCGACAACTTGACCTTCTAATAGTTCCTCCAACAATTACAACTAGTTTAACTGACCATAACTCAACTTAACTGAAATAGATTGCTACAAATTATAAATCAGTCATATTGAACTGAACTGAAGCTTCCCTAACTCTAATTAACTAAGTTAATTGAGTGACAAGTTCCATGTCACCTTAGTTAACTACCTCCAATATTTCTGCTGAAATGGAAATTCGAATTTTCTCTAGTTTGACCAAGACAATGTCAAATTGATATTTTCTTACCGCATTTTCAACATAACATGTTAAAGAAAAATAGTATGTTAACTTTACATTATGGACACACCAATTTTGGTAGCTCTATCCCTTACTTTTTACATTTTAAATTACGCTACATTCTACATTTTGCATTTTGCATTTTACATTTATATATTCGATTTTATTTGAATATTAATTAAAACATATGAAGATGACATTTATTTTATTATTTTTTATTTTGTTCCTGAGATTCAAAAAATATTGACATATATACTTCCTTATATTACGCCTACACATCTCGCCATACTAGGTTGTAAAGTGCTTCTCACCACAGTAATTCAATAGAAGTTAATTGCTACCATCTATTAATAATTAAATAAATTTTAGAATCACAATTCCAAAATAAACATAAACACACTTATGTACATAATTATATAGCAAAATATTATTTTCTTTAACCACACTTATGTACATAATTATATAACTAGCACAACCACATCAATAACACAAACTAATTGCTCTATATTGTGCTCTCTTTTCTATTAAGTCTCTCTTTCTCCAATAGTTTCTTTCAATTCCATTTCTATTTGTATTTCATACAACCCTTGGACCATACCATTCATTTTACGTTGATGATGATATAAAACCGTTATCCATAATCAAGATGGCTCTGTCATCCATTTTCAATTAAGTTTATTAGCCAAAGGCTTCCTATTTCAACCTCAAGTGGATCAAGCTTGTTTGAATTTTTACATCAACAACGAAGATTTAATGTCATGCTAATTTGCTTCATCTTAGGACTCATATACGGCTCAACACTGATGATTCTACTTTCATTGTTGACTAATACATGACGGAGATTGACACGTGGCTCGACATGGAATGACACATGCAACAACTATTACTTTGAGACAATTGGTTGTCGTAAGACTTGAACTTGAATTTACGCATGTACTTCACAAGCGGGCCGACGGACTGGTGTGCCATGTCATCTCAGATATGATTTAACGAACCTGGAGGTAAGCTCTCGATGCCTCCACAATTCGATCTGCCGCCTTCCAATGTACCTATATTTACGCCGAATGTGTTTTCTTTATGAACTTTCATGTCCAAACATTGTTCATTGCATCAAATCAATGAGCTTTAATTTTGTCTTTCAATCCAATGATATTTGACCAAGTGGTTTGTCCCTATTTGATCACGTGGGTCTTCCCCTGAAGCACAACCACATCGTCACCGCTCTTCCATTTCAAAATGTTCGTCGGGATATCGCCACTGAAGTTGTTGTTTGGTATATTGAGGAGCTCAAGTACTCCGATACAAAAACATTGCATTTGGAGGAGCCATGTGAGCTCGATCAATGAAAACCATTTCAACGTTTTCCCATCGGGTGTTTCACGATCATGGAACATCCCATTCATCGGCATTAAGAATAGTAATAAAAAATAGTTTAGCATATTAGAACGGTTCATTAGCCTGACAAGATTTGATTCACTAATTTCACGCTCAATGAGTTCCTCCTCTTCATATTTTTCTTGGTGGATCAAAGCAAGTAGATCTGATTTATATAACATGTTGTTATTTCGTTCCCGGCGAAATTGTACTTTCTCAATCACTAAGTGCTCCAATTTTAACTTACCAAATGCTACTTTAAGCAGGTGACCCTCCACAGAGTGGGTTGCGATAAGCATGTAAACATACACAGGTCGTGTTTTTCCAATCTTGTGGCATCGATCCATAGCTTGTATATCCATTTGAGGATTCCAATCGCTATCATAGATAATACAAGTGTCTGTAGCAGTAAGATTGATTCCAAGACCACCAGCACATGTGCTTAGAAAAAAGATACAAAAGTTGCTATCTAGGTCATCAAAATCCCTTATCTGATTTTTCCTATCTTCCAACTTGACACTTCCATTAATGCGACAAACCTCATATCCTCTCTCAATTAGATAGCTAGTATTCCAACAAGTTAAGAACTTTAGTC
This sequence comes from Pinus tabuliformis, assembly GCA_031772625.1. Classification (NCBI taxonomy): domain Eukaryota; kingdom Viridiplantae; phylum Streptophyta; class Pinopsida; order Pinales; family Pinaceae; genus Pinus; species Pinus tabuliformis. The sequence continues at coordinate 1,194,170,078 of CM062807.1, read as the reverse complement.
CATTGAGAAAATATCAACATCTTTTGTTTCTGAGCTTTCAAATTCGTTAATAGCTTGTCTAGCAAACCAAATTCACCACACTGCTTAACCAACTACTCCAGCTGTGCATATTCAAATGATTTATCAAAATGTGACTCCAAAAGATCAAGGTGGTTGCAATTCTTTTGCAGTTGAATCATGCCTCATCCCATTGCTTTGTTTCCCAGCTAGATCAAACCAAGATTCAAACTCTTCACGTAATGTGAATATTTGAGGCAAAATGAAATTCAATAAGGACCAAAGTTCAACCAAATTATTTTGTAAGGTTTTTCTAGTCAAAATCAGCTTATTTTCAACAGATAAGGTTTTCAATTCCCTCGGCAATTTGCAATTGGAGCTTTTTAATCAGTGTCCCTCATAAACAACTATATATTTCCAGCCATAGCGAGCCAAATATTTTCTATCATTCAAAACCTCATATGAAGTGACAATAATAGGGAATTTTTGACCCACTGTGTGAGGCATGTGGATTTTCCTCTGCTCTTGTTGCTCAATTTTGGAATCATGATAGATTATAGCATTCATGCTTGGAACAAACCTATTGATTTCAGTCACCCAATTCGAGAGAGTCGAAAGAGGAGAAACTATTAAAAAGGGCCCATGCATGCCCATCCCCTTGAGATGAGCAAGGAGACCAATAGTCTGCATCGTCTTTCCTAGACCCATTTGATCTGCCAGAATTCCATTTGTGCCACAGATAAATCAACCACTTTACACCCTTAATTTGACATGATTTTAACCTTCTCCCGATCAATAGAGGAACAAGTTCCATCTTTTCTTTCCAGTTCCTCTCCTCTGTTAAATTATCAGAAGCTTGAACTGGGGTGCCTCCTATGAAATTCTCAGTCATTGCATTGATATAATATTTTTACTTTTTCTGTCTAATAAAAGTATGCATTATTAGTCACCATCTTACGCTTTCGACCCCTACCACTTTTCTTCACTGCACTTGATTTTGCATTGCCATTCTCGCTTGGAATAAATGTGATGTCGTCCATGTTCTCAAGAAAAAACTCTAAATAAAGTTGAGTTTGACTAAGAATCTCATCCAGTTTGTTAAATAACATAGGATCCATATGTGAACTCTCATCGCTCAGTTGATTTTCCATTTCCTTCTTTTCTCTCTCAGCTCGTTCTTCTTCTATGTGTTTCTGCTCCATGGCCATATCCTCTTAAACTTCCAATGCTTCACCATGAACTAATAAATCATTATCCTCTGCATCAAAAACTAGCACTTTACTTCCAGAGATTCCCTCATATTCTAAAACATATATAGGCGAATGTGCATCTCCTTTAAGACTTGTGGTTGAATCCTTCTCCATTTTTAAAATCATTCCTCAATACCATTCCGACAATGGTCCAATCTCTCGATAGAGTGTTAAGCTATTCGCCAGGATTATGCTTATGTGTCCAATCACATACATATTGCATGAGTTTGAAAGATATGAAGTTGGGTACCAAGGCCAAGTGAAATTTTCACCCCTCGAACTTGACCCCTGAAATACACCTGCGCAAGGCACGCTAAAACGAGACGTTGCCCAGATATGAATGTGCTTTAGGAGTTGCGTTGAGAAAACTGAGAGCATCTCTTAAGTTAATGTTTGAATTTGTTTTAATGGTTGACTCAGTGCCCTTACTCTTTCAATTTTTTTTTATTTTTATTGTTTTGGTGTATTTTTGCACATACAAAATAAATGAAAACGGTCAAGTCAAAATAAATGGAGAGACAGGAATATTCATGGATGCTACACTGTACCCTTCTTCATATCCTTCCCAGGACAAAATAGAGCCCCCTAAGTGTAAGGGTCGCAAAAAGCCTCCCAATTGGAATTGTTTCAACCAATTTTAGGGCACCGAATAAACACCCAAAATCCAACCAATTTTAACCTGTGACAGAACCCTACAATATCCCCCAAAACAACCAATCGAGTGGGCCAAACTTAAGATGCGCCAAACTTAAGATGCTCCGATGCTTGTACATAAGGGATCAATCCTTGCACCTTTGTTTGTTTTCTGCATAATATCTTTGAGTTTATGCTTTACTTCCTCACCCTCCACGCAAAGAAAGATAAGAGACAATGAAGTTGAGACAAAATGAGGCATAGCCACAATGGAGGAGAGAAAAAAGCAACGAAGTTGAGACGAAATTGCTAGTTAAATATCTTATTATTATTTTTGTAGTCATTAGAGAAGTTGCGAAATAAAGAATAAGTATGTGATTCAGTCTTTTAACCATTTCTTTAGTGTTAGAGGCATCTTAAAAATATCGTAGGCCAGACTAGTTTTTTAGTTGTAATTTTTATTATATTATGAAGGGAGAATAATTATTATTTTTTATTACACAATAAAAATTAAAATTTTGAGTGTGTTGTATATATATATATATATATATATATATATATATATATATATATATATATATATAATATATTAAATAATAATGAATTTGTTTTTAAATAACGAATTAAATTATAATGAATTTATAAAAATAGTATATTAAAATTATTTTCTAATAAATAATTAATTTATAAAAATTTAAAATATGATTTTAAGTTTTAATAAAAAATAATAATTTATTTCTCAATTATCCACATTTATATTCATTTTATAATTTAAATATTTATAATATAATATAATATAAAATAAAATAAATTTATTTAATTATTCCACAATTAACTTTAAATAATTATTTAATATTAAAATTTTGAATTTATTTCACAATTTTAATTTACTAGAAGTTTTTCAAGTGTATTATTTGTAAGTGAATGAGTATTTTCAATGTCGATGTTATGACTAGGATTAGATTTGTTATTAGTATAATCTTTTCATGTGAATTGACAAGTTAATATTTTGATTAATTATTTTGAAAAGTGATTTCAAGTTTTTAATTTGGCTAAGTATAAATAATAAATATATATAAAAAATAAAAAATAAAATATATAATTTTATTATAAATATTAGTATAATTATTACAATATAAAATTAAAAAATGGTCAACCATGGTCCAATCTTGCAATGTGATAAATATTGTCTCGATATGAAAATCAATCATGCTAAACCATGATCAACCACGGTGCAACGTCGCTTTGTGACAAAAATTGTCTCAAGTCCAATGTCGTAATGTGGCAAAGATTATCTCAATATGAAAATCAATCAAGCTCAACCATGATCAACCACAGTCCAACATCGCTTTGTGACAAATATTTTCTCAATATGAAAATGAACCTTGGTCAACCACGATCAACCATGTTTATTTTAAGGTTTATATACCTTGCATTTATAATATTAATTCCATGGGTTTATAATACCTTTGGGTTTTAGAATTAATCCCTTGGATTTAGAATCATGGATTTTCATATGAGACAACCATGGTCCAATGTCTCAATGTGACAAAGATTGTCTCGATATGAAAATCAATCATGCTCAACCATGACCAACCACAGTCCAACGTCGCTTTGTAACAAAGATTGTCTCAAGTCCAATGTCGCAATGTGACAAAAATTGTCTCAATATGAAAATCAATCATACTTAACATGATCAACCACGATCCAACATCGCTTTGTGACAAAGATTGTTTCAATATGAAAATGAACCATGGTCAACCATGTTTACTTTAGGATTTATATAGCTTGTGTTTATAATATTAATCTCTTGGATTTATAATATCATTCCCTTAGGTTTATAATACCTTTGGGTTTTAGAATTAATCCCTTGGGTTTATGATTTCGTGGATTTATAATATAAATCCCCTGACTTTATTAATGTAAGGGTTCATATTCTTAGGGTATAATATTATTCGTAGGGTTTATAATATTAATCTTAGGGTTTAATATACATCCCTTGGGTTTACAATCATGTTCATCCATGGTCAACAATGGTTAAATGTCACAATGTGCCAAATATTGTCTCAATATGAAAATCAACAATGGTCAACCATGGTCCAACGTAGCATTGTGATTAATATTGTCTCAGTATGAAAATCAATGATGGTAAACCATGGTCAACCATGTTTATTTTATGGTTTATAATATTTATCTTAGGGTTTTTATACTTTGGGTTTATAATATTTATCCCTTAGGTTTAATATTATTTCTTTGGGTTTATAATCTCTTGGGTAAACCATGGTCAACCATGTTTATTTTATGGTTTATAATATTTATCTTACGGTTTTTATATTTTATGGTTTATAATATCATTCCCTTGGGTTTATATTATCAATCCATTGGGTTTATTAATATAACGGTTCATATTCCTACGGTATAATATTATTCATAGGGTTTATAATATTAATATTTGAGTTTAATATAAATCCATTAGGTTTATAATCATGGCCAACCATGTTCCAATGTCGCATTGTGACAAAAGTTGTCTCAACCATGCTCAATAACCATGGTCACATTGTGACAAAGATTATCTCTTGGTCCAATGTCACATTGTCACAACTCATCCATGGTCAATCATGGTCCAACGTCGTATTGTGACAAAGAATGTCTCGATATGGAGATCAACCATGGTGAACGAAGGCTAGTCATTGTCCAATGTCGCATTATGAAAAATTTTGTCGTGAAAATCAATCATGGTCAACCATAGTCCAATGTCGCATTCTGACAAAGATTTTGTTAATATGAAAATCAACCATGGTCAACTATGTTTATTTTACGGTTTATATACATTCAGTTAATAAAATTTATCCCCTAGGTTTAATATTATTCCCTTAGGTTTTTATTATTAATCCCTTGGGTTTATAATATTTATCTTAGGGTTTATATATCTTGGGTTTATAATATTAATCCTTTGGGTTTATAACACATCGGGGTTTTAGAATTAACCCTTTGGGTTTATAATATGAACCCCTTGGGTTTATCAATCTCAAGGTTCATATTCTTAGGGTATAATCCTATTCATCAGGTTTATAATATTAATCCCAAGGTTTAATATAAATCCCTTGAGTTTATAATCATGGTCAAACATGCACAACCATGGTCCAATGTCACATTGTGACAAAAATGGTCTCAATATGAAAATCAACAATGGTCAAATGTCACATTATCACAAAGATTGTCTCAATATAAAAATCAACCATGGTAAAACATGGTCAACCATGTTTATTTTAGGGTTTGATAGTATTTATCTTATGATTTATAATATTAATCTCATGGCTTTATACCTTGGATTTAATATTACTCCCTTTAATCTATAATCCCTTAAGTTTATGATATTATGATATTAATAGTCACTTACGTTTATGATATTTTTTTCAAATCAGTAGAAATTCTTTATATTACTAAATAAACACATAGTACAAAATTAATATAAATAAATAAATTATTTAATATTCATTATTTATTATTAATATATAGTTAAATCATTAATTATTAATTATTTTTAACAACATAATATTGTTTGTATTATTATTTAATTAAATTATTTCATATTATTTAATTATTTAATATTAATATTTAAATTATTATCATCATTATTTAAATTATTTATTATTATTTAATTAATAAATATTTTAATAACAATATTATTGTTTGTATTATTATTTAATAATAATATATAAATCCTTATTTATTATTTAATTATTTACTAAAAATATTAATTAATTATTTCCATTATTTATAATAAATAATAGTATTTTTATTGTAATAGTTCTTTTTTTTTAATATTATATTTATAGTAGATACAAATTTCTATTTTAAGCTTCTGTGATCCATAATGAATTAAACAAAGTCTTTTGGTAGAAATCACATGAGAGAATTTTTTGGCCGATGCGTTTCGAACCAATAAGTGTTTCGAAACACTTGTTGGTTCGAAACACGTAGGCCAAAAAATTCTCTCATAGATACAAATTATTATCATTATTTATTATTATTTAATTAATAAATATTTTTAATAACAATTTGTCTTATTATTTAATTAAATTATTTAAATATTTAAATATTTAATATTAATATTTAAATTATTATTATCATTATTTAAATATTTAATATTAATATTTAAATTATTATTATCATTATTTAAATTATTTAATTAATAAATATTTTTAATAAGAATAAGGTTTCTTACTTCCTTCAAGCCCCTCAACACTATCCGGAGCTCCCTCAAGTCAGCTAAGGATCAGGTTGAACCCAAAGATATAAAAGGTGTCTACTTAGTCCCTTGCTCATGCGGAACACCCTATATTGGAGAAACGGGTCGTTCCATCAAGCAAAGGGTTCAAGAGCATGTGGCAGATATTAGATATAATAGGTCCCGCTCGTCTGCCTTAGCTGAACATGCGTCTAATACTAAACACCACATATGTATTGAGGATTCCTGGGTTTTAGCCAAAATTGATCACTTCCATCATAGGAAGTTTAGAGAGGCGTTAGAAATTGAGAAGCATTGTAACAATGTAAATGGGGATGAGGGTTGGAAAATTAGCAGCAACTGGATCCCTGCGCTCCATTCCTAGTTTTTATTTATTCCTTGAAATTTCTCTGTTTATCTGGATTTTGATTTTTCCCCAGTTCATATATATATATATAAAATACTAATTTAATATTATTATTTATTTAATTTACATTTTACATTTGTTTATTTTTTTCTATTAGTTATTTATTTTTTAAAATTATTTAGAAATTATGATTTATTTATTTATTTATTTTTAAATTTGTTTTTTGAAAATTTGTTTGATTCTTAATTATTCATTCTTAATCCTCTTTTATTTATTTATTTAATATTATTATTTATTTAATTTACATTTTACATTTTTTGAAAGTGTTTTTGATTTTCAATTATTCATTCTTAATGTTTATTTATTTATTTTATAATTTATTATTATCTATTTATTTTATTTATTTATTTTTTATGAGGATGTTTTTAAACGTTTGTAACTACTTTGACTTTATAACGTTTAATTTTTATTTAATCATTTTTTATTTTTGACTTTCTAATGGACCAATTTATATTTTGAAGCATCTCCACCTATATATATGGTTAATGTTAGATCAGATGCTCCTCCTTTGCCCTGATGATGAACCACAATGGAAGGTTCGAAACATTGGCTCCAATAAATTATTTGATGTGATTTCTCCAAAAAATTTTCTCTCTAAACAATATTATTGTTTGTATTATTATTTAATATTATTTAATTATTTACTAAAAATGTTAATTAATTATATCTATTATTTATAATAAATAATATTATTTTTTATTGTAATAGTTTTTTTTTTAATATTAGTTTTATTATTATATCTTTATAGTTTGTGTAGTAGATACAAATGAAGCCTTCGATTTGTATCAAGCATTTAATTACTTAAATATAGTTATACTAATTTTTAATTGAAATTAATAATCCACTATGTAAATGATTTCTCTTGAATAAATAATCATAACCAAACATGTATAAAATTTATATATATTATCCATCTAAAACATTATGATATTTTTAATAATATAAAATTCAACAAATTGACAATCCACGTAAAACGCTTCAAAGTATATACTAGCAATTGCTCCAAAAAGTGCAAAGAGTGGCCGATAGGTTTTTTAAATTGGAAAGATTGTATGAAATTTGGAAAAATGGTATGAGGGACGCATTTGTAGATATGTGTACCATATGTATTGGCAAATTTAAATTTTATATAGATATTGTAAAAGATGATATTTTAGTTTCATGGATATATATATATATATATATATATATCAAACTAAAAACACTAATTTGATTTACTTCTAATAAAATACTAAAACTAGAGAATAACAGTTGTTGGAAACTGCCCTTTAAATTCAATTAAAATGATTGGATTATAAAATCTACAGTTTAAATTATATTATTATTAATTAATTAAAATTTATTTACAGTGTATTTTAAATTACATATGAATGATAAATGGTGCTATTTTAATTTCATATATAATCCAAATTAAAATACAGAGTAATGAAATTTTGTAATGAAGATTAAGCCTTGGATGAATAAAGACCATAAAAAGGCATTTCAAAAGGCGATTTTGTGTACATTTCCTCAAATAAAAACACAAAGATTATCTTAAACTGTGGCATACAAGAAAATGAAAATGCAAATGGCAACAATAGATTTTGTCAAAGACTGATATTTACCTGGAAAAGTTGAAAACTAATCCCTTGAATAGTTTGCAAAAGGAATATCCAACCAATCCACAAAATTGAACAAGACTATTAAATTCGTAACAAAACTTTTCCGCCAGTGCTTTAGTCTAAAGAGCCCACAAATTCACCCGAAAAATAATGGAAATTCTGGCAAGATTATGACAAAATCCAACAGAAAATTTTGAAAATCTGGGTTACCACTGTCAAACTTCAGGGATTGGGTTTCCCCAGGGGTTCTTGATGGTGTTGAATCCATTTTCACCATTCAAACACTCCAACATTCTATTTTTTTTTTTACACTAGAAATTTGTCATCCAGGAAAATTTGTAGCATCGAAGATGTTTCATTTCATTGGGATAAATATTAAGAGCAACGTTTGATGATAATGAAAAGAGCTAATTAATTTATGCACAATTCTAGTCTTTTCAGATTGGAACGAATAATTCCACATTCGAGTTGGTGTTTCCAAGTATGCAAAGCCTACAAAGAAATTACAATAGAATAGAATGTGAGGAATTGAGAATAGTTTATGCAATCCAAGCATTTTGGCACTATTTCTTAGCTAACTTCTAAGTATTTATGTAAGCCATTAAGCTCTTTTATATTTAACTAATAAATCAGTACTACATCGAAGGATCTATAGATAGCTACTACTACCAGAATAATTTATTGTAGATTTAAACTATATTTAACTAAAAAGTATTATTTATTAGCAACTTTAATACATCTATTGTTTTGGAAACCATTACAAAGAAACAAGCATATCAATGTTTAGGAAAATAAATAAACTGAAAGGAGCTAAACTAATATGTAGGCACTATTCTATATGAAATAAATAATTATCGTGCCCCGGATACTGCTCACAACTTCACCATCCCTGAAAATTATAGATGTCAATGTCATAAGTTCTTGTATCTTGAATTTCAATAGGTGATGAAGGCACCACCCTAAACATGCATATAGATCAATCAACTAATTCACTGAAAGAGTTGTCTTCTAAGAAATTCTCAGTGCCCATCTTCATATTGGTCGACCAATTCACATTAGTTCAATCCAATATGGGTTGATAAGGTTTGCATGATTAGCCCAAATTACATTCTAAATAATACAAGTTTTGTCTTGAGAATTGACAAACGATTTCAAGGTTTGCTTCCAACTAAATACCCAACGTGTTTTCATTGACAATTCAAAATTCTGACTGCACCCAGATGAAGTGAGAACATCGATGCTTGTTTATCATACAAATTAAGATTGATAACTTCCAAAGCAAAGTTTAGACGTCCAAACAGTTGACTTCTTTGCCATTAAAAAACAAAGAGGGTAAATCCAATGCTTGGTGCTTGGACATCCCCATCGGATTACATGATACCTCATATTGATTTGGAATAAATTTCTAATGATAAGACAGAAGTGGATTTGCCTTGAATCTATAATCATGTATGCATGATTTGAATCCACACTTAGTAGGTAATCTATCTAGTGCATCATACATGTCTCTTCCGAGTACACCCACCACTTTTCCAAAGGAGAATGTTACTCTGACTCCTATGTCTTTAAAATTTTGTGGCAAGACATTACATAACTGTAACAACACAACGATCAAAAGATTATGCCAGGGAATTCTGCAATAGCTCTAACTAAACTTTGGAGCAATGGTACAAAACTTAAAAAGTCAAAAACACATTATTGCCAACTTGCTCCTAGTCTCTATTGGGATCAGAGACAACCTTGTCAAATCCTTTTGTTCTTGTCTTTCAAATGGTGTATATTGATCATTTTGGGAGATGTGAGCCAACCATCTAAATTGATGCTCTTTGATAAACTTTTTATGTAGCTCCACAAAATTCCATAGGAGAGGAAGTCAAGAACAAGACGTGACTTTAGGAGTGTGCTCGATTTCAACAAGCATATGTTAAGGAAAAGAAGCATATGCATTCATTGGCCTCTAAGAAGTTTTTCCAGCATTGGTGTCAAAAGACTAATTAAGGCCATGAAAATACTTTGAAGCTTTCAATAACCACTACCTAAATGGTAGTCAATACCCTACAAGATTTGTGTACACAATTGATTCAAAATCTCAGATCTTCATTGCACAGATCCATGGGAAAAATCAAAGAAAAGCATTCAAGACAAGCATCACAAGCTACCATTGCCTGCATACTCTTATTATAAGCAAGAAGATAAATTTGGAATGCTAAGCAACACATTATTCTCTTACTAAACAAGAATGAACTTAGCATTTGAGATAACCCTACAAAGACTACTAAACTTCTTCCTTGGTTGGTGGCACATGCGAGATACAAAATTTCACCCTATCCTCGTTGTCTTTTTCACTTAGAAAAAAGAATCAAGCAATTCAAATTTCTATTAAATGGTGAAACTAAGACCAAATGGAACAATGGAATGGAAAAATGTTGGTATTTTTCGTTTTCATAACAACTGCAATGACAAGTATAGCTTCTGCTCATCTAATGAGGAAACCAATCTAGGCTTAGAAAGATGGTCATCTCCTTTTCGAGGCCTTTTCCAAGAAGAACATCTTCCTCGTCAATCAAAAATTTCAGAGACATAAACAGGGAATAAACTTCCAACATTGAATTGATTTTCAACAAAAGGGAAAACCCATCCATCTAGTCATGTTCCTCCCCCCCTTGAAGAGTTGCAGAGTGAGCTCTTATACGAAAATACCTATTCAGAAAGCTTGAAATTGGAGTAAAATCAGAGGATGGAATAGTCGGTGAGGGTGCTAGGCTAAAAAACCTCTGTTGAATGTTCATATGAGATTTCTGAGCTCTTCTCGTAGCAATTCTCTCCTTCTTGTGAGAATTATGGTGTCCTCCCAATGCATGAGAATTGTACAACTTCCTAGAACAAAATAATCACGAGTAAATGCAAGCTCCCAAAGATCCCCACTACAAAGAGCCTGTGCTTTCACCAATTATTTTCGATACCTTTCCCACACCTCTCAAAGTAGATTTTGCAATTGCCAAATAAAATTTTGTCTTGCATTTTAAAAACACTGCCATGCAAACAAAATAGGAAATGCCTCTCCAAGAAATTTTATTTCTGCTAAACCCCTATAACTAGGGATGTCATTTGTAATCTTTCTCTTGCAATATATGTGATTTTGTTCTTGTTTACAAAAGAACATAAAGGTATAAAAGAATAGACCTGTGTGAAAATAAATCAAATCTAGTTTCAAATTTAAATAAAAATGTAGGGCTATCTACTGTGATATTGCAAGTCTTTTGAGATAGAGAAGGCCCGCAACAATTGCAGAAAATGGATATGGGAAAGCCACAAGCCCATGCTTCAATAGAAGAGACGAACTAAACTATCCGATGCAGCATAGATTCTTTTGACTTCTGTTCAACTTCCGGGACAAAATACTGCGGGCGTTGGAGCTTTACTAGGACATGCAAGGGATGAATGAGAAGGTCGTTGAAAGTCACAGAATAATTTCCCATAATGGGGTTGAGAAAAGAAGCCATAATTCCACAACAAAACATGCACACGAGTTTCTTTAAGATGCACCCGAGTTGTCTTGTATATGTAGTAAAATCAGAGGAAACCGGAATTGGTGGTCGCTGCCATCGATAGAGTCTTCGTCGTGTAGTCGTGCACCATAAAACTACGTTTAGTGCCATAAACTCCACGAAGAATTCAAACGAACTCTCTTGGAACTCCGGCTTAAAAGGCTCTGATGTAAATATGGTGCACACTACAAGTGGAGAGAATAAGGGTGCGTAAAAATCTATGCATAGATGTCAGAGAGAGACAAGAGGTGTAAACGAAAACCAGAGGTGAACTGATTCAAAAGATAGGTCTATTGACCTAAATATATTTGAAAATTATATATATATATATATATATATATATATATATACATTTTTTTTTTAAATAATTCATATTATAATATAATACTAATTTATTTTCTAATTTCAATTTCTTCATAAAATAAGAGGTTTGCATATTAAGAGATTTAATTTCTCTAGACTTTTGGTAAATCTAAGTTAATTTAATTATTAATTATAATTAATTATTAATTTAATGATGATGATGATTATTATTATTATATTTATTTTTAGTTTTATGTAATTTGATCCAATGAAAATGTTTTATTGATAATTATAATTGTTAATTATTTTATTTTATTTTATTTTGACAAGTTAAAATATTTGTAGGATATTACATTACATTACAACATCTCTACCATACTAGACTGGAAAGCCCCTCTAAACCCAAAAATATTTAATGAGTTAAATAAGATTACCTTAAGAAACTATTATATAATGAGTTAAATAAGATTACTTTAAGAAACTATTATGTAATGAGTTAAATGGGATTACCTTATCATTGCTTTCTCTCTTCCGTGGAAATGGAAAGGTCTTCCATTCAAATTTTCCCTGATTTAGAATGCAATATGAAAAAACAAACCATGAATAAATAAATAGTAGGAAAAAAAATTAAAAATGAATATATTGAAGCATTATAACCGGGTTTTCTCCCCCCTATTCGAAACCTGTCAAGGTTTTAGAAGTTTACAATTAACCAAAAAGTGGTTGTGGAGGGGTGAGCTCTATGTACAGTGTTCAACACTCTATGTTGGGTATGGATCTGTAAATTTCTGTATTGTCTATTGTATATTATTTATTTAGGAGGCGATAGCCATAGTCTATCAAGTTTTGTGGGAATTAAACAACCATTTTTCTTGCCCATCTTCGATCTATGGGAAGTCTTTCGGGGTATTTTCATGGATTGATTTGAGCCTACCGAGAATATTAACATTCTACTTGTTTGATTATTATATGATGTTTTTACTGTGAGTTCCTAGCAACTAGAACCCTTGAACTTTTTCACCGGCTTGGTAAGGTCTTCCACGCATTTCACATTTGCTAGACACATGAATGATTGCGACTTGCTACTGAAAAAATTTGGACAAACCCCTCCTGCAAATTACTCAAACAAACAACCAAAATCAGCAAAAGATTGCAACATACCTTGTTCGAAATGCAAACATATCACTTTTCTCAATCAATAAATTATGGCCTGTCTACTTACTTGCGAGAGGGAAGGTTGTGTCTGATAGATTTCATGTGGAAGAGAGGGCCACCATGGAGTACCAGTGGAGGCGAGGAAAGGTAAATCTTAGGTTGAGGCGAGGATATCGCAATCACACATGGACTTAATTAAAACACAGAGTTCACTGAAAACAAAACAAAGTAAAATAAAAGAGGTTGCATAAATTTACTTGTGTAAAATTAAAACCATAACGCAACTGACCACACTTTATATTATATGTCAAAACATAAAGAAATTACATTCGCGTGATAAATGGAGGCTGCAGCTCCAAGTGAAAAACACAACAAACTTACTGCGATTTACGCATTACTGGGTTGTGGAGTAAACTTCTGTAAAACTCCATAAAACTGGTTTTCACGCGCCCACCAAAATTTCCTCCACGATTTTCTCCTCACTACCTCACAGACTCTCGCTCCCTAACTTTCCCAACATGCCCAACATTACAAATGACTTTTACTTGCATATTTATCCTAACATATGAATTTCACATTAATTACATGACAGACAAAATATTTAATACACAACATGGGCGATTTTACATAGTAAATGATTTTCTGAACTTGCAAGTGTTGTGGAGTGTGGGCAACAATCGCGGAATGAATGTTTTCCCATATATATTTATTAAACTTCATTAAATGCTTTAACCTCTATGATGTGTTGTGGAATGGTCCGCTCTGAACTTCTGTTCTGACCCTTGTTGTAAGGTCCTCGGATGCGTAAACGGTTGGGCGCCAGGCGATCCGGGCACGGGCGCGGTTGTGCGACGGGCACGTGGGTGAGCGGCGAGTCGAAGCGCATGATGGGCGCAGGTGCGGGCGAGCGACGAGCTAAGGCACACGCGACGGGCGCGCGCGGGCGAGCGACGAGTTGAGGCACACGCGACGGGCGCGCGCGGGTGACCGACGAGTTGAGGCACACGCGACGGGCGCGCGCGGGCGGACAGACAAGTTGGAGCACACGCGGTTGAGACAGCCGGTTATGCGACGAACGATAGAAGGTTTATACCCGATGGGGCGTTGGGCGAGATGGTTGGAGGCTGACGCATTATGGAGGGCGGGCCGACATGTCTTGTGAGCGTTCAAGGGGTGTGCAACCGTGGGTTGGGTGGTCGGCTGGGCAGTCCCACCCACATGTTACAAAGCATATATATTGGATGCGTTTGGAGGCATTTTCAACAACGAACTTCGACAAGCAACTTCGCATAAGAGGTGCAGGTCTAAAGTGCGCAGTTTAGACAAGGTGAAGAGCGCATAGCTCATGCGCTTAAGGTTGGACTTGTGCACGGATTAGCTCGCACTTGGAGAAAGGTGAAGGTGTTGGGCAAGGTGTGCCGTGGGTCGGTTGAGGTGTGCACGATGGTTGTGCAAGTGCCAGTTTGTGTCAAGACTTGGCGTGGGTGTCTTGGTTGCTCAGGTGAGCGCCCACCCATCGTGCAAGGTGTGCACAAAGGTGAACAGAGGTTTGCCTTGATTGTAAATTTGGCTAAGTATGGAAGTTGGATTTGCCAAGTATACTTGTATAAGCTTGTAAACATTGAAGATTGATTAATATATATATTTCGGGCAGACTCTTTGTTCAGGGAGTTTCCCCTCCCTTTATACTGTTCAATTGTGTTCTTGTTATGATTGTTGTTGATAATGAATGAGTATGGGTGTTCATTGGTATAAAGGCTAAACATAATAATACTTGGTTGCGAAACACAAACTAAGTAGGAGAAAGTGAATTAGGCGTAGTCCACGAACATAAGTATTGGTGAAAAGAAAGTGTTCGGTGGTGCCGCACCTCGCTAAGAGCGGTTGGAAGACTACCGCCGGCTTGGGGGCGTGACAGGTGGTATCAAAGCTGGCTGATGACCAGGTTGACGATGAAGTGTTGATCCCACTACACTATCGTGACAGGTGGTATCAGAGCAGGGTTGCTCGTGACGAAGTGCAGATATTGAAGCTGATTCAGGGTTGAAGAAGCTTGATAGTTGATGACAGGTACTTGCAAGTGAAGGAAGTTGTTTCACATACAAGTGGAAGAAGAGTTGGTTCATGTTTACAAGGAACTTGGTGAATATGGAGAGGGATGAAAAGGCAGAGATGGTGGATGAACCTATGATAGGTGAATCTAGCCATGAGGTAGTTGAAGTCTTCCGATACAAAGTGTTGGAACAAATGGGTCGATGGAGTTCTAATTGGGTTTCGATGAAAGCCAAGAACATGAAGATTCGGGAAAGTTGTTCGGAACTAAGAAAGGAACTTGAAGAACTCAAGAGCCAATGCGGAAGTACGACAGATGTTGAACTCAAGGAACTTGATGAGGAGATCTGACAGAGTGGCCTTGGTCTTCAAGAGCTCTTTGATGAGAGAGCCCGGTTGAGGAAAGAAAGTGCCAGAGTGGAAGCCGAAATCAAGCAAGTTGAGGAGGAGATAAAGAAGAAGCTTCTTGGTAAGAAGATCGTTGTGATTGAGCAAGAAGAGCTCGACTACATTGACAGGTTGGGAACTCACTACCGAGACAATCTAGAGGACATTCAGAAGTTTAGTTCTATGAGCTTAGTCAGTGGACACTTGGTTGGTGCACTTGAGTAGGATGCGATGGAGGACAAGCTTGAGGGGAATCAAGCTAGACCAGGATCGAGTTGCTTAGAAGAGCCAAGCAAGGAAGTGAAGTACCTTAGGAGGAATGTCAAGTTGGAGCATGAGCCAATTGACACTTCTGAGGCCGAATTCTTGAAGAAGGTTGCTGATGTGAGACACAAGATAAAGCCGACAGAAGGAGGTGAATCCTTGAAGCTGAGTTTTGTGCAGGTGACCGTGAAGGGCAAGAGATTTGCAGCTTTGGTGGATACGGGAGCTACTCATAGCTTCTTAAGCAGGAAGGCAACAAAGTCTTTTGGGAAGAAAGCAAAGATGGAGAGGGAATGGAGTGCTTTCAAAGCAGTCAACTCTACCATGAAAGTTGTTGATGGTGTGATGGAGAACACTCAGGTGAGAGTGGGATCGTGGTTTGGAAAGTTGGACTTGAGGATTGTGGACATGGATGATCATTCTATGGTGCTGGGGCAAGATTTCATGAGGCTTGCACAAGCCATACCAATGGTGGACCGGGACATTCTCTTGATCACAGCTGAAGGAAGAACCATGATGGTACCGATGAATAGGAGGAGTTGCTTGGGGTATAGACCAAGGATGACTTCTATGACTTTGTATCCCAAAGATCCGAATGTGAAGCATGAGGATGTGGAGCAAAGAGGACTTGGGAGTGTGACTCAAACAACGAAGGAAGGGAAGTTGATTGACTTCGTTGCAAGAGCTGGAAGGAAGAATGAAGGAAGTGAGAGGGAAATCTCACGAACATGGAGACACTTGATAGGGACATCTTCTACTAGTGATCTTCACAATGGAATTGCAAATGAAGGGGGTCCGAGTACTACTTCAGAGGTAGTGGTTGATGAGGATTATAGAGGTAGAGATCCTGCTGGCATAGTAGACTTTTGTAGGTATGCTATGGGTATATATGACTTTCAGTTGACAAAGGACAAGCTAGGTGAGCTTGGCTGTACATGTGAGGAGATTGAGGCTGTGCACAGATACTTGAGGACACAACATCAATCTGATACATGGGTGGATGAGAGTCAGGGAGGAAACTTCCTGGCCCTCCTTTCTCTATAGACAACCTTGGAGGCCTTGGTAGGGAGGAACCACACCAACTTTGCAAGGGACCTTGGAAGAAGGCTTCTTTATGACAGATTGCAGACTTGGATGCAGATGGCCAGATGTTGGGATGAAGTCTACATGGGTTGGACATCATGGACAACTAGAGTCATGGACATCAGGTTGGAGATATGGAGCATGACAGCGATGCAGGGACATTATGCAGGAGCATGTGTAGGGGTGTCATTCATGGAAATTCTGTGGGGAGTGCAAAGCAAAGGATGCGTGCAGATGCTGTTATGACACGAAGTTGTATGAGCTAGTGGAGAGGTTGTACACTTTTGTGCAACAAGACCATGGCTTGGACATGTTGCAGATGGGATGGAGTTTCCATGGACCTGAACATGGGTATTGGACAGATTCTTGATGAGTCCGAGGTGTAGCAGAAGTCAGGGAGAGACTTGTGGTGACGTAAGGATGTGCATTCTTATGATTTGGGCGTATGGTTGGACTGATCACCCAACTAGTTCAAGTCATGAGGGGTACCAATGTACAGAGGGATGTGACTATTAGTTTTACACTTGACGAGGAGCATGCAGAGGTGTGTTCTGATGAAAGACTACATGGAGGGATGACACATGATGAGGTTGACACGAGATGTTGCAGTAGGCATGTAGCTTGAGATGTAGGGACCAACCTTCCTTGATGAGGAGCAGGATGTGGAGATTGTGACAGAGTGATCAATAATCATGGATTGAGAGGATATCTGGTGTATGACATACCGATGAGGTGTATACCTTGGTATGGTTATCTTGGTGACGGTTAGTTGCTGAGACGAGACATGATGGAAATGGAGTTCTACATATGTTACAGGGATGTTTGCCGTATGTGGAGGATTTGACATCATGGATATTGATGATCTTGGTGGATGGCTACCAGGATGATATGTTGTCGAGGACGACAACAATTTCAGGTGGAGGAGGATGTAAGGTCCTCGGATGCGTAAACGGTTGGGCGCTGGGCGAACTGGGTGCGGGCGCGGTTGTGCGAGGGGCGTGAGGGTGAGCGGCGAGTCAGAGCGCACGACGGGCGCGGGTGTGGGCGAGCGACGAGCTGAGGCACACGCGACGGGTGCGCGCGGGCCAGTGACGATGTCACGCCCCTACACCTGCGGTAGTCTTTCAACCGCTTATAGCGAGGTGCGGCACTACCAACCGTTTTCATTTCACCAATACTTACGATTGTAGACTATGCCTTAACATTCCATACTTAGTTTTATTTTTGTTACCAAGTATTATTAATGTAGCTTTATACCAATGAACACCCATACATATTCATTATCAACAGCATTAAACAAGAGAAATGCACAACAGTATAAAGGGAGGGGCAACTCCCTCCAATATGAGTCCGCCCGAATATCAATATATATAATTTTTCCACTTTTACAAAGTACAGACTAAGTCCTTGGGAAACCCCAAATTATACTTAGCCAAATTTCCAACTTCGGCAAACTTGGTTGCCTAGCTCATCGGCACCTCCGCACGGTCGCCGCACGACTCACCAACCCGTCGTTCGCCTTGTCGCACGTCTTCGCCGGTTCGCTCTTCGTTTGGTCACAAACGTCCAAACTGTGTACACCTGCCCACACGCAGTCCCACTTGCCAACCTTTGACAAATGCCCAAATCGTGTGAACAACACATAGTACCACCTGCCCAACTCTACGACATCCGGTTCCAACCTTCATTCACCTTCGTGCACACTTGCACGATGGGCGGGCGCTCACCCGAGCCACCAAGACACCCATGCCAAGACTTAGCACAAACGGGCGCTACACGTTCACCGTGCATGCCTCACCCGATCACCGGGCGCACCTTCGCCCGCACCTTCGCCCAACACCAAGTGCAATTTTCTACCGTGCGACTAGCCCAAGGATGGGCGCATGAGAACTGCGCCTTCTCCTTCTCCTATTGCGCACTAGAACCTGCACACTACTCTTTTATGCGAAGTTGTAATGATCGAATGCGATGTTGAAAATGCTCCATCGTATCCATAATATATATGCAAGCTTAGGCCAAGTCTGGCACCCAGCCGACTTTCCCAATGCTTGTGTACACACCCTTACTTCGTCGCCAAGCGCCCCAACATATGTCGGCCTCCAACATATTGTTCCACGCTCCAACCGTGTGTATAAATACCAACGCTCTCCATAGATCATCACATATGTTCCAAGAGAACGTCGCAAGTTCGTCGCATATGTGTTGCGCCTCCGTCGCACATCGCAACTCGTCCTCCCAACCCCGCGTGCGCCCAGCTCGCCCATCGCCCAAACACGTCGCACGCCCGGGTAGAACCTCAGGACGTTACATCCTCCTCCACCTGAAATCGTTGTCGTCCTCGACAACATACCATCCTGGTAGCCAACCACCAAGATCATCAATATCCATGATGTCAACTCCTCCACACACTACAAACATCCCTGCAACATATGTAGAGCCACGTCTCCATCATGTATCATCCTTGTAACCAACTATCACCAAGATCACCATACCAAGGTATCCACCCCATCAGTATGTCATACATCAGAGATCATCCCAATCCATGATCATCGATCACCCTGTCACAATCTCCACATGTTGCTCCCCGTCATGGAAGGCTGGTCCCTCCATCTCAAGCTACATGCTTCCTGCAACATCTCATGTCGACCTCATCATGTGTCATCATGTGAACCGCTGCCATGATACTCCAACAAATGCCAACACATCTCTGCACACTGTTAACCCCCATGTCTGAACTAGTTGGGTGATCAGTCCAACTGTCACGCTCAAACCATGAGAATGCACATCCTCATGCCACCATCAGTTGTTTCTCATAACATCCTGTCACATCCTCAACCCGATCAAGAATCCATCTCCATACAAGTGTAAGCCATGCTCAGGTCCATGAAGTAGTCCTCATCTCATCTGCAACATGTTGTCCATGATGTTTGGTGTCAATGTGCTACATGAAATCAGCCACATCTATCCCAACATCATCCATATGTGTATCTCCTCCATATGAAGAGACCATCTCATCAAACCGGCTCTCGATGTGTCACATCCAGGTCCATGAAGCATCCTCCATCATATCTGCAATGTGCCATCCCTCAAGTCAGCGATAGAAACAAGTATACACCTGTCTCATCTATCCATGTGCTGCCCATGATCATAGATCAATCAGATCCCATGTTAAAAGGTGGTTGAGTCTCGGCTCAACCCATGCCCAAGTGTTGCCACCAAGGCATCATCATCATTGAAACTCCAAAAGTCACAACAATCTCATGTCATCATGAGCTCCATAAACCATCCCTGGCCAACATCTCAGCAAGCATACAAGTCTCGGCCTAAAGGTCTCTGCAAGATGCCTTAGCTCTCCATGTAGTAGGAATGCTCCATAGTCTGCTCACAATCGCATCCAAGTCCATGGCCTTGTTGTAAAAGAGTGCACAACCTCTCCATCGGCTCATAAGTAAAACACCTAGCAAATCCACCTGCACAACATCCCTGCCTTGGCACTCCTCATTGGATGCCCATAAATGACACCTCTACAAGTGCTCCCGCATGATGTCCCTGCATAAGACTGCCATGCTCCATGTCTCGAACCTGATGTCCATGACTAAGTTGTCCATGTAGTCCAACCAAGTAGACCCATCACAACAATCGGTCATCCTCATCCAAACTGCAATCTTCGGTCTAGTGAACTCGGTCACCCAACCATATCATCATCATCACGAGTCCCTTCCATCATAGCTCCCTCACTAAAGGTTCCACAAGAGTCGCTCTTGGTCTCGGCCATGAGAAGTCCACCCAAGCATCATCATACCTCAAGTGTGTTCCCTTTAATCTGTCCATGAGTCATGCCGGGCAGTTAGCCAATTCTCCATGTGGCTAGAGCATGACCCAATCCTCTGCAACGATCATCATGTTCCTCCCTTGTCACGGGCCTTTGTACCTTCTACATAAGGTCACAAACACCCCCAACAAGTCCTGCAACAATCAACAATCCTTGTTCTTTATCATCATCATGAGGTTCCTCCAAATGGGTATCCTCATTCATCCATGTCTGCAAACTGCACGATCCTGGTCCAACTTGATCAATCTCAAGTTCATCCTCCATCGTTGTCATATCTGCAACATTCTCAATCATCACGGCTTCCTCTTCCTTGATAGCACAATCTGCAACTTCATCTTGCTTTATTGTCCATCCAACTTGAAGAAGTTCGTCTTTAACATTCTTTTCCAAGACTTCAAGTTCCTTTCGAATCCGAGGATTCTCTTCTTTCAACCGCTTCAACCTATATAAGGTAAGCAAGAGCTTCCCTTCACATTCTTCCAAACTTGCCATGCCTTGTCGTTCAGCATGGACCAAGCACTAAGCTTTACCCTTGCTAAACCTGCTTCACCATTCACCAGCTTCACCAAGTTCCCTGCAACCATGAACCAGCCCTTGTCCCACTTATATGTGAAACTAGCTTCCTTCACCAGCAAGTACCTGCTTCCACTGTCATCAGCTGTTAAGCTTCCAAGTGTACCCACACCTGCACTTCGTCACGAGCAACACTGCTCTAACACCAGCTCCAACCGAGCTCTAATACCAACTGTCACACCCCTACACCTGCGGTAGTCTTTCAACCGCTTATAGCGAGGTGCGACACTACCAACCGTTTTCTTTTCACCAATACTTACGATTGTAGACTATGCCTTAACATTCCATACTTAGTTTTATTTTCGTTACCAAGTATTATTAATGTACCTTTATACCAATGAACACCCATACACATTCATTATCAACAACATTAAACAAGAGAAATGCACAATAGTATAAAGGGAGGGGCAACTCCCTGCAATATGAGTTCGCCCGAATATCAATATATATAATTTTTCCACTTTTACAAAGTACAGACTCAGTCCTTGGGAAACCCCAAATTATACTTAGCCAAATTTCCAACTTCAGCAAACTCGGTTGCCTAGCTCGTCGGCACCTCCGCACGGTCGCCGCACGACTCACCAACCTGTCATTCACCTTGTCGCACGTCTTCGCTGGTTCACTCTTCGTTTGGTCGCAAACGCCCAAACCGTGTACACCTGCCCACACGCAGTCCCACTTGCCAACCTTTGGCAAATGCCCAAATCGTGTGAACAACACGTAGTACCGCCTGCCCAACTCTACGACATCCGGTTCAAACCTTCGTTCACCTTTGTGCACACTTGCACGATGGGCGGGCGCTCACCCAAGCCACCAAGACACCCACACCAAGACTTAGCACAAACAGGCACTACACGTTCACCGTGTACGCCTCACCCGATCACCGGGCGCACCTTCCCCCGCACCTTCGCCCAACACCAAGTGCAATTTTCTACCGTGCGACTAGCCCAAGGATGGGCGCATGAAAACTGCGCCTTCTCCTTCTCCTATTGCGCACTAGAACCTACGCACTACTCTTTTATGCGAAGTTGTAATGATCGAATGCGATGTTGAAAATGCTCCATCGTATCCATAATATATATGCAAGCTTGGGCCAAGTCTGGCACCCAGCCGACTTGCCCAACGCTTGTGTACACACCCTTACTTCATCGCCAAGTGCCCCAACATATGTCGGCCTCCAACATATTGTTCCACGCTCCAACCGTGTGTATAAATACCAACGCTCTCCAGAGATCATCGCATATGTTCCAAGAGAACGTCACAATTTCGTCGCATATGTGTTGCGCCTCTGTCGCACATCGCAACTCGTCCTCCCCACCGCGCGCGCGCCCAACCCGTCTGTCGCCCAAACGTATCGCACGCCCGAGTAGAACCTCAGGACATTACAGACGAGCTGGGGCACACGCGACGGGCGTGCGGGTGACCGACGAGTTGAGGCACACGCGACGGGCACGCGGGCGGACAAACGAGTTGGAGCACACGCGGTTGAGGCAGCCGGTTATGCGACGAACGATGGAAGCTTTATACCCCATGGAGCGTTGGGCGAGATGGTTGGAGGCCGACCCATGATGGAGGGCGGGCCGACATGTCTTGTGAGCGTTCAAGGGGTGTGCAACCGTGGGTTGGGTGGTCGGCTGGGCAGCCCCACCCACATGTTACAAAGCATATATATGCGATGCGTTTGGAGGCATTTTCAACAACGAACTTTGACAAGCAACTTCGCATAAGAGGTGCAGGTCTAAAGTGCGCAGCTTGGACAAGTGAAGAGCGCATAGCTCATGCGCTTAAGGTTGGACTTGTGCATGGATTAGCTCGCACTTGGAGAAAGGCGAAGGTGTTGGGCAAGGTGTGCCCGTGGGTCGGTTAAGGCGTGCACGACGGTTGTGCAAGTGCCGGTTTGTGTCAAGACTTGGCGTGGGTGTCTTGGTGGCTCAGGTGAGTTCCCGCCCATCGTGCAAGGTGTGCACAAAGGTGAACAGAGGTTTGCCTTGATTGTAAATTTGGCTAAGTATGGAACTTGGATTTGCCAAGTATACTTGTATAAGCTTGTAAACATTGAAGATTGATTAATATATATATTTCGGGCAGACTCATTGTTCAGGGAGTTGCCCCTCCCTTTATACTGTGCAATTGTGTTCTTGTTATGATTGTTGTTGATAATGAATGAGTATGTCTGTTCATTGGTATAAAGGCTAAACATAATAATACTTGGTTGCGAAACACAAAATAAGTAGGAGAAAGTGAATTAGGCGTAGTCCACGAACATAAGTATTGGTGAAAAGAAAGTGTTCGGTGGTGCGCACCTCGCTAAGAGTGGTTGGAAGACTACCACCGGCTTGGGGGCGTGACACCTGTCCTTCTGCCTATAAACAAAATCACAACCGTGTAGTGGTTGATTGGGCAAACATGATGGTTGTTAGTGTGTTTAAGGCGGTGGTTGGAATTAATATTTCCAACGCTCCCCCTTAATAACAACTGCTGCCATTGACAATTCCCAAACAATCTCTGGGATAAACAAAACTTTCACGTGCCAATGGCTTTGTGAAAATATCAGCAAACTGTTCCTGTGACCTGTAGTGCTGCAACACAATTTGCTTGGTCCTATTGTGAAAGACTGAATTCTTTGACAATGCAATTGCAAATGTGTTATCGCAAAAAATAGTTGTCACTCCCTCTTGGTCGTGGCGAAGATCCCTCAACATCCTTCTCATCTAAACTGCCTGACATGTTGCTGCTATTGCAGCGACATATTCAGCTTCTGTTGTTGACAATGAAACTATTGGCTACTTTTTGGAAGCCCATGAAATGGCTCCTGAACCCAAATGAAAAACATAACCCGATGTGCTCTTTTTGTCATCGACACTTCTTACCCAATCATTGTCGATGTAATCAACCAGCCTAAAATCATGTGTTGCGGTGTACAAAACGCCATACTATTTTGTCCCATTGACATACCTTATAATTCTTTTCACTGCTTGCCAATGTGTCTCCTTGGGTGTCTCCATGAACCTTGACACCAAACTCACTGCATACATTATATCCGGCCTAGTTGCGGTCAAATACATCAAGCTGCCTATCATGCTCTTGTATAATGTCAGATTAAAAATTGCTGCTGCAATCTTCTTTGCTCAACTTCAACCCCATGATAGTTGGAGTTGGTGCGGGTTTGCTATTCTGCATTTTAAACCTCTCCAACATGTCCGCCACATACTTTGCTTGAGAGATAAAAATAACATTTTCTATTTGCTTTACTTCTATGCCCAAAAAATATCTTAACAACCCCAAGTCAGTCATTTCAAATTCATTCTTCATGACTTGTTTGAAATCAGCGATAAGAAAATCATCACTACATGTTAAAATAAAGTCATCTACATATAAGACAATAATGAGAATCTTACCATCATTCTCTTTGATGTAGAGAGTAGGCTCACCGTCACATTTGTTGAAACCATTGCCCAACAAGTAAGCATCTATCCTACGGTACCATGCACGCGGTGCTTGCTTCAGCCCATAAAGAGTTTTCCTCAACCGATACACTTTGTCTTCTTTTCTTTCTACCTCATAACCAGGTGGTTGCGCAACATACTCTTCCTCTTTCAACACTCCATTCAAGAACGCTGACTTTACATCCATTTGATACCACTTTCCATTGATGTTGCGCTGCAATCGCCATAACTGTATGCACCGTCTCCATCCTTGCCACTGGCGCAAAAGTTTCTGAATAATCTCTTCCATGTTGTTGCTTGTATCCTTTGACAACTAGCCTTGCTTTGTGCCTTTCAATCTTTCCATCAACATTGCTCTTGGTCTTATAGACTCACTTCACTCCAATGACTTGTTTTCCTTACGGCAAGTTCACTAACTACCATGTGTCATTCTTTTCTATTGCTTCTATTTCTTCCTCCATTGCCGCAACCCATTTTTCATCTTTGACTGCATCTTCAAAATGGATTGGGTCATCTACATGACAAAACAAAGCAAATAATGAATTCAGGCCAGCGCTGCTATCAACTTCATCTTGCTCATATATTTCATTCAAATTTTCTGAATTTTGGTCTTCTTATGCTTGCTGAAGATGGGCTTGATATGTCACTTGGTGTTGTGCTTTGCGGCGTGCTTGGAGAAGCACTTTCTTGACTGCGTGACGATGCCCTATTATTTGTTGATGGTGTTGTTTGCTCCCTGTTTTGTTGAGCTTGAATAGGAGTAGAGGGAGTCAAAGTTGAGGAATTACTTGCTGCTGTTAATTCCTCTTTGTCCTCATGCGGTATACATGCTTTCACATTGACTGTCTTCTCTAAACTTCCATCCCATGCTTCCTCTTCTATGAACTACACATCTCTGTTGATGATGACCTTCTTGGTTAATGGATTGTAGAGCTTGTATTCTTTGGATTCATCATTGTATCCAACAAATATACATTTATCCCTCTTGCTGTCCAACTTCTTCCTCAACTCATTCGGGACATGTGCATACGCCACGCATCCAAAAACTCTCATGTGAGTGACACTATGCTTCCTTCCACTCCATGCCTCTTCAGGAACCACATTCTGGACGCTTTTGGTTGGACACCTATTCAAGATATATGTTGTACAAGCGACAACTTCAGCCTAATAATCATTTGGCAAATGCTTTGCCTTCAACATACTCTTTGCCATTTCCATAATGGTCTTATTCTTCCTTTTGCCACACCATTTTGCTGAGGTGTATATTTTGTTGTAAATTGCTTGTGAATTCCATGTTCCTTGCAAAATCGAAGGAAATCATTTGAGATGTATTCACCACCTCTGTCAGTCCTGAGAACTTTGATGTAGTGTCCACTTTGCTTCTCAACAAGAGCTTTGTATTGGCAAAAGCACTCAAAGACTTCACTTTTCTGTTTTAGGAGATAGGCCCATGTTTTCCTTGTGTGGTCATCTATGAAGGTCAATACATAGTGGCTGCCACCAATTGATGGTGTCTACATTGGTCCACATAAATTTGAGTGGACAATCTCCAAAGGTGCTTTTGCCCTTACTGACTTTCCTGCTGAAAATGTCTCTCTATGTTGCTTGCCCAAGATGCATCCTTCACATAGGCTGTTCGGTTTTCCTATGAGTGGTAATCCCTTCACCATGCCTTTCCTATGCAGCAAATTCAAACCTCTAAAGTTGAGATATCCAAATCTCAAATTCCATAACCAGTTTTCATCTTTGACCTCTACTTAATAGTTCACTTGTGTGACAGTTGCCTCTTTTCTTCCATCCTCTTGTGAGTTCATTGAAAGTTGTTCTTGTGCACCTTCTTCTTTCAATTCTGATCTTATCTTTAGGGGAAACATTCTATTATTTATCATCTGAACCTTTGCAATCAGCTGTATGCTTGGAGGCCTATCCAAAATTGTGCACACATCATTTTTGAAGAAGACATTGTAGCCCTTTTGCATTCGCTGTGTAATGCTTATGAGGTTATGCTTCATACCGGGGACAAAGTAAACATCTGAGATGTACTTCTTCTCCCCTTTCTTTGTTAGGATATTAACTCTTCCTTTTCCCATGAAAAAGACTTTGCTGTTAGTCCCTAATGTCACTTCAAATTTCACACTTTCATCTAGATTGAAAAACATATCTATGTTCCCTGACATGTGGTTGCTACACTTTGAATCTAGATACCATATATCACTTTGTTTTTCTTGTGCTACATTACAAGCTAAAAACATGCTATCATGGTTCTATTTTTCTTTTGTGAAATTAACACTTGGTTTGTTACTAATGTCATATTGCTTCTTTCTACATTCATTTGCATAATGTCCCTACTTCTTATAATAATGACATTGAAGTTGAGATTTATCATACCTCTGACTTTGTGCTTGATTTTGGCTTGGGCTTTGACATGGATTTTGATTGTTGCCTCTTCCACTTGAGCTTGAAGGGCTGCTTCTTCCACCTCTATGTGGGCTTCTTCCTCTTCCTCTAGCATATGATCTTCCTCTGCCTCGACCTTGACCAAAGGAAACTTGTGTCTTGAAGGCATGCTCCAAGATTTTGGCTTGGGCCTTGACTTGGATTTTGATTTTTGCCTCTTCCACTTGAGCTTGAAGGGCTGCTTCTTCCACCTCTATGTGGGCTTCTTCCTCTTCCTCTAGCATATGATCTTTCTCTACCTCGACCCTAACCAAAGGAAACTTGTATCTTGAAGGCATGCTCCAATGAGGAGCTTGTTGCTCTATTCAGTGTATGTTCATGAGAAATCAGTGATGCATGAAGCTTATCCACTGAGCACTGTGAGAGATCCTTTGTCTCTTCTACAACCACAACTATGGCATCAAACCTTGCTGGAAAACTTCTCAAAACTTTCTCAACTATTCTTCTTTCCTTAAGTGGCTCACCATGAGACTTGATTTGAGTAACCAACCCAATTACATGTGTAAAAAACGAGTCTACATTCTCTGACTCTTTCATACAAAGTGTTTCAAAATCTCTTCTCAGCATTTGTAGTTTTGTTGTCTTCACTTTTGCCATGCCTTGGCAAGCTGTCTAGAGGGTGTCTCATGCTTGCTTGGACTTCGTTGTTGTTGCAACCCTTGGGAAAAGACTTTCACGCACTGCTTGGAAAATATAAAATAAGGCTTTTGAATCCTTCTTCCCATTGACCCTTAATAGATCTCTTTCTTCTTGAGACAAGGCATTGTATGCTGCTGCATCTGCTAGTTCTTGAAAACCATTCTCCACCAAATCCCAAATATCTTGAGAAGAAAATAGGGCTTTCATTGTAATAGCCCAATAATCATAATTTTTTTCCATTAAATTGAGGTATCTGAGGATTAGTCAAGCTTGTGCTTGATGTTGCCATTTCTGAGTGTAAAAAAAAACACTTGTTTTTATACTAACAATATTTAACCCGCTCTGATACCATGTTAGAAAATAAATTTTATTAGGGCAAAGGAACTCAGAAATCAGCAAAGTAGGCAAGGTCAACTTGAGTTGCAGAAAGGTAAATCTTAAGTTGTTGCGAGGATATCACAACCACACAGGGACTTAATTAAAACACAGAGTTCACTCACAGCAAAACAGAGTTAAAAAAAACACAGAGTTCACTCACGACAAAACAGAGTAAAATAAAATAGGTCGCGGAAATTTACTTGCGTAAAATTAAAACCATAACGCAATTGACCACACTTTATATTATATGTCAAAACATAAAGAGAATACATTGGCCTGATAAATGGAGGCTTCAGCGAGTGAAAAACACAACAAACTTACTGCCATTTACGCATTACTGGGTATGTCAAAACATAAAGAAATCACATTGGCATGATAAATGGCATGATAAATGGAGGCTTCAACGGCAAGTGAAAAACGCAACAAACTTAGTGCCATTTATGCATTACTCGGTTGGGGAGTAAACTTCTCTAAAACTCAGTAAAACTGGTTTTCACGCGCCCACCAAAATTTCATCATTTTCTCCTCACTACCTAAGAGACTCCCTCGCTCCAAAACTTACCCAACA
The DNA here is from genome assembly GCA_031772625.1 of Pinus tabuliformis. Lineage (NCBI taxonomy): Eukaryota > Viridiplantae > Streptophyta > Pinopsida > Pinales > Pinaceae > Pinus > Pinus tabuliformis. The sequence goes on along the minus strand of CM062807.1, from coordinate 1,194,141,254 downwards.
TGCCCAACATTACAAATGACTTTTCCTTGCATATTTATCCTAACATATGAATTTCACATTAATTACATGACAGACAAAATATTTAATACGCAACATGGACAATTTTACATAGTAAATGATTTTTTGAACTTGCGGGCGTTGTGGAGTGTGGGCAACAATCGCGGAATGAATGTTTGCCCATATCTATTTATTAAACTTCATTAAATACTTTAACCTCGGTGATGTATTGCGGAATGGTCTGCGCTGAACTAATTTGCTCTAAACTTCTGTTCTGACATGTGTCCTTCTGCCTGTAAGTGGTTCACTGGGCAAACATGATGATTATTAGTGTATTTAAGGTGGTGGTTGGAATTAATATTTCCAGCATCGAATTCGCTCAAGAAATAGAAAAAGAAGTAAGATGAAGATAAATCTCATAAATGTCTTTCTTCAAAGGTAGACAAAAATAGAGATCCACTCATTAAAAAAAACTTTATCCGCCTAATTATTTGAAAACTTAAGAAAAAAAAAAACGGACTTTGTGAAGTGGGTGAACCCAATTACTATATCATTCTAATAAAGTTTTAGTCTTCTTTGTAAACCATCATGGTTTAATATTGGTCTATTTTTAATGATTACCAACAAATGACCATTTCAAAGATTACAACAGAGATTATGTAATATTTAAATGGTTTTAAGCTTTACCGATAAAGCCAATGGATTTCCATAAGTGTTTGCTGAACTGAATCGATACCCTCACCACTAACACGTGGCCTCGAACCCTCGCCACTAACACGTCGCGTAGCCACTCAAATATTTATTAAATAAATGTTTGTAACGCGCAAGACGCAACCCTCCGTGCAATCACAGCGCTCAATCAGGTTATACGATGCAGAGCATTCTGTTAATATTCAATCCTGTGTTTTGATTTATTAAAAAAATTAAAAAATTTGAAGCCCACATCTAGAGGTTCAAATAAATAAAATAGACTCGTATCAATTTTTTTATTATGATTTTGTGTTTATGTCGATAACGCATTTGATTTTATGTTTATCTTGGTAATGATTTTCACAGGTGAAGGAGAAAGAGAAAGAGAAGAAGAAGGAGAAGGGAAATAGCCCGTCGAAGCCGGAGGCTACCAGAAATTACTGGCCGGGTTCCAAATTTTTTCACGCATTAAAAGACGTGCTCGCGGAGGGAATTGAGGGCATTGTACGTATTGAATATAATTCATAGTTTAATCATTAATGATCATTACTTGATTTTATTTAAACGTTCTACTTTAAAAATGCTCTTACTTCTAAGTGTTAATACACAGAAAGATGTTCCAACTGGCGACGCGAACAAAATCGCTCGGGATCTTGTTAAGCAAGTGGGCATGGCACACTTGGTTACCGCAGGTTTTATTGTAGTGGCAAATATTTTGGAGCGGTACGAAGCAATCTCTACAAATAAAGGAGCCTGCTTGTCCCTACTTAAGGAGATGGACAAGTTGGCCCGACATGTTAATGAACTTCGAAAACGGCCTGAATTGAAGGAATCGATGGTGGATTCTATCAGGGAAGCAATAGCGTTGATAGTTGAAGCCTCTCTCGCTTGCTGCACTCAAATGACTGCTACGAAAGTTTCTAAGTGAGTACTCACTTAACATACTTTAGTCTCATTCATTAACATTGTGTAAATGGATGCTAAATTCTAAATAAATTCGACCCCTTTTATCAAATAGTCATCTAAATAAATTTCTTAAGGCAGGTTTTTCTCAACTACTGTGAATGGAGAAGAGTTGGCTAAATTTAAAACAAGGTTGGCAGAAACAGACACCCATATGCAGAGAAATTTTAATCTATGTCTTTACGATGCCATTGTGCGCCCACAAAAACCTATGGAGCTACAGTATCCAGAACATCCTAAAGGCGCAGGTAAATTGCGTACGGTTGAAAAAGATGTTATTTTAAATATTTGTATAGTTTTGGAGTTTATAGAGGTTTATGATCTTTTGTGTTTAAATATGTTGCAACAGTTGGCATCGAAGATCCATTGAAAGAAGTTATTGAACGGCTAGAAATGGGAAGTGACAAAAATGCTGTAGCAGTAATGGTGCATGGCTTTGGTGGCATGGGAAAGACTACCCTTGCCGATGCCGTGTTTGCACGGCTGCTTAATGCAGAAATAGAAGGATATAAATATTCTTATGTTAGATTGTTTGATACTATAGTATCAATTCCAAATATAGTAGAGTTACAAAAATTCATAATAAAAGCTTTGAAGATAGGAGAAGAGCCAAAATATGAGTTCCAAAGGTATGAAGAAGGACAAGTACAAATTGAGAGCATCTTAGAGAAAGAGGTGGTTTTTATTTATATAGACAATGTGCTGCTCAGGGATGAAGTCCAACAACGTGGAGATGCAATTGAACAGCTTCTCCCTGAGAATATGGGGAATGCCAAAAAATTGAGGTTGCTCATAACTGCACGAAATAAAGATGCAGAGGGTATAATAGTGCGCAAAAAAGTAAAAACAGAATGCTACGCTATTCAAAGCCTTCCTGAAGCAGGGGCAGCGGAACTTTTCAAGAACACACTGGGTGACAAATTGAAGCTACTAGATCCTAGCCAAATCAATGAGATAGTCAAGAAATGTGGAGGCGTACCAAAGCTTTTGACGGTGGTAGCAGGATTCATAAGCTCGGAAAAAGACACACTAAAAGCTTATAGAACAGTGATGGAAGAGAGCGAAAAAAAATGGACGGGTAAAATTGGGGAGAACATAAACTTCTACGTCTTTGCCTACGAAAATCTTCACCAGAACTTGCAAGATCCATTTTTGGATATTTGTTCATTTTTTGAAGGATGGGACTGGAAAACACTTTCAGATATTGTGGGAGAGTCAGAACTGGAAAGGCTGGAAGAAAGAGGGCTAGTCACCAAAGATGCGAAAGGTATGACTGCAAAGGTACACGATGTCATCTTGGCAATTGGTCTCCAGAAGACTGAGGGACAAAGATTCAGATTGACCAGTGCAAATGACATTCAAGAGTTTTTAGATAAAGAAGATGAGGTACGCAATCTTTCAACTAAAATATTTATCATATACAGTTTTGTTTCAAAATGTATCTCTCTGGACTCTTATGACTCACTCTAATATTTAATAAATATACAGGACCTTCGAATGATCAAAGGCATATGGGCGAGCGACAACAAAGATCCACTGCGTATACCATTTGAAAAGCTAGATTTGATGTCTAGATCTTTAAGAGTTCTTAAACTCGGACGCTTCACAGATGTGGAGGGAAAATGTAAAAATACATTTAAAGAGCTGGTTTTTTTCAGTGCCGTAACTTCCCATCTCCCTTTTGATTTGTCAAAGCTAAAGGGGTTCAAGAACCTCAGACATTTATGTTACAACCCGGAAGATTTAGAAAATCTACTTCAAGTAAGTTCACTTAAAATATCTGGTTGGTCACAGTTGTTTCTCTTCTTATTTTTCATGGAATATCTAAAACACTATATCATGCGCAGTTTTATTATTTTTAATGGTTAGAGTATGATTTTCATATATTACTTATTGCATAATATGCAGATGCCTTCCAGTCTCAGACACATCGAATATCAATTAAATTCCCCTCTCTTCCAAATGTCTTCCAAATGTATTAGGCAACTAAAACCAAGCAATTTGCGAGTACTGAGACTGGCGAATGCACAGTTCGAAAGCTTACCTCAAGAGTTAGGAGATCTGGGAAATAGTTTGGAGGAACTATCATTTTCAGGTTGCCAAAATCTAAAGGAATTACCGGCGTCTATTTCAAGGCTGGGTTCTTTAAGAGTGTTGAGAATGGATGGCTGTTCTGGTTTGACGCAGCTGCCAAAAGGTTTGGGATCATTGAAGAATTGTCTGCAAGAACTCTATTTGTCCAGCTGTAAAAGTCTAGAAGCGCTTCCTAGCGAGCTTGAAAATCTTACATCATTGCAAAAACTCGATTTGTCCTGGTGTGGAAGTCTAGAAGCGCTTCCTAGCCGTCTTGGAAAGCTCACATCATTGCAAGAACTCCATTTGGGCTGTTGCAAAAGTCTACAAGCTCTTCCTAGCAGTCTTGAGGAGCTTTCATCATTGAGATTATTGGACTTAACCTGGTGTGTAAACATTAAAGATCTCCCTTGTGGCTTAGAAAAGTTAACATCGCTTGTTGAACTTGGGCTAACTTGGTGTCCCCGACTAAGTAGTATTCCTGGAAGCATTGGGCAACTGAAGTTGAATTCAATCAACTTAAACTCGAGCCCTCTACAAGAACTGCCCGATGGGTTTTGCAATTTCTCCACTTTAACAGACCTTCACATGCCTAACTGCCACCGTCTAGAGAAGCTTCCGGAGCGATTTGGAGAAGTATCAAGTTTAAGAAAAATAAATATGATCCGTTGTCGCAGTCTACAGAAGCTGCCAGAAAGTTTCAACCAACTCAAGTACTTGGAGCACTTGGATTTATCACAGTGCTCGACTCTTGACGAATTATGTAAAGACTTCGAAGGTCTCTCACTACTGCAATTTCTATCACTGGAAGGCTGCGACAAGCTAAAGAAGCTCCCTGAGGATTTCCAATGCCTCACCTCATTGGAAGTTCTGGATGTAAGAAATTGCCATAAGTTGGAAGGGAAATGGATAGACAGCATGCTAAAGATGGAAAAGCTGTTGGAAATTTTTTTTGAATGGGAAAAAAATACCAAAAACCAGATAAACAAACACACAGAAGCAATGCTCTGTTTTACCTCCACAGGATCTTTTTGTGCACAGAGGAGCTTAAAAAAAATTTCACAGAGAAACAGAGTAATTCACCACCATTAAAACATTCTATTCATTAAAAACCGATACAAACTTCATCCTCTTTTACTGAGAGTGATTTACCACTGTAAAATCATTTTCATATTCACTACTGTGAAAAACAACTTACTGCTGTAACAAAAGTTTACATGAGCTTACTGCTGTAAAACAAAATCTACATTCACTGGTGTGAAAAACAACTTACGCTCCACCATATTCTTTATGCGCTGCTGTGCAAAACCACACATGGTTTTCTTGCTCCTCTGTTTTTTCAAAAAATATGCAACACAAAACATCTGCGAATACATTTCATTCACCTCCCGTGTGCCATACAAGAAACAATGGTCAACACAGTAATAAATGAGCACATTTTTCGTGACTCATACACATATCAAAAACTTAATACGAAAACATACATATTAAATCCTACAACTAACACATATATAAAAACTTCACATGCCGTATGTAAACAAATATATAAAAGGAAACGTATGGGATGTATGCCCATCACCATATTAAAGGCCACCACTTAATTCTACGTTGACGCATTAAACTTTATGTCCTTTCTTCCACGGCGATCAACCCAAAATTTTTTCACTCCACGCAAAACTTGACTGTACGCAGGCCCGTCTGCAAGTTTCAAACGATCAACGGCGGAAAGCATTCAAACAAATCGGACGGTGGATAACGATATCGGAAGGCCTCAAATGAGTGAACGATATCTCCCGATGGGTCAAAGTTGCCTACGTCAGGCGAGAGCCACGTGCCAGCACCAAAACGCATCGGAGCAACGAATACGGAAACTGCTTTTCCGGAAAAGCGGTGCGATATGTTTCTGGGCAGTTTTGTGGTTTTGCAGGCGGTTTTGGTTGATAGCGTACGGCAGCGTTGAAATTAGATTTCAACACTCCCCTTTAATTTCAACAGCTGGGCATTCGGTCATACCGAGACACTTCCTCAAAAATTCAAAGCTCTTCTGATCCAGTGGCTTTGTCAAGATGTCTGCAACCTGTTCTTGAGTCCTGCAATGTTCTAAGACAATTTCTCCATTGTTCACTAATTCTCTGATGTAGTGAAACCTTGTATCGATGTGTTTCGTTCTCTTATGAAACACTGAATTCTTTGACAATGCAATAGCTGAGCTATTGTCACAAAATATCACTGTCGCTTTTGCCTGCTCTTGGCCTAAGCTTCTCATCATTCTTCTCATCCACACTGCTTGACATGCTGCTGCTGTCGCTGCCACATATTCAGCCTCTGCTGTAGACAATGCTACAATGGACTGCTTCTTAGAAGCCCATGAAATGGCTCCTGAACCCATATGAAATACATAACCGGAAGTGCTCTTCCGATCATCTACACTTCCAGCCCAATCGCTATCAGTGTAACCAATTAAATCTGAACTTTCTGAGACACTATATAATATGCCAAACATTTTGGTACCTTTGACATACCTCAAAATTCTCTTTGCTGCCTGCCAATGTGCCTCCTTTGGCCTCTCCATGAATCTGGAAATCAAACTAACAGCATACATAATGTCAGGCCTAGTAGCTGTTAAATACATAAGGCTGCCTACAATACTTTTGTACAAGCTAGGATCAAAATCCTTGCTGCTGTCCTCTCTGCTGAGCTTTAATCCCATTACTGTGGGAGTGATTGCTGCCTTGCATTCTTCCATCTTAAATCTGCCCAAAACTTGATTTACATATCTTGCTTGAGATATAAAAATTCCTTTTTCATTTTGATCTACTTCTATGCCTAAGAAGTATCTCAACAAACCCATGTCAGTCATTTCAAATTCATTCTTCATGACTGATTTAAAATTCTCAATAAGATAAATATCATTTCCAGTGAAAATAACATCATCTACATACAAGACAACAATTAAAATTTTACCATCCTTTTCCTTGATGTAGACTGTGGGTTCTCCTTCACATTTGTCAAATTCATTATCCAATAGATATGAGTCTATCCTGCTGTACCATGCTCTTGGCGCTTGCTTCAGCCCATAAAGAGCTTTCTTCAATTTGCACACTTTGTGCTCTTCACCTTTCTTCTCATAACCGAGAGGTTGTTCAATGTACACCTCTTCTTTTAACACTCCATTTAGGAATGCTGACTTCACATCCATTTGGTAGACTTTCCATTTGTTTTGAGCTGCTATGGACAACACTTCTCTCACGGTTTCCATTCTTGCAACCGGTGCGAAAGTCTCCTCATAATCTCTCCCATACTGCTGCTTGTAGCCTTTGACAACCAGCCTTGCCTTGTGCCTTTCTATCTTGCCTTCAGTATTGCTCTTGGTCTTGTAGACCCATTTCACACCAATGACTTCTTTGCCTTTTGGTAGCTCAACCAAATCCCATGTTTTGTTTCTCTCTATGGCATTCATTTCCTCATCCATAGCTTCTATCCATTTCCTATCTTTAATTGCATCTTCGAAATGAATAGGATCATCAACATGACAATACAAGGCAAATAAGGAATTCATTCCTTCATTATAAATGTCACTTAGATTTCTAAACTTCTTACTTCGTTCACTTGGTGTGCAAGTGCTTGAAGATGCACTTGAATTTCCTCCTTGTGGTGTGCTTGGAGAAGCACTTTCATTTGTCCTCAATGGTGTCCCTTGCTGTCCTTGTGTTGGCGCTGCTGTTTGGGGATGCATTTCAGCCACCTCCTCTTCATCTTCATCATGAGACAAACAGTTCTTGACATTCACTGTTTTCTCTATGCTTCCATCCCAAGCTTCCTCTTCAATGAATTGAACATCCCTGCTGACAAAGAACTTCTTGGTAGATGGAATGTATAGCCTGTAGGCTTTGGATTCCTCACTGTATCCAATGAAGATGCATTTCTCCCCTTTGCTGTCCAACTTCCTCCTTAGCTGATCTGGTATGTGTGCATAGGCCACACACCCAAAAACTCTCATGTGGGTGACTCCTTGCTTTCTCCCACTCCATGCCTCTTCTGGCACTTTGTTCATGACTGCTTTTGTAGGACACCTGTTCAATATATAAACTGCACAATGTACAGCTTCAGCCCAATACTCATTTGGCAAATGCTTTGCCTTCAACATGCTCCTTGCCATCTCCATGATGGTTCTGTTCTTCCTTTCAGCAACTCCATTTTGCTGTGGGGTGTACCGTGTTGTAAACTGTTTATGAATTCCATTTTCTCTACAAAACTTAAGGAATTCATTGGAGATATACTCACCTCCTCTATCAGTTCTCAGAACTTTTATGTGCAGTCCGCTTTGGTTCTCCACAAGTGCTTTGAAATTTTGGAATTTCTCAAAGACTTCACTTTTGTTCTTGAGGAAATATATCCAAGTCTTTCTTGTAAAATCATCAATGAATGTCAAGAAATATAGGCTGCCAGCTAATGATGGAGCTTGCATTGGTCCACACAAATCTGAGTGGATAATCTCCAAGGGTGCATTTGCCCTTATGCTCTTCCCTGATGGAAAACTTTCTCTGTGTTGTTTTCCCAAAATGCAGCCTTCACATAGGCTGTCCGATTTCTCTATCAATGGTAATCCCTTTACCATTCCTTTTCTGCTCAATAAGTTTAGACCTCCAAAATTTAGATGACCAAATCTCAAGTGCCACAACCAATTTTCATCCTTTGGCACGCTTTGGAAGGCCTCTTGGGTGACTGCTGCAATTTCACCTTTGTTTTTCATGTCTGCCCTGATCCGGAGAGGGAACATCCTGTTCCTTGTCATCTTCACTTCAGCAATGCATCTTTTGCTGGGTGGTATGTCCTTGATGGTGCACACATCATTTACAAAGTAAACATTGTAACCCTTTTGGATAAGCTGTCCAACACTCAAGAGGTTACATCTCATTCCGGGGACATAGTAGACATCTGCTATGGTTTTCCTTTCTCCTTGTTTTGTAAATATTTTTATCTCCCCTTTTCCCATAACAGACACTTTACAATCAGTTCCTAGTGTGACCTCTGATTTCAAATTCTGATTTAAGGCTGAAAAGAGGGCTATATTCCCTGTCATATGGTTGTTGCAACCTGAGTCTAAAAACCATATGTCCTCACTATGTGTTTCAGCCATGTTACAAGCTAACAAGACATTTTCTTGACTGCTGTTTTCTCTTGTAACATTTGCATTTTGTCTGCTATTCATATCATGTTGTTTCTTTCTACAATCACTTGCATAATGTCCATACTTTTTGCAATAATAACATTGAACATTAGATTTATCATACCTTTGTCCTTGAGCATGATGTTGTCCTCCTTGTTGGCTGCTGCCTTGGCCTTGGTTCTGATTTGTATTGCTGCCTCTTCCTTGTGCATTTGCTGGGCTGTTCCTTGCACCTCTGTTCTGGCTTCTGCCTCTTCCTCTCTTGTTTTCTCTGCCTTAACCTCTTCCTCTTCCAAAGGACATCTGGGTCTTGAAGGCTTGCTCAAGAGATGAGTTTTCATTCCTACTCAACCTCTGCTCATGTGTTATCAGTGATGCATGTAGCTCATCAACTGAATAGTTTGAGAGATCCTTTGTCTCTTCAATGGTGGTGACTATGGCATCAAACCTTGAGGGTAAGACCCTCAATATTTTCTCCACTATTCTTCTATCTTCAATTGTTTCTCCATGAGTTCTCATTTGTGTGATTACACCAATCACATGAGTGAAGAATGATTCAATGTTGTCTGACTCCTTCATGTTTAAGTTTTCAAAATCCTTTCTCAGCAATTGTAGTTTTGCTGTCTTCACTCTCTCCATGCCTTGATAGGCTGTCTTGAGGGTTTGCCATGCTTCATTTGATGTTTTAGCTGCTGCTATCCTTGGAAATATACTCTGGTCTACTGCTAGATGCAACAATAAAATGGCCTTTGCATCCTTCTTCCTATTGCTCTTCAGAAGATCTCTCTCTCCCTGAGTTAGTGCATTGAACTCATTTTCATCTGCTGGTTCTTCAAAACCATCTTCAACTATTTCCCATAAATCTTGAGAGGCAAATAAAGCTCTCATGGTTATTGACCAGTAATCATAGTTCTTCCCATTAAACTGTGGGAGCTGGGTATTAAACATACCCATACCAGTGCTTGTGCTAGCCATTCCTTGACTGTGTATGTTTAAAAACAACTGACTGTTTCTTCAGCAACACAAAAAAACTTTTGAAATACCTGAATCCTTTGATGTCTGAGTCTTCTGTCTGCCTGAGAGGTTTTGCTGCTGCTACAAACCTTCTCCCTTCAGCTTCTTTAACTTCTTTAAAGAGCCTGGTCCTGCTCTGATACCACTGTTGGAAATTTTTTTTGAATGGGAAAAAAATACCAAAAACCAGATAAACAAACACACAGAAGCAATGCTCTGTTTTACCTCCACAGGATCTTTTTGTGCACAGAGGAGCTTAAAAAAAAATTTCACAGAGAAACAGAGTAATTCACCACCATTAAAACATTCTATTCATTAAAAACCGATACAAACTTCATCCTCTTTTACTGAGAGTGATTTACCACTGTAAAATCATTTTCATATTCACTACTGTGAAAAACAACTTACTGCTGTAACAAAAGTTTACATGAGCTTACTGCTGTAAAACAAAATTTACATTCACTGGTGTGAAAAACAACTTACGCTCCACCATTTTCTTTATGCACTGCTGTGCAAAACCACACATGGTTTTCTTGCTCCTCTGTTTTTTCAAAAAATATGCAACGCAAAACATCTGCGAATACATTTCATTCACCTCCCGTGTGCCATACAAGAAACAATGGTCAACACAGTACTAAATGAGCACATTTTTCGTGACTCATACACATATCAAAAACTTAATACGAAAACATACATATTAAATCCTACAACTAACACATATATAAAAACTTCACATGCCGTATGTAAACAAATATATAAAAGGAAACGTATGGGATGTATGCCCATCACCATATTAAAGGCCACCACTTAATTCTACGTTGACGCATTAAACTTTATGTCCTTTCTTCCACGGCGATCAACCCAAAAATTTTTCACTCCACGCAAAACTTGACTGTACGCAGGCCCGTCTGCAAGTTTCAAACGATCAACGGCGGAAAGCATTCAAACAAATCGGACGGTGGATAACGATATCGGAAGGCCTCACATGAGTGAACGATATCTCCCAATGGGTCAAAGTTGCCTACGTCAGGCGAGAGCCACGTGCCAGCACCAAAACGCATCGGAGCAACGAATACAGAAACTGCTTTTCCGGAAAAGCGGTGCGATATGTTTCTGGGTAGTTTTGTGGTTTTGCAGGCGGTTTTGGTTGATAGCGCACGGCAGCGTTGAAATTAGATTTCAACAAAAGCTACAAATTTTGCGCATCGCAGGAAGCAAGTTGTTGGAGGAAAGATGGGAGAACATTCAAGCACAACAATGCAATCAATCATGGTCTTGTGCTGTGTATACAGAGCAGGTGATCCACATTTTCAAACATGTTTTCTGTTCCCACGTTATAATTAACTCTTTTAATGTTTAGATCCTAAAACATATCACAGGGGAAAAATTGCAAAGCATACATTATTTTTCCTTTCCACTCACTTTAGCTCTCTCTTCAAGGTTTATCAAATGAGGAGAATCTTCTAAAGCAGTTACAATCAAAATTCGACAGCATGCTCACTAATGGAGAAAGAGAGCCACTGAATATATCTGGTCTTCCTGTGCACACGCTGCTGCTTGTTATGTTTGATGGCTTTCAGTATTTCCGTCCTCGTTCTTTTCCTTTGCCTTTACTTGAGGAGAGTATAGATGATATTCAAACACATTTCGAAATGGTTTATTTTGGCAACCACTGGGATCAGTTGCCTAAGAAAGTGGCGGATAGAATACTGGGGCATGCTCCGGCTAACGGGGACGCTAAGGCATTGTTTCAAAAAGTGATCCCATTAGGTCACATTACCTGTAGGGACTTTGAGTGGCTATTTACCGACAGTTTCCAAATGACCGCGGAGATTGTGAGTGGAGAAAAAGGTGATAAATACCTTTCTCGTTGGAAAGGGAATCATGAATATGACTCTGGTAAGATGGACGTGGAGGACTTTGTGGTGACGAAGTGCGGAAGATACCTTAAATTGAAGCAACTGGCAGAAAGACCTGGAGGGAGTCCTATAGCTTTGTTAACAGAGCTCTTCCGAGGGGGAGAAGAGGAAAGTTCTCTTTCCTTTCTTAAGAACAAGGATGGTGAATCCATGAAGGTATTAAAGTTCTATATTTTGTGGATAACTCTTTCTTCAAATATTTTACAATAAAATTTTCAAATTCCCCTTATTGACTATTGATTATTTTGTTTGTGTTTATATGAAAATTGTAGGTCGGAGTCGACGAATTAAAAGGGAAAACGATTTTGTTAGATATCAGGCCTGCCAACAACTGTTATGCTATTCCTCTTCAGGCTTTAGTGGAGATGTATGTTATGGAGAAAGAGAAATTTGGTTTTGAAATTATAACAGTTCCAATAATGCAGGACCATTCAAAATTGGATGTATCTGTGAAGTTTTCAAGCGAGGTTCCATGGTTGGTCCTCCAAAATCCGTGGCAGCTGACAAATGCAACCAAGTATTTTCTCGTTGAAGGGTGTCCACGACGGGAAGGATGGTACCCGAATAAAATGAGGATAATAGAAAGCAACGGGACAATCGCACCGTATAATGATCATAGTGTACTGCGTATGGTGCACACTTGGGGGGCAGCAGCTTTTCCTTTTACGGCGGAAAAAGAGGAGGAATTAATACAAAAAGAAAAGACACAAATGGAGGCTATGTCTCATGCAATGTTTCTTTTCCAGCATTTGGAACGTGTGGCAGAGCAGGTCAGTAACTACCTGTTATTTGTTTGCTTTTTGTATATTTTGAAAAGGAAAAAGAAAACGACTTTCCTTTCTAATTGTTTTATCTGCTTGTAGTTGATGATGAAAAGTTGAGGGAGGCAACGGGTGAGCAAAAAATGATATGGTTATGCTGCTGTGACGAAAAGGAGTTTACAAATTCCATGAAGAATGTGTTGACAGAATTGAGTGATATCATTTACATTATTTATATTCCATATTTTCATAGAGCAGGAGGAGCACGAAAACTTGTGTATTTCACTCATACAATTTATGAAGAATCGTATTCTTTGGAACCTTCTGAAATGTCATCAGCAGAGATGGGAAGAATCTTTTCGTTAAGTTTATCTGAGTATGAAGCTATGAGATTTTGGGCGCGTATTCGCTCTTTGAAAGAGGGAATTATAGCCGAAGATCAAATTCAGTTACGGGAAATGCTGAGGGTTCCTGGTGATAATCTTCATAATCCTGATTCATGGATGTTTATAATGGATGAAGATGGAAATTTGATAACAACAAAGGGGAAAGAAATTGTAAAATTGTTATCTGAAAAATATTCAGATGACAGAGTAAAAGAATTGATGCAACAATTGCTCAAAGGTAATCAAACAAGTTGGAAGAAGACGCTGCTTAAATTAGAAGAAATGCTATCAATTGATGGCGAAGATAATGAGGGTTATGCTGACGATGATGATGTAGATAGCGAGGGCGAGTGACCTCCTCTAAGAGAATGCATACCTTAATTAGGGAACACCTATCTCATTTAATGATGATTCAATAGTGTCCACTTCTTAAGAGTAACATTTTTCATTTCCAATGATCTTAGTTTTGCTCAGTAATTATTGATGTGTAGTATGTACTTGTACTTTTTCAATCTTCCATTTTAGCTTTTAGGATGTGTGTATTTTGAGCCGATTCATTGTATTTTTGTATTTTTATATAAAGATATTTGGTTGTTTAATAAATTAAGTCATCTTATTTTAAAAATAATGACATTTATGTTTTTTTCCTTATGAACTGAAAATATTGATACTTATGTTTTCTATAGTTTTTTTTGTTTTTTTTTTTTTTTATCTTAAAAATATTGACATTTTTTTTTCCTATGCACTGAAAATATTGATATTTATGTTTTCTATAGATATATATATTTTTTAATATTAAAATGTAAGTTTCACTTCTTAACTATATCTTCCTCCTTTTTAATTTTTAATTTTGAGGTTACATCATTTATGTATTAAAAATATTATATAAATGAATTGAATGTGTTTTTCCTTATTAAAATAGTTTATAAATATATTTATTTTGGAATAGGATTTTATTTTAATTTAATTATCAATAATTAGTAGGTGGATAGTTAGGATTTAATCTATATGGAATATTTATAGCTGTCACTAATAAAGATTTGAAATTTATCTCAAAGTTAGTTATGTCATTTTTTATTTCCAATTTAATTAAAAAATATTATAAAATTAAAGTGAAATAAAATATAAATAAGATATTTTGATTGTGAAATGATTTATGGTTGTTTGGGCATGTGGCATTGATAAACTATGGTATTGGCCCATGGTATTGTAGCAAAAATTATTTACAAATTAAGAACCTCCATAAAAAAAAATAAGGGTGAATCTCTAAGGTTAAGAATCTTGTTACACGTTTTTTTAAATGTATATATGTTTAACTCATATTCATTCTTTTTATAACTAGTATTTGCACATGTTGCAAAGGAAACACCCTAAGACAATGGCATAAGAAACAATAGCATAGAAGAAAGAAGTCAAAATTTTATGGATTTTTGTTTCTTTATTGTTGTTTCCTTTTTATCATATGTTATGTTTGGAGATTCCAACCAGGAAGGTAATGGACAACACTTCGCTCTAAAGGATTTATGAAAATGCTCTTCATTAAGATTCTAGAACTGTTATAAGTAAATGATTTAAATCAAACATTTCATAACAAAGTAATCTCATATCACCTTAATTCACAATGCAATGGATAATAGATTTTGTTCATTAGAAATTGGCCTAATTTTATGAGGAAAGCTTAATAGAAAGACTTTAGTAGTAAGGGGAACATTAATAAACTGCCTCATCATTTGTTATATGATGTTGTTAATTTAGTTACTTGTTGTTTCTTATCCTTATTTCACTTGTGTAAAATTTCCAAAATATAGAAGAATGGTATTATTTTGTCTCTTTGGACCATTGTATTTTATCTAACTCAATCATTTCCATAGCCTCAACTAGGTTCGTCATTCTCTTTCCATAGTGACTCAATGTCTTCAAATGCATTTCATAAATTTGGTTTAATAAATGTTGGTGGAAAACCAATATATTTCACTTTGTATAAATGAGTGTACATTGGTTGGAATAAATTGTATTTCTCTTACCATGTGATGATGTCATCTAAATCTTGAATCTTTCTCGCCACTTATGAAATTTCCCATTCTAATTGTTATTTGACCATGATGATATTGGCATCATAATCCTTGACATGTCGAGAAGTCTTTGAGGTGAAAAGCTTGGATGTGAGATAGGCAAGGAAGTAGAAACAACTATATGCACATCAATGTCAACATTACAGAGAAGCTAATGACATCTTCAAGCACAAATCCCTGGTCCAACCACATATAAATTTAGTGCATACATTCATTTATATTAATGCCATAAAGTTTCTTGAACTTGAAAAAAATGATTGTGCAACACTTGCTTAACATGGACAAGAATGTGGAGATGATATAAAAGAAAATATTGTACTCTAAAGGGTTCTTCAATTCATTGTTCGATAAGGAAAAGAGGTCACATGCCTCCCGTCCAAATTCACATGATAACCTTCCAAACCTGCACTTAATGTAAGAACAAATAATTTTCCCTCCACAAATGGATATGGCCAATCAATTGATGACGACTTCTTTGCATGCCCCATCAAACGATTCAGCCACCATGTGGCCTTTTCTTCTTTCCTATCATCATTATCAGTAAGCCACTTTTCACATTTGGGAAGCCTGTCAACTTCCAAAAGAAAAAAGTATAATGCACTAGCTTCTGTGTATGCAAATATTATGCATAATATTCATATACTTGAGTACTCAAACAATTGATGCATGGGGTTCACAAAGTTAAAAAAATGTTTAAAGATACAAAAATCAGGGGCGGGAAAGTAGTGGAGAACCCTCTTTGGAAACCAGTCGGAGTTTCTCCATAGGTTCGAAGAAAAGAGAGAGCTTGAGTTGCAGGTAAACCTCCTTATTCCCTTTTTCTGATCCATCTTAACAATTGCATCAATGGCGGCCTCTAGGGTTTCAGAAAAATTATCGTGAACATAGTCCACCAAACTCGCTTTAAAGGCCATGGGATCAAAGTACTTGCGTCCACCCATCACAATTTTCGTCAAGTAACAAGAATCAACCTTTCTCTTGATGATGGACATGTCATCGGGAGGAATGACGAAACCCAGGTCTACCTCGCTCATATAGAGAAACCCTCTGTCCTTCTCATGAATCTGTAGTCATGGGCTAACACGAAAATGAATCCCCCTGCAGAAGCATGCCCGTACATGACGAAAATTGACGGTAACTTCAATTCCATGAGGTCTGTGACGAGCTACATGAATTTGAGGTCGAGGACCTCAAATCGATCCTCTCTGTTGCAAGATTTCGGTGTTGTATGATTCAAATGTGTCGCTTATCATTTTCTCCAACCGAGGAAGCTCGTTATAACTGTTTCAATCATTTTTTCCAATCTAATGGCGAAGGACTCTTTGATCGTCTAACATAATATCCTACACTACAGATGAGTACACCGTGACAGCTAGGGGAGTTTTTTTCATAGGGAAATGAATTACGACATAATTATAGTGATAGATATGTTTATTTTAGAACATGTTTCTTGAATATTTGTTGAATTATGAATAATTATTAGGTAGATAGTAGTGATTTAACCTACATGGAATATAGTAATTTTCGCTATTAATTAGAATAAAAGGTTGAGTTTTTATCTTAAAGGTATTTATGCCTTTTTTCTTTTCAATTTAAATAAAATATTGGCAATGATGCAATATGAGATAAGTGTCTTTATACCTACTATGAATTGATGTCTATCCATATTTAACATGTATTTAAATTATATGAGTATATTAGTTATAGTTACATTCAACACGCGAAAGGAAGTATTCTTATTATAATTTATATTTAACAAATAATTTTATATAGAAAATATTGAATGAGATGTACCATAAAATAAGTGTTTTAATACCTACCATGTATATCTATATGCAATTACCATATATATAATTTAATTTATATAGCTATACTAATTATAATTACATTAAACCATTGAAGAAAAATATTATTATAAATAAGTTGAAAAAAACATTAAAACTGTGTAGTTGGTTCCTATCAAGATACAAATACATTCAACCAGTGAAAAAGGATTTTTTTATTAATATAACCACGTTGAACAAATTATTTATATTGAAAATAGTCATGCCTTGCGGTGATCCCTTCTTTCATTGAACAAAATTCCACATCAAATGTTTCAATTAATAAACTTCATATGTTGAAATCTATTTATATGAATAATTTAATTTAACTGATATTTAATATTTAATATTTATAAATCTGCAATTTAAAATAAATATGGAATTGATCATCTTTTTAATTGATATGAAAATTATATATTTAAATATGTTTTTAATTAATATGAACAAAATTCCACATTAAATGTTTCAATTAATACACTTCATAGGTTGAAATTTATTTATATGAATAAATTAATACACTTCATATGTTAAAATCTATTTATATGAATAATTTAATTTAATCCCAATCATATACTATTTTTTAATTATAATCCTATCATATTTTATAGTATTCTCAATCCTATAAATATAAAATAATGCTATAGATATGTTATACTTTTATTAATAATTAATACATATGTACATATAAGTGTGTGGGCTTGTTACCTCGTTTTTTAAAATCGTTGTGTATATTGCAATCTAAAATTTCAATTAAATATTGCCCATGTGTGGTCACAACATTTTCTAGGCTACGTGGATATTGCAATCTAGAATTTCTATTAAATATTTTGTTTGTGTATGATTTTCAAAATTCAATACTTCACTCGCGATCAGGATGAGAGAGGGTGTCAGAGGCGACAGGCTTCGAGGTGACATGGTTAGTACCAAGATGATAATTACCATCGTGCCCCACATGCTCAAGGCAGGGGGTGCGGTGTCTTTAGCCATGAATGCATGGTTAGTGGGCTAGCAAGGTGGCACATAGAGGAATAAGGCAGGGTGGTCGAGATGGGAATGGCATTCGATGTGCCGGGTAGGAGAAATTTGTAATGGATAAAGAAGGCAGCTTAGAGCGGAAGAGAGGCAGAGGCACCTTGTCTGTGGGTTATCAACGACTCTTTGGTATATGGTTCGGTCTCATTCCTGTATCATTTCTATGCTCTGGTTGGGTTCCTACAACAATTACATGCGCTGGTGGGGGTTTCGCTGGGGGAAAGGGAGAGGCAAGAGGTCATCCCAATGGGGCTTAGCACTGTAAGGGAGAAGAAAGGGGAGGAAAGGGAGGGCCATGGCCCGACATTATGTTTTGTTTATATTGCTTTTAAGCCAGAGTCTAGGCAATGGCATGGATAATGTTGGATCGAGCAGAGATACAGGCCCCTACCTAGTTTCTCAGACTAGGGGTATAGGGATAATGGGCATGTCATGTCTCGGGGGCTGAGTGGTGCTGGAAGAGGTAGGAAGAGTCACGGGCAGGGGGTCGAGACATTAGCTATGCCAGTAATTCGTTGAGAAAACCTTGGCATTTGCATATGCATGGTAGCAAGGGCACAGCTAGGGACCCCAGGCGGTATAAGGGATATAGGGGAAAGTATAACCTTGGCAGAAAACTACTAGCTGAGGGAGTTTCATGCGGGTATGATAACAATCATAGAGCTGGGCTCCAGACAGGCTTGAAGTCTTGGCTCCAACTGCAGTGGAATGACAAGGAGTTGCACCATGGCAAGGGGAAGGGGCACTGTGAAGAGCTTGGGGAGCCGCGCTCAAAACCCAATTCCCCTGGCCACTTATGGGCACTGGGATATCTTAACCCATAGCAAGAGAAGCAGGGAAGAGAGGCAAGGCATAAGAAGTTGTATCGGCATGCTGCAAATGGTCTGATGAAACTAACATTGTTTGACTGTCCACAAGGCATTACGGAACAAGGTATGGCTCCAACAAAGAGAGGGCATGGTCGTGGCAGTAGGGGCCTGACCCCTTGAGAAGCCAAGAGATCGAACACGATGGAAGGCCACAGGGGTCGTAAGCCTATTGAGCACCTCATAGCAGAGGCAACCACGACTTACCGAGATGAAACAGATGAAGGTATTCGTAAGCTGATTGACGACTAGGAAGTTGAGATAAAACAACAAAGGGAACCAGACGAGGAGATAGAAGACTGGAGGATGATGGTTCCTGGCCCAGGGAAGACACGAGGTAGAACTACGCAATTCAAACACACCTTGTACTTGTAATTCTTAATGAAAAGCCTGCTTGGCAAAGCGATGGAACAAATTTCTGTGGGGATGGCAGTCACAATGCAGGGCTTGCCTAGTTATAAAAAAGACATGGGGAAAATCCTATTTCAGTTGCACAAACAGGACATCAGGATGGATCATATTGACCATCACATCCCTTGCATCATGGATTTGTATTGAATGCTAGAGGCAACTGCTGAAGATCTTTCTCCTATAGCCTCTAACTCTGATGAGCAGAATGTCAAAAATGACTAGTTTCATTATGCTTAATTTTTGTTTACGCAGGTAGCTTTTAAATTTTCTGCTGCATATGTCAGTTGTTATAGTTCTATAGTATTTGGACACGAGACTGAGACTTACCTATCTTTGCTATAAATACTGAAGCAATTTTGTTTTTGGATGGCGTATAATGCTAACCAGTGGTTAACAGACTCAGTTTCCCCTCGGGGTGAGTTGAGGGCATTCGGTAATACTGTGTGGTGTAAATTTGCCTTATATATAATAGAAAATGGATGAACCTACCAAGCTCTACAAAAAAAAAAAAAATCAATACTTCAAATTTTTATATTCATCATCAAATTTTAGTTAAGTTTACAATTTTAATCTTTTGTATTTAATGCTTTGATATATTATATGACATGAGGAAAAATGGTTTTGATACCTATATCATCTTTAAAATTATGTGTTTTCTTAGGATGAGAATGATATCAAGTTCCATTTTATAAAGTATGGTATTGGTCTACTGAATTTTAATAAAGAAAAAATAATTACTCTGCTTTGGATACATCAAAGAAAAAAAAATCTTGATATTTAAATATATTTTTAAATTTTAATCCAAAATCATAAAAAATATTAAAAAATTATAATTAAAAATTATTTTGAATTAAATTATACAAAATTCTATACCATTTATGGTTCAAGCTAAAAAACAACTTTGTTTCATAAGTTCTAGCATTGCACGTGAAATGTTTTATAATATTTATGATATTTTGTTAGTGAAATTGATATGCTTTATTGTTTTCACATTCTTTCTGGGATTTAAATATTTTGCACATTTGATGAAAAAAAGAGAAAGGAGTCTTTATACACTGTAAATGAACAACGCTTGATTGAAAAGAGAAAAAAAGAATTGTTCAATGGGAATTGTGGCATATTGTGAATTGATTAGGCAGAAGTGGCTGATTCAAAAGAAAAATAAAGGAATCCTTCAGTGAAAATTTGAGATATTGTAAGCTTATTAGGCAAACGTTTCTAAAATTATTACATGGTAAGATAGGAAATAATTCATTACGTTCAATTCTGTACCATTTTCACATCCCTTAATCTTAAATTGTGCTACATGCCATTCCTACTTTGCACACTACACACAAGGGATTTCTTTGTGATGTTGTGCTCCTTCACCCAAATTTCTAGGTCATTACTTGTTTCCAAGTCGATGCATTCCTACGATGAAGAAACTACCATTGTTGCATCGTCGGTGGAGTTGTGGAACATCTCAAAAATTGAATTTATTGTAGCAAACTCGTCTCTTTCTGTAACATCCATTATGGCGCTTTCTCTTGCCTCAGCAGTAGACAAAGCCACCTATGATGGTTTCTTCAGCCCCACGTAAAGAAAATATTGTCTGCATGGAGGACACGAGGGTTTGCCATGCATTTATATAAACCGCGTGGAAAGTGTGGTGGCATTCTGGTAATACTCGCACCCTTTCTCCTTCCCTGAATTCTTCCAAGCAAATAGGGAAATCCAGGGTTCCGATTGGGGATCTTGTACTGTAAACGAATGTCAGAAGTTCTTTTAGATGAATTTTCTTGATACCATATTTACCTCTTTCGACATTGGCTTCAAGTGGTGGCTCAGACACCACTCACCATCGTCTACTACAGTGTAGAACGACAACTACCCTCAACGTGCATAGGATGCAGAAGAGAAAGGCCACTAGGATGATGGGTAAGCTTGAGTCGAAATCTGTATTGGCTACAGATGAAAACTGCATCAATTCATCTAGCTTCTCCAAGAAAGGGCCGATGGGAGCCAATGATTGCAACATGTTCCGATTCGGGAATAATCTTCTTGCATGAACAAACAATGTAGGGGAAACTATTGAATGTACAATGACATTCTTCTTTAGAAAAACAATAGATACGCCTGCATGCAGAGAATTGACACTGCCTCATTTCTAGTTGCCTTTAAAATAAGAAAACGAAATTTCCAATTATAGGGTAAGAACATACCAAATATATTCAGTCCCGTTCTATGTTTCTATGGTCTTCGCCTTGCAATTCAACACCAAAGAAAAGATCAACCATCAAACTAAGCCCGAGTCAAAACCCGCATGAAGGCATCCATTAACGGAGGAGATCTCTCCTCGGTTGTGATGTATTGTTATCAACAGTGGTATAAATGTCAGGTTTCCATTAGAAAGAGAAAATGAAAATAGTCATCTCTGATTAGTTGGATCAAGCAAAGCCCCAGAGGTGTAAAGTTATGAATTGTAACTAACTAATACTTATGAATTTTAACTAACTAATATCTGTAACTAATACCTATTTTCAATCGTATGGTAGATATTATTTCAATTATCTAACACCAAAATTAATGGTCCAAAATGACATAAGTGGCATGGAATGGGAGTTCTTCTCAGAGGAAAATGCCTTATGACATAATTATTAGTAACAATAATGATTTAAAATAAATATATAATTTAGTTAATTTCTTGACATTTTTAATTTTGGCAAAGTGAGATGTGTCAAGGTGGATCTATTGATGGTTATCATGGATCGATACCTATCAACATTCACCAACCATTTAATTTATATACTTATGCTAATTTTGATTGATTTAATAAAACACAATTCATGTCTTCTTAAATTAGTATTCTTTTAAATATTGTTTATTTACTTTTCACATTCTATATATATATATATATGAAAAATCCTCTCACCAATATTAATAGAAAATAAAAAATAAATTAAGCATGATATAATATATTTATATTATATTATTATTATTATGAAACGAGTAGTCTTTAAGTGTGACTTTTTAGAAAGTTTTCCAGTGCATTTTCTGATCTAATTTGTCTAGAATTAGACAAGGATTCATTGAAATCACAAGTTTGACGGGTGAATTCTTCAAAATCGAAGTGCTCAAGGGGTTTTTGAGGGTGTTGAATCCATATATGCAGTCAAAACTAGTTTAAACAACACAAATCAGTGTTTGGCCACAAATGTCTTCAAAATTGAACCACCCCAAGGGTTTTTGAGGGTGTTGAATCCATATATGCAGTCAAAGCTATTTTAAACAACACAAATCAGGATTTGGCCACAATTTATTTAATCCAATTATGACAAAAAGTCCACTAGAAACACCAAATGTCTCACTTAAAGATTACTACTTTTCTTTAAACAAAAAGTACTTTCTATTTTAAGATGAATTAAAAACACAATATTAGATGTTGATGCAACATATGATTAGTTTTATGTGATTTACAAGCCCACTACTAATATCATTTTCACAACTTGTACCAAAATCTTAAATATCTATTTGAGTTCTATGTGATAATTAGTGGACATATTACATGTCAAGGGTCAATAAGATCAAAATTCTGAAAGGCTACAAGACCTTGAAGAAACCAAAAGTCCCTTAGTGAATTCATATAAGACAAGAAAACCTCCATCTAAGTGCAAAGTTTCCTTAGATAGTGAATCTATAAAATTGTTAAGTTCTTTATATATAGCACTAAAACTAATAATTTGAAAGAGATAGAGATATCCATAAAATGTAATGTTAGCTATCAAAGACAACTACTATGGACCTAAATTTCATTGTCCATCCATTCAATAATCATAATGGTATTCAAATATGTGTAGTTGCACAAATTTTTTCTCTAAAGTGCACTTTGATAGGAAGAATAATGCTCTCAGTTAACCTTGGTTATTAGACCCATAACCAAGCTTTCCTTATTAGCAAAATATTGATCCTCAATAGTAAATAAAACAAAACTCCAACTATGAAAGTGTTTAAAAATCTCTATTAATTAAGCTTTATGCATAATTCTCATTCATAATCTCCTCCCAAGTCACCTGAATGGTTTTTAGCTTTATCCTAGGATTATAAGAAGAAAATGGAAAAAAAGCTTCTAATGAAATTGTCAAAGTGAGAGCTTAGAAATGCTCAAAAGCCTGACATTTCTTACCAACCAAATTTCCCAAGTAATCAAGTATGGAAGTGTTCTATACTCTTTCAATTCACATCCATTAAAGTGCTCTTTAAAGCAAACTTCTAAGGGCACTTTGTCCCAATGTTGAAGTGAGATAAAATGTTCAACCTCTTTTCATACTATCTTGAGTAAGGGTTGAATGCATGAAGATGGGTTACACATTTGGGCCAAATTTGGTGATGAAATTTCAATTTTTTTCTCGTTTATAGAATTGAAGCCCTCAAAATTCATATATGCATTGTGAATTTTGATTTGGAGTAAAAAGACAATTTGTGGAGAATTATGTTGTTGTCCTAATGATATTTTTTGCAAAAAAAACTAGTGTCATATAACCTATCAATTTTCCATTAAATGAAATGCTTGTTCTTACAAATTTTCCCACATCTTAAGAGTATGCATGTGTTTGTGTAGCATAACTTAGTCCAAAATGTGTAAATTTTAAAACACATCTATATGAACATGATCTACACGGAGAGAATTAAGTTTTTCATTTTTTTTTTTTTTTAATGAAAAATTATATTATTTATAATTTTTTAAAGTTGTCGAAGTAATATTTCAATTACATTTTGCAGACATATGTGTTCATGTAAGATTTTTTTAAATTGTTTAAATAAATCGAAAAACCAAGAGTACCTTTTTAAGAGGGCCCATAAACAAAGATAGTGGTATTTTTTGAATTTTTTTGTTGTGTATATTTTATGTTATTGATTTTTTATTCATCCCCTTTGAAATTGTCCAAAAAAAATTCAAGCATTATGTTTAGAAGAAATTAGATGAAAAATATCATATGAATTTGAAAGTGTCAAACTCATATGCCATTGGAGACAGGATTCTTTCACAAATCCAATATGATCAACTGTGCCACTTAATGACAAATTATGCCCTAAATCAACGAAGGTATAAAATGGTGTTGTAGAGAAATCTACAGAAGTGGAGCTAAAAATATGTTTTTCAGACTCTCAATAGCTTGATTGAGCACTTGAGATAAAATTTTAAATAACTCAATTGAGGGTTTAAGAAACCCACAATCGAGCACTTAATGTGGTTAAATAAAATCTTGATCTAGCTTTAAGGCTTGATCAAGAAACTTTCTTTAATTCCACGCCTAGGTTGTATTGGTAGGAAATTTCAAAAACATGGCTCGATCAAGCATATGCTTTACAAGGCCACTAGCTCGATCGAGCCCCTAGATAACCCCGGGTTACACACGAGCATAGTCGAGGGTTTGTTTTAATGCTTGATTGAGCTATATATTTAAGCCCTCAAACAACTCGATTGAGGGCTCAAAGATTGCTCGATCGAGCACTTAAAATGGATCGATCAGGTTGTTGTTTTTCACCCAAAACACGCCCTCTCTTGCCAAACAATGTAACACAACTTTATGCATATACCCTAAGGGTATTCTTTAAAAATATGCAAGGAAGTTTTTTCATTACTTATAAAGCAGATGAAAATGCTTGGACTTGCTTTATTTCTCTGTTAAAGTATATCAGAATTTAAAACCTTTTGGATGAGAAAAATCCAAAGGATTTGAGTGCACTTTGGAGGTTCTTTAACCTTCCTTAATTTCTTCCACTACTAATAGATCTTTCAAACCTCAAGTGTTTATAAGGTTGTATATCCATGTTTGACAATATAGAAACATCTAATTTTGGCATGTGTGTTTTCATAGTGCATAATTTGATAGATACGAGTTAAGATATTCTTGGAAGTCCAACATCCATTTCTTACCTTCTAAACCTTGCTCCTCTAACATAAGGTTTCCCTTATTAAATCTCATTCCCCTCCCTTTTCTTAGTCTTTCTCTATTTTCCTATTTCTTCCCTTCAATCTTAATATCATTATTTAATCAACTTTAATCCTTATTTAATCCTTCACCTTGCTCATTCTTATTCTTATTATTTCCCGTTTATATTCAATATTCCCTCCTTAATCAAATTCTCTTACCCATATCATTCTCATTATCGTTATATTATTATATTCTACTAAAAATTATTAAAAAATTATTATTCCTTATTTATAATCTAATCCTATAATCAAATAAATTGTGATTCGAATAACAATAAAGATATTTTAAAACAAAAAAATATTATTTTTAATTTTTAATTTTTAATTTTAATATTAATCTCTATAAAATATAAATTTGACTTATTATTTTAAATCGATTTCTTATCTAACTTAATATTTTAGTTTTGATCTTTGAGCTTTTTAAATTTCCCCATCTAGACTTTCTTTTCATTCTCTAAAGGTTTTAACTCTAATTTATTTAAATTTAAATTTATTAATTTGCATTTAAAAAGTTTTTGACTTATTCATATTAATTAATATTTTAATTTAATTCGAATTCAACTTTAAACTTTAATTTTTTTTAATAATTAATATTTTAATTTTAATTCAATAATTTATTATTTTAAAATGTGAATTCAATTTGAATTTTTTTTATTAGTAAATATTTTAATTTTAATTCAATAATTTATCATAATTTCATTTAAATTCAATTTAAAAAAATTTAGAATTTAATAAATTATTCATTTTGAGTTAATATTAATCGTTTGGGCTCATCATTCTCACTTTTCCTAACACTTATATTCATTCCCTAACAATTATGTTCATGCAAATCTTAATCTAACCTTCTTTAATGCTAATATTCATGCCTTCTCTAAGAAACTAGGTCCAACACTCTTCACATCTTCTATCAAAATTCTTGTCCCTGAAGATGGGTGAAGTGTTCACCCAAAATGTCGGTAACATCAACGAATCGAATACACAGTTTTCCAAAAGTTATCAACAACGTCTAATTTTGTTGCAAGCCCAAGAAATTTCATCATCTTCATCCCTATGCCTTAAATGTTCTATTTTAAAGTGAAAAACGTTTTCTTCATTTGCTCATGGCATGATATAATAAGTTTTCATAAAGATACTTTGATGCCAAAAATTAATTATTAGGAAATCTCTAACTTCTTAAGATCATGATCAAAACATATCCAGTAACTTTTCTTCTCCTCTTTTTTATCATCTAGCTTTCCAATAATTTTCTAATAAAAAATGATTCATTGTAATAGTCCCAAATTAAGTTATAGCTTAAATTTTTTTATACATACATCTTAAAAACTAGTATATACATGAAAGACCTATATCCTATAGGGACTGACATCAAATAAATGTTTGTCATCGAAATCCATAAATAATATAGTTTTATGTATCATTTGAAGTTCCTCTTTAGATAGTGACTCAACTTTGTAATTCAACTTCTAGTAAACACACTAAAATGAGATATGATTAAGTAATCTTGAAAATTCCTTCAAATGAATAACCAAATGAAGAAGATTTATGTTGAGTATCCTATATTAATTCCCCATCCACCTTATGACTAGTTGAGAACCACAAAAAATTGGATAAGTTGAACTTTCATGCCTATGATCCATTTTAATAATTCTCGAAAGGAAACACACTCAACATAATTATTATATCATTAAACAATCTGAGGCTTCCATAGTTATTCATATTGTTGTTGAATATTTCCGACAAGAACTGTATAGTGTTTTCGATCCATTCAATGTTTCATATGGTTACTACATCCATCATCAGGGACCAAAGAGCTATATGGATGGAGTAACCATTTGAAACGTTGGATGAATCGAACACACTACACAGTTCTTGCTGGAAATATTCAAAAACAATATTTTATCATTCTTAATCATGGATTTGAATTGGAATTTAGGTGTTTTTGTAGTCTATCTTTGATTTCATGTCATATTTTTTATGATGCTCCTTTCTCACAAGTTTTCCCAAGTCCATTTTCTTTCCATTAATTGGATGTTTGTTTCTTTTTTCATTTCAAAATGGATTTTTAGTTTGGATTGAAGTAGCTAGTGGATTTATTTCAATAACAATGACTCTTAAGTCTTGACATGTACCATGGCTAATGTTCTTTAAGGGGTAGTTTTTAAACCCCAAGTATTGAACTTCTTTACAACGTGGAAATCGTGATTTTTTTTTGTTGTTGTAAAGTTAGCTTAAATATTCAATTGTTTTAGTTCAAGTTGTAATTCAATCATCAGGAAATTTTATTAAGGAAGTAAGGGTTCATCATATTCATGTTGTTTAGGCTTATTTTTATTTCTTGTAGTTTCATTTTGGTGCTTGGTTTCTCTCTCACATAGCTTAATTAGGGAGATTGTAATGATCATAGGGTGTTTGAAAATTTCAATCCAAACGTATGGGATCACTCACATTAACCACACGCTCACGCCCTAAGACAAACAAAATTGGACCACCATTCCAGTCATAGGAGATTTATTATGCTTTTAAGGTAAACATTCAAATAAACCCCCTTTATCATTTTACATTTGGAATATAGAAGTTGCCATTGTAGGGGACTTAAATATTCCATCATTAGTGTGCCAAAAGGCCAAGGTAAATGTTGGACACCTAATCCTTTATGGGTTGGTGTAGAATGTGAACAACCACTGGAGTCCAAGGGACCTTAGAATATGGAATCCAACGGTCACTCCAATGTACTATAAATGTATATTATGTCAATAATATATGCAACTCAATGTTTATCATTCATATTCTGCCTCTGCCATGTATGTGTTTAACATGGTATCAGAGTGGGCGTTCACTTGCCCTGCTTCATTTTGAGTCACTGATTTTGTGATTTCTATTTACATGAAAGTTCGGCTATGAGTCTTTCATTTGATGAATATCCTATCAGCTATATTTTTGCTACATTCTCTGTCTTAGTAACTCGCATTTGATGAATATCCTATTAGATATGTTTTGGCTGCATTCTCTGCCTTAATAACTCCTTTTTGATGCTATGTCTATTCTAACAATATGCTTTCTGATGCTCTGTCCACTCGAAGGTCCTGATGTTTGTGCATCACTTATACACATAACATTCTAGTCTGCATACCCACATCGTTGTCTGTTGGTGCATTGGTGAAATATGTTGAATCCCTGTGTGTTGAGCCAAGTCCTTCTGATCGATTCATTAATTAAGAACGTGTCTTGCTGTTGGTCACCATGGAAGTTGTTGTGGCACCGAAAATTGCGATTAGACGGAGCAGTGATAGCTGACCAATGAAATTTGCCATCGCTTCAAAGATGAGCACTAGATAAATGTAGAGATGTTGGGAGCAGGAGGTCCATGCTCTGAACAACTCACCTGTTAGCCCCATGGGTATGATCAAAAGGGGTGATCCAAATTGGATCCTAGAAGACTCTCTAAGTTTTCATGAACTCTTTAAAAAATCATGCCAAAGTTTCAAAATCTTATAAAGATCAAGCTTATCAGAGATATCCTCGTAACAGTTGCAGTTTGTGATTAGCGCGGAGCAACAAGGAGCATCGGTCAAGCGCGCAGACCGTCGACCCATGGTAACGCGTGCTATCACAAAATTAGCAAATCCAGAGGCCATTTCGAGAAACGGGGGTAGTTTCTGATATGCGATTAGCGACAAGTCGCTAATCGCATAGTGCATATTGCAGGGAAAACCCCTCAAAGAAGGAAAGGCCGCAAGCACCCGGACTCGAAAAATCATAAAATGCAATGGATATCGTTCCGATTCCATCAGAATTAGGGTCCCACAAAAGCCGGTAGGATATCGGAAGGGCTTTAAGCGGTTTCAACCAAGTCCCGCCCGATGCCATACAATGGTTGCCATGTGTTCGGCGGAAGAGAGAGAAAATCACTCACATTGGACGGATAAACATCATGTTACTTATTCACCCAATATGGAAAATGACCGTAGGATTTGGAGGCTCCAGATCAACGACGAAGACGCATTCCGATGGATGGCCAGATTTGATGAGGTTAACAGGTAGAGTTGTATAGGATTTGAAGTCCGATGTGGACGATGCATTGGCAGAAGGTCATGTTTCGCAGGCATTCTTGGAGTTAACGGAATAAACGGTCGTTTCGAATATGTCCGAGAGAACTAACACTCATCCATTATGAAATAGGTGGCCACCTCCTTGTGAGGCATTATACAGTGGCTGAATTACGTAGGACAAAGGGATTCAAACGGATAGAGGCAAGGGAACCGGAAAGCCGGGAAGTGGAAATGAACAATCAGGAAGCAAATTGGCGTTAAAGCCACAAACTGACAGAGAGAGCAACAAGCAGTAAGTTAGAAGCAGAGAAGCTAAGAGTGGAAAGCAGAGACGAGAAGCTAAGCTGACCTGCAGAAGCAAAGGCAACATTGAGCCAGAGTTAAGACAGAGACAGAGGGAGTCAGAGAGTCTGTGTGCTCCATAGAAGGCTTGAGAGGTTCAAGCGCACTCCTCTGTGATGCCTGTCATGTATGAGTCTCAGTTTGGGCTCATACTACTGTGACCAGTAGAGGTTGAGGGTCAGTAAGGAGAGTCTGTGTACTCCAGAGACTTAGGGGATCCAAGTACAATCTTGCTGATTTATATCTGTTTTTTGAGACTCAAATTGAGCTCAATATTGTAAAAACACTGCTTGAAAACATAATAGAGAGGCCACCATTGAAGGCTGGACCAGGAGACGTAGCCCAGGAGTATTGGGTGAACTCCTTATTAAATTTGTTGTGTTCATATGTTTCCCTGTTATGTTTTCTTTAATTGCTTCATTGCCTGTGTATTTCGCAATCTTATCGATTCGTTGCATTAAATAACATAGGCACATCCATGCACATGAGTCTGTAATACCTTAATTGTTTGTCTTAGATCAATTTCAGATCAAGTGGTATCAGAGCATCTAGGTTACTAAGGTTAGACAAGCTTGTGCTGGATCTTTTTGTTGAATGCTAACTAGGACAAAGCTCAAATTAGGAGAAGGAGAGTTGGATGAAGCTAACCCAAAAATTGGAAGAGTCTATCCTAAGAGGAAAATGGCAGAACAAAGTCCCTTGGAATCAGACTCCTAGTTCATGGACAGTTTCATGACCATGAGAGCCATGGTAGAGGAAATGTATAAAGAATTTAACAAAGGTCGAAGTGAAGATTCTTCAACTTCCCAGAATGACAAAGGAGTAGAAGAATCTCTCCTAAATGACCGTTCTAAAGGCAAAGGGAAAGAAGAAAAACTTCCCACACCTCCTGATAGTCCTGAAAATAAAAGGAAGAAGGCATCTTTAATTAAATTAGATGTTAAATTTGATTTGCCAATATATGATTGAGAGTTGAATGCAGAGAAGCTGGATAATTGGATTAGAAAGATTGATGTATATTGGAGGGTGCAGAGCATTGATTTAGACAGAAGTAAGATTCAATTGGCTAGCCTACGCCTTGGAGGAACTACCTTGGTATGGTGGGAAGGCAAAACACAAGCTGACATGAAGAAGCATGATAAAATTCTTTCTGTCTCGAGTGAATTTGTTTATGCAATTAAAAAACAATTCTATCCACTAGCTTACATCCAGCAAGCTATGATGAGTTTGCAAACTCTTCGCCAATTGAAAGGGAAAAGTGTACAAAGTTACACCCAAGAATTTAGAAAAAGATCTTTGATTCTAGGAATTTCTTTAGACTCACCTGAAACTCTGCTGAAGTATATAGGTTGTCTACACAACTATTTAAAGCACACCATTCTCATGTTTAACCCTACTAACATAGATGAGGTATCTATTTAGGCTACACATCTAGAGGCTAGAGGAAAGAATGTGAACCCAGAAGTTGGGGGATCATCAAAACCCACTGCAAGTAAGAACAAGGAAAAGAGAAAGCAGAAATGGAAAGAGAGGAAGACAAATGTTGTACAAAAGAACAAGCCTTCATGCACTCATAGGATGGGCATGATGATGAACACTGCTGGATTCTGCACCCGGAGCTAAGGACCAAGAAGTACGATGGAAAAAAGAAGAAGACTGCTACAGCTATTCAGAAGGATTTGGGGTCAGACTCAGGAGATGAAACAACAATCACAGCCATAATTATAAAAGGTAAAAACTCTGAAGCATCTACTAGTAATTCTGCACAATCTACTGATAATCAAGAAAATGAGAGGAAAAGACATGAGCTTTTTCATATTAGAGTTATTTCCAAGCATCAAAATATTGATACTTTGTTTGATAGTGGATCACAAGTAAACTTAATTTCTGAAGCAATTGTAAAGAATTTGGGATTACTAACCACACCTCACAAGAAGCCATATCCATTTGGTTGGTTATGTGATAAAGCAAAGCTACAAGTGACTAGACAATGTAAACTTAGGTTTTCTTTTGGGCCAGCATTTGTAGATGAGGTTGAGTTAGATATTTTTCCCTTGGAGATATGTGGAATTGTTTTAGGAAGTCCTTACTTGTATGATAGGAAATCCATTTTCTATAGAGATGAAAACAAGTATCAACTCATTAAAGATGGAATCAAATATATTGGAAGAGCTCATAAACTCAAGAATAATTATATTCTCATCAACTCAGGGTAGATGAAAATAATTGTAAATTCATGCAAACATTTTTTATTGATGGTTGTAAAGGAAAAGAAACCTGATAAAACCAATGTATTTGAAGGCTGTAATGCTAAACATCAAGTTGATTTAGAAAAAGTTGTTTCAAAATATGATATACTATTTCAAGAACCTAAAGGTATACCACCAAAAAAGGAAATAGTACATGATATTGATTTGCAGCAAGATGCTCCATTGCTTAACATTGGAATGTACAGGTTGTCCGCTTTAGAGAATGAAAAAATCAAGAAGCAGGTACAGGAGCTGCTCGAGAAAGGGTTCATAAGACCTAGAACATCACCACGTGGGTCTCCAATTGTCTTGGTGAGAAAGAAAGATGGCTCATGGAGAATGTGCATTGATTACCAAGCACTGAATAAGATAAAGATAAAAAATCGTTATCCCCTTCCTTGCATAGATGATCTATTAGATCAATTAAAATAAGCTGTTTATTTTTCCAAGTTGGACTTGCATAGTGGCTACCATCAAGTCAGAGTTGCAGAGAAAGATGCATGGAAGACTGATTTCAAACAAAGCAGGGATTGTACGAGTGGTTAATCATGCCTTTTGGCTTAACTAATGCTCTTGCTACTTTCATGAGAGTAATGAATGATGTACTCAGGCCTTTTATTGATGATTTTGTCATTGTATATCTAGATGAAATTCTTATATTTAGTAAAACATGGGAAGAACATTTGAAGCATGTAAAGCAGACTCTAGATGTTTTGAAAAGAGAAAATATTTATGTTAAGCTATCAAAATGTGAATTTGGCAAAACATCTTTGAATTATTTGGGTCATATTGTAGGGGGTGGTGAATTGAAGATAGATCCCTCTAAGGTTGTAGTCATTGTAAACTGGCCTAAACCCAAATCTGCTACAGAAATCAGAAGCTTCCTAGGAGTGGCACAATATTGGAAAATTATTTCTAACTTTTCCCTGATTGCAACTCCCTTACATGATTTAGCAGGATTGAACAAGGTGTTTCAGTGGCGAGGCAAACAATAGAAAGCCTTCGACACCTTAAAAGAAAAGATTAGTATAGCACCAGTACTAGCACTGCCCAATCTTCAAATACCCTTTGAGATTGAAACAGATGCCAGTGACTATGCCATGGGAGCAATGTTGATGCAGCACGGTAAACCCATATGTTATCATTCTGAGACATTTAATTCTGCATTAGTTAATTATCCCACATATGATAAAGAATTGTATGCATTAGTGTAGAGTGTGAAAAATTGGAAACATTATCTAATGGGCAAAGAGATAGTTATACATACTGATCATCAACCACTTCAATATTTACACTCACAAACTAAGCTGCAGTAATCAAGAAACTATAGGTGGATGGGTTTTCTACAACCGTTTCATCTTGTCATCAGATATAAAAGGGCATACACAATAAAGTTGTTGATATGCTGTCCAGACCAATCATAAATGCATCTACTATACTTAAGCATAATTCAGTATTGCATGAAAGCTACATTGAACAATATGCTCAAGATATAGATTTTAAAGATGTATATGCAACTTTAAGTCATGGAAAACAAGTAGAAGAATTGGATTATCATGTTAAAGACCAACTCTTGTATCATTTTGAAAAGTTATGCATTCCTCAAACCGAAATAGTAAAGATAATTCGAGAAGCACAAACTTCTCTAATATCAGGTCACTTTGGTGTAAGTAAAACAGTTGCACAACTGCAAAGATTTTGTTATTGGCAAAAAATGAATGAAACAGTTTCTAGATATGTAAGATGGTGTACCATGTGTGCTACCAGCAAGCCCAACAATAGAAAACTAGGCTTGTACACTCCACTACCAGTTCCTTCTCATCCTTGGGAAAGTGTTTCCATGGATTTCGTTGGGGGATTGCCTAAATCTAGAAAAGGTCATGACTATTTATATGTTATTGTGGACAGGTTCAACAAAATGTGTATTGTAATACCCTGAAACAAACAGATTACAGCTGAACAAACAACAAAGTTGTTCTTTCAGCATGTATGGGTTCATTTTGGATTACCCACTTCCATTGTATCTGATCGAGATTCCCAATTTGTTTGGAAATTTTGGTCAAGTTTTTGGGAATTGATGGACACTAGACTGAAGAAGAGCACAACTTTTCATCTGAAAACAAGTGGCCAAACTGAGGTGGTCAACAGGATAGTGATCCAGTTTCTCAGAGGTTATTGCAGCAAGCATCCCAAGCTTTGGGATGAACATTTGTGTTATGTGCAACATGCTTACAACCGAGCTAAACATTCTTCTACACAGAGATCTCCTTTTGAGACCTGTTTTGGTTTTACACCAAGGTCTCCCTTGGATTTTGTCTTTGGTAAAGACATAGCGGTTGATGGACACAGTGATGTGGACAAGGAAACCAAGTTCATTGAACAAATCCAAGAAATTCACCAGGCAGTACAGGAACAACTGGAAAAGAGCCAAGCCAAGTACAAGGCAAGGCATGATAAGCATCAGATTGAGCATAGTTTCCAAGTTGGTGATCAAGTCTGGCTATATATCAGCAAAGACAGAATGTAAGGTGAAGGTAAGAAGCTGAAGCCGATAAGGTATGGACCTTTCAAGATACTTGAGAAAATCGGTGAGAATGCTTTTCGCCTTGATTTTCCAGCTTACATGCACATCTATTCAGTAGTTAATGCAGAAATCTTGAGATTGTTTGAACCTTCATTGATTGAAGATCCCGAAGAGCAGAGTCAATTTCCTTCTATTGATGATCTGTTGCCTGAATATCTCAATGAATTGCAGGAAGATGCAATTCTGGACAAGAAGGTGAGAACTACGCACAAAGGGGATGTTGAGTACCTCAGGGTTGGACTCAAAGGATCAAAACCAAGTAGTGAAAGATGGATAGAAATTGGGCAAGCGAGGAATCTATATCCTCACTTGATTGATGCTTAAAAACCAACTTTTGGTGGTCCAAAAGCTTTTTCAGTGGGAAGGCTGTGATCCAAATTGGATCCTAGAACACTCTCTAAGTTTTCATGAACTCTTTAAAAAATCATGCCAAAGTTTTAAAATCTTATAAAGATCAAGCTTATCAGAGATATCCTCGTAACAGTTGCAATTTGTGATCAGCGTGGAGCAATGAGGACCGTCAGTTAAGCGCGCAGACTGTCGGCCCATGGTAATGCACGCTATCGCAAAATTAGCAAATCCAGAGGCCATTTCGAGAAACGAGGGTAGTTTCTGATATTCAAGTCGCTAATCACATATCACATATCGTAGGGAAAAGCACTCAAAGAAGGAAAGGTCGCAAGCACCCAGACCCGAAAAATCATAAAATGCAACTGATATCGTTCTGATTCCGTTAAAAGTGGGGTCCCACAAAAACCGGCAGGATATCAGAAGGGCTTCGAGCGGTAAGCGGTTTCAATCGAGTCCCTCCCGATGCCATACAATGGTTGCCACGCGTCCGGTGGAAGAGAGAGAAAACCGCTCACATCGGATGGATAAACATCCTGTTACTTATCTGCCCGATATGGACGATGACCATAGGATTTGGAGGCTCCAGATCAACGGCGGAGACATGTTCCAATGGATGACTAGACTTGACGAGGTTAATAAGCAGAGTTGTATAGGATTTTAAGTCTGATGTGGATGATGCATTGGCAGAAGGTCGTGTTTCGTGGGCATTCTTGGAGTTAACGGAATAAACGGTCGTTTCGAATATGTCCAAGAGAACTAACACTCATTTGTTATGAAAGTGGCCACCTCCCGGTGAGATGTTATACAGTGGCTAAATTACGTAGGATAGAGGGATTCAAATGGACAGAGGCAGGGGAACCAGAAAGCCGGAAAGTGGAAACGAATAGTCAGGAAGGAGATTGGCTTTAAAGCCACAAACTGACAGAGAGAGCAACAAGTAGTAAGTTAGAAGTAGAGAAGCTAAGAGTGGAAAGCAGAGACGAGAACTTGAGCTGACCCGCAGAAGCAAAGGCAACATCAAGCCAGAGTCAAGATAAAGACAGAGGGAGTTAGAGAGTCTGTGTGCTCCAGAGAAGGCTTGAGAGGTTCAAGCGCACTCCTCTATGATGCTTGTCATGTATGAGTCTCAGTTTGGGCTCATACTACTGTGACCAGTAGAGGTCGAGGGTCAGTAACGAGAGCCTATGTACTCCAGAGACTTGGGGGATCCAAGTACAATCTTGCTGATTTATATATGTTTTGTGAGACTCAAATTGAGCTCACTATTGTAAAAACTCTTCTTGAAAACATAATAGAGAGGCCACCATTAAAGGTTGGACCAGGAGACATAGCCCAGGAGTATTGGGTGAAGTCCTTATTAAACTTGTTGTGTTTATATGTTTGCCTATTATGTTTCCTTTAACTACTTCATTGCCTATGTATTTCGCAATCTTATCGATCCATTGCATAAAATAACATAGGCACATCCATGAACATGAGTCTGTAATACCTTAATTGTTTGTCTTAGATCAATTTCAGATCAAGGGGTAGCCCAAATGCCGTTGAATAGAACAACATTTCTCTCTGTGAAGTGGTTGGATTCATTTTGAATATTGCCTCCTGTAAATTTCCAAGTTATTAGAGCTCCAAAGACCATTATCACTCCCAAAACATTGAAATTTGGGGACGTTTGAGCATCTGTGAGCATGAAAATGATTAAATTGACTACAAGAAGCACAAAAAAAACATATTCATGCACAGGATACTTCTTCCTCAGCCCAAGTATAAAATCTCTGATCACCATCATAGGTATATTTGAAAGTTCTTTGAAGGGTTGTACATTTAACGAAGCTTAAGCTTTGGGTTGATTGTGAATGAACCACCTCAATGGTGTACAGAGCGATTTTAGAGCCTTAGTGGTTTACAGAGTGATTTTAGAGCCCCATTGGTTTACGAAGTGCTTTTATATTGTTCCAAATGTTATATTAAATATTGTACAAAGCATGCGAAAGGAACAACTATGGGGGATCTTTTGGTAATATCTATAGGAAGAGAATAGTTGAGACAAAGCTTGTAGTGTGTTGTCTACAACATTTACAAAAAAATATTCAAACATCCATCCAAAGTATGGCAAGCAGGTTCGAATGTTTGTGACCTATGCATTGACACATATTCCTATGCGTTGGTGTTTCATTCATATAGTTGAACAATCATTCATTGTCATATGCTAGTGTTGTCATATGCTTTGAAGACTGTATTGGTATATATATTATTCGATTGCACTAGATAATGAGTTGAATTTCATAGCATATCAAGATTCATTGAAGAGTGTGTAGAGAAGCCTTTAAAAAAAAGGTTGTAAGTTGCAGCTACTTTAAAAAAAAGAGAGGGTTTTGTGCAATTTCTAGCTTAAGATATTATTTATAAGGTTGGAGAAAATGGCTAACCTTGATGATGCATTAGATTTGCTAAATACTCTAATTTATTCTAGTATTGATGAGTGGTCCAAATCACTAGGGACACTCTCTCCTATATTCAAACTTCTTTACAAAATGCAAAAGGAAACATTGAATTTTTGTAGCTTGAATCTCAGCTACAACGAGCATAATTACAACAATGGAGTCATCATTCTGAATCTGTTTCTATTCAGAAAATTAAGACAGACTCCCATCAGCTGCCAAAAATTAATCATATCAATGAGATTAATATTGATTCAGATGCAGTACCCATCTCAAGAGCAGAGTTGAATGTAGAAGTAGAAATTCAACATACGCTTTCGAAACCAATCATCAGACCTTGGGAAGATCTTGTCCATAACAACCACATAAAAGGTCTTGGATATGATAAGGAGGTTTCCTTTCACATTCCATATCACTCAAAGCCCATCCAGTTTCAGAGTGTTGGATTCCTTCATGATAGTTCACCTTCACCTGTTCCAGATTATGCTCCTCCACATTTGAAACCAAAAGTTGTTAAATGCCAACACTATGATTGAGTTGGCGATATGAAAGATCATTATTTTGATCTTCATCTGTGAAAGCATTGTGATCAGCGTACTCATTCTTCACACATATGCTTCAGAAATAAGCTTCCTGCAAAAACAAAAATTCATCTTGGATGGATCGCTTCTTAGCAATGGGCTTCAACAGCCAAGAAGATATTTCGCTCATACAACAAGATTTGTTCTTGAGTACTGAAAAGGCTTACAGTTGAGTTTTTTCCATCTTCTCACCTTGTATCTCACGGGGGGGAAATGATGGTCATATACAAGCTTCAAAGCCACATTTAGTGATCCTAAGCCACAACCTGCCATACCAGATTCAAAGTTCTAGCTACAGGCATAAATGCCCTTGAGCATGCCATTGGTTGGTGGTTAGCCTTAAACCATGTATGTGGGGTTAAGACTTCCCTTCAAAGAATTGGGGACACTTCCTCTAGCAGAAGACTTCATCTTCTTTCTAGTTTTGGAAGAGTTCCAGGAATTGCATTAAGCATTCCAGAGTTGTTGGTCATCCTTAAACCATCACAGGTTGAGACCTCCCTTTTTTGGTTGAGGTTCTCCATTTTTATGTAGGGTGAGACCTCCCTTTCAAGGTTGACAGTTTCCCTCTTCAAAACACGAGGAGTACTTACTCTAGTAGAA
This sequence comes from Pinus tabuliformis, assembly GCA_031772625.1. NCBI lineage: Eukaryota > Viridiplantae > Streptophyta > Pinopsida > Pinales > Pinaceae > Pinus > Pinus tabuliformis. Next base: position 1,194,102,906 of record CM062807.1, on the reverse strand, counting down.
GACCTCAGCTTCATGCCAAATTTGGAAGAGTTCTGGGAACTGCATTAAGCATTTCGGTGTTGGTGGTTATCCTTAAACCACCCCCGTTATACCAACATTTCAGAGAGCATATTCAGTCTAGTGTTTCCATGCATTTTTGCACATTTTGTATTACAACTCTCTTCTTGGACTCATACATACGCCTTCGGATTAAGGGGGGGAATGTTGGACAACTAATCCTCTATGGCTTGCTGTGGAATGTGAACAGCCACTGGAGTCCAAGAGACCTTGGAATATGGAATCCAACGGCCACTCCAATATACTATAAATGTATATCGTGTCAATAATATATGCAACTCAATGTTTATCATTCATATTCTACCTCCTCCATGTATGTGTTTAACAGTAAAGGGATGATTGTGAAACGTCAATGGTTAAGATTTGGTTGTTCCTACACGATATGCTTGATTCACCCAACTCTTTTGAGGTCCTTAGCATATGATTACATTGTTGACAACTTATAATCTCTCTACCCACATTAACAAAATCAGACTAGTGGCCAAATCTTAGGGAATCTACCTAAGGTGATGATCATGGGATTTGATTGCACCTATAAGTGATTTTTAATGGTTGTTGGGAAATGTAATTCGCCACTCTAAAATGTGCCCCAATATCCCTCATTATAATCCTCCTTTCAAGCTTCAATAATTTGTATTATTGGATTGATTCCCCACTATTGAAAATTTTGGAAGTTCCATTTACAATTTTAGAGTAAGGACACTAGGTATTTTTCCATCATGCTCATGTTTTCAAATCCTTGGTATTAGTGAAAAATTATAAATAATACACTATTATGTTTCTTTTTTTCAGGTAATTATTTCCTTTGAGTAGTCTATATTTATGAACATATTTTGTAGTCCCCATGACTCTTCACAAATATACCTCAAGTCAAACATGATCAGGGATCCACTAGGACCTTTCCATTCTCAATGCTTACAAGGTTTCCCACCATTATTGGGAGTTGTTTCTGGTCTTGCTAGGTCACTTTCCATATCTACCCACACTCACCTCTTAGTGCTTATGTTTTAGGATTAATTGTACATGGATAATGCTTATTAGTTAGTCCTATTACGATTACTCAATAGAGTTCCCAATCAAATGCAATTACTAGGAATATCCTAATTCCTAACCCTCAGCCAAATCCCAACCGATAGCTAAATTTCATCTAGAATGCCAATATGTCATTTTTAGCATCCCTTAATCTACCCAATTTGAAAATTTTGACCAATGATCCCATGTTACACAATGTTTCTTAGCATGGCTTAAGTTCAAATATTCCAAAATTTGAATTTAAACTTGATGAATATCTTGGAAACCATGTCATGTCTTTCCATTTACGCTATTCATAAAAAAATATTATGAAATATTTTATTTGATTAAGACTTTTTCAGTTAATCTTGACCAGATTAGCAATAAAATAGTACTTTGATGAGACATCAAATACCCATTCCACATTCGCATCACTTGCAAATCTTACCTCAGGTATTTCCAACTCCTAGTGTGTCATGTCTTGGGACTTGATATCCTTTCAAATTTTTGAAAATTCACATCCGTACTATTGGTGAGGATAACACAGTATGTGTAAAATCCAAGTCCACAATAAACTACTCCTAAACTATTTTATAAAATATTTATTTTCTTTGATTCCCAAAGATGTGGCTACCACTATGCTTCAGACAGAAAAGGAAACAATCTCTAAGGCACAATAATTCGATCTAATGTATTCCCATTTATTATATGTATCCATAGTTGTACTTCTTGCTACTCATCCTCAATATTTTGATTAAAAAAAACTAGGGACCTCTCATATAGTCAATGGCTTGAACATATCTCCAAAACCAGCTTAATATAGCTAGTGCCCCTCCAACTTTATATGGTACCAATCCTTATGTTAATCATTATGGACCTCCCCCTTCCTCTTATTGTAAAAAGCCTATTCCATTTTGTACCTTATTGAGGGTTTATGGTACTAAAAATTTCCTTCATCAATACCATTACTAACTCTGATACCACACTGTAACACCCACACCACACCTGACCTCAAGGGTTTCCATGAGGTGGGGTTATAAATTTTTCATTTTTCTTACTTATCACAAACCTCATTTTTTATTACACCATCACCTTCAACTCATCAAAATATATTTACTAATATAAATTTTATCAAAAATCGAGCTTGGATCACCAAGTTATGGCCATGTGAAGATTTCATACTTGGTGTCATGTCATATTTACTCTATAGCTAACATGTGGCAAACATCCGAGGTCCATGTGTTATCCTAGGATTGGTGTTAGGTTGGAACCATGGCCACTTGGACCTACCATGCCATATGTTGGCCTTAATTAAATTATTTCACACTTAATTATAATATTGGGTTCTTAAATTTAACCTTTAAAAAAATTATATTTATATATTTATAGTAATCTTCCATATATTATAAATACATATATACATCAATTTATTATTATATTATAAACCATGTGACAATTAAACTTATGTGGGAACAAAACCCCCATGCTATATTCGAAAGTGTTGATGATTTCATTAGTCATTGGCGAAATCCATTTTTTTTTTAACTATACAACCTAAAAAATTTCCCTAATTCATTGGTCATTAGTGATAAATTTGAAAAACTTATTAAAGTTCTACAAATAAATCTAGGAAAAAATTTCAACAAAATTGAGAGGAATTAAATTCCATGGAAAAAATTATCTAAATCCCATGAAACCAATATTCTACATTAGAGCTCTATAGTTTTAATGGTGGATAAAATATTTATCCAAAGTGCACAAACTCCATTATTTGCTAACCCTTGCATGTACATTTACATACTAATAAATCATATCTATATCTATATATATATATATATATATATATATATATATATATATATATATAGATATATATATATATATATATATATATATATATATATATATATATATATATATATATATATATATATATATATATATATATATATATATATATATCTATATATATATATGAAGTGAATACAAGAATTTTCTCTTCTAGAAACACATTACTACAAGAATTTATCATGTTTAAGTTAGTAAATAATTTTTTTACCAATCATTATTATAACCCTAAAAATTATGTAATACTTTTTTTGGATGCATATATATGAATATTACGTAATTGTAGTCCCACTTGGGCATTAATTCTAGATGAAACGCGCAAATTCATGGAAAAGAAAAGTCAACAATTGATATTTGTTAGAAATTATGAGGACATGAAGACCTATAGGCTCTTTGACCCTTCCTCTAAGGAAGAGTGTTGTTTTGAAGATATTTCATTTTGATAAGACCAGTAATCTAGGATCGTTTAATCCTTATTCCTCAACTTCTATTGTTGATAATGGTTCTAAGCATTGTCATGGTTTCGTAGATCTACAAGATGAAGAAATGTTTGCTAAACGTCCTCGGCGAGAAGAAAATAACCACTATTACTATCCAAAATTTAAGTTTCAAATCAGGAACAATGTGTTCAAGACCAAACTTTGAGGAGGAGCCTTCATAATAGAAAGTAACATGATAGATATGGCTGTGAGGCAATTGATTTGAATTATCTTTCCTCAAATCAATCACAATCAAGAGGAATCTCTCTTTTGATTCATTCCATTTCAGAAGATCCACAACAATTTTTTGATGCTATTGGAATACCTAAGTGGGAAGCTACCAGGATAGAAAAGTATTCTTCTTTGATGAAGAAACATACTTGGGATATTTCTCCTCTTCTAAAGGTCTTCTATGTAAAAATTTCACCGTAGATCACCTGATAATGCAATATACTAAAGCAAAATACTTGATCTACTTCTACTATCAAACTTTGCGGAAGCTTAATCAATTTGAGCAAGATCAATCAGAACACATATAACAGAGAAGAAGAAATCATACACATGAAACACAGAAGAATACTCTGGGGAAAGCCTTAGCTAAAAACCCCGATATATGTATTATCATACAAGTGGAAATATCTCAGGATTACACAAAGCTTTAGCTCACAAGCTATCTAGCTCTCAGTGTAATCCCTCACTACTGCTCATAGACAAAATAGACAACAAATATGCTTTCCTTCAGTCCACCAAGCCTCCTATTTCCTTGCGTAGTTTCTCCTCGGTCCTCCAGCTGCAACCTGTGTGATTCTCACGTCACACACAGCTCTGACCTCTGAAATAACTGCGTAATCATGAAGGAGATAATTCCTTCTTCATGGATGAGTTTCCTATATAGGAAAATTCCTCCAACTGATAGTACAATGTCCCTATCTTTAATCTCAACTGGGTCTTTCTCTGAACTAACATGCATGATATTTATGAGAGAATATTCAGTTATATGGAGAACACTAGTTGCATGCATGCATGCATTAACTGACTGAACTCACAATTAGTTCCTCCAATTGTTTGGAACTAATTTAACACGACTTAACTAGGTTAACTGAGCTAACTAATTACAACTCAAATACAACTCATACTTATCTCCTTAATTAATCGATAACTTCCTCAATCAAAGGGATAATTGTTGCATGTCTTCACATAGACTTCATGTTTGATTTTCTCCAACTACTTAACTCAAGATGAATTAATTAATTATTTTTCAAATAGCTAGTGAGACCAAATTCGAATTTTAATTCTCAATTTTAATTCAAGGAATAACTAAAATTGGAATCTATCATGAAATGCTAGTTTTAGCATTTCTATTTTTTGCTATTTCCAACAGAGTTGGAGTATATCATGAAATGCTATTTATAACAATGCTATTTTTAGCATTTCTTGTTGCCATTTTCAACATGTTAGTCTATTGTAAGTGGGTCTCTAGAATGAAATATGTTTTAGATGGATTTGTTTACAAACATAAGGCACTCCTTGTGGCCAATTGATTTTCATAGGTTAAAGGAATTAATTATTCCAAGGATTTTTCCCTTGTTGCCAAGATGGATTCTATACATTTTTTGCTTTCTCTAGCTGCCTCCTAAGGCTTGTAAGTTTATTAGATGGATATCAAAAGTTCTCTTTTGCATGGAAATGTACTTGAAGATATTTACATAGAGAAACCTCTTGGTTTTTTGCAGGATCCTTCACATCTTTATAGGCTTCGACGTTCCTTGTATGGTATCAAACAAGCTCCCAGAGCTTGGTATGAGAAGATGGATAGTTTTTAAATTACTTTAGGGTTTAATTTTTATCATTATGATCCTATAGTTTACATTCAGAGATATGATTTTAGTTCTCCATGTGGATGATTTGATCATCGCAAGGAGTTCATCATCTATGATTCAGAATATTAAGGAAGCATTGATGGGACAATAATTTATGACAGACCTTGGTCTGCTACATTACATTTTTGAACTACAGGTTCATTCACAAGGGATCACCATCTTCTAGAAAAAATATGCCCTTAATTTACTTCAACACTTTAGCATGGCTAGTTTGAAGCCTGTGTTTTCTCCCTTTCAGTGACATATTACTCTTACCACTAGTCGCACCTCACCATAGGTGGATCCTACATTGTATCAAAAACTGGTTGGCAGTTTGCTCGATTTGACTCACACCCTATATGACATTACTTATGTAGTAGGGTTGGTTCCTCGATTCTCCCAGGAACCTCATCAAGGTCACTAGAAAACAACAAAGTTAATTTTTCAGATATATTTAGGGAACTTCGAATTTTGGCTTTCAATATATTGTTGATACTCTTGAGCTTGCAGGTTTCATAAATTCTAACTGGGCTAGATCAATTAATGATTGGAATTCCACCTTTAGTTTTTTTCATGTCTTGGTTCTACTTCCATTGCTTGGTATTAAAAAAAATCAGTGATTGCATTATCTATGGTGGAAGTTGAGTATCAAGCTACAATTCTCACTAGTCAAGGAGTTCTTTGGTTGTGACAATTATTGATTGAGATTGGAATTTGACAAGATAAACCTACTATTATGTGGTTTGATAATAAGAGTGTAATACATATTTCTATAAAGATTGTGGAGCATCAAAGAATCAAATATATTTAGATCCATATGCACTTAATTCACCAACTTATCCAAGAGAACATTCTTAGCATAGAAAATGTACCTATTGAAGAGAAAGTAGCAAATATTTTCACAAATACCTTGGCATCACCAAGGTTTCTTAAATTACAACTAATGCATGGAGTGAAGGAAGTTTTCCTTGGGGGGCCAAGTTGAATCCTCCTTCCTTCACCTCCTAATTTCTCTCCTTTTTTTTTTTGTTTTTTTATTTTATTTTTTTATTTATGTACTCTCTTTTGGGGGAGAGGGGGTAGTTTTTTATTATGGGTTTTATCCTTTTCTTGGTTTATTATAGGTTGTACATGGGTACCAAAGTATGGCTTGTTGTTAGGACCATTATTTATTTCCTCCCTATGTTTCACTTATTGGGGTTTGTTAGAGTTCCAATGAATAAGCTTTAGAACTTGTAATCTTATCGAGCATTCTTTTCTACTATGTTGTAAGAATTATCTTCTAGCTATCCAAGAGGCTTCATTGCACTTTCAAATTAGATTGTTGTAAAAATATTTTCACACAAGAAATGAGGTGATCTTCAATTTTTATCTCTTTTTAAAAGTTATTTTAGGTTTTGCAATCTATTCCTTGGCTGTTTATACACTCCTACACAGTCTTGTGTATGTCCCTAGGTAGTGCTCCTTGTTTTACTACATGGTACCATAGTGTTATTTTTCTTTCTCTTATCTTATAATGTTTTGTGTATGAAGTTCAAGCTTGTGTATGATACTAGTTGGTGCTCCTTTTTTTACTACATGGTCTCAGAGAGTGGGACATAGAGCTTTCTCCTTCACTTAGGTTTTTTCAATTAATTATTACCTTGAACAATATTATAGCCTTGACCCTGTGTTTTACATCCTCAATCTGGCTCCCCTTGTCATGTTCCTCATTAATATTGTTGAGTTTTTGGTATTTTTCTAGATGGACAGTGTCACGGTGCCATGGTCGTCACTCTAATGTGGCATTGGTAGAGGCTCCAACTTTAGGGTTGTTGTTTGCTTTTTTTTCCTACTTTTTTCTTGAGGGTGCATCTCTTTTTTTATGGGCCTCTCACACCATTGTATTTCCCTTAATTGTTGTGCCCTCTCTTGCAAATCAATATATTCAACTTTTGTTCCCTAAGAATGCCAGCTATGACAATAATGGCTTCACTAAGTGTTCCCCTTGTGAGGAAAAATTTTGGTAGTTCATGAAACACGATGGTTGATTCAACATAGCCTTCAATGGCTTTTATTGCATTGGCAAAAATGGGTTTTCTTATTTTTCTTTGACGTTTGTTTTTTCTAAGGAGATTGAAGTTTAAAAACTAATTGATCTTGTTGCATAAAGTGGTTCATAAGTCATATTTTTTCACTAGGATACCACAAATTGGATTAAATGGGTTGATGAGGGATTGAACCCTTCATTAGAGATATTTTGAGGTCGAAAATGAGCCTAAAAAAAAAGAGTACCACTAAAAGAAAATTTATAAGTACCAATAGGATTCAAGATGATGATGTTAACCATGGGGGATGATTCACAATCTTTGGAGTAAAAAAGATTAAAAAAAACTACTTTTTCAACTCGTGTTTTCAACTCATCTCCCTATGGGTTTACTCAAAGTTCAAGTGGGAGCACCCGTTGGATATGGAATTTAATTCCTCATCCAAGTATTACTCATGTTGGATAATTTTGATGGACCCCACTACACAAAAAATAAGAAATACATGAAGAAACATGATTTCTCCTGCTCGAGTAAACTTGTAGGGAGATAAGTTGAAAAATTAGTTTTTTTTTCTTCCTCGAAATTTTGATGATGTAATAAAACATTATTTTATTTTTTCCACTATTATTTTATAATATTCCTTAGGATGCCCATTTTAGACCTCAAAATTTCTCTAATGGACCGTTTGTTTTATGACCACTGTTGTTGCTAAAGGAGATCAATATTATCATCCCTTTGAGTTTAGAGAAGCTGTCACAAAATTATGTAGACAAGTACCTTGAATTGGTTGCTAATTTTTCCTTTTTATTTTTTGTATTTAGTCATCCGTGGTAATTTGAACTTCCTATGTGGATCTTTGATATGTGGATTTTTTATGACATTTTAATTAAAAGTTATTTGGTGATCTTTAGAGTTTGGTAATATTTTTTTTTTTGAGTTTTTAATCTTTTTAGGTTTTATTGTAATTTTATTGGTTGGTGGTCTTTGCTTCTTTTTGAAGTCTTTGTTTTAGTTCCTAATCAATTCCAATATTTTGTGCAACATTTATGTGGTAGTTGTCAATGCTTGTTTCCTTATGTCTCTATAGCCAATCCTCTTTTCTTTCAAAATTCAACTATGTTCTTTGAGGTTATTTGACCCTTTTCTTCAAAGTTTGGCCATACTTTTTAGTTGTATCTTTCAACCTGCATAGGCCTCATGTTGTTACCTTTCGATACATTTTTAAGGATCGTCTTTAGTTTTACCTCCAAGGTGTTTCAACATTAGTGTTGTGTTTTAGAATTGAGGTTGCTCCCTTTTAGGATCTCTGATGTCCTTTTTCCTGCCCAAAATCATCCTTTGAACATTTTGTACATGGTATCTATCATGACCTTGTGTCAGGACCCATTTTAGAAAATTATCCTTTTTTGTGCATACCTAAATTTCCCTTAATTTTTTACTCTCATAAATTGGTAGGTGTTAAAATACATGATTTAAGTTCATTTAGATAAGATATTAATGTTGAGTCACTATATCTACCAGTTACCTTATTACAAAGTCAAATAGCCATCTTTAATATTGGGCTTCTCCCAATTTAATATATATACAAGTGTTGTAGTTGTAATTACACCGAACATGTCCCCTCTATGGAGTTGGCTGGGAAAACATTGCCCATCCCATCGAATCTGAACACCCCATTTTTGACCTCCTTCGTCCACTCAAAATCTAAAATGTGGAAAGGGTTTTGCATGGGTTTCACATGAGCCATTTTTTTATGACACAACTCAATGTAGTGTTTACCACATACTTCTTATTGGAGCTTTATAACACAACTCAATGAAATATTTACAACAAACTGCTTATTGGAGCTTTATAATAAAACTCAATTCACTATATACAATACGCGTATGCATGAATATGAACCCAAACACATAAATCAAACTCATCTATTAAACCAGAAAATAAAGAAGGATACATATCCTGCATCTAATAAACTATCTCCCATGTAGATTCATTGGACCCAAAGTGCTTCCACTGCACTTTAACTTGCTTGATTACTCAGTTTTGGAGCATGAGTGTTTTCTGCTGCAAAATGCACTAAGTTTCTAGTTGGAATTCTCCCTCTGGTTCCACATGCAATACAAACCAATCAATCACATGATCAACATCATGTACATATCTCTTAAGCAATGAAACATGGAAAACATCATGGACTTTAATTTTTGGTGGAATTGAAATTAGGTAGGTCACTTGTCGAATCCTCTCAAGGATCAAAAAAGTCCCGCAATACCGATTTTCCAACTTGGCACATGACCTTATCCTCAAGGATCTCCTCATGGGTTTGATGTGCAAGTACACATGCTCCCCAACCTAAAACTCCTTGAATGGTCTATGCTAATCTGCATAACTCTTCTACATATCCTATGTTTCCTTTCAATTCCTTCTAATAACCTACATATCCTATTCCATATCATCTAACATATTCGGTCCAATCACAACCTTGTTCATTGGATCACTTCAGTTGATAAGAGTATTACAACTTTTCCCATAAAGAGCATCAAATGGACTCATCCTCAAGGATTCCTAATAACTATTATTATATGAAAAATCCACCAGTGGAAGATACTCCTCCCACTTCCGTTGTTGATGCATGACATACATCCTCATTATGTCCTCAAGAATCTTGTTAACCCTCTTTATTTGTCCATCTGTCTACGGATGATAAGCTGTAATGAAGGCCAAATCTGTCCCAAAATTTGAAAATAACCCCTTCCAAAACTTGGAAGTGAGCTCAACATATTTGTCTAGTATGATCTTCTTGGGAACACCATGTAATCTCATTATCTTCCCGATGAAGATATGAGCTACCTCGATAGTTGAGTTATTAGATTTCATTGTAATGAAGTGAGTTACCTTACTCAACTTTTTAACCACAACCATGATGCAATCATGTTGTCTCAATGTCATCAGAAAACCTGTAATGAAATCCATGGAAATTACCTCCCATTTCCATTCTAGAATTGGAATAGGCTATAATAAACCAACTAGGTGTTGACACTCAACTTTCACTTGTTGATAATCTAGGCATATCGCAACAAACAAAACCACTTATTTCTTCAAGTTAGGCCAATGATAGAACTTCTTAACTCCTATTAGAGTCTTCTGATATCCCGAGTGACCTAAATACAACTTGACATGAAAATATCTCAAGATAACCTTCTTGAGCTCATTGTTGTTTGACACATACATCCTATTCCTGAATCCCACCAAGTCATCTATCGTGAGGTGATACTCCTCATCCCTGTCACCTTCATCCTATTGTTGCAACTTGTGCCTCAGCCATTGATACCTGTCATCATTTTGTCCTGCCTGCAAGATATGCTCCTGCAAATGTGCCCCATAAGAACTCACTACTACAGTGTGATTCACTTACACTCTCCTACTGAGAGCATCTTCAACACTAATCTCCTTACCCATAATGTATCTAATCTCAAAGTCAAACTCAATGAGGGTAGCGAACCATCTAGCTTGCATGGAATTCATATTAGTTTGGTCAAACAAGTACCTTAACCCACTATGATCACTCATCAAAATGAATTTTTTTCCAAGAAGATAATGTCTCCACATTTCCAATGCATGAATGATAGATGCCAAGTCAAGATCATGAGTCACATAGTTTTGCTCATGCTCATTTAAATTCATTGACTCATAGCATATCACATGTCCTTCATGCAACATGACTCCACCAAGTCCTCTCTTGCAAGCATATGTACATACCAAAATCTAATTATTATGGTATGAAATCTTCAAAACCAGAGCATTTGTAGGAAAATTCTTCAACTACTCAAACTAGAGGCACACTCCTCAGTCCATTCAAATTTATTTACTTTTCGCTACAAATATGTAAGAGGATAGGAAATTCGTGAGAATTTCCTAATGAAACTCCTATAATAACTTGTCAGTCCCATGAATGATCAAACCTCATCCACATTTCTAGGATTTGGCCACTCCATGATAGCTCTAATATTTTCTGGGTCCACTACTATACCTTCCTTGGAAATAACATGTGCCAAGTAATTAACTTCAGTATGAAATAAAATGCACTTGCTAAGATTGGAATACAACTGATGTTCTCTCAACAATATCAATATTGTTGCCAGGTGCTCTGCATGCTCTTCCTCATTCTTAGAATATATAAATATGTTATCAATGAACAATATCACAAACTTGTCTAGATAAGGATGAAACACATTGTTCATCAAACACATGAAAGTAGCTGGAGCATTAGTAAAACCAAAAGGAACCACCACAAACTCATAATACCCATACATGGTATGAAATGTGGTATTGTAAATATCTTCCTTTTTGACGTGCAATTGATGATATCCTAATCTTAGATCAATCTTCGAAAACAATGTTGCTCCCTTCAACTGATCAAGTAAATGTCAATCCACAACGAAGGATACATATTCTTTCTAGTCACCTTTTTCAATTGCTTATAATCAATGCACAACCTAAGAGTACCATCCTTCTTCTTCACAAACAACACCGGTGCACCCCAAGGCAATACACTTGGCCCAATGTAACCCTTATCAAGGATTTCCTTAAGTTGTACCTTCAATTCCACCATCACTGGAGTGCTCATCCTGTAAGGTGCCTTAGATGATAGTGCTACTCTTGGTACCAACTCAATAGATAAATCCACTTACTTATGAGGTTGAAACTTTGAAATATCTACTCGAAACACATCTTGAAATTGTGACAAAACAAGATACCTCTTAAATATATCATCATCCTCAACATCCTTCCCTTTGTCACTGGAAATATGGGCTGCAAATAATACACATCCTTTCTTGCAACTGCGCTTTTCCTACATAGTTGTAACTATTCTCATTTATATAGGCTTCTTATTTCCCTACAAGATTCGTCTTTCCCCATCATCATCCAGACAATCAATAGTCTTGTCATAGTAGTCCACTTTAGTCCAATGAATGTACAACCAATCCATGTCCAAAAGCATGTTGTATGAACCCAAAGGGAGAACATTTAGATGTGTTGATGTAGACATAACATTCAAATCAAATGCACAATATCGCACCTAATGATGAACTCTTCTCTTGTTCCCTGTAGCCAACTACACTAACCAATATTATGCATTCAATTCCTTATTCAAGAAACACTTATCCACTAGGTAGGGATTGATATAACTATAGTTAGATACAAGATTAATCAAAATATAAATAACTTGATCACAAATCTTACCTTCCATCTCAATAAATGATGTATGTTTATCATCCTACCTATTATCCACTGCTTCATAAACCCGAGGAATACTCTGCCCAATGTCTCCTAAACACTATAAATATGAGGTCTGACACCCTAATGTTGTGGAAAATGTCTCCTGCAGTGCTCTCCACCACAACTCCAACACTGTAAAGGATTCCTGCCATCTCCCTTGTTAAGTGCCTCAGGCTAAAATCCATGTCATGTGTCAACTGCATTGAACTTCTTATAAGGTGCTATATTCTCCTTATCACCTACATCTTTAGGTCTTCCCCACTTCCTAATCCAATTTCCTTTAGTCTTATCATTACCTTTCTAATCTCGCTTAGGCTTAGACTTATGCTTAGACTCCTCATTACAATGTTTCAACTTCCCAATAACTTCCTCTAATGATTGAGGCTCATAATGTTCAATCTAATCCTTAAATGCTAAAGGTAATCCATTGATGAACCTTTGGACCTTTGTCTTCTCATCCTTAAGATATGGCACATACTTCAACAACTCTAGAAACTTCATGTTGTACTCTTCATCTATCATGGAACCCATCTTTAGCTCCTAGACATCCTTATCGTTTCCATCGTAATATCTCTTGAACAAGTTCTTCTTTTTGAAGAGTCTTTTAAAGTCATGCCAACTCAACTCCTTTGTCTTGATGCCTCTGAAATGCTTCACATCTTCCCACTAGATATCCACTTTTCCCTTGAGATTGAAGATAGCTATCCTGGCTTTTGTATTCTCTGAATAATCATACAATATAATGGGGTATATAAACAATATGCATTTACATATAACCAGTATTACATATAACCAGGTACACTTATTGTGGGTTAAATACCGATTATATGTAATACTAGTTTTATGTTAATAAATCTAAGGACTATTGGATATATGTTAGTCAAGGCTTGTAACAACCCTTGGTTTATTTTCCATGTAAATAAAATAAGACCAAGGTCATGGGACATGTATTCCAAGCTAAATGTTAGGAAAACCATTATAGTGGGCATCTCTTGTGATTAATAATGGCTATGGAAATTGGCAAAGGCATTGGCAAAGGAAAAGAGGCAATAATTGGTATTTATTTATGAAAATAAAGGAAAATACGAGAAAATGAAGTTAAAGGGACACAAATATGAATGTAAGGAAAAATAGAGGGAAAATGAAGGAAAATGAAGAAAATAGAGGCATCAATGATAAAATGGCTTCAGAGAAACAATTGCTAGTTTTTTAACAGTTTTGTGGTGGAGCACTACTTTCATTCACTCTCTCATACACTCTTGCACACTTAGAGTATTATTGGAGAATTCTTGGAGAACTCTAGTGTTCACTTAGATTTAGAGAAAGAAGGAAAAGGAAAGTAAGGAAGCACAAGGAAACATTTGGATCAACAACTACAACTAGATTTCTTTGTAGGTAATAGGTTGCATGTGTGGTTTCCTTGCTAATGTTTGGATGCATGGTATATGCATGTGATTTTCTAGTTATATGTTTTCATTGGCATGGATATTTTCCTGGAGTGATAATAGTTTCAACCTTGCCTTTCCATTTCCTGGATAGCCATGGTGGTTTGGGTTTTCCACTTGTTTTTATAATTGGTTCTCAAGTTCCCGATGGCTATGGGTTAAAACAAATGCTCTGGAATTGTCGTAGGTTGGGGAAAATGCTCTAGAGCCATTGTGGGTTGAGTTACTAATCACTGGAGCCATGGTTGGAAGAAACACTCTGGAGCCCTAGAAGGTTGTGGGTTGAGTTACTAGTTCCTAGAGCCCTGGATAGCTTGGGTAGAGATGAATTTGGTTGATGTTAGTGATTTTCAAAAAATTGAGGTGGTTTGGCCTCTAGAAGCCCTGGTTGGATTTTTCTTGGTTTATTCCATGAGATCCCACATTCGTTCTTTGAATATGGCGAGGGGTGATTGGTTGAAAGAAATATTTAGTTCAGACCAATCTATGGTTGGGTGGTGCGTGGAAGTCCTTGACTTGGTTGGAATTTCATATATTAATAAGATATATTTTTCCTATGGTGATTTATGAGTACTTGTACTAGTTATCATGTTGACATTATGTCTAATTTGCCATGGTTTCTATGCTAGTTATTTGTTTGTTATTTGATGTAATCTATCTATGGCTCATGACTTGTTTGATAGCTTATTGATTGGTCAATGAATGCATGGACTAACAATTGTTATGGAAGCTATCTAGAGAGGGCTTAGAGTCTTCTTGGTGATTCTCAGCTGAAGACTATCCGTTTATGATTATATATACATTCATGACATGTATCATACATGTTTTCCATATGTTTGACGAAATGTTTATTATAGATTAGGGAATCTAGGTCAATTTCTGGATTCAAGTTTGAATTTTTGGCATTGCCATAATGCAATTTATGATTTTGGAAGGTTACATGCAGTTTTGGGCAATGGTTTGAAGGCTAGCCTGAAAAAGTGGCTTAAATCTCAGAACTATTGGTACTAAAATTTAGGATTTAGGCCATAACCACATGGAGTAAGGATTTTGCATGCAATTGGGGCCTCATAACCACACTCTTTACTTTTTGTGTGTGCATTTGGGGTGCTAGGTCAGAGAAAAATGGTTCTAGATTAGGGATTGACCACCTGGGGTGGCTTGTAGCCTTTTGAGTGGTTTGTGGTCTTTGAGGGATGTTAATGAAGTTGTTGATTTTCGTCCCCACTTCCATAACTTAAACTTGGAGGTCAGGTCATGTGATAATGACACTCATATCATGTTTACCCTAGAGAGCTTGTAAATTTGGGTAAATGTGGAAGGGGAAGTTACAGGGTGCTAGGTCAGAGAATTGATTAACATAATTTACATCATGCTCTTTTCTTTGTATATTTTGCTTTCTTGTACTTGTCGTTGAAAATTGTAAGTACATAATAGAGGAAGAAATATGAGAAGGATGGAAGAAAAAAGGAAAGAAATACTCATTCTTATCGATGACTCCTTGAAAATGATGAGTATGATGAAAAGAGGGAACTGTAAGGACCTTGACAGAGACTTCTGGGTGATGAGTTCATTATTAGAACTCATTAATAATTGAAAGATAAAGAAGAATCTTGTTTCAATATGAATATTAAACATGCAAAGGAATGTTGACTTTAGAGGGAGAAAGTAGGAGATTTTGACATGACACTCTAACTAGAGGATGTTATTATTTGGAAAATTTGATATTGATGATTTGCATGGGATATGACTTGGCTCCTTGGTAATGCATATTGTAAAAGCTTGTGAAGAGGTTGGAAGGAGAGTATGTTTGATGATATTGATCAACATCAAATATTGTCCCCTGAAGAAAGAGATAGTTGACAATGACAACTCTAAGGAAGAAGATAGTGTTGTTTGTTTATTAGTTCATTATGTGGGCACTTTAATTGAAAAGTGAAAGCATGGAGAAATTATTTTTGTATAGTACAAAGGTGGACCGTGCAAAAGGATGTTGATCTAAAATAAAACAAGTAAGAAGAACTTGGCAAGAGGCCATCATGTTTAGGTAATCATAATGTTTTAATATTGGTTATCTGGTTGGTATTTGGTTTTGCTACCTAGAAGAATGTTACAGAAGTTCATAATGACAGTTAAGAAATCAACTCAAAGAATACATGGATTGAGTGGATGGTTGTGGTAATCTGTAAAGAATTACATGTTCAATATTTCTATATCATCTTGGGATTGAAAGTTAGAAATAGAAAAGGATAAACTGATGTTTTGATAATAATGAATATCACTTTCATGATTAAAGGAAGCTATGATTGAGATCTACCTTTATTTCCTCAATATAATGCCTTTGGTGATGATGCATAGAGGAAAGTGATATGAAATGTTGATGGCCTTAACCCTATCACAAAATAAATTTTGGCTCCATTACAAAATCTCAATATGATGAGATACAATGGAAAGGAGGAGCCATGTAGATATTTGAAGATATCCATGAAGAACTAGTAGTTGATGTATTAATCAAGACACACTATAGAACTTATGGTTATTTCTTCCTAGTTGAAAGGAAGTAAGGAATCTCCTCTATTCTCTGAGAGGGAATAAGAAGTCTACTTAAAATGTTCAAGAAGGAACAAGGATCTATTCCATGATCAAGAGAATGAGGATCCCGTCTCTGGCTGAGAGGAAGTTATGATCAACATTATATTCTCTTCTTCATGTGCCATGCACTAGGCCGGGACTAGCAGCCTTACGTCTTGTTATCATTGGGCTAGAAAGAATTGGGATGTTTCAACCTTTAACCTAGTGTAACTATTTTGGACCACTTGAACTGGAGGTTAGTCCTTCCAATTTGAGAGGGCTCTCTCAAATGTTTATCAAATCTTCTTGAAACAATTCAAACAATAGATGACTAACTCTGATATCTTTTTGTGATTTTTCAAGGGAAGAAAAGTGTGATGACTGTCACCATTGGGCATGGAGTCAAATTACAACAAATTATGGTCAACAAAAATGTTTAATGGAAGCTGAGGCATCTATAGCTTTGAAACTGATACAAATGAACATCCACAGTCATACACAGTAAATGAAGGAAATTGGAACAGTTTGACAAGATTTCCAGGGAATCAAGATACTATGTAAAACTTGAAACAACATGATAAAAACCCATAAAAGCCATGACAGGAATCTCAGGTACAAAAATAGAGTTGTTTCTGATGTTCTATTAAAGGATCAAAATATTAAAAAAGGTCAGTTCTTCACACTCTCCTTCAACCCTTCTCAAAGTTGAAAACCTACTTATTTATAGAGAAAAGATCTCTTTACATATCTTTCCACCTGGGCCAATTTGAATCCACTATTCTAGAGATGTATTCTTATTTATCTTCTAACTAACAGAGTCCTCATAGGGATTTTCTGTTTTACAATAGTTGGAGATCAATTGGGAATTTACTAGCTTTAAAACTATAACCACTTTCTGTTGATGTAGATAACTGAAGCCAACTGCATGCTAGATTTGCTGGAGTGTCATTACATCTTCAACCTGTTGATAGACATCAATTAAATTTCCCTTTTTCTGACTATCTTGATGAGTTGGCTATTATGAATTGTTGTCCCTATTTTTTTTGTATTTTGTTTGATGGTTGCGCTGTTGGATATACATAGAAAATACCCTTGTTGTCCTCTGAGTAGAGTCGAAATGGATGATTTGATGCTCATTGATCTAGGCTTGCTGATTTGGACCAATTCAATCTAGGTCGTTGATCTGGGCCTGTTGTTATCGCAATTGCAATACAAGGGAGGGCCTTTTTCCAAGTTTCATAGTTTTTACTGAAAGTCTAGACACGAAAATTTAATAAAACATGTCACATAAAATATCGCATCTGGAACCAGGACTTTGCATATCGCCATAGGAAAGGGAAAGGGAGCTTTAACACTGATTTATGGTGATTTCCCGATATGTCAGACCTAAATTTTTTAAAAACCACAGTACATAACTTTTCGGGTTCATTTCAGTTGCAAGTCGGAAGGGACTTCGGTGGAGGAGGGACTCATGACTTGTGTGATCCCTGATTCCGATATCGCAATTGGTGGGGGAGGAAACATCGCAATCAGTGGGATTTATCACAATCAACAGGCGAATGAGTGGTGATGGGACTTGGACTTTGTGATATGTGATATCGCAATCGTAAAATGGAAGGGGAGATGGGCGACTTGATTTATGTTATATGATTTGTGGTTCCCAGCCCATAAAAAGGGGCTTCGACATGGTTTCTTAGTGTTAAATGGGATGCAGCTAGAGTTTAAAATGGGTTACTGCGACTAGAGTTAAAATATTAATAATGAATGGAAATCGCTAGAGTTTAAAAACAAAGGATGAAATGGGATATGTGAAAGAAATGGGTTTTAGAGAATATGGGATTTTCTCCAAAGCAATTTAAAATGGACCTGTTCTTCCTTGTTTAATCTCCAATTGAAAATCACAACAACCTCTTTCAGAAAAGCAGGAGATAGATGCAAAGAGAAGTGGTGATGAAATTCTCCTTTTCGAATGTAGTTTGATCCTTTTGATATACTTTATCCTCTTTTATGATGACCCTATCAACCACTAAATGTACCATATGACAACTTTCACATGAACCTAAACATAAAAACCATATCTAAAATGACTAATCAAACTAAAAATTATTTCTAGGGGTTATCATGGATAACACGTCTAGTGAACGTTGTGAAGGGAGAAAGAGGTCTAGAGGATTGGACAACATCTGAGGCTGGTACTCCTTGACGATAAATATCCCAATATAGGAAGTGGACCAACAAGAATTGAGGATTGGACAAGTATCCAAGCCAAGAGTGGTCGAAGAGGACCGATATTCTTTAAGGATTATAAATACAAGAAAAGAATAGTCCTAAAAGGACATACCTAGTACCTCTCTAAGCCTTGATAACCAACATTGTAAGCTCTACTTCTATCAATTAAAGGCCTTACTATGTTGAAAATGTTGGTTATGATGTTGACGCTTAAAGATGACTTATCAATCTGACTCTTATGAGAATATTTCATTTTGAGAGCATCCTTGTACTGGGTGTACCATTATGAATACCTCCCTAGTTAAGAGGGTGTGTTAAAGAATGTAACTAAGTTTGGTCTTCATAATTTGTACCATTATATATTTTATGTCAAAATCAAAAGAAAAGAAAAAAGAAAAATTATTTTTATTTTTCTAGATAAGCATGTTCTTCATGCTTCTAGATTTTTGAGTCAAAGAGTCAAAATCCTCCTTGGACCTATTGTAAAGAAAAAGGAAAAAAAAATGTAATTTTGGGTCAGAAATCCCTATGAATGCCAAGTCAGCCCCAATGGACATGTCTATTCACAACCCCTAAGAACTATATAAATAGAGGGAAGATGGAGCTCATTTTTACACACACACTTGGTGGATTGTTGTTATAGACATTTTTGTGCCTTACAGCATGAAGCATGAAATGTCCATAATCTAAGGGATCCAAAGTCCCTAAACATGATGTTCCTACCCCTAGAGGAACAAGGTCAGCAAACGACAACACTTCAAATCTGTTCTCCACCTGAAAACACTCAAAAACAAGCAATTTCGGGATCATGTCAACTGCTCCACTGAGCATCTGCGCTGAATGTCAACTGCTCCTCTCTGTACCTGCACTGAATGTCAACTCTAATGAAGGCTACCTGCACTGAGCGAGATTGGACAAATGGCACATTCATTTTCTCAAGGTGTCAATGCCCAGGAAGCTTCCAAAATGACACTTGGATCAAGGAATTCGCCTTGTGATGAGTAAGAGGATCTAAAACTCCAAGTGGAAGCAAGGATCTCCAAGTGGACTCAAGAACTGAAGTTTAACTGAAGTGGGAGAGGACACAAGTCAGCTTCACACCAGTCTCAAGCTGACTCATCCTTTCTCCTTTTTTCCTATATATAGAGCTTTCTCATGAGGTCTAAGGAGGCTGGAATTTTGTGAATGCTAGGAAGTGCTGTTGGTTTGAGGTTAGAACTATTGGGTGATTGCTTTGAAGGAGGTGAAGAGGAGATTTCTTTATGCTGGGAGGTGTTGCTGGATTGGGCCTCTTATGGTTGTAACACTCTCAGAACTTTACTTCTTCCATTAATAAAGCATTTGAGGTTCTTCTATATGCATGTGTCTCAATGATGTATTGTTATACTTGTATATTTGATTTATTCTAATCCTTGAATCAATTATGAATGTATGCTTCTTGTAGTTTCCCTTTCTTGTTCTCTTGCAGGATCTTTGTGTAGCTGGGCCGGTGAAAGAGCAAGGAGCTGGGAGCAAGCAGCAAGGAGGGAAGGTTTGATCAAACATTAAGCGAAAGACATCGGTTAGTGGATCCCTTTCTCCTCTTTTACTTTCATAAAGAAGAAATCTTAGATAGCTTTGCTTTCAGTTGTTGCTGAGGTACTATCACCCTTAGAGTGGGATAGGGTCATTCTGTATTGGATACTTTTCCCTACAACAAACTGGCGACTCCACTGGGGATCGTATCTTGTTGGTTGTTTGTGTTTTAGCTATTCATTTCCTAAACACGGGGAGTACCGAATCGAACTGCATTTGGATCTTTCAAATGCAAAGTAGAGGGCAGCTACTCTAGCTCAGTTTCTGGGCAAGTTTATGATTTGAAGAGCTGCTCCACAAGGAATCTGATAAGTTCTTAGTGATATCTTTTCATCCTCCTTTTCATCCCTTAGTGTGTACTTGACTGATAGCTTTTGATTTGGCCAAAAACTGTGAATTTTTGAGCAATCTGTGACCCGGAAACCAAGAGAAACGAAAGTTTCGTTCTTCAACGCAAGTGCAGTGAAGGCTGTCTGCATTTCAGCGCAGTTCCCGAAGGGGCTACCTGCGCTAAATGTCAAACTGACAGTGTACCACCTGCGCTGAACCAGTCTTGCCTTGTGCTACTGGGGTTTCCTGCTGTTTCTTGCCCTGTTTTCACCCTTGTTTTTGCAGCCTGTTACCAGTCAATGTACCTATCTGAAACCAACTTTCCTTGCCACTATTCCGCCTCGGTTGTATAAAGAAATTGTGTTTGTTCTTTGTGTATTTCTTACATTATTTACAGTTTCCCATAATGAAAGTGAACTAGTCTTGCTGTGGCCTCTTAGATCTAGACCTGTGATAGGTGTCTTTCTGATCTTGAGAGTTAGCTTGTTTGCTGTTCATAGCTGATTGATTGAGCTTTTGCTTTCGTCATATGGTTTAAATTTACATATTTCTTGTGTCGAAACAAGTAAATCTTAAGGTGTCTTTTGATTTTCGACAAGCTTGTTTGCTTTCACTTGAAATTGAATTCAAAATTATACAACAGCTTTCTTTTTGTAATACATCAACATTAAGAAAGAGAAAAGAAATACCTGCATTGTGCATGTGCATTTTGACAGCTTGCATGTTGATTTAGGGAAAAGTGCATTAGTGTGTGCTCTATGATCTGTGTGAAAAGATGATGTCTTTCTTTTCCCTCAGTAGTTAAGATTTTCAAAGTTGAAAGATTGAAAAGCTTGCTTATCATCTTAGACTGCATTTAGGAGTGTTACTATACATCTCGTGGTGATCCATAAAGGCAAACTGCTAAACAAGATCAACCTTAAAATAAATTGAATTTACATAACAACGCATTGAAACATAACGCAAACACATAGAGGTCTAAGCTAGAGACGTGTTCCGGCGTTGTTAAACATGATATCTTAGCGTTGAGTGGTTGGGTGATTCCTCCATGGTGAAGCGATAAGTATCGATATGGACTTGTGCTCCCACGTACCGTCGCGTATATATTGGGAGACCCCTATAGGAGCAAAGCCTTTATCCATAGGAAGCCGTGTCGGCCGCCCTACTGGTCGCGATGCAGTGAACACAGCATTCACGAAGATCGACCACCCGTACCGTAAAACGTATTCTGTGGTTTCGCGAAAGGTTTGGCACACCCTCTGCCTAGAACTCCAGAGTAGTTTCTTTTGGCCTTTTTCAAACTCTATAACTGAAAAAGTCCATCCGAGCATTTGTCACTTCAGGCTCGTTAAAACATCGAAGGAGACTAGAGTCATCTTTAGCTTTTTCTCGACTCTTAAAAAGTGAAAAAGCAAGTTGTGTCTAAAGCGTCGTTATAAAATTTATTTTAAACGGAACATAATCACCTCCTATTCCCGCGTTGATCTTTAGGTTGAGAACATGGAACGCCCCAACCAAGGAATTCCACATGATGGAAATCCTAGTCCTTTCTCCTCTTGGGGAGAAGTTGGTGCACCCCACATGGCCACATTGTCGCTTCCAGGACTGACAATTGGCCTGCCAGTTTGGCTATTCTCAACCAGTGTAGTTCAGAACACCATGATTCCTGAACAGTCGAGTCAACAGTTAGATGAGTCTAGAGCTGCCCACCAGCCTTCAACTTCCTATAACTCTTCCTCCAATCCTTCATCTTCGCAAGGTAGAGCCGGCAAAAGCCAAGCTCCCATGGAGAAGAAGGAGAAGAAGAAGAGAGAGAAGAAGAAGAAGGAGCCTAAGGCGACTGGGGGCAAGCAAAAGACATCTGACAAAAATCCACACACAGCACAGACCAGGCCTAAATCGCCATGTGTCATATGTAGAGGAGACCACTTCCATAGAGATTTTCCCTGTATTCCCCGGATACTAAGGGACTGGTCCCCTCGATTGCACAATTCGGGAGCATCAACCTCTGATAGCCATGTTGATTGCTTACCGTCAACCAGCGAAAGTGAAGGTTCAAGACAAAGAGGGGGAGCAAGATTCCCCTGCAGACTGTGCGAAGGCGATCACGCCATCCACCGTTGTCCCTTCTTAGACGAAGTGAAGAGAGTTTTGGAAGATCGTCCGGTTTCACCGTTGAGACTTCCTCCTGGATACAAAAAACTCGTGCCAAGTCCTTCGTTGGTTGAAAATCCAGCTGGCCCGCTCAAGTGGTCGGCTGAAGTGTCAGTCATTGAAAATGAACCTACTGAATCCAGACCAGACGAAAGTCTAAAGGTCGATACGGCAGTTGACCCGGTTCTCCCTTCAGAGGTTTCATCCTCAAATGACACCGTCATTGAAGATTCATCTTCAAATGACACCCTCACTGAAGAGAATAAGGATGACACCATCCAGATTCTTTTCATCAACACGGACTCTGATGAGCATCAGGGCAATGCGCCCATTCCTTTATCGCAGGAAGGAACATCGTCAGGGTCATATCCGGCTGTGTATTCGGTCCCACCACCAAGCAACCTGGTTGTGTCCTTTGATTGGAACCAACTAGGCAGACCCCGGTTACCAGCCAGTATACCATTCAGAATCATCGTCCAAATATACAGAATGGTCATGGCTGGAATTATCATTGATGAAGGGGCATCTGTGAGTATCCTTTCCTCTATTGCTTGGAAAGGACTGGGTTCCCCGGCGCTTTTGCCTGAGATAAGAAATCTCTCGGGTTTTGATAAAGGAACCAGTCGACCGTTAGGGATCCTCCCCAATGTGCCTGTTACATTGAAAGGGAAGACCGTTCAAATGAACGTGATGGTCGTTCAAGGACCCTTGGATTATAACCTACTCCTTGGACGAGACTATATATATTGCATGGGAGCTATAGTCTCCTCACTCTTTAGAGTAATGTGTTTTCCACACGAAGGAAGAATGGTCAAGCTCGTAGACCAACTTTCATTTCCGGGATCACGCATCGCAAATAGTCACATACCAACCCTCAATGGTCTTTTCACTCAAGAAATGTCTCCACCCCCAGTCCTTCTTCCCGATGAGTGCGAGTGATTCGGAAAGATGGGACTGGAACCCAGGGGGCATGCATCCTGGTCTGCTTTGGGCAGAAGAAACCTTGGGTATAGGGTAGAATTTCCGCGAAAGAATATGAATAGTCCGTACCCCGTCCGTGGTTGGAAGAGGGGTTGTTATAGAACAGGATTCTTTTGTCAAGGTTACTTGTTTGACAAAAGTCACTCATCATTGTCTATTTCGGTAGACAGTGCCGAAGAAAGAGATTCGTTTGCGGCAGCAAATAGAACCATCTTTGGGTAACCAGAAAGAGGTAAGCCTCACCCTTTAAAACAAATGTTTTATCGGATAAGTAGGGGCAGCCTTGAAATTATACTTTATACCTGGGGGCATGCAAACCTTTTGGAGTGCAAGCAAAGAGCAGTTATTTATCTGCTTTTTGGATTAGTCGTTTCCTAACTTGCATAAAGAAAGGATGTGGGGCAAAGGTCACAATTTGCCAAATTAGGAGCATAGCTTATGTGAGGTGCGAGCTCTATAAAAAATGGAATCTTGCAGGAGACATTTCTTATCTTATGACTGGTATATCGAGCAGTTTTAGCATAAATTTCATGCTCGTTAAAAAATAAACAGAAGATCCGAGCAGTTTTAGCGCATAGTTCATGCTCGTTAAAAAATAAACATAAGTTTGAGCAGTGTTCAAGCTCGTTAAAAAACGAACCTATCCCGGTAAATAACCTTGGTAAATGTAACCCATCAACCATAAAAGCCTTGGTCGTGTTTCTGCAGCCTCACCTCCACCGTTCATTTGGCCGATCGTTCACCTCCATATGATTTTTTACCCATTTTGAGGAACAGCTGCGAAGAGTGATTTCACCTAGCCATCCTTGTGACACTGAAAATTTCAACCTGTACCTGGAATCTGCTGCTATCCCTGTTTATCACTCGTTCCTCAAAAGATGAGTCTTCTTTGAGCTCTTTTCATCTGACTCGTAAAATATGAAAAGTTTGCCGAGTTTTAGCCTTCCAGCTCATTAAACGACCGGAAGAGCTATCCCTCCTCTAGATTTTAATCTTTTTGGACCTGAGGGATTATTGCACAAAAAGATCGAGCGCTTGTTTTGTTCGGCTCGTTAAAACTATCGAAAACTCATCCCTTTTGTATTGTTTTATACTTTTTCGGACTTAAGGGATTAGATGACGAAAAAGGAATTTTGGTGTTAACTTTCTGTACCTTTTCAGACTCTCTAAAAATGAAAAGGACCGAGTTTTCCTTGTCGTTAGACTCGTTAAAATGATTAAATAGCGACAAACTTGTCTTTAGACGAGAATGAGTTTCCCTATCGCTAGGCTCATTAAAACATAGCGATGGGCTTGCCTAAAGGGCAGGTTATAGAACAAGCATATGTTATCCTCCTCAAGCTTGACAAAAATAAAGAGGTACTGGTCAGAAATGACTAGGGAAAAATTGGGAGAACCTCAAAGCTTTAATGGTAGCAAGTCGCTCTTGAACATGACACTTTGTCCTCCGTATCACATCGGGTTGGGTTGTTTCATTCACCGGTCTCATCACCATGGTCCTCACCACACCATCTATTTGGGGTAATGCTACCGATCCATCACATCAGTGTCGTTATATGTTCAAGGGATGTCGTTCAGAAAGAGTCAACCGTGTCCCATCCACTGCCATACATTATCCTTCATCCACCCATGATCGCCACCCTGAATCATATGTCACAGATTTTTTTCACCTCCACTAAAATCATTAGCTCCGTTCCGTGTCACTGATGTGGGATTCATTAAGGCCCTCCTTTGACGGATCGCTTCTTGTCGACTTCAGCTCATTATCCAAGAAGTTGATCTAGGAACAACCCCCTCAGTACTTTGAAGCTTGCATGCCTCAATGGCAAGTTTCTCACTTCCGGCGACAGGTATACATCAATGACCTTCGACCGAAAGATTTTGCGTGATGTTCGACGCCAAGTCCTTTATTCACACCACGTGAATTGTACTGCAGTACCTTGAGGGTCATTATCATTATCGGTGATTCCTCTCGCTCTTGTTAACGGTTTACATTATTGACCGGTAATCAAGCGATGTCTTTCCATGTTCGACTTCAGCGCAATTCTCACATGGATCGACTTGTACTTAGAGTGAAGATCGAACGAGTTTGAAGACCCCGGATCTAGTTTCATCCATCCGGGCTGCGATATATATTCAGGAAATATAAAAACATTTGACATGTACATCATTGCAGCAGATGATCATCCTACTCAAAGGATGATAATTTCAGCAGAGAATTATCAGTCTACCATCAAACGATCGTCTGTTCTATGTACCAAAATGAATTTATAAAGCTGAGCATGGGAATGCCCGCGTCAGCTAGATCATGAAAGAAGAATGAAAAATAATGTATTGTATTGTATCTAATTACAGGTCACCTCTCAGCAATTGAATGAACTTCGGACCCTCTGGATAAAGCATTTCACCCGATAAACGACCTCATACTTTAGGGGGCATCTGTTATAGACATTTTTGTGCCTTACAGCATGAAGCATGAAATGTCCATAATCTAAGGGATCCAAAGTCCCTAAACATGATGTTCCTACCCCTAGAGGAACAAGGTCAGCAAACCACAACACTTCAAATCTGTTCTCCACCTGAAAACACTAAAAAACAAGCAATTTCGGGATCATGTCAACTGCTCCACTGAGCATCTGCGCTGAATGTCAACTGCTCCTCTCTGTACCTGCGCTGAATGTCAACTCTAATGAAGGCTACCTACGCTGAGCGAGATTGGACAAATGGCACACTCATTTTCTCAAGGTGTCAATGCCCAGGAAGCTTCCAAAATGACACTTGGATCAAGGAATTCGCCTTGTGATGAGTAAGAGGATCTAAAAATCCAAGTGGAAGCAAGGATCTCCAAGTGGACTCAAGAACTGAAGTTTAACTGAAGTGGGAGAGGACACAAGTCAGCTTCACACCAGTCTCAAGCTGACTCATCCTTTCTCCTTTTTTCCTATATATAGAGCTCTCTCATGAGGTCTAAGGAGGCTGGAATTTTGTGAATGCAAGGAAGTGCTGTTGGTTTGAGGTTAGAACTATTGGGTGATTGCTTTGAAGGAGGTGAAGAGGAGATTTCTTTCTGCTGGGAGGTGTTGCTGGATTGGGCCTCTTATGGTTGTAACACTCTCAGAACTTTACTTCTTCCATTAATAAAGCATTTGAGGTTCTTCTATATGCATGTGTCTCAATGATGTATTGTTATACTTGTATATTTGATTTATTCTAATCCTTGAATCAATTATGAATGTATGCTTCTTGTAGTTTCCCTTTCTTGTTCTCTTGCAGGATCTTTGTGTAGCTGGGCCAGTGAAAGAGCAAGGAGCTGGGAGCAAGCAGCAAGGAGGGAAGGTTGGATCAAACATTAAGCGAAAGACATCGGTTAGTGGATCCCTTTCTCCTCTTTTACTTTCATAAAGAAGAAATCTTAGATAGCTTTGCTTTCAGTTGTTGCTGAGGTACTATCACCCTTAGAGTGGGATAGGGTCATTCCGTATTGGATACTTTTCCCTACAACAATTGTGGTCTGAAATATCACAGAGAGGTCAATGAAGAAGTGGAGGGTCGAAATCTAAAAGAAATGATTTTTTCTTGAGCTAGAATTTGTGGAAGTTTAGCCTTATAACATTTCTAGTTGTTAGTCTTGATGGATCTGTTGGAAAGAAGGAAGGCTTGACTTTGGCATCTAGAGGTGGAATTGTTTTTTGGATATGGGTCTTAGATATCTCATTTGATCTGATTCTATATGAAGATATATTTTTCTTGGTTTTCCCCTTAGAGGGGTTTTCTTTGACTTTGAGCTTATATATTTTGTTCTCTTTTTCTTGTGATATTCATGTTTACATTTTGTTGGCTTGTGGGGGGCTGAACCAGGTTCAGTGTTCGTTAGCCAAAAAAATTCCTACACTACTGGCCCTTTTGGCATCAGCCTGTGGAGCGTGGACTGAAGTCTCATCGGAAGCAGTATGGGGGGATGCCGGAACCAAGTTTCTGCACCCTTGAGATGGTTGTGATGTTGGTTTATCCCAGTTATACGTACCTGCGTGCAGGTTGCTTAGCTCTCTGTTCCACCCTTAGTACCTTCACAAAAGGATACAATCGGATTTCGCACAGCCCTGACTAGGGGCTGATATACTTTTGCGTTGCTAGGGAAGCGAGATGTGATATTTCCCAAACTATGCTAAGTATCTTGTCTTATTACAGATCTTAGTTAGCTTCGTGCAAATAGATGTTCTTACTTGTGGTCACTTATCCAACACAATTATATATATTCGCGCAACATATAAGAATTACAAGTGAAATTCATATCCAAACATAACTAGATGTATAAACAGGAAATAAAGACGCAGAAATTGTAGAATACTTCTCTTTATTGATACTTCCAAACAATATACAGATTCGACCCGCCTTGCGTACTCAGCTGCGGACTTCTAGGCCTCTGCGCACTCAGCTACAGAGCCTCTACCTATGCTATGACCCAAAACTTAAACTTCTACTCAGAGCTATCTCTCATACATCATATCTTGCTTGATTCAGTTATTCAATTATTGCCTCTAACTACTTAGAGCTTGACTCTATTTATAAAATCCCATGGTCCGCGGACCATCGGTAGATCTTCTATAGCCGACATTACAGTTTCAAAATAAGGGCAAACAACCCTATGACTCTTCAACAACTACGCGCTCCGCGACCACAAAATGTGGAGTTTTTACATTTGGATTACAAAATTTGACCAAAATATGGGCTTTTAGCCCCAAAACTTCCCTTGGGGGATCCCACGCCCAACAGGCCCCCAACACAAACATCGTGACTTGCCCTCGAGTCACTCTATAGGTGAGGAGATCTTAACATGAATACCTCCTAGCTCTGTTTGGATCACCGCAATGTCGACAACGCATTGAGCGGCCACCTTCTGGACTTCTTCCATTCGTTGTTCAGTGAGTGCTACTGAACTGCTACTTTGAATCTTCTGCTGCGCTGCCTGTAGTTTCACGATCTTTCCTTCAATGGAGGCTTTGATCGTGTAAGCCTCGTCTATCCATGGCTTTAGGCATGCTTCTAAGACTGCTTCTTTATGCCGAGCGGCATCCACCTGTTCCTTGAGTGCCTTTGGCTCCTGCATCTGTACGAGCCTCTGTGTAAGGGCAACCGTCTGCGTGGTCCCTTTTACCTCGTCATACCTTTGCTATAGCTCACACGCCTCTGTCTCCAAGCACTCTATATTCGGGTCCTCCTACAGGGTGGTTAGGACCTTGAATGATTGTTCAAACAGTTACATGCAGTCTGCCACTGCACAATCAACTGCCGCTACTGCTGTTGTAACAGCGGTGGTATGCTGTTCCCTGACTTCTGGCAAAGTTGAAGGCTGCGCCTTCAACTGCAATTCTGCGATCTGCAGGTTAAGCTCCAGCTGAACCCTAGCCATATCTACTTGAGCATCATGCACCCTTGTGCCTAACTTGCGGACGTGTGCCTCCACCGGTTCTTCTGCCTGAATTTCCAACTCCGTGACCATTCGACAGGCTTCCTCCACTACCTGCATTATTTGCTTGTTCTTCTCCACTGCCTCATTGCGTTGCAGGCCCAATTGCTCAATGTTCATGTGCTACTCGCTCATCACCTGTAGAGCACGACTCTCCGAGGACCCGAGTTCCACGGTGACTCCATTTTGCAAGAGGTAGAGCATCTCCCGAGGTCTCAGTGTTCTGGGTGATTTAGGGACCTCAACTATTATTTTGCCGCTCTCTGGTGCTTCTACTACCGCAATTTCCTGCGCGGATTCTTTATCTATCACTACTTGTGTGTCCATGGCTTCTGGTGGTGCTGACATAGTGCTATTCCACAATTCTTGCATTGTCTCTCGTAGTTGCTCAAATAATGAATTCGCTTTCAGAGTCTCGAATAGGTCTCAGTTCATGTATACTTGAGCGCGCAACAACTCAATTCTCAAATTTCCAAGTGTTTTCTATTGGACAACCACTTGTAATTTATAAGGCCTTTTGAATTCAAATTCGACCGTTCCCCCCATATTCGGCCCATTAATGCTAGACTGGCGGCAGATTTTCCAGAATCTAGTCCATAAAGTTTGCCTTAAATGCCTACCACCCACTCCATTTGGCCTCAAACCGACCATCAAATCATGAATAGTGACTTTAACGACCACTTTCCGGTGGACTTGTGTGTTAGCGCTGCTGTCTTCGCACTATCGCGGACCCTGTGACACTTCGTTGCTTCACGCAGTCCTGAAATCGCGTAGCTTTCCAAACTAGGTAGTGTAGTTTATAGTCCCGCACCTCCTTTTAGCTGCCTGGAGCACTAAGACTGTGCTTCTATCAGCTAGTCAAATGGCCAGGCCACCCGCGTATGGCTTCAATCGACTGCCATTCACCTTTCCTAGGAAGGGATCTCCATTCAGTTTAGCCAACTGAACCGTGCCATCGTCGGTAATTTCCTTAATAACATAGGGCCCTAGCCAATGCATTCTAAATTTCCCTGGAAATTTATCAAACTTGCTATCATACAATAGCACCAAGTCATTCACCTTAAAGGTGTGAAGCTTAATATATCGGTCATGCCACGATTTTTCACTCTGTTTTTGGACCTACTGGTGAAATCCAGCCAAAAATATCTCTTCTTCCATCTCATCCAATTGCGTGAGCCTCTCTTCTAGGGCTCTGCGATCCATCATACCTGTGAGTGTTGCTATGCGCAGACTAGGTATGATGTACTCCATAGGCATCACCACTTCCACACCATAGACCAACCTAAAGGGTGTTTGTCCCGTTAACTTCTTGCATGTCGCCCGATACTCCCACAATACTGTAGGTATGCATAGGTCCCAATCACTTCGCTGAGCATTGCATACCTTAGTCAACGCGGTTTCGAGCACTTTTTTGAACGCCTCCACTATCCTGTTAGCATGTGGGTGATAAGGTGTGCTCTTTTGGTTGTACACCTGAAATTCCTTTGTTAGTGCGCTGATCATCTCATTCAGGGAGTGTGTACCTCGATCACTCATCAAGATCTTTGGACATCCAAATCACATCAGTGCATGCTTAAATAGAAACTTCGTAGTAGTCACACCCTTGCAATCTTTCACCAGCTCTTCTTCTACCCAACGACTCAAGTACTTTATCGCAGTGATAATGTACCTCGCGCCTGTCTTTCCTTGAGGCTGAATAGGTCCTATAAAATATATTGCCCACTTTTCGAAAGGTTGCAACGTCATTTGTGGATTCAAAGGCATTTCATCCCTCTGCAATGGCCTACCTGTTCTTTGACATACGTCGCACACCTTGCAATATGCCTTTGAATCCTGATGAATGGTTGGCCACCACAACTCGACACGTAGAATCTTCTGCATGGTTGCTCTCCCTGCATAATGTCCTCCTCCGGTGCCCTCATGCACGTCCGTGAGGATGCTGCTTCGTTCAAACGCAGGTACATACCTTCGTAGTATCTCATCAGTCCCCATCTTGTATAGATGCCCAACAATGACAGAGAAATCTACCGCGCGCACCACTAATTCCTTCTTTTGATGCACAAAGTATCCTTCTGGCGTAGTTCCTGTTCTTAGGAAGTGTATTATATCCTCAAAATGTCCATTCGCAACACACACGACAAAGAGTTGTGTGTCAGGTAATCCTTCCTCCAAATTAGTGGGTTCCTCCCCTGTCTCAATGTGTGATAGGTGGTTAGGTCCTGCGTTCAATCGTCCAGGCTTCACAACAACTTCAAAATTGTACTCTTGGAACAACAAGAGCCATCTGCAAATTCGCCCCCCCAACACAAGCTTATTGACCAGGTACTTTAGCGCAGAGTATAGGTGCACCTGCTCAGGTTGGGGCTTTTCTCCATAGGCTTGCGTCCATTTGGCCAGATGTGTGTGCAGATCATTCTGCCCATCGTACTTTTATGTCAGCCACATCCTAGGCTTCCCAAATTGTGCTCTCATCATCCTCCTACATTCGTGCCAATCATCAAAACTTCTCTTGTGCGTACACCACCATCTTGCGGGTGTAGCGTGCAGTGCCTAGTCCAATGCTTGGAAGTGTTTCTTTTCTGGCACCTCCCTTTCAAACGCATCCAAAAAGATATCTACCTCACTCAGTCCATCGTAAGTAGGTATATTTCTTTCTTCTGACAACACACCGCGCAACGACTGGGTCATCATGTTGCAATTCAATGTATTTACTTCGTGTAACCAATTCTGCCAGCATTCTATTTCTTCATCGGAGTCTGAAGTGCAAGAACTATCGCAATCCCATGTAATCCATCCATCCGCGGTGGGATTCACCTAGTCTTGGTCACATGCCATTATCTTATAGATGTAGTCCAGATCATCATCACTCTCACAGTCACGGACTGGTTCCGTGTAGCACGATACTTTAGTAGGATCCAGGGGTATTATTACATGCAGTGGTTTCTTCTCAAAGATCATCTTTCTCTTCTTCAGATTGATTACCCCATTCATATCAGTAGCCCAGTCAATTCCCAGGAGTGCAAGGTAGGGATTGCTGTCATCAAAAATCTCTATTACTTCAAAATTTTCTAGCGCGCTCGCTCACTCCCTAGAGCCACCCCATGGGTATGATTTTTTATTGATTCTCCATCCTTAACTAAATTGGAGACCATTGCAATGAAATTCTCCCCATTCGCTCCCATGTTTGCCTCGGTAGAACGTTCGCATCTAATCTCCATTCCAAAATGACTTGATCCATTTCGTATTCACCGATCTGCGCGGTGAGTCTCATTTCATGCCCCGTCCTTGTCTTATGCTTTCCAATCTTGTGGACTATGCACGATTCACCTGGCGTGGTCCGAGTACATCGATTGATAAGTTCTTGTAACCCTTTCACAGCCTTACTATCGCGCAGTAACTTCATACAAGTTTCCAGGAAAGTTGTGAGCATAGAGGGGTTCATCTCCGGCTTAGGCTTATCCTTGCTTCCTGAAGTGGACGCCTCAGTGAAGCTCTTCTTAGCTGCCATGAATGCTTCATGAGTGCACTCCAAATCAAACTCGACCTCTTTTGCCAGGGCTTTGCGAACCCATGTACTCTCTTCCCGCTGTTTCCCCTTGTCATCCCCCATCGCAACTCCACTCCGGAGCACTATATTGACGTTCGGGCCTTCCTCGCATGGTTAAGACCTCATCATCTGTAGGTTTTGAGTCTGGGGAGGGGGTAGTGCCCCTTTGTCTCGTATCCTAGCTATCAGTGTAGGACAATCTTCTGTTTCATGATCAAACAATGTGCAATACTTGCATGACGGGCGCATTGGATTAGTGCAATCACGGGCATCGTGTCTTGGCCCTTCGCAATTGTAGAAAATCAACTGTCCGCGACCTCTACCAGGTCCTCCTCTGCCTCGGCCTTGTCCGCGCCCCTGAAATCCTATCTTCGCCATCCCTGGATTCTGGTCAAGGGGTCGCATTATGGCCTGAACCCTGTAGGTGGGAGTTCTATTCATCATCAATTCATAGCTCCTGCAAGTACGCTCATCATGTCCTACCGATCTACAAAATTTGCAGAACAACTGTTGTGGCGTTTTCACATACTTTTGTAACAAGTGGCATGTTTTCTGTCTACCTGACAGATAGCGCACCATAAATCAGGCACTGTGCTAGGTCCTACTTGAGCTTTTGACCTTAAAGGCATCGGTCCTCCTCCTGCAAGGTAATTTGTAAAGACCGGGCAGTGGTCTTTGTCATGACCCTGACTCTTGCATTTCAAACACCATACCTCTTTGCATACCTCTGGCCGAACCGTCCTATCGTGCTTCAAGATTTGCATCTTAAGGCACAGATTCTTCTGCTGCACGTGGATCTGATGAACTCCTAGATTAGGATCTTGCATCGGGGTCTCATGTAGTCTCATGACAATCTCCAAGGCCTCTGCCTGAGTTGTTATCTTCTGCTATGACAGTGCACTACTTAAGTGTGGTAGTAGCGAAGCCACAAACCACTCGCGATGTTGTCCATCTGTAAAATTCATGTTGGCTTCATGGATCATCTATTTTAGTCTCTGATCTAGCTCCCAAGGTGTCTCGCCTGGTAGCATTGTGATCTCTTTGAATCCCACAATCGACTACGCTTCAGATTTAGGCTTGGTAAATTCCCTATTCAGTGCTACTTGGATGTCCTCTACCCTAGCATTTGTGTAATCGCTAGAGTACTTAATATACCAGGTTAGCACGTGATCTTGCAGACCACTAACAAGCGTTGCCTTCTTTATGTGATCATCTGTAACACCGTGAGCTTCCCATAGAGCCCTCACAACGAACCAGAATTGGCCCGAGTCCTCATTTTCCAAGCCTTTGAACTAAGGAAACTTCATTGTGTTTGCCATATTGAATCACGGTGGTGGTGGAGGTGGTATGGGTGAAGTTGGAGGTGATGACGGTGAAGATGGAGGTGGTGTGGGCAGAAGTGGTATTCGTGGAAACCCTTGTTTTATCAACTGAATAACACTTCGCGGAGAGACCTTCGCTATTACTTTTTCTTCCCTTCGTAGAGGTGAAATCAAGGGGCTATACTCTAGACCCTTATTTCCTTTGTTTCTGTAACTTTTTCCACTTCACGTAGTCCCAAACATCAAGGTAGCTACATAACCCATTTTTCGTACAATGACATTTTAATCCAAGTATTCAGAGATTTAACGTACTTACCTCGCGGTCCTTTGAAAAAGCGTCACTCTACCTCGCTATAGCTGACTGAGGTGTCGATCGCTAATTCAGTAATGAATCCTCCTATGATGTGATCGAGCCAATGATCGACAGCGCGCATGATCTTATCCTCTGATGCTTACAACCTTTGCACTAGCTCTGGGGTCCATACAATAGGACCATCGAGTTTCCACCTTCCTTGGCTATCTGATAGCTTCACGATCCACTCGTATAGCTCAGTAGGAAAAGAGGTGAAAAATACTTCATAGATCTCTGTATACAGGTATCGATCCAACCACTATTCTTTTGACAGTCACGGGTTTTTGTTTTCTTGTGCCACGAATTCGTGATTCCTTCTGTCCAACTAGCCTTCAATTTCTTTCTTAGTTGGATTCCAGTGATACGACATCGCACATATCTTATGCAGATTATGGGTTAGGCTTGTGGGGGCCTAACCCAGGTTTAGCATTAGTTAGCCAAACAAATCCATACACTACTGGCCCTTTCGGCATCAACCTGCGGAGCGCAGACTGAAGTCTCACCGAAGAAATATGGGAGGATGTTAGAACCAAGTTTCCGCACCCTTGAGATGGTTGTGATGTCAGTTTATCCCAGCTATACATGCTTGCGTGCAGGTTTCTTAGCCCTCTGTTCCACCCTTAGTACCTTCGAAAAAGGACACAATCGGATTTCACGCAGCCCTAACCAGGGGATGATATACTTTCGTGCTGCTAGGGAAACGAGCTGTGATATTTCCCAAACTACACTAAGTATATTACTTGTCTTATTACAAATCTTAGTTAGCTTCGTGTAAACATATTTTCTTACTTGCGGTCACTTATCCAACACAATTATATATATTCACACATCATATAAGCATTATAAGTGAAATTCATACCCAAACATAACCATATCTATAAAAAGGAAACAAAGACGTAGAAATTGTAGAATACTTCTCTTTATTGATACTTCTGAACAATTTACAGACTTGACCCCCTGCGCACTTAGTTGCAGAGCCTCTACCTATGCTACGACCCAAAACTTAGACTTCTACTCAGAGCTATCTCTCATACATCATATCTTTCTTGATTCCATTATTCAATTATTGCCTCAAACTACTTAGAGCTTGGCTCTATTTATACAATCCCATGGTCCGCGGACCATGGGTAGATCTTCTACAGCCAACATTACATTTTCAAAATAAGGGCAGACAACCTTATGACACTTTAACAACTACACGCTCCGCGACCACAAAATGCAGAGTCTTTACATTTGGATTAAAAAATTTGACCAAAATATGGGCTTTAGCCCCAAAACTGCCCTTGGGGGATCCCGCGCCCAACATGTTTTGATAATTGTTTGATGAAGAAGAACATAATTTAACAACTAAGAAGCCAACTAGTATCACAAATAGTTATAAAATAAAGGAAAATCTAATTAAATCATGAATCCTCCTGATTTTCCAACAGTCATAGCATAGGTTTACATGTTTTTGAAAGGGTTTGTATACCTATATGTGAAATGTGTCATTCCATAACCCTATGATATCCCTTACCATTATTGAACTTTGGATTACTGTTTCACTGGTTGTATGGTTTGATTTATGTTGAATTTTATAACAGGCCTATGGTTTTGTGCAGAATTAAACTCTAGTATCGAAATTTCTTGATCTAGAATGTCGCGAAATGATATTTGGCGATGGTATGAAAATTCGATGGGATTTGTTTTGAACAAAATATTTTTGTTTTCTAGTAACATGGCACAACATATTTGAGTTGTTAAATGAGGCTTTTGACATATGTTCATAGTGTTCACCATTCTCATGTCTCGATTTTTCAGGTCATAATATCCCTCTGCCTGTGATCATTATTGTTTGGTATACCTTGTATCATACATGCCAGTCATCCCATATACTACATAGGGTTCTGTTTCTGCATTCTATGCATTCATTTTCTTGTCCAACACTTTGCGTGTCGGTATGTAACTAGGTAAGGATTTGAACCTCTCTTCGGCTCTTTGTACTTATTTTTAGACTGAATCCCTGTTGAAATTCTGCCAGATTCTTAGTCATGCCCCATGTGATTAGAACTTCGCTAATCGAATTCGATATTATTGAAGCATATGATTAATATCTGGCTCGGCTTGTAGGAATTTTTTTAGATTTATTAGGTTTTTAATGATCGAGTAGTAAAATCCTTTGCCTGTGATTTTAATGGAAAGAGGGAAAAGGTTAGCAACCTAGAGATTCTAGTCGATGTTAATTTCACAAAAGACATCACTCATCTCTCTATGAAGGGTGAGAATTGGTTGAAGAACCATTCTATGCATGGTGATACCATGGAAACATTCCTTGCAAAAAAGAATTACGTATATAATGTCAAAGGTATGTTGATTTCTTATCTTAAACCTATATGGCAAGATTTGTTATATTTATCTAGGGTTTTATAATGTGTGAGGGCCGATACAGGCTAGTGTTTATACCACATTCATCTAATAATGGTTTTCTTAGGTTATGAACTTAATATCCTATATTACTTACACAAAATTGTGACCAAAATGGCCAAGGAATATCAAGCCGAACAAAAAAACCCTAACATGTCTTTTTTCCATCATCACTACATATGCCTTTTGGTAAAGCATCATCTGACCAAAATTGGAAATGTTTGGGATGCTTTTCCCCTTCGCAATGGCTATGAAAAACCTGATGTTGTCCCTAGATTTTTACATAGTCCTCTACTAGTCGATCCAACTCTATTTTATTTTCACGATGTCAATAAAGATGACCCTGATGAGTCATTTCATGTTGAGTAATCATACTTTTTTGGTGGAAATAAGGTTGAAAATCCTAAAATAATGCATATCCATTCCACAAGAAAAGTGGTTAAAAATTATGAGTCTCATCATGTTGAATTAAAGTCAAAATTTATTGATAATGGTGAATTAAACCTCTCATACCATGATCCTTATTTCAAACCTACACAATAAGAGGAGGCTAGTTATCCTAATCATAACCCTCAATCTAGAGAAATATTAAACAAATGGAAAAGAACATTTCTCGGGCTCGACATAACAAGGCAAGGAAATTCTCAATTAAGGAGGTTTTTGTTGACCTGGAAATGCCTACCGAGCCTTCACCAAAGAAAAGTAAGTTTCAGACTAAGGACAATTTTGATTTTGTTGATAATGATAATGATATTCATGATGGTGATAGTAACTCAAGAAAATGACCACATAGTAATATTGGATCTGATGCATCCATACTCAATATGTATTGGCACCAACAGTTCTTGGTTATAGTGCCTCACCTTAAGAATTGTATTCATCTGGTACAAGAGAACAATGAACTTAGAGCTGTAAATAATTTGAGGGAAAACCAAAATAAGTAGAAATCCACAAATCCTGACATGAAAACACAATCAAATAAACCCCATATAATCATTGAGTCACCAAATGTTAAGGTGGTTATCACTCAATACATGAATGAATCGATTTATGTTAAATAGATCTGATTTTCGGGGTCAAAGAAATTTTGAGGTATGTTTTCTTATGATTATGTCTACTAAATTTAAAAGGAAAAGATTGTGTAGCAACCTTATTTTGATGTCAATATTGATTATTAATATCATTTTCTTTATTTGTTAATAGGTTGTGCCCATTCATCGAATGATGGTCGTGGTTTCCATGAAAGAGGTTATTGTGGGTGCCATGATGTTGTCTCAAATCATGCGAGAATGTCATGTTGCTTTATATGTTTATTTCTTTTGATCAATTAAGATTCAACCAATAGGTCAAAAACAATAAACGTATTTTTTTATAAATAGTTTTGATTTTGTAAGGTGTTTTGGAACTTGGTCAAGCTTATCAGCCTATATATAAACCTTTAGTTTGTGTTAGGCTAGGAAGTAACTCCTAAAATGAATTAT
The DNA here is from genome assembly GCA_031772625.1 of Pinus tabuliformis. Taxonomy (NCBI): domain Eukaryota; kingdom Viridiplantae; phylum Streptophyta; class Pinopsida; order Pinales; family Pinaceae; genus Pinus; species Pinus tabuliformis. The sequence continues at coordinate 1,194,064,491 of CM062807.1, read as the reverse complement.
GTTTATTCATTAAGATTGTTCATAGTTATATACATGAGGGAGTGACTCTTGGGTTTCACCTCCCGATGACACTTCCTTTTCCATTATTTATTATTTACATTATTTACAAGTGTTCACCCAATCCCCATGATTAGGTGTCAACATTCTCCCCCCTTAATCTGAAGGGATGTTTGTGAGTCCACACATCGTTCTAAATATTTCAAGCTTTCCTCTTCCAAGTGCTTTGGTGAAGATGTCTACAATATGCTCATTAGTGGAAAAATGGCCTAGATGGATTGTCTTGGCATCAACATGATGTTGAATCAGATGGTATTTTGTATTGATGTGCTTCGTTTGATCATTAAAATTTGCTTTCTTGGCCAAATTTATTGCAGAGGTGTTGTGAATCATGAGTGGAGTTGAATGTACTTGTTTTACCTACAAATATTCCAGAATTTTCCCAAGCCACACAATTTATTTTGTTGCCTCATATACTGCTAAATATTCTGCCTCCGTTGTGGAATCTATTGGAATTGATTGTTTGTGTGATCTCTAGGAGACAACTCCTAATACAAGAATCATAGCATAACCAGAAGTAGATACCCCAGTTTCTTTGTCTCCATCGAAGTCTGAATCAGAGTATCTAATCAAGCTAAAGTCACCCACCTTTGTATACTTGAGTCCAAAGTCTTGAGTTCCCTTCAAGTACTTTAAAACTCTTTTTGCAGTAGACCAATGTCCCTCACAAGGCTTCTGCATAAACCTGGAGAGGATTCCAATAGCAAACGAAATGTCTAGTCTCGTAGTAGTCAGGTAGTTGAGACTTCCCAACAGCTGTCTATACTTTGTTGCATCCTCAAATTCTTTTCCTTCAATGGATGTGAGCTTTAAGTTTTGTTCCAATGGAGTAGTTAGAGGATTGCACTCAGCCATGCCAAACCTGTTCAACAGATCTCCAATGTAATTCTTTTGAGAAAGGAATATAGACTTTGGATGTTGAGTTACTTCAATACCAAGATAGTAATGAACATAGCCCAAATTAGTCATTTCAAAACCTTTCCTCAATTCCTTCTTTATGGATGCAATGTAGCTCTCATTGTTCCCTGTCATCAAAAGATCATCTACATATACCACAAGATATACAACTGTTTTTCCAATTTTCTTGACAAACAAAGTTGCATCACGAAGATCATAATGTTTGAAGTTGAGTTTCAGAAGATGCTCAGTTAACTTTTCATACCAGGCTCGCGGTGCTTTCTTGAGGCCATACAAGGATTTCACAAGTTTTCATACTTTATGTTCATGTCCTTTCATAGAAAATCCTTCAGGGTAGGACATAAAAACATTCTCTTTTAGATCTCCATTCAAGAAAGAAGTTTTCACATCCATTTGATGGACTTTCCAACCGTTCTGAGCTACTAAGGCAAAGAGTGCCCAGATGGTAGCCCATTTTGTTGTTGGGGAAAAAGTCTTCTCATAATCAACCCCTTCCTTCTATTCAAAACCTTTTCCCACAAACCTGGCTTTGTGAGCCATCAACTTTATACTTGTTCTTGTAGACCCACTTGCAGCTAATTGGTTTGGTTCCCAATAAAGATCAACCAACTTCCAAGTGCCATTCTTTATCAAGGCATCATACTCCTTTTGCATCACTTCTTTCCATTCATCATGAGAAGCGACTTCTTTGAAGGAAGCTGGTTCAAACTCTGTAGACAAATTCAGTTCAAAATCATACGAAACATCCATATCAATAGGTGAATCAGAATCATCTACATCACCTCCATTTTTCCTGGTTGAATTTCTTGTTCCTGTCTTTCCAACATCATCAAGACGAACACTTTCAAGTGTCTTTGTTAGCCACTTTGGGGGACCTTTCTGATATGGTCTAGGCTACTCAGTTGATTGAGTTGGGACTGAATGAAGATTGATTCTCCCAATTCTGTCAATCACATCACTCAAAGTATCATCAACATTTGGAGTTTCATGCGGGGGAGAGAGTGCTTCAGAAGAAGATTCCATAGATTGATCTAGTACAGGAATCTCACGTTCAAGATGTAGAATCTGATTATCAAATTCTTGAAATGATTTTTCATTTCCGAATCTATCCAAGCAATCAAGTTTTCGCTCAACAACATTGTCAGATTTGGAAGATTCAATAAATATTACATATCTGGATACAACAAACTTTTTATTAACTTCATCATAGAGACGGTATGCTTTGGAGTTATTTGAATACCCCAAGAAGATACGCTTACAACTCCTTGCACCAATTTTTTTCTATGTACTTTTTTGTATCAAGGCATTACAGGTGGAACCAAAGACCCTGAGATGCTTTACCTAAGGAATGTGGCCATACCACATTTCATAAGGAGTCTTGTTTCTAATAGAATTAGATGGACATCTATTCTTTACATATACAACACATAGAACTACATCAGCCCAAACCATCAATTTTACATTCTTGAAAAATATCATGGAACGTATCATATTTTAAATTGTACTATTCATTTTTTCAGCTACTCCATTCTATTGGGGATTATAAGGCACAATTGTTTGATGTTTGATCCCATGCTGGCAAATATATATTTCAAATTCATTTGAAGTGTATTATTTTCCATTATTAGTGTGAATAGAGCCAATATGAGATTGTGCCTCATTTTCAATCCATGTATGAAAGTTCTTAAATGTTTAAAAAGTATCATATTTGTTCTTCAATAAATAAACCCAACACATTTTGGTGTGGTGATATGAAAATCACTTGTGAGTGACCTCAGTTAAATAATTATTGAATGAAGGTATTATAGACTCATGTGCTGGTGTGTGTCTATGTTATTTTAGGCAACGGATCGATTAGATTGCAAAATACACAGACAATGGAGAATAGAAAACAGTAAGAGAAACACAGTAAGCAAATACAAGAACACAATTGATTAATAAGGAGTTCACCCTATTCTCCAAGGCTACGGCTCCGGTCCAGCTTTCAATGGTGGCCTTCTTTTATGTGTCTTTAAAGCAGAGTTTTTACAGTGAGGAGCTCAATTTGAGTCTCCTGAAACAGATAATTCTTGGTAGGGCCGTTCTTGGATTCCCCAAGCCACTAGAGTGCACAGAATCTTTTCCTTTCCAAGTCTTGACCTCTCTAGTCTTTAATGGGAGGAGCCCAATGTGGTACTCAATTCTCGACAGGTCCTCTCAGGGATTGCTTGAAACTCTCAAGCTTTCTGTCTTCTCGATGCTGCCTTAAGTCAGCTCGGCTCTCTATTTTTCTGCTTCTTACTTCATTGTCTCTTTCTCGCTTGTCTCTGTTCTCCTTCTTCTCTTTTTTCTTTGCTCTCTATCTGTTCATGGCTTAAAGCCAATTTGTCTTTGACTGTTCACTTCCTCTTCCACCCCTTCAGTTCTCCTACTGCTGTTCTCTTGGAGTTCCCTGCCTTTGCGTCATCGCCAATGTCTCACAGGGAGGTGGCCACTTGTCCTCTCTCAAACTACGCTAGCTCTTCCTTAATGGTTTGGTTTTTTCAGTTACACTGTGGAATGACTCATCTACCGACTCAGTGGTCAAATCAGACCTTAAACGTTTATGTGCCGTGGCTCAATTCCCCTGTTAAATCCGGTTCCTCCATTGGGTGCAATCTTTGCCATTAGATTTGGAGCCCCCAGATCCTATGGTGTTCGCTCATTTCGCGCGGTTGACTTGCTCGATCGTTAGTGCATGATGAGAGACGAGTTTCTCTCTCATTCGCTGGACACACGTTGTGCGTTGAATGGAATCGCTCATTTTCTGCTAAATCCACTTACCACCCAAGGATGCCTCCGATATATTGCCCGGTTTGGAGCGTGGGACCTGCCTTTTGCCTTAGCGCTTTCCCCACAGTCTCACGGCTTCCCATGCGACTGAGCGCTTCGAGGCTTTTCCTTCTTGAGGGGTTTTGCCCAGCGATGTGCGATTAGCGCTAAGTGCTAATCGCGGATTAGAAATGGCCTCCGTTTCCTGATTCAGGCTTCCTAACTGCCAGTTTTGCCTCCTGCGCAGTCTCCATGGGCCTCGGTCAGTGCGCTTTGACTGAGGTCCTCGTCGTTCCTTGCTGGTTGCAAACTGCCACTGGCCAGAGGTCTTCCTGATCGCTCTTTGCATAAATTTTGAAGTCTGTCCTGTTTTGATATAGTCATGGCACTTTGATAATCTTCATAGATCCAATTTGGATCACATCCTTCCCACTGAAAAATCTTTTGGACCACCAAAAGTTGGTTTTCAAGCATCAAATAAGTGAGGGTACAATTGTCTCACTTGTCCAATCTCTATCCACTTTGCACTGCTCCGATTTGAACCCTTGAGCCCAACTTTGAGGTACTCAACATCTCCCTTGCTCGTCGTCCTCACCTTCCTGTCCAAACCGTGTTTTCTTGCAATTCATTAAGATATTCAGGTAGTAGGTCATCAATAGAAGGCATTTGACTCTGCTCTTCGGGATATTCAATTAGTGAAGGTTCAAACAACCTCAAGCAATCTGCATTCATGACTGAGTAGATGTGCATGTAAGCTGGTAGATCAAGGTGAAAAGCATTCTCACCAATTTTCTCAAGTATCTTGAAGGTTCCATACTTGATAGACTTTAGCTTTTTACCTTCACCTTGCATCCTGTCCTTGCTTATGTACAGCCAGAATTGGTCACCAACTTGGAAACTATGCTCCATCCGATGCTTGTCATGCCCTTCCTTGTATTTGGCTTGGCTCTTTTCCAGCTGTTCCTGTACTGCCTGGTGGATCTCTTGGATCTGTTTAATGAATCTAGTTTCCCTGTCCACATCACTGTGTCCCTCAACTGTGGTGTCTTTACCAAAGACAAAGTCTAAAGGACACCTTAGTGTGAAACCAAAACAGGTCTCAAAAGGAGATCTATGTGTAGAAGAATGTTTTTCTCTGTTGTAAGCATGTTGCACATAACACAAATGTTCATCCTAAAGCTTAGGATGTTTGCTGCAATATCCCCTGAGTAACCGGATCACTGTCCTATTAACTACTTCTGTCTGGCCATCAGTTTGTGGATGAAAAGCTGTGCTTTTCTTTAGTTTGGTGTCCATTAGTTCCCACAGACTTGACCAAAACCTCCCCACAAATCGAGTGTCTCGATCAGATACAATGGAAGTGGGTAGTCAAAAATGAATCCATACATGTTGAAAGAATAGTTTTTTAGTTTGTTCAGCTGTAATCTGTTTATTACAAGGTACCAAAATACACATTTTGCTGAACCTATCCACAACAACATACAGATAATCATGACCTTTCTTAGATTTAGGCAGTCCTCCAACAAAATCCATGGAAACACTTTCCCAAGGGTGAGAAGGAACTGGTAATGGAGTGTACAAGCCTAGTTTTCTATTGCTAGGCCTGCTTTTAGCACACATAGTACACCCTCTTACATATCTAGAAACTGTCTCATTCATTTTTGGCCAATAACAAAATCTTTGTAGTTGTGCAACTGTTTTACTTATCCCAAAGTGACTGGATATTAGAGAAGTGTGTGCTTCTCGAATTATCTTTACTCTCTCAATTTTTGGAATGCATAACTTCCCACAATGGTATAAGAGTTGGTCCTTTACATGATAGTCCAATTATTCTACTCTTTTTGCCTTGACTTAAAGTTGCATATAAATCTTTAAAGTCTATATCTTGAGCATATTATTCAATGTAACCCTCATGTAACACAGAATTATGCTTAAGTATAGTAGATGCATTTATAATGGGTCTAGATAACATGTCTGCAACTTTATTATGTATGCCCTTTTTATATTTATGAAACTGTTGTAGAAACCCCATCCATTTATAGTGTCTTGATTGCTGCGACTTAGTTTGGGAGTGTAGATATTGAAGTGGTTGATGATCAGTATGTATTACTATTTCTTTGCCCATTAAGTAATGTTTCCACTTTTTCACACTCTGTACTAATGCATACAATTCTTTATCATATGTAGGATAGTTAACTACTGCAGAATTAAATGTCTCAGAATGATAACATATGGGTTTTCCGTGCTGTTTCAACACCGCTCCTATATCATAGTCACTGGCATCTATTTGGATCTCAAATGGTCTTTGAAGATCAGGCAGTGCTAGTACAGGTGCTGTACTAATCTTTTATTTCAAGGTGTCGAAGGCTTTCTGCTGTTTGCCTCCCCACTGAAACACCTTGTTCAATCCTATTAAACCATGTAAGGGAGCTGCAATTAAGGAAAAGTTAGAAATTAAATTCCTCCAATATTGTGCTGCTCCTAAGAAGCTTCTAACTTCTGTAGCAGATTTGGGTTTAGGCCAGTTTACAATGACTGCCACTTTAGAGGGATCTATCTTCAATTCACCACCCCCTACTATCTGACCCAAATAATTCATAGATGTTTTTCCAAATTCACATTTTGCGAGTTTAACATAAAGTTTTTCTCTTTTCAAAACATCTAGTGTCTGCTTAACATGCTTTAAGTGTTCTTCCCATGTTTTTCTAAATATCAGAATGTCATCCAGATACACAATAACAAAATCATCAAGAAAAGGTCCGAGTACATCAATCATTAATCTCATGAAAGTAGAAGGAGCATTAGTTAAGCCAAAAGGCATAACCAGTCACTCATATAATCCCTGCTTTGTTTTGAAAGCAGTCTTCCATGCATCTTGTTATGCGACTTTGACCTGATGGTATCCACTATGCAAGTCTAGCTTGGAAAAATAAACAACTTCCTTCAATTGATCTAAAAGATCATATATGCGAGGAAGGGGATAACAATTTTTGATTGTTATCTTATTCAGTGCTCGATAATCAATGCACATTCTCCACGAGCCATCTTTCTTTCTCACCAAAACGATTGGTGACCCACAAGGTGATGTGCTAGGTTTGATGAACCCTTTCTCGAGCAACTCCTGCACCTGCTTCTTGATTTCAGCATTCTCTAAAGCATACAACCTGTACATTCCAATGTTAGGCAATGGAGCATCTTGCTGCAAAATAATAGCATGTACTATTTCCTTTTTGGGTGGCAGACCTTTAGGTTCTTGAAACAAGATATCATACTCTGAAACAACCTTTTCTACATCAGCTTGTTTTTCAGCATTACAACCTTCAAATACATTGGTTTTATCAGCTTTCTTTTCCTTTACAACCATCATTAAGAATTTTTTACATGAATTTATCATTCGTTTCATCTCCCTTGAGTTTATGAGAGTATAATTATTCTTGAACTTATGAGCTCTTACAAAGTATTCGATTCCATCTTTAACAAGTCGATACTTGTTCTTAGCTCTATAGAAGATAGCTTTTCTATCATACAAGTAAGGACTTCCTAAAACAATTCCACATATATCCAAAGGAATTATGTCTAACTCAACCTCATCTACAAATGTTGACCCAAAAGAAAACTTGAGTTCACACTGTCTAGTCACCTGTAGTTGTGTTTTATCATTTAACCATCCTAATGGGTATGGTTTCTTGTGAGGTGTAGTTACTAATCCCAACTTTACAATTGCTTTAGAAATTAAATTTACTTGTGAGCCACTATCAAACAAAGTATCAATCTTTTTATGTTTGGAAATAACTCGAATATGGAAAAGCTCATGCCTTTTTCTCTCATTTTATTCATCAATAATAGATTGTGCAGAATTACTAGTAGATGCTTCAGAATTCTTACCTTTTATACCTGTGGCTGTAATAGTTGTTTCATCTCCTGAGTCTGACCCCAAATCCTTCTGAATAGCTACAACAATCTTTTTCTTCTTTCCCTCGAACTTCTTAGGTCTCAACTCTAGATACAGATTCCAACAGTGCTCATCATCATGCCCATCCTTTTTACAGTGAGTGCATGAAGCCTTACTTTTCTATGTAGCGTTAGCCTTCCTTGCTTTCCATTTTTGCTTTCTTTTCTCCTTATTCCTGCTTGCAGTGGGTTGGGATGACCCCCCAACTTCTGGGCTTCCATTCTTTCCTCTAGCTTCTAGATGAGTAGCTTGTATAGATACCTCATCTATACTAGTGGGATTAAACATGAGGATAGTGTGCCTCATGTAGCTGTGTAGACCACCAATATACTTCAACAGAGTCTCAGGTGAGTCTAATGAGATTCCTAGAATCAATGCTCTCTTTCTAAATTCTTGAGTGTACCCTTGCACACTTTTCCCTTTCAACTGTCGAAGAGTTTTCCAGCTCATCATGGCTTGCTGCATATAGGCCAATGGATAAAACTGCTTTTTGATTGCAAAAACAAATTCACTCTAGACATAGATAGTCTTACCATGTCTTTTCATGTCAGCTTGGGTTCTGCCTTCCCACCAAACCAAGGCAGTGCCTCCAAGGTGTAGGCTTGCCAACTGAATCTTTCTCTTGTCTGAGTCGATATTCTGCACTCTGCAATAAACATCAATTTGTCTAATCTAATTGTCCAGCTTTTCTGCATTCCACTCTCCATCATATATAGGTAAATCAAATTTAGCATCTAGTTTAATTAAAGATGCCTTATTTTTATTTTCAGGGCTATTAGGAGGTGTGAGAAAGCTTTCCTCTTTCCCTTTTCCTTTTGAGTGGTCATGGAAGTGAGACTCATCTTCTCCTTTGTCTTGTTTAGAGCCTGATGAATCTTCATCCTTGTGTTTTCTAAAGGCCCTATACATTTCTTCTACTATGGATTTTATGGCTAGGAAACTATCTATGAATTGAGGGTCTGGCCCCATAGAACCTTCCTCTGACATTGTCTTCAGAGGATAGACTCTCCCAATCTCAGGATTAGTTTCGACCAACTCTCCTTCTCCTAATTTGAGCTTTGATCTATTTAGTATTCAACAACTAAACCAACACAAGCTTGTATAACCTTAACAACCTTTTGCTCTGATACCACTTGATTTGAAAATCACTTGCGAGTGACCTTAGTTAAATAATTATTGAATGAAGGTATTACAGACTCATGTGCTGGTGTGTGTCTATGTTATTTTAGGCAACGGATCGATCAGATTGAAAAATACACAGACACTGGAGAATGGAAAACAGTAAGAGAAAGACAGTAAGAAAATACAAGAACACAACAGATTAATAAGGATTTCACCCTATTCTCCATGGCTATGTCTCCGATCCAACTTTTAGTGGTGGCCTTCTTTTATTGTGTCTTTAAAGCAGAGATTTTACAGTGAGGAGCTCAATTTGAGTCTCCTGAAACAGATAATGCGGGTGGTTCTTGGATTCCCTAAGCCACTAGAATGCACAGACTCTTTTCCTTTCCAAGTCTTGACCTCTCTGGTCTTTAATGGGAGGAGCCCAATGTGGTACTCAATTCCCGACAGATCCTATGAGGGTTTCTTGAACCTCTCAAGCTTTTTGTCTGCTCGATGCTACCTTAGGTCAGCTTGGCTCTCTGTTTTTCTACTTCTTGCTTCACTATCTCTTTCTCACTTGTCTCTGTTCTCCTTCTTCTCTTTTTTTTCTCTTTGTCTGTTCATGGCTTAAAGCCAAGTTGTCTTCGACTATTCATTTCCTCCTCTGCCCCTTCAGTTCGCCTGCTGCTGTTCGCTTGGAGTTCCCTGCCTCTGCGTCATTGCCAACATCTCATAGGGAGGTGGCCACTTGTCCTCTCTCGAACTGTGCCAACTCTTCCTTAACGGTTCATTTTTTTTAGTTACATTGTGGAATGACTCATCTATAGAATCATCAGTCAAATCAGACCTCAAACTTTTATGTGCCGTAGCAATCTTCGATGTCAGATCTGGAGCCCCCAGATCCTACGGTGTTCACTCATTTCGTGCGGTTGACTTGCTCGACCGTTAGCGCTTGATGAGAGGCGGTTTTCTCTCTCACCCGTCGGACACATGTCATGTGCTGAATGGAATCGTTCGTTTTCTGCCAAATCCGCTTACCGCGCAAGGATGCATTCGATATACTTCCGGTTTTGGAGCGTGGGACCCGCCTTTTGCCTTAGCACTTTCCCCATGGCTTCCCGGCTTCCCATGTGACCGAGTGTTTTGGGGCTTTTCCTTCTCGAGGGGTTTTTCCCAGCGATGCGCGAGCATCAGAAATGGTCTCCGTTTCCCGATCTGGGCTTCCTAACTGCCAGTTTTGCCTCCTCCATGGTCTCCATGGGCCTCGGTCAGCACCCTTTGACCGAGGTCCTCGTCGTTCCTTGCTGGTTGCAAACTGCCACTGGCCAGAGGTCTTCCTGATCGCTCTTTTCATAAATTTTGAAGTCTATCCTGTTTTGATACAGTCATGGCACTTTGATAATCTTCATGGATCCAATTCGGATCATGTGGTCATTAATAAATGTCAACATATATTTATTTCCATTTGCAAAAGGAACAAAGATTGGACCGCATAAATTTCAATGAATGCGTTCAAGTTTTCTATGTTCTCTGGAATGCATATCATGAAAAGATTGTTTGCTATTCTTTCCTAGAATACAAGCATCACATTGCTTAAGTTTCCTAGAAATTGTAGGCAAACCAGTAAAACCATTTTTATTCAACAAGAGAAGTTTGTCATAGTTCAAGTGTCCAAATCTAGTATGCCATAAAAAACTTGATGGAAATGTACCTTCATCATAATGAGAATTGTATGAGAAATTTTGTGCATGAGCAGAGGTACCTTGCAACTTGAGAAGCCTTTCTTCTTCTATCCCTGTCATGACAAGTAAGTGATCTGATGCTTTTCTCATCTCAACCTTGCCATCAAACATATGAATCGAGTGTCATTTCTGGCAGATGTGGACCAAGGACAACAAATTTCTCCTCAGCTGTAGGAGATATAAAACATCATGCAGAAGAAAGTCTGGAAGACCAAGCAATTTGAACCTGATTGTGCCAAGCCTTGATGGCTTGAGTTTTGATTTGTCTGCAAATTATACTGCTCCATCAACATTGTCAGTAAATTCTTCAAAAAAATCTCAACTAAAATTCATGTGGCAAGTTTCTCCTAAATCAAGCAACCAATCATTTTTCCAAGAAGCAAGTGAAGCATTAAACAAGTCTTCATTTACTCCAATATTACAATGTGCCACAACATAGTGAGCGGATTCAGGTGCTTTACCTTTCTCTTTGTCATTGGTTTTACCTTTGGGTTGATTTGTTTCCTGCCCAATTCTCTCCCAAGGCAACTTGCATGTGGATGCATCATGTGATCCATCTCTACTGCAATGTATGCAATGCAAATCAGAATTTTCTCCTTGAGAGTGTCTGCCCCCTGCCTCCGAAATTTCTTCTTCCTCTTCCTCTTCAACCACCTCTTCCTCTAGAAGAATATTGAGCAAGATTCTTCTCTCTATGTGCAAGACACACAACTTCTTTAAAAGACTGAGGAGTTGTCTTCTTCCTAAAACCTTTCTCTCTCTCTACAAATTTATTCACAAGGAAGTCAAAGGTAATTTCTTTTGAGGTTTCCATTTGCTTGCAATGACTCAAGATAATTTGAATAAGTGGGATAAAGTGCCTTGACAAAAGCTATCAGAGGAATGTCTAGTTCAACATTAGTGACTTTGATATCATGCATAATAGATTTTACTTCTGATGCAAGAGAAAGAGAATCATCATTTTTTGATTCAAGGTGGAACAATTTAGTCATCAGTTGGACAACTTCAAGCGCAGAGTGTGAGTCATAGAGTTCCTTCAATTTTTGTAAGGCTTCAAAAGAATTCGAAAATGGTGAAATATGGAAACTCACCTCTTCATTTATAGATGCTTCAATCAAGGCATAGGCCTTGCTATTCTTGTTTTCCCAAATAGTGAATTCCTTGTCTAAGGTAGGTTTTGTTGGTTCATTGTCTCCTTCTCCAACACAAACTCCTTTCCACAACTCATTAAAAATGAGAGTGTGTTTGATCTTCCATGACCATTCTAGATATTTCTCTTTGCCAGTGAGAACCACTCCAGCTATAGATATCAATGAATGCATTTAAATGTGTATTGTGTAAAAAAAAAGGTCCCTCTGCTGGAAATTTTTTTCACTTATTGTGTAAACAAAACTATGAAAATATGATTCTAATATGTAAATATCAGAGGTATATATGGGACAGGTATATACGATGGAGGAGTTTTAACGGGGAGGTACATATGGGGGAGGTATCTATGGGAGAGGTATATTGGCATGGAAACATAGTATTAAAATGCAGTTATATATTAAAAAACACATTTATTAAAAACCGGGAGTGGGAGCGGAGTGGTATGGTGAATTTGGGTATGGTGGAGGTGTTAACCATCAACGTTCAATGTGGAGGCACCAGAAGTATTATATGATCACCGAAGGATTCGATGCCGCAACATAGTATGGGAGAAACCACAAAGAACAATGGTGGTGGAGGGTGGTTTGGAGGGCTGCAAAGGGTGGTTTTAGGCCTACAACGGAGTTGGGCAGGAGGCAGTGTTGAGAGCAGAGTTATATGGGAGCAGAGATATTCACTGTGATATGTCAGACCATTTAGTGGCGTTCATCTGGGAGTATGCATTCAACATTCAAATGAATTGTGATTGTTTGGCTAGCACAGGCTAATACACAATGTAATATAATTGAACATATTACAGTGGTATGGACAACGTTCAACATAACAGTGATAGTGGTGTTCAACGTAATACAACAACAGAGTAATACCACCTATCCCCACCATACATCTTGAACCTGCATATTGTATCAATGGTGTTATACAGAAAAAAAATTAACATATCCAAAACCTCAACATATTCATATTCGTAGCACCTCCAGTCGACTGGTTGTTCTCATCGCAACACAACACCCTCAGGAAGCACCCTTATGACCACAACATCTCCAGGCAACAACTTGACTCTTCAACAATAGGAATAAAATGCACAAAAGTAGGTAGGGATATGTCAGTCTGTAGAAATGAAGAATAGGGGTAGGAAGAATTTACAAGGGTAGGAAGCCAAAAATAGAGCTGGGACTTGCACTTTGATACCATGTCAGGCCAGGAGGTAACTCCTCAATTTAACTATGTTTATTCATTAAGATTGTTCATGGTTATATAAATGAGGGAGTGACTCTTGCGTTTCACCTCCCGATGACTCTTCTTTTTCCATTATTTATTATTTACATTATCTACAAGTGTTAACCCAATCCCCATGATTAGGTGTCAACAATTTGTAAAGTGAAAAATGGGGAGAATAAGGAAAGAAATTCTTTATAAACTATACAGTGACCGTGGAATTATTTTAAACATTTTTATGTATGTGTGTTGATTTTATTTGACTCAATCAACTAATACTTGTATCTATTTTATTTTCCATAGTTGTTATTCGTTCATGCTCTTCTTTATTTTCTGTAATTTGATTTATGAAAATTTTGAAGACAAAACTTTTTCATTTTGTGACCTTAATCCATGAATAGGCAGGGAATTATTGCCTTTATTTTTATTCATGTTAGTTCAATTTATATTTATTTACATTTGATCATAATCACCATTCAAAGACTTGTGTTCTAAGGATGATATCGATCTTAGTATTCCTCTAGTCCAGTTTCTTGTGAATTGTTTCTAGGGATTTAGATTGTTGGGAAATGTTATCTTTATATAAATTAAATTGGTATATATGTTGTATAAGTTTTCAATGTATTACTTTATTTTATTATTTATTTATTGAATTGTTTCATAAATGAATAATTGAAAAGTAATTATAGAAATTGTTACATTTATCTTGCTAGTTTACCTCTGTCGAGAATTAGAAGTTAAATAAAATTAGGAAGTGTTTGCATATATGATTTATTCGTGATGTGAATTATTAAAAGAAACATTGATTGTTCTGTGTTAATTTAAAATAAATGAAGCTTACATTTTTAAGTTCTTAGTCTTTTATTTATTTGCATTAAGGATTATCATTAATTTTAATTTGTAATTACATAAAAAAAATTAAAATTAGTTTGCATCTTAAACATTTAGCATTGTACAAATTTATCTTTACTCATTCTTTACCAGTTATAGTGCTCTCTAGTTTTTAATCTTTTGTATCATATTTTTGTACATTTTATGTGCTATATTTTCTTATATGATATTGTATATTATTGTACTAAGTGCGTGATTGTATTATATTTAATTGGTATATTAGGTACATTAACACAAACACTAGTTTTAGGTTAACTTTAGGATAACAATAGGATAAACCCACATCTTTTGCTTCAAAAGAGGAAGAGGCATTCAGGTCAACGAAGCCTTTAAACCCATTGAGAGTGACCATCCCAAATATCCTGGGCTATTTAAAGAACCTCAGTCTGGGTCACATCCCCTTTGTTGACTAAGGTCCAAAATCTCGCGTCAACAAATAATTTATAATATATCTCATCCACACATAAATATTATCTCATATTTATAGTAATTGGATACTTTATTGAATCTCAAGTGATAATAGAATCTACATGACAACAAATCACTTATTAGAAAACAACCCCTTCCTAGAAGAATACATTGCAACACTAATGCATTGGAAGAATACATTTTTGTAATTAATTTTGTCACTTCTCCTTAATGGAGAAATGGATTCTCTACAATACCTAACTTTTCTTAATCTCCATTATCTATGGTCAGTATTAATATGTTCACTCCTTTACACATAATCCACTATGAATTGAAGAACCTCCTTATCAACAAGGTTTATGTCTAATCCAACTTGACATTTTCATAATACCTTTATGATACAAATATTATTAAAGAGTTGATGTCCATATAAAGGAAAAGCCATACATCGAAATGCATGGGTAACCAGTTGTTGCTATCGTTGGTCTAGTAGGATTTCCATAGTTCAAATGGTTCATTCAACCATTCTTACATCACATCTTCATACCTATTCTTTTAGCTCCCATTGCATCTTCATTATCCTAGTTTTTCCTTGGCTTACCCATAACCACACTCTGGAATTACACCTAAGGGATTTTGTCGATAACCCTCAACCATCACACCTCAAATTGTTTCTTGCTTACCAAAAACATTGCATCAAATGGTTTTGGCTGACCAGAAAACATTACTACATTAGTGGTTTCCAATTAACAACAAACCTTCCTCTACAAAGTGGATTTTTGATTACCATGAATTTTGTGGGAGTACATTTTTCCTCATCATACTTACATTATCATTTGACTTTACATACAATTCTCATACATTTTCCATAGACATACCATGTACATGATGAAATGTTCTCGTAGGACTAATACATGATATTGTTAATGCATGTCAATGCTTTTATAATTTTCACTAACTATAGTGAGATATATTCCCATTCCCTTTACAAGAAAGTCAAAATAAATATACTTGATAAAATAAAACTAGCAGGTGGGACCTACCCTTAAGGAAAAAAAAAACAAAAAATTATCATGATCATGTTTGAGCCGAGAGGCTCATTCTACAGCCTAGTATGATGTGTAACGTTGTTCGTCCGTCATAAAAGTTGAAATTTCACTTAATGTTGACTAAAATAAAAAAATCTAAAAACTAAAAAAATTAAATAACAATACAAAACATTTAAAAAATGTTCACTCGTAAAAAAAATTACACGTGAAAAAATTAGATCCCTCTCGATTCATGATAAATCCGTATTTAAAATAAATCTATGCTAATATAATCAAAACTACAAATATTACATATTTTTTTTTTGAACCATGAACCATGCCTTTTGCACGCCAACTTTTCACTTATTTACATGCTTTTAGCGAGGTATTCAATGTGTTTTCTCTCGCATGTTTAGTTATTCTTCTGGATTGATTTTCTGAAGTTGAGACTACATTGTGACTCTCTAGACACGCTAATTTGAAAGGTATTTCAACAATGAGTTTCTCATTCCAACCATTGATAAATTTATGTTTACGTTGAATCTTTTCATGAGATATTGATGATTACTTTCATGTATCACATGGTTTCCCAGTGGTTACTTCTCCTCCTCCATGTTCAAAGGCATTCACAGGATTTTTGAGTTTTGCTTTCTGGTTTTCATATACACCCTTACTCTGCATATTTGTAAAATTTTAAATGTGCTTCCATGCAACAAAAAGAGGGTATCCGTCAAATTTCACCAAACTTTAACCCACTCCATGGTCTTCATATTTGGATTTTTCTAGCGTACTCAATGTGGTCCCTTGGAGCCAAGGACTCGGGCACATAAGCACTTGGTATCCTGTCTTTTAAAACCAAAGTTCTACTTTTATATTAATGGCTCAATAAGCTTCACAAGTCCAGTTTATTTCATGCATGATTTTCTCCATGAAATTTTTGATGTTCAAAGCTTTATACCATAAACCCTGCATAAAATACTCAGAGATGAAAAACGAAAAGAGAATTTTATATGCAGAGCATACTTGTTGGGTTTCTATTGAAAACATTTACAAGGATTTTGATGTGTAGTTGCAGTTATTCCCTTCATGTTCAGTTAAATATTTATGGTATGGATGGATCCACGTTAGTAAAACCTTAATGTGTTATTCATTAAATTTGGTGAAAATTATTTATCTTCGGAGTCATCTAAAGAGGTGGAGGAATTGCGAAATTTCGAGGAATCTTGCAATATCAGTGTTTGAATCATATTTTTGATGGTGAAAATAGATTCAGCACCATCAAAAACCTTTCGGGCACCCAACATCTTGAAATTTGATAGCTATAACCTGGATTTACAGAAATCTCTATCAAAAATTTCGATAATTTTCAAGGAAAAAATAGTTTAATAAGACAACGGCTTTATCTTCATGTCAACAAGAGGGTCTAGGAACAAAACCGTGTGACATTACCAAGTGCGTTAGAATTCCAACTATTCCATATGAGCAGGGGCAAGCCTTTATTCTCTTCATGACTCCACCTCGAACAAAGGTATTGAATATATATATTAGATTATAATTTCTATCGTTGCAAATTCTATGTTTAAATGATAATTCGTGACTCTGACTTTTCAACATTCTATGTTTAAATGTCTCAACCACTAGTAATGTAATCATTGCAAAATTACTCTGTTGACGTGCAAGTTCGAGCCAAAGTTCCATGTATTCTATATTCGCTTGGCCCCCATGTTTTATATGCTTTTTTGTGTCTTTCTATGCATTATGTTCCTTAGGTATGTTTTTGCATTCACGATGAAGGTTTACATTGTTATATGATATACATTTATCTTAAATAAAAAAGATTTTTTTTTTTTAATGTACATGCACCTTTCAAAATTACAACTACTGAACCCTAAACCATTTTTTCCTTCTTCGTCTATATAATTTTAAACAACCTTGTTGATACATCAATTAGTTATTTCCCTTCAAAATTACAACCACGGAACCCTAAACCATTTTTTCCTTCTTCATCTATATAATTTTAAACAACCTTGTTGATACATCAATTAGTTATTTCCCTTTCCTATAATTGTTTTCATGATTGTTTTGACTCATGTAATTATAGATTTATTCATGTTGGAATATATTATTTTTTTAGAAATTGAAAGTAATTTAATGTTTCTGTCCCAGCAGAAGATTATTTAACATAAACAAGGGTAGAGAAAGAGGAAACAAAAATAGAAATTTGGGGACAAGAAAAAAAAGGAGGCATAGGGTGTCAGTCCATTTCGATGATGATTCAGAAGCACTTAGGCAACTACTCCAAACTGGCATAATGAACCTTACAAGCCAACCTATTGCCCAACCTATGGCTCAATTTCAATAGCCTCTTGTTCATGACAGACCAAGCATTACTATCTTTGTGCCACCCCACATGTATTCTCCTCTTGTTGTCCTAATAATGATGGTTGTAAAAATGTAATTCAAGCACAACCTCTGCATTTTGTTCAAGGTTGGCCTACTGCTTTTTTGTCTTCTCCTCTTGAAACAAATATGTCTCATCACTTAAAATCAACTGAGTCACGTGTTGTACCTTCTCCACAAACAACACCTTAGCCTTCTATACCTGCAAATCAATCCCCTCTATATTTTTTCCAAGTTTCCAATCATCCTATTGTACTTCCCCATCTAGTTGTTCAATCCTCCAAGCATGCAACCACCCCTCAACCTGCTGCAAGCAATAAAAAGACAAAATTCCAAGTTACTCTATTTGATTCCTCTCATGATTTCTCCCACTAAGTGACATATCATCCTCGCCAGGAAGAGCAGCATGTTGAAATTGCCCCATCCCACAGGTTGAAATGATATATCATGGATGTTTCAGTATGATTTTGATGCACATATGGACACTTCTTGTTTTCTATTACCATTTACATGTGGCATTTTTGGTATATTTATGTGGATATGCTTACAACACTTATTTATATAATGGCTTATTTTGAAGATTTTAGTAGCACATATATCATGATTATGCACATGCATTATATATCTATATATATATATATATATATATATATATATATATATATATATATATATATAGATAGATAGGATCATGATCATGATCACTATGGAGTAACAATGGGTTTTCTAGGAGACACAAGGAGAATTTGTTTATTTTTGTTGTTGATGATTTTTATTACATCATGCATATTTTTTGGATATCATTGGTTAATTTGTTTATTTGAAAGATACACATGATGACTGCATGGTAGATGGATAGAAGTTATGTCAAAGAAATTATTATAGTTAAAAGTCATAAAAATTTACTTATGGAACAAAGGGGGGGTCCCACCTACTAGAAAAATTAAACGTATAAATTCATAAACTTTATTTATTTAATCTCACCTTTAGAACCCCGCCCTCAACCTCTAATCAAAACTAGATTAGAGAATATGTTGTAATTCGTTACTCAATTGGTTCAATTATTTAACCACTCTGATGGAGTATAAAAGAGGGAGAGGGATATGAAGGAAGATAATCCAAACTATTCAACCTACCCACGTGCCTCAAAATATTCCTTCTCATTCCATATTTTATATATTTTGTTTTGAAATTGAAATCTACACATACTCAAATTTAAACAAAAATAGTTTTGTTACCTCTGTGCATGTACCTTTCCATCAATGCTTCAGAAATTCAAATGATTTCTTTATCAAACCTTGACTCGTTGTGCTAACAAATGTCACTATCTATCATACGCTTTCTCCATCATTTCTTTTTCTTGAACAGTTTCTTCGAATTACTTCAACAACTACAAACAAATCTTCCCCACACCAAAAAAAAATTGAAGGTCGAAACAGTACCTCAGTACCTCTATTGATGTCTCTTATGTCGGTCTACTTCCAGTGTTGCCATTATCATCAAATTTCCTTAATATTTGAAAGAATTAGGCTTTAACTTTCTTTGATACCACATTAGGCCAACTCCCAGTTCTAGTGGACCATAATCACCACCAACATTAACTCTTCTTTCAATAAAGATGCATGCCTAAATTATGATCTTGATTTCCTAAATCTCAACCGAAAAATGTATAATTCAATCCACATTGATCTTCCCTTACACCAGATGCCCCCATGAATCCTTCATGCAAAATATCTGAACCAACCAATTTAAACATGGTTTGTTCTAATAACAGGAAATATAGACCCGTAATAATAAGTTAATTGTGGTCATAAGAAAACCACGAGAGAATTGGAACTTATGTAGCTAATGGTTGGATTGTTCTTAAAACTCGATTTTGGGATTTGTTAAACTTGATTCACCCACAAAATTCCACATTGACAACATACTAGTTCACTTCAAAACCCAAATTCCACAGGAATACATCTACAGTCTCAAATTAAACATCAGAATTCTTTCCTCATGTAAATTACCATGGATACATTTTCTCGTTTCTAGAACATGGCCACAAATCTCTACAATTTGATTCCCTTGTTTCTCCACACAATGTTAGTTCCAGAATCTCTACCATGAGATTTGCATATTCTTACCCACACAAGTCTCAGTTCTAGAATTCCAACCGGCAGTTTACACCCTCAATGTTCTCAAGCATATCCTCAACAAGCATACTTCAATTCTCTTCAATATAGACTTCCCTTTAGCACAGTTTGATGCATTTCTCAGTCTCTTGAACTCTATCATGTCGTGGTTGATTTTAGCTCATCAATATACAACCAAAACCCCATTCAACGTTGATTTGATCAACACAAATATCCATATAATTTATTCATAGAATCTTCATTTTCCCTCAACATAGATCAACAACAAACAATTTCATCTACAAAATTAGACTTCATGAACTTGGCATCAATTTCCCACACAAGATATAATCATGTTTTCAATACAGTGAATACATCTTTACAAAGGCCACTTATGTAAAGACAATCAAGACCATACTGACCAGAGATAGGCCCAAACATAATACGTATGATAAATGCTAACGTACATAGTACTTGGCTTCATATTCAATGCAAGAACGCATCCCTTGGCCATCTTCTCATACACTTTCCCCTGTTACTAATGCTCGTAGGCTTACAATTCTTCATTAAATCTTGAAATGATAACTAATTAGTTTTGATCCTATGCCAATATCTCTCTCCCACAATCTCTTATTCCCTAACTAACTTAATCTCTATAGCTCATAAATATATGAACAACTAACATGACTTTAATTATCACCTAATGAAGAGATCAAATCTCTTATTTCTATTTCATTAATTTATCAATATTCAAATATGATTCAAAACATAGATTTAATTACATCAAATGATTAAGTTCATCAACAGATGTCAAGACCCCTTCTAGAATCTTTGTCCTCCAAAGGCTTAATGGTTTGGAAACTAAATGATACTGCATCAATTTCTCTCCATATTTTCTCCAACAATGTGCTTCTTCTTATGATGCTCATAATACGTAGCGTTTTCATATTTACCATGCCTTCTATCCATTTCCTATTTCTTACATCCATAACTTCTAATGAAGTGAGGCAATGGAAATCCTCAACCTTCCAGAGATACAAATAAAAATAGTGAGATACCTTTGATGTTTATACATAATTCTTCAAGATTCGTGCATCTTGATAAATCCAGGTGATCCAAGTACTTGACTTGGATGAAACTTTCTGGAAGCTTCTTTAGAGTGAGACAATAGACTAGCCTTAGCTTTCTTAAACTTGTTACTCTCCAGATTGATCTAGACACTTCTCTAGACGAAGGCAATTAGTCATGTCTTGCTGTGTTAAAATGGAGAAGTTGCAAAACCCATTGGGAAGCACTTTTTAAAGCGATCGAATTCAATTCGACTGAATATAACAACTTCAACTGCCCAATGCTTTCGGAAATACTACTTGATGAGCACACCAATATAGTTCAGGGTTAACAAGCAATGTTAACTTTCCTAAGCCACAAAGGAGATATTTCATTCTTCAATAGCGGTATAAATTCAATAATATCAACAATGAAAGTTCCTCAAGACAGCTAGGAAGAATTTCTAGACTTCTACAATTGTACAAATCGATCTCTTGCAACGATGTGAGATTTCCAAGATGGCTAGGAAGTACTTTAATACAAATTGAGTTTTTGCAATGATGTAAGATTTTCAAGACTTCTAGGAAGCGCCTCTAGACTTTTACATCCATGCAAATTGAGTTCCTCCAGTGAACTCATTGACCTAAAATATTTCGGGAGTGGTGTCAAACCAAGATAGTAACGCATTCTCAACACTTATAAAAATCCAAACCTTGAAATTCATTCATATAACCCCCCTAGATACTGAAAACTCTAACGTGATAGCTCCTCCAAACCATTCCCAAATATCCTGGCTCTTGAGGTAACCTTTTGAACTATGCATTCTTCAATCTCAGTACTTGAAAATTAATTAGTTTTTGAATACATTTTTAAGAGGTTGTGAAGGCAAGGAAATTTAATTCAAATTCAATGTGTCTAATGTTGGAGGGTATCTGCAAATTAAAAATAATAAACTATGCAACTACACAAAATAGGTGTTTTAGATATTCCAGAAAAACTGAACATAAATAATTGGGACGAATGAGATATTATAAATGAACTTTCTTGACTTAGATTTTGTAAATATTTCAAATTTTAACGTAAATGTCTTGGCTTCTTGAACCCCTTTAGCTTTGACACATCAAAAGGAAGATGGAAATTGATCACATTGAAAAAAGCAACCCTTTAAATTTATTTTAACATTTTCCCTCCACATTTGTTAAAGGTTCGAGTTTAAGAACTCTTAAAGGCCTAGACATCGAATCTAGCTTTGGCATGGGCATACACAACGGATCTCTATTGTTGCTCACCCATATGTATGGATGGAATTTGACGGGTGAGAGATTTTCTCGTTAAAAACATTTTAAAAATTTATCAAATTATCAAAGATATTTTCTTGAAATTATAAAGATCTTTCCTTGAAACTGTAAAGATAGGTTGGGGGAGGAGGTGTGAAAACCAATAAATCTAATTTGAGTGGTCAAAGGTTGGGACTGGCTCCTCATCAAAATTGAAAAAAAACTTACCCACTGGTCACAGAAGTGGATAACATTGGGTGGACGCTTGATCCTCATCAAATATGTCCTCATCAACATACCGATTTACTCGATGCACATCTACAAATTTCCAAAAGGAGTTATTAGGAAAATCAACTCCATTCTGACCAAGTTTCTTTGGGGAGGTCTGAAATCTGCTAGAAAATTCCACCTGGCCAAACTGGATTCAATTTCACCCCTTGTCAAACTCGGTGGCTGGAATATTAAATACCTTGCCTCTTTCAACTCAACTCTATTGCTTAAGACTTTCTGAAGGGTTGTCCAACATGAGGGACTTTGGCAACGTGTCATCACTACAAAATACCTACAAAATCTATGCTTTTATGACTGGCTTCGAAATTGTCAGACTAAGCAGTAACTCCTCAACACAAATTAATTCATATTATTGCTTCAGGTTGGTCTTTATTATATACATGAGGGAGACTGTTCACTTCATCACCCGATGACTGTTCATATCTCTTATTATTTATTTACATTGATTTTATTTATTCACCCAATCCTGATGATTAGGTATCAACATTCCCCCCTTAATCTGAAGGGATGTTGGTGAGTCCAAGCATCATTCTGAATCATTTAAGCTTTTCTCTTCCAAGTGCTTTGGTGAATATGTCGGCAATTTGCTCATTAGTGGAACAATGACGGATATGGATTGTTTTGGCCTCAACATGATGTTGAATCAGATGATATTTGGTATTGATGTGCTTCGTTCGATCATGGAACTTTGGGTTCTTGGCCAACTCTATTGCAGAGGTATTTTCAATCATGAGTGGAGTTGATTGTACTTGTTTTACCTGCAAATCTTCAAGAATTTTCCTGAGCCACACAATTCCTTTTGTTGCTTCAGCTGCTGCCACATATTCTGCTTCTGTTGTGGAATTTGCTGGAACTAATTATTTGCGTGATCTCCAGGAGATAGCTCCTGATCCAAGACTCATAGCATATCCTGAAGTAGATACCCTAGTTTCTTTGTCTCCATTGAAGTTTGAATCAGAGTATCCAATCAAACTGAAGTCGTCCACCTGTGTATACTTGATTCCAAAGTCTTGAGTTCCCTTCAAGTACCTTAGAACTCTTTTTGCAGCAGACCAATGTCCCTCACAAGGCTTTTGCATAAACCTGGAGAGGATTCCAACAGCAAACAAAATTTCTGGTCTAGTAGTAGTTAGGAAGTTGAGACTTCCTACAAGCTGTCTATACTTTGTTGCATCGTCAAATTCTTTTCCTTCAATAGATGCGAGCTTTAAGTTTTGTTCCATTGGAGTAGTAAGAGGATTGCATTCTGTCATGCCAAACCTATTCAACAGATCTCCAATTTATTTCTTTTCAGAAAGAAATATGGACTTCGGATGTTGGGTTACTTCAATACCAAGATAGTAATGAACATAGCCCAAATCAGTCATTTCAAAACTTTTCCCCAATTCCTTCTTTATGGATGCAATGTAGCTTTCATTGTTCCCTATCATCAAAAGATCATCTACATATACCACAATATATACAACTGTTTTGCCAACTTTCTTGACAAATAAAGTTGCACCATCAAGATCATAATGTTTGAAATTAATTTTCAGAAGATGCTCAGTTAGTTTTTCATACCAGGTTCGCGGTGCTTATTTGAGGCCAGACAAGGACTTCACAAGTTTGCATACTTTATGTTCATGTCCTTTCATAGTAAATCCTTCAGGCTAGGACACAAAAACATTCTCTTTTAGATCTCCATTCAAGAAAGCAGTTTTTATATCCATTTGATGGACTTTCCAACCGTTCTGAGCTGCTAGGGCAAATAGTGTCCGGATGGTAGCCCATTTTGCTGTGGGGGCAAAAGTCTCCTCATAATCAACCCCTTCCTTCTATGAAAAACCTTTTGCCACAAGCCTAGCTTTGTGCTTGTCAAGTGAGCCATCAGATTTATACTTGTTCTTGTAGACCCACTTGCAGCCAATTGGTTTGGTTCCCAATGGAGGATCAACCATCTTCCAAGTGCCATTATTTATGAGGGCATCATACTCGTTTTGCATCACTTCTTTCCATTCATAATGAGAAGCAGCTTCTTTGAAGGAATTTGGTTCAAAATCTATAGAAAAGTTCAATTCACAATCATAAGAAACATCCATATCAACAGGTGAATTAGAGTCATCTACATCACCTCCATTTTGCCGGTTTGAATTTCTAGTTCCTGTCTTTCCAACCTCATTAGGATGAACACTTTCAAGTGTCTTTGTTAGCCACTTTGGAGGACCTTTCTCAGATGGTCCAGGCTGCTTCGCTGATTGAGTTGGTACTGAATCAAGGTTGAGTCTCCCAATTCTATCAATCACATCACTTAAAGCATTATCCGTTGTTGGAGTTTCATGTAAGGGAGAGTGTTCTTCAGAAGAAGATTCCACATGTTGATCTAGTATAGGAATCCCCCCTTCAAGATGTGGAATCTGATTATCAAATTCTTGAAATGATTTTTCATTTGCGAATCTATCCAAGCAATCAATTTGTCGCTCAACAACATTGTCAGTTTTGGATGATTCAAGAAAAATTACATCTCTAGATACAACAAACTTTTATTGACTTCATCATAGAGACGGTATGCTTTGGAGGTGTTTGAATACCCTAGGAAGATACATTTACGACTTCTAGCACCAAGTTTGTTTCTATGTACCTTTGGTATCAAGGCATAACAGGTGGAACCAAAGACCCTGAGATGCTTTACCGAAGGAACATGTCCATACCACATTTCATATGGAGTCTTGTTTCTAATAGCATTAGATGGACATCTATTCTTTATATATGCAACACATAGAACAACATCAGCCCAAAACATTATCTTTACATTTTTGAAGAAGAGCATGGATCGTACCATATTTAATATTGTCCTATTCATTCTTTCAACTACACCATTCTGTTGGGGATTATAAGGCACAGTTGTTTGATGTTTGATCCCATGTTGGCGAAGATAGTTTTCAAATTCATTTGATGTGTATTCTTTTCCATTATCAGTGCGAATAGACCCAATATGAGATTGTGCATCATTTTCAATCCATTTATGAAAGTTCTTGAATGTTTGAAAAGCATCATATTTGTTCTTCAATAAATAAACCCAACACATTCTGGTTTAGTCATCAATAAATGTCATCATATATTTATTTCCATTTGCAGAAGGAACATGCATTAGACCACATAAATCTGAATGAATGAGTTCAAGTTTTTTATGTGCTCTTGAATGTGAATCATGAAAAGACTGTTTGCTATGCTTTCCTAGAATGCAAGCATCACATTGCTTAAGTTTCCTAGGAATTGTAGGCAAACCAACAACACCATTTTTCTTCAACAAGCAGAGGTTGTCATAGTTTAAATGTCCAAATCTAGCATGCCATAATAAACTTGATGGAAGTGTACCTTCTTCATAATGAGAATTGTATGAGAAATGTTGTGCACGAGTAGAGGTTCCTTGCAGCTTGAGAAGCCTTTCTTCTTCTATTCCCCTCATGACAAGTGAGTGGTCAGATGCTTTTCTTACCTCAAGCTTGCCATCAAACATATGAATGGAGTGACCTTGCTGGTGGATGTGGACCAAGTGTTAGGATATTCCGACACATAGGATATAGTTAAGTTCAACTTGGTCTAGTATAGAGTTAGGTATAGAGTTAGGTAAAGTGTCTTTCTTTACCGTTGTACTTTTTGTAACTTACAATCCGACGGTCACGATATGTAGTGATCCGACGGTTCACTCTCACCTCGGTATTACCGACACTTGATCCGTGGCTTGACACCCGATTGGTCCATGAGTTCTATTTAAAGCGCATGGAGGGTCATTGTTCGGGTAATCCATGCATGAGAGAAGCTTATGTAAATTTTCATTCTTTGATTAATAAATTGCCTGTAGTACCCACGTTGGGACAGGCCGTGGACTGTTTCCCTCCTTGCACTTTGAGGGTTTTAACCGCGTCAAAAATACTGGTGTATTGATTTGAGATCTGGTTGTGAGCGGTGTCCTTTTGGTGTTCTTTCTGAGGAACTTACCCTGTAAATTCCTACATGGTATCAGAGCTATTTGAGGGCCGCGTCCGTTGGTGATCCAAATATGAAGCCAGTAGAACTGCATGTGGCTATCGTTTCCTAGATCTGCTGTTTCTGACTGCTTTCAGGCCGAGTGGACTGCTCTGTTGCGTTCGGAGCATCTGTTCCAGTGAGGAACCCCTTTCGTTTCACACGAAAAGGTTTCCGGTAGCCCTAGCTGCGTCATTTTTCAGATCGGGAGGTATATAGTGTTTTTTGCAGTTTACTGTTATTTTCTCTCTGCTTATTTCGGTTTCGGTTTATTTAGCCTTTTTTTTAAACCAGATCTATACCTTTCATTTCTGCGTATGCTCTTTGCCCTGCGACTCTGTACGATCTGGGAAAAACAGAAACAGAAAGGAAGGATTTTTCTCATGCGTATGCTCTTTTCCCTGCACCTTAGTGTGATCTCGGAAAATCAGAAACATTGAGAAAAATATTTAGTTTTTAGGCTAAAGCTAACTTTGAGATTTTTTTTTAAAATTTCTAGTTTTTTGGCTAAAGCTAACTTCGAGCCGCAAAGTTCGTTTTTCTTTGCATATTCGTGTTGGGTTTTGTGTTTTGTGTTTTGTAGGGAAAAAGAGCTTTCTCAAGGCAAGCATGCAAACCAAGGCCCCCCCCTCTCTCTCTCTCTCTCTCTCTCTCTCTAATTTTTTGTATAGATCAATTGGTTCAAAGCTATTTTAAGAGAGTAGAGGTCTTGGGTTCAAGTCTCCATTTTGTGGGGGCGGATTTTTTTTCATTCCCGCACATTCGCGCACTTTGCCGGCAACGTCAACAATTTTTTTTAAAAAGTCATAACTTCTTCATCCGGAAGCCTTTTTCAGAGCCGTTTTTTTTAAAACCGCCTATTTTTTCGAGATCTATCCATTGGAACACTTACTTTCAGCATCTTCAGCTTCAGTTTTAAAAAAAAATGGAAAGTCCATGCCAAGTCATTCTTGACAGCACTAACTACTTCCAATGGGTAGCCTACATGGAAGATTTACTTAGAAGTAAAGGTCTCTTCAGAATAGCCACAGACCAAGAGAAGAAACCAAAAGATGAAGACAAGGCTGCAAAATGGGAAAATAGACAAGATCAAGTACGTGGTTTGATAGGGATGTCTATTTCTCCTGATCTTAGATTCCACATTGCAGAACTTGAGACTCCTCATGAAGCATTAGAAAAACTCGCTAAAGTTTTTGGGATTAAAAATGAAATTAGAGCCCATCAACTTGAAAATGAGTTGCTTACTTTGGATCCTAATAATTTTTCTTGCATTGAAGATTTCTTGTCCAAATTCAAGACCCTTAGATATCTCTTGGAAGGTGTTAAAGTTAAGAAAGAAGATGGTAACCTTATTTATTCCATCCTTACTAAGTTGGGACCAACCTACTCTGTATTTGTTTCCACTTTCCATTCTACAAGGGAAGCTTTCATTTGTCAAGGAAAAGACTACAAGGCCCCTTCCTTTGACTCCTTTTGTGATTCCTTAATAAGAGAACAAGAAAAACTCTTACACCTTGGTCTTCTTAATCTTGGAAACTCTTCCACGAAAGCGTTAGCCGCCCAGTAGCAACCAAACTCAAAGAAACCTAAGAAGTCATATCCTCAAAAGAATGGTCCTAAACCAACTCAGCCTCAAAATGAAAGATCATTTCAGCAAAATGATAAGACCAATAAAAACAAATGGAAGAAGACTGATAGACATTGTAACTTTTGTAATCGAGATGGCCACTTAGAATCTAAATGCTTTAAGAAGATGGAAGCCTTGGAAGCCGCAATGAAGAAACATAACATCCATGTGGAGCCCACTTCAACTTCAACTTCTGGAATGGCACTTTCTGCATGTCGTTGTCAATCATCTCAGTCTGGTTATGCATTAAATGTATCTTCTTCTTCTTCTCATTCTCATGAGTGGCTCATTGATTATGGAGCCTCTTATCACATGGCCAAAAACCAAGCCATGTTTTCTTCTTTAAATGATTGTAACACCAAAAATATATATGTTGGTGATGATAGATCTCTTAATGTTGTAGGGACTGGAACTGTTCATCTAGACAATGGTCAGTTTAATGATGTATTATGTGTTCCAACCTTATCCTGCAACCTTCTATTTGTCTATCAGATAACTCATTCAGGTGAAGGTAAAATTGTTGAATTTTCACCTCATGATGTTGTAATCAAGGATCTAAAAGATCCTAAATAGATTCTAGCTACTGGTCTTGCTGATGATTCCACAAGGTTGTATAATTTTCACAACTTTGGGTCATCAAATCTTCCCTCAGTATTTGTTGCTCATAATGATGAAGTGAGCAAACTTTGGCATGAGCGATTTGGTCACTTAAACTATCGCTCCCTTCAGCATCTATGTAAAGAAAATGTGGTGACAGGTATTCCTGTGGTATCTTGCAGAGATGGTGTTTGTTCCGGATGTGTACTCGGAAAACATCATCGGGACAGTTTTGACAAACGTGCCTCTTGGCACGCCTCAGCCCCTTTACAGCTTGTGCACAGTGATTTATGTGGTCCTCTTCCTGTTGCTTCATTCTCTGGCTGCAACTACTTCTTAACTTTCATTGATGATTTCTCCAGACGCACTTGGGTATACTTCTTAAAACTCAAGAGCGAAGTATTTAACACGTTTTTGGCCTTCAAAGCCTTTGTTGAAAAACAATTTGGACATCAAATTCTTAAGCTAAGAACTGATAATGGTGGAGAATATGTTAAAAACACATTCATCAACTTTTGCACCGAAAATGGAATTCAAATGCAACATACTGTTCCATACACTCCACAACAAAATGGTGTAGCTGAAAGGAAAAATCGCACCTTAAAGGAAATGGCTAATTGTATGCTGCAATCTAAAGGACTCAATCTTAGTTTTTGGGCCGAAGTAATTAATTGTGCAAATTATATAATCAATCGCACTCCTACTAAGGTTCTAGAGAATATCACTCCAGAAGAAGCTTGGAGTTCCATTAAACCAGATGTAAGTCACTTTCGTGTGTTTGGAAGTGAAGCATGGGCCCATATTCCAGATGAAAAGCATAAAGCTTTAGAACCTAAGAGTGAGAAATGTACTTTTGTTGGATATTCTGAAGATGTAAAAGGTTATAGACTTATTCCATTTAAGTCCAAAAATGTTATCATTAGAAGAGATGTAAAATTTGATGAAAATAAATCGGCCTGCGAGCCTAGTCCGGCGGATGTGCCACCTCTTCCTATCTCTTCTACTTTTGAAAACATTTCTTCTTCAGATGATGAAAGCGAGGATGATAATCCTCCCCCACCTTCTCAGGATCCTCAACTTCCAAGATGGGTCCGTGCTACTCGGGATGCAGCAGGTGATCTTGCCGGTGATCCTACAGATCAGCGACGTACACGTTCTCAGTTTGAAAGAGCCTCTTCTTTACTGGCTCAAGCTCCAGTAAATCATGATCCTGACACTTTTGCAGAAGCTTCAGGCCATCCACATTGGGAAGCAACTATGAATGAAGAATATCATTCATTGATGACAAATGATACATGGGATCTTGTTCCTCTACCAAAGGGACGCAAACTTGTTAGATGTAAATGGGTTTACAGAACCAAGTATGGACCAGATGGGAAAGTTGATAAACATAAAGCTCGTCTCGTTGCTAAGGGCTTTTCACAAGTTGAAGGCATTGACTACACTGAAACCTTCTCTCCTGTTGCCAAAATGAACTCTATCCGCCTTGTTCTTTCCCTTGCTGCCTCTTTAAAATGGGAAGTCCATCAGATGGATGTTAAATCTGCCTTCTTGCATGGGGACTTGCAGGAAGAAATCTATATGGAACAACCCATTGGCTTCATACAAACAGACTCTAGCCTTGTTTGTCGACTTAAGAAATCCCTTTATGGCCTCAAGCAAGCTCGTCGGGCTTGGTATGCCAAAATGGATAGCTTTCTTTTAGAATCTGGCTTTTCTAGGTGTCATTCTAACAATATTGTCTACACCAAGAAAGTGGGCAACTCTCTTATCATCCTTGTTCTTTATGTTGATGATCTTATTCTTACTGGTAGTGATCCCAACCTTATAAACCATGTGAAGTCTAGCCTTAAAAAGAAATTTGAAATGACAGACTTAGGACACTTACACTGTTTTCTTGGTCTTCAAGTCTTGCAATCCAAGGAGGGTATTTTCCTTTCCCAGTCCAAGTATGTTTGTGATATTCTTCGTCATTTTCACATGGAAGACTGTAAGCCAGCCCCTTCTCCCTTTCAGTCTGGAGTCAAACTTTCAGTCTCTTGTACTTCTCCTGAAGTTGATGCTACCTTATACCGTCAACTTGTAGGAAAACTCTTGTATTTAACCCATACTCGTCCTGATCTTTCCTTTGTTGTTGGCCTTGTTGCTCGTTTTATGCAAAACCCCCGTGAAAGTCATTGGAAAGCAGCTAAAAGAATACTTCGTTATATTCGAGGTACAGTACAGTTTGGGATTCATTACAGTGCCAAAGCAGCTCCTCTGTTAGTTGGTTTCACTGATTCTGATTGGGCTGGTGACCCTGATGATCGGAAGTCTACTGCCGGTTATGTCTTCACTCTTGGTTCAGGACCTATTACATGGGCTTGTAAGAAACAGGCTGCCATTTCTCTTTCGTCAGCAGAAGCAGAGTATCGTGGTGCCGTGGAAGCTAGTAAGGAAGCCTTGTGGCTTCGTCAGATCCTATCAGAGTTTGGCTTTGAGCAGCAGCATCCTACCACACTTTGGTGTGATAATCAAAGTGCCATTTAGCTATGCAAATATCCAGTCCAGCATCAGCGCAACAAACACATTGAACTACACATGCACTTCATCAGAAAGCTCATTCATGACCATGTTCTTGAAGTGCAATATTGTCCAACAGATGATTAGGTTGCAGACATCTTCACAAAGGCTCTCACAGAGGCGAAGTTCACTAAACTTCGATATATGCTTGGAGTTCAGGAAGTTGTCACTAAGGGGGGATAGGCTCTAGTGCCTCCTTCCTTCTCCTATTGTGTCATATTTGTAAATCCTTCAATCCTATCCCAAGTTGTTCTTAAGGGGGGATGTTAGGATATTCCGACACATAGGATATAGTTAAGTTCAACTTGGTCTAGTATAGAGTTAGGTATAGAGTTAGGTAAAGTGTCTTTCTTTACCGTTGTACATTTTGTAACTTACAATCCGACGGTCACGATATGTAGTGATCCGACGGTTCACTCTCACCTCGGTATTACCGACACTTGATCCGTGGCTTGACACCCGAATGGTCCATGAGTTCTATTTAAAGTGCATGGAGGGTCATTGTTCGGGTAATCCGTGCATGAGAGAAGCTTATGTAAATTTTCATTCTTTGATTAATAAATTGCCTGTAGTACCCACGTTGGGATAGGTCGTGGACTGTTTCCCTCCTTGCACTTTGAGGGTTTTAACCACGTCAAAAATACTGGTGTATTGATTTGAGATCTGGTTGTGAGCGGTGTCCTTTTGGTGTTCTTTCTGAGGTACTTACCCTGTAAATTCCTACACCAAGGACAACAAGTTTCTCTTGAGCTGTGGGAGATATAGAACATGATGCAGAAGAAAGTATGGAAGACCAGGTAGTTTAAGCCTGATTGTGCCAAGCCCTAATGGCTTGATTTTTGATTGGTCTGCAAAGTATACTGCACTGTCAACATTGTCAG
Organism: Pinus tabuliformis; assembly: GCA_031772625.1. Lineage (NCBI taxonomy): Eukaryota > Viridiplantae > Streptophyta > Pinopsida > Pinales > Pinaceae > Pinus > Pinus tabuliformis. Next base: position 1,194,032,433 of record CM062807.1, on the reverse strand, counting down.
TAAATTCTTCAAAAAAATCTTCTCTATGAGTCATGTGGCAGGTTGCTCCTGAATCAAGCAACCAATCATTTTTCCAAGAAGCAAGTGAAGCATTAAATAAATCTTCATTTACTCCAATATTACATTGTGCCACAACATAGTGAGCGGATTCAGGTGCTTTAACTTTGTCTGTATCATCAGTTTTACCTTTCTGTTGGTTTCTTTGCTACTCAATTTTGTCCCATGGTAACTTGCATGTAGAGGCATCATGTGATCCATTTCTTTTGCAGCGTATGCAATGCAAATCTGCCTTTTCTCCTTGAGAGTGTCTGCCCCCCTGCGTCTAAAATATCTTCCTCTTCCTCTTGAAGAATCTTGAGCAGGATGATTTTCTTTATGAGCAAGGCACACAACCTCTTCAGAAGATTCAGGGGGTATCTTCTTTCCAATATCTTTCTCTATTTCAACAAATTTTTTCACAAGAGAGTTAAAGGTAATGTCTTTAATATTTCCATTTGCTTGCAATGACTCAAGATAATTGGAGTAAGTAGGATAAAGTGCCTTGAGAAAAGAAATAAGAGGAATATCCAAATCAATTTTAGTGGCTTGGATATCATGCATTATAGACTTTACTTCAAATGCAAGAGCAAGAGGATCATTATTTTGCAGTTCAAGAGTGAAGAGTTTAATCATGAGTTGAACAAATTCAAGTTCAGAATGTGAGTCATAGAGTTCTTTCAGCTTTTGTAAGGCTTCGAAAGCACTTGAAAATGGTGTAATATGGCGACTCACCTCTTCACTTACAGATGTTGTGATTAATGCATAGGCTTTGCTGTTCTTGTTTTCCCAAATGGCGAGCTCTTTGTATGATGTAGGTTGTTCTGGCTATTTGTCTCTGTCTCCAATGCACACTCCTTTCCACAATTCATTGAAAATGAGGGCGTTTTTTATCATCTGGGACCACTTAGGATAGTTCTCCTTGCCAGTGAGAACTATTCCCACAATGGATATGATTGAATGCATTCTGTAACAAAAAAACTTCTGCTGCAAAACTTTTACTCTTAATGGGAAAAAATATAATTCTGATATGACTGGACAACAACCTCAACTCGACAGCAAATGTCAATACCCAAGACTATAAATGCATTCAACACTTCATGCCACAGTGCTTTGACCCACGACTTCGTTTTTAAAAAACTCTATTCAACACATGGCATTTAACGATTTTTATATGCCAAAAAAAAACTTCAATACATATACAAGTGGGGCAACATATGGTGATACCAGCGGCCTGCTCATATCTATAACATTACATGATAATTATTTTCACAGATCCTCAATGTAACATTACTATGTAAGAAGACCATAGTATTGCTATCATATTATTGGCAAATTTTTCATATAAACCAAACCAATAGACAAACCTAAAAATCTCTCATGGCATCGGTTCGACTCCATCGGAACATTTTATAAAATCACTCATAGATTTTCTAATACGAGCTTCTGAAATTATGAGTACTTGGCCAAGAATATATTAGCATCCAGCGGCTGAACAAAACTGTCCAGGGGTCATTGAATGAGATTTTCACCAGAATATATTAGCATCCAGCAGCATCATCGGTTATGGGGATGCGAACCAGGATTGCGCGCGCTGCCTTGTCTGCTGGTAGTTACTCAAACCATCAACGTAGCAACGTTTCACTGCTCCTCCGCATAGCTACTCGAACCATCAACGCAGCAGCGTTTCACTGCTCCTCCGCATAGCTACTCGACCATCAACGCAACAATGTTTCACTGCTCCTCCGCATAGCTACTTGGACCATCACGTAGTAGTCGTTTCACTGCTCCTCCATGCAGTAAACTCTCGCAGCAGTCATTTCACTGCTCCTCCACGCAGTAAACTCTCGCAGTAGCAAGGCCTCAAAATCATTCAACGCAGAAGCATGGCCTCAAAAGCATTCAACGCAGTAGCACGACCTCAAAGGCATTCAATGCAACAACACGGCCTTAAGGGCATTCAACGTAGCGATTGAGAAGATTTTCAGAGCTGAGGCATGGCAGAAATGGCGCAGAATTAATTATGGTAGACAGAGCATAGAATGGCGTAGAATCAATTATGGCAGATAGAGTGCAGAAGACAGTCTCCATAGGGGACAGACTGCAAGACAATGGCAGAAGCCAGTTATAACTAATTTTGGGAGTTGGCTCTGATACCATGTCAAACCAGGCAGTAACTCCTCAACACAAATTAATTCATATTATTCCTTAAGGTTGGTCTTTATTATATACATGAGGGAGACTGTTCACTTCATCTCTCGATGACTGTTCATATCTCTTATTATTTATTTACATTGATTTTATTTATTCACCCAATCCTGATGATTAGGTGTCAATAGAAATGGTTCTTCGATACCTTAAAAAATATCATGTTCTTAGCATAGCCCGCTCACTTATAAGCATTGGTATTTTTCGTACCTTTGTTGGTTTGTTGGCTCGGGATCTCCCCCCAATATCATACTGGACTGAGTTGTTGGGATAACTGCTACACATATTTTATCCCTAGACCTCATCACATATTTACATTATTATGGTTATCATTTTCTCAAGGATATCTCAGCTGTTGAACTCTCCTCTCCTTACTACACTCACTGGAAAGGCACTGCAGAAATATCTCTGTCTATCCACCTTTGTCTAGAATGGACAAATTACAATACTAATTTGAAACTTTTTGGGATCTCAGATGCTCTGAATAATGGTACTCTATGATGCTTCCACATAGGGAAGGCCCAAAGGGGACCATAAAAAAATGAGTAAATGATTCTTTCTAATGTTGAAGGTTGTCTTGTTTGGGTTGGTGGAACACAATTAGACAAGGTCATTGTAAAAGAAGCTTATAGCCTCATCACTCTGGCTCCTTGCCTAAATCTGATTCAACCTTGGTTCACTAGGGTCTAGAAATGGAATTTCCCCCTCAACCTGAAATATTTTTCTTGGCTGGTAATTCACAATCATATCCTCACTTGGGAAAACCTCATCAAGAGGGGTTTCTGGGGTCTGGGACGGTGTTGCCTTTGCAACACACATGGAGAGGACATTAACCACCTTTTCATCCATTTCTCATTTGCTTCTTCAGTTTGGATCAATATTCTACACTTGTTAGAAGATCCACCTTCTTGGGAATGCTTCGACATAGTCTCTTGTCTCCATAGCTGGACAATGGACTCTTTTTCCCACAAAACACTGGTCTTCTTCATCATCTAGGGCATTTGGCGGTCTCATAATGCTCTTATTTTTTAGAATGAACAGCCTAATATTTGGCGGACCTACTACAAGATTATTAACTACCACCATGTGTTTTGTGCATCCCCATCTCACAACATCTTGCTTGTTCCTCCACCTTGTAGCATTTGGGAGTCTTTCCTGGTTGGCTTCTTTGATGGGGCCTCTTCTTTCAACCTATGTGGATGTTGAAAGGCTATTTACATCAATGTGCCACACTCATAGTATTTTAATTGGCATGGTGGGTCTGGTAACAACACATGAGTTGAGATCCTTTCTCTATGGGGTGTTCTACACTGTGCTAATTGGCTCGAACTTAGGGAGATCACCATATTTGGAGACTCCAAAGTTGTCATTGATTGGGCTAATGGACTTGGCTTGTTGCACTCTCTGTCCCTTGATAACTGGAAAGCCAACATTAAATCATTGATACTAGGGTTTCGTTTCATCTCTATATCCTGTTAGGATATTCCGACACATAGGATATAGTTAAGTTCAACTTGGTCTAGTTTAGAGTTAGGTATAGAGTTAGGTAAAGTGTGTTTCTTTACCGTTGTACATATTGTAACTTACAATCCGACGGTCACGATATGTAGTGATCCGACGGTTCACTCTCACCTCGGTATTACCGACACTTGATCCGTGGCTTGACACCCGATTGGTCCATGAGTTCTATTTAAAGCGCATGGAGGGTCATTGTTCGGGTAATCCGTGCATGAGAGAAGCTTATGTAAATTTTCATTCTTTGATTAATAAATTGCCTGTAGTACCCACGTTGGGACAGGCCATGGACTGTTTCCCTCCTTGCACTCTGAGGGTTTTAACCACGTCAAAAATACTGGTGTATTGATTTGAGATCTGGTTGTGAGCGGTGTCCTTTTGGTATTCTTTCTGAGGAACTTACCCTGTAAATTCCTACATGGTATCAGAGCTATTTGAGGGCCGCGTCCGTTGGTGATCCAAATCTGAAGCCGGTAGAACTGCATGCGGCTGTCGTTTCCTAGATCTGCTGTTTCTGACTGCTTTCGGGCCGAGAGGACTGCTCTGTTGCGTTCGGAGCATCTGTTTCAGTGAGGAAGCCCTTTCGTTTCACGCGAAAAGGTTTCCGGTAGCCCTAGCTGCGTCATTTTTCAGATCGGGAGGTATACAGTGTTTTTTGCAGTTTACTGTTATTTTCTCTCTGCTTATTTCGGTTTCGGTTTATTTAGCCTTTTTTTTTAACCGGATCTATACCTTTCATTTCTGCGTATGCTCTTTGCCCTGCGACTCTGTGCGATCTGGGCAAATCAGAAACAGAAAGGAAGGATTTTTCTCATGCGTATGCTCTTTTCCTTGCACCTTAGTGTGATCTCGGAAAATCAGAAACATTGAGAAAAATATTTAGTTTTTCGGCTAAAGCTAACTTTGAGATTTTTTTTAAAATTTCTAGTTTTTTGGCTAAAGCTAACTTCGAGCCACAAGGTTCGTTTTTCTTTGCATATTCGTGTTGGGTTTTGTGTTTTGTGTTTTGTAGGGAAAAAGAGCTTTCTCAAGGCAAGCACGCAAATCAAGGCCCCCCCCCCCTCTCTCTCTCTCTCTCTCTCTCTCTCTCTCAAATTTTTTGTATAGATCAATTGGTTCAAAGCTATTTTAAGAGAGTAGAGGTCTTGGATTCAAGTCTCCATTTTGTGGGGGCGGATTTTTTCATTCTCGCACTTTCGCGCACTTTGCCGGCAACGTCAACAATTTTTTTTCAAAAAGCCATAACTTCTTCATCCGGAAACCTTTTTCAGAGCCGTTTTTTTTAAAACCGCCTATTTTTTCGAGATCTATCCATTGGACCACTTACTTTCAGCATCTTCAGCTTCAGTTTTTAAAAAAAATGGAAAGTCCATGCCAAGTCATTCTTGACAGCACTAACTACTTCCAATGGGTAGCCTACATGGGAGATTTACTTAGAAGTAAAGGTCTCTTCAGAATAGCCACAGACCAAGAGAAGAAACCAAAAGATGAAGACAAGGCTGAAAAATGGGAAAATAGAAAAGATCAAGCACGTGGTTTGATAGGAATGTCTATTTCTCCTGATCTTAGATTCCATATTGCAGAACTTGAAACTCCTCATGAAGCATTAGAAAAACTCGCTAAAGTTTTTGGGATTAAAAATGAAATTAGAGCCCATCAACTTGAGAATGAGTTGCTTACTTTGGATCCTAATAATTTTTCTTGCATTGAAGATTTCTTGTCGAAATTCAAGACCCTTAGATATCTCTTGGAAGGTGTTAAAGTTAAGAAAGAAGATGGTAACCTTATTTATTCCATCCTTACTAAGTTGGGACTAGCCTACTCTATATTTGTTTCTACTTTCCATTCTACAAGGGAAGCTTTCATTTGTCAAGGCAAAGACTACAAGCCCCCTTCCTTTGACTCCTTTTGTGATTCCTTAATAAGAGAACAAGAAAAACTCTTACATCTTGGTCTTCTTAATATTGGAAACTCTTCCTCGAAAGCGTTAGCCGCTCAGCAACAACCAAATTCAAAGAATCCTAAGAAGTCATGTCCTCAAAAGAATGGTCCTAAACCAACTCAGCCTCAAGATGAAAGATCATTTCAGCAAAATGATAAGACCAATAAAAACAAATGGAAGAAGTCTGATAGACATTGTAACTTTTGTAATCGAGATGGCCACTTAGAATCTAAATGCTTTAAGAAGATGGAAGCCTTGGAAGCCGCAATGAAGAAACATAACATCCATGTGGAGCCTACTTCAACTTCAACTTCCGGAATGGCACTTTCTGCATGTCATTATCAATCATCTCAGTCTGGTTATGCATTAAATGTATCTTCTTCTTCTTCTCATTCTCATGAGTGGCTCATTGATTCTGGAGCCTCTTGTCACATGGCCAAAAATCAAGCCATGTTTTCTTCTTTAAATGATTGTAACACCAAAAATATATATATTGGTGATGATAGATCTCTTAATGTTGTAGGGACTGGAACTGTTCATCTAGACAATGGTCAGTTTAATGATGTATTATGTGTTCCAACCTTATCCTGCAACCTTCTATCTGTCTATCAGATAACTCATTCAGGTGAAGGTAAAATTGTTGAATTTTCACCTCATGATGTTGTAATCAAGGATCTAAAAGATCCAAAACAGATTCTAGCTACTGGTCTTGCTGATGATTCCAAAAGGTTGTATAAGTTTCACAACTTTGGTTCATCAAATCTTCCCTCAGTATTTGTTGCTCATAATGATGAAGTGAGCAAACTTTGGCATGAGCGATTTGGTCACTTAAACTATCGCTCCCTTCAGCATCTATGTAAAGAAAATATGGTGACAGGTCTTCCTATGGTATCTTGCAGAGATGGTGTTTGTTCCGGATGTGTACTCGGAAAACATCATCGGGACAGTTTTGACAAACGTGCCTCTTGGCACGCCTCAGCCCCTTTACAGCTTGTGCACAGTGATTTATGTGGTCCTCTTCCTGTTGCTTCATTCTCTGGCTGCAAGTACTTCTTAACTTTCATTGATGATTTCTCCCGACGCACTTGGGTATACTTCTTAAAACTCAAGAGCGAAGTATTTAACACTTTTTTGGCCTTCAAAGCCTTTGTTGAAAAACAATCTGGACATCAAATTCTTAAGCTACGAACTGATAATGGTGGAGAATATGTTAAAAACACATTCATCAACTTTTGCACTGAAAATGGAATTCAAATGCAACATACTGTTCCATACACTCCACAACAAAATGGTGTAGCTGAAAGGAAAAATCGCACCTTAAAGGAAATGGCTAATTGTATGCTGCAATCTAAAGGACTCAGTCTTAGTTTTTGGGCCGAAGCAATTAATTGTGCAAATTATATAATCAATCGCACTCCTACTAAGGTTCTAGAGAATATCACTCCAGAAGAAGCTTGGAGTTCCATTAAACCAGATGTAAGTCACTTTCGTGTGTTTGGAAGTGAAGCATGGGCCCATATTCCAGATGAAAAGCATAAAGCTTTAGAACCTAAGAGTGAGAAATGCACTTTTGTTGGATATTCTGAAGATGTAAAAGGTTATAGACTTATTCCATTTAAGTCCAAAAATGTTATCATTAGAAGAGATGTAAAATTTGATGAAAATAAATCGGCCTGCGAGCCTAGTCCGGCGGATGTGCCACCGCTTCCTATCTCTTCTACTTTTGAAAACATTTCTTCTTCAGATGATGAAAGTGAGGATGACATTCCTCCCCCACCTTCTCAGGATCCTCAACTTCCAAGATGGGTCCGTGCTACTCGAGATGCAGCAGGTGATCTTGTCGGTGATCCTACAGATCAGCGACGTACACGTTCTCAGTTTGAAAGAGCCTCTTCTTTACTGGCTCAAGCTCCAGTAAATCATGATCCTGACACTTTTGCAGAAGCTTCAGGCCATCCACATTGGGAAGCAGCTATGAATGAAGAATATCATTCATTGATGACAAATGATACATGGGATCTTGTTCCTCTACCAAAGGGACGAAAACTTGTAAGATGTAAATGGGTTTACAGAACCAAGTATGGACCAGATGGCAAAATTGATAAACATAAAGCTCGTCTTGTTGCTAAGGGCTTTTCACAGGTTGAAGGCATTGACTACACTGAAACCTTCGCCCCTGTTGCCAAAATGAACTCTATCCGCCTTGTTCTTTCCCTTGCTGCCTCTTTAAAATGGGAAGTCCATCAGATGGATGTTAAATCTGCCTTCTTGCATGGGGACTTGCAGGAAGAAATCTATATGGAACAACCCATTGGCTTCATACAAACAGACTCCAGCCTTGTGTGTCGACTTAAGAAATCCCTTTATGGTCTCAAGCAAGCTCCTCGGGCTTGGTATGCCAAAATGGATAGCTTTCTCTTAGAATCTGGCTTTTCTAGGTGTCATTCTGACAATACTGTCTACACCAAGAAAGTGGGTGACTCTCTTATCATCCTTGTCCTTTATGTTGATGATCTTATCCTTACTGGTAGTGATCCCAACCTTATAAACCATGTGAAGTCTATCCTTAAAAAGAAATTTGAAATGACAGACTTAGGACACTTACACTATTTTCTCGGTCTTCAAGTCTTGCAATCCAAGGAGGGTATTTCCCTTTCCCAGTCCAAGTATGCTTGTGATATTCTTCATCATTTTCACATGGAAGACTGTAAGCTAGCCCCTTCTCCCTTTCAATCTGGAGTCAAACTTTCAGTCTCTTGTACTTCTCCTGAAGTTGATGCTACCTTATACCGTCAACTTGTAGGAAAACTCTTGTACTTAACCCATACTCGTCTTGATCTTTCCTTTGCTGTTGGCCTTGTTGCTCGTTTTATGCAAAACCCCCGTGAAAGTCATTGGAAAGCAGCCAAAAGAATACTTCGTTATGTTCGAGGTACAGTACAGTTTGGGATTCATTACAGTGCCAAAGCAGCTCCTCTGTTAGTTGGTTTCACTGATTCTGATTGGGCTGGTGACCCTGATGATCGGAAGTCTACTGCCGGTTATGTCTTCACTGTTGGTTCAGGACCTATTACATGGGCTTGTAAGAAACAGGCTGCCATTTCTCTTTCGTCAGCAGAAGCAGAGTATCGTGGTGCCGTGGAAGCTAGTAAGGAAGCCTTGTGGCTTCGTCAGATCCTATCAGAGTTTGGCTTCGAGCAGCAGCATCCAACCACACTTTGGTGTGATAATCAAAGTGCCATTCAGCTATGCAAAGATCTAGTCCAGCATCTGCGCAGCAAACACATCGAACTACACATGCACTTCATCAGAAAGCTCATTCATGACCATGTTCTTGAAGTGCAATATTGTCCAACAGATGATCAGGTTGCAGACATCTTCACAAAGGCTCTCACAGAGGCGAAGTTCACTAAACTTCGATATATGCTTGGAGTTCAGGAAGTTGTCACTAAGGGGGGATAGGCTCTAGTGCCTCCTTCCTTCTCCTATTGTGTCATATTTGTAAATCCTTCAATCCTATCCCAAGTTGTTCTTAAGGGGGGATGTTAGGATATTCCGACACATAGGATATAGTTAAGTTCAACTTGGTCTAGTTTAGATTTAGGTATAGAGTTAGGTAAAGTGTGTTTCTTTACCGTTGTACATATTGTAACTTACAATCCGACGGTCACGATATGTAGTGATCCGACGGTTCACTCTCACCTCGGTATTACCGACACTTGATCCGTGGCTTGACACCCGATTGGTCCATGAGTTCTATTTAAAGCGCATGGAGGGTCATTGTTCGGGTAATCCGTGCATGAGAGAAGCTTATGTAAATTTTCATTCTTTGATTAATAAATTGCCTGTAGTACCCACGTTGGGACAAGCCGTGGACTGTTTCCCTCCTTGCACTCTGAGGGTTTTAACCACGTCAAAAATACTGGTGTATTGATTTGAGATCTGGTTGTGAGCGGTGTCCTTTTGGTATTCTTTCTGAGGAACTTACCCTGTAAATTCCTACATATCCTACATATACCGAAGACAAAATGGGGCTGCTGATATAATTTCTAAGACCGGTTATTCATCGGATCCCAATTGAATTTTCTACCAATCTTTCCTAAATAATTGTTTCCAAAATTTCAGACATATCATCATCTACTATACTCCGAATATTTTTTTGTAGACTCTTCAGCTTCATTAGAACAAAGACACTATGTTTTGCATAAAAGGATGTAGTCTTTAGCAGGACAGGGCCTCAATATTACATCTGAATCTACGTACACAAGGAGGGTGGTTGTTTGACTCGTTGGATTTCACAAATAATACCCCATGGTCTAGAACACCAAGGGACAACAATTGACAAACTAAAATACCTTGTTTCCTACAAAAAGATACAAAAACCTTTAGTTCACGAGCACAAAGATACCCGGTTTTGTACAAGTTGATAAAAAAATCTTCATTTCATGGGCGCTGTCTTTATTTTGAATCTCCTTTCAAGAGGAGGGTATATGGACATTGTAGGTTATCTTACCCACAATCACACCCAATTACTCTATTTTTATTGATTTGTGTGGAACGCTTTTTAAAAATTGTATGCCGCCAAGTATTATTCGTGGATCCTCGTGATCCAATGACAATGATCCAACGACAATGTATTTCTTTTACATCTAGTAATAAAAAAAACATGTTTGAAAAAAAATATGATTTGAAATTCCAACCCTACCGACATGCCTTCAATGTTTTGAAAATTCTATATATTTATATTGAATATTTATCTGAATTCTTGGGAAAACTTGTAATTTCTATGCAATCTCCCTCATCAGTTAAAACATATTTTGATTTGTCTCATTTACCCAAATATGCAAGAGGTTTATGTCTCAAGTTATATGTCTTTTATGTGTCATGTGTGAGAAAATTATAAGTTAATTAGCTTATTAAATAACATGAATAACAAATAAAATTGCAGACATCATACACAACAAACTCACAACACATAATCGATCAAGGAGTTCACTTTCCAGTACTAGGCTACATCTCTTAGGACCTCCATCAATGGCTAGGCCCTCTTTGGAATTATTGGTCAATGTCTTATTGTAAGCATCTTCTAAACTCCAATGGATTTTAAAACTATACCATTGGGTTCAGAAGACCCAAAAACCCAAAAAAAGACTATTTAGTGACTCTGGTTGAACTGTGCTAGACCTCCTCCACTGGTGGCCCTAGTCTTCTTTAACTTCAACATGGGAATATCATGCACATAAGTTCTTCTTTTCATTTTCAACCTTCACCAATGAACCTATAATGTCAAAATCATCTAGGAATGACTATTTATTTTCCAAAATTGGTCGAAAATTGCTCAAGATATGCTTCATTCAATTTTTCCCTAGGAAACCCCACTAAAACTGGAGAAGACTCCAGCTAGCACTGCCAAAACTGGAAGTCCCACCGAATTTTGCACTCCTCCAAATTTTTCGCGAACCTTAACAACAATTTAATTAATTCTAAGCATGATTACTGGTGTCTTAAGCGCGCTTATGCTTGGCGCTGGCCCATGGTCTTAGCCTTGTGGTCGTATGGAGAGGGGGCTCGCCCCACGGGGCTGGCTCCCTCCGCTCCCATCGTCAGCAACATTGTATGTTTAAATATAATGTCGTGGAAAAGGTTTAACAACACTCGCGCTAGCTCGTTGGTATTGCAAAGGAATTGGGAGGGGGAGGTCACGGTTTGACATGCCCTCCGCCCATCCCATCACATATTTTGCCACCCCATATTTATATTGCCATATTGAGATTCAAATATGTGCAGACTTTTGACTTTACCATAAACATTTAAATGAGGCATTGAATATTTCGTGGACTTTGGATATAATGCAGATTTGCGTATAATATAAAGTTTATATATATAATATAATATATAATATATAATAATTATAATATAATATATGAATTTAAAATCATATAATATAATATATATATATATATATATATATATATATAGATATATATATATATATATATATATATATATATATATATATATATAAATATTTCTAAAAAACTATTTTCCACATAATATTCACCATGAACTCATAATTCCACCTTGGAGGACATTGGGCAATTTCACCTTCTCACAACCAAACTAGCGAATCCTAAGGTGACACTTGTCACAACCTCATTGGGCAAAAACTGAAGAAGATTCCCATCATGCTGACTATACTGCCATGTCATCATTTTGTCTTGTTCTGCAAATTTTTTTAGTTGTTTAGGAAAGTGAACAACAAGCCTTTTCTCTTTCATCCGGACTCAATTTTCAGTGAAACGAATTGTGTGCGATCATCTTGATAAGACAGATGCAGTCGTACAGGTTTCGAGCCGATCTGAGAACTTTGAATTTTGAGAAAATTTTGGGCCCTTATCCAGATTCTGATCACTCCTTCCCACTGACAAGCTTTTGGACCCATAAAATCTAGTTATCTGATGAGAGTTAAACACTCTTCTCTTTCCCTAGTTCTATCAACTGATTCTAATTGAATAAATCTCCATCACAACCACTTGGGTACACTAACATGCCTTGCATTGCAAATGGCTATGTCCCTCAACCACTGTTCTCCTACTGCTGCTGACCCAATCCAACACTTGTTGGACATTTGTTGGCTGCAAAATACCTTTGTTATACCACATCAATCCCTCAGTGCTTGGAAAACTGATACAATCTGATAGCTTTCCCACTGAGAATCTTGGTGTCAACACACACAAATGTTCTACAATGGCTGAAAAATTTTGGCATCTCATCCACTTTTGCTTCTTGCCTCTATCATCCTCCAGTTCAACATGCTACTCATGTCATGATTTGAGAATGGAAGCTAAGCATGAGAATCTTGCTCAAGAATAGACCTTCCAAAATCCCTCGACATCTTGTCACAAGAAACACCATTAAATGGAAAAAAACATTATGCAATAAATTGTAAATCGATGACCTTTTTTCTCCTTCAAAGCAACAATTGTCACATCATGTAACATTGCCATGTACTCTTTCATCTTGGTATACAAAATATCGATTAAACACAAATTGACAAAACATCCTCGACCAAACGTAAGTCGATAAACATGTTCTAACAATTGACTTGACTTAAAGAGCCAAACATAAGCATGTATAGAAACTTGACAATTCTTTGCATAAACAACAAGAATTCCACATTCTCATGCAATAATCTGTCAACATCTCCTTTTCACCTTTGGAGACAAAATCAACTCTTCCAAGTCGATATGACATGCAGGTGAAAACAATCGACAAAAGTTGACACTCATGCATGTATATATTTTCATTGTTCACACACATTCAAACTCTCATGTATGTATAGAATTCTTCAACTCTCTCATAAGTACAAACACAAGTACAATAAGCCCAAAAACATGTATGGGTATGTAAGCGCTGAATTGACAAATTTTCTGCAAATGAAGTGAGTAACATACCCAACTTTTGCACACCTTCTTGGCAAAATTATGCAACATCAAGAATGCTTTCAAAAGAAATGCATTCACATACAAACTTGCAACCACAAATTGCCTTCTGTGTTGCATTAAAGTGAGTCAAATAGAATTCTTCTTTCAACAGAAAATTAATGCATCCATAAAGAAAAGAAATGAGTTTATCAACAAGCCAAACTAGCATTGCAATGCTTCAAGAAAATTATAGTTGCATATAAGTGATTTATTTATGAACATCACTTTTACAAGTTACCCAACTAAGGGGCTATGCAACTAGTGCAAACAAAAATTTGTAAACTTCAACTGGAGAAATAGTCCGCCCATTTCTTACCCAACCAGGTGAATGAACCCTCTATTTGAACTTTCTCTTCTTCTGCAGTTGTTTCAAGGATGGTCACAGCTTTCACCACTTTTTCTATTGTTGCTTCCTCTTCTGGTGCTTGCATGATATGCTTTCCCTTAGCAGGATGAAGATGTGGAAACAATTTCCAATACTTCTCCACCCAATGTTCACTGATACTGCAATGAGTACAGAAGTTCTTTTGAGCTCCTCTTGGCTCACTTTCCTTTATCTTTGGATGATATTTTCTCCTTTCAGTCTCACTTCCAATAGATATAAACATCTTCTTGATGATTTCTTTCTTCTTTTCGCACTTATATACACAATGGTTAGATGAAAGGCAAAAAGTACAAGGAAACATTTTCGTTAACACGTTATTCAAAGCCATGTTTTTCTTTCCACCATGAAAAGTATTTGATTTCTAAGCACTTGAATTAACATCATTCGAATTAAAAAAAATGATTATACCTCTTTTTGGACCCTTTTGGCTTATGCCTCGTGCATGAAGAACTTACGTGGCAAGAAGAACTTAGCTTTGTTTCTTCCTCAAATTTTTCATCTCTCTTTGGAGATGTTTTGTACTTCAAGTCCTCCTTTCACTTGTGGAACCAAGCAGGCACCATTTCTGGATGCAAATCCCAACATCTTTCCTCCTCATGTCCTCTCTTATGGCAGAAGGCACATGATACCCACGAGCTGTCACTAGAAGACCATTCTTCTTTTGCAACATAGCCTAAGCCTTCATATTTAGGCCTCTCCTTGACCTCAATTGGATTTTTAATGCCTTGCTGGTTTACTCCAAGGCCTCCTCCCTTGTACCCCATCTTGGTCAAGAGTTTAGATCCAATTCCTTTACTATATTTTTCAAAGGCTGCAAATGAATTTACATCAATACTTTCACATAAGGAAGAAGCATGTAAATTCTTACCATTTGCTTCATCTTTCGATTGACATACGAAGATGTTTTGAATTCCTTTTTTATTCGAGATGTGTCCTCTTGGACCCTTCGACTCTCTTCTTTCAGCTCCTCGGATTTGGGTGCTGAGAGAACCTCATCTTCCACATCATGTGGAAAGAAGGTGAAAACTTGTCCATCTGTCTTCTTTGAAGGACTTTCTACACTAACATCTTGCATGATAGTTGTAGAAAAGCATGAAGATTGTGGAGAAAGTGGTTCTTTATCACTACTCATATTACCTTCTTCCCTTGAATAACATTCTCCTCTTGGGGATTTAAATCCTGCATCTTGCAAATTGGTATCCCTCTCTTCATAAAGGACTTTCACCATTTCTGCCATGTCTAAGAAAGTCTTTCTAAAATCCTTCACATCCTCTGACATCCTTGCATGTTTTCCTCCTTGGGACATGCTTTGTTTGAAGTTGTATTCACAAGCATAATGAATTAAAGAGCTTCACAACAATTCAAAAAGCTTCAAAAACTTCTTTACTGTGATTTGAGAACCAAGCTCTCAATTTGGAGCTTCTCCTTGCTTCATCTTGTACAAACAAACTTGCACACAGTTAAATGATCCTTGCACAATTTCAAAACCAATAACTAATTCTCTAGCTAACCTTGGCAACCCATCTCAGGGTTCAAATGAGCTAACCTTGATCTGAAACCAACTTGATCTGAATTCTTGGGAAAACTTGTAATTTCCATGCAAGCTCCCTCATTAGTTAAAACATATTCTGATTTGTCTCATTTACCCAGTTATGCAAGAGCTTTATGTGTCAAGTTATATGTCTTTTATGTGTCATGTGTGAGAAAATTATAAGTTAATTAGTTGCTTAAATAACATGAACATAAAATAAAATTGCATATATCATACACAGAAAACTCACAACACATAATTGATCAAGGATTTCACCCTCCAGTACTGGGCTACATCTCCTAGGACCTCCATCAATGGCTAGGCCCTCTTTGGAATTATTGGTCAATGTCTGACTACAAGAATCTGATACACTCCAATGGCTTTGAAAACTATACCATTGGGTTCAGAAGACCCAAAAACCCCAAAAATGACTATTAGATCTCTGAAAACTGACTCTAGCTAAACTGTGTTGGACCTCCTCCACTGGCGGCCCTAGGCTTCTTTAAATTCAACATGGGAATATCATGCACAGAATTTTTTCGTTGCCTTTGAAACCTACACCAATGAGTTTAGAATGTCAAAATCATCTAGGAATGACTATTCATTTTCCAAAATTGGTCAAAAATTGCTCAATATATGCTTCATTCAATTTTTCCCTAGGAAACCCCGCTAAAACTGGAGAAGACTCCAGTTAGCACTGCCAAAACTAGAAGTGCTGCCAAATTTGGTGCTCCTCCAAATTTTTCGCCAACCTTAACAAAATTTTAATTAATGCTAAGCATGATTAGTGGTGCCTTAAGCGCACTTATGCTTGGCGCTGGCCCATGATCTTAGCCTTGTGGTTGTATGGAGAGGGGGTTGGCTCCCTTCGCTCTCGTCGTCGGCAACATTGTAGGTTTAAATATAATGACGTGGCAAAGGCTTAACAAGACCTGCGTTGGTTCGTTGGTATTGCAAAGGAATTGGGAAGGGGAGGTCACGGGTTCGACCTACCCTGTCACGGGTTCGACCTGCCCTCCGCCCATCCCATCACATATTTTGTTGCCCCATATTTATATTGCCATTCAAATATATGTGGACTTGACTTTACAATAAACATTTAAATGCGCCATTAAATATTTCGTGGACTTTAGATATAATGTAGATTTGGGTATAATATAAAGTTTAGATATATAATATATAATAATTATAATATAACATATGAATTTAAAATCATATAATTAATATATCATATATATATATACATGTCTACCACATAATATTCACCATGAACTCATAATTCCACCTTATAGGGCATTGGGCAATTTCACCTTCACACAATCAAACTAGTGAATCCTGATGTGACATGTGTCACAACCTCATTGGGAAAAAAATGAAGAATATTCCATCATGCTCACTGTACTGCCATGTCATCATTCTGTCTTGTTCTATATTTTTTTTTAATTGTTTAGGAAAATGAATAACAGGCCTTTTCTCCTTCATCCGGACTCGGTTTTCAGTGAAACGAATTGTGTCATGATCATCTTGACGAGACAGACGCATTCGTAAAGGTTTCGAGCCGATCTAAGAACTCTGAATTTTGAGCAAATTTTGGGCCCCTGTTTTAAAAAACTCTGATTTGAAATTCCAACCCTACCCATATGGCTTCGATGTTTTGAAAATTCTATATATTTATATTGAATATTGAATAATAGAGTGAGGCATAAGAATCAAGATAGACATAATTTGAAACAAAATTGTATATGATAAATATTTTAGTTGAAACATTGTGTACCTTATCTTCTATATCTAAGAAATCCCTGATATCACTTGGACTAGTCAATCTAAATCTTTCTCCCTTTGTCTTCTAGAGACCAACTGCCAAGATGACATCATGTACCTTTGTAGTCATGATTTTCACA
The DNA here is from genome assembly GCA_031772625.1 of Pinus tabuliformis. Classification (NCBI taxonomy): domain Eukaryota; kingdom Viridiplantae; phylum Streptophyta; class Pinopsida; order Pinales; family Pinaceae; genus Pinus; species Pinus tabuliformis. The sequence continues at coordinate 1,194,015,431 of CM062807.1, read as the reverse complement.
TCTCGGGTGACAAGTGCTCTTTTTATATTTTTAAGCATTTTCAGTCCTAGCCTTCCTAGCCTCAAAAAAATGAACAAATATGTAGGAATGGATCTTTCAAATTATTTTTAAATTTTTCATAGATAACTATCTTGGTGTACTGCATACGGTGAATACATGGGGCACAACAACTAATCCTTTTACAGCAAGTATTATCTAGTCTGCAGTGTACCAATTATTGCATGGTGGATATAAGTGGTAGGAGAAGAACTTTGACACTCGTTGAATATCAACCATTTTTTTCTGACAAACACTTTCTGGTTAAAGGTTATGCAAATGAACTAATACCTATGTAAGTACTTAGAAACCAAGGAATTCATCAGCCATGGCATGACTTATGGTAGATGGATCTGCATTGTTGATGATGCATCTAAACTACCTCATATGATATTTATGTGCGTGGTGGGTTATATATTTTGTATTAATTCAAAGGTCCACACGGATTTGAATTTTCCCGCCTATATTTAACTAGATCATATGGTATTTATGTGCATGATGGGTTTTATATTTTGAATGATATAAAAAAATTCCACACGGATTTGAAATTTCCAACCCATCATATTTTATTTCAATTTGCATGAGATATTGGAATGACCTCAGTAAGCTTTGTGATAAAAAGGAAACCAACTATATATTGAACATCATGGGACACTTAAAGCTAGATAATACTTGTCAGTCAGACAATGCTCGGCTTTGGATTCTCAATGGGATCGCACCTGAAAGTGGGAGTTGGTGAGCATATCAATGGTGTGGGATTTGGGTTCCTCTCAAGAAAATATGTCCTCGCAATAGACAATGTAATCAACGTGTAGCTGATAGACTCGATAAGGAAACTACACGATAGAAATAGCATGGTCGAATATGTGTTCTCTTTCTTATGCGGTGCAGGGGGGGAAATTGGGGAGTGTTTCTTGCATGGAAAATATGACTACTAAAACTCCCCTAAGTGATCATGATGTTCACCGTGTTGTCACCCACTGCTTTTTCAGTCACTAGATGCTTTAAGAGCCAAATAGTAGTGTTGTATGATGCAAAATTTTGAGACACATAAGTTATCACAGCTTGAGGGTAACCTCTCCATTGTGTAGTGCTCAGAATAAGCTTTCCAGTGGTACATAAAAGTCCAAAAAAGGGTTCCTGGATCAAAAGTTAGATCCTATTAAAGAATTCTTTGAAAAAACTCAGAAAACAAGGAAAATGGCTAAGAATGGAGAAAAATCGCAATCAGGACCCGAGAGGCTCATTTCATATCACATATCAGTGTTCAGACAGTTATGGAGCACTGACGGATCATGAAACAACGATCTTCCGATCGTCGATATCGCATATCGGCGGTCGGCGGGTCAGGGCACAGCTTTTATCAGCGGTCAACTATCGGCAAGGTCCTAAGGCACATGTTTAAGGATTATCTGCGGTTCACAAGATTTTGTGGGGGCCAATCTGTGATATAATGATGTATTGTTGGGGGAGGGCTAAAACACTTTAACGAAGGAAATTCCTACAAAACCAAGGTGGATCGCCCTCCTTCTCTCTCCTCCACATGGCATCAGGGATCGGCGGGTCGGCGGGGTTTCAATTTAAAAAGACCTGCAAACCACCGATAGTGCAATAAAGTGGTGCATCACCAGGGGGCCGTGAAAACCAAATACAAAGGAAAGCAGAGAAAAATAGGAGCAGGCCGCCCCCTTCTCTCTCCTCCACGTGGTAGTACGGCGGTATCAACATTCGGCGATTGGCGGATTGGTGGTGTTCTGAACTCCAAAGACCACGTGGGGGCAATTTTGCGATAAAGTATTGTATCATTGGGGAAGGCCGAAATTCATTAACAAAGGAATGGCTTGCAAAATAGGTACGGGTAGGCCTTTTTCTCTCTCCTCCAAGGGCCACGTGGCGGCATGTGATTGCTCTTCAGAGTTGCCAGGGGAACTGATGTGGCAGTACGGTTGATGATGTGGTAGAGGACATGTGTCACCCAGTTTTAGTGTTTTGGTGGTGACATGGGACCATTTTCGAGTGCCACGTGTCACCACTCACAGGGTGACACGTGGCAATAATAACGTCACCCTGCAAATCAGCAATCACAGTAGTTGAGGGGAAATTCTAAAGATGATGGAGCCAGCGACTGCGATATACAGGAACGCCTCGTACGTGTTAAAGTATTACGTCGTGGCCTATAAGGATCTCGCATCCCGAACATCGGCCTAGACTATGGAGAAAGAAAAATATTAAGACATTGGCACAATGCGATTGCGATGTGTGGGACTCCTCTCTGAATGCAATAAATTATTACGGCAAGGTCTATAAATATCTCACATTCGGATTGTCAGCCCACTCCAAAGAAAATGGCAAAGAGTCCCCCCCCTCTTCGCGGTTGCGATTACGATATCTTTTTGTGGGCCCAATCCCACGTATTGGCGATCACAGTTGTCTAGGGTGAAAGCTTAACAAAAAGTGCATTCAGCACCGATATGCGGGCCAAATCAATAACAAATGAAAATGCCTCTAGACATGGGTCCGTGGGCCTTAGCGCCTGAGGGCTCGACCCCTGGTCCCAGCTCCCGATCATATGAGGAAAAGCACATGAAGGGCTACGATAAGGAGGGCTAAAGGGGAAATCCAAAAAATATGCTTTCACTTGTTAAAGAACAAAGCCTGTGGCTATGTGATTGTGGTGTTTCCATGGAATGCCTCTCACCTACCACATCAATGCACTAATAGCGCAATACATAGTTTTAATGGGTAGATGAGCTGACAACTAAGAACTTTAATGGAGCATGGTGAAGCAATAGAGAGGTACCCGGGACTCAAGAAGGTCAAGGGCTTAGTATGGAGCCTCGTCCCTCTTCACAGCATAGGACTACAACAACAAGCACTTACAGGTGACTCAACCCCCCATTTCACAGAACAAGGCACCCTTGTAGTAAAATCAGAAGTGATGGGAGTCAGCCAAGCAGCACAAGGGGCCATACTGTGAATAAATTATATTCTGAGGCCAATGCGATCATAGGATGGGCACAGGGACTTTCATTTACTATTTTGTCCAATTATTTACTTAGTTTTGTCCTGTAACAAGCCTTCCATTTATTTCTGTAATATATTTTTGGGCCACGGAGCCATTCAAGACAAATTCGCTAGACTACCTAACAGTTGGGTCTAGAGATAGATATTTTTGTTGTAATGCAGCTTCTTGCTCCCCTCTCCAAGTAAATAGGGGAAAGAAAGACTTAGTTCAGGTTCAAAAATTCTAGAGAAAACACTGCATGTTATATTTTTAGACTGTATCTCCTTTGTAATACAGATCTTTTCAGAATATCAAGGAAACAATGGTGATTCCATCTTCAAAGGATTACAGTATGAGTTACCCTTTGTTTAACTCATTTTTATGTCCATGATTCTTCACTGAATTCATGTAATTATTGTTGCTAGATGTGTTTCAAGCTCCTTCACAGATTCATTAGTATCTATATGTTAATGCAAATGCCTATAATTGTTTCACAAATTCATTTGTCTGAACATTGTTTATGTATATGCCTGTGAGGAATATTGAGATTAGATCTTTAAATCCGCAACACATGAATCATAGCTCTCAGCTCCCCTTTCATTCATTATTTCTGCTTGTAGCCCAAATAAGCATAGAAATCCTTAAGGTCTCAAGCTTTGTGTGTTAAATATAGAAGTCTTGAAGCCTTACGCTCTATGTGATGAGTTACTCTTCTCCATTTTCCTCTCTCACACACTCTACAAAAGATTATTAGCTGTAATACCTTGAAGTTCTCGGCCTCCACTATTTTTATGCTTATTTATGAGATTTGAACATGTGAAGAAGTACCAGAAATCCAAGTTTTATTTCTTTGGACTAATGAACCAATATATTTCTGATGTCCATGTGTATCTATAGATCATAAGTTTTGTCTCCAGTGTCCCGTAAATCATTTGAGACACACCATTTTAGATGTGCCCAGGCATTGGTCTTGAAGCAATCCAAGGTTGTCTCTAGGAGATACAACACACTATATCGAGGATAGGGATGCATAATGTGATCGACCTGGTTCACATATGGAAAAACATGGCACCGAATCTGGACCAGGATTTCTATCTCTCAGTCTTTGTGGGGTCAAATCTCCTGCAAGCCTTGAAGGAAGGGATAAGTACATCATTCAAGGGAATGCACCTTGGCCCTAAGACCAGTGCCCTAAAATCCATTACCACAGAGTTTCCAAAGCTTTGTGTCAAGTTTTTTGTTGCAAGGAGCTAATTTTGATTGAATTCATTTTATATTTCTTAGGCCACAAAAACACTTGAATCCATGACATAAACAATCTACGTGACAGGTATTTATCCATAAATAACTACTTGAAGGTGAAGTCAAACTACGTTAGAAGTACAATACCGAAGGCTGCCATTAGAGGAACTTGCAGGGTACTGGAACAAGAACCAAAATGGTACACAATCCCTAATCTATATGGAGGAAATATGGCTGAGATACTGTCAAATTCAATTCCATTCCCCACAAAGCAAGCAGCTTGTAAGAAAGAAAGAAAATTCTTGTAACTTCCACGAGGCTAAAGATAGCCTATGGGACAGGTTGATTTTTCGTCTTCTTGATGTATTCAGCCCTTTTTCTCTGAAGCCTCACAATAAATGCTCTCAGCTTCTCGATAAACCCCTTGCTAAATAGAATATCCCAAGAGCTATATGCCAACATATCTGCATAACTTTCCTTGTTGTATGATATCCATTCCATTGTGTCTTGGTCATAATATGGAAACATTGATTCAAAGCACTTATATATATCTCATGGTTGCAAAAATTCTACAACTCCATGACCCCTTATGTTTCAAATAATCCTATAGCTACTGATGTGAATTATATGGAACTTGATTTAGTTACTTACCGTGGTGCATGTAAAATTCTAAGTGCAGACACAAACAATTCCTCTAGCCCGAGAGAGTGGGTCTAGCCACAAATAAACAATCTATGGAAAATATCCTTAAGCTAGAATCAAATAAGAGGGCATACCTCTTAGTACGTTATTCTGCTTGGTGATGATCTTGCTTCCACACTCCAGCCACACTCCGGCTATCTTTCGTTTCCTTCCTTCAAATACCTGAAACAAGTAAACAACAACAAAAAACAAATGTGATAACATATAAATCACATTCAACCTACTTAATAGGTCAAGAAACATTAAGCCATAAAGATGTAAGGTAACACTTCATGTAGGAAATCAATCAATAGTTGTATTCATATTAGTTCAAAAAGATATTACAACCAATGTCTTGACGTTGTTGTTCTCCTCTAACATATCTGGGTTCCCACACACTTCTGCTAGCATCTCATGGATAGCCCCACCAATGAAAGGTTTAAGAATCTTCCCTTTAGTCTTCAAACCAAACCAAACACACAATTCTCCCTCAAACACAAACTAGAGAGCTACAAGCTATAGATGTCTTGTTGATTACTCCAAAATCAAAACTCCAACCAGAACTAAAAAACTAGCTTGTGTTTGGGAAAAAGAGAGGTTTATATAGCTTGGATGGAGGGGAGATGGTTCCCCTTATCATGGGAGAAGGCCTTATCTCCTGGATTAGTTCCATCCTAATAGGGGAAAGGAGCCCAAACTAGCTTCCTCGGCTCCATCCGGCCCAACCATTTACCAGACTTCCATTCCGAAGCATCTAGAGCTGGAAGCTTCGACTCCATATTTAAAAAACTTTCCAAAAGAGGATAGGCACAACTGAGAAAGGGCTCAGTCACTATGATCGTGCTAGTGATAGTTTTAATCTCTGCATATCGATGCAAAGAGGAAACTGGTCATGAACGTCGCCCTTGTAAACTGGGGTAAACAGAACATATTTGGGAAATGATGAAAAAGGGAATTGTTCTGCTCATGAAGAGGGACACAATGGGAGTTTCTTCATGATGGGAAAGCATGTAGGGTTCACTGTATAGGTCCTCCAGGATCATGGAACGGGGAGTACAGGCACAGTGACAAAATGCTATGTAACAAATGCCCCCTAATGCGTGAAGGCAGAACTAGAGTGAGGGGTGAAATGTTTTATGAATCAGTGTAGCAAACCAGAGTCCATCATCAAAGAACCTGCAAGAAATTACAGATAAATATACATTACTGAAAACTCTATCAAATGATACATGAATCGTGGTATGGGTGCAACCATCCAGAGAATGATCATGTAAATGGATCCAGGAATGAGCGCAGCCATCCAATAAAGAGGATCATATCGAAACCAAGGTATGGTCGCAGCCATCTAATAATGTGAAGGATCACATATGACAACTCATGGTATGGTTGCAGCCATCCATCTGAAAGAGACACGTATATCAACACAATCATGTCACATTCCCTTGCAACCTAGAATTTTGTAATCTGAACCCAAGGTCTTGCGCTCCAACACGACCCGATCAAAGTATAAATTCTAACATGTGAATAGATGTGTTGACATCGAATTTTGCTGGAAAATCGCTTGATTACCAGTTGATAATGTGAACTGTTAACAAGTGAAGAAACCACCAATAATGACAATGGTTCTCAAAGTACTATTAGCGCAATTCATGGAAAGTGAATAAAGGAATTTGAAGTCGAACACTTGTGAAATCACCTGATTGAAAGCCAATGATGTGAACTTGTCTTCGAGTACAAAGAAATTTCCATTAGGGAATGCAAGATCTAAGGTACTGGAAGGGAGTCTCTCAGCCAACTTCCTAGATAATGAGCTGAAGTCGACAGGAAGTGACTGTGTCGAAGGAGGGTTATGATGTATCCCACATCATCGACACGAGACAAATGGATGCAAATGATTTGAGATGATACAAAGAATTAGTAATGAGGGTAACTACAGAAGGACAACTCTTGAACATATCGGCGACAAAATTTCAGAGTTTGGAAGCTTCTGGATCCATAGGATCGGTGGTCATGATGACGTAGCAGAGATCAAATGGAAGGCAAAAATAAACGACCCAACCCAGGAAGGTCAACGCTGAAATGCGAATATCTGAACCCGACATGAAGCAAAAAGTGTCATGTTCAAGAGTGAGTTGTTGAGACAACTGATAAAATTTCCCATTTTCCCCCACCATTTCTAGCAGGTACCCCAATTATTTTTTAATCACAAGCTTGAAGGGGATGGCATATGCTTGCATTGTAAGTCCATCCTTCAGATGAATCCGACCTAGTAAGTTTAATGAGTCCTAGGAAGGATAAGGTCATGTTCGTCATGGTGACGAATCCGATGTCATTTAATGTTTTAACAAGTCCGACAAAGGTGTAACTCAATATCTTTTTCATGTTTAGAGATTTTGAAAAAGAAATGGAAAAGAAAACTCCACATGGTCCCTTTTCATACATTTGTGTCTCTCGAGCCCGAAAAAGTAGAAAATAATACTTGAGAGAACCGCTTGACCATTTCAGTCAAGGAGTACATTTTTCATAAATAGTTCATCCCAGCTCGAAAAAGGGGTAAACGTATACTGGGTAAACGACGTTTGGTAGCCTTTAACGAGTTCAAAATGACAAGAGCTTGGTAATATGTTCTTGTTTAGAGAGTCGGAAAAGAGCTTGAAAGCGGATCCCTCGTTTTATTCTCTTTAACGAGTCAAAAAGGGAAAAATACTTGGCGATATTTTCATTTGAGTTTTACGAGTCTAGAAAAGAGCTGAAACGTGACTCCAGTACCATCATCAAGAATCCGTCACCTGTTGTTGCACAAAAAGGTAAATGCATTATCCAATTTCTAAGGCAAAATAGGTTAAAAATACTTTAAAACCCTAATATTTCATGAAAAAATGAATAAAAGGAGGGAAAAGTAATTATTTTTTACCATTCACCATTTTACCTTTCTATGAAGAGCTTTTCACCCACTTGTGCCCTAATTTTTTTGGAGCAGATTGTCGGAGATTCAGGAGGTCATTCACTGAGCTGTCAGTTGTAGGTAAGAGCCAAGACCTTAAGCTCCATTTTCACACTGATTTTACCTGTTCTTATCCATTTTTTGGATTTCATGGGGGGATTTTGGAAAACCTTTTTCGCCCTCGGTCGACGCGATTTCTGGGCACAGAATTGCACTGATCAGGGGTTGCTAAGACTGCCAACCATGATATCGGCGCCACTATTTTTAAAACATTCACGCTAGTGCCGTTAGAAAAGAATGTTCATGTTTTTTTCTCAATTCAATTGTTTCAATCCAAATTTTTCCAGCCAAAGATGATCATTGACTTGGTTATATGGTTTTTGTAGGGAAAGAATCGTGGAAAATGGTAGATTGGAAGTAACGTGAGCATGAGGAAATTGACACACAAGCAATAGTTGATCCAAATTTCTTGGATGCTTTGAGGAACTGTGGGCTCCTCAAGTTCTTCCTTACACTAGGTCTACAGTCTCAACCCGAGTTGCTACGGTACCTGATCAATCTCTCAGACGTGAATTAGAAAATTTTCGTCATTGGTGACCAAGAGTCGGAGTTGGAAACTTCAAACATTTATTTCATCACAAGACTGTCCCGGAGAGGGGAACCAATCAATATATATGGGTCGAGGTCGATTGGGGCAAGTGTCACCATGCTACTTGCCGAACATTGCCTAGAGACTCTCAAATCCAAAATTCACAAGATCGAGATTATGACTATTCAGGATCTTGTGTTGAGAGTATTACTGTTGACCATAAACAGACTAGTTGGGTCCCAAGAGCCGCATGAGACCAACAAGTCAAAGTTTATGTATGCAATCGACTATACAGTACCGATGATCTTCAAATGGGCAGAAACCATGAAGATAAGCACAAAGAGCCAACTATCAAAAGTGAAGGTAGGGAACCTGAAGTAGTTCTGCTTTGGTTCCATTCTAGTGACCTTTTTCCTAGAGCGGGTTCCGCTGTTCCAATACCAACGAACTGAGGTGGATCCGCCGATGCCACAAGACCCACAGATGGTCCGTTGGAATGAGTTGATGCCCAGGGTTATCGGGGGCCAACAGATTTCCTATAAACCTGCCTTTTTCTCGTGGTTACGATGGCAGTTGATCGTACTGGAGGATTGGCCTTACAATGGTACCAAATTCCACGTAGATCTGGATATGCAGCTCCTAGAGGGGGAGGATTTTGATGATGAAGGTAAAAACCAACAATTTTAATTTTTGATTTTTTAATTGTTTTTTGAAATATATGCATTCCTGACATTTCATTTTATCAATGCAGATGTTGGACCGGAGTGTCCTTCCGGGATGTCCCCTATTGCCAGGTCTGCTCTCATCAGTTTGATGTTGCTCCTTATCAGGAAGGAAGCGACAAATAGGAGGAGATCGTGCAGAACCTCGAGGGATTGACCCACGGTATCCTAGAGTATGCTAGGGTGGGAGACATCCCACGCGAGTATCAGAGGCACACGGTGGGGGTATCTGATCAGATCCGCTGACTATTGACTCATGTAGCACGAGCAATCACATGCTACCATGATCACCATGTTGATTAGTTCATAGGTCTAGCATTCTACATTTTTTAGGCCTACGAGCCACAAATGTTATTTGAACACATATATTACTTTTTGGGGTTTTGATGTATGAAACATTATCAACATCTATATATATATCTATATATATATATATATATATATATATATATATATATATATATATAGATATGCAATATTTCCTTGCTTATTATGGGACAAATGATTTGTTTTCGTTTTTAACATGTTTTGTAAATGCCTATCCAACACATAGTTAGCTAATGCATCTGTCAATGTATTCATATGTCTAGGAATATGATGATATGTAATGTAATCAAAATTTCTCTCTATTAGATGAATATGTAGATACATTCTCAATATCTGAGGGTTTCTAACAGAATATCACCCGTTGAGTTGAAGAACAACAAGTTGTGAATCAAGGTTGATAACCAATTCCTGAATGTCAAGAGCAATGGCTTCTGACAACAATTTGATAACTGCACTATACTCAGCAATGTTATTAGTCGTTCGAAATAAGAAAATACATTGAAGATCAATCAACTCACGATGGGGGTCATAAAGGGCCCATGCCGCGGAGGATAGATTTTGGGTACTACGGCAAGCACCATCAGCGAAACCAATGTGAGGAATCATAGACATCTGCAAAGAAGGTAAAAACATAGTAAGAAGGAAATTTGATTGAAAAACAACACACCAAACCACACTGCACAAAAATGAATGACACACTATTGTACAGAACTAGCCATGCAAGATGACCTAAGCATAGTACTTTTTGAGATAAATCTGATTTCGAGGCTTGTCTAAGGGATTGCCCTCATAATCAATTAGCTCATAGGCCCCTTTTTGTTACACACATTTAACAATGTAAGACCCATGCCACATGGGTTCGAAATTGCCGGCCCCCAGCTTATCATTAGCCTGATCATACAGTAAAACCAAGTCACCCTCAGAAAAATGCGCGAGGGGAGACCCACTGATCAAAATGGGACTTGACCCGCTTCTTTTGTGCTTCGATGACCAAAGCAGAAAGATGGCGAGTCTGATCCAGTTGTTCTTGAGGTGAGGTTTCGGTGAGAAGTTCGACAGCTAGCTTAAGTGAGGGGATTTCACGCTCAATCGATAAAGTTGCTTCCATATTGTAGACTAGTTGGAATGGTGTGAATCCAGTTGCATCCTTGGTCGAGGTTCGGTAAGCCCGCAGAGCTTAAAAGAGCATGAGATGCCAATTTCATTTGTGCATCCCAATGGTGTGCTGAAGCATTGTAACCAAGACTTTGTTCACAACTTCAACTTGGCCATTGGCCTAAGGGTAATACGGGGTTGAGCCATCGTGGCACAAGCCCAACGTAGAGGTCAACTTATCCATCATGTAAACTCAGAAATGGGAGCCATGGTTGGTGACAATGACCTGAGGCATGCCGAACCTGGAAGTAACATGATTGAATAGAAATTGATCCATCATTATACCGTCTGCAGAGTATGTAGGCATCGCTTTAGCCCATTTGGTGAAATAATCCACAACAACGATAATATAGCCATGCCCCCCAGTTGAACAAGGGTTACATGTCATATAGTTAATGCCCCATTTGGAAAAAGGACCAACAATAATAACGGGGTGTAGGTGAGCGGGCGGGGCTAGCATTTTTCGCTGGTAGATTTGGTACTCATGGCATTTGCGAATAGCAAGGATGCAATCCTTGAAGATCGAGGGCCAGAAATAACCAGCGTGAAGTATTTTTTGAGCAGTAGCATATCCATACATATGACTGCCACATGCCCCAAAATGGCAGTCATTCAGGACTCTCTCAGCCTCCTTGAGGGTTAGACATCGACAAAGAACTGAATCGACACCAACGCGGTATTAAGTATCTCCAATAATACGGTAGGGTTGGGATTGATACCGAATGCTTCGGCGATCATCCTTGGTCAACGCAGAGTGGAAGGTAGATGTCTGGAGATACATGATGATATCACCGTACCACGGGTCAAGGGTGCTAATCAGGAAAAGAGTCTCATCCGGGAGCTACTCATCGGCACCAGAAGGAAGAGACGCAGAAGGAAGGGAGCAAATTAACTCAACAAAAACTAGTGATTTCTTAGATTTGGCAGTAGTGAACACCAAATCGAACTCTTGAAGGATGACAATCCATTTAGAATAATTTCTTCCCGGCAACTGACGAGTCAGGATGTAGGTCATGGGGTTGCATTCAAAAATCACAGTGGTGGTGTGAAGAAGGATGTAGTGCCAAAAGCATTGAACATCCTACATGGCAACCAAAGCCAGCTTCTTGACATGAGAATAATGCATCTCGGTGTTGAGGATATTACGAATGAGGTAGTAAATAACATGTTCATTTCCTTCGTCATCATCTTGTACCAACACCATAGCAATGGTACTAGAGGCTGCAGCTAGATAAAGGAAGTAATCTCGATGATAATTTGGGGGATGGAGCAAAGGAGCATTTATGAGAACAACCTTGAGGTCATCAAAAGACTTTTGGGAAACCTCATCCCAAACAAAGGGAGTTCCTTGCTTGAGAAACTGGGTATACCCTAAAGCTATCTCAGCGTAATTCGGTACAAAACAACAGAGGAAATTTTCTTTTCCCTGCAGACTCTGTAGTTGGTGCAACGAAGATGGAGGGGGTAAATTAACAATGGATTCGACTTTAAGAGGATCAAGGCGAATGCCTTCCTTAGAGAAAATAAAGTCGAGGAGTCATCAATATTCAACGCAGAAGACACATTTATGCAAATTCAGTCGAATGTTGTAGTGTCTACAGCGAAGAAAAATTTGTTGGAGATGATCAGGGTGATCACGACACTTATGAGAATGAGTGGGAAGGTCATCCAAGTAAGGTTGAACGATGTTTCGAATGTCGTGGAACGCATAAGGCATCGCTCTTTGAAATGTAGCCCCAACATTCTTAAGGCCAAAAGGGAGCTTTTTATACATGAAGGTACTCCATGGACAAATAAAGGTTGTCTTATCTTGATCAGGTGGCACAATGTTAATCTAGTTGTAACCAAAAAAACCATCCATAAAGGAAAATATTTCACTCCAAGCACATTCATCAATGATCTGATCAATGAAGGGAGTAGGGTAATTATCCTTTGGACAGGCACGATTGAGATCACGATAATCGATGCAAACGCGAATAGTTCCTTGTCTCTTTGTCACAAGTATAATATTTGACACCCAATCTATAAGAGGGATTGGATAAATAAATCCATCTTTGAGAAGTTTTTCAACATCACCCTTGATGGCGGCCGCTTTTCTAGGGTGCACTAGGTGAAGACGTTAGCGAATGGGCTTCACATGAGGATAAGTCGGTATTTCGTGCATGACTATACTTGGGTCAATGTTGGGCATTTCTTCATATGACCACGCGAACACATATTGAAACTCTTGGAATAGACGAGTATAGAGCTTGATCTCATCTGGAGAACAAGTTACCCTGATATGGACATTTTCAACGACACTAGGCTTGATAGAAATATCAATTGGCATTGTTTGGGTAATGTTACCCATGTTCCCTTTCGACCAAACTTCATGAGTCACGATTAGCGTATGAAGTGGTAGGGAGGGGAACTAAGAAGAGAACTCCTTGAGACAAGTAGGCATGACCGCCGGGGTAGGCAAGAATGAGGAACGATGATGAGTGTTGTTCCAAGGTACTTCCTCTAAAGACATTACTCCCATGATAATATCGTTAGAAAGAAAAGTCTCGACTAAGGGATTGGGAGATTCTGAAGCACCAAGCCATGGGGATTGATAATACGCATCGAGATCTGTTCTTGAAACAGGAGGATCAAAGGATACTGAACGCGAAGCCAAATTTTTTTCCATGTAATTGATTTTAGAGGGACTTAGCGGCATAACCTCGCCCATGTATCAATAATGACCCAGTGAAGGAATGAACCAAGGATCAGATTTGACCGAGATCATGTTGACAAAGGCAACATGAGGAGGTGGGAGTGGAAAAATTCCCATCAAAGCAGGATCTTTAAAAATCCCTACCCCCACACTCTCATAAGGAGCACCGGTGTGCGTGACATATAGAACATTTCCATCTGAGGAGGAAGAGGCAAAGAAGGACAGTTGGTTGACTGTGACTATCTTCCCTTGATGGGGAAAACAAATCACACGGAACAAGGAGGAGGCTACAACATGCATGGCATGGGTCCAACTCTGCCCAAGTAGAATATTATAATTGAGATTAGCATCAACGATCTCTACTTCGACGTGTACTGTCTTGCCCTCCAAAGTAATGGCAAGGTTGGGTAAGACACCGAATAGTCGCAAATCGCACCCGTCAAAAGATTCAAAAGTGTTAGGGGACTGGTTCATAGTAGGAGAACCAATTGCCTTCCAACAAGCGACAAACATGATGTAGGTTGAAGAACCTTCATCAATGACGGTCCTATGAATGGTTTTCTCATTAATGATGACCTGAATCAGAAAGGAAATTTGATGAGGCAAGCACGGAACGTGGTTTTCTAGATCAAAACTGGTTGAAGGGAAAGTACCCCTAGGGTCCTTTGGGCTAAGACTCTACCAGACTGAAAATTGCTTATTCAAAGAAACACACACACAACCGTCATTTTTACTTTTAAGCAAATTCTAAGGTTTAGGGCACATACCTATGGTCCTACGTTCGAGAAGACCGTTAGGGCGCAAACCCTCCTTGGAGTTCCCTTCTTCTTTCTTTGACCTGCAAGACAAACAAATCAAAGAACACAACAGTACCTGTACAAATACTTATGTATAAATCATCTTCATGCTATAAAGTTAGTTATAAAAGATCTTTAAGTAACCACTTTCACAAGAATTCAACACAAGAATTTCATAAGCATAAAGAAAGATTATTCGGGAACAAAGACGTGTTTCTTTATAAATAAAGGCAAATAAAGTACATATATCGGAAAGATGTCACCTGAACACCTTCAGCAGGCTCCAAGCAAGCTTCCTCCCGGATTCGTTCCAACCTCAAGCCTCCGACAAGAGCTCCTTCCAAGTCCTACTCCAATGATGGTATCAAGGATGAATGATCACCAATACACATGGAAACAAGGGTTTCCTATGCAAGATGGGGGAAGTGCAGAAAGCACCAAGGACTTCAGACCTAGTCTAAGGGAAAAATCTCAGCATAATAATCTTGCTCTCCTCCCTCTCTCCCCTTGGCCTTCCCATTGATGTCTTTTTATACCCTCTCCAAAGTAGTTTTTTAGTTAGGAGTTGGTTGGGAACAGTTGGGCCACGGGCACTAACAGGTGATCCAGCAGGTAAACCCGCGATCACCGCCCGAAAAAGAGGAAATTATATTTTTTTAAGTGTTTTAATAGATACACGCGGGTTGGGTATGACAGACCCGCGTGTACACGCGTTTAACTCAGGGCAATGTCGCGTATAGGGAATAAAACACTGTTTTTTAAATTTTTGGACCAGGTCTGGAAGGAGGGGTTGCCCTAGGCCATGAGTGCAGCATCACAAACCATAAGAGTGAGATTTGGAGCTATAACAGATGCCCCCTAATGTATGAGGTCAGAAGGGGAACATGATGGCCGAAATATATTAAGTAAGTACAAGGAAAGGAACTCAGCCGAAAAACCGAGGAGGACTTCACCAGAATTCAGCCTGCCAAGCCACCGAAAGGAGATCAGAAAGAAACACCGTCTGAGGCGAGCATACCCATGCTCAGGAAAAGTAAAGCATGTCCGCCTATCAAGTAGAAGCGGATCCACTAAGTATACAAGTATAAATGACTGGAAAATACATAATGGATCATCTAATCATAATGAGTAAGTACATGTCTGAATATCACATATAACACTGTCAATGATGCTGAAAGATGCAACGGATCACTGATATCAAAGACTGATCCCAAAAACGGTACCAACTGAACATGATGGAATAGGATGGTACTACACTGCAAACTCAGGTGCCAGCATATGGGATGTCGCCGTGACTGACTGCAACATATAAGGTGGAGTGGTATCAACTAGCAGTAACAGGAGCAACTGTCAAGTGAACCAATGAATGCTGATACAACCTGAGGTCTTCACCGACTGCCGTGGTACATTTCTACACCATGGGAATAAATGATCTGAAGTCGACCATGTGAGAAATCGTTTGATTACCGGTCATTGATGTATACCGTTAACAAACGCGAGACTACTCACCGATAATGATAATGAGCGTCAAGGTACCCAGTACAATCTAACAAGTGTGAATGGATGAGCTGAAGTCGAACACCTGTAAGAATCTATCAATCAGGAGACAATGATGGTTTCCCACTGTCGATAGCGAGGAATCTGCCACTAATGACTGCAAACCCCAAGGTACTGCCAAATGGACTCTAGATCTTTGCCCCAGAGCAATGAGTCGGAGTCGATAGGGAAAGATCTGCTAGAAGGAAGGCATTAAGGCATCCTCCATCAATCTAGCGTGAGTGTAACCCGTAGGCCAATAATGTGGAAGGAATCGGACGAAAAAGATGTAGTAACCCAACCGAAGTACGTTTCCGGCGTACACAAGATGTGGCTAGCGCACGGCAAAAACTCTCTGAACCAACCAATAATGAAAGCCGACACAGAGACGAGGTATCCACCAATAGGGTCAAATGGAAACCAAGGTCTTGCACGAATCCCAATGTGTGATAATGTATGCTGATGTCGAACACAAGGGAAACCACTCAGTCAAAGACCCATGATACTGATCGATGCTGAGCACAAGGTGACCTATCAATAATGAAAATAGGGCCAGGGTGCGGTTCTAGGCCTGCCCTCAGAGCAATGTGTCGTCGTCGATAAGGAGAAGACCCGCCAGCAAGAAGTCAATGGGGACCTTCTCAAACCGGCACGAGTAAAGGACCAATATAACTAATGTGATGATAGACATGACACTGACAACCAGGGATGGCCGACTGAAAAATGAGTCAAGAGACACCGCAGAAAGGCCGACTCAGGCTAACTTCCCTTGAACAAAAGCACGACTCAACATGACTATGTGGCAGCATAAAATGAATCTGTACAAGTCCGTCATGCAGGAGGCATGAACGAACCCTCCATGTGATTGGAAGAGATAACCAATCGGGGGAGAACTGACTCGATAACAAGGTTATGGCGTACCTAAGTCAAACTAAATCCCACCCATGCGGAGGAGACTTTGCTCTGAGTGCTTTGTTCAAGGGTGACATGACTGACTCTAGCTGCCAACAATAAATGGAAATAACGTCCCTGTTCCTGCTCTTTTTGGAATATTTAATTTTTTGTCTTTTTCTGATAAGCTGGAAAAAGAATAAAAGAATGCTATGGTACAGTGGAAAGAACGAGTGTCGGTGAAACAAATGATCTAGTTCCTGGGAAAGGAACATTCCTATGCTCAATGCAGGGAGGTGAAAAACTGGTCAGTGACACTCAAAGGTATGTTCCTTCCACGGATCAAGGTATGTCAAGCTGCATAAGTCAAAGGTATGCAAGGTTGATTTTGCAGACGTCATGGTCAACAGTTGGCTTAAACACGAGTCCAAGTGAAGCCGGCTATAGGCCAAAAGGTGCAAATGGTCAACATGCAATGCAGAAGTACAACTCAACACACATAGGAGCCTCTAGGGTATAAGGCCAAAACGAAGCGAGGAAGCAAGGAGGAATGAGTCTTCAACGCATAAGTCATGGCGGGACTACAGAGGACTCCCGAGCCTACTCAAAACGAAGCAGCATGGGCAAGAAATGTCAGTGAGGTGCTAACTAGGATGCCCATGTAAAAGGATGGCTCTATCATCATGTCATGATTTAAAGAATCGGCGAGTGAAAATGGCTTGCGAACCATAACATGATGGGGTCGACCCTACGGCAGATGTATCAGTCAAATGGAGGCTAGTATGCATAATGCAATGGAAAAATGGTGTCCCTAACCTATATGCCAGTGAGAACACGATACCTGCCATGACGGGTCAGCAGTCATGGAACTGTCTCGAACCGTCGAAAAATGTCCAAAATGTCCTGAAAAACAACTCAATCTCGACATTCCAAGCTCCCAAGTTAAAAGTGACATGAAACCAAACAAAATAAAATTTTGAAAAAATTTTGCATTTTCAAAACTTATAAAAAGAAATTTTGGACTTACCATTTTCACCGTTTGACTTGGAGAGCAAATTGTGGAGCAAAAGGAGCAAACTTCCCCGTGACTTATTCAACCGTTCAAACTTGCCGAAAACTTCCAGGTAAGCACTAAACTTGTCTTGCAATCAATTGTGATAGTTTTTAGGAAGTTTAATTGATGTTTCATCGTTAGATTTTTGCAAAAAATTTCTCTGCAGCGTACACGCGGGTTGAATGTATATAAATCGCGTATACGAGGGCCCTACACGCGACTGTGTATAGGGTAACCCGCGTGTGCGCAGCGAAACATTTTTATACATAAAACTAATGGATGAAAATGATTTTTTCTTCCAGGATGACTATCACATGGCGTGAAAGAGAGCACTCAGCTGTAGATAATGAAGTTATGAACAATGATGAGGCATTAGATGCCTTACGGGGATGCGGATTGTTAAAATTCTTCAAGTTGCCGAATATGAAAGCAAACGTGCGTCTGCTCGAGAGACTCATTGATTATTGGGATGTCGAGGAAGAAGCTTTTATGATTGATCAGATGCCACTCAGGATAGAAGTGGAAGATATATATTTTATCACGGGCCTTTCCCGAAGGAGAGAGGTAGTACACTCCCGGGGCAGGACCCGGAATAGTCTCAGTGTAGACGACTATGTTCACATTTACTGCCCAGGTCATCGGAAGGTCGGGAGCCAGATCTCTATCCCAAACGTGGAGAGTTTGTCCTTGCGGATAATCTTGTTCACCATAGCTTGAGTGAACGGATCATCCTCGCTACATCAGGCATCACGGGTAAACATGAGCGTAGCAGTGGACTGTCTCACCACGGTGTTTGACTGGTGTACTCCTCTACTTGCCAACATGAAAGAACAGCTTGCCTCTATCAGGAGGGGATAGACCAAGAACTTTGGGTACGGAACCATTTTATGCACTTTCTTTTTCGAGAAGGTTCCTGCACTCCGCCCCAGGGTAGCAGTTCCCATCAGTAGTCCACGTGATCCACGTATGGGCCGGTGGGCTCACTTGATGAAACGTCTGGGGGGTGGGGAAGTACCCAGGAATGCATTCGATGACGACTTCTTTGCTTGGTGGGAGCAACAGATCATCGCCATAGATGACTACCCCTATGCTGGGCTGGATTTCCGAGGAGATCCTGATCTAGTGTTACCACCAGATGCAGCATGGGGCGAGATTGGTAAGATTTTTGATTTTTATGATTTTTAGGATTTTTCAAGTATAATGATGAACTTTGAAAAACATTTTTTTATGAGATTCAAATGACTAATATGATGATCATGTTCCAGACATTGGGCCTGTGCGACCAGATGGATTCCCGCGGCATGGACGGCGTGGCCGAGGAGCCGAAGAGGCGGCTGCGGATGCGGAAAGGACCCTCAACAACGTCCAGCGACACTTGGCGAGATTGAGCTGCCAAGTACCAATGGCCGAGGTGGAGGACCTTTCTCCAGATATGCAGCGTCATGTGGTTGGAATGCCACGTGACTGGGTTCGCGTCTTCCGGCGCGTGGCCAATGCTATAGTTACTTACTTAGCTGCTCATTCAGAGCCGAGGCATTAGATATGCCTGACATGATTATGGGCATTTGAGTCCCAATTTTCTATATTTTTGGACACACATATGTACACTCGAGACGCTTTGCGATATATATATATATATATATATATATATATATATATATATATATATATATATATATATATATATATATATATATATATATATATATATATATATATATATATATATATATACAGTTTGACTTTTTGATGCATGATTTTATGATGATGAATGATTGATATGCCAGTCTAATGCTTGATTAGCGATAGAATCAGCTAACCAATTTTGAGATCTTGGAATGTGCAAATAATTAATGTAAATAAATGATCTTTGCAACAACCTCACCCTTAAATATTGGCGATATAATAATGGATCTCTAACCCGATAAATGTTATTTAACTGAGACACTATCAATTGAGAATCAAGATATACTACCAACGAGTCGATCCCATAAGAGATTGCCTCGGATAATAAATTGATAACAGCTGTATACTCGGCCATATTGTTTGAAGCAGGACCGATACACACGCCTCTCGATGTCAACAACTGACCAGTTGGGTAATAAAGTACCCAAGCTGCGGAAGCAAGATTCCGAGTGTGCCGACTAGCACCATCGGCGAATCCAAAATAAACCAAATCATCCATCAACACCTGCCAAAGCAGACTCAAAAGTGCTGATATCAGAAAACGCTCGATAAGATATGTACAAATATACATAAAATACAAAGAAGCCATTGCCTGGTAAAACTAAGCAAAATACTTCTTTAAATAGAGCCCATTTCGGGGCTCCGCCAGCTTGTTTCCTTCGAAATCAATTAACTCATACGATCCTTTTTCTAAGACTCGTTTGATAATGAAAGGACCGTACCACATAGGCTTGAATTTGCCCGCCCCCAAGGCGTCCTTATCTTGGTCATAGACCAAGACAAGGTCACCTTCAGAAAAGACACGAGGACGGACAGACTTATCATACTGAGTTTTGACCCTTTTCTTATGGGCCTCATTCATTGTGGCAGCATCTCGACGCTGCTCATCGAGATGTTCCAGGTGAACTAGGCGCTCCTCGAGACTCGAAGTCTCAGGAAGAAGCTCGACAGCCAATTTCAGAGATGGAATTTCACATTCGACCGGAAAGATAGATTCCATCCCATAAACTAACTGAAAAGGAGTAAAACCAGTAGCCGTTTTGACAGAGGTTCGGTATGCCCAAAGAGCCGGATACAACATAATGTGCCAATTGGACCGATTTTTATCGATTGTCCGTTGGAGTATCGTCTTAAGAGTTTTATTGACCGCCTCGACCTGTCCATTGGCCTGAGGATAGTAAGGGGACGAATGCTCCTGACGGAAACCTAATTTAAAAGCCAATTCAGACATTAGCTGATTTTGGAAATGACTGCCATGGTCAGTGACAATCTCTCTTGGGATGCCGAATCTTGAGATAACTTGATTGAAAAGAAACAAAGCTGCCGTGTCACTGTCGTTCTTATAAGTAGGCATGGCCTCCGCCCACTTCGTGAAGTAGTCTACGGCCACGATAATGTACTTGTGATTCGCCGCTGAAGGCGGATTACAAGTCGTAAAATCAATACCCCACTTAGTGAAGGGACCGACGATGACAACGGGAAAGAGGGGAGCTGGATGCGCGCGCATCTTGTGAGTAAAAATTTGACACGGGTGACAGCGTTTTACCGCTTCCACACAGTCCTTAAAGAGTGAAGGCCAAAAGTAGCCGGCACGTAAGATGCGCTGGGCTGTAGCAAGCCTGGATAGATGACCACCACAAGCTCCACTGTGGCAATCATTAAGAACAGACTCTGCTTCCTCTAAGGTTAAACAACGTCGAAGAATTGAGTCAACCCCTCGACGGTCTAATGTGTCACCAATGATAACATAGTTTTTAGCCAGGTGACGTAACTTGCGATGTTCATCCTTGGAGAAAGTAGAGGGAAACTTCGAAGTCTGGAGATAAACAATGATATCTCCATACCAAGGGTCTTGTGAAGAGATGAGGAATATATGCTCGTCGGGTAAACTTTCCTCATAAACAATATCCTCTCCACAAGGAAGCTCAGAAATTAGCTCTGCGAAAACCATAGATTTCTTAGACTTGGCGGACAAGAACTCGAGATCGAATTCTTGTAAAATAACTATCCATCTATTATATTTGCCCCCAATCACTCGCCTACTGAGGACAAATTGGAATGGATTGACCGCCGCTAGGACAAACGTTTTGCGTAGCAAAATATAATGACGAAGCCTCTGGACAGCATGGACAGCTGCCAAGGCTAACTTCTCAACCGGAGAATAGCGAAGTTCAGGGCCTATTAAGCCTTGGCTCAAATAATAAATCACGTGTTCGACGAGAGCATCGTCTTCCTGAACTAGAACCATACCAATGGTAGATTCTGCTGTAGCGAGATATAAAAGGAAGTCTCTACCATAATCCGGTGGACTCAAAAGCGGGGCAGAGACTAATGCCTTTTTCAAAGCATCAAACGACCGCTGCGCAAAGTCGTCCCATACAAATGGAACTCCTTTCCGTAACAAACGCATGAACCCTTTAGTGATCTCGACATAATTTGCTATAAACCGTCTCAAGAAATTGGCCTTCCCTTGAAGACTTTGAAGTTGACGGATTGAGGACGGGGGAGGCAACTGAACTATTGCCTCTACCTTGAAGGGATCAACCCGGATCCCTTCATTGGACACAATAAACCCTAACAACCGACCGGATGTAACCGCGAAAACGCACTTATTGGGATTCAACCGGATTTTATAGAAACGACATCGCTCAAAAACTAATTGAAGATGACTAGGATGATCAGTCCTCTTTCGAGAACGAGCAGCGAGATCATCTAAGTATGCTTCGATGATATGTTTGATGTCGTGGAAAGCGTAGGACATGGCCCGCTGAAAGGTGGCTCCAGCATTTTTAAGACCAAAGGGCATCTTTCGATATGCAAAGGTACCCCAGGGACATATGAAGGTAGTCTTATGCTGATCCTCAGGACGAATAGAGATTTGATTATAACCTGAGAAACCATCCATAAAGGAGAAAATCTCATTACCCGCACACTCGTCGATAATCTGATCAATGAATGGCGTGGGGTAATTGTCTTTTGGACAAGCCTTGTTTAAGTCCCTAAAATCGATGCATACACGGATTGTTCCTTGCTTTTTGTCCACAGGGACTGGATTTGAAACCCAATCCGGAAGAGGAGCAGGGTATATAAAACCCGCCCTTAGCAGCTTCTCAACCTCAGCTTTGATAGCCGCTGCTTTCCTAGGGTTAACCGGTCGAAGCCTTTGACGAATCGGTTTTGCGTTTTCGTACGTCTTGATCTCATGTTGGACGATAGAAGGATCAATGCCGGGCATTTCCTCATAAGACCAAGCAAATACATCACGATATTCCTTAAATAGGTCGGTATAAATTTGAATTTCTTCAGGGGAACACTCAATTCCGATGAAGATATTCTCTATGATGTTAGGATCCTTAGAGATGTTTATAGGTATCGTCTTTGAAATTACCGACATATTACCTTCAGCACGTGTGTGTGTTGGAGCCAAAGGGTTCGATACCGTACAAACATCACTACCAACGAGCTCGGAGAATCTAGATTCCACTTCCTGCAATGGAGGAAGAAAATATGAACGATGGTGTAAGTCTTCCCAAGGTCGATCTATACCCATCATCACCTCGAGGATTGCTTCTTCAGAAGGTAGAACCGAATCTAAGCAGTCCAAGGCAGAGTTAGAATCGAAGCTCCAAGCGGGGGCCACATGACCATCTAATTCCTCTTCGGAAAAAGGAGTAGAATGGTTATCTGCAGAGTCTATGATAGACTGATATCTAAACTCAGCTGCAGATATAGGAAACGCCATTCCATTCACTTGTCCTTCAACTAATGTGGTGGTAGGTGAAGGCAAGGTCCAAGGGTCAGAAAAATAATGAGTTCGGAAGAACTCTTCTCGAGAATACTCCTTGGATGATGAAATAGCATTGATTCTTGCAAAAGGAGAGGGAAGATCAAACGTACCCATCAATGAGGAATACATCCCTACTCCTAAATTCTCAGTCGGTGGGCGAGGGTTATCCACCAAAGGAACCGTAGAGTCGGAGGTTGCTTGAGGATCGATTGGAGCATAGTCCAATTGATCAACCTTAACGATTTTCCCCTCATGAGGAAAGCAAATGACACGAAACAGAGTCGATACAACGGCTTCCATCTCGTACACCCAGTTCCTTCCTAATAGGAGATTATAATCTAGGTTAGCATCTACGACTTCTACTTCGATATTAATGACCTTTCCTCCAACACATATAGGAAAGGCCGGGATAATCCCATGCGGCTTGTGAGAATGGCCATCAAATGACATGGACATGACACACGTGGAAGCTCCTTCATCTATAACGGTGCGAAAAATATTAATTTTCCGGTATGTTGACTTTACCTGGAAAGCCATATGATGAGGGAGTCTCTTTTTGACATTTGACATGTCGAAAGAGAGCACTAACGAGTTACCTGGATCGACTGCTCCAATGGCGGAGAGTAAAGCACTTCTCTGAGACGGACATGATTGGAGAACTTCCAAAGCGGACATAGCACACGGGCTTTGAGCCAAATCCTCCACAATGGAGTAATTTTGGGCGGCCCTAGCGTTAGGGTTAATCGTCGCGCATTTGGCGGAACCTTTCGGTATCCTAGGTATGGTCTCAACAAGAGGTCGCTCAATATGAAGGTCATTACTTCCGGAAGCCGTTTTATCCTTAGATGTTTCAGCTTCACCATAATCACGTGACCGAGTAGTCACGTTAACGTTTGAACCCATCATAAAAACATTTGATGCTTTTTCCCCTTCCTGGTTGCCCCCTGAGGAGGTCCTAGGATTCGAATTCGCGCCAGCAAGAAGTTGCTGCCCTTGGGGAAACGGGTTAGTTAACACAGCTTGCGAACTAGAAGTCCCTTGCTGTCCTAACAAGCGCTGAGCGTCTTCAATTCTAGGGCAAAGATGAGTTAGATGGTCCCCACTGCATAACTTGCAAGGGAACTTAACTTTCTTTATCGACTCACCTTTACCACCACCAGCGTTGTTGCCAGATTTATTTGCATCTGGCTTCCCATCTGAATTCTTCTTTTTACCACGTCCTTTCTTTTTCCCATTGGAATTTTGATTTCCTTTGGGGTTATCGGATTGGACGGCGTTAATGGAAGAATTTTGGGAAGCTTGAGGATTAGACATTGTGACTTGGTTGTTAGGAGTAGTTTGTAATGACAACTGCTGCAATTGATTCAACAAGTTCACTGTAGTCGAGTCTACTGACCCCACGATGCCATCCGCGTGCGGACCTGGCTTCGGCTTAGCTAAATCAACCTTAGATCCAGGAGCATCTGACAAGTACTTTTGGAGGATCCCAGACTGAGAGTAAATCAGTTCTAACTGCTGGGCCCTGAAAATGGCTTGCTCCTCAGAATAGACCCCAGACATGGAGACATCCTTGGAGATCTCGGGTTGCAAAGACTTCAAAAACCACTCTAGACGGTACTCTGGAGGGATTTCGGCTTTAATGAGCCTTTTTCTCCGTCTCCATTCCTGTATGTGATCAGAAATGTGGGTTGCCTTATCCTGACGAAAGGTAGCCAGAAGTTCAGTTCCGGCATCATAGCGGACAGGCAACTGGAAGTGATTCAAGAAGATATTAGCTAAGTCTGCGAATGATGTAAAGCTGCCCCCTGGCAACTCTATATACCATTTAGCCGCATTACCAGTCAAGGTGCGCTGAAAGAGTCTCAACCTAACCGAATCTTCGATGAGGGAGTTAGATGAGCACCACAAATGGAATGTGGTTACATGATCGCCCGGATCTTCACCACTCTTCCCTTCGAATTTTGGGATGTCCGAAGGGAGTTTGGTTGGGACCGGAGGCCAGGCTGGATTGTATCTGATAGGGTCGTTCGTTAGCTTAGTGAGATCTGGCAAGTTTAACGTTGCCAGAAATGGAAGCCTAGGAGGACCTACGGGATTCCACCCAGACTGGGCAGAACTCCCAAAGTTCTGAAAAGATTGTCCTGGGATTTGAGAGGCACCAGGCTGCCCCAAGTGACCAGTAGAACCAGCTGAACCAACAGGCAAGCCTTGTGGTCCAGCAAAATTCGGAGTTTGACCAACTCCTGCCGTATAACCTCCATAGCCTGCAAATTTCCCTCCTAAAGAATGGTAAGGGGTTGATAACCCCTGATATGGGTTCCAAGCCGAAGCGAGGGGAGGAATACTTTGAAACATGCTAACCGTGGAATACGGCCTACCTCCTTGTTGGCCAATAAATGGATTCGCAGTTCCTGCGCTACTAACCCCAGGGTTATTCCAACCTTGGAAAGGATTGCTGCTTTGTCCTATTGAAGAAAAAGGCATGGATCCTACCGTTGGGTTGGAATGTGGGATATGACCACTTCCGAAAGGGAAACCCTGAAATGAAGCCGATCCGCCCATCATGGATGTAGCGGCACTGAACGGAACCGATGGAATACCCTGTGATTGGGTGCCAAAAAGGAAGGAACCAGTACTAAAAGCATTGGTTTGGGCATTTCCACTCGTGGACGAAATGGAGGTAGACCCTACCAAAGATGTGCTAGCAAACGATCCGAACAAGGAAGCGGAGGGGATGGAAATGGTTCCTCCCCCTTGCACCGATGTTGGGGTTTGCATAGTCGCAGCACTCGTAGAAGCCATGCTTCCAGTAGTGATCATAAAAGGTAAGCGCGTAGCGTAACCTGGACTTGCTGGTCTATGCGACGGAGTCCCAACGTATTGCAATACGTCTGGATAACTAGATGGTAGTGGAGAATTTGGAATCACTAATGATTCTGAAAGTTCTTCTACCTCTACATTGTTCTCCGCTTGAAAGCGAACTTGAGAAAGGACTGGAGTGTCCCTCTCTTGTTCAGAAGTGCCAGGCCTTGCTTGGCCGCTAATATCCCCGAGAGGAGGATCAATCCCCGATGCGTCAACCGGCATGGGACGGACCCTACCGGTAGTATCTCCTCTGCACCTTCTAGGAGAAGGCTCTAAACTAGGTGGCGAGAGACCACGAAGTCTTCGAGACCGTCTTGGAGACCGGTCAGCCACTTTCAATTTTTTGTTATGATCTAGCTAAAGACTCAAAAAATTAAAAGCTAAGCCGACTAGGAGCACATAGCACACAGTATAAAGTTCCTAAAGATACAGCCAGTCAAACAACTTTCAAGTATTTCCGCTCCGAGTGATTGAGACCAGACACCAAAATACGAGAAAGTGAATCAAAGGGCCTTCTGAAGATAGTCTGGGATGATGAGGGCCCAGTCCTATCAGCGAAGGTATCAGAGGAAGTTACGCTGACCTCCTAACAACAACCTGTGCCGGTGCAAGCCCCCAAGCTTCGCAAGGGTGCCCTCCGGAAGTACTGTCGAGAGTGATACAACGTCGACCTCAGGTGCCATAGGATTCCCCTCCGCAGCCACCTATGCAGATCCCTAGGAGAGGCAACTATGGGTACCAACTCGTCGCAGAAGCCAGGCGGAACAGTCGTGAGGTAAGTTCAGACAAGTAGGAGAGGGGGTATCTCTCTCCCCTTGGCCTTCCCATTGATGTCTTTTTATACCCTCTCCAAAGTAGTTTTTTAGTTAGGAGTTGGTTGGGAACAGTTGGGCCACGGGCACTAATAGGTGATCCAGCAGGTAAACCTGCGATCACCGCCCGAAAAAGAGGAAATTATATTTTTTTAAGTGTTTTAATAGATACACGCGGGTTGGGTATGACAGACCCGCGTGAACACGCGTTTAACTCAGGGCAATGTCGCGTATAGGGAATAAAACACTGTTTTTTACATTTTTGGACCAGGTCTGGGATGATGAGGGCCCAGTCCTATCAGCGAAGGTATCAGAGAAAGTTACGCTAACCTCCTAACAACAGCCTGTGCCGGTGCAAGCCCCCAAGCTTCGCAAGGGTGCCCTCCGGAAGTACTGTCGGGAGTGATACAACGTCGACCTCAGGTGCCACGGGATTCCCCTCCGCAGCCACCTATGCAGATCCCTAGGAGAGGCAACTATGGGTACCAACTCGTCGCAGAAGCCAGGTGGAACAGTCGTGAGATAAGTTCGGACAAGTAGGAGAGGGGGTATCTCTCTTCCCTGTCTTCACAGACCCTCGTGCTTAACTCCCAGATCCGGAGCTTTCCTGGTCTTCCTAACGCTATTGGATTTACTCTCTTTAATCAGACTCTTATGTTTGACGTTTTATGTGGCCTTGGAGAGTTAACTCTCCACTTGCCTAATCCAAGGCCCTAAAATCCTAAACTTGTTGGTGTAATAACTAAAACAAAAAGTTCTAGTGGATTTTAATTAAGCGCTTGATTTTATTAGGCTGTTCTTTAAGTCACAGGGTTATGGAGATGAAACTTGTGGTGTTCTTATGGACGCAAAATAAATTAATAAAACTTAGCTACATGCATATGCACTTTTGTTTTCGATGAATAGCAACTTCTATGAGGTTCAGAGACACTTGTAATATAAACAAATTTTCTTTTTCTTTTCAGACCCCACACTCACAAAAACTAACAAAACTAAATATGCCTAAAGAAGAGATGCAAATCTTACCCTAATGCAAGAACTAAATGTGGATGCACGATTCAAAGACTACTCTAAAAACAAAGAAGGAAAGTTGCTGCTTTACCAAATTTTGTCTTGCCACTGAAATGCTTAGATAGAAGATGATTTGTTACCAATCATTTCGTCCAAACAAATAAAAACAAGTTTTAAGATAAAAAACAAAGCACTTTCACTTCGCAAAAAAGGAAATCAAATGAGAAGCAAGTTTAAGAAAGCGAAACTCAAAAACTTTCAAAAGATTTTCTTTCAATCAAACCAAAAAGTCTTTTTCAAGGGGGAGCTCTCAAAAACTGACACCAATGATTGATAAACAAGCAACCAAACACTTTTGTGAATTAACACCTTTCAAATGATGAAAACTCAACAAAAATAAATTGTGTTCGAAATCGCTTTTGACAATCAAAAGCAGCAATGAAAGTCCAAAATATCAAAAGACAAGTTTCAAGAAAAATGGTAACAAACAAATTTCCCGAAACGAAGGAGCAAATGGTCACAAAAATGATTTCGTTAAGCAAACACAAATGTCACGAAAACAAGATGGACACAAAGATTGAAAACAATCTTCCCACTCTGCCGAAACAGAGCAATCAAGATTCTTAGACAGAAATCTTGTGTGTCAAAAATCAATGACGCTTGCAATCAACGAAAAACAAGACTAGCACTCCTTATAACTAGAGAGAGTTCAGAACAAGATGCCCCCTGTCAAACAGAGAACTGTTACTGGAGAAATAACTGCTTGACACTGACCCAAACCACCAGAAAAACATTCAGCAAAAAGAAAAATTATAAATCTTGAAAATTATGTGATATACGCGCCTGCAATTATTTGCAGAATGCGTGTATACGCGACTGAAACTAAGGAAACCTGCGTATACGCGGGTTCACTTAGTAAAACTAGCGTATATACGCTTCTGTAATCCAGAAAAAGAGCGTATCTGAAGTCTTTCAAGAAAAATAAAAAACACAGACTGAAAAACTGGAAAAGCTTGGATTTCAGGAAAAGATCAGACAGTCAGAGCCAACAAACAGAGGGGCTGAGCCTTGATTGGCTTGAGGACTACCCAAACTAGGAACAACAAGAGTGTTGTCCCCAGTGGAGTCGCCAATTCTGGTTGAAGGGAAAGTACCCCTAGGGTCCTTTGGGCTAAGACTCTACCAGACTGAAAATTGCTTATTCAAAGAAACACACACACAGCCATCATTTTTACTTTTAAGCAAATTCTAAGGTTTAGGGCACATACCTATGGTCCTACGTTCGAGAAGACCGTTAGGGCGCAAACCCTCCTTGGAGTTCCCTTCTTCTTTCTTTGACCTGCAAGACAAACAAATCAAAGAACACAACAGTACCTGTACAAATACTTATGTATAAATCATCTTCATGCTATAAAGTTAGTTATAAAAGATCTTTAAGTAACCACTTTCACAAGAATTCAACACAAGAATTTCATAAGCATAAAGAAATATTATTCGGGAACAAAGACGTTTTTCTTTATAAATAAAGGCAAATAAAGTACATATATCGGAAAGATGTCACCTGAACACCTTCAACAGGCTCCAAGCAAGCTTCCTCCCGGATTCGTTCCAGCCTCAAGCCTCCAACAAGAGCTCCTTCCAAGTCCTACTCCAATGATGGTATCAAGGATGAATGATCACCAATACACATGGAAACAAGGGTTTCCTATGCAAGATGGGGGAAGTGCAGAAAGCACCAAGGACTTCAGACCTGGTCTAAGGGAAAAATCTCAGCATAATAATCTTGCTCTCCTCCCTCTCTCCCCTTGGCCTTCCCATTGATGTCTTTTTATACCCTCTCCAAAGTAGTTTTTTAGTTAGGAGTTGGTTGGGAACAGTTGGGCCACGGGCACTAACAGGTGATCCAGCGGGTTGGGTATGACAAACCCGCGTGTACACGCGTTTAACTCAGGGCAATGTCGCGTATAGGGAATAAAACACTGTTTTTTAAATTTTTGGACCAGGTCTGGAAGGAGGGGTTGCCCTAGGCCATGAGTGCAGCATCACAAACCATAAGAGTGAGATTTGGAGCTATAACAAAAACATATAAGATTAGAATCAGTAGGATCAATACCCCTAATAGTCGACAGTAATGATTTCCGCTGAAACGGGCAACTTTGAAGTACCTCGAGAACAAACATAGATGATGGTGCCTGAGCCAAATATTCAACAATATTATAATGCTGAGTGAATCGAGCGTTTGGATTGTATGAGGATTTTCGTAGAACACCTCAAGGAGGTGGTCGAACGACAGAATCAGGATTAGGTCGCTCTATATGGAGATGACCAGAACTTGACGGGGTAGAAGGAGAAGGGGTAGCTTCTTTCTCTTTCCCTACTGTCAGGGTAGAAGTTTGAGAATATTTTGATCTAGTAGCCACATTAATGGGCATACTCATCATGAACATTTGTGAACCTGAGGAAGCAGACGACTGAGGTTGGTTTACCATTTGGGTCTACTGGGACGGAAATAGAACTTTTAGGACAGTTGGGGTCCCTTTGAGCAAACGAATAACTTCACATCATTTGGGCTTAGTATAGTGATCCTCCTCACAAATGAGGCATGGATACTTGGGTTTCCATTGAGAAGCATCACTAGCAAATGACTTAGGAGGACTCTGTTTTGGGGCATCGACTTTACCCTTGTCCTTGCCTTTCTTTTTACCTTTAGAGGATTTGTCCGTTGTGGTAGACTGAACAGTGTGGACCTCGGAGGTTTTACCAGGGCCAGGTGGATTATGAGAAGACTCATTGGAAGCAGTGTTGGAGACCGACTTCTGTTTGGATGAATATTTTGCAGGGGTCTGAGTCATTGAACCAATTACTCCATCAACATGAGGTGTAGCAGGAGACTTAGATGTCATCAGATCAAATGATGGTCTAGGTGCATTGGGTAACACATCATATAACGTGCCAGATCATGAATAGACAAGGTCTAGATACTGGGCATGCACGATGGCTTATTCCTGAGTGACACATCCTCTCATAGAAATGTCCTCAGCAATTTTCTTGACGAAGTATTTGGTGAACCATTCAGTCAACAACTGATCAGCAATCTCAAACTTAATTACGCGATGCCTACGTCTCCATTCATGGATATGATCAGAGATGTGGGCTGCAATGTCTTTCTTGAGTCACGTTAGCAAATGGGTGCCAGTTTCATAGCGAACCGGCAATTGGAAATGTGTGAGAAAGGCCATTGCGAGAGTGTTAAAGTCATGATAGGTATTTCGAGGCAGTTTGATATACCACTTAGCTGCAACACCTGTAAGAGTTCACTGGAAAAGACGAAGACGAATGGGATCATCAACGTAGGAATTCGAGGAGCACCAGAGGTGATATGTCATCACATGGGCTTGCGGATACTCTTTCGCTTTTCCTTCAAACTTCGGACAATCACTCAGTATCTTGGAAGGGACTAGAGGTTAATACAGTGAATGAAGAATCAAATCATTCATGATTCGAAACACATCTGGCAATGCTAATGTTTTCAAGAATGGAAATTGAGTATTGAAAGGCATGGGAGGCCGATAAGTGGGCCCAATCGGAGGATCCCATCCCTTCTAGTAAGGATTTTGTCCCCATAGTGGAGGGTTTTGTCCGTATGGCATTTTACTTTTCCCCCACTGTAGGTTACCTTGCCTGTAGGGAGGATTTAGACCTTGAAAGCCCTGAAAATGTCCATCCATAGGTTGCTAATAAGCAACATACAGGTTAAAAGGCTATTGAGCCTGTTGACCTTGGACATATGCATGTTGCACTTGTTGTCCTTTGACATACGGGTTTTGAACTTTTTGCCCCTAGACATAAAGGTTTAAGACCGAATTCCCTTAGACATAAGGATTTTGTACTTGCTACACTTGGACATAGGGATTTTGGATCTATTGCCCGGACAAAAGGATTGTGAACCTGTTTCCCTTGCACATTACGATTTTGGGCTTGCTGCTGCAGGACTTGACCCTGACCTTGTCCTTGCAAAGGTTGACCCTGATGATATGAGTATAAGGGTTGTTGTTGCTCGGGTTGGCCTTACATCTGCAAGGGTTGACCTTGTGGCTGCAAAGGTTGTCCCTGCGGCTGTAGAGGTTGGCCCTGCAAAGACATAGGTTGGGAGGTTTGTTGAACATACTGCATTCGCGGCTGCCTGGTTTGCTGCAACTGTTGCGAGGGTTGTCCCTATGGCTGTTGCAGTTGTCCTTACTGTGGCACTATTTTTCCTTACTACTGCATGAATGGCCCTTGTTGCAGCAAAGGTTTCCCTTGTTGCTGTAGAAGCTATCCTTGCTACTGCAAGGGTACTTGAACAGTTCCCGGATTGATACCTTGAAAATTTTTGAACTGTATCTGGCCATAGCCACCAAGAGTGGCAGACTGACCAGGCTGAAGGACATAAGGCAGATTGACCATTCCTTGGGAACCATATGGAACATAAGGAGTTTGGTACTAAACCTAAGCCTCATAAGGCTACTGATACTAGAAATTTCTTGAACTAGACGGACCAACGGGATTTTGAACCTGTTGGTACTGGACATTGCTTGATCTAGCAGGACCAGCAGGGTTTTGAATGGCACCAAAGGAGGGTTGGTTCATCCCAACCATGTGAGATATTGATCCACTCACATTGGTTGTGCCTGACACCATAGAAACATTTGGATTCTAGCCCCTAGGCAGTGGCACATCTTGTCCACTTACTAGATGGATCGAAGAACTGACAAAGACATGACTCGAGGCCATCAGTTGAACCAGACGGGTAATTAGACTGACAAGACAAGAGGGTTCAGAATGGTGGGTTGCACGGAAATGAGGTAATTGCAAAATGCGCAATCGGTTGAGAGGTCAGGTTCCCGATGAACAGAACTAAGGTAGGTCTAGCACTAGATGACCAGATAGGGTTATGATAAAGTGATGAGGCACTAGGTGTACCTGAAACCAGCTGAGCTAAAGTCGCATAATTAGGTGGTAACTCCCGATAAAAACTGATGGGAATGCTTCCCGTGTAGGGGAAACCTTCAGGAGGAAAAGGATATTCTTCCTCTTCGACAGTCTGTGGAGTGGAAACCTCTCAGTGGCCCGGAGAGGAGACTAGAATTTCACCTTCAGATTCCATGGGTGGAAACAAGTGACGACAAACGATCGAAGATGTTCGAGGGGATAATTCCAAATGAATACCTAGATGATCGTACGGACTGTACAGACGCCATTGTGATATCACAAAAGGATCGAACAGAGAATTCGGAAGATAAACAACCAGTCCAAGTTGACCTTTAGTAGTAGATAGACTCTTGGGAGTCTGGATACGGTTATCCAGAGATTCTGGGCCAATGTTAGAAAGTGATCCAGTATCTAAAGGCGGTGGAGGATGAGATGATAAAGGTTGAATTCTTAGAACAATTCCGAGTTCAACACCTTGGTCCTCATGTGACTGCGGTAATTTAGGAAAAGGCTCCTTAGACAATCTTTCAGATAGAGGAGAGGAAGAGGAACTAGGCGAGCCTGATGGTTCAGCCACGATGACTTCGTCTCAAATAACAAGAAAAGAGAGATGAATTTCAAGGCTTTAAAATGTATTTTAAGGAATACTTATGATTTGGTCTAGAAAAGACTAACATGAATGTTATGAGATCGTGGGCAACAATTTTTTAAGACGCATAAATAAATTGGTGCTCTTTCTTGTTTTAAGAGTCAAGAAAGAAGCAAAGATGACTCTATCACTTTCAGTTTGAAACGAGCTCGAAAGGACAAGCACTCGGATGATATTTTAAGTTTAAGGAGTCAAAAAGATCAAATGACTACTTAGGATGATCTAGGTAAAAAGGATTACCAGGTAACCGTGAACTGCAGAATACCTCCCGACGAACCGAAAAGTATGGGCAGACAATCTCCTTGAATGTTGTGTTCGGTGTATCACATTTACAAGGCAGAAGACTCGGCTTCCTATGGATCAAGGATTGCAACCTAGTGGGGTCTCCCTTTATATACATGACGGTGCGGGGAGCACAGGTCCGTACTAGCGCTGTCTAGTGCCGAAGCGAATGACAGATGTTAGGTTTAAAGATGTTAGGTCCCTATAATACTAGTGATTTCCCCATTACTGTTGCCATTGTATCCCTTATTGTTATTGTTGTGCCCCTATTGTCACCATATTGTTATTATTGTGCCCCATAGAATCCCACTATTGTTATTATTGTGTCTTTATATTATTATTATTAGCATGGTTTGGTTATATTGTGACCCCTTAGACTCCTATATATAGAAAGGAGGTTTTGTCATTTGAATCATCCAAGAATTGTTCATTTGTGTAATGTAAAGGAGGTTTCCCCCTCGAAGAGGTTGAATTCCAAGGCGTTGATCTATCTTTTCTATCTTTTTGTGAGCTGGTTTCATAACATTTGGTATCAGAGCTTTGGATTGTAGGGTTTCACTGCTCCAAACAGGGCATCGTGGAATTTTTGCTATAACTTTTTTTCTGCAATGTTTCAGAAGCAAAAAAAAAGCCCTTTTGATATGAAATCTCTCTGAACCTCGGATCTAAATTTCATATCTTGTCTTGCTATATTTTCAGAGATATGATCTGAGGAAATTAGGGTTTTTGTAAGCTCCAGAATTTCATCTAAAACAGGTCATTGTGGGATTTTTGCTATAACTCTTTTGCTACAAAGTTTCAAAAGCTAAAACAAAAACCCATTTGAGAAAAAATTAGTCTGAACCTCGGTTCCGAATTTCAGATCCTCTCTCACTATATTTTCAGAGATATAATCTAAGGAAATAAGGGTTTTTGCATACCCCCGAATTACATTCCAAACAGGTCACCTTGGGAAAATCATCATAACTTTCTCTCTGAGCATCAGATTGAATTTTAGTAAGAATTTACAGAAATAGGACGGACTGTAGTGTTTTGGATACCAATTTAAGGACCTAAGGTTGAAATAGTGACCCGTGGCACATCGTACAAGTGCGCTCTATTGAACAAGTCTATGCTCAAGTCATCGTGGGAAATTTGGCATAACTCTTCATTGGAGAATCCAATCTTGATTAGACTTGCCGAGTTAGAAATATTACTCAAAGGGTTATCGCAGAAAGAAATTTCACACCTTGGAGATCGAAAATTACAGAAATACATCAGATTCAATATCAAGCTCCTACAAAGTGAAGAAAGGTGTGTAGTTTTTTTTTTAATTTTTGCATAAGCTTGGTTTGAAAAATTAGTTTGAAGGAATTCAAAGGGCATAGTGAAGCATTATTATCGGTAATTGATGCCCGAAAGAAAGAAAATGGAAACAACTAGTAAGCAACCTGAAAGCTCTAGCATGACTCATGAAGAAGAGGAAGAAATGCAACATGATATATCAAAATTACGAGACCAAGTGCAACAAATGTCACTCACATAAAAAGTAACAGAAGCTAAGTTGGATGGTTTAAAGAAAGACCTAGAAGCTAAGATGTATGGTGTGGAAGCTAAGATGGATGGTTTAAAAAAAGGCGTGGAAGCTAAGATGGATGGTTTAAATAAAGGCGTAGAAGCTAAGATGAATGACGTTGAAGCTAAGATGGACAACGTGGAAGCTAAGATGGTCAGCGTGGAAGCTAATATGGATGGCATGGAAGCTAAGGTGGATGATTTAGAGAAAGGCATGGAAGATTTGAAGACATATTTGAAGACAGATTTGACAAAGTTTCTACAAGAAATTCTTACTAATGGTGAAAGGGTAGTAAAGGAAACTCATGATGAGAACAAAATAAATGTTAATCATGATTTCATAGACTCTAACATTGGCTTGAAGAACCACCATGTTCCAAAGATTGATATGAGGAAGTTTGATTGCAAGGATCTCGGAACATGGATACTACAGATGAAGCAATTTTTCGATATTCATAATGTGCAAAACACACAAAAGATACGCATTGCAACTTTATATTTGGAACCAAATCATTTTGTATGGTATCGATGGCTTTGCTCTCATAAACAAATTGTCACTTGGGTTATTTTTACGGATGAAATGATAGCACATTATGAGGATACAAAAAGCAACACTTTTTTTAGCCAATTGATAAATCTCAAACAAAAGGGTTCAATGATGGAGCACATTGAGGACTTCCAAAAATTGAATATAAGGGTAAAAGATATTCCAGAGGAGCATAGGATTGATGTGTTCATAGGGACTTTAAAAGATAACATCCAACATGAGGTTTGCCTTTGGGAACCAGATTCATTGGAGAAGGCATTCAGGTTGGCAAGAAAAATGGAAAGCAAAATTATGGCAAAAAGGAAGCCTACCACTCACAATCATAAGGATGGAAGTGTTGCTTCCCCTAGCCATCCACAACCTACAAGGTTGAAACCAAAACAATTGGAAGAAAAAAGAGCAAAAGGGCTTTGTTACAGTTGTGATAGAAAATACACTAAAGGTCATAAGTGTGCCGATAAGAAATTATTTTACATAGATTGTGAAGAGGAGGAAGAAAAGGAACAAGAAACGTCAAAAGAAGAGGATATACACTAGGAACAAACCATAGAAAAAGAAGAAATGAATCCGACCATATCTTGTAATGCATTGGCTGGAATTACCACTCCTCAAACTATCAATATCGAAGGGCATATCAAGAAGAAAAAGGTAATAGTTTTGATTGATTCAGGAAGTACCCATAATTTTATTCATTGTAAGATAGACAAGGAATTGAATTGCTTCCTATATCTAGCACCAGAGTGTCAAGTGATGGTTGCAAGTGGCGGAACCATAAATTGCTCAGGTAAGTGCCATAATATCAAGCTATCCATGGGAGAATATGTAATGAATAGCGCAATGCTTTCCATTCCAACGGGTGGTGTTGATGTTGTACTAGGAGTCCAATGGCTACAATCCCTGGGTACAATAGCTTTTAATTTTCAATAACTTTTCATGAAATTCTCTTCAGAAGAAAAGGAAGTTGAATTAAGGGGTATTGCAGGGAAACTAGGAAAGATAATCAGATCTAATGGAATGACAAAGCTTCTAAAGAAAGAACAATGAGGCATAATTACACAATTATGTTCACTAGAGGTTCCCACATCGAAATCATCCATTTCTCCAGATCTCCAAAAAGTCTTGGACAATCATTCAAAGTAATTTGAGACTCCCAAAGGCCTCCCACCTATTCGTGATCATGATCATGCTATCAGTTTGATTCCAGGAAGTGTTCCTCCAAACATCAGGCCTTACAGATATCCCTATGTCCAAAAGAGTGAAATTGAACTTATAGTTGTAGAAATGCTAGAGGTTGGTATAATTCAACCTAGTTAAAGTTCGTTCTCTACTCCAGTAGTATTGGTTCACAAGAAGGATGGATCATGGCGCATGTGTCCAGATTATAGGGAGCTCAACAAGCTCACTATTAAAGATAAATTTCCCATTCTTGTCATTGATGAATTATTGTATAAATTGCATGGATCAATTTACTTCACCAAGTTGGATCTTTGTTTAGGATATCATCAAATCATAATGAAGACAGAAGACATTCCAAAAACAACGTTTAGAACTCATGAGCGTCATTATGAATTTTTGGTCATGCCTTTTGGCCTTACTAATGCACCTTCTACATTTCAAGGTTTGATGAATTCCATTTTCAAACCCTTCCTTAGAAAATTTGTGTTAGTATTTTTTGATGATATACTAATATACAACAAGCCTTGGAAGGATCATGTCCAACATGTTGACATGGTGCTCAAACTATTGGAGGAGAAACAATTATATGAAAAAATCTCCACATGTTTCTTTGGAGTATAAGAGGTGGAATATCTGGGTCATATTGTATCTCATGAAGGTGTTAAGGTAGACCCTAGCAAAATTAAAACCATTAAGGAATGGAAAATCCCCACATCCATAAAGCATCTACGAGGATTTCTCAGGTTGACATGGTATTAGCGCAAGTTTGTTAAGAATTATGGGAGAATAGAATCACCTTTAACAACATTATTGAAGAAAGATGCATTCTCATGGACTCCAGAAGCAATGAAGGCCTTTGAACATCTTAAAGAGGAAATGTGCCAAGCACTAGTCTTAGCTACACCGTACTTCACAAAAACCTTTACTGTGGAATGTGATGCCTCAGGAAATGGAATTGGTGTTGTTTTAATGCAAGAATAAATACCCATTGCTTTCGAAAGTCATCCAATCAAAGGAAAGAATTTACACAAAGTTATTTATGAGAAGGAAATGTTGGCAATACTACATGCACTTAAGAAATGGCGACCCTACCTAATGGGAAGACACTTCAAGGTAAAAACAAATCATGATAGTCTTAAATACTTTTTAGAACAAATATTATCTTCAGAAGAGTAGCAAAAATGGGTCACAAAGATGTTGGGCTATGACTTTGAAATCATCTACAAAAAAGAGAAGAAAAATATTGTGGCAGATGCACTCTCAAGAAAGGATGAGGATGTGGAAGCATTTCTTTGCGCCATTTCTATTATCCAACTAGATTGGATAAACGAAGCAAGGGATGAATGGAAGAATGACGAGGCAGTGTGGGCACTCATTCAAAAGATACAACAATATCCTAGTACATCTGATACATTTAGCTGGAAAAATGATTTGTTATGGTACAAGGATCGGGTATACCTATGTAAGAATTCCCAACTCAAACAAAAGATTCTTAGGGAATTGCACACCTCTCCCTATGGAGGGCACTCAGAATTTCTAAAAACCTACCACAGGGTTAAGAAGGATTTTTTCTGGGATGGCCTTAACTCGGATATTCAAAAGTTTGTGGTGAAATGTTTGGTTTGCCAACAAAATGAAGTTGAAACAATTAAGACCCCAGAACTATTACAACCTTTATCCATTCCAATTTCAATGGATTTTATCACAGGTTTACCCAAGTTCGAAGGAAAGAGTGTTATCATGGTGGTAGTTGACAAACTTACCAAGTATGCAAACTTTTGTGCATTATCTCATCCATTTAAAGTGAGTACAGTTTCTACTACATTTATGGAAACAATTTAAAAGTTACATGGAAACCCAAAGATTATTGTAAGCAACAGAGATCCCATTTTCACTGGAAATTTTGGGACAAAATTATTTTCTTGTCTTGGTACTTAGTTAGCTCATAGCTCATCTTATCATCCTCAATCTGATGGGAAAACTGAGATAGTAAACAAATGTTTGGAAGGATATCTTCGTTGATTTGTATCTGATAAACAAACATAATGGGTCAAATGGTTGCCTCTGTCTGAATGGTGATATAACACTTCCTTCGATACTGCAAAAAAAATGACCCCATTTATGGCACTTTATGGATATAATCCACCATCCATCACATCATATTTAAGAGAAAATTCTAAGGTTTAAGCAGTGGAAGATCACATCGAGCATCAGCAACAAGTTCTCCAACTCTTAAAGGATAACCTCGCCTTGGCGTAGAATATAATCAAACAACAGGAAGATCAACATCGCAACGAAAGAAGTTTTGATGTAGGTGATTGGGTATTCCTACGGCTACAACCATATAAAAAAATGTCCCTCAAGCAAGCTAAGAAGGATAATAAATTATCACCAAAATATTATGGTCTATACAAGGTGTTGCAAAAGATAGGTACTATGGCATACAAATTGGAGCTTCCTGCAGCTTCCCAAGTGCACCCAGTTTTCCATGTTTCATGCTTAAAGAAGGTTATAGGTGACAAGCTTCCAGTTCAAACAATATTGCCAGAACTTGATGAGGAAGGAAAAATCATATTGGAACCTGAAGCAGTCAAAGAAACAAGAACTTGACAGCTACAAAATCGATCAATTTCAGAGTATCTCATCAAGTGGAAGAACTTACCCGTTGAATAATCCACATGGGAGGATGAGAATTTTATACATAAGCATCTAGAACTAATCAAGCATTAAGGACAACACGTTTTTGAAGGAGAGGGGCATGTTAGGTCTCTATAATACTAGTGATTCCCCCATTACTATTGTCATTGTATCCCTTATTGTTATTGTTGTGCCCCTATTGTCCCCATATTGTTATTATTGTGCCCCATAGAATCACACTATTGTTATTTTTGTGCCTTTATATTATTATTGTTAAGTCGGATTGGTTATATTGTGACCCCTTAGACTCCTATATCTAGAAAGGAGGTTTTTTAACTTGAATCATCCAAGAATTGTTCATTTGTGTAATGTAAAAGAGGCTTCCCCCTTGAAGAGGCTGAATTCTAAGGCGTTGATCTATCTCTTCTATCTTTTTGTGAGCTGGTTTCATAACAAAAGATGCCGGAACACGTCTCTAGCCTAGCCCTTCTAGATGTGATCATTTGGTTTCAAATGCGCCTTAGGTTAATTGAGTTCATTTTGAAGTTTATCTTGAAGTATGTCTCGGTTTTCAGGCCTTAGCGATGTGACTCGGAAAATCCTATATGTAGCTAAATGATACAAGACTCTTTCAATTCGATGAATTGTTTACACTAGAGAGGGTAGAAAACACAATCAAAATTCAAACAAACAAGAAATTGAAAGCAAAATGAATTTTTCACTACTTCACTTTTCGAAAACAAAATAATGAAAAACTCTTTCCAATTCCTATTTTCCTAACAAGTGCACTTCAAGCAGTCCTTTCAAAAGTAAAGGGAATTATTTTTTCTTTTCAAATGAAAATGCAACTCTAGTCTTCAATGATGCTAACTAACATAAAATATTGATGCAGTAAACTAGAATCATGTACTTTTCATGAAATGACAAAATGAATCTTTCATAAAACACTTCAATGAAATTTTTTTCGAGACAATCAATCCTCAAACAAAATTATTTTTGAGGGAATTTTGGATGGCTGGCAGAATTGAAAAGCAGGATTGATCTAGAAAATGTGTTCAAGAATCTCCAAAGTATCCCACCCAACATTCATCCCGAATTATTCTACATCCTTTGTATGTATGATTTCTGCTCTCTCTGTAAAAACCATAGTGAAACCTAAAGCTGATTTGGAAAAGGACAAGACAAACCATATCATCTGAGCATGGGTTGCGGGCTATGCTAGTATAATTCTCAAAAATATCGATGTCAATAAATTGGATAACTACCTACACGTAAAGTGAATGTTACATGATGGGTTTGGTATTATCACGACCCCACTCTATGGTTTCTTTAAGATCATCGTGGGCGACGTGTGACACCAACGAGATTCCATTACAAGTTACACAAGTACTTTAACCTAGACTATGCCTAACTTATAACTCTTAAATACTTAGTCAATTATTCAATTTCAATTTCACTTATTTAATAACTTCATAAACATTCAATATCGCAATTTCATTATAAGTAGTGGAAACAAAACTTCAATAAGTATAGGAAAGTGCGATGGGAGGGGGAAACTCCCAAATACAAGTTCTCCCCTATTCTTCTTTTATTAACTCCAGATATGTTACAACATATTTATAAAGGGGCTAGCCATGGCTAAACCTATACGTTTCCCAAACTTCACAAAGTTACAAAAGATGGTATTCATTGCCCAGCCCAATGCACTTGCCTAGAACACCAAATCCCACAACCAGGGCATGCCCAACTTAAAAGTCAACACCTTTCCGAGCAGAAACCCCAAAAAACTAGTATCCAACCAAATAAGAAAATCAACCATGTGGCGTGCCCAAAAATTCGGTTCGCTTGGGAGAACCTGCCTCTTCTGCAACCTGGTCATTTCTTGTGTTTTCACTTTACTTCTCGTGTGCCCTTCGTTTCTATTATTATGCGTTATGTTTGTGTGAACTTGCTTGATCATGTGTTTGTTCCTGCCCCGTTCAAAGTAATGCAAGCTTCTACTTATGCCCATGTGAATGCTCCTTTGTTCCAACTGACCTGTTGTTTCATCCTTTAGTTGACCCATCATTTGGTCGGCGTCCTCAGACTAACTCATCATTTGCCCACGTGAGTGACACTATCGTCTAGGTGCTTCAACGTGCCTGACACACAATGTCCACCTGGGCGCCCCTCCATTGTATGAGCACACTTAGGGCATAGGCATTTTCTTGTCGTGCACAACACGCTAATTCTTTTCCCATCATTTCCTTCGCTCACACGCCTCATACTTTATTTGCAAGTCATGCCAACCGACTCACCCATGTTGTTCGTTCCACCCCTCCCTTGTGTCTTTCGGTCCACACTTGTGAACATCTCGCCCAATTCGTCCATCATGTCGTCCAAGCTCACTCTTCACCATGTCGTGCAAGTCACCTGTGGTCAACTGAGCACCCCACCTTCGTTTGGGTGTGCCCAGGGTTTGCACATTTGTGTTATGCACACAACGCGCTCACAGGTGGAATTTCACTTGTTTCATTTGGTTAGCTCGCCGTGTCACCCAAACTCATTTTACCATGGGCACCAGGGTGCCCTGCCTTCGTGCAGGCGCACCTAGTGCACTCACCTTCATGTTATGCACGCAACACCCCCACGGTCCCACTTTGGTTCCTCACTTTGTTTTTTCACCACTTCAAGTGGGCATGGGTCGTCATGGGTGCCCACTTGGTCTTGGTGCTAACTTGGGGCCCTAATAGGTATGAACTTTTTTATTTTTTATAGCTCGTGTGTTTTTCCTTATAAATATAAGGATCATGATTTAGTGATTATGATATATATATAGTAAATACAATAATATGATTCAATGATTACGATTTCTTTGTTATTTTTAATTAAAACATTAATCGTTTGTGATGGAACAGGCTTCAAGCCTTATGGAATTTTGACTTCAATACAAGTTGAATTTGGTGGTAAGATGGTGTCAGTAGAAGTTGAAGTTATTGACGTACCATTAAATTATAACCTTCTACTAGGTCGTACATGGGTTTATGTTATGGTTTCTATTGTTTCGACTTATTTCATAATGATAGCTTTCCCTCACAAAGGGGGCATAGTGGCCATTGATCAGCTCACCTTCTTTGCCACTAATTCCCAAGTTACTGTAAGAATCCCTCTTGTGGTAGAAACCCCGCATTCATATTAGCATGTCGGGGTGGGATTTCTAAAGGATTCCTCCCTTATGGGAAGTTTTTCCCTTCCTCCTCCTCTTCCTTATCCCCTTCCTGACAACCTCAAATTTATCGCCTACATCAACATGATATCTTCTTGTACTACTCCATTTGATGCTTGGATAGTACCGGATGCATCTAATATCGATACCTTTGGTGATCGCATGTTGCTCAGTCCTATTGAGCTCGAATATGAAGCCATCTATTCGGCTTATTCGACATACTCTAATTTTTTCTCTTCGACCAATTGGGATGACCACTCCTTATATTATGGTACATCTTCTGATCCTTTTTTCAATACATTATCTACTGACATGGAGGTCATGATGTCAGATGATGTGTTGTGGGACGAGAATCATCATCATTCCTCGTTGCCAGATTCCTTCAAGGATAATCTTAGTGATATCTATTCACTCAATGTCGTTGAGATATCAACGAATTTTATATCTATCCATGATATCAATTTTGAGAAGAATTTATCAAATATTGAAGAGACTATCCCTCTTGATATTTCAATTGATCCTAGAATTTTCGAGAATGTACATATTGGTACATCTTGCTCTCTCGATGAGATCAAGATCTATAAAGCACTTTTCCAGGAATTTCAAGACGTTTTCGCCTGGTCATACGAAGAGATTTCAGGTATAGATCCAAACATTGTTGTACATGAAATCAGAACATATCCCGATGTTAAATCAATTCTCCAACGCCTACATGCGGTCCATCCTAAG
Source organism: Pinus tabuliformis (assembly GCA_031772625.1). Taxonomy (NCBI): domain Eukaryota; kingdom Viridiplantae; phylum Streptophyta; class Pinopsida; order Pinales; family Pinaceae; genus Pinus; species Pinus tabuliformis. Next base: position 1,193,971,847 of record CM062807.1, on the reverse strand, counting down.
AAGGTTGTTACTATTAAGACTAGGGTTAAAAAAATTCTCTATGTTGGTTTCATCTACCCAATACCTCTAATTGATTGGGTGTCGAACAATGTTCCTTTCATGAAGAAACAAGGAACAATACATGAGTGTGTCGATTACCAGGACATCAATCGTGCTTTTCCGAAGGATAATTTTCCTACCCCATTTATTGACCAGATTGTTGATGATTGTGTTAGTAGTGAAGTATTTTCATTTATGGATGGATTTTCCAGATATACTCAGATCATATTTTCGCATTGGACTAACATAAAACCACATCTATTTGTTTGTGGGGAACATTTACATTTCAAAATCTCCCTTTCAGATTGAAAAATATTGGGGAAATTTTTCAGAGGCCAATGAATTATGCCTACCATGACATTAAACACAATGTCCAACGATATTTGGATGATCGACCTTCCCACTCAAACCATCGTATAGATAATCCCATGCATCTCAGGGCTACATTTTTACGTTGTCAACATTATAACATTAGGCTTAATCCACACAAGTGTGTGTTTTGTGTGAAATATGGCCGACTTCTTGGCTTCTTTGTGTCAAAGCAAGGAATTTGTATCGATCCTAGATCTATCTACTCCTTCCTCTCTTGTTCAACTAGAATGACTCCAAGGGAAGGCTAGCTTTCTACGGAAGTTTCTTCCCAATTATTTCAAATTGACCAAAGGATTTACTCGATTATTGAAGAAAGGGTTTCCCTTCCATTGGGACAACACTTCCCAAAAGCCATTCAATGCTTTGAAAGATGTTCTAGTTTGGGAATCATTGTTGTATCCTCTGAATTATCAATGTGATTACTTCATGTACCTCGTTGCTGCAGTTACTACTATCACCATGGTATTGGTCCAAGAGGATGAAATTGGGGATGAACATCCCATTTATTATTTGAGTCAAAACTTGAATGCTACTGAGATCAAATATACTCACGTTGAAAAGTTAGCTTTGGTGGTTGTTCAAGTTGTCTAAAGGTTTTGTCACTATATCCTGCTTCACAAGACTATGGTTGTTTCTGATTGCAAACCCATGACATACATCTTGTCATGGAAATTGTTGGGGGCTAAGTATTCTAAATGGATTGTCATCCTCCATGACTTCGATTTGGATTTCCTCAAATCCAAATCCAAGAAATCCTTAGTCTTTGTCGAACTGATCTATGACGTTCCCACTCTTGAAACTAAAATAACATCTGATGATTCTATTCTAGACTATTTGTTGTTCATGTGATCCGGATTTAAACAGGAACACAACAAATTACAAAGATAACCATAAACACAAAGATGCAATGGAAATAATACTTCATTTCATTAATGTAAAATACTGATATATGCTTACAAATAGAAAATGGAAATAAACAGCTAGGGCAATGGTAGCTTATCTCTGAGAAGAGATGTGGTGGCTACATGCCTTTGAACTATGTTACAATGAGGCTCGAAGGCCTATTTATTGTTGAGAAACAATGGAAAACCCTAAACATCAAAAAACCTAACCCTAGAAGATGAAACGCCAAACTGTGGGCCCCATTTGGGTAAATTGGTACATCAACTTCCCAAGGTCATAACTTTGGCATACGATCTCCGTTTGACACATACAATATCTCGTTAGACATATCTATCCGAGAATGACAACTTTGGGAAGAGCAACATTGGTCCATGAATCCATGTTGCTCCCAGTTTTCCCAAAAAACGTCGTTTAGGGCCTCAAAACGGCTCCGGAAGTTTAGGACCTAAAAAACTGCTAAAAATAGTAAATTGTGCTACAATTAAGGAAACTGAAAAGCTGAAAGAAACAATGGTGGGGGTCCAAGTGGACTTGGAAGGTGGCCACCAATATCCACCTGGATCATTCCTTCCCCCTTAGGAAGCAATGGTCCCCATTGTGTTGAGTTCCTCCATGAGATGAGGAAACTTTTGCTGAACTTGGTCCCTGGTGAGCCACTTGCCCTGGTGAAGGAGTTGGCCTGATTTGACAACTTGATACAGTTGGATGTTCTACTGGCGAGTGTGCTTGATCTGTGTGTCCATGATCTGATCAGTTGTATCTTGTTCCATGCAATCTGGATTTAACTCTACGGGTCTGAGGTGTTCTGCAATGTTAGATGTGTGTAGTAATGGTGGAAAGTATGGCCGAAGGCGGTCCACATTGAACACTGGGTGCATGCCAAGGAATGGGGGAATGCTGAGCTCAAATGCATTATCTCCCACAGCCTTGGTAATGGTGTAAGTACCATATAGGAGTGGTTTGAGTTTCCGATAGGCTTCGGTAAGGTGTTCCTTTTGCAAATGCAACTAGACTTTGTCGCCCACCTGAAACTTGTGTGGCACCCGATGTTGATCATGTCGCTGCTTGTACTTGGCATTTGATTTCTCCATAATTTCATGGACTTGCTAGCGAATATGTTGGATGTGCTCAATGAAGCTGTTTGTCTTATCTGTTTCGAATTGGACATGAGCCAAATCTGCATGAGTAGTTGCAAATGGCATGGCCACATCAATGGGACATAGTGGCTGGAATCCCAAGCCCACCTGAAAAGGGCTGTGGCTAGTCGAGCTGTGGAGAGCCCGGTTGTAGCTGTGCTGAACATAGGGGAGTCTCTCATCCCATGTGCGTGGATGCTTTGATTTGTACATGTGCAAAATGTGTACAATCATCCTGTTGACAACCTCTGTCTGGCCATCAGTTTGAGGATGGAAGGTTGTGGACTTAGTGAGTTTGGTGTCCAGCATCGACCAGAGACTGGACCAAAATGTACTAAGGAACCTGCTATCCCAATCTAAGATGATAGACTGTGGGATCCCAAAGTGCACCCACACTCGTTCAAAGAAGAGTTTAGCAGTGGCTTCTGCTGTGATATTCTTCTTGCAGGCTGCCATAATGGCCATCTTTGAGAACCTGTCGACGACCACAAAAACACAGTCGTTTCCATGCTTAGTGGAAGGAAGGCCTAACATGTAATCCATGGAGATGGATTCCCAAGGTTGACTAGGGGTAGGCAACGGGGTATAGAGTCCTTGCTTCTTGAGTGTTGGTTTGGCAATGGCGTAGGCAGTGCATGATCTGATGTACTTCCCGACATCCTGTCGAAGATTCGGCCAGTAGAAATACTTCTGTAGTACTGCCACCATTTTCTCGACCCTGAAATGCCCAACAACCCGACTGTAGTGTGCTTCCCAAATCATCTTGGCACGCTCGCTTGAAGGAACACAACGGTGACCGAGGTGGCATAACAGTGCATCCTGGAGGTGAAAATTTGAAACATGCCGACCCTCCAAGAGTGTCTGGTATGTGTTGCCAAAGTCTGGGTCGCTTTTGTAGAGAAGTGGTCAATCAGAAGTCTCGTGCCCACAAGAGTTGAGCACGGTGGTTAATGAAATGATCGGTGGTTGACTGAGGCAATCTGGAACATTATTGGTGCTTCCCTTCTTATACTTGATATTCAAGTGGAACTGTTGCAGGTATGTGGATCACTTCTAATGGCGATCATTCTGTAATTTCCCTTGGGTCTGTATGAACTGGAGGGGTCGGTGGTCTGTGTGGATGACCATTTCCTTCCCCAAAATGTAATGTTTCCATTATCGGCAGGCCTGCATAATGGAATACATCTCTTTGTCATAAGTGGGATACTTCCAGACTGTGTCTGAAAGTGTCTCACTGTGATATGCCACTGGATGCCTGTGTTGAGTAAGGACTGCCCCAATAGCATAGTCAGAGGCATCTATCTCAACCTCAAATGGTTGTTGCAAGTCTGGCAATGCGAGCACTGGTGCCAAGCAGAGGTGGTCTTTCAACTTTGTGAATGCTTTCTATTGAGATTCAGACCAAAATAATTTTTCTTTTGCTCCTCCCTTGGTGACTTGACTCAAGGGCCAAGTGATATGAGAGAATCCCAACACGAAGCTGCGGTAGAAGTTGGCAAGACCTAGAAAGCTGCGGAGCTCTGTTAGAGTGGTTGGAGAGGGCCAATCCTGAATGACTTGGATCTTGGCTGGATCCACATGCACCCCTTGTTCATCAATAATGTATCCCAGATATTGAACCTAGGTCATGCCAAAAGTGCATTTCTCCAAATTGGCACATAACTTGTGTTACTGCAGTGTTTGGAGAACCTGTCGGATGTGATGGAGATGCTCTTCCCAACTCTAGCTGAAGATCAGGATGTCATCCAAGTATACCACTACAAATGAGTTGGTGAATGGCCGCAAGATGTCATCCATTAGCCTCATGAATGTTGGAAGAGCATTCGTCAATCTGAAAGGCATAACCAACCATTCGAAAAGGCCCTCCTTGGCTTTGAAGGCAGTCTTCCACACATCGGAGGGTTTGATTGGTACCTGGTGATATCTTGACTTCAAATCTATCTTGCTGAAATATTTTTCCCCCTTCAATTGGTCCAGGAGGTCATCGATCCGTGGGATCGGGTTCCTATTATGGACAGTGATCTTTTTCAGCACCCGATAGTCAATACAGAGTCTCCAAGTCCCATCCTTCTTCTGTACCAACACAATCGGGCTCCCACAGTGCGATGAACTCGGAAAGATGTGACCTTTCTATAGCAGCTCCTGAATTTGCCTCTTGATTTCATCGTTCTCCAGAATGAAGCGCCGATAGATTGGTCCATTAGGCAGCAGCGCACTTGGGGTCAGATCGATGGAGTGCTTGACTTGACAATGCAGAGGAACCCTTGCGGGGGATGTGAAGATTTCCTCATACTCCTCCATGACCTTGTCCATTTGTAAAGGTCGAGACAAATGCCTCTGACCATGGAGATGAAATGCCAAACTGTGGGCCCCGTTTGGGTAAATTTGTACATCAACTTCCTGGGGTCGTAACTTTGGCATACGATCTCCGTTTGACGCGTACAATATCTCATTAGAAAGATCTATCCAAGAACTACAACTTTGGGAAGAGCAACATCGGTCCATGGACCCATGTTGCTCCCAGTTTTCCCAAAAAAACGTCGTTTAGGGCCTCAAAATGGATCCGGAAATTTAGGACCCGAAAAACTGCTAAAAATAGTAAATTGTGCTACAATTAAGGAAACTGAAAAGCTGAAAGAAACAATGGTGGGGGTCCAAGTGGACTTGGCAGGTGGCCACCAATATCCACATGGATCATCTTGATAGATTCATTTGACCTATGGTATGGAGACATCATCGTATATCTCTAGACCTAGACTTTTTGTCCCGACACCTCTCGCTCTAACTAGCGACGTATTTGATATCAGGCTAAAAACTATATTATCATTGGCAACAACCTTTATTATCATGGTATCGATATGATTTTTCAATGGTGCCTCACTCATGAGGAGGTTGAGAAATATCTCAATGAATTCCATGATGGGGCATGTGATGGACATGTCTAGCTACACCACCACATAGAATATTTTGCGTGCTAACTACTTTTGGCCTATTATGTTTCGCGATTGTATCCTCATAGTCCAAAAGTGTCATTCCTGCCAGATATATGATCGTAAAGCCCGTGCTCCACCAACTCCTTTACACCCTATTACTGTCGTTTGACCTTTCATGAAATGGGGCATTGACTTTATGACATGTAACCCTCACTCATCTGGGGGGATCGCTACATCATTTTTGCGATAGACTATTTTACCAAGTGGGCCAAGGTGATGCCTACATATAATAACATCGGTGAAACAACTTCTCTCTTTCTCTTCAATCACGCCATTGCAAGGTTTGGTGTACCATAGGATATAGTTAAATACTATGGGAAGCATTTCCATAATCACATGATGTCTGAGCTCACTGCCAAGTTGGGTCGTCACCATGAAATATCAACTCCTTAATACCAATAGGCGAGTGGGCAAGTCCAAGCAATCACCAAAACCTTGAAAATGATGCTTCAGTGTATGATAGGGATCTACAAATTGGATTGGCATCTTATCCTTTATGCATCTTTGTGGGCATATTGAACCTTTGTTTGAACCGCTACCAGATTCACATCAATGCAATTAGTATATGGTCTCGAAGCAATCCTTCCTATCAAGTGCAAATTTCCATCTCTAAAACTTATTTTTGAACTCCTCCCTACAACTTCCGCAAAAGAATATTTTCTCTTACATATAACATGCTTGGATGAAACCCAGCGCAATGTCATGATGGCCAATGAGGCCCACAAGAAATGCGTTAAGGCGCAATACAATAAGAATTTTAAGCCTCGTTCCTTCTTAAAAGGCGACCTTGTCCTATTGTATGATCAGGAGTCTAATAATTTAGGGTCTGGGAAGTTCGAGCCAATTTGGCTAGGCTCGTAGATTGCTACACGTGTTCTAGCTAAAGGGGCCTACAAGCTTATTGATTTCAATGGAGTTCCATTGACGCAGCCCATAAATGGGTTGTAACTCAAAAAATAATATGCTTAAATCATTTTTGCATAGTTCACTATGTACATATTGACTATAGGCGTGTTGAGTTTATTTGCAGTGTGTTCCCTTCGGAGTTTCCTACCATCTCTGTTAATCTTTCTGTACATTTGGTTTGTAGATGTCGGCGTCCCTTCCACAATATGTTGGTTATGTTGGTGGTGCTCGTCGTAGTACTCAGAACCTTTCCTTCGCATTGTGTGCTATATATGCTCCAAGTGGTGAGTTAGTATGTTTACAATGGATTTGTATCATTCACTCTACCAATAACATCGTTGAGTATAGCGCAGTGATGAAGTTGTTATTTGATTTTATTTCTCATGGTATTTGTCGTATAGTTGTCAGACTTGACTCACAACATGTGGTACTATACTTGACTAATGTCTATTTAGTTATAAGTCCAACTATGCTTCATATGTTTTTACGGGTTCACTTTCTGGAAAGATGTTTTGATTATATCTAATATCAACACATTCCTAGAAGTCTAAATGCATTGAAAGATGCATTAGAAAATCATGTTTTAGACAGACATTTCTGACATATGTAAATTCAATTCAATTCACATCACATTTATTGAACAAGAAAATAGAGAACATAAGAAACATCGATAGGTGGATAGTTATATATATATATATATATAAGTTTTGTTTTACAAAAAGATGTGCCTGAGACACATATGGCCACACGGCCTATCATAAGAAATACATGTAGTCAAAATATGGCTCTCTAGCCTCCTAGTAGACTAATCCTGATGATGCTCATGGTAATAAAGAATCGTGTGGGCTACTTTTCACAACATCTAGCTAATACGGTCAGACACTCCAATAATATGGTGCTATAGTATCATAGGATTTGATTGACCCTAGTCTCTGGTATGCCCTCAATCAATCCCTCAACATGTTGCTCGAACTCTGCAAGAGTCTTAGCCACATTGGGATCCTGCAATACCTTGCGTGCCCCTGTAGTAGCATGTACTCCAACCTATGCCTATTGTGTATATCCAACATGCTAAAGATAGGATGAACCCACTAGTCGAACAGGTCCAATGTCTACATGTAAAAATCGATAGTTAGTCTTGGATACATGAAGAAAAAAACTCTAAAACTCAAAACTCAAAAAACAATCAAAATGATTATGTTTTACCTATGGCACACCATTTCTTGCCTTCAGGTATCACAAGCTCTGGATCTCCACGGTATTCCATCCCAGCTTATGGATAGTCTTCAACCATAATGTGATGCATATGCAACCATCGAAAGAAGACAGACATGAAACTAATGGAAGATGGACCTACATGTCTAGACATGAGGTCTACCCACCACCTCATCCGTGGAGCTCTAGGATTTGGAAGCTTGAGTGAGATATGTTGAGGATGGAGTAATGGAATCCTCTCCAAAGTGAATGAGATCAAAATGGAATTGTATCCAAATTTTTTTCAGTCGCCCATGTTTTGCCTTGGTGAGTTGTTCCTTCATATTTGCTAATACTCCCTCGCTCTAGTTGAACATTGTCGGTTGTATGCATTCTAATGCGTATTGTAATTGGGACCTGTTAACCAAATGCAAGGTCGCACTGCTAGCCAATTTAGAAATGATGAATAGGATTGTCCTGAGAGGCAAGCAAACCACATCCTTAATCTCAATTTTCCCATATTTTGTAGGTTGGGATCAAGGTATATAGTGTGCAGCAATATACTCCTTGACAGTCTCTCCACCCTTTCTCGAACTAGAAAATGAAATAGGAGCACCTCTCCTTGATAAACTTGTCAAGAAATAAATATCTTCCTTAAAGGATTGTGCCTGTAAATGCCATGCCCTGACAAGATACTCCAATAGTTCCATCTGTTGTATCATCTCAGGAAGAAAAATAATTTGAGAATCCCATAGTTTCTCAATGCATGGATGGTTGTTGGATCATTGGCAGCATCCATGTCTTGGACTTCATGTTCTCTTTGTTGCCAAATCAAATCCATTTTGTTCTGATGGATACCTAAAACATGACAAGAAAAATCATTACAATAAATCCCATGCAAAAATATGAGAGAAATCTGAGTGAAAAGAGAAAAACACATTCTTCAAATGCACTCAGTGCACCCTACTAAAGGGAGATAGTGTGTTGCAGTGCTATCCATAGTTATATTTTGGTTGGAAAAACACACTTTTTGACATTGTTGAGGTGCGTTGGGGCTAGGGCACAAAATTAAATCCCTAAATCACTCAAAAATGGCATGAAATGAAAAACTAGAATCGTGAAAGGAAAGAGGAAGGTAAGATCTCCTACTTGGAAGTGGCGACACTGAAAATGATCCACCAGATTGGCCACAATAATCTGCTGAAGATCGAGGGAAAAATCTACTCAGAGCTCACTCATCAAGAGGTAAAATATGAAATGGTAAAAATGAAATTCCTTTTGTCATATTTATGGTCATTTTTTATGATTATTTAATTATATTTTATTATTTTGACCTAAATTTTACCTAATTTTACTATGTATCATATATTTTTAATCTTTTGGTGATGTTATGAGAAGGTTAACAACTGTTTGAAGGAACTAATGACATTTTTTGAGTTAAAGCATATCATTTTGACAAAGGATCATACTTTTATCACTTTTCGGGCTCTGTAAACTCACGAAAAGTGAACCCCCTTGAGTCCTCTTTCAGCGCTTTTCAAACTCCCTAAACATGAAAAGATTTTCGAGCGCTTGTCTTTTCAAACTCATTAAAGTAAATGAAAAGATATCTACTCAGTATAAGTTTAACCCTTTTCTAGAATGAGATAGACTATTTACGAAAAAGGAATACCTTGGTCGAACATGGCTAAGAGGTTCTCTTTAGTATCGTTTTCTCCTTTTGAGACTCAATATACTATTACAAAAAGGAACCTTTGGAGTTTTCTTTTTCGTTTGTTTTCAAACTCTCTAAACATGAAAAATATGTCAAGTTTCGACTTCAATAGACTCATAAAAACATCAAACAATGATGGTCTCATCGAACATGACGCGACCAAAACACTCCTTCTAAGTGTTTTTTAAAAATACTTAGAGGGATTCATCTGAAGGATGAAATTACAGATCAAGCATATGTTATACTCTTCAAGCTCATAAAAAATAAAGAGGTAATGACCTGAAATGTTCGGTAAATTGGGAAAACAGGGTACTCGACCTATTAATTGCAGTGATTCTCCCTTGAACATGACACTCTTTCATTTCATCTCCATGACTATTGGGTTGGGAAATCTACTTGTCTTTGTGGTTCATCCCACCATACTAAAAGCCTTCGTATTCGATTTTGGGTCAATGTTGCCAACTCCATTTAGTGTCGCTGATATGCTCAAGAGAAGTCTTTCAGTGGATATATGATACAATAATCTTAAGCCTTCATTCATGTCTTTTGTTCCTAAACCAGTTCTGCATCAACATCATTTTGTCTCAAGTACCAATTTTGTCTCATTCATGGGGGATACATCAAGGCCCTCCTGTGATGCGCTGCTTCTTATCGACATAAGCTCATTATCCAGGAAGTTAACTTAGAAAATCCCTTTGATACCTTAGAGCTCGCATACATCAATGGAAATTTTCCTCACTCTTAGCAACAGGTTTTCATCATTGGCCTTCGACTGAAATATTTTATGTGGTATTTGACTTCAACTCATTCATTCACACCATATGGATTGTACTACATTACCTTGAGAACCATTAACATCATCGATGGTTTCTCTCATGTTTGTTAATGTCTTACATCATTAGTCGGTAATCAGATGGTGTCTACCGTGTTTGAATTCAGCTCATTTATTCACATGGTTGGACTCGTACGTTGGAAGATTGAGTGAATGAGATAGAAGACCTTGGATGGTTACAACTCGAAAAATTATACAACTGATAGTACACTATCTCTAAACTCTAATCTCAACTGAGTCTTCCTCTGAACTGACATGCATGAGTTATTTATGAGTGAATCTTCAGTTAAATGGTGTGGCACTGAGGATGCACTGGTGCACTTCCCCACTACTAGACTCCTACTAGTTCCTCCAACAATTAGAACTAGTTTAACTGACTATAACTCAGTTAGACTGAGTTATCTAATTACAACTCAAAATAAATCAACCTGGGCCCCTAAAATTTATGGATCACGCTACATGACTCTAGATAAACTTCCAACTCAGATTTCATAAGCTAACTAAGTCAACTTAACTTAGTTAACTATTACAAGTTGCTATGAGAAAAGAATTACAATTTTAATTCACAATTTAATTTAAGGACAAATGAAATTGGAATTTCTTGTTGCTATTTTTAACACTCCGTGGGATATTTTGCCACAAATTGTCTACTCAAGAAGTCCAAGAATAAGTCCTCGTGAGGGGTGGAAAGTGAGGCTCTTGCCTCACAATTCGAATTGGACTTTACCCTCATTGCATGCATGGTGTCATCAATGATGGGTAGTGTATGGTACCTAGACAGTAGAGCTTCTTTCCACATGACTGGTAACAAGGATCTCTTTAGTGACTTGGAGGAGAAGGATCTCTAGATGCATATCAATATGGGTGATGACGAGAGGTATAGTGCTATTGGGTTGGGTACAGTTACCTTTCATAGGGAGTCAGGTGCTCCCCTCACTTTGCGAGATGTTATGTATGTTCCTGGTTTGAATAAGAACTTGGTATCTATTTCCATGTTGGAGGATAGAGGCTATGATGTGATCTTTAGTAAGGGAAAGTTGTTCCTTCATCACATATCCATGCTACAGGTAAAGAGGATAGGGTTCAGGTGAAGAATCTTTATAAGTTGCATGTAGAAGATTGTGTTTCATTAATCACGAAAGCAGATAAAGTGTAGAGTCGAGACATCCATGAGTTGTGGCATAGACGGTTGGGTCACTTGCATCATGGTGCTTTGAAAATCATGCAGCAAATTTCTATCAGTCTTCCCAAAGATACAATAGAGGAAGTTGATACATGCAAAGGGTGTACTTTGGGAAAATTCACCAAAGCTTCCTTTCACGACAAAGACAGTCGAGGGAGTGTTAAAAATAGTACAATCTAACTCTTTGCTTCAAAAACCAGCTCAAGCCAACACTTAGCCAATTCTATTTCTTGTCAAACCCCTACTTCCTTGCACAATTCCTAAGAGAATCAACTCATATTTAATTGGAAAATCCTTCCTCCATAACTGCGTAATCCAAACTTAGATCCTCAACTAATTGCATGCACTATCTGTACAAATCAGAAAATTATACTACTGATAGTGCATTGTCTCTAAACTCTAATCTCAACTGAGTCTTCCTTTGAACTGACATGCATGAGTTATTTATGAGTGAATATTCAGTTAAATGGTGTGGCACTGAGGATGCACTGGTGCACTTCCCCACTGCTAGACTCCTACTAGTTCCTCCAGTAGTTAGAACTAGTTTAATTGACTATAACTCAGTTAGACTGAGTTATCTAATTACAACTCAAAATAACTCAACCTGGGCCCCTAAAATTTAGGGATCACTCTACATGACTCTAGATAGAATTCCAACTCAGATTTTCTAAACTAACTAAGTCAGCTTAACTTAATTAACTATTACAAGTTGCTATGAGAAAAAAATTACAATTTTAATTCACAATTTAATTCAAGGACAAATTAAATTGGAATTTCTTGTTGCTATTTTTAAATCATCTTGTTTATTCAGTTACATCAATGACATAGCATTTTGAGGAAGGGTAATATACAATGTACATAGATAAATTACATTTATTAGTTAATATCAAATATTATTACTTAGAGTTGTGACCCTGAGCATGGATGTGTCTTGTAACCACTTTATCGGGAGCCTTCTTGACAACTTATTACTCACAACTATATCATTCATTTATATTATATATAAATTATATACTTTCGAAAATGATTTTATGGGCTCTTGTCCCTTTTTTATATGCCTTCTTCATTAATGAATCATTTGGTTTATTACACATAATGTAATGATCATAAACCATGTTACTTTAGTTATATCAATTAAAGTTATTTAGTTATTGGGGATCTTGTTCATTAATATGCTTCTAGAAAACTCTTAGCTTGTGACTCTTTTTTTGTTTCTAGTAACAATTAATTTATAAATTGGTATCAACAAAGCTCTTGGTTGGTGTACCTTCTTTTAATCAACTGAATTAGCTATGGAGAAAATAATTTATATTACCCAAACAACAATGTGATGGTTGACCAAAGTTAAAAAGAGAAACATTTTTTAAAGGGTAAAAAAGGGAAAATGCTTTACTCCAAAAGTAGACATCATTACCTAAAATAAGTACATAATAGATTGGAAAAATTCCATAATTATCCTATAACTAATGGGTATATAAACTTTCATATATGCAAAACAATAATATGAATATTTTGTAGAGTAACCATCAAGTATTGGTCATAATTTGGAAGGTTGTAAATGATAATGGTAAGAAGCATTAAACAAATGTTCATGGCATGCCATACAAACAATGTACCTGTTAGCTTTGTTGTGCAATACTAATCAAAAATGGATTCAAACACTCTCAAAGGCTGCAATTACACTTATAATGGTGCCAAAGGGTCCATGGTTGCTGTTCAAATCCTCAAATTATGGCTAAAAGCTTTCCACCGATTGAAAAAATTGCAAGAGGAAAGCCCTTTGGAGGGCGGAAATACACTATCGGGAGGCGAAAATACCCCAAAAACCATGTAAAAATCAAATTACAGGCTTAAGGATCCGCATTGATCTCAGCCGTTGGATCTGGCCGATCAACGGTCCAGATCACGTCGGCATATCGCTATCGGGGTTGCCAAAGAGGACAGGGCCTTTACATCTGATATGTTTCGACCCGATAAGCCGGACTCGATGGCCATACAACACTTCATTTTTTATCATTTCAGGTCTGCGACAATATCGCTATCGGCAGGGGCTTTACCATATGTTATGTTGCGATGCGATACGCCAGACCCGATGTCCATACCGCGCTCCATTTCATAATTTTTCAAATCCGCGCCCTTCGCATTTTCATTGTTTTTATGTATTTTCTTTGTATAAAGAAAATACAAAGGAAGCCTTGGTGGGTGCCGATAGTGACGAAGTTTGGACCCGATGGGTCGGACCCGATATCTTATGAATGATTTCTGTTAAAATTTCAAATCCGCGCTAAAGCCATTGTCAATGGTTTTGGGCGCATTTTATTTGTTAAAGGAAATATAAAGAAATACAAAGGATGCCTGGTGGGTGCGATTGCGATGGGTTTTCAGATCCGAAAGGGTTCTAAAACATAATATATGTATGATTCAGGTCCGCCAAAAGAAAATTTCCCATGTTTGTAGCAGTGTTATGTGTTTCCAATTATAAGGAAAACCGCCAACCTTATCGGACCGCTTTTGCTCGACAAGCGGTTTTCGTACAAGCGAGCAGGATGAAATAGAATAGTGCCACGCGTCCTCTGTACGGTTCCAAAACAGCGTCTCTATCGGGACGTAAAGGGCAGTTAGGAAAGGGCTCCCGATATGCACCTCAACCGTTCGATTTCTTGAAGGCAGATCAACGGTTGACGGACAGCAACCGGCCTATAGCAAATAAATGTCATGTGGAGTAAAAGTTTGGTTGACCAGCGTTTCAGAGTGATGGGCGGGAATGAACAAAGCGGCAACATTTCACTGTTTTAAAGCCAAGCAGTCATGATTGAGCCATTTTAATGATTCAACAGCTACCATTAATCAAAAGGATAGCTGAGGAGGAAGCGGGACATCGTTTATCTAATAACTGCACTCAATGGTTATGGTTCCTTTGGTATTTCACGCCACCTGCTCAAAGGAGGAATGCAGAGCAACAGAGGGGTCAAATCCATTTACAGCACAACCAGATTTGTATCAGCAGCCCCATTTCTGAATGTAAATGTGGTTGGTGGCCATTTATGGGCTCCTCCACGCATAGCTAACAGAGAGATTGTGCAATGAGACACCATATATACTGAAAACATAGTTGTAATCAGATTTTGATGAGTGTTTGATGAATGAGAGCTTATTGTAGCCTTTTAACTTCTGGAGACTGTTAATACTATGAGACCTGCAGCTTTTGGTCTTGATTTCCATTAATACAAGCTTCTTTTGCTATCACCTGCTCGCTTTTCACTTCTTCTATGTTCTAGGCTCTGCCTGCTTTGCATTTAGTTGATGTGCTGTGAATATTTGGCATTTGAGGGGCTGCTATCCCACCTCTATGTTAAAATTAGTGGTTCATTGAAAATTGATTGCAGGTTGCTGTTGTTCTAATACTAGAGAGCTGTCATCCTCTCTGTATATGGAATAGTAGTCTTGCAGACCTTCTAACTAGTTGCAGCTGGCCATCACAAAGCCTTGTGCATCTGCTAGTGTAATCAGTCTTCATCATCATCATTTTTACTTATAGCTGTGAGTAGTTGGTGGTTGAAAGCCTTGTAGTTTGGGGGTCTTCACCCATGTTTGGGGTAAATCATAGTAGGAGTGGTTATCTGGCTTAAAGGTGCTACACATCTTCCATTTATCCATCATTTTATCCAACAAAACTGTTGAATTTTTAATGTTCCTGAGCATCATTGATATACAACCTAGGTGAGTTTCTTGGGGTGATAACATTAATTGGCGCCGTTGCCGGGGAGAGGAGATTGAAGCTCAGCTTCCCTGGGAGACGACATAGTTTCAAGCTTTGATGACAGACAAGGTTTGAACACAGTATTGGTTGTAATCTTCTGTCTGGCGACTCCATTGGTGGAAGACCATCCTTTGGCGACTCCACTTTGAAGTTCTGGCTCAGTTTGTGAGGCATACTAGAAGAAATCCGCAGAAGTCTCCAGCTGTTCCAGTGCCTGACCCTGAGAAGATTGTTAACCCGAAGAAAACATCACAGAAAGGAGCATCAGGATCAGGTAAGCCCAAGAAATCTTATTTGTCTCTGCATGAGAAGTTTTTAGTTGAGGATACACAGTTTGAAGATTTAGAGCCTAGTATTGCTAATGAAGAAATACCTGCAGAGATTCATAAAGCTCCTTGTCCATTTAGTTCCCCTTTGAATCTCAGTCCAAAGAAAGCTTCCCATACTGTCCAAAACATCCCAATATCTCTGCCATCCATTACATTATTTCCTACTGCTCCATCTGCTAGTGTTCTTCCACATATTCCAAACATGGCAGGACAGCAAGCACCTACTAGGATTGAGAGGATTGTTGCTGCTAGATATGGACCTTTGGTCTTGCCTGCACCTTTAAATGCCATGCCTACAGGAGAATATCAAAAATATATGCCTAAATTTACTGGAACAGAGGGAGTGACAGCAGAAGAACATCTTGAAGCTTTTTACAGTTATGCTGATAATTTAGACATAAGTGAGAATGATGTATGGATGAGAGTTTTTGTCCAAAGCCTTGATGGTGAGGCTAGGAAGTGGTTCAGAGAATTACCCCAAAGATCCATAATAGATATTGAAGCATTAGATGATGCATTTTTGAAGCAATGGGGAGATAAGAAGGACCTGCTGTATTATCATACAGAGTTTGGAAACTTGAAAAGAGAAAAGGGTGAGTCTTTGCCTGACTTCAATAAAAGATTTAATAGAATGTATAGTAAAATACCAGCTGAGGTAAAGCCTACCCCCACTGCTGCTAAACTCACATATGCCAATGCTTTTGACTCTGATTTCTGCTTATTGTTGAGAGAAAGATGATGTGCTACTCTGGGTGATATGCAAGAGGCAGCCCTGGAGGTGGAATCCAATATTTTGGCAGCAGAGAAGTTAAAGAATCAAGTTGATAGAAGAAGGCCGATAGGTGGGACTTCTTTTTCCCCTGCATCAACTTCAGAGCCTAAATTAGAGAAAATGACTAAAATGATCGAGTCATTGGCTGCTGAAATTTCTAAGTTAAAGTTTGAGAAGACTTCAGGCAAAACAAGGCAGCAAAACACATTTGCTCCAAGAAATCCAAACCCATTTAGAAAAGCAAATGAGTAGCTACAAATTATGCAAAGGGGTGAAGAAGCAAGAGAAGATCATAAAGTAAAAGCTCCCTTTCAGAATGCAGTCATGGAGGGGGAACAATTTGAAGAAGATGAGGATGAAATTCACTGCTTGGAGGATAAAGGTAGCACTGCATTTTTAACATTGGCCGAATATGAAGAGTCATTGTTGCAAGAGCAAAACAGTCAGAGGTGGGACAATGGTGCCGTTCTGCAATCTGGTGAGCAGCAGAAAAGATATAATCTAAGATCCAATGCAAAGAATGTCGAAGAAAATGTTGCAGAAGAAGATGCTACCCAAACAGCTCCACAGAATACCAGGCCAAGAAGATCAACAGCTGATCCGGTCACCCTCAAAGCTCCAGTTCAAGAGATAAAAACTGTTGATAAATCATTCTCTTCTTTCAGTTTTAAGTCAGAAGTTCAGAAATTGAAAGTTGTCGTACCTCTGGTTGAGTTGGTCAAGAGTGAATTGTTTAGAAAACCCATCCTTGAAGCCCTTGAGCTACAGTCTAAACAAACCTCCATTGACTCTGTCAATTTGCAAGATGATAAGCCTGCTATTGTGCTCAGTCCTATGGTTGAACCTGCTGATAATAGTTCCCCATATTTCTATGTTTCATTAACTATCCATGATAAAATCCTCCACAATTGCCCGCTAGACACAGGGGCCAGCCACAATCTAATGCCAAAAACTATCATGGAAGAGTTAGGCCTTGATATCACTAGACCTTATCATGATTTGTTCTCTTTTGATTCAAGGAAGGTAAAATGCCTTGGATTAATTAAGGATCTAGCCATAACCTTAACCCAGCTGCCCATGAAAAGTATGATGATGGATATAGTGGTGGCTGATGTTCCTCCGAAGTTTGGTATGCTGTTATCTAGAGGGTGGATTAAGAGACTAGGTGGGACATTGCAGAATGATCTATCTTATGCAACTGTTCCAGTGTTTGGAGGAGAAAGCAGGAGGTTATATAGAGAAGCACAACTAGCATATGTTATTAGTGATGAGAAGAATCCCACAAACCATCCCATATATGCAATGGACACTGATTTTGGAGCTTGCATTCTCCAAATAGAAGAATCTCTGAAGACTACATTACAGATCAGGAAATGAATAGCTCAGGCTAAGCATGATACAAGATGTCAGATTTGGGAGATGTTCTTTGATGGAACATGTACCAAGGAGACTGCAGGAGCAGGGGTGGTGCTGGTGTCTCCACAGCAAGAAACAGTTCAATTGTCTCTAAAGCTAGTTTTTCAGGTGACAAACAACATAGCAGAATATGAAGCACTGCTGTTGGGCCTTCATGAATCCAAAGATAGAGGAATAAAAAATCTGAAGGTGTTTGGAGATGCTGATCTGATAATTCAACAAGTAAATAAAACATTCCAAGCAAGGCATCCAAGGCTGAGAGCTTACAGAGATGAGGTATGGAGAGTCAAAGAGTTCTTTGATTTTTTCTGCATTTCATATATTCCTAGAGCCCAAAATCAGATTGCTGATTCCCTTTCTATCTCTGCTAGTTTGTTCATCCCTCCATCGCCTCCCAAACTAGTTTACGAAGTACAAATAAAGTATAGACCCTCTGTGCCTGATAATGTCCACCATTGGAAGGTTTTTCATGATGATGATGAGTTAAATAGGTTCCTTCAAGTCATTGATGAGTTCTATGAAATGCAAATTGACCAAAATAATGATGCTTTGTTAGAAGATCCCAAGTCCCAGCTTAAAAATAAGATTGGCAAGAATAACATAGTCCAGCTTTCTAGTAACCATATCCCTAAGGGTCTAATTCCTCTTGAGAGATTGTTTGACCACAATGATGTGCCTCACAAAGCTGCCCAAAAAGAAGATCAATCTGTAGTTTGCAAGCATGATATAGGAGGTCTAAGTCAGCCCAAATTCATAAATCTGTCCACTAATCTATCTGCTGATCAAAGTGCTGAATGTTGCAAACTAATGAGGCAATTTGCTGATGTGTTTGCTTGGGAGTACAGTGATATGAAAAGATATTCCAGGAATATAATTCAGCACAAAATTCCTCTTGAGAAGGACACTATTCCTTTCAAACAGAAGCTGAGACCAATGAATCCTATGCTCCTTCCTCTGGTTGAGAAAGAAATTAAAAAGTTGCTGGCTACTAAGATTATAGTGCCTCTCAGATATTCTAAATGGGTGGCCAATCTAGTTGTTGTGAGGAAGAAGAATGGAGAAATCAAACTGTGCGTTGATTTCAGGAATCTAAATAAATTCTCTAAAAAGGATAATTATCCCTTGCCAAAAATGGAGTATTTGTTGCAGCAAGTCTCAGGTGCCAAAGTGATGTCTTTTATAGATGGATTTTCAGGCTTTAATCAAATTGCTGTGCATCCAGATGATCAAGAGAAGATAGCATTTACCACTCCTTGGGGCACGTTCATGTATGCAAAAATGCCATTTGGGCTGATGAATGTTGGAGCCACCTTTCAACGCGCTATGGATATTGCTTTTGTGGGTGAAAAGGATAAATTCGTGCTGATATATCTTGATGACATAACTGTTTATTCTGGCAGCCATCATAATCATCTACAACATTTAAAAAAGGTGTTTTTAAAGTGCAGGAAATTTGGAATTTCACTCAATCCCAAAAAGTCCCAATTTGCTTTGGAAGAAGGGAAACTGTTGGGGCATGTAGTGTCTACTGCAGGTGTTCAGATTGACCCAGAAAGAGTCAAAGCGATTCAGGCCTTGACTCTTCCAAGATCAAAGAAAGACATACAGTCTTTTCTTGGCAAAATTAACTTTGTAAGGAGGTTCATTCCTAATTTTGCTGAGCTGGTTAAGCACATAACCTCCATGTTGAAAAAGGGAGCAGAGGTGAAGTGGACTGATGCGGCTAGAAGATATTTTGAGTGCATTAAGATGGCTATTGTGGAAGCTCCTACTTTAATAAGCCCTGATTATAGCAAGGAGTTTCATCTATTCTCATTTGCCTCTAAGGATACCATTGCAGCTGTCCTGTTGCAGCAAGATGAAGCAGGTCAAGAGCATCCAGTGGCCTTTTTTAGCAAGAATCTGAGGGATGCTGAACTAAGGTATGATATTATTGAAAAGCAGGCTTATGCTCTTATCAAATCTTTGAAGGCTTTCAGAGTATACATCTTGCATTCCAAAATAGTTGCATATGTGCCTTCTGTTGCAATAAAGGATGTTTTAACGCAGCCTGATGCTGATGGAAAAAGAGCGAAGTGGATTGCAAAAATGATAGAATTTAACATAGAGCTAAAGCCCACCAAGTTGGTAAGAGGTCAGGGGCTTGCTAAACTGTTGGCTGAAGAAAATTGCAGGTCTTTGGACATTGATTTCTTGTTCAATGTAGCAGAAAATGGTCTAATGGAAGAGCATGAAACAACTGAAACGCAAAGAGGACAGTCGGTGGCCGAGAACCTAGCTTCATGTAGCTGGTATGCTGCAATAATTAATTTCCTGCTAAAGCTAGAGGTTCCTTCAGAATTTTCTCAAAGTCAAGCAAGGACGTTAAAGCTCAAGGCAATGAAATATTGCATCAATGGTGGCTTGCTTTATTGGAGGGATCCATCTGGAGTGCTTTTAAGATGCCTGGACAAAGAACAGTCAATAGAAGTTATGCAGCAATTCCATAACAGCATGTGTGGAGGACATCATTATTGGAGGACTACAACCCATAAGATTCTCAGAGCTGGGTACTATTGGCCCTCTTCATTTTCTGATGTATTTGTTTTTGTTAAATCTTGTGACAGGTGCCAAAGATTTGAAGGTAAGCAGTAGTTGAAATCCCTGCCCCTAAAGCCAATAATTGCAAAAGGACCTTTTCAGCAGTGGGGCTTGGATTTCATTGGTGAAATCAACCCACATTCCAGTGGCCAGTACAGGTGGATATTAGTTGCCACTGATTATTTTACAAAATGGATTGAAGCAATCCCAACAATGAAGGTTGATCATAATGTGGTAATGAAATTTTTATCAGAAAACATTTTCAGCAGATTTGGTTATCCACATAAGCTTATAACAGATAATTCAGCAATCTTCAAGGCAAAAGAGTTGGTGGAAATGTGTGATTCAATGGGCATTAAACTTGTTCATTCCACCTCCTATTACCCCCAAGGGAATGGTCTAGCAGAATGCTCTAATAAAAGTCTGATCAGAATTATTAAGAAGCTGTTAGAGGATAATAAGAAGAATTGGGCTGCCAAGCTCAAATATGCACTTTGGGCGGACAGAGTGACCATTAAGAGATCTACAGGCTGCTCTCCCTTCAAGCTGGTATATGGTACTGATGCTATTTTTCCCATTCAGCTTACCCTTCCTGTGGCAAAGCTGTTCCAAATAGCGCAGAATGAAGAAGATGATATGGCTAATAGAATCACTGATCTAACAAAATTATATCAGATCAGAGAGCATCTGATTGAAAAAGCTACAACACATCAACAAAAGGTCAAAGAAGTCTTTGACAAGAAGACAAAAAGAAACAATTTCCAGGTTGGGGATTTGGTCATGAAATGGGATGCTTTTAAAGAAAAGAAAGGCAATCATGGGAAATTTGATGCTCTCTGGAGAGGCCCTTTCATCATTTCACAGATTCAGGGGAACAATACCTTCATACTGAAAAGTATGGGAGGGGAACCAGTTTTTGATGGCCCAGTTAATGGGCGGTTTTTGAAAAACTATGTGATTTAAGGTCTTTTGGCCTTAAAATCTGTAAATAGTGTGATTGTATCAGTTTTTAGTATAGCTATAGTATACTCCATGCCCAATGGAACACTAGGAATTTTGGCCAATCTGTTTGTTGTTGTAAAGGCATTGATTTGCAGGTTCTTGAGACCTCACAGGGAGGATCTCATTCCCAGAAGGAGCCAGTGTTAGCTTTGTTGTGCAATACTAATCAAAAATGGATTCAAACACTCTCAAAGGCTGCAATTACACTTATAATGGTGCCAAAGGATCCATGGTTGTTGTTCAAATCCTCAAATTATGGCTAAAAGCTTTCCACCGATTGAAAAACTTGCAAGAGGAAAGCCCTTTGGAGGGCAGAAATACACTATCGGGAGGCGAAAATACCCCAAAAACCATGTAAAAATCAAATTACAGGCTTAAGGATCTGCATTGATCTTAGCCGTTGGATCTGGCCAATCAACGGTCCAGATCACGTTGGCATATCGCTATCGGGGTTGCCAAAGAGGACAGGGCCTTCACATCTGATATGTTCTGACCCGATAAGCCGGACCCGATGGCCATACAACACTTCATTTTTTATCATTTTGGGTCCGCGGCAGTATCGCTATCGGCAGGGGCTTTACCATATGTTATGTTGCGATGCGATAAGCCAAACCCGATGTCCATACAGTGCTCCATTTCATAATTTTTCAAATCCGCGCCCTTCGCATTTTCATTGTTTTTATGTATTTTCTTTGTATAAAGAAAATACAAAGGAAGCCTTGGTGGGTGCCGATAGTGACGAAGTTCGGACCAGATGGGTCGGACCTGATGTCTTATGAATGATTTCTGTTAAAATTTCAAATCCGCACTAAAGCCATTGTCAATGGTTTTGGGCGCATTTTCTTTGTTAAAGGAAATATAAAGAAATACAAAGGATGCCTGGTGGGTGCGATTGCGATGGGTTTTCGGATCTGAAAGGGTTCTAAAACATAATATATATATGATTCAGGTCCGCCAAAAGCAAATTTCCCATGTTTGCAGCAGTGTTATGTGTTTCCAATTATAAGGAAAACCGCCAACCTTATCAGACCGCTTTTGCTCGGCAAGTGGTTTTCGTACAAGCGAGCAGGATGCAATAGAACAGTGCCACACATCCTCTGTACAGTTCCAAAACAACCTCTCTATTGGGACGTAAAGGACAGTCAGGAAAGGGCTCCCGATATGCACCTCAACCATTCGATTTCTTGAAGGAAGATCAACGTTTGACGGACAACAACCGGCCTATAGCAAATAAATGTCATGTCGAGTAAAAGTTTGGTTGACCAGCATTTCAGAGTGATGGGCGTGAATGAATAGAGCGGCAACATTTCACTGCTTTAAAGCCAAGCAGTCATGATTGAGCCGTTTTAATGATTCAGCAGCTGCCATTAATCAAAAGTATGGCCGAGGAGGAAGCGGGACATCGTTTATCTGATCAGTGCATTCAATGGTTATGGTTCCTTTGGTATTTCACGCCACCTGCTCAAAGGAGGACTGCAGAGCAACAGAGGGGTCAAATCCATTTACAGCACAGCCAGATTTGTATCAGCAGCCCCATTTCTGAATGTAAATGTGGTTGGTGGCCATTTATGGGCTCCTCCACGCATAGCTAACAGAGAGATTGTGTAATGAGACACCATATATACTGGAAACATAGTTGTAATCATATTTTGATGAGTGTTTGATGAATGAGAGCTTATTGTAGCCTTTTAACTTCTGTAGACTGTTAATACTATGAGACCTGCAGCTTTTGGTCTTGATTGCCATTAATACAAGCTTCTTTTGCTATCACCTGCTCGCTTTTCACTTCTTCTATGTTCTAGGCTCTGCCTGCTTTGCATTTAGTTGATGTGCTGTGAATATTTGGCATTTGAGGGGCTGTCATCCCACCTCTATGTTAAAATTAGTGGTTCATTGAAAATTGCTTGCAGGTTGCTGTTGTTCTAATACTAGAGAGCTGTCATCCTCTCTGTATATGGAATAGTAGTCTTGCAGACCTTCTAACTGGTTGCAGCTGGCCATCACAAAGCCTTGTGCATCTGCTGGTGCAATCAGTCTTCTTCATCATCATTTTTACTTATAGCTGTGAGTAGTTGGTGGTTGAAAGCCTTGTAGTTTGGGGGTCTTCACCCATGTCTGGGGTAAATCATAGTAGGAGTGGTTATCTGGCTTAAAGGTGCTGCACATCTTCCATTTATCCATCATTTTATCCAACAAAACTGTTGAATTTTTAATGTTCCTGAGCATCACTGATGTACAACCTAGGTGAGTTTCTTGGGGTGATAACAGTACCTACCTTTGCATTTATGAGGCATAACCACTAATCAATCCCGTCTAGGAGATGCCACCACCAAATTTATGTCTATTGCCACAACGTGAGAATTGAATAATCACACCCATAATAGACTAGTTGCCTAATATGAAGAAAAATGAGAAGTAAACTATTAGAGATAAATACAATTATTTCCATTCATAGGTAATACATTCAAATATGCATGGATGCTACTATGTAGATTGTAGTTTCCTTAAAATTTATTGATAATATTGGGTTTTGGATGTAACCACTACCAATAATGTTATTTGCAGTGTCATTTACTTAAACGCAACCCCTTATTTGCCAATTATTTATACATCTAATTTGGTATATAAAATATGGGTGATGTTGGTAGAGGGTTGTTTAATATAAATTATTTGAAAATATTATATATTGTATAGTTACAAAGTTTAAAGACAAGATCTAAAAGTTATTAAAATCTTTATTAAGAGGAAGTTGAAATAATATAAATATTTTGTAAAAGAAATTGATCAAAAATATTTTTCTAATATTTTGATTTTGAACAACAACAAAAAAATGAATATTACAAAAATTAAGACCAACACTTGTGATCTCCATAGTGAAAACGGTCATTGGTCTAATCCAAAAACACCTTGGGATGAGTAGATTTTTAAATGTTGTGGTAAAAAGGAGGTTGAAGATGGGCACAATTCCCTTTTAATTACTCCCCTGCCCTTGATGATATGAGACATAATTTTACCCAATTCCATAACTTAACTAATCTTCAAGAACTTCTTGTTTATGAAAACAAAAATGACCATAACACTTTCATTTCTAGTATATTAAAGTACAAAAATGACATTCTAAAGTAGATCTGGCATATTTTCCTTTATTCGTCTAATAAACCTTGTTACAGACGATTTTGTCACATCTGGTCAATAGGCCTACAAATCGGGTCATTCAACATCCATATACATTTTGTCATTATCCCTTCACAAAGTCCTAAGTATCATTTCTCCAAAAAGTCTAAGTTTATGGGACTAACTGCTCAAAATCATTGTTTTAATCCCCAACGCACCTGACCCTTTAACCCACTTGTGCTTAGTCCAGGTTGCATTCCTAGCCACCAATGTTGACCAACACAAGTTTCTCCTTTCTGCAGGTGTGTTGATTCTAGAAATTTTAGAAAAATAAAAAATATCTTTGAAGCTTCCTCTTCCAGAAGCTTCAAAGGTGGTTTTAACTATCTACCTCGGATAGAGATCTAAAATTCCTATTTGATCCTATCCTAATGGACTTATCTCTTATCCCTTGGGCTCATCCTCCCATCATAAGTGGGTCTCAAGCCTAAGATGGTAAATCCTAAAAATACCCTTGTTATCTTATATATTTATTGTCTTCCATAGCCTCATGGTGAGATTGATTATGCCCTCATGTTGCTGATTTGAGCCTAAATGAGTTACCATATTCATGAATTAGTGTTGGTGTTGAGGTTTACTTTGTGACAATGATGGACAAGTCAACTTGGGGAGATATCTATAAAGTCAGATTCTATTTATGGTTGTAAACTCTCTTGTATATCTATTAATACAAAGAGTATCTTGTTTTCATATATTTGTTGTGTTATGTTAGCACTCATGTATTTCAATTCCTTATTGATTCATTGAATGGAGATGTTAGAATATGCTACATGGATGTTGTGGATCATTTTCTTGTTTTAGTCATATGCAGATTCTAATTATAGCGCTTGGAGCTGGAATCGGAACTTACAAGTGAGAAGGAAAGGAAGGCTTGTTACAACTTCGAGGTAGGGTTCTTTCCCATTCTCTAATTTATCTAAGGAAAACTTTATGCTTTTTGTATTTTTTCGTTCTAGGTTAGACAACTAGACCTAGGGAATTCACCTTTGTCCACAATAGTGAAAATTCTACACAAAAAATTGGCAACCATACTAGAGAATGATTCTTCCCTTAGTGGTTTCCTTGACCTTCGCACTTTTTTAACCTCTTAAATATACCTTAATTTAGTCACTCATACATTTATTAGCCTTAGGAAAACACCAGTTTGATCTTGGTTGCATTTTTTGTGATGTATTTTGACTGAAATTGCTCCAGCGCACTCCCCGATGTAGAGACAGAGTTCTTCAGTGCACCTGAGCCTTCTCTCTACCTACGTTGTAGCGCACTGGTGTCCCTTTTGCACCTGTGTTGATCCTATAGGATGAAAAAGAAAATACATTCCTTGCCTTTCTCTTTGATCTTCTTTGGTCTAAAATGTTTTCTTGAGTTTTCTAAGTTTATCAGTGTCTCTTTGAAGCCAATACAACACTTTATTTGGTGTGAAATTGAGTGAATTTTCCTTTGGTTGTTACTCATAGGTTTGCTTTAGTTTCTTAACAATTTTGCAGTGTTTTTACTTTCATTTTTGAATTGTGTATGAGTGCTAATAGCCTTTGAGTGTCGCATCCTCTATTAATGAAATCTCATATCACTTTTTATTTCATTGGGTTGCATAATTTTTGTGAAATTTCCTTTACCTACACTTGAATGATTCTTTTATTGTATTAGTGAAAGAAGGTATTGTTGTGCATAAGTAGTCTTTTTGTACTCTTCTTTCACTAATATGGAATCATATTGTGTCTTTTTTGAAGAATTATCTTGCATATATTACATTTGCATTGTTAGAATTCTCATTTTCACTACAGGAAAGAAAATTGTGCATAGATTACAATTGCATATTTTTCATGGAAATTGTGCATAGATTTTACTGCATGGTTTGGCATCATATATAGACTTGATTTGGATTGGAATAGTGAATTTGAGGAGATCGATTGTTGCATGAATTGTTTTTTGCATTGTTTATTGATTTCTTCTTCCCCTACTTAGTTAGACCTTTCATTATTAAAAGGAAAATGAAAAGAATTATTTTTGTCATATTAGTTGCATCGTAGGTGTGTTCAAGTGACATCAAGTTTTGAGCCTTGAATCGAAACATAATTCAAGATAAGCTTCTAAAATTCACTCAATCAACCTAAGGAGAATTTTTCACATTAATGCGAACATTTAGAGGTCTAGGCTAGAGACGTGTTCTAGCATCTTAAAATGTAGGAGCTATCATTTTTTTTTCTAGTGTTGCATTCCAAGGGCAATATCTCATTCCACGTACATAAGTGTATCAAATTGTTCTCCATGTACCTTTGGGTATATCGGATGGCTCTTTGTGCATGATAAGTATACTAGAAGGCTCTCATTGAATGGTTACACATTAGACAACACCACTACGGACTGCGCTTCCACGTACCTTCGATTATATTTTGGAAGTCCCTGTTAGGTTGTTATCCATCCATAGGTAACCAAGTCAGTCGCCTTGTATATTGTGATACACCAAACACAACATTTGGGGATATTTCTTGCACATACATAAATCCTTGGTTTACCAAGGTGGTATATTGCAGTTTGCAGTAACTTAGTAATCCTTATATGCCTAGTTACCCATTTGTTTTATTCCGTGTCTTTAATTTCTAAATCAATTAATTGACCACAAAATAGCATCATCACAATGGAACATCTCCTTAGTATATCTTAGGTTGAGACTAATGGAAACAGTTCCTGAGTTTACCAATCAAGGAAACCCCTCTGACGGTAATCCTGGTCCTTTTCCTTCTTTTGGAAATATTGGTGCTCCTTTTATAGAAACATTGTCCCTTCCCGGATTTACCATTGTTTTTCTAGTTTGGTTGTTTTTGACCCCTATGGTTCTGAATGTCCAAGCTTCTCCTCAACCAAGTTCTCCTCCACCCGAAAAACATCAACCTCAAGTTGATCCTAAATTTGAACCTTTACCTTCTTCACCTATTATTTATTCATCCCTTTCTTCCTCCTCGCCTACTGAAAGTATTGATTCTAGTAACTAGGAAGCTAAGAAGAAGAAGAAAATGATGAAGAATAAGAAGAAAAATAAGCAAGGGGGGAAGCAAGCAACCACTACTACCAATGAAACTAGTGTGGAGAAACCTTCCAATCAGCCCCACAAAGTTAAATTCCCTTGCAATTTATGTAAGGGTGACCACCTTCTTAGAAATTTCCTTGGTATTCCATAGGTATTAGAAGTGCGGTCCACAAGCTCACATCAACTTTTGTCGTCACCTTCTAGAGATCATGTTGGTGACAAACCAACAACTAGTGATCATAAGGTCCATGGGAATAAGTGTAAATTTAAGTTTCCCTATAGGTTATGTGAAGGGAATCATCCTATTCACCTTTTTCCTTATATGGATGAAGCCTTAAAAGTGTTGGAAAACTTACAACTTCTCAGCCTTGTCTTTTGGCGAGTTATCAAAATATTTCCCCTAAGCCTCCACTAGTTGATGAAGTGATTGATTAGAATATGTCTCCAATCAATCCCACTCACTTTGAACATGAATCCCAAGAGTTTTTTCTCGACTAACCATTGGCTGAGAAAATGGTTGACTCGATTCCACCTTCAATTGATTGTAACTTTCACATAGAGAGTGAAGCTCATACTGCTTAGGTTCTTCTCATTTCTTTAGGTTCCAATGAACTAGGGGGAAATCCTCACATTTCAACGGCACACGGAGACAATCCTCCCATTCCCACGGAACTGGGGGCAACAATTTCGTTCCCACAGTACAGTGGAGTAGTTCTCCTGTTCCCATAGCACAAGGGGGGATTTCTCTCATTCCCACAATATCCCCTCCAAGTAGTATGGTCACTTCTTTTTATTGGAGTCGACTGGCAAGATATCATCTTCCTCCTTATATTCCCTTCTAGACCATAGTACAGTCTTATAATATGATCATACCTGGCACATTAATAGACGAAGGTGTTTCTGATAGTATTTTGTCCTCAACTACTTGGCAAGCTTTCAGTTCTCTACAACTTGTGCCCGTTACCCAAAATCTGTTGGCCTTTAACAAAGGAACCAGTCAACCGTTAGGGATCCTTCCTTAGTTGCCTATTACTTTGGAAGGAAAGATTGTCTATATCAATGTGATGGTAGTCCAAGGCCCTTTGTATTTTAATTTACTCCTTGGGCGTGACAATGTTTATGACATGGGGGCCTTGTCTCTTCACTCTTTCCTGTGATGTGTTTCCTACATGAAGGAAGAATAATGACCATTGACTAGCTTTCGCTCATTGTCCTAATTTGACTCCCAATCAACTAAATTCCCTAGATGGGCCTTATATGCAAGTGGGATCTCCCCCACCACAGATTAATTATGTGGAAACATGTTCATTCCCACGTCTACTGATGATCTAGTAGGTGATTTAGTGCATCATGTAATGGGAACACTGGCGCCTATATTTCCCTTGGGTCCTTTGATATGTATCCCTTCCAGAGCATTGTTCTCCCATCTAATGAGAGCTTCTTGGAAGCCATGGTCTTTGGGGATCCATGAGTAATATAACCAGAGATCTCAGAGCAGAGTTATTTTTCTTATGTCAAGCTCATTAAAAAATGAAACAAGCTTCCTAAGAAGAGTTATTTTTCTTGTGTCAAGTTTGTTAAAAAATGAAACAAGGTCCCTTGAGCATAGTTATTTTCCTGTGTCAATCTCGTTTAAAAATGAAAGAGATCTCCCTCCAATTCAAGTCTTTGATTAGATCTCATAAATTCCCAGTCAAGTATTTCACTTAATCTCGTAAATGAACCTTCATTCCATCCATCTGTTAGTAATCGGTAGTCTACTTAGGTGCATGAAATTAAGATTGGGGGGCATGTACCTCAAATTGATTCATTATGTTGGGGGTATGCAAATTTATTTGAAGCATATTTTTTCTCTGTTTCAAGCTTGTGTAAAAATGAAACCAATTTCAAGCATAGTTTCCCATGTTTCAAGATTGTGTAAAAATGAAACCATTCTCATCCTATCTCTCATGATTTCCATTTTTATCAACATTTTTTTGCCAGATGAGCCTTGGTTTTCTCATTCCATCGTCACCATCTATTTGGTTGATCATATGCTTTCACTTGGTTGTTTTACGCTTGCCTGGGGAACCGATGCAGTGAGTGATTTTATTAACTAACCTCTTGACCTCTACATGTTTTGAGTTGTTCCATCATGACCAGAACCAATTGCTACCTTTTATACCACTTGTTCCTCCAAGTGGAGTCCTCTTTTAGCTCTTTTTAGAATCTTTAAACATGAAAAGATCATTGAGCACTTGTTTTTTCGAACTCGTTAAAGTAAATGAAAAGACATCTACCCATTATAAGTTTAACCCTTTTCCGGACTGGGATAGACTATTTATGAAAAAGGAATACCTTAGTTGAACATGGCTAAGAGGTTCTCCTAAGTATTGTTTTCTTCCTTTTCAAACTCAAGAGACAAGTTTACGAAAATGAACCTTTGGGGTTTTATTTTTCTCCTCTCTTTCAAACTCTCTAAACATGAAAAAGAAGTCAAGTTTCACCTTTGGTGGACTCGTAAAAACATCAAACATCGTTGGACTCGTCAAGCATGGCAGGACCCAACTGATCCTTCTCAGGGTTCGTTAAATATACTCAGAGGGATTCATCTGAAGGATGAACTTGCAGATCAAGCATATGTTATCCTCCTCAAGCTTGTCAAAAATAAAAAGGTACTGACCACAAATGGCTGGGGAAATTGGGAAAACAAGGTACTTAACCTATTAATGGTAGTGAGTCACCCTTGAAAATGACATTGTTCCACTTCATCTCCTTGGTTGTTGGATTGGGAAATTTGCTTGCCTCTTTGGTTCATCATACCGTGTTAAAAACCTATGCATTCATTTTTGGGTCAATGCTGCCAACTCCATAAAGTGTCGTTGATATGTTCAAGATAATTCATTCAATTGATATCTATTACAATACTCCTAAGCCTTCATTCATGTATGTCATTCATGAACCAATTTCATATCAGCATCATTTCATCTCAAATCTTGATACATGTTTCATGTCATTAATGGGGGATACATCAAGGCCCTCTTGGCAATGGGTCGCTTCCTATCGACATCAACTCATTAAATAGGAAGTTGACTTAGAAAATCCCTTTGGTACCTTGGAGCTTACATACATCAATGGCAAGTTTCCTCGCTTTCAACGACATGTCTTTATCATCAGCCTTTGATTAGAAAATTTGTGTGGTGTTTGACTTCAACTCATCCATTTGCACCACATAGATTGTACTATAGTACCTTGAGAGCCATTAACATCATCGGTGTTTTCTCTCGCGTCTCTCACTGCTAACATCATTGGTTAGTAATCATATGGTGTCTACCATGTTTGACTTCATCTCATTTCTTTGAGATAGAATACCCTGGATATAGTTCCATCCATCTAGGTTGCATTTCAGGATTCATAAAATATCACAGAATATTATGGTTATGATCATACAAAATATTATCCAAGCATAGGTCCACAACTTTTCATCAGTGGAAAAGACTCCTTGATCACTCTACATGTAGTATTGGCTTATATGTTGAGCATGGGTATGCCTCCCTCAAAAGTGGTGATGAAAATGTATTGTAACAAATGATGATCTTGACCAATTGTTCTTAATCCGCACTTGTCATAAGGTAAATCACTTCAGTCCTTAGTCATTGCTTTTGAATTTGTACTTTAGGGGAAAATATGTTACAATCCATTTTGTCACATCTGGTTAATAGGCCTGCAAACTGAGCCATTCAACATCCATATGCATTTTTTCATCATCCTTTGAAAAATCCATAAGCATCATTTCTCCAAAAAATTATGATTTTTTGGGACTAACTACTCAAAATCATTATTTTAAGCCCCAATGCACCTAGCCCTTTAGCCCACCTGCACTCAACACAGGTTTCATGCCTAGTCACCAGCAGTTACCAGCACAAGTTGCTCCTTTCTGCAAGTGCGTCAATTCTATAGATTCAAGAAAAATAAAAAAATATCTTTGAAGCTTCCTCTTCCAAAATCTTCCAAGGTGGTTTTTAACTATTTACCTCAGATAGAGATCTCGAATTCTTATTTGATCCTATCCTGATGGACCTATCTCTTATCCCTTGAGGTCATCCTCCCATTATAAGTGGATCTCAAGCCTAAGATGGTAAATCCTAAACTACCCTTGTTATCCTATATACTTATTGCCTTCCATAGCGTCATGGTTGAATTTTGGAGATTGATTATGCCCTCATGTTGCTGCTTTGAGCCTAAAGGATTCACCATATTCATGCATTAGGGTTGGTGTTGAGGTTTACTTTGTGACAAGGAAGGACAAGTCAACTTGGGGAGATATCTACAAAGTCATCTTCTATTTATGGTTGTAAACTCTCTCCTATATCTATTAGTACAAAGAGTATATTGTTTTCCTATATTTGTTGTGTTATATTTGCACTCATGTATTTCAATGCTTTGTTTATTCATTGAATAGAGATGTTATACTATATTGTTGCATGGATATTGAGGATCCTTTGCTTGTTTTAGTCATATGTGTAGGTTCTAATTATAGCGCTTGGAGTTGGAATTGGAACTTACAAGTGAGGAGGAAAGGAAGCCTCGCTACAACTTCGAGGTAGGCTTCTTTCCCATTCTCTAATTTCTCTAAGGAAAAATTTATGTGTTTTGTCTTCTGTTGTTCTAGGTAAGACCACTAGGCCTAGGGAATTCACCTTTGTCTACAATAGTGAAAATTATGCAAAGAAACCCTTATTAGACTAGAGTGGTAAACATCATCATCATGATCATCATCAAATTGTAAAATGCAAAGTACATGAAAAGGTTCATCTCGAAACCATGTACACAAGGTAAGAATTGTTCATGCCATCACAGCCAGAAATAGTTCAACCATCTAGAATATGATAACCCTTTAGTCTTAACCAAATTAATCAATTGAATTTAAATTGATGATCATTCACATACTCGTGAAAAGTATATATATATATATATATATATATATATATATATATATATATATATATATAGATATATATATATGTAAGTTTAACAAGAATAATTATTTTCCCTAAAAGAAAATATCTTTCTTTTCCTTAAAGATAATATATGAGCCTATCCCAAAGGGGAATGATGATAGTTTTTCAAAATTGTCAAAATCTAGGTAAGGAAACTTGCTTTCTAAAGGCCCATACATCCCAAAATTTACATACAAACTACAAAACATAGCCTTATAGCTAGCCCAAAAATTTATGCATTAACAACCTAGAATCTAACAAGTAAGGCCCATCAAATAAGCATAATGATCATGGCTACATCATGAAACTAAAAATTAATAAAGAAATGACATATCTTGGACCACCTTCCCATCAAAAAACACATGAAAGGATAATGATTCATCCTATAATACCAAAGATTCCTTGGAAAACGAATCTACTATAGAGTTTAGTTCGTAGTAAATATGGGTGAAAGAGGGCTAATACAAACAATGGATCAAATCATGAATCCAAGAGAAAAAAGATTGCAAATGAACAACCTGTATCTTGATTTTGTCATTTTCCCAGTCAATGACCACCTCATAGTCACCCAATACTTGCAATATTGACACACCATGAAACTTGGCTAAGTGAAATAGATTCCATAAAGTAGAAAATTAAGCTTTGGAATTGGAGCCTCTGATATGGGCATATCGAACATGAAAATAATGCAAAGTTTGTAAATACAAGACCAGACCAATAACACATCTAAGTTGGTGCCCTTGGCTAGCACCATCCAAATACCCCAAGGGATACCAAATTCTTAATAAGACATGGTTGGTCTTCAAGTATTGAATTTTCTAAGCTCATATTTGAATTTATGGGATAGCTTATCGACTAGACCTACCACTACTTCAATAGGAACCTAATTATCTTGAAAAAATATGATATTGTGATACCACCAGATAAAATAAACAATAAAATGAGGAAGAGAGCTCAAGCTAATCACCACAACATGTGAAATCCAAGATTTAACACTTTATTGAATATTAGGCATATTCCAACTAGTCTTTGGGTTAAATTTAAAGACAAACAAAGACTAGATCCAGAGCACAAAAGAGTAGGAAACAAAAAGGTGGTGAATAGACTTTGAATCTTTCCTGCAATGCGAGAAAATACTAGAACCAACCCATCCCCGTCTAAGTCAATTGTCCCAAGTTAAGAACTTGTTATTCAAAGCTAGCCATAATAGAATTTTGTTCTTTAGGAAAGCATGCAACTTCTAGAGGCAATCCCACCACTAGGATTTCTCCACCCTGGAAGGAGGTTGTTGGCATTGATATCAAATGGGCATGTTCATTAATGATGCTAATGAGTTATTTTAATGTTAAGGATGTGTGTTGATGAGTTTGCTTGATGTTGATTAGGTATTTTTCTTGTTAAGGTTGATTGTGTTGATTGTTTGATGTGCAAAGGTTGACCAAAGTAATGTTCAAGAAAAGGTTGATTAAGTGATGTGATGTGCAAAGGCTTTGATGATTAACATTTTATAATTACATTTATGTTTTATTTGTTTCTTATACTTAAAAAAAATGAAGGCATAATGGCACATAAGAGTTAAAGGAAAATGTGTAGAGAACTTGATATTTTTATTAAATAATATTTGCTAAATTTACAATTGAAAGCCATATAGTGCAAGCATTGTTGTTGGCTTATATTATTTCATATTTTCTTAATATTACAAAACTTTTGAACTCAATTTCATGTTCAGAAATGAAGAGGTAGCTTGTGAATAGCTCTTGAATACCAAGTGATAACTCTTCAATTTGAATTCCTGCATGGAATGCAAACTATCAACAACACTTTGTATGTAAAAAATGTCATTTTGAATTAAAGTGAAGTTTTTGTGACTTGAGCATTTTCATGAGAAATTTTTATGAACATCCTGGTAAGGAGAGAAGGGAAAGAGTGTTAGAAAAGAAGAAGATTTGAAGAAGAGAAGCAGAAAGGATAAGCAGTAGAAAAGAGGACAAAAATTTATTTCAGAGCAGAGACAAAGACTAGGTAACCGGAAAATATGATTTGTAATATAATTAGGGGATTGTAGTCTCCTTTAAAATTGTAGATTGATAAATAACAAATTGTATTTTTTTTAGGTAGTAGCCTCTTGTGGGTTGTAGCCTGCAAAAAATTTTGTGGGAGTTGGAGCTTCCTTGAGGTAGTGGCCTCCTATAGGTTAGCGCCTATAAAAAATTTGATTAAATAAGTGAGTAGGAGCTTTCTTTCGCATCAATTTTAGCCAAAAATTTGTGGTTTTCTCCCTTTATGGGTTTCCACTTATATTCGGTATCTTCATGTGTTTCTTATTGAATGCCTCACTTTTTTTTTCCAAAGGAAAAAACGGTAACCTTTTATTTAAAAAATGAAAAGTTACACTAGCAGATGCATTTAAGAATTCCATAAGCAGCCCATATGGGCTTGATTTCATTTGCACCCCACGCTACGTTAGAAGACTAACGTCAATATAAAAGAATATGAAAAGAGAAGAGAAAGAGGAGAGAGAAAAAGGAAAAAAAACTGAATTCCGGTAGTGAGTAAAAACTCACGCTTCAAGTTTTTCTCCCCTTTTTCTTTTCGACCTTGCGCCACTCTCCTTGAGTGGGTTCGATCGTAGCTATGACTAACTGTGTTTCTACTTTTTGTGGGGCTGTTTCCTTGTCTGAGTCTGAAGTATCTGAGTGGTGATGCCGTTTGATCCCTCCCATGCTTTGATCCTTGTCTGCCTGATTTTGATGGAGCTTTGTGATCTTGTTTTCTGTTGCAGTTTCCTTCTGTGTCTCCATTTCTTGGGATACCTCTGCATTCTCTGCGTGGGTGTCATCCTCTTCTGCTTCTGATTCTTCATCATCTGAGTCAGGGGGAGGAAATTGCCATCCTTTCCTCTGCTTCCCTTTCTGCTTCTTTTTGTTGTTTGCTTTTTTTGCTTCTGGGCATGTGCTTTGCAGGTGTCCTGTCTGTCTGCAGAGCCTGCATCTGAAGGCAGTATTTTCATAGTCTAGTGCTTGCAGCCAGTTTTGTTGTTTATAGATCAGCTTTATGTTGTCTGGCAGCCCTTTGCTTAGATCTGCTTCTACACAAATGCGTGCAAAAGTGTAAATCCTTTCATCAGTCCTCTCCAGATCTGTTTTGATGTATTTCCCTATGTCAGGTGGAAGGGGCCTCGCTTTCTTCAGCAGCACAGGTACCAGGGAGGGGAAAACAGCCCAAGATTGATGAGGGACCATCAGGTGTCCCGGACATAGAGCTTATTGATCTTGATGTTAGTTCTCCTAGCCGAGAGTCAAAGGAGATCATTCAGCACCTTAGAGCTGAAAATGATGCCTTGCAGAGGATATTAGAAGGGGCACAATGGACCATCACATATCTCGAGTAGCGCAACAAACAGTTGGAGGATGAGCAAGCTCTTGATGAGCTGTGGAGGATTCATAGTGACCGCATTTTGAACCGAAGGAGGCCCGGTGACCTATTGCCCGCTGAGCGAGAGTCCATGCTCATCCGGGTAAATGCACACTTGGAGAGGCTGTTGGCTAGGGCCAACCAAGAGAAGAAATTGCTGAGGAACATGAAGAACCATTATTGGGCAAGAATGCACGTGTGCAAGGCAAAAATGAAGATGTTCCAAAGGCGGTTGGCTAAGGCACAAAAGAGGAGAAAGAGGCCTGATCCCCTTCATATCTTGGCCGAGGCTTCACTGAAGGACCAAGGCACTAAATAGCCTAGCCACAGCACAAATTCCAAAAAATTTTGAGCATTTTGGGCAAATTTTGGTTTTTTCAGGCATTTACAGGTTTTTCCCCATTAACGGGTCTCACCCCCCGCGCGACCCTACATCATGGCAACTCCATTTTGCAAAAACTCAGCATTTCCAGATTTTTCATGAGAAGTTACATATGCTCATTAATGGACTTGAGATTTTATGAAGTTTTGGGCCTCCAGAAAGTCAAAAAACAAGCAAAATTTGACTTTCTGCCACATTTTTGAGTTGCAGAAAGCAGTCTTGGGAGATTGCACTTTTGGAGGGGCAAATGACCACCAAATTAAAAAATTCCAGTTGGGTTGGAAAGTATACTCACAGAACTTTCCAACAAGCCTACTCTTGCTCAAGTTGGCCACCTGCAAGTGCCCCAAACGTGTCTCCAAAGGTGCGCGACCTGTCAGGCAAGGGCGCGTGACCCATCAGGCAGATTTTTCCAAAATGCACTGTACAGCTCAGAAAAAAGCAGTTTGACCCAGTTTGACTTTTTGGGGTGAATTATGATTCTATTTGATGTAATTATTGTACTTTTAAGACACTTTTACTCTTATGTAACACTTCTATAAGATTCATTCATGAAAAGGGTAAATATTAAATTAATGAATTGGTTTCCTAGCTTATAGAGGCAAGTTGTTTTGACTGCCTAGTTTGTAGTGCTTAGTTTAGAAGTGGTCGAAACAACTCCTAGGATAGTGAGCTCGACCCATGGAGGCAGGGAAATAGGTTAGATCATCTATATTATGTACTTTCTTGCTCATTTTCATGGTTGGACTCTTGAGGGAGAAGCTATCATTGTATTATTCACAGTATCTCTGCAATTTTTGGCTAAGGAAGACCAGGGTTTTGCAGTCCTTTTTGGGATTCTTGTGGTTACATGTATTGATGGTGTGTTTCTCTATGTACCTGTAAGTGTGTTATGTGAATCATTTCCTTTCTTTTCCTTCTGCACATTAAGCAAACGAAGTGTTAAAGTAAGAATTCATGACTCTCATGCTCTGCTTTTAAGTTTGTTTAATTTCAATGTTTTCTAATGTTTAAGGAGAATTCAAAGTTAATGTTTGCTCTCCTTAGCTCCTCACCTATCATTCCTGACCATCTACCTCAATCAAAGGCATCAATACTGTCTCCTACCTCGCCCCAAAGAACCCCCTGCAGAAACTGTGTCCAATCCCCGCACCCAAAATTGCCATCCCCTCAATTTGCCACCGAAAACTCTAAAAATACCAAATCAACCTTTTTGATCAGTTTACTAGCCTAAAATCAGTGTTACCATATTGGTCATCTCATCCATTGAATATTTTACCGAGATAGACCGGAGAGAGCCTTCTCCTGCCCCGTAGGGCTAGCTACGAGGCTAAATGGTTTGATGTTGCCTTGAGGTTTACCTTTCTCAGCCTGAGGTGAAATTTCAAGTGCTAACATACTGGCGACCATACTGGGGACAACAAACTAATCGTCTGCTCATTGACGTGTTATTTCACAAGTCTTAGACGGAGCCTGAAGATACGCCAGGTAGCCTTCGAAAACGCTCTTGTTTTACATCAGCGTTAGTAGATAAACACTGCTTCAGTCAATCTCCGTGAGCTGGTGAACATAGCGCTTCATTGACACTTTATCCCAGTATAATTGTTAACTCTGAGCCGTGGATGATAGGTTGAGAGTTTTCATAGGCTGAATGGTTTTTCTTTCCTAGTCTTTTGAGAAAAACAAGCTGGCTACTGATCCTAGACCCATTTTCAAATCTCATTCATGCCCAGCTATTTTTGATTATCTCGAAGATATTGATTTTGACGAAAGCTTTGAGTTGTCCTTGTTTAAAGCTAAGTCTGAAAGTGCGCTCGGTTCTCTAGTCCTTGATCCTGATTTTGCAGCTGCTATTGAATTTGAGAGACATAACAAATTGGTTGAAAATTTCATCTTGAGACATCTCCAGACACGTGTTCAAGCTACTACCCTTGCTGATTTTGTTGAGAATATCTCTGATCATATTGGATCTACTATCACGGCTCACGAAGAATCTTATCCTCCTTATGTTTCAGTTTCACCTATAATCACCTATCCCGAATCCACAGTCGGTTCTCCTCCTACTCCTCCTACCCCTCCGACTCCCCCAACTCCACAAACTTCAGCTCCCCTTATTATAATCCCTGCTATCACAGCTCCTCCTCCTCATACTCATCCTACTCCCCCTCCTAAAGCAATGGCTGCCAGATTTGCCCCACTTGCTCTTCCCCAAAATCTTCGTGATATGCCAGCCGATTATGAAAGTAAAATCCCCATGTTTGATGGCACTCCACAAAGTATCACTGCTCAGCAACATATTGACAAAATGACAACTTTCTTCGATCTATATGAGATAGATGAAGAAGATGTTACCATGCGGTTGTTTGTGCAAACATTTGGAGGAGAGGTTAGAAAGTGGTTTAGAGGGTTGACAGCTGAAAGCATTGCCACCTTGGAATCACTTCAGAATCAGTTTTTAGATCAGTGGGAAATCAGAAAGGATCCGCTTCAGATTAATGCCGAATACAACAACCTCAAGCGTAATCCGGGTGAGTCCGTTCAAGATTACATAATCAGATTCAATACAGTTTATAATGTTATTCCCGATGATTTGAGGCCATCTAGAAAATCAGCACTTCTTAAGTTCCCGGATGGTTTTGATCCGGAGATGGCTTACTCATTGAGAGACAGAGATCCACCTACCTTGGAGGATATGCAGAAAATTGCTATTAGTGTTGAAGCGAATTTGAATGATAAAAGAGCAAGGATGAAGGCCGAAAAGCGAATCACAATCAAAGAGGAAGCATCCACCTCAAATCAGCTTCTTCGTGATGTTGAACAGATAAAGAGGGCACTTGAAAATGTTCGTCTTGACAAGCTGGAACCGCAGATCCGTAATCCTAATTTTCGAGGTGCACAACAGCAACAATATAGAATCAAGCAGTGTGAAACAAAGGCACAAGAGGCAGCAGTTCAGCAGCAAATGAAACCTCCTTTTCAGCAGAATTTCGTTAGCCAAGAATCAGAGGACGAAGGTGATAATGTTGGAGAGGAAAATCACTTCTTCACTCCTGATGATCTGCCCACTTATATTACCGAAGAGGAAGAGCTGGTGAGTAATTCCATCTTTCCCCAAGATGAGCATTATATTTTGTCAAACGATGCAGCACTTCAAGAAGAATCAGAAGAGTATCAAAGAGGGTATTTGCATGCTTTATCAGCGCAACAAGGTCAGCAAAGGCAGTTGAGAAACCGAGTGATTCCCATAAATCCCATCCAGAAGAGAACAGAAGCTTCGACAAAGAATGGTTCTGCTGTCCCGCAGAAAAAAGGGAAAGAAATAAGCGATCCTCCAACAGGCCAATCATTATCAGCAAGCAAAATAGATCAGCCATCAAATACACCAAGAGATAGAGGTGAAAAAAGAGATAATCCGACCAAAGAAAGTGAGAAGGTTTCAGTTTTCAGTTTGGAGAATGAAATTGCAAAGTTGAAGATATCTATTCCCTTGACGGAAATCATGAAGAACAACACTTACCGGGGCCAAATTTCCAAGTTGCTGAATTTCGATCCAATGCTAGACACGGTAAATGTAGAAGATGATCAGCCTGAGCTGATCTTTGGGCCCGCTTTAAATGGTGAGTCTCCCGAGAGTAATGTTCCTCCGTTCTATATCAGTTTGCGATTGCATGAGTATGTGTTGCACAATGCCATGTTTGATTCGGGAGCTTCACATAATTTGATGCCCAAAGTGATTATCGAGAAGCTGGGACTTGACATCACAAGGAAGTATCATGATTTGTATTCATTTGATTCCAGCTGGGTGAAATGTATTGGTTTGATCAAGGACTTGGTGGTGAGTCTAGATCAAATCCCAGCAAAGAATGTTTTGATGGACGTGGTGGTGGCGGATATTCCTCCGCGATTTGGCATGTTGCTTTCGAGGTCATGGGGAGCTAAGCTCAAAGGTACACTTCAGCTCGATTTTTCCTATGCTACAATTCCAGTTTTTGGTTAGATGAGGAAGTTATATCGGGAACAAAAAATGAAATACATGATCACTAGTAATGAAAAGCCCCTCAATCATCCTGTAAATTATGTACAAACAGATTTAGAATCTTTTGTTTTGTTTGCGGATAATTTCAATGAGATAGATAGTCAGTTAGTTCAAGTAGAAGATATACCAGCTATTACAGAGAATTTTAGACAAGTTTTGAGGAAGGAAAGTGAAGAAAGGTCTGCTGTCATAAAGCCAACAGCTGAAATAAATGGGCAGCAAACAGAGAAGGCATCAACATCACATTTTCAGCACTTAGAAGACGATGAAGATGGTCTTTGGACCATGGATTTTGATGGTGCAGTGGGCAGCGATGGTGTTGGTATAGGTGTGTGGATTCGAAGCCCGTTTTCAGTTCAAAACCAAGTTCCAAGTAACGTAAGGGTATGTTCATACAAATTGGCATTTGATTGTTCAAATAATGAGGCGGAATACGAAGCTCTTATTGCTGGTCTGAAAATCCTTCGGAAGTTGAAGGCAAAGAAGATAGCGGTATATGGCGACTCCGAGTTGGTTATCAAGCAGGTGAAAGGTGAATTTCAGGCCAAACACCCTCGTATGCGAGCATATCGGAATGTTGTCCTAGATATGTTAAAACTGTTTTCAGAACATACTTTGACTTGTGTGCCCCGGATTCAAAATGGTGTTGCGGATGCATTGGCAAAGGCAGCGAGTAATCTGAAAATACCCATGAATTCCAGCAATAAGTTTGAGATATATGTGAAGCATCGTCCTACAGTTCCAGATAATCAAAGGTGTTGGCAAGTTTTCCAAGATGACGAAGAAATCAAAGATTTTTTGCAAATTGAGGGTAAATTCGAAGATATCTCAATAGACACGGAAGCTGAAGGAGTAAATCAGATGGATGTGTTGCAGCTCAAGGAAAATTACATTCCTAAAGGATTAGTTCCTTTGGAAGAATTGTTCGATCAAGATGATGTAGCCCACAAGCCTACTTTGAGGCCAACAGAGGAAGGTGTCGAAGAAGTGAATCTCGGGACAGCTGAGAATCCAAAGATGGTGAAGCTATCAAAAGCATTGTCACCCAAGGTAAAGAAGGAATATATCAGATTGTTGTCTTCGTTTTCTAATGTTTTTGCATGGGACTATTCAGATTTGAAAACGTATGACACAAGTATCATTCAGCATACCATTCCTATAAAGCCAAATCAAAATCCTTTCCAACAAAAGTTGAGAAGAATTAATCCTAAATTGCTGCCATTGATAGAGAAGGAAGTCAACAGGTTATATAAGTCTGGAATCATAGTGCCAATCTGATTTTCTGATTGGATTTCCAACTTGGTGTCCGTGAGAAAGAAGACCGGTGAGATTCGCTTGTGTATAGACTTTAGAAATCTGAACAAGGTATCATTAAAAGACAATTATCCGCTGCCCAAAATGGATCATATATTGCAGCGGGTAGTGGGGGCATCAAGGATGTCATTGCTTGATGATTACTCCAGGTATAATCAGATTTTGGTACATGAAGATGACCGTGATAAGACAACATTTACTACTCCATGGGGTACATTTCATTATGCCAAGATGCCGTTTGGATTGAAGAACGCTGGCGCCACATTTCAGCGGGCAATGGACATGGCCTTTGCTAATGAGAAAGATGTCTTTTTGGTTGTTTATCTTGATGATCTGACCGTGTTTTCTAAATCTGATGAAGAGCATTTGTTTCATTTAACTAAGGTGTTTCAAAAGTGCAGAAAGTATGGTATCTCGTTGAATCCAAAGAAGAGTCTTTTTGCTATGAGCGAAGGCAAGTTGCTGGGCCACATCATTTCTAAAGATGGCATACGTATAGACCCTGCACGAGTGGAAGCAATTCAGCAATTAGAGCAGCCCCGAAGCAAGAAGGAGATTCAGTCCTTCAATGGCAAATTGAATTTTCTGCGTCGCTTTATTCCTAATCTTGCCGAACATCTTAGAGAGATAACCAACATGCTCAAAAAGGACAGCGAGCTCAAATGGACCGAAGAGGCGGTAAAGTCTTTCAACTTGTTAAAGTTAATTTTATCTTCAGCCCCAACTTTGATCAGTCCAGATTATACACAAGATTTTATTTTGTTTTCATTTGCTTCTGAGCATACATTGGCAGCCGTGTTGATGCAAAAGAGAGATGGAGTCGAGAGGCCCATAGCTTTTTTCAGCCGCATCATAAGGGACGGAGCGCTGAATTATAATATCATCGAGAAGCAAGCATTGGCGCTGATAAAAGCTTTGAAAGATTTCCGGGTATATATACTGAATTCTCATATTTTAGCATAGGTTCCCAACGCAGTTGTTAAGGATGTTTTAGTACAAACGGAACCGGAAGGAAGAAGGGGTAAGTGGATCGCTGCACTGTTAGAGTATGATGTAGAAATTAAGCCTACCAAGTTGATTAAAGGTCAAGGTCTTGCTAAGTTGATGGCTGAAACGTATCTCCATGTCCTAGACATCAATTTGATTGCTGCCTTATCCGATGAAGATGAAGAAAATTCAGCTCTACAGGTATCAAATATCTTTGTTTCTTCTCCTTGGTATGCTGATATTGTATATGTGCTTCAAAATATGTCTTCACCCCCCGGGATGCCTAGAAACAAAGCTAGAACATTGAAGCTAAAGGCTGCCAAATTTTGCATTATCAAATCTGCACTTTATTGGAAAGACCCCGGTGGCATATTGCTGAACTGTTTGGTCGAAGAAGAAGCTAAGACAACAGTAGAAGATTTTCATAAAGGTGACTGTGGGGGTCACTTGTTTTGGAAGACCACGGCCAATAAGATTTTAAGAGCTGGTTTCTATTGGCCTTCTCTATTTTCTGATGTATATAAAGCAGTTAAGAGTTGTCATGAATGTCAAATTTTTCAAGGAAAGCAGAAATTACAGCCGTTGCCTCTCAAGCCCGTTGAAATCAGCGCACCATTTCAGCAATGGGGCTTGGATTTTATTGGCGAAATCCACCCAGCATCTTCCGGGCAGCATCGATGGATCTTGACCGCCACAGATTATTTCACGAAGTGGATTGAAGCCATTCCCACTCGGCAGGCCACGGACTCGGTAATTATTTCTTTTCTTGAGAATAACATATTGTCACGTTTCGGCTGTCCACATAAGTTGATTACAGATAATGCAGCAGCCTTTAAGTTGAAGAAAATGGTTGATTTTTGCTACAAATATAACATTAGCTTGGGGCATTCGACTGCCTACCATCTGCAAGGAAATGGGCTGGCCGAATCTTCGAACAAATCTTTAGTGAACATCATAAAGAAATTGCTGGAAATAAATAAGAAGAGCTAGCACAAAAAGTTAGTAAATGCATTATGGGCTGAT
This sequence comes from Pinus tabuliformis, assembly GCA_031772625.1. Classification (NCBI taxonomy): domain Eukaryota; kingdom Viridiplantae; phylum Streptophyta; class Pinopsida; order Pinales; family Pinaceae; genus Pinus; species Pinus tabuliformis. The sequence continues at coordinate 1,193,928,379 of CM062807.1, read as the reverse complement.
CGGGTAAGTCAAAAGAAGTCAATTGGTATGTCACCCTTTGAATTGGTTTACGGGATAGATGCAGTGTTTCCTACTTCACTTAGTGTTCCAATGGCAAAGTTGCTGCAAGAAGCTAGTGGCGAGGAGGATCCTATGCAACGACGGATTAGTCAAATGATTCATTTACAGCAGACACGAGAGGAGGTTCATCAAAATTCCCTTAAGTTGCAGGAGCGCATAAAGAAAATCTATGACAAAAAGGCCAAATCAGATGATTTTCAGATAGATGATGTTGTTTTGAGATGGGATGCCCGAAATGAAGACAAAGGGAAACATGGAAAATTTGACAACTTGTGGAAAGGTCCCTACAAAATTGTAGCATACCGTGGTCCAAATGCTTTTCTTCTCAAAGAAATGAACGGTGATGAATGTCTCGGTGGGTCGGTGAATGGCCGACTGCTCAAAAGGTATCATGCTTGAGCATTTTCTGCTCTAATCACTCTCATTGTAATTACCATTTTACTTTCGTTCTGCTGCAAGTGTGAACTGATCTACTATATTTAGTCTGGGGCCCGCAGTGAAGGCTATAATTCTAAAGATGGTTATTAGTTGGTGTGAGTTTTTAAAGTTGTTTTAGTCAGTCTATTTTCTGCATAAAGTAAGTCAGTTAGTGTCCAAGTTAGTCTAAGATTTCAGTCAATTGTCCAAGTTAATAAAGTTGTCCACATTTGGGTCACATGTGTAAAAGTTGACTCCATTGCCCAATGATGATAAAGCACTGGTCTGCTCTCCCAGAGGTCTAAGGTTCTTGGTACCTCCAAGGAGCTACCATCCCCATTGGAGCCAATGTTAGAGTCGGTCTTGTAGCCCTCCATCAGCGATCAAAACTCTTTGCATTTGCATAAGTAGGTGTCTCATCAGTGTCAATTTTTGCATTCCATTAGGCATGCCATAACCCTGATGGAGGAGCTGGTGTCTTTGTCCCCCTCTTGGCATTGCTGGATCAAAGTCATTTCAGTCCTTAAATCTCTTTCAAGATTGTCTTGTCTTGTCTTCAGGTCAGATTCCTAGGTCTAGGGTTTTGGTCAAGTCTGTTTACAAGGTCATATCTCTGAAGGTCAATAAGTGCCCAGCAAGCCAGAGGGATGGTTTTGATGGTGTTTCTTCGCAAATTTCTATTTTATACAGTTAATCTTCACCTTGGATTTAAAAACTCTGTTTTTAAAGCCAAGGTCATTTTTAAATAATTTTGTAAAAAATGTAAAAATTCAAAAGTTTTCAAAGGACAGTATGAAACCCTGGCTCCCTTGCCAAGATCCCTCAGATGATGTCCCTGCAAAAAGAATTGAGCAAAAGCATTAAATCAGTCAATTTCAGGACAAAGGAAACCAAGAAAAGTCAGTTTTATAAAGTGTCAAAGCAAAACATTATAAAGTGGGTTTGGGCATGAAATTTATTCAAATGAAAGCTATAAAGGCCCAATCTCCCTCCATTTACCCTCATTATGCATTCAAGTCATTTGCAAGAGAGTTTGGGCGAGTGATTGAGTGAAAGTTGAGCGAATTCGGGAGTTTGACAGGGATGCGACCCGTCAAGCCAGGTGCGCGACCCGTCAGAGGCACGCGACCCGTCTAGCGCGTTCCCACAGTTCACTTTTTCAACGGGCGCGACCCGTCAGAGGTGCGCGACCCGTTGGGTGAGGCGCGCGACCCGTCAGCGCCCTCCCTTTGAAATCACCTGCAAATTCACCCAAGGAGCTATCAAATCGCCGATTTGCTTAAGGTAGGCCCTCCAAACTCAAAATTGGTTGCTTGTTATGTTTGAAGGACATCATGAATGTGTTTTTAAAGATCAAATTGTGCAAGAGAAAAAGCTCCATATGGCTGCATATTAAATTTGTAAAAATTTGCTAGGGTTTTATGCTGTTTCAATGGTTTTTCCCTTGTAATCATTTTTCCTCATTCCCATTTCATTTTCCTTGTATTTCCATGTAAATTTCCCTTTTAAATTTGTAAAGAAGAAAATAAACCCTATCCCTTTTCCCTAAAAAATAAAAAATCAAGCCCTAACCCTACCCCTCATAATACCCATGTAAACACATGTATTTAATGATGCATATGCAGTGATGTTTGCAGTGTTTTTCCCTAAATTCCCTGTTGTATACATGTATTCCCATTTTCCTTTTAAAAAAATGTCCCTCCCCTAACATTCCCCTCATGTTCCTTGTCCCCTTGAAACAGCATATAAATCAGCATTTTACAAAGCAGAAACAGCAGTACATTTTGTCCACTCTGCTCCTTAAACAATGTCAGAAACCGAAACCTATGAGCAGAGTGATGACCAGGCATCAGCTTCAGAGATTGAGATACAGAGGAGGCCTCATAAGGGTGGAAAGGGTGGTCATCATAGGCGAGAGGAGCCCACCTCTTTGACAGATTTACAAGCTTGTCCTATGGCAGTCTCATGTTTCCAGTACATGTCTTGCTATGAGTTTTGTGAGGGGATCTCTCGGATTCAGCACCACAGAGAGTTGGCTCACCTGTTTGTTAACACTTGCATGATGGACATGTCAACCTTGCCGGGGTGGACTTTACATTGACACCTGAGGTGATTGCACGGGCCACAGGGATACCTAATGTTGGAGAGGTATGGAATAAGCGCAAGGTGTTGGACAGTGTTCATTTTGAGCCTTTTGTTAGACCAGCACTCATGAGACACTCGACAGGAGTGTTTCCCTTCAGATTTCTCAGGAGTGAGTATGCTCCCATCATGAGGCTCATCATGCTCTATTTTACCTGTGAGGGTAGATTTTCACAGGTATATTCATACCATATTCGCCTCTTGATGCACTTCACGATGATGAACATCCCTGTTTTCTTCTATCAGAACATTGAGAAGATGGTGTCCATGATGCAGAGGAAGAGCCCGTCACAGGAGTACAGGAGCCTTTACCATTATGGTTTGATTCAGCTAGTGGTGTTACATCAGTTGGCTCAGCAGGGCATCTCATGGGAGGAGTTCATCTCTCGTGAGTTTTTCACAGCACCATCATCACCACATCCAGAGGTTATTCATGAGGAGGGAGGGCCATCACAGCAGCATGACATCCCCTTCACTAGACATGTCAGCTCCTCACCTATGGTTACTTATCAGAGAGGCCAGAGGGCCTTATTTGCAGCAGCTCGGCGAGTACTTTCTCCACAGCATGTGGAAGGGGTCTCGCCTTCTTCATCGGCTCAGCGAGTGTTATCTCCACATCAGGTGGAAGGGGCCTCGCTTTCTTCAGTAGCACAGGTACCAGGGAGGGGCAAACAGCCCAAGATTGATGAGGGACCATCAGGTGTCCCGGACATAGAGCTTATTGATCTTGATGTTAGTTCTCCTAGCCGAGAGTCAAAGGAGATCATTCAGCACCTTAGAGCTGAAAATGATGCCTTGCAGAGGAGATTAGAGGGGGCACAATGGACCATCACATATCTCGAGCAGCGCAACAAACAGTTGGAGGATGAGCAAGCTCTTGATGAGCTGTGGAGGATTCGTAGTGACCGCATTTTGAACCGAAGGAGGCCCGGTGACCTATTTCCCGCTGAGCGAGAGTCCATGCTCATCCGGGTAAATGCACACTTGGAGAGGCTGTTGGCTAGGGCCAACCACAAGAAGAAATTGCTGAGGAACATGAAGAACCATTATTGGGCAAGAATGCACGTGTGCAAGGCAAAAATGAAGATGTTCCAAAGGCGGTTGGCTAAGGCACAAAAGAGGAGAAATAGGCCTGATCCCCTTCATATCTTGGCTGAGGCTTCACTCAAGGATCAAGGCACTAAATAGCCTAGCCACAACACAAATTCCAAAAATTTTTGAGCATTTTGGGCAAATTTTGGTTTTTTCAGGCATTTACAGGTTTTTCCCCATTAACGGATCTCACCCCCCCGCGCGACCCTACATCATGGCAACTCCATTTTGCAAAAATTTCCATATTTTTCATGAGAAGTTACATATGCTCATTAATGGACTTGAGATTTTATGAAGTTTTGGGCCTCCAGAAAGTCAAAAAACAAGCAAAATTTGACTTTCTGCCACATTTTTGAGTTGCAGAAAGCAGTCTTTGGAGATTGCAATTTTGGAGGGGCACATGACCACCAAATTAAAAACTTCCAGTTGGGTTGGAAACTAGACTCACAAACCTTTCCAACAAGCCTACTCTTGCTCAATTTGGCCACCTGAAAGTGCCCCAAAAGTGGCTCCAAAGGCGCGCGACCCGTCAGGCAGATTTTTCCAAAATGCACTGTACAGCTCAGAAAAACGCAATTTGACCAAGTTTGACTTTTTGGGGTGAATTATGATTCTCTTTGATGTAATTATTGTACTTTTAATACAATTTTACTCTTATGTAACACTTCTATAAGATTCATTCATGAAAAGGGTAAATATTAAATGAATGAATTGGTTTCCTAGCTTATAGAGGCAAGTTGTTTTGACTGCCTAGTTTGTAGTGCTTAGTTTAGAAGTGGTTGAAACAGCTCCTAGGATAGTGAGCTCGACCCATGGAGGCAGGGAAAGAGGTTAGATCATCTATATTATGTACTTTCTTGCTCATTTTCATGGTTGGACTCTTGAGGGAGAAGCTATCATTGTATTATTCACTGTATCTCTGCAATTTTTGGCTAAGGAAGACCAGGGTTTTGCAGTTCTTTTTGGGATTCTTGTGGTTACATGTATTTATGGTGTGTTTCTCTATGTACCTGTAAGTGTGTTCTGTTAATCATTTCCTTTCTTTTCCTTCTGCACATTAAGCAAACGAAGTGTTAAAGTAAGAATTCATGACTGTCATGCTCTACTTTTAAGTTTGTTTAATTTCAATATTTTCTACTGTTTAAGGAGAATTCAAAGTTAATGTTTGCTCTCCTTAGCTCCTCACCTGTCATTCCTGACCATCTACCTCAATCGAAGGCATCAATACTGTCTCCTACCTCGCCCCAAAGAACCCCCTGCAGAAACTGTGTCCAATCCCCGCACCCAAAATTGCCATCCCCTCAATTTGCCACCGAAAACCCTAAAAATACCAAATCAACCTTTTTGATCAGTTTACTAGCCTAAAATCAGTGTTACCATATTGGTCATCTCATCCATTGAAGATTTTACCGAGATAGACCGGAGAGAGCCTTCTCCTGCCCCGTAGGGCTAGCGACGAGGCTAAATGGTTTGATGTTGCCTTGAGGTTTACCTTTCTCAACCTGAGGTGAAATTTCAAGTGCTAACACACCTCTCAGACCAACAAGTTAACTTTGAAGTGAATTCACAAAAAAATTCGTCTAAGCGCACTCACTCCAACAAAACAATCAAAGGTCACAATGAAAAAACAACTAATGTATCAACTAACCAAAAGCAAGAAGTAACGACTGAAGTAATAGCTACCAATTCACCATTTGTGAATACTTCACCAGTTATCAAGCCTATTCTGGTTGGCATGACTTCCACAGAACTAGCCTCGACAAGCACACCAGGAAATAAAGATAAAAAGGACTATGTTGATATTTCCACCAAGTATGTCGATATCAAGATTGCTAGTGACAAACAATTTTTTTTAGGTTTTTGAATAATATGTTAAAGTTGTTAAGAGGAGGTTGCAAAAGAGGAAAAGGGACACCAATGAGCTTCAACAAAAATATGAATGAGAAAGGGAGACTTGGCTGGATTGTCAGGACCAGGCATTAGAAAAAAATTAAAATCCCCACTCCATCCAAGGTTGATGATCATCTCACTGCTATCCAAAAATTGGTGTATCAGCTGAGCGATAAAAATGAACAACTCAATGCATAGGTGAAAAATCTTCAGGACCAGCCTATAGTCATTAGAAACCCATAGTTTACAAATATCTTGTAGAAATCCCATGATTAATTTCTCGTAGCCAAACAAACTTTGGATAATTCACTTGACAAGGGAGTTGCTCTCATGATTACACAAAACAACTAGGCTACCTATCTCTTAATCAATCACACTAAAATCAAGGCTCAAGATATGCTCATTTGTGAATTGGCTTCAAGACAATTTGTAGATTGCAAAGAAAAGAAAGCACTTGACAAACAACTAGATCAAGAATGAAAAATCCATGCACAATTGTTGTAGCATGAGCACATGTGGCTTAGGGAAGGGAATAAAGCACATCATGAAGCTAGTAATGCATCTGATTTCCTACAAGGATTTCTTAGTCAAGTCTTGAATATTGAGACTGCCAAACCCTTCATTAAAAGGATAGCAAAAGGCATGCCCTTGGAAGAAAAATTTCAGTACCTATCACATCTTAAAGAAGCTAGTGCTAAATCTAGACTGGCTATGCATGAATGGTCTATCTTATGCAAATCCTCACTCTAGTCACTTATCAAAATGCATTCCCAAACATTCCTCCACCATTTCTAGCATGTTCTTCATTACGACAACCACTATGTTCCACTCACCAGTTCTTCGCACCAAAGGTTTTGACATATGTTGTAGCTTCAAAAAAACAATCCCACGAAGTTGAAGTTGACCAACAATAAATCAATCGATCGATCCAATCCAAAAAGTTTCGAACGAGGCCGTAGAAATACATACCAAAGAACTACCAACTGTCTTGCCTTAATTTACTTTTGTTGTAATCTATTTTATGTTAGAAACATTTTATTTTCAAGAGAAAATTACATCAATTGTAAAAAAAAAAATATCTCTATTGAAGTTTGATTAAGTTTTTGTATCACTTCAACTCTCCCCTTCTGTGGGATGAAGAAGGCTTTGAGGGTGGGGGAGATGTTTGAGGAGCTAGTCAGCCTAACCGACTAGAATGTTGAAGAAGCTAGTCAACTCATATGACTAGCCTAGTCAAGTCGATAAAAATGTATTGTAAGAAGAAGTTAAATAATGTTGGATTAGTTATAGTGTTTGGTCATACAGTTAGACTATAGTAATTGTCCTGACAAGTTTTGTGTGTGTGTGTGTGTGTGTGTGTGTGTGTGTGTGTGTTTGTATATCGATTAAGGTCATCCATGAGGTCCATAGATAGTGTTTGGTCAGACAGTTAGACTATAGTAATTGTCCTGACAAGTTATGTGTGTGTGTGTGTGTGTGTGTGTGTGTTTGTATATCGATTGAGGTCATCCATGAGGTCCATAGATATTGATTAGGAAAAAATATGAATCCAAATCACATTCTTCCTATACAATAAATATTCCATAGATAAAAAATGAAGAAAAAACAACTTTGAGTTTGGGGCTTTAGTTCTTGAGGAGCCCTCCACACATATCATTAGATTCCAAACTACTAAAAGACCAAAATTTTAATCAAGAAGAGAAAGACTCCATGGCTTTGGAGATGGAACACGTAGCTTCTTAAATCATGATAACATCAGGAGAAAAATATTTTATGATTTTCTTGAGGGTTAATTATTTTGGGGTGTCACCTATCACATGGGTATTAAAGGAGAAGAAAATCATGGTGAGGACTTGCAATAGGCCTTCTCTGCTCCAAGGTCCTAGACAATAGTGGATTGATTTCCATTTTGAATGTCTTTCTTTTCTTGAACTTGGGCTAGGGAGAGGTGGGATTTAGCTCCCACATGCAAGCCCTGAGACTTGTTTAGATCTAATCCTCCATTGGAGGAACCATCTTCCATAGTCTTAATTCTGGAGTGAAGAAGATACATAATTTGAAAGGGGCCTTTTCTTTAGGGGTGGAAGGAAGACCACTTGATGGGGGAGGATGATCAACAACTAGGGTAGGGAAATCCACACTAGAGGGCACCAAGGATGTATGGGTAGACATGTACAAAGGGTTGCAATTGCTAGGAATATTTCTATTTCTAAATTTAAGCTAGGAGGATTATAGGGAGGTCACAGGAAGGGGGAGAGGAATAGGATAGAAGGCCCTATTAGCTAAAGGCTTAGGGAGAGGGGAAATACAAGGAGGGGAGGAACCCTTAACATTGAATAATCTATGTGAATAAGTAACAAAAATAGCATACTTACTAAAGGGAAGAGTTTACATGTTGTTGAAATCCTTGCCTCCATGTCCCAAATACTTTGAAGCAACAGATTTATTGATCATTGAATCAACCATGATCGGGGCCACTTCCTTAGATAGCGAAGTATTTAGCGCAAAAAATTATAAATATGGCTTTAGAAAAACCTTAGATTTCCAAACAAACAAAAAAAGGGAGGAAATGGAAACAACTTATCACACTGAGTTTGAATATGCCCTGTGTCATGGAATCTAAAACATTTGAATGGTATGCATTAGTAGTTGATTTTTTGGACCCATGGAAAGTTTCCCACGTATAAGCTTGATCTCTTCCAAAAAGTACTGGCTGATTTTGTTTCCAATTGATTCAAGATCAGACCCCTACACTCTCGAAAAGTAAGGGAAGAATGAGAAGAATGGCCCAAACATAAGCATAGGATAGGCTTTCTCTGTGAAGGTCAAAATTGACCTTTCATTCGCATAAAATCAAACTCGAGGGACCCCAACTCCAACTCTTTTTCATGATGAAGCCAAATTTTATTTCAATTGAAATTTGAAACAAAGCTAAGAAATAACTATTATATGGAAAGATAGGAATTATCCGACCACCAATATGTTGGGTGTGGAGCTTGATTATCTTCTTGATTGAGAGTTCTCAGTCGCGTTGGACCCCAATTCCTAAATGGGGTGGCAACATCGCTCATTTAATCACTGTCAGGGGGCTCCAAGGGGAGGGAAAGACGACTTTTATGAGCCCCCCCGGGGGGGTTTGGGGACAACGCCCCCGAAGCTAAAAATAGGTGAAATTTTTCCTTGTAAAATATTTTAATTTCGTAGTCACTCTCTATCATTGATTAGACGAATGATTAGACAGTAGAAGTTATGTTAATTTAGGGTTTTTTCCTTAGAAGGCAAACCTCGGTTTATATGAGGGAATTGTATTGTGGTTGTGTATTATCATTTTGATTGAGAAAGAGATAGGATACTAATGTGAGAGAAAAGACAAAGAATAGATTGGGGGGGTCAAACCTCATTCTCACCGTGGCACGTAGATAGAGCAATGAGAGAGGGAGGATTAGGCTAGAGTGAAGAAGGGTCCTTGAATTGGGGGTACACAAGTCAAACCTATCACCCTGCATGGGACATTGACAAATTTTGTTCAAATAAATGAAAATTGATGAATGAATTTCATAATGGAATGAACAATTCAAGAAGCACCAAATCACAAGTTTGCATTACTAGTGTAGATTGATGAAATATGAATTAGAATAGAATATGTTGATAGTACTAGGGATATCTTCAACATATAGTCTATCAATCTCCATCATGAACACATGAGAAATATAAGAAGACTCATCTAGTATTAATTTCATTCAAACTATGAGGGGCGAAAAATAGATCCTTGGGAAACGTATAAACCCTTATGGTGAGCTAAAAAACTCAACCCCATGCAATGCTTTATCTTGTGTATCAACAAGAATACTTATTTTTACAAGGCCAATACTTTATTTGAGAATCACACTTAATTCATGTGTTGTTCCGTCTCCATCCATTAAGAACACACTAAAATAATGTCTTGGAAACATTGTTTATTGTGTTCCCTACTCATGCATGGTGACTCGTAATACTCCTATTAGTTGGTTGCATCCTTACCTTGAAAGAAGATTTTCCACTTGATTATGTCCTTTATGGCATGCAAACAATCCACCAATTTAAACCTCTTCAAAAACTTCTGCAATGTTAAATAATGTGTTTAAAGAGTAGTATTTCTCATAGAAATCTAGATGTTTAGCCAAGAGATGGTCAATTTAGAGTTGTTTATCACTTGAAGGGATCTGATGTCTAATCCATGTGTAAGAGAGATCCTGATTAGAGCTACTTTTAATTTTACCAAATCTTTAACTTGTAGTAAAATGATATGATTTTTTTGCCTCTAATGTAGGTAACCCCACTTTCAACATTAATCCTTGCATTTTTTTGAGTTGTCATGTCAAAATTCCAAATGACCTTATTATATCCACTTTTGAATATGGAACTTTATTCTACTTTTTTTTCTCCTTTGTCAGTTGGTTGAAAATGTATAAATGCCCTTCACTCTATAAAATACCATGATAGTGTCAGTATGATTCCTTTGAAATATCACTCCTCATGATCCAAATAGCCCAAATGACAAACATTGGATGTGTTGGGTGATTTCTTCTCAATGTTTGATTTTCCATTTGTGATTGTACATTATCATTTACTAGATTCCCTTCCCTTGGACCTATTGCCCTTGTGATAAACTTTTCTCTCAACCATACCTCTATAGAGAAATGAAAATGAAGGAAGATATGAGCCATCAATTCTTTCATTTTCGAACATAAGGATGTCCTTTCCATCCACATTCTTGGAGTATCCCATGTAAAACAAATGTTTGCAAAAACACCAACCATGTTATTTTTACTTCTTGTGTCAATATGTGGAAGAACTTGATGTCATCATCCCCATATTATAGTCATGTAGCCTTGTGTTTTCTATGCTAGTAAGCCTCCTCTGAAGCCAACACTTTGTTCTCACTTTTTCCATATCCTCCACCCCTTCTCGATATTATATGAATATAGTATCATCCTTAATTCTGCTATGTAAGACTTCTTATACCAACTCCACATCCTCTAATATTTTATTTGATGGTGCATTGTGATTTTTCCCCATTCCTTGGTGATTTATTATGATGAAAGGATTTCATAGCATGTTCACTAGTTCTTTCTTTAATGTGCTTACATTTAAGTATGACTACCAACTAGTTGTATTCCTCATTTGTGATCCAAGGAGTATGGAATTTGAAGGGGGATATTGATTTCATATTTCCCAACACTAGTTTAAGTATAACTGGGAGATGATCCAAATTCTCTTTTGCACCCACCAAAGATCCAAATGTACCTAATAAAACTGTTGACACCTAATCATAGAGATTGGGTAAACAACTGAAATTAGTGTAAATAAATAATAGAGAAGATGGAGAGTCATCGAGAGATGAACTGAACAATCACTCCCTCTTCTATATAATAATGAACAACTTGAATGAATAATATGATTTGATTTGAGGAGTTACCTCCTAGCCTGACATGGTATCAGAGCCAGCTCCATTTTTGGCATCCCTTTCTGCCATTGTAACTCCCTTCTTCCATTTTTTTTAGACATTTTTCCTGCATTTCTTTCCATTTTCCTTTGTCCCTCTACCTCCACGCTGGATTGAACACTACCAAGAGTAATAATTTGTGAAGGAAATGAAGTGTTTTGAAGCGTGGGCTCATAATATTCACTGAGTGAAAGGAGCGAAAGGAGTTGAAGCGTTGCACTGTGCATTTGGTCAAAACTCCTGAGTAGTGAAGCTTATTGTATGTTTCGTATGCTATTAACCATCTGCATTAATGTCAATGGATTTTTGAAAATTGTTGAAATAATTCCTGGTATATGTTGTTCCATGTTACTTTTGAATCCGCTGGGCTACGCCTAAGCAAGGTTCAAACCTCATATATCCTGTCAATACTCCACTACAATACTACTACATATTTAATCCACTGTGTATACATGTTACTTTTGTAATACCGGATCTCCCAACTACGCAATCTCGGCCCTCTCCCCTACATATATCGCTCTGGTCCTACGTTGTTCCATATACATAAACACGTTGTTCCATATATATAAGGCTGGTATATATATATGCTGGCTCCTACGCAGTTTTACCTCCTACGTTGTTTGTTTGGCTCCTACACTAACTCCTACGCTGTTTGTTTCATATATAACATTGTTCCACACAGGTATCATACCGCCTCACAGCTCCTCCATATCATATATTTCTGAATGCTCCCAAACCTCATATATATATATAATGTGTATTGCTTACAGCTTTAACTGATTCTGTTCATATGCCGAGTTAGTTCGAGGAACGGAAATTCTTACCAATTCCGCCATAGGTGACCCTATAAGCTAGTTTATATCTTATGACAACTTCGAAAAAGCTCTCTGATATTTACATATCAGAATAATATTTTTTACATTTTTGTCTACACAGCAAGTGCAAATTTTTGCCAGTAGAGGAGATTTTTTTTTTACACAGTACACATTTAAATGCATTCATTGATCTCTATAGTTGGAGTGGTTCTCACCAGCAAAGAGAACTATCCAGAATGGTCGTGGAAAATCAAACACACTCTCATTTTTAATGAGCTGTGGAAAGGAGTGTGTGTTGGAAACGGAGACAAAGAGCCATAGCAGTCTACTTCAGACAAGGAATTAGCCATTTGGGAAAATAAGAACAGCAAGTCTTATGCATTGATTGAAGCATCAGTAAATGAAGAAGTGAGTCGCCATATTTTTCCATTTTCAAATGCTTTCAAAGCCTTACAAAAACTGAAGGAACTCTATGACTCACACTTTGCACTTGAAGTTGTTCAACTCATGATTAAACTCTTCACCCTTGAATTACAAAATAATGATCCTCTTGCTCTTGCATCAGAAGTAAAATCTATAATGCATGATATCAAAGTCACTAATGTTCAACTAGATATTCCTCTGATAGATTTTCTCAAGGCACTTTATCCCACTTACTCAAATTATCTTGAGTCATTGCAAGCAAATGGAAACCTCAAAGATATTACCTTTGACTCGTGAAAAAATTGCTGAAAGAGAGAAAGCTTTTGGGAAGAAGACAACTCCTGAGTCTTCTGAAGAGGCTATGTGCCTTACTCATAGAGAAAATAATCTTGCTCAAGATTCTTCTAGAGGAAGAGGAAGAAATTTCAGAGGCAGGGGGGGCAGACACTCTTAAGGAGAAAATTCAGATTTGCACTACATACGCTGCAAAAGAGATGGATCACATGATGCATCCACATGCAAGTTGCTTTGGGACATAATTAAGCAGGAAAGAAACCAACCCAAAGGTAAAACTAATGACAAAGAGAAAGGTAAAGCACATGAATCCGCTCACTATGGAACCAGTCAACCTGAAAGCATATGTAGCAGTATGCAAGTTTGTGGATGAGATTTGTGCAATTTCTGGGCTGAGAAATATTGGTTGTCCCTCATGCACTGTGCAATTTCTGGACAGAAGCCCTCACTGTTAGTCAGAAATGTGAAATTTCTGAGTTGAAGCCCAGTGTCTGGGTGAACTACGCATTTTCTAGAGGGAAGGCTTCCTAGCTGAACTACGCATTTATGGAGCCCATCACGTAGCCCAGTAGGATTGTGCAATTTCTGGAGGGAAGGCTGGTTCCCATCCAGAATTGTGCAATTTTCAGGGGGAGCATCTCAACTAGAAAATTAACTAAGTCCAGAATGAAATCCTGCAATGGGAGACAAACAAGTTGACATGTACAGTCTGGCAAGCCACTAAAACTTAGTTGAAGCCTATGTACTTGGACAATGCAAGACATGCTGCTAAGGATGGTTGGTAGGGAGGCTCCAAAATGAATCTAAGGAAAAATTTTGGAGGGTGGTTATAGTCACTACAACATTTTCTTACTCCCATATAACTAAGAATACATGGCTATCAAATATTGATATACATCTCTCAAGATCTTTATCGGATAGAATGCTAATGGGCGATGGCGAAATTTGACAGGCTCTCGACATCAGTGTTTGATAACATCAGTTGTGTCAAGGGTAGCCCATCTCATGTAGAATTTTTCATTTGCATACTCATTGGGCTTGAGCATCTTATAATATGTTTTCATGTCCTTACCATAATAGGTGGTGATTTGTCTGGCACTCTCACTAGGAAGCACGAGGTGAGAGTGATCCATATGTGTAATGATCCATTCTATCACTTCTGCAAATGGCATGACCTGACACCTGCATGTGATCATGTTCATCATGTTCTTCTTAATGTTGATGTATGCATTCACATCTTCTTATCGCTCGAGAAACTTTCCTGCATGAATGTGTTGTATATTTTACTTCATGTGACCTATGTGCCTTTGTCAATAAAGCATTATGTGTTTGCATATATGGGTATGTTTGGTTTTATAACTTCTACAAGTTCATTAGTGCTTGCTTCTAAATGTTCTATGGAGTTCATTTTGCAAGGTGACATGGCTACAACAGATGACGACAAGGTAACAATACTTGCAGCGTGAATATTTGTCTGGGGAAACACACTCATAGCAATAATATTAGCTTAAACAACCTAACTATGCAACAATAATTGTAAATCACGTGAAAAGAGTCATTACATATGATAGAACATGAAGATATATGAACGATAGCATAAAATCATTTACATGCAAGAGAAAATGAGCATGCAAACTAGGAGGGCACACTTTCAAATCACGAAGCGATGAGTTGGGTCATTCATGGCTTTGCAATGCGCTTATGAGCTCAAGAAAGTGAAATAAACCATATAGGTAGCATTGGCACACTCTAAAGGGCTGAAGGGGGAAGTTGATGGGCCTTCAAGTCTTCCCTATGCGTTCATGCTCTCAAAGAGACAGGGAGGGGGCACTGTTGTACTCCGAAGGGATGAAGGAAGAGATAGACAAGGCTTCGGGCCTTCACAATGCCCCCATGCACTCAAGGAAAAGGAGGGTGCACTATCACATTTTGATGGGCGAAAGGAATGATGCTTTGTGTCTTTGTGATGTGCTCATGCGCACAAGAGGAAAATTGGTCAAATAGGGCACAATTTTCAAGGTTGATCAAGCTTCGAGCTCAAGAAGTGTGCTCTACCTATTGGAAGCTTGGAAACAAATTTGAACAGCAGGATTTTATGGTAAGGTGAGAGAAAGAAATATCAACAAGACTTTTATAGTTATTGTCACATGCATGGTGAAGTATGAAAGGTTTAAAGAAGATGAAGATTTTATGCATGCGAGAGTGGAATAACACTTGCAACATGAAGATCCAGCATAAACAACAACAAACAAACCAAAAAGCGGAGGATCGACAAAAAGGAGAGAAAGAATGATGGAGAAATCATGAAATGCAACTGAAAAATTCGACATGCAATACTTACTTGCAACATTGGCTGACGAAGAGACCCTTGATTACCAATTGTGTGCCCAACTCAGATGGAATGATTATAGAAGAAGAATGATTAACTGAGATGATTTAAAGAAATCTACATGCAAAATTGATTCATGCATGAGTGTCACTTGTCATCACATTAAAGGGTTAGTTAAAAGCAATTAAGTGGGCTCCTATTTTCTAGTTTTACACCCTCGTGCAACAAGATTGGATCATGCCTTCATCCAGAAGGGCGCATGTCTTCGACATGAAGAAGTGCACTCATGGAGGTCGCATCTATTCAACATGAAGGAGTGTGCTCAAGGAGGGCGCACTCCTTTAGACCGAAGGAGTGCGCTCATGTTAAGCTCATGGCTTCATCAACTTGGAGTGCATTTTTTCTTTTCTTGAGCGTTTTCTTGCTTTTACTTTCTTTTTCATGCTTTTTTAGTTTTTTTCGAGTATGTGCATGGAAAGAAGGCAAGGTTCTAAGTCAAGAAAGATCTTGAGTTCATCTAACCATAGACTTACTAACTCAAGTGCTTCTAATGGTTTAGTGATGGAACTTATAAAACATTGACTTAGGAGGATGCGACACTAGGAGAAAACACATAAATAACAATTCAAACAACATAACGACTTAAGGGGGCTTAAAATGACAATTATAATAGACTCCAAAATTGACATTGGAAAAAATTTGTAGGGTCATTGTCACAGTGACAACACTTGGCAACACACCGGGAGAACCACAGCTTCTCTGAAATGGTTTCATTGTAAGCATAAAGTGTTATTTCTTCAGGAACCATTTATTCAATCAGCAGGTTACCTCAATTCCCCAATTTTACCTAGTTAATGAAACAATATTCCATATTCTATTTCTTGATGTAACACAACATATAGCAAGCCATTCAACATCTTGTCAATGTAATTAAGGGTAATATATTATAGTGAATCAAAACAATCAAAGTGTGAGTTTTACATCTCTGGCATTGCTCTGCTGCCAGCACGCCTGGACAATACCCTGACGGAGTCACTTTAGGAATACAAACATTGCTTCGTTTCCAGTGAGACAGGATAGTACCTCGGCGAAGTTGCTTGCTTCACCTCCCTTCATTGGAAGCCTTTCTCTTCTTTCACCCTTTATATTTTATTTTCTTTTCATAGGACTATGCATAGGCATTTATTATTTTTCAACGGGCAGAAGAGGGATCCTAATTTATTAAGAGCATACGAGGTTGCTCCTTCAGAGACATGGTTTTTATCTCTAATGCTTTGCTTGCTAAAACTTTTCCCCATATATTACTCTACACATATAGATAAGAAAGAACACGCATTTTCCATAACATGTCTAAGTATAGGAATGTGAATCCTGAATAGATGTGGGTTTCATGGTTTTCTTACAACTTCCCAACTAAAAGATCGTATTTTCCATTGAAAAATCATTGACTCAAAAAGGATAAACCAAATCAAGGAAGAGGGTGGAATATAAGCCAAGTATTGCATGTTACCACAACTTTCCATTCACAAAATATTAGCTAATTCATCTCAAAGCTCAAAACCAACTTTATTCAAAGAGAAACAAAAAAAAGCATAAGCATAAAATCAAAACTTGAAAGAGGAAAATCGCATAACAAGAATGCAATGCATCTAACTACATGCAACCTATCCTAAATAGGACAAGGTTGGATCACGTAAAGTGAAACTTCCAATGCAACCATAGAAGTTGCTCCCGACCTTTAGACCAAGGATTGTGAGCATGTAGAATCAAAGAAAAAAACAGTGCAGTGAACAAGAGAAACTATGCAAACATTTTCACTAACCGATGGAAACATGAAGTGCAACCACAACGGTGTATTACACTCAATTTTTCTATCAAACAAAAAACTCCACAATAGCAAGAATGACCCTGTCGGTGACCATATAAGATTTTACGAAGAGCCTACAAGCAAAGGCCACGAGACATGGATCCAAACTGCAAAGAGGCTTCTTGGGATTCTGCAATGGGATCATGGAAACAACCTTTGGGGAAAGATAGAAAAGAAATATTGAACACAGATAGATCCATGTCATAATAAATATTATCAAGTTGACCACAATCCAAGTTGTCATGCACATGGGATTCTTGGATGAATGATGCAAAAGATTCAATAAGATGTTTCTTTGTTTTTACATCACAAATTCGAGATTCACCTACGATGGGATGTAACGAGGGAAGCTCGATATTAAAATTAAATTTCCTCCCTTGAGGGTTGAAAAATATTATGCGAAGAAAGTAAGTACCCCTCAAGAGAGATTTTGTATCCCATGTGCTAACATGAATGATAAATTTATGCAAAAGAAATAAGAATTTACTGAAAAGTCAAACATGGTCGTAGTGACAAGAACCTGACATAACCATCAATGTAGGTTGAAGTTTCCTACTCACCTAACTTTTCTTTGAATTCTGAAAATCTTGATAATTGATTTGAGAAAACACGGTCAGTTTCTTATCAAAACATGATTCCTTATTTAATTCATGAGATTGAGAAGAGGATAGATTTTCAAGATTGTTGCAAAAGTCTTCGATGATAAGCATATCATTTTCTAATTCAAAAAGAGATATACCTTAAATAAAATCGTTGATAATTTCATCAGACTCCATTTGAAGTTGCTATAAACCCGAATCCTCGTGTAAGAACAAAGATTCATCAATATTACCAGAGAAATCACGATTGTATAATTCAGAAAACAAGAAATCATTGAGATCATGATCGTCCAAGGGTTTAACTTGATTAATGGGTGAATAATCAACTGGACAAATATCAATATTAGGAGATGGTTGATTGATAAGATTAGACGCATCACCATCCGGGGAAGATGCGAAATAAAATGTAGTTCTTCATCAGATAATTGCTCTTTTGATTTAATGACTAGTTGAGGTTCAAAACACAAAACTTCAAAAGGAGGAGGACATGGAACAAAATTCGGGTCTGGTTCTTCCTCAGGATGATTAAATTCTTTTGGATCGAGAGGACATGATGAACCATATTCTAAATATTTCCTTGACATCTAGACTAAGAAATATAATTTCTCATTTAAGAAATGTCAGTCCACATCCTCGTTTGGAAATTCATAACAAAGATGAAGGAATTGATCAGAGAAATGTTTGAGAGGTTCGTTAGGTTCCATTATACGTTGATCGATTTCATTTAGAACATCTTGATATTCATACTTGTAAAAGACGCAACGAAGTTCGTTAACCAAATGCTTAAAAGATGTGATAGAAGCAGTCGGTAAAGAGTAGCACCATTTCTTCACACGACCATCCAATGTAAACATAAACAACCGTGTTAGGATTTCTTCAGAATAAATGCCACTTGAAAAAAAAAATTGAATGCATTCAATCACGTGATCAACGATGGTTGTCATACCCTTGCCATCGAATATAAGGTGTGACAAGTTATGCAAAAATACTGTGGGGATTGAAACATTTAAAGCTTCAGTAAAACACCTCGGGATTATGATTTGGAATGAATCCATTAAAGGTAAAAGGTTTGAACATACTTCAAAGGCTCAGCTTGACATTTGTCCCTCCTTCTAGTGAAAAAAATGTTGATGGTGTTGCTTGCCACCAACATTGTAAGGGCATCTCCCCGATGTGAAGTCCCAATTAGACCTCACGCCATTTGTTGTAGGAGTCCCATACAATCTAGCCATCATTGAAATGGCTTTCCAGGGTATGTCTTGGTTACCATCAAACATAACATAACACAATGCCTCTTTGGGGAAGCAATAATGTGAGCTTTGTGAGACATACAATGTAATGTGTATGGGGGAGACTTAAACAGATGAGGAGGGAAACGAGCCACTGGTTAGAAAAGTAATAGTATGAGCCTAAAGGAGGGCCCATGGATAAAGAGAAAGACTTGTTGAGTACTTATAGATTAGTCCACATAATAAATAACAATCGTTAAAGCATAACAACATTCATTCAATAAAAGCCATAGCTAAGCAATGAATTAGTTCATTAACTTAGTATGTAAATAAAACAACATTGACCCAGGTGGGTATTGGTGGCCACTCGCCTATTCCACTTGAACCCCCAACACTGCCTCTTTCAAATTTTCAGTTTCCTTAATTGTAGTATTGTTTACCATTTTTGGCAGTTTTTCGGGTCCTGAACTTCTGGAGCCGTTTTGAGGCCCTAAACGATGTTTTTAGGGAAAACAGAGAGATTGAAAACGTCCCAAATCATTTTGTAAGTTTGTTTTCGGCCTTCTCTTTGAGATCTTCGAAACAAGGTATTATGATAGCCAAATGGAGATCGTATGCTAAAGTTACGACCCCGGGAAGTTGATGTACCAATTTATCCAAACGGGGCCCACAGTTTTGGCATTTTATCTCTTAGGGTTAGGTTTTTGGATGTTTAGGGTTTTCCATTGTTTCTCAATAATAAATAGGCCTTTACGCCTCATTGTAACATAGTTCAGAGGCATGTAGATGCCACATCTCTTCTCAGAGATAAGCTACCATCCCCTGAGCTATCTTCTTTCCATTTTGTTTGTAAGCATAGTTCAATATTTTTCTATTAATGAAATGAAGTTTTTTTCTGCTACATCTCTATATTTATCATTATATTTGTAATTTGTTGCGTTCTTGTTTAAGTTCGGAACAATGGTATCAGAGCGGTCTGCTCTTTCTCTGTTTTTCTTTGCATATCCCCAACGAGGTCAGGGAATAAGGATTTAGGGCTCGATCTAGTTGAACCATTGCAAGATTAGCCTCACAAACCCTAATGACCTCCCATGGTGGAAGAAAAGAAAGATGATGGGGCAGGAGATCCTTTCAAAATGTTGCTCGAGGAAGCCCTCGAGCGACAGAGGGACGTGATGATGGATAAATTTGCCAAGATCCTTCGACGGCTACCCACAGGCGATGCATCTTCATCCAACAACCACTTTGGAGGTGCCACTCCTTTTAAGGTACAAGTTAACTTCGATATTCCCATATTTGAAGGCCTGATAGATGCAGATGCCATAAATAAATGGTTAAATCTATTAGAAGGATATTGAGACTGACATAGGTTCTAAATCTTGGGTGAGAAGAACCCGCAAATAAAGGGCACTCAACAGACAGGCTTTAGGTAATCCAGACCTTTATCCTTACTTTTTACACTAGAAGCCATACAATTTTGGATAAAGTGGACATACATACCCACCATCCTGTGGGACAAGGTTGAATTCAAACAGAAACCCTACCCTTTGTGCTAGGCCATTTAGTCGATTCACGGATCTCCCTTATCACAAAGTTGAACCAGTTTCAAATCAGGAAAAGGTTACTTTTGCACTTCTCAAAGCCACCCGACATGTCAAGGACTGGTGGGAAACATGCTGTGAACAAAAGGACGAGAGTGAACCATCGTTTTTTTTAGACGCACCCACTTGGGATTCTTTCTGAGACACCATCAAGGAACAATATTACCCTGTCAGGAGATATGAAGATAAATACATAAAGTGGACCATGCTACGATAGGGAAGGGACCAAGATGTATCAGAGTTCACAAATATTTTCCATACCCTTCGCACGACGCTGGGTATCAAGGATACTAAGTTGCATTTGGTGCTCAAGTACCGTGACTGTCTACACAAGTACATCTAGGACAAGATGGAGTTCCTAGACATTTCCTCGCTTGGCACGGTGTACCAATATGCTGGCAAGATTGAGTAGAAGTTTAAAAAGAAGAAGCAGGACTTTGGATCTTCAAATCCAAAGCAAGGAAAAGGCGCCCACAAACCACAGAACAAAGGACCAATCCAAGGCGAGGCTACCCAGGACAGCCCACCAAAGCCACAAGCAAAGAAAAACACGATGAAGACAAAGAAGGACATGGGAAAATGGTGTGAGTTCCATAAGAGATCCACTCACAATACAAGTGAGTGTCAGGCCAAGCAGTCACTGGTGGCCGAGATGAAGACTTTTAAATCAGACGCGTGTTCCAACTCTAAATTAGAACCCGATAAGGGAACTGACAAAGGGAAGCAGATCATTGATGCAGAGCCCAGTGCCACTGTGGCCACCACCAAGATCTAGAAGATTGAGCCTGAAGATCCAGAGGAGGGGGAATGTCTCTTCCACTCACAGATGTGGGTGAAGGGTTCTCCACTGCAATTCATTGTTGACAGCAGGAGCCAAAAGAGCCTCATTTCAACAAAGGTCGTGAAGCGGCTGGGCCTAAAGACTACAACACATCCACAACTATACACCATCGGGTGGCTTCACCAAGGACGAGATCTTCGCGTCATCAAATAGTGTCGCCTTCCCTATAGCATCAAGCCCTTCATAGATGAGGTATTGTGTGATGTTTCTCCTCTTGAAGTTTGTGATGTATTGTTAGGACAACCATACTTGTGGAAGTGACATGTTGTATATGAGTCTAGACCTCACTCTGTGATTATTACCTTGGCCAAAACGTTGTATAGGATACCGAAGGTAGGCCCGCCTACCGCCATCTCTTTGGTCACTGCAAAGAAATGCAGTAAGATCATTTCTGATACCAAGAAATTTGTTTTCCTTATTATTCGTCCTTAGGGCAAGAAGAAGGTTGTGGCCACGGCTTCCAAGCAAGGCTCCCCTGCACAATAGTAATAGATGGACAAGGTTATGGAAGAGTATAGGGATATTTTCGCCTCACCTACAGGGGTAGGGGTACCTCTGCACTGTCAGGTCAAGCACTCCATCGATCTGACCCTAGGTGCGCCGCTGCCCAATGGGTCGATCTATTGGCGCTCTGTTCTGAAGAACGATGAGATCAAGAGGCAGATTCAAGAACTATTGCAGAAATGGCACATCAGGCCAAGCTCATCACCATGTGGGAGCCTAATTATATTGGTACAGAAGAAGGATGGGACCTCATGGCTCTGTATTGACTACCAGGAATTAAACAAGATCACTGTCCGGAATAGGTACCCAATCCCACGGATTGATGACCTTATTGACCAGCTCAAAGGGGCCAAATATTTTAGCAAGATTGACTTGAAGTCGAGTTTTCACCAGGTGCCTATCGAACTCTCTAATGTGTGGAAGACTGCCTTCAAATCCATGGAAGGCCTTTTCGAATGGTTGGGCATGTCATTTAGATTTAGGAACGCCCCTGCAACCTTCATGAGACTGATGGACAACATCTTGCGACCCTTCACCAATGCATTCGTGGTGGTGTATTTAGATGACATGTTGATCTTCAGCCAGATTTGGGATGAGCACCTCCACCATATTCAATAGGTCCTTGAAACCCTGTGACAACACAAGCTGTGTGCTAACTTGGAGAAATACACCTTTGGCTTGACCCAGGTTCAATATCTTGGGTACATAACTGATGAGCAAGGTGTACATTTGGACCCATTCAAGATACAAGTCATTCAGGATTGGCCAGCCCCAACCACTCTAACAAAGCTCCACATCTTTTTGGGCCTTGCCAACTTCTACTGTAGGTTCGTGTTGGGGTTCTCTCATATCACTTGGCCTATAAGTCAAGTCACCAAGGGCAAAGCAAAAGCAAAGTTTTTTTGGTCTGAAACCCAACAGCAAGTGTTCTCTGAGTTGAAGAATCACCTATGTTTTGCCCCAGTGCTCACATTACCATACCTGCAACAACCATTTGATATTGAGACAGATGCCTCAGATTATGCTATTGGTGCAGTTCTTACTCAGCATGGGCATCCAATGGCTTACCACAGTGGGACACTTTTAGACACAGTCCGGAAGTACCCCACTTACAACAAAGAAATGTATTCCATTGTGCAAGCCTGCTGTCAATGGAAGCATTACATTCTGGGGAAGGAAACTGCCATCCACACAGACCACTGACCTCTACAGTCAAGGGAAGTTGTAGAACGATCGCTATCAAAAATGGTTCACCTACCTACAACAGTTCCTGATGCAGAAGCATCCTGCTTCAGAAAATCATTGTATATTTGGTTAACTAGGGGTGTGATGTTTTAATTTATTTGTATATTTTTAATAAATTGAGTGGAAAATTTGTGTGTGAGGTTTTAATTGTAAATATTCTCAATTATGAGAGAATATGAATGATGATAGACTTGTAAATATCTCATAGCGATCTTAGGGATTAGGGGATACTAGAATAGAGGATTAGTCGAGTTAAAAGTGGGATGAGAGGATTTTTAGGATTTGGATGAGAGATTTTAGGAATCAAGAGAGATATTGTTGGATTTTGTTAAGGGATCTAGAACCTACTTGGGTTCTAATCCATTTGTATAAATTAAGAGGAGCCGATGAGGCATGAGGGGAGAGGAGTGTGAGAGTGAGAAATGAAAAATTTTCTTGTAAATATTTTATGTCTTTAATAAATTATATTTGAGAGTTATATAAATTCTTATATTGTGGATTCTAGAGTTTTATTGTGTGTTTTATTTAAGCGGCGAAACCTATGGTGGGAGTGCTGCATCAGTTCCATTTAACATTAAGTATAAGAAGGGTAGCTGTTATAGACATTTTTGTGCCTTACAGCTTTAAGCATGGAATGTCCATAATCCAAGGGATCCAAAGCCCCTAAAAGTGTTGTTCCTGCCCCTAAAGGAACAAGGTCAACCAATGACAGCTTCTCCCAGAAGTTCTCCACCAGAAACTACTCAGAACTAGTCAAATCAGGATCAATTCAGATGCTCCACTAGCTGCCTGCATTGCAAAGCACCCAAATACACTGGCTAGGTGCGTTGCAACGCACTTGAATGCACTACCAGGGTGTGCTGAGTGGGAAATGCCAAATGGCAATATCATTCCGCGAGGTGGACAAACAATGGAAGCTTCCAGAATCTTCCTCAATGACACTTGCCTCACTGAGTTCGACCAAGGATGAGTAAGAGGCTCTCAACCTCCAAGTGGAAGCAAGAACTGACAGAGAGAAGCCACAAGTCAAAACATAAGCTGACTCATCCTCTCTGCTTACATCTATATATGGATCCCTCATCCCAGAGATCCAGAGGCTGGAATTTTGTACTTTGCAGAGAATTGTTGTTGGTTTGAGATTGAGATTAGTGCATTGGGTGATTTATGCTTTGTTGGAGGTGAGGAAGGGATTCCTTTGCTGGGAGGTAGATGCTGGATTGGGACTCACTTGGTTGTATCTCCTCTTGGACTTTCTTATTATATCAATAAAACTATTTGAGTTTCTCCTACATGTTGTGTATCAATGATGCTTTGTTATGTTTTCATGTTTAGCTTAAATCTGATCCTAAGCTAATTATGAATGTAAATCTATGTCTTTTGTGTAGTTTTCCTCTTCTGTGATCTTGCAGGAACTTGGTGAAGCTGGACCAGTAAGGGAGCAGGCGGCGGGAAGCAAACAAAGAGGAGAGCGATTGGATCAACAAACTAGCGAAAGACACAGGTTAGTTACATCCTTCCTCTTCATTTACATTTCATAAAGAAGAATACGAAAATAGTTTTCCTTGTTTGTTGCTAAGGCACTATCACACCTTAGAGTGGGATAGGGGCATTCTTAATAGATAATTTTCCCAACAACAAATTGGTGACTCCGCTGGGGAACGTGTCTAGTTAGTTTATTTGTGTTTCTATTGTTGTTCATCTCATAAACTTAGGAGTGGCGAATCGAACTGCATTTGCCATTTACAAATGCAAAGTAGAGATCTGCTATTCTAGTCCATTCCCTGGGCCTGTTTATGATCTGAACAGCTGATCCACAAATGCTCTAATTTCCCTTTGTGATAGCTCTTAGTCCTCCTTTAAATCATCCCTCTGATTGTACCTTACTGATAGCTTTTATCCGGCCAAAAACCATAGATTAAACTGCAAACCGTGACGCAGAACCCAGAGAAAATTCTCGTTTTTGCTTCAACGCAGGCTCTGTGAAGAGGTTCTGCATTTCAATGCAGGTCCCGAGAGGGCTACCTGCGCTGCAATTCAGTTTCTCTGTGCAACAGGTGCGCTGATCAGCCTTTGCCCTGTGTAGCTGAGGTTCTTTGCTTCATTTTGTTCAGTTTTATCTCTGATTTTTGAAGCCTGTTATCAGTGTGTGTACCTATCTGAAAACCCCTTTTCTTTGCCTTAATTCCACCTCAGTTGTATAAAAGAAATTGTATTTGTTTTTTTGTATTTGTTACATCATTTACAGTTTCCCATTGCAAAAGTAAACTAGTCATACTGTCACCCTTAGATCTAGACCTGTCGTAAGTGTCGTTTTGATCTTAAGAGTAAGTTTGTTTGTTGTTGACAGTTGATTACGCTTTTACTTTTGTCCTTTGGTTTGAATTTGTGAATTTCTAGTGTCGAAACAAGTGTTTACTTCAAAATCATAAAGTGTCGTAATCGTCTTTTTGATTTCGAAAAGAATCTTGTTTGTGTTTTTCACTTGAAATCGAATTCAAATTTGTACAACAACTTTCTTTTTAGGCATCAATTAAGGATAATTTAAGGGGCGAATGTTCGCCCTTTGGCGAAATTAAGGGGTTTTAAATTTTTAGTGGGCGAATATTTTGTATCATAGTACATTTTTACAAATCACCTCAAATAGCCCACCTTATTTTAACGGAGAGGGTAAAAAAGGTAAATTTAGCTCTTGAAATTAGGACTTACAACCTTCCATTCGCCCATTTTCAAGAATAGGTTTTATTTAAGTGAATCCTATGGGCCAAATACCATATTTATAAAAGAGGTATGGTAAATTAATAAAAATATAAATAAATGAGAGGTATGGTAAATAAATAAAACATTTTTTATATTTACTCCATAAGTCACCTTATATACATGTAAGGGTGTAAACAAATAAAAATATAAGTAAAGTGGAGGTATGGTAAATAAATAAAACACCTTTTTATACTTACTCAAAAGGTATGGTAAAAAAATAAAAATATAAATAAACTAGACGTATCGTAAATAAATAAAACCTCTTTTTATATTTAGTCCATAACCCTCGTTCTATTTATGAAGGCTCAAGAAAGAGGTTTTATTTAAGTGAGAGGTATGGTAAACAAATAAAACATTTTTTTATATTTACTCCATAAGTCACCTTATATTTATGAACACTCAAAAAATGGGTTATATTTAGGTGAAACCTATGGCCAAAATACTATGGGACAAATACCATGGACTAGATTGTTATTAATACCATGCAAAAAACCATTATTAACCCTAATATTAGAATTAATAAAAATAAAAATGGCACATGGTATTGACCCATGGTATTCACCAAAATGGCACATGGTATTGACCCATGGTATTCACCTGGAATGTAGCCTATTTAAATGGGGGAATTAAACCAACATGTAGCCTATGCTAAGATTCACTAGGACTTTACAAAGTTTTATTATTTAGTGAAAGACTCGCCAAGATCTTACAAGATTTTATAATTGAGGTAAATATTCGCCATGCCTGGTGAGAGATTCGCCAAAAAATTATATACACATATTATATTATTGATAAAATCGCCTTCCATTTTTCCTATATACCATGGAGATTCGCCCATTTATTATATTTATAAATTTAGGGGGGGTTCTTAAAATTTTCCCTGGCATCAATATTAAGAAAGTGAAAACAAATACATGCATATGTGCATTTTCATTTTGATAGTTTGTATGGCTTCATTTAGGAAAAGTGCATTTACAGTGTGCTCTTTGCTCTTTGAGAAAAGATTGTGTCTTTCTTTTCCCCTTGTAGCTAGGATTTTCATTGTTGAAAAGAGATAAAAGCTTGCTTATCATCTTTAGACTGCATTTAGGAATTACATCTACATCTCGTGGTGATCCAAAAAGGCAAACTTCTAAGAAATATCAACCTAAAATAAATTGAATGAACTTAACAATGCTTTGTAACTTAAACGCACAACATATAGGTCTAGGCTAGAGACGTGTTCCGGCGTCGTAAAGCCTGGTAACTGTTGTCCTCACTGTTGGTTGGGTGATTCCTCCACTGTGAGACGATAAGTGCCAGTACGGATTGTGCTCCCACGTACCGTCAAGTATATATTGGGAGACCCCTATAGGCATAAAACCTTTATCCATAGGAAGCCGTGTCGGCCGCCCTACTGATCGCAATGCACTGAACACAGCATTCGGGAAGATTGACCGCCTGTACCCTAAAAAGTATTCTACGATTTTGCGATTGGTTTGGCACTCCCTCTACCTAGACCTCCAGAGCAGTCCCTTTCGTTCCTTTTCAGACTCCTTAACGGAAAAGGTCCATCTGAGCACTTGTCACTTCAGGCTCATTAAAAATCGAAGGAGACTAGACTCATCTTTTGTTTTATCTCGACTCTTTAAAACTGAAAAAACAAAGTTGTGTCCAAGCGTGTTAAAATTTATTTTAAACTGAATAATCATCACCTTTCCCTCATTGATCTTCGAAGTTAGTCTCCCTTCATCACAAGTTCTTGTAGATAGTCTCCCTTCATCACAAGTTCTTGTAGAATCGCTAGGAAATCTTTTGGATAGACTAAATATGTCTGAACAACCGTCGACATCCAGAACTGTGTCATCCAACGCAGCAGCGGCAGAGCCTCCTGCTGCTACTCCAACGATGTTCGCTGGTATACCATTTGTCCCAACAAATTGTCAACAACAAGCTGGAGTCCAATCAGAGACTGTTTCGACGACATGGTTAGTTCCTATTTCTTCATCCGGATTATCATCTGGTATTTCTTATGTTGAAACTCAACAAATTGATCCAATGTGTCTTCAAAGGCCAATCTACCCTTTAAGTACTGGATTGCCACCATATGGAGGATAGTATGCCTTTTCATTGTTCCCCCCCGGAGAACAACCATATGGGAGTTTACAACAAAGTTCAGGTCAAACTGGAATTACATCCAGCGGATGGGTACCAATACTGCCTCAGCAACCAAGGGTTGCATATTCAATGCAACCAGTCCACCCTGTGTCGAATGTTGCCACTATACCTGGTATGGTGATTGCGTCACAAGTACAAGCGCTACCTGTTGTATGTCAACCCCAAGTTTCTCAGGTTTCCATACAACAGCCTCTTGTCTCGACAACTCAATCACAACCTCCAATTAGTGCCTCCTTATCTGGAGCGACTCGGGCTCAAAAAAGTACTATGACTCCTCATCTTGGTCAATCATCTAGTATTGGACAACAGCAAATGCTCCAACAACCAGAGCTGGTTCAAACTCAACAACCCCCATTCCAGCAATCATATCGAGGACCTGAGCAACAAATCTTTGTAAGTAATGGGCAATCGCATTTACAAAGCGGTTATCAACAACCATATTATAATGGTTATGCCCATCAACCTTGTCAAAGTTGCCAGCATCAAATACATTATGCTGGTATGCAAAGACCCACTGCTCAGGCGATTCCATCTTATCCTGGGTATGCTTCGCCTAACCTGAATCAACAATTGCCCTTTGTAGCAACTCTAGAATTACCAGATCTAAACCGACTGACGAATGATCCAATTGCTTATGCCCCTTGGTGGCCAGTGATTCTGCATAAAATTCTGTCAGATATTCCTAAATTTAATGGAAATCCGAGTGAAGATCCATCGAATCATGTGATGACCTTTCATCTGTGGTGTTCATCAAACACCCTAAACGATGATTCGATTAGGCTTCGCCTTTTTGAGAGGACGTTAACTGGTCCGACAACAAAATGGTATATCAAATTGCCTAGAGCTTCATTCGACAACTTCAGTACCCTAGCCACAACCGTTTTAACCCATTTTCAATTACCGATAAGGTATGAAACGGGAACGGAACTCCTTACCAACTTCAAACAAACGACGACCACTCACATATCTGATCATATACATGAGTGGCGACGTCGTCGTAGAATGGTAAAAACGTATGTTCCTGATTAGCTTTTAGCTGAATGGTTTATCAAGTCATTACTACCTTCCATCACGGAAGATGTGGCAAAGGGGGGAGTCATAACAGAAGAGCAAGTTATTGCTCGTGCACAATATCTGGACTTGATTTACACTCAGTCCGGCACGCTCTACGACAAAATACCTGACGCCCCTAGACCGGAATTCTCAATTCCTCCTCCTCCTAAATCAAACAATGACTCTCATGCCAGCGATGGCGTGATTGGCACGACAGACACGAAATCGACAAAGGCTACATCTAAAAAGGCCTGTAAGATTTCTAGTCATAATGCAAATGAGGAACTTCTTGCCTCGGAAGTAAATGTCGTGTCGGCCGACAAGGGCAAACAACTGAAGCAACCAGGGGGCAAGAAGAAAAAGAAAGGGAGAAAAAGGAAACCCCCTGCGGGGTGTCATATATGCGATGAGGATCATCGGACGAGAGATTGTCCACATAAAACTGAAGTTAAGAAACTCTTTAAGAGTTCAAAAACCTCAGCAGTATTGACTGATCCATTTCCAAGCCTGAGAACCAAACTGGTTGCTAATCAAAATGCTTCCCGATCCCAAGTGCTTATGTTGTCTATCTCAAAGCAGCAAAATGATGCTTTGGCAAGGAATAAAGATTATGGGAATCCACAGGTGTTGAATAACAAGGCTAATGAAGAACCTTGTTGGACAGCTAAATCCCCTCTGCGGACAGAGGCGATCCCACTAGCCCAAAATGGGTCTAGCAACAATCAGTCATGCTATCATGCAAGTTCCTAGTTGTAAATCGAAAGTAGATAAGAAGAACCAACCTGGGATCCAACGCTATTGTCGTAAACAAGTTGATATTCCCGCTCTCCAGCTCAGGCAAGTCACAATCCTAGCGATTCCCGCGTATGGACACCTGCACATGCAAAGAACAAAGCGAATACAAGAATAAAATCCACGATATACAACTATATGTCAGTTAGAAAGGACATAAATCAAACATCATCATCATGAACAGTAAGATTGGAACCATAATAATAGTCATTTATTAATGATCAAACAGAGAAAATTACAACCAATGTTCTGACGTTGAGCCTCTCCTCTTGGCATTCCTCCAAGAACTTTAGAACTCAAGAACTAGCTTGTCAAGTGCATGAGGATGGGCTTTTATAGATGGAGAAGGGAGAAAGATTCGATGAACTAGGACACCCATTGTGAATTGGCACTATAACGGAAAAAGCCAATAGGTGTCAAGGATAGATGACAACTCTCGACCTTTATCCGGTGGATTTTTCCCTCAAAAGGCTTCGTGATCTGAAGGGAAAAATCATATGGGCGTGCTTTTAGCAAAAATCATTACCAAATTGGGCTGGCATGGGCGTTTTTCTATGACAGAGCGCCAATGGTCGCGCCCTCTTTTGAGGATCTGAGTTATTGGCGCGAGTAAGATACTGTGGACCTGTGCCAATGAAAAAAGAGTACTTTTCAGGGAGAATTTGCAGAAGGTGTCTTCAAGGAACATGAAGTATATACTCAGGGGAACATAATGCAAGTGTTTTTGGGTTATGTCACTGCTCACAGGTCCCAGAATGCATCCTCCAATGTATGGAAATGGGGCGATAGGGACGGTGACCAATGGTGACAAATTACTGTGTAACAGATGCCCCCTAAAGCATGAAGTCCGATAGAGAGAGGGGTGAAATGGTTTATAGGAACACACAAGAACACACATAGCTGCTGCTGAGGATCCACATTGAGAGGCACGACTGATAGTTCAATTGCATGATGTACGTGGTATGGTCGCAGCCATCCATAAGAGAGTACATAAATAATCTAGATCCATAGTATGGACGCAGCCATCTGGTTTGGATCAATGAATTGACTCAGGTATGGTCGCAGCCATCCAGTGAATGAGTCATGTATCAAGAATCACACTTGGATTACAACAGACACAATCCAGGGTCTTGCGCTCCATCTCGACCCGAACAAGAGTACAAGTTCAAGCATGCGAATATATGAACTGAAGTCGAACATGCATGAACATCGTCTGATTACCAGTCAATATTGGAAACTGTTAACAGACGCGAGAGGTACCATCAATGATGACAATGGCCCTCAAGGTACTATAGGTACAATCTACGGCGTGGGAATTAATGAGATGGTGTCGAACACCCGTAGAATCATTCGATCGGAGGCCAATGATGAAAACCTCACGTCGAACACGAAGAACCTGCCATTGAGGCATGCAGGCTCCAAGGCACCGGAAGGGAGTCTCTAGATCAACTTCCTGGATACTGAGCTGAAGTCGACAGGAAGTGACCTTGATCGAAGGTGGGCCATAATGTTTCCCACATCATCGACACGAGACAGAGAGATAATGTTGTGAATCAAGGACATGTGAACTATCAGATGGAGGTTGTTTCTTTTCAGAGGTCAACTTCTCTTGAACATATCGGCGGCACGATAGTGGAATTGGCAGTATTTGACATCGATGGATCAAAGGTCATGATGACGAGGCAATGAGCAGATGAGAGGTTGAATAGGATTACCCAAATCCACGGAGGCCAGTGAAAAATGAGATGAGATATCCCACCCAGACACGAAAGCAAGAAAGTGCCATGTTCAAGAGTGACATACTGCCGACACGATAATAGTTATTGTTGGTTAGGTAAATCCCCTCTGCGGACAGAGGCGATCCCACTAGTTTAAAACAGAACTAGCCACAATCGATCCACGCTGCCACGCAAGTTCCTAGTTGTACATTAAAGGTGAATTAAGAAGACCAACCTGGAATCCAACGCTATAGTCGAAGCAGAGTTGGTGTTCCCACTCCCTCGCTCCGGCAGGTCACAATCCTTGCAATCCTTGCAAACGGACACCTGCACATGGAAAGGAAGAAACACATACAAGCATAAAATCCACCAAGGCACAACTATATTTAAGTCAGAAAGGAAATAAATCAACATCGCTATAATAGACAATGAGATTGGAACTATAATAACAGTCGTTCATTAATTAATAATAGACAGGAAAAGTTACAACCAAGGTTCTGACGTTGAACCTTTCCTCTGGCTGGGCGAGCAGCTATATGCCTTGCAGTAGACTTCCTCTCTCTTGGACTCCCGGCAGCATAACCTCTCTAGCATTACTCCAACAACTCAAGAACTCAAAGCTACAGCACTTCGGAACTCATAAACTTGGAACTAGCTTGTCTAATGCATGAGGACAGGCTTTTATAGATGAAGAAGGGAGAAAGATTCAATGCACCAGGACACCCATTATGGAATGGCAACATCCATGAAAAGCTACTGCGGATAGATATGATGACTCTCGAGCTTTATCAGATGGATTTTTCCCTCAAAGGACTTCATGATCTGTGAGGAAAAATCATACAGTCGTGCTTTTGGCAAAAAACATTACTAAACTTGACTGGCGCGGGCATTGTTCTAAGATAGAGCGCCAATGGGCGCGCCCCTTTTTGAGGATCTGAGTTATTGGCGCGGGTCAGACATTGGGTACCTGCACCAATGGGAAAAGGGCACTTTTCAAGGATAATTTGCAGAAGGTGTCTTGAGGGAACATGAAGTACATACTCAGGGGAACATGGTGCAAGTGTTTTTAGGCTATGTCACTGCTCATAGGTCCCAAAATGCATCCTCCAATGTACTGGAATCGGGGTGATAGGGACGCTGACCAACAGTGACAAATTACTGTGTAACAGATGCCCCCCAAAGCATGAGGCCCGAGCGAGAGAGAGGGGTGAAATGCTTTGCAAGAACACATATAGCTGCTGCCGAGAACCTGCATTGAGAGATACTATTGATAGCTCAAATACATGATGTACGTGGTATGGTCGCAGCCATCCATAAGAGAGTGAATGATAATTTAGATCCATAGTATGGACGCAGCCATCTGGGTAGGATCAATGAATTGACTCAGGTATGGTCGCAACCATCCAGTGAATGAGTCATGTATCAAGAATCACGCCTAGATTACAACAGACACAATCCAGGGTCTTGCGCTCCATCTCGACCCGAATAGAAGTACAAGTTCAAGCATGCGAATATGTGAGCTGAAGTCGAACATGCTTGAACATCATCTGATTACCAGTCAATATTTGGAACTGTTAACAGACGCGAGAGGTACCACCAATAATGACAATGGCCCTCAAGGTACTATCGGTACAATCTACGACGTGCGAATTAGTGATCTGACGTCGAACACCCGTAGAATCATTCGATCGGAGGCCAATGATGAAAACCTCGCGTCGAACATGAAGAACCTGCCATTGAGGCATGCAGGCTCCAAGGCACCGGAAGGGAGTCTCTAGATCAGCTTCCTGGATAATGAGCTGAAGTCGACAGGAAGTGACCTTGATCGAAGGTGGGCCATAATGTTTCCCACATCATCGACATGAAATAGAGAGATGATGTTGTGAATCAAAATTGTATGAGCTATCAGAGGGAGGTTGTTTCTTTGCAGAGGTCAACTTCTCTTGAACATACCGGCGGCACTAGAGTGGAGTTGGCAGTATTTGACATCGACGGATCAGAGGTCATAGTGACGAGGCAATGAGCAGATGAGAGGTCAAATAGGATTACCCAATCCCACGGAGGCAAGTGAAAAATAAGATGAGATGTCCCCACCTAGACACGAAAGCAGAGGAGTGCCATGTTCAAGAGCGACATACTGCCGACACAACAATAATTATGGTTCCAAAATTTTCTTTTTCCCCACCATTTCTGGTGAGTACCCCAATTATTTTTAACAAGCTTGATGGGGATAGCATATGCTTATGGTGCGTCATTTCGACAAAATCCGATGTCATTAGGTTTTAACGAGTCTGACAAAGGAAGAACTCGGCGTCTTTTCATGTTTAGAGAATTTGAAAAGACAGCGAAAAGGAAACTCCAGGAGTGTCCTTTTTCATAACGTTGTGTCTCTCGGGCTCGAAAAAGTATAAAATAATGCCCGAAAGAACTGCCCGATCATTTCGATCGAGGAGTACTTTTCATAAATAGTGATTTCGACCTGAAAAAGTAAAAAAGTGATCAAAACCACGTCGTTTCGTAACCATTAACGAGTTTGAAACGACAAAAACCCGGTAATCTTTTTAAGTTTTAACGGTCGACAAAAATAACTTAAAACGACCGCCCCTTATTTACGTTTAACGAGTCAAGGGGAGTAACTCGGCAATCTTTTCCTCTTTAAACCGGTCAGAAAAGAGCTAAAAGCGGAACTTCATTTTTATTCTCTTTAACGAGTCAAAAATGGAAAAAATACTCGGCAATCTTTTCATATTTTACGAGTCAGAAAAGAGCTTAAAGGCGACTCGTCCTAGAGGAACGAGTGGTATCAAGGGTAGCAACTGGTTCCGGTAATCGTGGAACTGCTCAAAACATGTAATGGTCAAGAGGCTGGCTAATAAAACCACTCATCGCTGCGGTTCCTCAGGAAAGGAAAACAACCAAGTGAAAGCATATGATCGGCCAAAGAGATGGTGGCGATGGAATGAAACAACCAAGGCTCATCTAGCAGAATTTAGCAGATAAAAGGCAATCACGAGATGTAAATCAGGTATGGGTTCATTTTTACACAAGCTTGAACCATGGAGAACTTTTCTTGGATTCGGTTTCATGTTTACACAAGCTTGAAACGAAAAACTATGCTTGTTATAAGTTCGCATGCCCCCAGCATAATAACGCAAATCGAGGTACATGCCCCCCAAGCTTCATTGCATTCAACAAAGTGGATGGAAAGAAGGTTCACTCTCGAGATCTAGGAAAGACTCGACTTGTATTTTACGAGATCTTAATCAAAGACTCAATTTGGAAAGGAGGAGATGTTTCATTTTTTAATGAGGTTGACCTAGGAAAAGAACTATCCTCATAACCCTTATTTCATTTTTTAACGAGGTCGCCACAAGATCAAAACTATCCTCAGACCGAACTTCATCGTAATGAATAGGAAGTCGGCGCTTCGAAGGGTGCCACTTCTGGTGGAAGGACAACATCTCGGAAGTCAGGACCCAATGCCCCCAGGACACTATGCACGACGGCAGCATCACTGGATATAGGCACGGGATAAGTGGCCACGTAGTTGATCTGTGGTGGGGCAGATGCAACTGGTGGATGTAAACCAAGGGAGGATGACGACTGCGCAGGAGGGACTCGTGGACGAACGAACGATAATTGATCGATAGTCACAATTCTTCCATCGTGTGGAAAGCAAACCACACGGAAAACTGAAGAGACAAGGGCCCCCATGGCATAAACATAGTCGCGGCCAAGGAGAAGACTGAAATCTAAAGCACCTTGGGTAACCATTACGTCTATATAGACAGTCTTACCTCCCAAAGTAATAGGTAACTTTGGAAGGATCCCTAATGGTTGACTAGTTCCTCCGTCAAAAGCCGTCAGATTCGATGTGACGGGCACAAGCTGTGGGGAACCCAAAGCTTGCCAAGTAGTGGCAGACATAAGACTAATAGATGCACCCTCATCCAAAACAGTGCCAGGTATTGCCTTGTCATAGGCGTGTATCGTGATCCAGAAAGGCACATGAGATGTGAGGCGGAAGGTAGTCAAACGTCTCCAGTCGAAGGAAACGACTGAACTACTTGGTGGGGGAATCATATGATTGCCCCCCTGCTCTAAAGAGACTGAAGTAGGACTCTCGGAAACAGCTGGGATAGGAGGGTCATTTCCAGACTCAGGAGAATCTGAGGAGACGAGAAGAACGTGATTCTCTTCCGAAACAGAGTGATCGGGTGGTGAACTCGAATCAACACTCTTTCCGACCAATGGTTGGTCGGGAACAGGCTTAGCAGAGCCAGGTTCAGGAAGAGGAGGCTGGACAAGAGAGGAATCTTGGTTGATTTCTTTGTCAGCAGGGGAACATTCTGCGGCTGCAGAGAGACGTTGATAACCAACGAGAAGTTGGGGTGAGGGAGCTGTAAGACTTTCCAAGACAACAGAGGCTTTATCCATGAGTGGACAAAGGTGAAGGGGATGATTTCCTTCACAAAGTCTACAAGGGATTTGAATCTTCCCTTTTCCCTTACCATTTTCAGGTGATAAGGTAACATCGCCATGATCTCCAGAGGACGATGAGGGACGGGCCGGATCGCGAGACCATACTTCTAAGACCTTTGGAATGCTAGGACAATGGCGAAGAAGATGGTCCTCCTTGCATAATCTACAAGGAAATTTGACCTTCCGCGGAGGAGCAGAAGGTGGCTCGACTTGAGTTGTACTTTTGACCTCTCGGTTAGGAGTCTTCTTCTTCTTCGTCTTATTCTTCTTCTTCTTAGCCACCTGGTTACTTGAATCCAGACTTTCGCCAGGCGAAGTAGAAGATGAGGACGCAGAAACAGGCGAAGAAGGGGAGAGGTCCACCTTGGAATCAACACGATGTTGTTCGGGTGGAGGGGACGGTGGAACAGGAGTCATCACACTCGGGACCACCGAGGTTGAAAACAACCATACGGGCAAACCAATGGTTAACCCAGGCAAAGACAAAGTTGCCATATATGGAGAACCGGCATTTCCAAAGGAAGGAAATGAACTAGGGTCTCCATCAGGGGGAACACCTTGGCCGGTGGACTCAGGGAAGGATGCCATTGAACGAGAAAGAACCCTACTCAAGCTAACGCAAATAAAATCTAACCGGGTAAATGTTATCGTGGCCGAATAAATTTTAAGACACTGAACTTGAACTTGACCTTTTCACTTTTTAAGAGTCGAGAAAAGGGCGAAAAGATGACTCTAGTCTCCTTCGAATATTTAATGAGCACGAAGTGACAAGACGCTCACAGGCACCTTTTCGTTTAAGGAGTCCGAAAAGGATCAAAAGTGACTGCTCTGGAATTCTAGGTACAGGGTGTGCCAAACTTTTCGCAAAACCACAGAATACTTTTTAGGGTACGGGTGGTCGATCTTCGTGAATGCTGTGTTCACTGCATTGCGAATCGTAGGGCGGCCGACACGGCTTCCTATGGATAAAAGCTTTATTCCTATAGGGGTCTCCCAATGTATACGCGACGGTACGTGGGAGCACAGTCCGTACTGGCACCTATCGTTTCACCGTGGAGGAATCACCCAACCACTCGACGATAAGCTACCAGGTTTAACGACGCCAGAACACGTCTCTAACCTAGACCTCTAGAATGTTTGCGTTATGTTCCAATGCGTTGTTAGGTTCATTGAGTTTATCTTATGGTTTATCTTCAATTATGTTTCAGTTTTTTTGGTCCTACCGTATGTGGTCTCTCCAAACTTCCTAAATGCAATCTATATGCCAAAATTATATCGTTGCATTCGATGAATTCTACCTACAGAAGAGTAGAGTTTTTTTTTTTTTTTTTTTTTACACAAACAAAATGATCATCAAGCAAGTAACAAAGATCCTAATGCAGCTAATAACAAGAAATAAAAGTTTTTCTTTTCTTTTTAAAAGCGACAAATAGCAATAAATGCTAACTAATATGATGCAAAAAGCTCTTTTGTTTTTTGATTTTTTTAAATGGCATAATGCATGTAAACAAACCTCAAGAGATATCCACGAGTACAAACACAATTCACTCAATGGACATAGAACCAATTCAGAAACATGAAGATGAACTGTCAAAGCAAAGGAAAACACGAAGACGTTCAATGAACCATGTGATCTAAGTTCAAATGAAGTCAAGCAAGATCCAAGCAAGCTAGAAGTGAATCACTCGAAGCATAGAATACCAACTTTTAACAACCACTAGATGAGTGCGGAAAACAACCAACAAGCTGACTGGATAATCAAACCACAAGGTCCCACAGAAGGCTCGACATGCAAAGCCACTAGGTACTCTAGGGCTGGGATACAAAATCGATAGAAATAAGCAAACAACTGAAGGATGAAGGTAACAACCAGTCACACAGAGGTCCAACACACTCCCAGAAGCAGCAAAAGATGTGGAAAAACAAAAAATCTGAGTTTAAGGAGCTTTCAAGTACCAAACTGGCAAAATTCACAGAGCTGGCGCGACTGTGAATCTGCAACTCGCGCTAACAGTCAATTGGCACGGGTCTTTATGGAGCGACATGCGCCAACTGGCGTGACTGTCAAAAGA
Organism: Pinus tabuliformis; assembly: GCA_031772625.1. Taxonomy (NCBI): domain Eukaryota; kingdom Viridiplantae; phylum Streptophyta; class Pinopsida; order Pinales; family Pinaceae; genus Pinus; species Pinus tabuliformis. The sequence continues at coordinate 1,193,890,515 of CM062807.1, read as the reverse complement.
AAAAACGCGCCAGCCGCGTTTACTGACCCAAAAAATAAATATAACAACCCAGGGTCTGATTGACAGTGCCCAGCAGATAGCAATTTTAAAACTGACCCAGAAAGTTCATTAACTCAGGTAAGCGAGAGAAAACTAATCATGCAAGACAAACTCCAAATAGCTTCTCCCCAGCAGTGTTGTTGGGAAAAGTATCCAATACGGAATGACCCTATCCCACTCTAAGGGTGATAGTACCTCAGCAACAATCGAAGCAAAGCTATCTAAGATTTCTTCTTTATGAAAGTAAAAGGGGAGAAAGGGATCCACTAACCGATGTCTTCCGCTAATGGTTGATCCAATCTTCTCTCCTTGCTGCTTGCTCCCAGCTCCTTGCTCTTTCACTGGCCCAGCTACAACAAGATCCTGCAAAATGGGAAGAGAGGGAAACTACAAGAAGCATACATTCATAATTGATTCAAGGATTAGAATAAATCAAATACACAAGTATAACAATACATCATTGAGACACATGCATATAGAAGAACCTCAAATGCTTTGTTAATGGAAGAAGTAAAGTTCAGGAAGTGATACAACCATAAGAGGCCCAATCCAGCATCACCTCCCAGCAGAAAGAAATCTCCTCTTCACCTCCTTCAAAGCAAATCACCCAATAGTTCTATACTCAAACCAACAACATTTCCTTACATTCACAAGATTCCAGCCTCCCTAGACCTCATGAGAGAGCTCTATATATAGGAGTTTTGGAGAAAGGATGAGTCAGCTTGAGGCTGGCATGAAGCTGACTAGTGTCCTCTCCCACTTCAGTTATTCTTCAGTTCTTGAGTCCACTTGGAGATCCTTTCTTCCACATGGAATTTAAGAACCTCTTACTCATCACTAGGCAAATTCCCTGATCCAGGTGTCATTTTGGAAGCTTCCTGGGCATTGACACCTTGAGGAATGACTGTGCCACTTGTCCAATCTCGCTCAGCGCAGGTAGCCTTTGTTGGATTTGACATTCAACGCAGGTACAGAGAGGGGCAGTTGACATTCAGCGCAGATGCTCAGTGGAGCAGTTGACATGATCCAGAAATTGCTTGTTTTTGAGTGTTTTCAGGTGGAGAACTGATATTTAGTGCTGTGGTTTGCTGACCTTGTTCCTCTAGGGGTAGGAACAACATGTTTAGGGACTTTGGATCCCTTATATTATGGACTTTTCATGCTTCATGATGTAAGGCACAAAAATGTCTATAACAAGCGGAGTCGCCAAATTGTTGGTCAGGTAAATCCCCTCTGCGGACAGAGGCGATCCCACTAGCTTAAAACAGAACTAGCCAGAATCGATCCACGCTGCCACGCAAGTTCCTAGTTGTACATTAAAGGTGAATTAAGAAGACCAACCTGGAATCCAATGCTATAGTCGAAGCAGAGTTGGTGTTCCCACTCCCTCGCTCCGGCAGGTCACAATCCTTGCAATCCTTGCAAACGGACACCTGCACATGCAAAGGAAGAAACAGATACAAGCATAAAATCCACCAAGGCACAACTATATTTCAGTCAGAAGGGAAATAAATCAACATCGCTATAATAGACAATGAGATTGGAACTATAATAACAGTCGTTCATTAATTAATAATAGACAGGAAAAGTTACAACCAAGGTTCTGACGTTGAACCTTGCCTCTGGCTGGGTGAGCAACTATATGCCTTGCAGTAGACTTCCTCTCTCTCGGACTCCCGGCAGCATAACCTCTCTAGCATTACTCCAACAACTCAAGAACTCAAAGCTACAGCACTTCGGAACTCATAAACTTGGAATTAGCTTGTCTAATGCATGAGGACAGGCTTTTATAGATGAAGAAGGGAGAAAGATTCAATGCACCAGGACACACATTATGGAATGGCAACATCCATGAAAAGCTACCGCGGATAGATATGATGACTCTCGAGCTTTATCAGATGGATTTTTCCCTCAAAGGACTTCATGATCTGGGAGGAAAAATCATACAGTCGTGTTTTTGGCAAAAAACATTACTAAACTTGACTGGCGTGGGCATTTTTCTAAGACAGAGCGCCAATGGGCGCGCCCCTTTTTGAGGATCTGAGTTGTTGGCGCGGGTTAGACATTGGGTACCTGCGCCAATGGGAAAAGGGCACTTTTCAGGGATAATTTGCAGAAGGTGTCTTGAGGGAACATGAAGTACATACTCAGGGGAACATGGTGCAAGTGTTTTTAGGCTATGTCACTGCTCACAGGTCCCGAAATGCATCCTCCAATGTACTGGAATCGGGGCGATAGGGACGGTGACCAATGGTGACAAATTACTGTGTAACAGTTATGGTTCCAAAATTTTCTTTTCCCCCACCATTTCTGGCGAGTACCCCAGTTATTTTTAACAAGCTTGATGGGGATAGCATATGCTCGTGGTGTGTCATTTCGACAAAATCCGATGTCATCAGGTTTTAACGAGTCTGACAAAGGAAGAACTCGGCGTCTTTTCATGTTTAGAGAGTTTGAAAAGACAGCAGAAAAGAAAACTCCAGGGGTGTCCTTTTTCGTATAGTTGTGTCTCTCGGGCCCGAAAAAGTATAAAATAATGCCCGAAAGAACCGCCCGACCATTACGATCGAGGAGTACTTTTCATAAATAGTGATTTCGACCTGAAAAAGTAAAAAAGTGATCAAAATCACGTCGTTTCGCAACCGTTAACGAGTTTGAAATGACAAAAACCCGGTAATCTTTTTATGTTTTAACGATCGACAAAAAGAACTTAAAACGACCGCCCCTTATTAACATTTAACGAGTCAAGAGGAGTAACTCGGCAATCTTTTCCTCTTTAAATGGTCAGAAAAGAGCTAAAAGAAGACCTTCAAGTAACCTTTTCTCATGTTTTACCGAGCTTGAAAAAGAAGCTCGTTACGTTGCTTGAGTGGCATCAAACCCTGTCAACATTCAAAAACAGCGTAAAACCCACTTTAACATAAAAATATCCCAAAATTACTCAAAAATATCATTTCTAATGTATTTTTAGGTCAAAAAATGTTATAAAATAATGAAATGGTAAAAAATAAAATTACTTTTCACTTTTTACCTTGTGAGTTTACCATTGGAGGGTTTTTGGTACAAATTTCAACTGCTGATTGCGATCAATCCGGGAGTCCATTCGAGCCGCCGTCTGAAGCAGGTAAGAGGCCTCATCCTTAGCTCCATTTCTATTCTATTTATTTAGTTTTCCTTCCACAGAATGATCCTCTGCAAGGGGGATTGCAAAAACTAGGGTTGCGCCCATTGGCGCGAGTTTCCCGCGCGGGTCCGCGCCAATGGGCAATTTTTGTAAAGGGAATCGCGCCATTGGCGCGACTATTTTGAAAACAGTCACGCCAATTGCGCGAACCAAGTTTTCACTCAAATTTGACCATTAAACTTGCAATTTTTCTTGAGGTTTGGTTTCACCATTGACTTATTGATGACATCTTCAGTTTTGTGGTTGCAGTTATTGGTCAGAATGGCGATAGAATGGAGAGAAAGGGAACATGAGGCCATAGATGCCATGGAAATGGAAGATGACGCATGCATGGATGCTTTGCGAGATTGTGGCTTGAAAAAATTCTTTCTTACCTCATACTTACGTGCACAGCCTGAGTTACTAAGGTTCATTGTGGATGCTTGGGATATTGAGGATCAGGTATTCCGCCTGAAGGACCAGACATTGGAGTTGGATGTCTCTGATGTCTATTTTATTACTGGACTATCTCGGCGGGGTGCACGGCCCATCTTGACCGGTAGCAGGCCTTCCGGGGAAAAGATGGGTGAGGTAATGGAAAGGGTTTGTCATGGGGCCCATTTTGGATCCAACAGCGCCAAGGTAGACATTGTTACTATCCCAGATCTGGTGCTACGAGTGGTATTATTCACTATCACTCGGACGGCTGTGGTACAGGCACCCCACGAGGCCAGCAAGAACCACTTGCTGCTGGCGACAGAGTGTCTGCAGCCGACATTGTTTGATTGGGCATCGGCAGTGACAACAAATATAAAGAGGCAGCTTACCAAGTGTAAGCGTGATGGCAATAAGCAGTTTGGATATGGATCCATCATAGTATCGTTTTTCCTGGAGCGGCTACCGATATTCTGGATCCCAGGAGGTATAGTGGCAGACCCAGTGCCACGGCAGCCGAGGTTGGCTCGGTGGGCACCACTTATGCCTAGAGGAGGTGGGGGCCAGCAGATGGCCTGGAGGCCCGAGTTCTTCATTTGGCTCCAGCACCAGATGATCGTCGTGGAGGACTGGCCCTATGCGGGCACTGATTTTACTGGAGATCCAGCCTCCCATTGCCTGAGGGAGAGGACTGGGACAAGGAGCTAGGTAAGAACTCTTTATGTTTTTAATGTTTTTACATATTCACGTTTTTGCAATACATGTCTGTTTCTTACAGCATCTATATGTATACAGATGTTGGTGCAGAGCGACCAGCGGACTTGCCTCATAACGTACGGAGAGCACAACCTGCAGCATACCCTCAAGTAGAGGGTGATGATGATCTAGCTCAGAACCTTGAGGTACTTACTCGAGGAATTCCAGATTATGGCAGATTGGCTGACATGCCTAGAGCGTATCAGAGGCACACGGTGGGAGTATCTACTCGCGTCCATCGTATGTTGAGACGTTTGGTGCGGGCGGTGACATGCTAGGGGTAGGAACAACATGTTTAGGGACTTTGGATCCCTTAGATTATGGACATTTCATGCTTCATGCTGTAAGGCACAAAAATGTCTATAACAGTTGCCCCCTAAAGTATGAGGTCGTTTATCGGGTGAAATGCTTTATCAGGAGGATCCGAAGTTCATTCAATCGCTGAGAGGTGACCCGTAATAAAATACAATACAATACATTATTTTTCATTCTGCTTTCATGATCTAGCTGAGGCGGGCATTCCCATGCTCAGCTTTATAAATTCATTTTGGTACATAGAACAGACGATCGTTTGATGGTAGACTGATAATTCTCTGCTGAAATTATCATCCTTTGAGTAGGATGATCATCTACTAAAATGATGTACATGTCAAATGTCTTTATATTTCCTGAATATATATCGTAGCCCGGATGGATGAAACTAGATCCGGGGTCTTCAAACTCGTTCGATCTTCACTCTAAGTACAAGTCGATCGATGTGAGAATTGCGCTGAAGTCGAACATGGAAAGACATCGCTTGATTACCGGTCAATGATGTAAACCGTTAACAAGCGCGAGAGGAATCACCGATAATGATAATGATCCTCAAGGTACTGCAGTACAATTCACGTGGTGTGAATAAAGGACTTGGCGTCGAACTCCATGCAAAATCTTCTGGTCGAAGGTCATTGATGTATACCTGTCGCCAGAAGTGAGAAACTTGCCATTGAGGCATGCAAGCTTCAAAGTATTGAGGGGGGTGTTCCTAGATCAACTTCTTGGATAATGAGCTGAAGTCAACAAGAAGCGATCCGTCAAAGGAGGGCCTTAATGAATCCCACATCAGTGAGACGGAACGGAGCTAATGATTTTAGTGGTGGTGAAAACAATCTGTGATATCTGATTCAGGGTGGCGATCATGGGTGGATGAAGGATAATGTATGGCAGTGGATGGGACACGGTTGACTCTTTCTGAACAACATCTCTTGAACATATAACGACACTGATGCGATGGATCGGTAGCATTACCCCAAATGTGGATGGTTTGGCGAGACCATGGTGATGAGACCGGTGAATGAAACAACCCAACCTGATGTGGTACAGAGGAAAAGTGTCATGTTCAAGAGCGACTTGCTACCATTAAAGCTTTGAGGTTCTCCCAATTTTTCCCCAGTCATTTCTGACCAGTACCTCTTTATTTTTGTCAAGCTTGAGGAGGATAACATATGCTTGTTCTATAACCTGCCCTTCGGGCAAGCCCATCGCTATGTTTTAACGAGCTTAGCGATAGGGAAACTCGTTCTCGTCTAAAGACAAGTTTGTCGCTATTTAATCATTTTAACGAGTCTAACGACAAGGAAAACTCGATCCTTTTCATTTTTAGAGAGTCTGAAAAGGTACAGAAAGTTAACTCCAAGATTCCTTTTTCGTCATCTAATCCCTTAAATCCGAAAAAGTATAAAACAATACAGAAGGGATGAAATTTCGATAACTTTAACGAGCCGAATAAGACAAGCGCTCGACCTTTTTGTGTAATAATCCCTCAGGTCCAAAAAGATTAAAATCTAGAGGAGGGATAGCTCTTTCGGTAATTTTAACGAGCTGGAAGGCCAAAACTCGGTAAACTTTTCATATTTTACGAGTCAGTTGAAAAGAGCTCAAAGAAGACTCGTCTTTTGAGGAACGAGTGATAAACAGGGATAGCAGCAAATTCCAGGTACAGGTTGGAATTTTCCAATCACGGCAGTGTCACAAGGATGGCTAGGTGAAATCACTCTTCGCAACTGTTCCTCAAAATGGGTAAACAATCATATGGAGGTGAACGATCGGCCAAATGACGGTGGAGGTGGCAGGTGCAAACACGACCAAGGCTTTTACGGCTGATAAATTTACGATCACAGTGGTTATTTACCGGTACTGGGTTCATTTTTTAACGAGCTTGAATGCGCCAAAACACTGCTCAATCTTATGTTTATTTTTTAACGAGCATGAACTATGTGCTAAAACTGCTCGGATCTCGCTTTTCTATTTTTTAACGAGCATAAATTCCGCGGTAAAACTGCTCGAATCTTATGTTTATTTTTTAACGAGCATGAACTATGTGCTAAAACTGCTCGATATACTAGTCATAAGGTAAGAAATGTCTCCTGTAAGATCCCATTTTTTATAGAGCTCACGCCTTACATAAGCTATGCTCCCTCTCATCCTTTCTTTATGTAAGTTTGGAAACGGCTAATCCCAAAAACAGATAAATAACCGCTCTTAGCTTGCACTCCAAAAGGTTTGCATGCCCCCAGGTATAAAATACAATTTCAAGGCTGCCCCTCCTCTCCCCCACCTCTGCTTTTCTTTGGGTGTTCACAGCTACTTGTCGTCTTGCTAGTCTAATGTTAACGATACTTGTCTTCTCGTTATTTTTAACGGGTCTTATGCGGTACTTGTCTTCCCGTCAGCCCAACTTTTAACAGATCTTTGCAAGATCGTAAGAGAACAGCTACTTGCGACAAGAGAAGAACACTACTCAAAGACAGAACATTAATGTTATTGAGGGAGGCTTGCCTCTTTCTGGTTACCCAAAGATTGTTTTGTTAACTTCTTCAAACTAAAACATTTCCTCGGCACTGTCTACCGAAGTAGACAATGGTGAATGACCCTTGTCAAACAAGTAACCTTGACAAAAGAATCTTATTCTAGAACAACTCCTCTTCCATTCACGGACGGGGTACGGACTAGTCATATTCTCTCGCGGAAATTCTACCTTATACCCAAGGTTTCCTCTGCCCGAAGCAGACCAGGATGCATGCCCCCTGGGTTCCAGTCCCATCTTTCCAAATCACTCGCACTCATCGGGAAGGAGGACTGGGGGTGGAGACATTTCTTGATTGAATAGACCATTCAGGGTTGGTATTTGACTATTTGCGATGCGTGATCCCGGAAATGAAAGTTGGTCTACGAGCTTGACCATCTTTCCTTCGTGTGGAAAACACATTACTCTAAAGAGTGAGGAGACTACAACTCCCATGCAATATATATAGTCTCGTCCAAGGATTAGGTTATAATCCAAGGGTCCTTGAACGACCATCACGTTCATTTGAACGGTCTTCCCTTTCAATGTAATAGGCACATTGGGGAGGATCCCTAATGGTCGTCTGGTTCCTTTATCGAAACCCGAGAGATTTCTTATCTCAGGCAAAAGCGTCGGGGAACCCAGTGCTTTCCAAGCAACAGAGGAAAGGATACTCACAGATGCCCCTTCATCAATGATAGTTCTAGCCATTACGATTCTATAAATTTGGACTATGATTATGAATGGTATACTGGCTGGCAACCGGGGTCTGCGCAGTTGGTTCCAATCAAAGGACACAACCAGGTTGCTTGGTTGTGGGACCGAATACACGGTCGGATATGACCCTGACGATGTTCCTTCCTGCGATAAAGGAATGGGCGCATTGCCCTGATGCTCATCAGAATCTGTGTTGATGAAAAGAATCTGGATGGTGTCATCCTTATTCTCTTCAGTGAGGGTGTCATTTGAAGATGAATATTCAATGACGATGTCATTTGAAGATGAAACCTCTAAAGGCGGAACCGGGTCAACTGCCGTTTCGACCTTTGGACTTTCGTCCGGTCTGGATTCAGTAGGTTCATTTTCAATGACCGACGCTTCAGCTGACCACTTGAGTGGGCCAGCTGTGTTCTCAACCAACGAAGGACTTGGCACGAGTTTTTTGTATCCAGGAGGAAGTCTCAATGGTGAAACCGGACAATCTTCCAAAACTCTCTTCGCTTCGTCTAAGAAGGGACAACAGTGGATGGCGTGATCGCCTTCACATAGTCTGCAGGGGGATCTTGCTCCCCCTCTTTGTCTCGAACCTTCACTTTCGCTGGTTGACGGTAAGCAATCAACATGGCTATCAGAGGTTGATGCTCCAGAACTGTGCAAACGAGGGGACCAGTCCCTTAGTATCCGGGGAATACAGGGACAATCTCTATGGAAGTGGTCTCCTCTACATATGACACATGGCGATTTAGGCTCGGTCTGTGCTGTGTGTGGATTTTTGTCAGATGTCTTTTGCTTGCCCCCAGTCGCCTTAGGCTCCTTCTTCTTCTTCTCTCTCTTCTTCTTCTCCTTCTTCTCCATGGGAGCTTGGCTTTTGCCGGCTCTACCTTGCGAAGATGAAGGATTGGAGGAAGAGTTATAGGAAGTAGAAGGCTGGTGGCAGCTCTAGACTGATCTAACTATTGACTTGACTGCTCAGGAACAATGGTGTTCTGAACTACATTGGTTGAGAATAGCCAAATTGGCAGGCCAATTGTCAGTCCTGGAAGCGACAATGTGGCCATTTGGGGTGCACCAACTTCTCCCCAAGAGGAGAAAGGACTAGGATTTCCATCATGTGGAATTCCTTGGTTGGGGCATTCCATGTTCTCCACCTAAAGATCAACGCAGGAATAGGAGGTGATTATGTTCCGTTTAAAATAAATTTTATAATGACGCTTTAGACACAACTTGCTTTTTCACTTTTTAAGAGTCGAGAAAAAGCTAAAGATGACTCTAGTCTCCTTCGATGTTTTAACGATCCCGAAGTGACAAATGCTCGGATGGACTTTTTCAGTTATAGAGTTTGAAAAAGGCCAAAAGAAACTACTCTGGAGTTCTAGGCAGAGGGTGTGCCAAACTTTTCACAAAACCACAGAATACGTTTTACGGTACGAGTGGTCGATCTTCGTGAATGCTGTGTTCACTGCATTGCGATCAGTAGGGCGGCCGACATGGTTTCCTATGGATAAAGGCTTTATTCCTATAGGGGTCTCCCAATATATACGCGACGGTACGTGGGAGCACAAGTCCGTATTGATACTTATCGCTTCACCGTGGAGGAATCACCCAACCACTCAACGCTAGGATATCACGTTTAACGACGCCGGAACACGTCTCTAGCTTAGACCTCTATGTGTTTGCGTTATGTTTCAATGCGTTGTTATGTAAATTCAATTTATTTTAAGGTTGATCTTGTTTAGCAGTTTTCCTTTATGGATCACCACGAGATGTATAATACAACTTCCTAAATGCAGTCTAAGATGATAAGCAAGCTTTTCAATCTTTCAACTTTGAAAATCTTAACTACTGAGGGAAAAGAAAGACATCATCTTTTCACACAGATCATAGAGCACACACTAATGCACTTTTCCCTAAATCAACATGCAAATTTATCAAATGCAAAATGCACAATGCAGGTATTTCTTTTCTCTTTCTTAATGTTGATGTACTACAAAAGAAAGCTGTTGTATAACTTTGAATTCAATTTCAAGTGAAAGCAAACAAGCTTGTCCAAAATCAAAAGACACCTTAAGGTTTACTTGTTTCGACACTAGAAATAAATAAATTCAAACCATATGACGAAAGCAAAAGCTGAATCAGCTATGAACAGCAAACAAACTAACTCTTAAGATCAGAAAGACACTTATCATAGGTCTAGATCTAAGAGGCCATAGCAAGACTAGTTCACTTTCGTTATGGGAAACTGCAAATGATGTAAGAAATACACAAAGAACAAATACAATTTCTTTATACAACAGAGGCAGAATAGTGGCAAAGAAAAGTGGTTTCAGATAGGTACATTGACTGATAACAGGCTGAAAAAACAAGGATGAAAACAGGGCAATAAACAGCAGGGAACCCCAGTTGCACAAGGCAAAACTGGTTCAGCGCAGGTAGTACACTGTCAGTTTGACATTCAGCGCAAGTAGCCCTTTCGGGACTTGCGATGAAATGCAGACTGCCTTCACAGTACTTGCAATGAAGCGAGAAACTTGCGTTTCTCTTGGTTTCCGGGTCACAGATTGCTCAAAAATTCACAGTTTTTGGCCAAATCAGAGGCTATCAATCAAGTACACACTAAAGGGTAATTAGGAGGATGAAAAGCTATCACTAAGAGTTGTTCAGAGTCCTTGTGGATCAGCTCTTCAAATCATAAACATGCCCAGAAACTGAGCTAGAGTAGCTGCCCTCTACTTTGCATTTGAAAGATCCAAATGCAGTTTGATTCGGTACTCCCTGTGTTTAGGAAATGAATAGCAAAAACACAAACAACCAACAAGATACGCTCCCCAGCGGAGTCGCCAATTTGTTGTTGGGAAAAGTATCCAATACGGAATGACCCTATCCCACTCTAAGGGTGATAGTACCTCAGCAACAATCGAAGCAAAGCTATCTAAGATTTCTTCTTTATGAAAGTAAAAGGGGAGAAAGGGATCCACTAACCGATGTCTTCCGCTAATGGTTGATCCAATCTTCTCTCCTTGCTGCTTGCTCCCAGCTCCTTGCTCTTTCACTGGCCCAGCTACAACAAGATCCTGCAAAATGGCAAGAGAGGGAAACTACAAGAAGCATACATTCATAATTGATTCAAGGATTAGAATAAATCAAATACACAAGTATAACAATACATCATTGAGACACATGCATAGAGAAGAACCTCAAATGCTTTATTAATGGAAGAAGTAAAGTTCAGGAAGTGATACAACCATAAGAGGCCCAATCCAGCATCACCTCCCAGCAGAAAGAAATCTCCTCTTCACCTCCTTCAAAGCAAATCACCCAATAGTTCTATACTCAAACCAACAACATTTCCTTACATTCACAAGATTCCAGCCTCCCTAGACCTCATGAGAGAGCTCTATATATAGGAGTTTTGGAGAAAGGATGAGTCAGCTTGAGGCTGGCATGAAGCTGACTAGTGTCCTCTCCCACTTCAGTTATTCTTCAGTTCTTGAGTCCACTTGGAGATCCTTGCTTCCACTTGGAATTTAAGAACCTCTTACTCATCACTAGGCAAATTCCCTGATCCAGGTGTCATTTTGGAAGCTTCCTGGGCATTGACACCTTGAGGAATGACTGTGCCACTTGTCCAATATCACTCAGCGCAGGTAGCCTTTGTTGGATTTGACATTCAATGCAGGTACAGAGAGGGGCAGTTGACATTCAGCGCAGATGCTCAGTGGAGTAGTTGACATGATCCAGAAATTGCTTGCTTTTGAGTGTTTTCAGGTGGAGAACTGATATTTAGTGCTGTGGTTTGCTGACCTTGTTCCTCTAGGGGTAGGAACAACATGTTTAGGGACTTTGGATCCCTTAGATTATGGACATTTCATGCTTCATGCTGTAAGGCACAAAAATGTCTATAACAAGCGGAGTCGCCAAATTGTTGGTCAGGTAAATCCCCTCTACGGACAGAGGCGATCCCACTAGCTTAAAACAGAACTAGCCAGAATCGATCCACACTGCCATGCAAGTTCCTAGTTGTACATTAAAGGTGAATTAAGAAGACCAACCTGGAATCCAACGCTATAGTCGAAGCAGAGTTGGTGTTCCCACTCCCTCGCTCCGGCAGGTCACAATCCTTGCAATCCTTGCAAACGGACACCTGCACATGCAAAGGAAGAAACAGATACAAGCATAAAATCCACCAAGGCACAACTATATTTCAGTCAAAAAGGAAATAAATCAACATCGCTATAATAGACAATGAGATTGGAACTATAATAACAATCATTCATTAATTAATAATAGACAGGAAAAGTTACAACCAAGGTTCTGACGTTGAACCTTGCCTCTAGCTGGGCGAGCAGCTATATGCCTTGCAGTAGACTTCCTCTCTCTCGGACTCCCGGCAGCATAACCTCTCTAGCATTACTCCAACAACTCAAGAACTCAAAGCTACAGCACTTCGGAACTCATAAACTTGGAACTAGCTTGTCTAATGCATGAGGACAGGCTTTTATAGATGAAGAAGGGAGAAAGATTCAATGCACCAGGACACCCATTATGGAATGGCAACATCCATGAAAAGCTACCGCGGATAGATATGATGACTCTCAAGCTTTATCAGATGGATTTTTCCCTCAAAGGACTTCATGATCTGGGAGGAAAAATCATACAGTCGTGCTTTTGGCAAAAAACATTACTAAACTTGACTGGCGCGGACATTGTTCTAAGACAGAGCGCCAATGGGCGCGCCCCTTTTTGAGGATCTGAGTTATTGGCGCGGGTCAGACATTGGGTACCTGCGCCAATGGGAAAAGGGCACTTTTCAGGGATAATTTGCAGAAGGTGTCTTGAGGGAACATGAAGTACATACTCAGGGGAACATGGTGTAAGCGTTTTTAGGCTATGTCACTGCTCACAGGTCCCGAAATGCATCCTCCAATGTACTGGAATCGGGGCGATAGGGACGGTGACCAACGGTGACAAATTACTGTGTAACAGTTATGGTTCCAAAATTTTCTTTTCCCCCACCATTTCTGGCAAGTACCCCAGTTATTTTTAACAAGCTTGATGGGGATAGCATATGCTCGTGGTGTGTCATTTCGACAAAATCCGATGTCATCAGGTTTTAACGAGTCTGACAAAGGAAGAACTCGGCGTCCTTTCATGTTTAGAAAGTTTGAAAAGGCAGCAGAAAAGAAAGCTCCAGGGGTGTCCTTTTTCGTATAGTTGTGTCTCTCGGGCCCGAAAAAGTATAAAATAATGCCCGAAAGAACCGCGCGACCATTACGATCGAGGAGTACTTTTCATAAATAGTGATTTCGACCTGAAAAAGTAAAAAAGTGATCAAAATCACGTCGTTTCGCAACCGTTAACGAGTTTGAAATGACAAAAACCCGGTAATATTTTTATGTTTTAACGATCGACAAAAAAAACTTAAAACGACCGCCCCTTATTAACATTTAACGAGTCAATAGGAGTAACTCGACAATCTTTTCCTCTTTAAATGGTCAGAAAAGAGCTAAAAGAAGACCTTCAAGTAACCTTTTCTCATGTTTTACCGAGCTTGAAAAAGAAGCTCGTTACGTTGCTTGAGTGGCATCAAACCCTGTCAACATTCAAAAACAGCGTAAAACCCACTTTAACATAAAAATATCCCAAAATTACTCAAAAATATCATTTCTAATGTATTTTTAGGTCAAAAAATGTTATAAAATAATGAAATGGTAAAAAATAAAATTACTTTTCACTTTTTACCTTGTGAGTTTACCATTGGAGGGTTTTTGGTACAAATTTCAACTGCTGATTGCGATCAATCCGGGAGACCATTCGAGCCGCCGTCTGAAGTAGGTAAGAGGCCTCATCCTTAGCTCCATTTCTATTCTATTTATTTAGTTTTCCTTCCACAAAATGATCCTCTGCAAGGGGGATTGAAAAAACTAGGGTTGCGCCCATTGGCGCGAGTTTCCTGCGCGGGTCCGCGCCAATGGGCAATTTTTGTAAAGGGAATCGTGCCAATTGCGCGAACCAAGTTTTTACACAAATTTGACCATTAAACTTGCAATTTTTCTTGAGGTTTGGTTTCACCATTGACTTATTGATGACATCTTCGGTTTTGTGGTTGCAGTTATTGGTCAGAATGGCGATAGAATGGAGAGAAAGGGAACATGAGGCCATAGATGCCATGGCAATGGAAGATGACGCATGCATGGATGCTTTGCGAGATTGTGGCTTGAAAAAATTCTTTCTTACCTCATACTTACGTGCACAGCCTGAGTTACTAAGGTTCATTGTGGATGCTTGGGATATTGAGGATCAGGTATTCCGCCTGAAGGACCAGACATTGGAGTTGGATGTCTATGATGTCTATTTTATTACTGGACTATCTCGGCAGGGTGCACGGCCCATCTTGACCGGTAGCATGCCTTCTGGGGAAAAGATGGGTGAGGTAATGGAAAGGGTTTTTCATGGGGCCCATTTTGGATCCAACAGCGCCAAGGTAGACATTGTTACTATCCCAGATCTGGTGCTACGAGTGGTATTATTCACTATCACTCGGACGGCTGGGGTACAGGCACCCCACGAGGCCAGCAAGAACCACTTGCTGCTGACGACAGAGTGTCTGCAGCCGACATTGTTTGATTGGGCATCGGCAGTGACAACAAATATAAAGAGGTAGCTTACCAAGTGTAAGCGTGATGGCAATAAGCAGTTTGGATATGGATCCATCATAGTATCGTTTTTCCTGGAGTGGCTACCGATATTCCGGATCCCAGGAGGTATAGTGGCAGACCCAGTGCCACGGGATCCGAGGTTGGCTCGGTGGGCACCACTTATGCCTAGAGGAGGTGGGGGCCAGCAGATGGCCTGGAGGCCCGAGTTCTTCATTTGGCTCCAACACCAGATGATCGTCGTGGAGGACTGGCCCTATGCGGGCACTGATTTTACTGGAGATCCAGACCTCCCATTGCCTGAGGGAGAGGACTGGGACGAGGAGCTAGGTAAGAACTCTTTATGTTTTTAATGTTTTTACATATTCATGTTTTTGCAATACATGTCTGTTTCTTACAGCATCTATATGTATACAGATGTTGGTGCAGAGCGACCAGCGGACTTGCCTCATAACGTACGGAGAGCACAACCTGCAGCAGACCCTCAAGTAGAGGGTGATGATGATCTAGTTCAGAACCTTGAGGCACTTACTCGAGGAATTCCAGATTATGGCAGATTGGCTGACATGCCTAGAGCGTATCAGAGGCACACGGTGGGAGTATCTACTCGCGTCCATCGTTTGTTGAGACGTTTGGTGCGGGCGGTGACATGTTATCATGAGCATCAGCGTGCTTAGACGCCTAGGCTTCATTTTTGTACATTTTTGAGAGACATGTTGTCAGCGGCTGTATGGGACTTGGACATGTATTATTTTTGGGTTATGTAATGCGCGCGGTGCAAACATTATGATACACACGTATATATATGTTTATGGTTCATTATTGTGTTTTCATGTGCTTGCTTGTATATTATTTTAATTACAAATTATGAAAATGTCTATTTAATACATGATTGGCCAATGCATCAGATAATGTGTTTAATTGTCTTGGAACATGTTGATATGTAATAAAATCAAAATACCTTTCTAGCAATCTTACACGTAAATACAACCTTAGAATATGATGGTTTCTGATGGAATATTGCCCGTTGAGCTGGTGGACAACAAGTTGAGAGTCCAGGTTTACTACCAATGCGCGAATACCGAAATTAATTGCTCTAGCCAGTAGCTCGATTACAGCACAGTATTCGGCGACATTGTTAGTAGTATGGCCTAAACACACACCCTGACAATCTATTAGCTCACCACGAGGATCGTAGATCACCCACGTCGCAGAGGACAAATCACGAGTACTGCGGCAGACACCATCAGCGAAACCAACATAAGGTGCATCCGACATCTGCACAAGAAGCGAAAAACAAAATAAGTGGTAGCTATGTCCTGAAAGCTGACACACACACACAACACACTAAAGTACATGTATGTACACAATAAAATGTACTAGCATCACGCATAGTACTTTTTCAAATAAAGCCCATTTCGGGGCTTCCCAAGGGGGTTTCCTTCATAATCAATCAGCTCGTAGGTCCCTTTCTGCAGAACTTTCTTGACAATGTAAGGGCCTAGCCACATAGACTCGAGCTTTCCTGCGCCTAGCTTATCTTTTGCCTGATCATAGAGCAGGACTAAGTCTCCCTCAACGAAAGAACGTGGACGGACGGTCTGATCGAAGTGAGTCTTGACTCGCTTCTTTTGCGTTTCAATGGCCAAAGAGGCCAGGTGACGAGTCTCATCTAAACGTTCTAAGTAAAGAAGGCATTCTTCTAACGGAGTGGTTTTGGGAAGTAGCTCGACAGCTAATTTTAGTGAAGGGATCTCACATTCAATTGGAAGGGTAGCCTCTAGTCCGTAAACTAGTTGAAATGGAGTAAAACCAGTGGCATCCTTCATGGAGGTTCGGTAAGCCCACAAGGCAGGGAATAACATCAAATTCCAGTTAGACTTATGCATACCAACGATACGTTGAAGCATTGTAACCAAGATCTTATTGACAGCTTCAACTTGACCATTGGACTGAGGGTAGTATGGAGTTGAACTATCGTGTTGCAAGCCTAGCTGGGTTGTTAATTCCGACATCATATGATTATGGAAATGTTTTCCGTGATCAGTGACAATGGCTTGAGGGACGCCGAATCGCGAAATAACATGATTGAATAAAAATTGCGCCGCTGTGTGACCGTCTTCAGTTAATGTAGGCATCGCCTCGGCCCATTTAGTAAAGTAATCGACGGCAACGATGATAAACCCATGCCCCCCGGCCGAGCGAGGGTTACAGGTCATATAATCAATGCCCCACTTTGCAAAAGGGCCGACGGAAAAAACAGGGTGCAACGGAGTAGGAGGCGCTCGCATTTTCCGTTGGTATATCTGGCACTCATGACAAGAGCGGACGGCAAGGATGCAATCCTTGAAAATAGAGGGCCAAAAATAGCCAGCACGTAGGATTTTTTGGGCGGTAGCATATCCTGACATGTGACCACCACAAGCACCAGAGTGGCAGTCATTCAAGACCTGCTCAGCTTCCTCGAGAGTGAGACAATGGCGGAGAATAGAGTCGGCGCCAAGACGATATAATGTATCGCCAATGATACGGTATGGTTGGGATTGATGACGAATCCTTCGCCGAGCGTCCTTGGACATTCCTGGGTGAAAGGAGGACGTTTGCAAGTATAAGATTAGATCTCTGTACCATGGATCGAGGGTGCTAATGAGAAATAGGGTCTCATCCGGTATTTGATCCTTAATGTAAGAGGTCAGGGAAGAGGATGGAAAAGAGAAAATTAACTCAGCAAATACAAGTGATTTCTTGGACTAGGCAGTGGTAAATTCCAAGTCAAACTCTTGGAGGATAACAATCCACCTTGAATACTTTCCCCCCAGCAACTGGCGTGACAATATATACGTCATGGGGTTGCATTCAGAAATCACAGTAGTAGTACGCAAAATAATATAATGGCGGAAGCGTTGTACAACACAAACTACGGCTAATTCCAACTTCTCGACATAAGCATATCGAGTTTCCGTGTCTAATAGGTTGCGGCTGAGATAATAAATAACATGCTCAGTGTCATCATCATCATTTTGGACAAGAACCATGCCGATAGTGCTATCGGAGGCAGCCAAATACAAGGTATAGTCGCGATAATAATTCGGAGGACGGAGCAATGGAGCAGAAACAAGGAGGCCCTTGAGACGCTCGAAAGATTCCTGAGCTGTGGCATCCCAATGAAAAGGGACATCACGCTTTAGTAATCGTGTAAAACCTTTGGCCACCTCGGCATAGTTGGGAACAAAATGACGTAAAAAATTGGCTTTTCCCTGCAAACTCTGCAACTGATGCAAAGAAGCGGGGGGAGGCAGATTCACGATAGCCTCTACTTTAAGGGGATCCAAACGGATGCCCTCTCAGGAAACGATAAACCCGAGAAGTCTGCCAGATTCAACGCAGAAGACACATTTGTGAGGATTTAGCCTAATCCGGTAGTATCGACAGCGAAGAAAGATTTCGCGAAGGTGTTTAGGGTGGTCCTGACGTTTAGCTGAATGAGCAGGAAGGTCATCCAGGTAAGGTTGTACAATGTGTCGAATGTCATGAAACGCATAGGACATTGCACGCTGGAAAGTGGCACCGGAATTTTTAAGACCGAAAGGGAGCTTCTTATAGGCAAAACTGCCCCAAGGACAGATAAAGGCCGTTTTGTGTTGATCAACGGGAGCAATATTGATCTGGTTATAGCCAGAAAAACCGTCCATAAAAGAATACATTTCACTTCCAGCACACTCATCAAGAATCTGATCAATGAATGGTGTGGGAAAATTATCTTTAGGACAGGCTCGATTTATATCACGATAATCAACACAAACGCGGATTGTACCCTATTTTTTAGTCACATGTACGATATTTGAAACCCAATCTGTGAGCAGAATAGGATAGATAAAACCGGCTTTAAGAAGCTTCTCTACCTCGGCTTTAATTGCGGCAGCTTTTCTGGGGTGTACAGGGCGTAACCGTTGACGGACAAGCTTAGCACCTGGGTACGTGATTATCTCATGCACCACTATAGTAGGGTCAATGCCGGGCATTTCTTCATAGGACCATGCGAAAACATCACGAAATTCGTGAAAAAGTTTGGAATAAAGTAGAATCTCTTCTGGAGTACAAGTGACTCCAATGTGAAGATGCTCGATAATCCCGGGTTTGACAGAGATGTCGATGGGTTGGGTTTGCGTAATGTTCGCCATATTCCCTTCAGAAAACACCTGATCAATTTGAATAGGCATTTGAAGGATTTGTGATGGGAGACAAGGAGCAAACCGCTCGAGGCATGTCAGAAAATTCTATGGGGCAGGTAGAAATGAGGAACGATGGTGAGAATCATGCCAAGGAGGTTCCTCCAGAGACATGGTCTCAATAATGGCTTCGTCGGAGAGGAATGTTTCTCCTAAGGAATCCGAAGAAGCCTCGTCTAGAAGCCCTAAGGATGGAGCAAGCGTAGAAGAGGGAGCTGAGGCAGCAATGATTTCAACATAATTAAGCTCGGCAGGACTCAACGGCATCCGGTCGCCCCAGGAATCTACTTGGTTTGTGGGAGGTATGATCCACGGGTCAGAACCAGTAGTGATCATATTGACAGAGGCGATATTTGGAGGAGGGAGTGGAAAAACACCCATAAGAGCGGGATCTTTGAAAATTCCAGCTCCCAGACTCTCAAATAATCTAGAGGTATGCTCCAAAAATGGGATGGTGCCGTCGGAAGAAGAAGCAAAGAAGGAGAGCTGGTCAACGGTAACAATCTTCCCTTGATGAGGGAAACGAATGATTCTAAAGAAAGATGAAGCAACAGCTTGCATCGCGTATATCCAGCTACGTCCGAGAAGGAGGTTGTAGGTTAGAGTAGCATCAACAACTTCAACTTCCATCTCGACCGTCTTCCCTTCCAAAGAGATCAGTAAACGTTGGAGTATACCGTAAGGACGGGACACTCTTCCATCAAAAGCTTCCAAGGTAGTAGGAGACTGGCTCAGCGTTGGAGATCTAATAGCTTTCCAACAGGCAACAGACATGATGCAAGTTGAGGCACCTTCATCAATGACTGTACAATGAATCGTCTTGGAATCAATAATCACCTGTATGAGGAAGGCGATTTGGGGAGGCAGTCTCTGAGCATGGCGTTCTAGGTCAAAAGTGATTAAATCCGAATCAGCCGGGTCTATGCCACCAATAGCAGATAGCATGGACTTCCTCTGAGAAGGGCAACTCTGGAGAACCTCTAAAGCGGACATAGCCGATGGAGTCTGTGCTAAGTCCTCAACGATATTGTAGTGTTGTGCAGCACGAGCATTCGAATTGTAAGAGGATTTCCGGAGTACTCCTTTTGGAGGGGGTCGAAGAGGCGTCTCAGTGGTAGGTCTCTCAATGTGGAGTGGACCTGAACTGAACGGAGGAGCACTAGAGGGAACCTCAGGCTCCTTCCCGGTAGATGGCGGATAATCTTTCGTTCGAGTACTGATATTAATGGGTATTGTACCAGCCATAAACACTTGAGAACCAAAGGAAGAGGGAGGCTGAGAAGGGTCAGCCACCATTTGAGTTTTTTGAGTGTGTTGGGTGGGAAAGGGCTCTTTGAGCACCGCAGGAGTCCCAGGGGCGCCTTTTAACAAACGACTAACTTCGGACCGCCTTGGGCAGTCCTTGGTATAGTGATCTTCATCACAGATAAGACAAGGATACTTGGGTTTGCGTTTAGTGCCGTTCTCGGGTTGAGGTTTTGGGGCTTCCTGTTTGGGTTGTTCTGGCTTATTTTTTGCTTTCCCTTTCTTCTTCTCTTTCGAGGTTTTGTTTGCCGTATTGGATTGGACGGCATTAACCTCAGAAGTAACATTTGAAACAGGTGGACCCTGGGAAGGTTGTTCATTCGAAGCAATCGATTTTTGCTTCCCAGGGTTTGCGGGATTTTTCTTTGAGGATGAAGTAACCGAACCAATGATACCGTCAACAGTGGGTGTTGGCGGGACTTTAGACGTCCCTGGTCTTGGGACATTAGGCAAATAATCATATAATGTACCTGATTGAGAATAAACTAAATCGAGGTACTGAGCGCGCGCAATAGCTTGCTCTTCAGTAACACACGCTCCCATGGCAATATCCCGGGCTATTGGAGGAACAAACGAAGTCGTAAACCAATCGGTAAGAAGCTGGTCGGGAATCCAAAATTTGATCATACGTCTACGCCGTCTCCATTCATGGATATGATCAGAGATATGCGTAGCCGTCGTTTGTCTTAAGGAAGTGAGGAGGTGTGTACCCGTTTCATAGCGAATGGGTAACTGGAAATGAGTGAGAAATGCCATAGCCAAAGAATTAAAATCCTGAAAGGACCCGCGATTAAGTTCGATATACCACTTAGCGGCAGAGCCAGTGAGAGTCCTTTGAAAAAGGCGAAGCCGAATTGAATCATCAAGCCATGAATTAGATGAACACCACAAATGATAAGTCATGACATGGGCTTGTGGGTCTTCATCGGCTTTACCATCGAATTTTGGACAGTCACCAGGAATTTTAGTTGGAACCGGAGGCCAATAAGGATTATGAAGAATAGGATCATTGGTTAATTTGGACACATCCGGTAATTCTAAAGTCGCTAAGAATGGTAATTGAGGATTGAAAGACATCTGGGGCTGCTGGTAGGATGGAGCACCAGGGTTCCAACCAGGTGGTGGTTGCCCCCATGGGTTTTGTCCAGACGGATTTGGCCCCATAGTGTATTGGCCATAGGGATTTGTATTTTTCCCCCCAGCATAAGGATTACCAAACGATGCTGCAGATGCGCCATATGGCTGTTGATAAGTCTGCGAAGGATTCGCCTGCAGTTGTTGGTAGTTTTGGTATGGGGCGAACAAAGGTTGCCCTTGAGGTTGCTGGAAGCCATACGGTGGTGGGGCTCCAAATTGAGTTTGAGCACCAGGCTGGGTCTAATAAAAAGTTTGCGATTGAGCCCCAGCCTGCATTTGAAAACCAAATGGGTTTTGGGGTCCCGTTTGGGGCCACGGACCGGATTGAGCAGCGCCAGTAAGCTGTCCTACAGGTTGGGCTATCTGGCCAGAAGGAAAACCTTGTTGATACTGAGGTTGGCTGACCTGTCCAGAAGGTTGTACCTGCTGATACTGAGGTTGGCCTACCTGTCCAGAAGGTTGTACCTGCTGATACTGAGGTTGGCCTACCTGTTGGAATTGGAGCTGTTGTTGCGCAGCTGAAGGTTGTCCTAACAGACTAGATGACTGAGAGGGCTGGGCAGTTGGTTGACCCAACTGTGTTTGAGGCTGACCAGATTGCCCAGAGGGTTGTGAATACTGGACAGTAGGCTGACCGAGTGGTTGAGTAACTTGTCTAGATATTGGACCATACTGGACATTGGATTGGTTTGGGTTAATAGTTTGTTGACCAATTTGTCCAGCGGGATGACCTGCTGGATACCAGGTTGGGCTTGCTGAAAAGATGACTGACCTGAGTTACCAGAAGGTTGCATATGAGAAGAGAAAAAGGGACCGCTAGTAGCAAAAGGGTTTCCATGAAAGGATTGTCCTTGTTGGTCTTGGGGGGGTTGCCTTGGAGACTGCGCAGATGAAACTTGACCACCACGAAAAGTGGTGGAGGTCCAATCAATTGACAATGTGACTGATACCTCAACAACCGGTTGACATGACAAATACGAATCGTATGGCCCCTGTATTGGGACATTTGTCATGGGATCAAAGACTCCGAACAAGGAAGCCGAGGGACGACTAAAAATAGGAGTCGAAGAGGCTGCACAGACCGTTGGAGCGGTTGTGACTGAGGTAACAGATGGACTGCGACTTTGCGGAGTAAAAGGCTCCGTAGTAGGAAAAGTGTGTGGTGACCAAATGGAACCCGTGAACGGAGTTCCAGAAGGCATAGTATCCCTTAAAGCTTTATAGCCTGGTGGTAAATTTGTAGTAGTGGGAGTACTACTAACATGTATAGGGTTCGTTGCGGTGGGAATTTCACCGCTCGTCGCAATAGACTCATCAATCGTTGTAGGGGACAAATCATCCATGTCAGAGGAAACAGGTGGGACTGATCCACGAGGAGAAGTATAGTCCCAAAAAGGGACACTGTCTTCAAAAGGCTCCCACGTAGGGTTCCAATGAAACTGGTAAGTCTCGTCACCTGGGGCACGAAAGCTAAGTGGTTGTATACTTAGAACCACAGGAAGACTTACACCCGGTATCTCGGCAGAAGAAGAAATTGGTAATTCCGCCAGGATGAAACTTCACAAACCTAGGGAATCTACTGAGACAACCCCTACTCCAACTAACGCAAACAGAATCTAATTGGGTAAATGTTATCGTGGCCAAATAAATTTTACGACACTGAACTTGAACTTGACCTTTTCATGTTTTAAGAGTCGAGAAAAGGACAAAAGATGACTCTAGTCCCCTTCGAATATTTAATGAGCCCGAAGTGACAAATGCTCGGATGGACTTTTTCCGTTATAGAGTCTGAAAAAGGCCAAAAGGAACTGCTCTGGAGTTCTAGGTAGAGGGTGTGCCAAACTTTTCGCAAAACCGCAGAATACTTTTTAGGGTACGGGCGGTCAATCTTCCCGAATGCTGTGTTCAGTGCATTGTGATCAGTAGGGCAGCCGACACGGCTTCCTATGGATAAAAGGTTTTGAGCCTATAGGGGTCTCCCAATATATACTCGACGGTACGTGGGAGCACAATCCGTACTGGCACTTATCGTTTCACCGTGGAGGAATCACCCAACCACTCGACGGTAAGCTACCAGGCTTTATGACGCCGGAACACGTCTCTAGCCTAGACCTCTAGAATGTTTGCGTTATGTTCCAATGCGTTGTTATGTTCATTGAGTTTATTTTAGAGTTTATCTTCAATTATGTTTCAGTTTTTGGTCCTACCGTATGTGATATCTCAAAAGCTTCTTAAATGCAAACTACATGCCAAAACTATATCATTTCATTCAATGAATTTTATCTACAGGAAGGTTGAGATCTTTACACAAACGAAATGATCACTCAGCAAACAGAAATGCAGCTAATAACAAGAAATGAAAATTTTTCTTTTTCTTTTTAATAGCAACAAATAACAATAAACGCTAACTAATATGATGCAGAAGATCTTTTGTTTTTTCTTTCCTTTAAGATGGCATGATGCAATTAAACAAATCTTAAGAGATATTCACAAGTATAAACAAACCAAGTTCACTCAATGAAACGAAACCAATTCTGAAACACCAAGATGAACTATTCAAGCAAGGAGAAACACCAAGACTTTCAATGAACCATGTAATCTAAGTTCAAATGAAGTCAAGTAAAATCCAACAAGCTAGAAGTGAATCACCCAAAGCATAGAAGACCAAGCTTTAACAAACCACTAGATAGGTGCGGAACACAACCAGCAAGTTGACTGGAAAATCAAAAGACCGAAACTTCCCACAGAAGGCTAGACATGCGAAGCCACTAGATGTTCTAGAGCTAGGACGAAAATCAATAGAAATAAGCAAACAACTGAAGGATCAAGGCAAAAGCAGTCAAATAGAGGTTCAACACACTTCCAGAGGCTGTAAGAGATATAAGAAGACAAAAATCTGAGTTGAAAAAGCTTCCAAGAGACACACAAGCAAAATTCACAGGGCTGGCGCGACTGTCAGCCTGCAACTTGCGCCACCCACAGATTGGCGCGAGTGGCTGTTGGGAAACCTGCGCCAACTGGCGCGACTGTCAGGGTAAAAATCGCGCCAACTAAGCTTGCCAGCTTAAAAAATAAATATCACGACTCCAGGTCGGGCTGACAGTGTTCAGATGGATCAAACGGCAAATAACAGTCTCAAAACTGACCCAGAAAGCTCATTCACTCAAGCAAGCAAGAGAAAATTAACATGCAAGACAAATTCCAAATAGCGTCTTCCCCAATGAAGTTGCCAAATTGTTGGACAGGTAAATCCCCTCTGCGGACAGAGGCGATCCCACTAGCCCAAAATGGGTCTAGCAACAATCAGTCACGCTATCATGCAAGTTCCTAGTTGTAAATCGAAAGTAGATAAGAAGAACCAACCTGGGATCCAACGCTATTTTCGTAAAAAAGTTGATATTCCCACTCTCCAGCTCAGGCAGGTCACAATCCTAGCGATTCCCGCGTATGGACACCTGCACATGCAAAGAACGAAGTGAATACAAGCATAAAATCCACGATATACAACTATATGTCAGTCAGAAAGGACATAAATCAAACATCATCATCATGAACAGTAAGATTGGAACCATAATAATAGTCGTTTATTAATGATCAAATAGAGAAAATTACAACCAATGTTCTGACGTTGAGCCTCTCCTCTGGCTGGGCGAGCAACTATATGTGTCTTGCAATGTATCTCCTCTCCGGCAGCATAACATCTCTATGCTTCACTATCACTCATGACAATCACAACTAGCATTCCTCCAAGAACTTTAGAACTCAAGAACTAGCTTGTCAAGTGCATGAGGATGGGCTTTTATAGATGGAGAAGGGAGAAAGATTCGATGAACCAGGACACCCATTGTGAATTGGCACTATAACGGAAAAAGCCATTGTGGATAGGTGTCAAGGATAGATGACAACTCTCGACCTTTATCCGGTGGATTTTTCCCTCAAAAGGCTTCGTGATCTGAAGGGAAAAATCATATGGGCGTGCTTTTAGCAAAAATCATTACCAAATTGGGCTGGCGCGGGCGTTGTTCTGTGACAGAGCGCCAATGGTCGCGCCCTCTTTTGAGGATCTGAGTTATTGGCGCGGGTAAGATACTGTGGACCTGCGCCAATGAAAAAAGAGTACTTTTTAGGGAGAATTTGCAGAAGGTGTCTTCAAGGAACATGAAGTATATACTCAGGGGAACATAATGCAAGTGTT
Source organism: Pinus tabuliformis (assembly GCA_031772625.1). Lineage (NCBI taxonomy): Eukaryota > Viridiplantae > Streptophyta > Pinopsida > Pinales > Pinaceae > Pinus > Pinus tabuliformis. Next base: position 1,193,865,059 of record CM062807.1, on the reverse strand, counting down.
TTTGGGTTATGTCACTGCTTACAGGTCCCGGAATGCATCCTCCAACGTATGGAAATGGGCCGATAGGGACGGTGACCAACGGTGACAAATTACTGTGTAACAAACCTAGTAGTTCGACAACAACTTTGACCAAAGTTGTGCCACCCATCATTCCTGAACAAATGATAAAGTCGCCAAAGGGAGTAGTGCACAAATCAACATTTAATCCTCGTGCAAAAATAGCACAGAATTATAATATAATAGAGGACCTGGCCCAATCGCCGTCCGCTATGTCGACACTTGAGGTACCACAAAATTGCCTCTCCCAAGAGCAAGCTTTATTATCAGCAATAGGTGGGATTGACCCAATGGATTCCAATCTTGTGGCCTTTGATCATAAAGGATATGACCCTCAGTTACCAACTCAACTAGCTTTCCTTATTCAAGTGAAAGCCCTCAACAAAACTATTCATCGAACAATTATTGATGAGGGGGCATCTACATGTATTATGTCGATGAGTTGCTGGAAAACTTTAGGATCTCCAACCTTGTCGCGGTCTGCGACGACGTTAAAAGCATTTGAAGGAAGGACATATACCCCATATGGTATCCTAAATAACTTGAAAGTTGAAGTAGGAGGGAAAACAATAGAAATAGATGTGAAGTCATAGATGGGAATCTTGATTACAACATCCTACTAGGAAGACCATGGATATATGCCATGGCAGCTGTTGTGTCGACCTATTTCAGAAAGATTGCATTTCCCTTTCAAGGAGGGATTACAATCGTCGATCAGCAAAACTTCCTCCCCAATGGTTCTCAAGTTACTGGAAGCATTCCAATGATCCATGGAAGCAATCATTCGCTCCAAAATATCGGAGTAGGTCTCCTAAAAGACCCTGCCTTAATGGGTACTTTTGCCCTACCGCCTCCGAGTAATCTGGCGGAAGTGGCCACAGTGGAATATGAAACCTTCTATATCTAATGGATTTGGACTCCGAGGACGGTTCTTATCTCGTGTCAACCTCATTAAAAAATGAAACAAGGAGTCATGAGGATGGTTCTTGTCTCGTGTCAACCTCATTAAAAAATGAAAAAAATCCCCTTTCCAAATCTCAATGGTAAACCTTCATTCCAACCACCTAGTTGAATGCAATGAAGCTTGGGGGGCATGCACCTCGATTTGCGTTATTATGCTGGGGGCATGCAAACTTATCACGAGCAGTGTTACTGCAGGGTTCAAGCTCGTTAAAAAATAAACCTATCATCGAGCAGTGTTTGCCGTGAGGTTCAAGATCGTTAAAAAAAATAAACCCTGACCGAGCAAATGTTTCCACCCGCGTTCAAGCTCGTTAAAAAATGAACTATTCTCCGGTAAATAACCACCGTGAATGAAGAATTTCAGCCATTAAAGCCTTGGTCGTGTTTGCACCGTCACCTCCACTTTTCCATTGGTCGATCATTCACCTCCATTTGATTGTTTACCCATTTTGAGGAACAGCTGCGAAGAGTGATTTCACTAGCCATCCTTGTAACACTACCGTGATTGGAAAATTCCAAACCTTACCTGGAATTAGCTGCTACCCATTTTATCACTCGTTCCTCAAAAGACGAGTCTTCTTTAAGCTCTTTTCAACTAACTCGTAAAATATGAAAAGATTGCCGAGTTTTGGCCTTCCAGCTCATTAAAGCGACTGGAAGTGCTATCCCTCCTCTAGATTTTAATCTTTTTGGACCTGAGGGATTATTGCACAAAAAGATCAAGCGCTTGTTTTGTTCGGCTCGTTAAAACTATCGAAAATTCATCCCTTCTGTATTGTTTTATACTTTTTCGGACTTAAGGGATTAGATGACGAAAAAGGGACTTTGGAGTTACCTTTACGTACCTTTTCAGACTCTCTAAAAATGAAAAGGACCGAGTTATCTTTGTCGTTAGACTCGTTAAAAATATTAATAGCGACAAACTTGTCTTTAGACGAGAACGAGTTTCACTATCGCTAGGCTCGTTAAAACATAGCGATGGGTTTGCCCGAAGGGAAAATTATAGAACAAGCATTTGTTATCCTCCTCAAGCTTGACAAAAATAAAGAGGTACTAGTCAGCAATGACTGGGGAAAAATTGGGAAGAAACTCAAAGAACCTTTATTGGTAGCAAGTCGCTCTTGAACATGACACTTCCACTCCGTGCCTGAGTCGGGTTGGGTTGTTTCATTCACCGGTCACATCACCATGGTCTCACCATACCATCCACCTTTGGGGTAAATGCTACCAATCCATCATATAAGTGTCGCCGACATGTTCAAGAGAAGTCATCCAGAGAAGTCATCCGTGTCCCATCCACTACCATACATTATACTTCATTCTTTCATGACCGCCACCCTGAACCATATATCATCAGATCGTTTTCACCTCCATTAAAATCATTTGCTCCGTTCCGTGTCATTGATGTGGGATACATCAAGGCCCTCCTTTGACGGATCACTTCTTGTCGACATCAGCTCATTATCCAAGAAGTTGATCTAGGAACACCCCTCCAGTACTTTGAAGCTTGCATGCCTCAATGGCAAGTTTCTCACTTCCGGCGACAGGTATACATCAATGACCTTCGACCGAAAGATTTTGCGTGGTGTTCGACGCCAAGTCCTTTTTTCACACCACGTGAATTGTACTGCAGTACCTTGAGGGTCATTATCATTATCGGTGATTCCTCTCGCGCTTGTTAACAGTTTACATCATTGACTGGTAATCAAGCGATGTCTTTCCATGTTCGACTTCAAAACATTTCTCACATGAATCGACTTGTACTTAGAGTGAAGATCGGACGAGATTGAAGACCCTGGATCTAGTTTCATCCATCCGGGTTGCGATATATATTCACGAAAAATAAAAACATTGACATGTACAGCATTGCAGCACAGATAATCATCCTACCGAAAGGATGATGATTTCATCAAGATCATCAGTCTACCATCAGACGATTGGCTGTCTTATGTACATAAAAATGAATTTATAAAGCTGAGCATGGGAATGCCCGCCTCAGCTAGATCATGAAAATAGTATGAAAATGATGTATTGTATTATATCTTATTACAGGTCTCCTCCCAGCATTGAAAGAACTTCGGATCCTCCTAATAAAGCATTTCACCCAATAAACGGCCTCATACTTTAGGGGGCAACTGTTATAGACATTTTTGTGCCTTACAACTTTAAGCATGAAATGTCCATAATCCAAGGGATCCAAAGTCCCTAAAAGTGTTGTTCCTGTCCCTAAAGGAACACGGTCAACCAATGACAGCTTCTCCCAGAAGTTCTCCACCAGAAACTACTCAGAACTAGTCAAATCAGGATCAATTCAGATGCTCCACTAGCTGCCTGCGTTGCAAAGCACCCAAATACACTGGCTAGGTGCGTTGCAACGCACTTGAATGCAATACCAGGGTGCGCTGAGCGGGAAATTCCAAATGGCAATATCATTCCGCGAGGTGGACAGACAATGGAAGCTTCCAGAATCTTCCTCAATGACACTTGCCTCACTGAGTTCGACCAAGGATGAGTAAGAGGCTCTCAGCCTCCAAGTGGAAGCAAGAACTGACAGAGAGAAGCCACAAGTCAAAACATAAGCTGACTCATCCTCTCTACTTACATCTATATATGGATCCCTCATCCCAGAGATCCAGAGGCTGGAATTTTGTACTTTGCAGAGAATTGTTGTTGGTTTGAGATTGAGATTAGTGCATTGGGTGATTTATGCTTTGTTGGAGGTGAGGAAGGGATTCCTTTGCTGGGAGGTAGATGCTGGATCGGGACTCACTTGTTTGTATCTCCTCTTGGACTTTCTTATTATATCAATAAAACTATTTGAGTTTCTCCTACATGTTGTGTATCAATGATGCTTTGTTATGTTTGCATGTTTAGCTTAAATCTGATCCTAAGCTAGTTATGAATGTAAATCTATGCCTTTTGTGTAGTTTTCCTCTTCTGTGATCTTGCAGGAACTTGGTGAAGCTGGACCAGTAAGGGAGCAGGCGGCGGGAAGCAAACAAAGAGGAGAGCGATTGGATCAACAAACTAGCGAAAGACATAGGTTAGTTACATCCTTCCTCTTCGTTTACATTTCATAAAGAAGAATACGAAAATAGTTTTCCTTGTTTGTTGCTAAGGCACTATCACACCTTAGAGTGGGATAGGGGTGTTCTGAATAGATACTTTTCCCAACAACAGTAGCACCAATAATGTCGTTAATTGCCACAGTCGACCACCAGTCATGGCACTGATCACTGTGCTCAACTCCTGTGGGCACAAGACATCAAGTTGACCATATATTTACAAGAGCGATCCAGAATTCGGAAACACATATCAAACACTCCTGGAATGGAAGCAAGTTCCAAATTTTCACCTTCAGGATGCATTGTTATGCCACCTAGGACACATCTATGTTCCTTCAGGCAAGTGTGCTAAGATGATTTTGGAAGTGCACTTCATTCGGGTCGTTGGACATTTTGGAGTAGAGAAAATAGTGGCGGTATTGCAGAAGTATTTTTATTGGTCGAAACTTCGTCAAGATGTTGGGAAGTACATTAGATCCTACACCACCTATGTCATTTCCAAACCAACCATCAAGAAGTAAGGCTTGTATACTCCTCTACCTGCTCCTAGTTGGCCTTGGGAATCTGTCTCCATGGATTACATGTCGAGCTTCCTGCTACTAAGCGCGACAATGATTGCATTTTCGTGGTCGTCAAAAGATTCTCTAAGATGGCCATCATGGTAGCCTGCAGGAAGAGTATCACAGTAGAGGCCATTGCTAAGCTATTCTTTGAGTGTGTGTGGGTACACTTTGGGATCCCACAGTCCATTGTCTCAGATTTGGACAACAGATTCCTGAGTGCATTTTGATCAAGTCTCTGGTCAATGCTCGATACAAAACTTACCAAGTCCACAGCTTTCCATCCCCAAACTGATGGCCAAACAGAGGTTGTCAACAGGATGATCGTACACATTCTACACATGTACAACTCGAAGCATCCACGCACATGGGATGAAAGCCTCCCCTATGTCCAACACAGCTACAATAGAGCTCTCCATAGCTCAACGGGCCACAACCCTTTTCAGGTAGGGCTCAGATTTCAGCCATTATCTCCCATTGATGTGGCCATACCATTTGTAGTTACTCAGGAATATTCGGCTCATGTCCAGTCCAAAGTCGATAGGGCTAACAACTTCATTGAGTGCTTTCAATACATTCACCAGCAGGTCCATGATATCTTGGACAGAGTCAATGCTAAGTACAAGCAGTGCCATGATCAACATCGGGTGTCGCACAAGTTCCGGGTGGGCAACAAAGTTTGGCTACATTTGTAGGAGGAGTGCCTCGTTGGACCCCACCGCAAGATTCGCCCACTCCGATATGGGCCATACACCATCACCAAGGTTGTAGGGGACAATGTCTTCGAGCCTAGCATTCCATCATTCCTTGGTCTGCACCTAGTGTTCAATGTAGATCTTCTTCGACCATACTTTCCACCATTGCTGGACACATCCGACATTGCAGAACAACTCACACCAATAGAGCTAAACCCATACTACATGGAACAGGCCATCACCGATCGAATCATGGACACACAGATCAAGAACACTCGCCAGAAAAAGATCCAACTATATCGAGTTGTCAAAGCTGGCCAACTTGTTCACCAAGGCAAGTGGCTCACCCGGGACCAAGTTCAACAGAAGTTTACCCATATCATGGAGGCACTCAACGTAATGGAGACCATTTCTTCCTAAGGGGGGAGGAATGATCCAGGTGGCTATTGGTGTCCACCCACCTATTCCACTTGGACCCCCAACATTCTCTTTCATTTTTTTGATTTCCTTAATTGTAGCACAATTTACTATTTTTGGCAGTTTTTCGGGTCCTGAACTTCCGGAGCCGTTTTTAGGGAAAACAGAGAGACCGAAAACATCCAAAACTAGCTTGCAAGTTTTCTTTCGACCTTCTCTTTGAGATCTTCAAAACGAGGTACTATGACATCCAAACAGAGATCATATGCCAAAGTTACGACCCCAGGAAGTTGATGTACCAATTTACCCAAACGAGGCCCACAGTTTTGGTGCTTCATCTCCTAGGGTTAGGTTTTTGGATGTTTAGGGTTTCCATTGTTTCTCAATAATAATAGGCCTTTGAGCCTCAATGTAACATAGTTCAGAGGCATGTAGCTGCCACACCTCTTCTCAGAGATAAGCTACCAATGAAATGAAGTGTTTTTCTACTGCATCTCTGTATTGATGATTATATCTGTAAGTTGTTGCATTCCTATTTAAGTTCAGATCAAACATATACCATAAACATAACCAAAATAGTCCAACTATATATACGATACATGTATGAAGGAATGTCAGCTCATTGAGCTTCTGATTATAAGTGTAAAATCCCAAGTACATTGTTACATGAATGAAACATTGTATCCAATAGTGGAACATGAAGCCACAACTTGCTTCTCCAAAGAATAATATATCTCCTATGTATTACAAGAGAAGCCAAGGCTAAGCCTCCCAAAAATCCCTTTGCTTGAGTTATGAGGAGCTATTTATAACAAGTACAATGACCTTTGAGCTTCCCTATGACTCTTTGACTTTTATGACTATTCACATTCTAACATGACTCATTACATTCCAATGTGTGGACATTCATATTCCACTTGTGTTGCATTCATATTCCACTTGTGTCCCTTGGACTTCATTACATAACATTTATAACATAAGACAAATCACAAATGAGATGACAACTTATTACTTGTGTCCCTTGGACTTACTGAAGCCACAACTTGCTTCTCCAAAGAATAATATATCTCCTATGTATTACAAGAGAAGCCAAGGCTAAGCCTCCCAAAAATCCCTTTGCTTGAGTTATGAGGATATATTTATAGCAAGTACAATGACCTTTGAGCTTCCCCGTGACTCTTTGACTTTTATGACTATTCACATTCTAACATGACTCATTACATTCCAATGTGTGGCCATTCATATTTCACTTGTGTCCCATTCATATTCCACTTGTGTCCCTTGGGATTCATTACATAACATTTATTACATAAGACAAATCACAAATTAGATGACAACTATATAAGACAAAAATGAGAATGGGAAAAAAATTCATCAAATGGATAAGTCATTTATTTATACATGGATTTCAGTTATAATATAAGTGTGCCCAACTTTGAAATCAGTGGAGATGTCTTTGACCTGAATTGTATAGTCCCCAATGAAGCGTGTATTAACCTTCAATGCCTCTAACAATATATTCTTGGAGTTTGATTGTACAATATTCCACAACCATGAAAGGTTAATATGAGCTTTCGTTGGTAAAATGGCATACTGCATAATAACATCTTTGGTTACCTCCAAGCCTCCCGTTATGTTTCCAGTTTGATCCACTCAATGTACTATTTGATCTTTGAGAAGATGATATCCCTGCCTTTGATTGCCTCAAGTGTACCGATCAAAGGCATCCCATGTGTTTGTGTTAGAGACTCAAATGCATTGTGCAGTCAATTGTATGCAGCAATGGTACTAATCGACTGTTCACCAAGGCATATGAAATTCTGGTGATGGAGTCTCAACTAAACTCTATCTAATTATGCAACAATCTTGTCTTTCTTCTCCAAATGTTGTAGGGCGTCTGGATACCTGGTAGTGCACTCCTGAAGTTGATCGACTACTCTATTTTTCATTTTTAGGAGTTTCACCACTTCATGTGCCTTCTTCTATATGCCAACAAGAGGAGATACCACTTTTTGAAGAAATATCATCGCATCATATAGTCGCACCTTGGTATCCTCCATTGGCCCTAACTCTTCTTGCATGGTTAATTGCCACTCGAAGATATTGGAACTTTGTGATATAAGCCATTTGTTTTCCACCGCGAGTTGTTCTTCCTATTTCTTAACTACGACAAGTTCTCTTCTCATCCCAGTGTTCTCATTCAGCAGATACTCAGAATTATCCTATGTCGTTGTAGTGAATGCAAATTTTCTGCCACGATAGCTTTAGGGTTCCTTCGAGTGTTGGACATTATAACCTTTTATGTTTCTACTAAGAATGGATTCTGAGGATCATTAGGGAAATATCGTTGCCTTTGCTGCAAGATCCTCTTTTTTAGTTGATCAAAAGTTACGCTGCATACATCCATAATTCTATTAGTTGGCGGAGGTTTGATCCCCATTTCCTCAATTGGAAGATGACCACATGTAAGAGGAGGTTCCTCTGGAGTGCATGGTTCATCATCCATGGGATGGATGGTTTCTTCTTTCTCCATCGCTTCTTATTCCAACTGTTGAGTTATTTTCTCTTCTTCCAATCTTTGTGCAACTTCCTCCTCCTAGGAATGCCTCCACTACTATTCTTCTACCCTTCTCCTCTCTTCTTCTTCTTCTTGTTGCTTCTTGAGAACTCATCTTGCTTCCTCTTCTCCTCTTCTTCTAGTGCTTCTTATGCTTCTTTCCTCTCTAGTTCTTCTTGCATATCTCCTAAGTTTAATGGAACAACTTTCCATTTCTTTCTGCTCTCACGAGATGAATACCTAACCCTTTTCCTAGGACCTATATTATTTGCTTGAGGCGTTATCTCCTACTCCTTTTTCACTTGCAAGTCCTAAGCTAGTGGATTATGGGGTGAACTGGTCTCCATGGTTAGATGTGTCCTCATTTTGGCATTGTACCAATTCTTTATCTTCTCATATTCTTTTGTGGATATTGATGACCAATCCTTTGACAATGTTGACTGAAAATTCGCTTGGGATCATATCCATGGAAGTCTTTAGTGATGCAGTGTAGGCAGTCCAACTCCTTTATCTTTGTTACTATCGCCTTATGACTCTTTAAATTGTAAAGTCTTATTCTCAATGGAAAGATAGGCCAAGGGGATTTCTTCCACTTGTTCAGCATTCCTGACAACCCCTTTTCCAACTAATTTGAAACCTCTTGCATGACCACCTTGTTGGTCACATATCGCGACATAAGATGAGGGGATATATGACAATCAAAGCACCTAATTCATGTACCCTCCAAATATGCGAACCAATTTGTGATATCTCGAAGTGAATCATTTACCTGATCTGTCATGCAAGGAGGATCAATCTCAAATATCATGTGAAAGATAACTACAAAGAAGTTTTCAGCCAATTTTTTGTACATGCCTCTAAAGCTCACTTCTAATAACAGCCTACAATGCATTAGGGGAATTTTGAGGTCGAAAATGGGCCTCCTAAGAAAAATGTACAATCAAAATAAAATTTATAAGAACTAATAGGATTCAAGATGATGATGTCAACCATGGGGGATGATCCAAAATTTTTGGAGTAAAAAGGTAAAAAGATTAAAAAATAATAAAATAATAAAACTACTTTTTCAACTCATATTTTCAACTTATCTCCCTAAGGTTTTACTCAAATTTTGAGTGGGAGTACTCATTGGATGCAAAATTTAATTCCTCATCCAAAGAGTACCAATGTTGCATACTTTCGATGGACCATGCTACACGAAAAATGAGAAATACATGAACAAATGTGATTGCAATCATGTTTTTCATGTATTTCTCAATTTTTGTGTAGCAAGGTCCATCAAAAATATGAAACATGGGTACTCCTTGGACGAGGAATCAAATTATGCATCCAACGAGTATTTCCACTTGAAACTTGAGTAAACCCATAGGGAGATAAGTTGAAAATACGAGTTGAAAAAATAGTTTTTTTCTTTTTTCCCTCTAAAATTTGATGACGTCATCTAATCTTATTTTATTATTTCCACTATTATTTTATAATTTCCTTAGGAGGCCCATTTTAGACCTCAAAAATCCCCTACTGGAAAGTAATCAGGAACTTCTCTTCAAAATTCCATTTCCAATTCAATCCTGAGAATGCGTATCATGCATAGATTTTGTCTAAGATAAAAGCAGATATATAAAATTTTGGTTCCCAGTTCACCTGTAAAGATTCTTTAGCCTGCCCCACCTGACATTGCAACTCATATGATAATATATCTGCCCAATTGAAAGCTCTACCACGGTTCACCACTAGATTGAGAGTATATATCCAATTCTCTTCGAACACCTCAGCATTCTTATGCCCATATAATCAATAGTACATGGCTATCAAGCATTGATATACATCTCTCAGGATTTTTTTCGGACAGACTGTTGATGGGAAATGGCAAAATTTGGCAAGCTCTCGACACCATTGTTTGATAACATCAATTGTGTCAAGGGTAGACCATATCATGTATAATTTGTCATTTCCATACTCATTGGGCTTAAGAATATTATAATATGTTTTCATGTCCTCACCATAATAGGTGGTGAGATATCCGCCACTTTCACTATGAAGCATGAGGTGAGAGTCATCCATATGTGTAATTATCCATTCTATCACTTCCAGACATTGCATGACCTGGAACGTGCATGTTATCTTGTGCATCCTAGACTTATTAATGTTGATGTATTCATGCACATCTTATAAGCCCTTGGAAAAACTGTCCTACATGAATGTGTTGTATATTTTACTCCATCTGAAATGTGTGTCTTTTCCAATAAAGCATTATGTGTCTACAAAAATGGCAATGTTTGGTTTTTCAACTTCTACAGGCTCATGAGCATTTTCTTCTGAAGGTTCTCTGTAGTTCACTTTGCGAGGCGACATGGCTCCAATAAATGACGACAAGGTAACAATACTTGTAGCATGAAAACATGTTTGGGGCAACACACTCATAGCGACAAAATCAACTTAAACAACTTAACTATGTAGCAATACTTGTAAATCACGTGCAAAGAGTCATTACAAATGATATAACATGAAGAACTATGAACGATAGTGGAAAATCACTTGCATGCAAGGTAAAATGAGCATGCAAACTAGGGGGCACACTTTCAAAGCATGAAGGGAATAGCTAGGTCATTCATTTCTTTGCAATGCAGTCATATGCTCAAGCAAGTGAAATAAATCATCTAGGGTGCATTGGTGGACTCTGAAGGGTTGAAGGGGGAAGTTGATGGGCCTTTAGGTCTTCCTTATGCGCTCATGTGCTCAAAGAGACAGGGAGGGCACAATGTTTCACTCCAAAGGGATGAAGGAAGATATAAACAGTGCTTTGGGCCTTCACAATGCACTCATGCACTCAAGTCAAATAAGGGAACATTGTTGCATGATGAAGGGTTGAAAGAATGATGCTTCGTGTATTTGTAATGCACTCATGCGCTCAAGAGGAAAATTGTTCAAACAGGGCAAATTTTCTAGGTTAATCGAGCTTCGAGATCAAGAAGTGCGCTCTACCTGTTGGAAGCTTGGAAACAAATTTGAACCCCAATATTTTATGGTAAGTTGAGAGAAATAAATATTGAAAAGACTTGTATATCGACAAGACTTGTATAGATGTTGTAGCATGCATGGTGAAATATTAAAGTTTTCTTAAGAATATGAAGAGTTTTTGCATGAGACAGTGGAATAACACTTGCAACATGAAGATTCAACATAAATGCCAGCAAACAAACTGAAAAAATGGAGGATCGATAGCAAGGAGAGAAAGAATGATGGAGAAATCCTGAAATTCAATTGAAAGATTCGACATGCAATACTTACTTGCAGCACTGGTTGATGAAGAGACCCTTGATTACCAGTTGTGCGCCCAACTCAGATGGAATGATTACGGATGAAGAATGATTAACTGAGTTGATTTAAATAAATATACATGAAAAATTGATTCATGCATGAGCGCCACTTATCGTCGCATGAAAGGGTTAGTTTAAAGAAGTTAAGTGGGCTCTTATTTTCTAGGAGTGCGCCCTCATGCAACAAGATTGGCTCATGCATTCATCAAGAAGGGCACATTTCTTTGACACAAAGAAGTGCGATCATGGAGGGTGCATATGCTCAGCATGATGGAGTGCACTCAAGGAGGTCGCACTCCTTTGGCCTGGAGGAGTGCGCTCAAGTTCAGTGCATGGCTTCATCAACTTGGAGTGCACTTTTGTATTTCTTGAGTGTTTTCTTTCTTTTAATTACTTTTTCATGGATTTTGAGTGTTTTTCGAGTGTGTGCATGACAAGAAGGCAAGTTTCTAAGTCGAGAAAGATCTTGAGTTCACCTAATCATAGACTTACTAACCCAAGCACTTATAATGGGTAAGTGATGACGCTTATGAAACATTGACTTAGGAGGATGAGACACTAGGAGAAAGCACATAAATAAAGAATCAAACAACATAATGACTCAAGGGGGCTTGAAACAATAGTTATCGTAGGGTCCAGAATTAACATAGGAAAAATTTGGAGGGTCGTTGTCACAACGAAAATAGTTAGGTTCTAATGAAAAAATCAATATGCAGTGCATCCTACTCTAACATGCATATGATATAGTGTCAAGTATCAAGGAAAGGGTGATATGACTTATTTTGACCGGATCTGGCCAAAGTATGTCATCAAGTATAGAAATGTAATAATATCCCTCATCAACCTTACTATGAATCTTGAACAGAATAGGATTTTTATCGACCAACACAACCAAACCAACTTTGAATTCCTTTCTAGGATTTTGCACCCATTTCTTATTTTGATTTTGACTAGGTCTTTTTAGGATCAAGACCGCTTAAGAGGGAAGAATAGGGGATTGTTCCTATTATGCAACCTCCTTTACATTACATAAATGAAAAATTCTTGGATGATACAAACGACAAGACCTCCTTGGTATATATAGGAGTCTAAAGGGTCACAATACAATCATAGCCTACATAACAATAATAATGTAAGGGAATAACAATAACAATAGTGGGCTTCTATGGGGCACAACAATAACAATAAGGGGCTACACTAAAAATAACAATAATGGGGCTACACTAGTAGTATAGGGACCTAACATGCCCCTTTCCTTCATAAAAGTGTTGTCCTGAAGGCTTGAGTAGTTCTGGATGCTTCCGTATAGATTCTCATCCTCCCATGTGGAATATTCAGTGGGTAAGTTCTTCCACATAATGAGATACTCTGAAATTGATCGATTTTGTAGTTTTCAGGTTCTTGTTTCTGTGACTGCTTCAGGCTCCAATATGATTTTTATTTCCTTGTTAATTTTTGGCAATATTGCTTGAACTGGGAGCTTGTCACCGATAACCTTATTTAAGCATGAAACATGGAAAATTGGGTGTACTCGAGAAGATGCAGGCAACTCTAATTTGTATGCCATATTACTAATCTTTTGCAACACCTTGTAAGGACCATAGTACTTGGGTGATAGTTTATTATCCTTCTTAGCTTTCCTTAGGGATATTTGTTTGTATGGTTGTAGTCGTAAAAATAACTAGTCGCCTACATCAAAACTTATTTCCCTACGATGCTAATATGCTTGTTGTTTCATTCAATTTTGCGCTAGAGTGAGATTATCCTTTAAGAGTTGGATAACTTTTTGTTGATGCTCGATGTGATCATCCTCTGCTTGAACCTTAGAATTGTCTCTTAAATATGATGTGGTAGATGATGGATGATATCCATAAAGTGACATAAATGGGGTTATTTTTGTTGTAGTATGGAAGGAATTGTTATACCACCATTCAGCCAGAGGTAACCACTTGACCCATTGTGTTTGTTTGTCATATACAAAGCAATGAGGATATCCTTCCAAACATGTGTTCACTAACTCAGTTTGCGTGACAGATTGAGGATGATAAAATGAGCTATGAGCTAATTGAGTAACAAGACAAGAAAATAATTTTGTCCAAAAATTTCCAGTGAAAATGGGACCTTTGTCACTTACAATAATCTTTGGGTTTCCATGTAGGTTTTGAATTGTTTCAATAAATGCAGTAACAATTGTACTACTTTAACATGATGAGATAAAGCACAAAAGTGTGCATACTTGGTAAGTCTATAAACTACCACCATGATGACACTCCTTCCTTTGGACTTGGGTAAACCAGTGATAAAATCCATTAAGACCTCCTAATGTTGACTTGGAATGGATAAATGTTTTAACAAACCTCGGGTCTTAATTGTCTCAACTTTATTTTGTTGGAAAAGCAAACATTCTGCCACAAACTTCTGAATATCAGATTCAAGGCCATTCCCAAAAAAAAAAATCTTGACCCTATGGGAATTTTTTAGAAATCCTGAGTGCCCTCCTAAAGGAGAGGTGTGTAATTCCAAAATAATCTTTTGTTTGAGTTGGGAATTCTTATATAGATATAATTGATCTTTGTACCATAATGAGTCATTTTTTCAGATAAATGTATCAGACGTACTGGGATCTTGCTGCAACTTTTGAATGAGTTTCCACACCTTTTCATCATTCTTCCATTCCCCCACTGCTTCAGTTATCCAGTCTGGTTGGATAATAAAAATGGCATAGAGTAATGCTTCCACATCCTTATCCCTTCTTAAGAGTGCATCTGCAATAACATTTTGCTTCCCTTTTTTGTAGATGATTTCAAAATCATAACCCAACATCTTAGTGACCCATTTTTGTTTCTCTTCTGAAGATAATATTTGTTCTAAGTGTTTCAAACAATCATGATCTTTTTTTACCTTGAAGTGTCTTCTCATTAGGTAAGGGCGCTATTGCTTCAGGGCATGCAGCATTGCCAACATTTCCTTCTCATAAATATGTTTGTGTAAATACTTTCCCTTTATTGGATGATTTTCAAAAGAAATGGGTCTTCCTTATTGTATTAAAACAACACCAATTCCATTTCCCAAGGAATAACATTCCACCATAACGTTTTTGTGAAGTCTGGAGTAGTTAAAACCAGAGCTTGGCACATTGCCTCTCTAAGATGTTCAAAGGACTTAGTTGTTTCTGGAGTCCAAAAAAATGCATATTTCTTCAGTAATGTTGTTAGAGGTGTTGTTATTTTCCCATAATTGTTAACAAACTTGCAATAAGAAAATGTCAACCCAAGAAATCCTTAAAGATGCTTTAGGGTTGTGGGGATTTTCCATTCCTTGATGGCTTTCATTTTTTTAGGATCTACCTTAACGCCATCATGAGATACAATATGACCCAAATATTCCACCTCTTATACCCCAAAGAAATATTTGGAGGTTTTTGCATACAATTGTTTCTCCTCCAATAACTTGAGCACCATGTCAATATGTTCAACATGATCCTTCCAATACTTGTTGTAGATTAGTATATCATCGAAAAATACTAACACAAATTTTCTAAGGGTTTGAAAATGGAATTCATCAAACCTTGAAATGTGGAAGGTGATTTAGTAAGGCTAGAAGACATGACCAAAAATTCATAATAATCTTCATGAGTTTTGAGTTTTGTTTTCAAAATGTCTTTAGTCTTCATTCTAATTTGATGATATCCTGAAGGAAGATCCAACTTGGTGAGGTAAATTTCTCCGTGTAATTCGTCCAACAATTCATCAATGGTAGGAATGGGAAATTTATCTTTGATAGTGAGCTTTTTTAGCTCCCTATAATCGGGACGCATGTGCCATGATTTATCCTTCTTGTGTACCAATACTACTGGAGCAGAGAAAGAAGTTTGGCTAGGTTGAATTATACCTGCCTCTAGCATTTTTGCAACCATATATTCAAATTCACTCTTTTGGGCATAGGGATATTTGTAAGCTATGATATTTGAAGGAACACTTCTTGGAATTATGTGAATAGAATGATCATGATCACGAATAGGTGGAAGGACTTTAGAAGTCTCAAATACCTTGGATTTATTGTCCAAGATTCTTTGGAGATTTGTAGAAATGAATGATTTCGATGTTTGAACATATAGTGAGCATAATTGTGTAATTATGCCTCATTGTTCTTTCTTCAAAATATTTGTCATGCCATTGGAGCTTATTATCTTCCTCGATTTCCTTGCGATGCCCCTTGAATTAATTTCCTTTCCTTCATAGGAAAATTTCAAGGAAAGTTCTTAAAAATTAGAATTTATCATCCCCAAATATTGTAACCATTGGACGCCTAATACAACATCAGCACCACCCATTGGAATGGAAAGCATTAGACTATTTAATACATATTCCCCCATGGTTAGATTGATATTATGGCACTTCCCTGAGCAATTTATAGTTCCTCCATTTGCAACCATCACTTGATACTCTGGTTCTAGATATAGAAATCAATTCAATTACATAGCTATCTTAAAATGAATAAAATTATGGGTACTACCAAAATCGATCAGAACTATTACTTTTTTCTTATTAACATATCCTTCTATATTGAGAGTTTAAGGAGTGGTAATACTTGCCAATGTATTACAAGATATCGCCAGATTCATTTCTTCTTTCTGAGGGGTTGGTTCCTAGTGTATATCCTCTTCTTTTGATGTTTCTTGTTCATTTTCTTCCTCCTCTTCACAATCTATTTAAAATAATTTCTTCTCAACACACTTATGAGCCTTAGTATATTTTCTATCACAACTGTAACAAAATCCCTTTTTCTCTTTTCTCCTCCAGTTGTAGGTTGTGGGAGGCTAGGAGCAGCAAAACTTCCATCTTTATAGTTGTGAGTGGTAGACTTCCTTGTTGCCATAATTTTGCTTTCAACTTTTATTGCCACCCTAAATGCCTTCTCCATTGAATTAGGTTCCCAAAGGAAAACCTTTTGTTGGATGTTATCCTTTAAAGTACCTATGAAGATATCAATCCTATGATCCTCAAGAATATCATTTACCTTTATATTCAATATTTGGAATTCCTCAATGTGATTCACCATTGAACCCTTTTGTTTGACTTTTATCAATTGGCTAAAGAAGGTATTTCTCTTTGTATCCTCATAATGTGCTATCAATTCTTCCGTAAAAATTGACCAAGTTACAAGTGATTTATGAGAAAAAATTCATTGATACCATACAAATTGATTAGGTTCTATATATAAAGATGTAATGCATACCTTTTGTGTGTGTTTCACATCATGTAGATCAAAGTACTGCTCCATCCATAGTATCCATGTTACTAGATCATTTCCATCAAACTTCCTCATATCAATATTTGGAATGTGGTGGGTCTTAAACCCAATGTTGGAGTCTCTAAAATCATATTTCATATTCCTTTTATCCTCATCCTGATTTTCATGGAGTACCTTGTCGCCACTAGGAAGAATTTCTTGTAACAATTTTTTCAAACCTTCCATGTCTAATTTTAAACCATCCATCTTAGGTTCCATTTCATTTTTTGTTACTCTTTTCGAGAGTGAAATTTGGTGCACTTGATCTCGTAATTTTGATATATCATGTTTCATTTCCTCATTTTCTTCATGCGTCATAGTAGAGCTTTCTAGTTTCTTACTAAGTGTGTCCATTTTTTTGTTTCGAGGAATTTTTAAATCAAAAAATGATAAATATGCTTCACTATGCCCTTTAAATGACTTCAAACTGATTTTTCAAACAAAAGTTATGCAAAATTTTAAGAAAATACACACCTTTTTCTTTCTTTTTAGGAGCTCAATATTGAAACTGTGGTATCTCTGTATTTTCAGCTCCCCAAGGTCTAAAATTTTGTCCTGTGGTAGCCCTTAGAGTCTTATTTCCAATGCCACAAGCTAGACTGATATTGGATTCTTCAAGATAAATTTATGCCCAATCTCCCACAATGACCTGATTATGGACTGGTTCAGTAGAGTGAAATTGTACGAAATGCCACATGTCACTGTTTCAACCTTCAACCCTGAAAATGATACACAAAAAACTAAAGTCTGTGAAATTTTAGTCAATTTTTACAGAACTCAAATATGATGCTTTTAGACAAAGTTATAATGATTTTCCCTAAGTCACCTGTTTGAGATTGAATTTTGGAGCTTGCAAAAACCCTAATTTCTTTGGACAATATCTCAGAAAATATAGCAAACCAAGATCTAAATTTTTTACAAGAAGTTCACTAAGATTTTGGCTCCACGTGGTCGAAATTTTGACTTTTGAAGCTTCTTATAAAAAAAGTTATAGCGAGAATTCCAAGATTACTTTTTTGAAGCAGTAAAACCCTAGAATCCAAAGCTCTTATACCAAATGTTATGCAACCAGATCACAAAATAGAAGAAAAGATAGATCGATGACTTGAAAATTAGCCTCTTCAAGGAGGAGCCTCCTTTACATTACATAAATTAAAATTTATTGGATGATACAAATGACACTACCTCCTTGGTATATCTAGAAGTCTAAAGGGTCACAATATAATCAGAGCCTGCATAACAATAATAATGTAAGTGTACAACAATAACAATAGTGGGCTTCTATGGGGCACAACAATAACAGTATGGGGGATAGATGGGAACAATAATAACAATAAGGGGGCTACACTAGTTCCTTAGTATCAGTCATTTTATAATACGAGATAGGACCAGGATTTACCACATGAGTCTAATACAGAGGCTCCCTATAAAGAATGAAAGGGGTTCCATCAGGTTGTGGGATGGTGGCATAAGATAATGTTGAAAATGCAACAAGAATTTCCTAATTTAATTTTTCCTTGATTAAATTAGGAGAAATTCGAATTTCAATTTTAGCAGAATACTTGGAGGTATTTAATTTAGGTGACATGGCTCTTGTCACTCAGTTAACTTAGTAAATTCGATTTGGAAACACTTGAGTTCAATTCTACATGATTGATTACTAATTTTTAGCAATATATTTCAGTTAATTTGAGTTATTGTCAGTGTAACTAGTTCTCACTGTTAGTAGAACTAGTGGAGGTTCAGTCAAGGGTGTGTAACCTTTTTCACACTAAGTGACAAGGGTGTGTAAATTTTTTTACATTGAGTAATCATCCAGTTAATTGATCAATCAACCTAAATTAACTCATGCATGCAGATAATTCAAGTTACCCATTTTAGATTGGAGTTCAAGGGTAGTGTACCATCAATTATAAACTAAGAAAAGTTGTACAGTTCATGCATGCAGTCAAAGATGGACCTATAGGAATTGCACAATCCAAATTGAGGAATTGGAAGCTCGAAATTTTGGCTAAGTATTGGCCAAGGTCAGTCAGTCAAGGAGAGGATAGAAGATACAAGTGCAGGTAGAGCTCAAGCTTGAGCAGAGCATATTGTATTCATCCATAGTATTTGATTAATGCAATACAGATAGTAAGGGGTTTTGATAAGTTTCTTTCCCCGAGATAAATTTGTGTATGTGTGTTGAATCTTGATGCATGTTAATGGTTTGTGTTCTCGATCGTGAATTTTCTTCCGCAGATGAGTAGAGTAGCTTCTAGTCTTGTGATTTATAAAATTTCATGAGAAATTGAGAATCTAAACATTAATTTCTACATGGCATCAGAGTTAAATTCATAGTAGAGAAGAGAATTCAAAGTTGTCATTACAAGAGGTTCGAATTTGAAAATCAATGTCACAAGTTTTCTTCGGGATTGAGAAGATGGCTTTCAATGAACTCAGGTTCGAGTATGCTTTGGAAAGGACCACAAATTTTGTTGCATGGAAGATATGAATGGAGGCAGTATTGGATGATAATGGGTTTTTGGGATACATCAAGACAGATGTAGCAAAACCCCCATCATTTGATGCTCAAGATATTACTCAGTGGAAGTAGGATGTGGCTAAAGCGAGGAGGATCATATTGGAGGGAGTTCAAGATCATATTGTCTTGAATATCCACTAGAAAGAGACTCCATTTGCGATGTGGAAAACATTGACCGAGTTGTTTGAGAACAATAGTGACCACACAAAGCTGGAACTCAAGGACAATCTTCGAAGTATTAAGATGCAAAAGAATGAAACAATTTCTCAGTACCTAAGTAGGTTTACACAGTTCATGATGAACTTGGCAGAGTTGGTATTATTTTCCTTGAATAAAATCTGGTAGCTCTAGCCATCTTGGGTCTTCCCAAGACCTAGCATAGTTATCAATATTTGGTAAATGGTAGAGAGAAACTACCAAGCTAGGAGCGGTTATTGTCCGATCTTGTGCAGGAATAAATAAGGTGGAGAAATAGAGATGGAAATTCATCCAAGGTCAGGGATGAGGAGAATTGTGCCTTGGTTGGAAAGGTAAAGAAAGGGAAAGGGAAGAAATACAAATCCAAAGTAGAATCTGGTCAAGGGGGCAAGAAGAAAGACTTGTCCAAAATTAAATGCTTTAACTGTCATGAATTAGGACACTATGCCACGAAATGTCCACACAAGAAGGCAAGCAATAAGACCACAGGAGGAGCAGTGGGTGAAGTCTTGGCTTCAAAGTTCGAACTTGATTTTACCCTCATTACATGCATGGAATTATATTGATGGGTAGTGTGTGATATCTCGACAACGATGCCTCATTTCACATGATGGGTAACAAATAATTTTTCAATGACATGGAGGAGAAGGATCTCCAAATGCACATCAATATGGGAGATGATGGAAGGTATAGTGCAACCAGCATTGGTATCATTACTTTTTAGAGGGAGTCTGGCTCCCCTCTCAGGCTCAAGGATGTGATGTATGTATCGGGTCTGAAGAATAATCTATTTTATGTCGTGGTGTTAGAAGACCGTGGCTACGATGTGATATTCATCAAAAGTAAGGCTTTCTTGAGACACGTCGCCACGGGACAAGTGAATCAGATCGGGATTCAAGTAAACAACCTTTACAAATTAGATGTGGAAGATTGTACAGCATTGAGTACAAAAGCAGAGAAGGTGTAGATCCGAGATGTCAGAGAATTATGGCATATAAGACTTTTCCATTTGCATCATGGAACTTTGAAGATCATGCAACAGATTTCTAGATGCCTCCCAAATGGAACACTAGAGTAGCGATGTACATGCAAAGGGTGTACATTGGGGAAGTACACAAAATCCACCTTCAATGATCGGGATAGCAGGGAGCATGCAATCCTTGAAAGGATCCACTCTGATGTATGTGGGCCTTTCTCGACAACCTCCACTTCTAAGCATAGGTATTATGTTATATTTGTGGATTATTTCTCACGGAAGTGTTGGATCTACTTCATGTAGAAGAAATACCATACATTCTCCAAATTTTTTGAGTTTAAAGAACTTGTTGAGAAAGAGAATGGTGGGAAAGTGAAGGCTCTCAGGAGTGATAATGGTGGTGGGTATGTGTTGAATGAGTTTAAAAATTTAAGTGAAAAGGAAGGAATTCGATGGGATTTGACAACACCTCATAACTCACAACAGAATGGGGTGGCTGAGAGGAAGAATAGAAGTATTGTGGGAGCAGTATTGGCAATGTTGCATGACCAAATCCTACCTCTACACTTGTGGGTTGAAGCATGCAACACAACAGTCTATTTGTGAATAAGAGTCCTCACAGGATTCTTGGCATGACTACACCAAAGGAAGTTTTTTCCGGGAATAAATCAGATGTGTCACACTTCAGGATCTTTGGATCATTAGTTTACTGCCATGTTTCCAAGGAAACGAGGAAAAAGCTAGAGCTAATAGCAGATTTGGGCATATTTGTGGGGTACACAGATACACCTCACAACTATCGGGTGCACTTGACATCTCTCAGGATGACAACGGTCATAACAGATATAAAGTTTAATGAGGAGAAGGCAATGAGGTGTTCTCTTGAGAGGGAGCTTCAGTTCCAACCTGACCATGAGCTTTTGGCTCCAAAGGAAGAACCTCAGGAAGTTGTGGAGAACCCACAAGCAAAGGAGTAGAGAGTGGAGAAATTCGCTCGGGCAGAGACATCCAGAGAAGGAAGGAAGCAGACCAGGGAAGCTGATAGATTATTGCAGGATTCTAGAGAGAATGTGGGAGCACCCACATCATAGTTCAATAAGAGGAGGTCACAAGATCAGTACACTAGGTACATGGCTCTGATCACTAAGCTAGTTGAGATAGAACCATCCTCATTCGAGGAAGCAGTGCACTAACTAATACAAGTTGATGCTATGGTAGAGGAATGTGATTCCATTGTCAAAAACAATGTTTGGGAAGTGGTCCCAAGACGATTAGATAAATCAGTGGCTGGTTCGATATGGATTTACAAGGTAAATCATGCAGAAAATAGGAGCATAGAGAAACACAAGGCAATATTTGTGGCCAAGGGGTACTCTTAGGTGGAGGTAATTGACTATGAGGAGACCTTTGGTCTTGTAGCGAGGTACTCATCCATCAAGTCAATTCTAGCATTGTCAGTGCAGATGGGGTGGAAGATCCACTAAATGGATGTGAAGACAACATTCCTCAATGGAGTTATGGAATAAGAGGTGTATATTGAGCAGCCAAAGGGATTTGAGACTTTCAATAGAGAGTTGCATGTATGCAGATCAAGCGAGCATTCTATGGACTCAAAAAAGCACCATGTGCTTGGTATACCAGGATCGATAATTATCTCATCGGTTTGGGCTTAACCAAAAGTGAAGTAGATGCAAACCTTTATCTCATTGTGGTAGAAGGTAAATTGTTGATTATTGTTTTATATGTTGATGACTTGATCCTTACTTGTGATGAGTAGTTGATCAAATCTTGCAAGGAGGACCTTTCAATAGAGTTTGAGATGAAGGACATGGGACTCATGCATTATTTCCTCGGTTTGGAAGTATGGTAAGGAGATGGGGAACTATTTGTCTCTCTAGTGACATACTAAAGAAGTTTCACATGGAGAGTAGCAAACTCATAGACACTCCTCTAGCAAGTAACTGAAGGAAAGAGGATATCAGTTCAAGTGACCAAATGGAGGCTACCATCTATAGGAAACTTTTGGGTTCACTTATGTATTTGGTGAACACACAACTAGACATAGGTTATGCAATTAACCATAGTATTAAAGCCATGGTTAAGCCAACCAAACTATATTGGAAGGCAACAAAGCATGTGTTGAGATACCTCTGAGGCACTACTCAGTTTGGTCTTTGGTATATACGGAAAGAGGGAGTGAAGCTACAAGGCTTCACAAATTCAGATTGGGTGGGGATTCCATTAGATAGGAAGAGAATTTCAGGAGGAACTTTTAATGTTGGGTCAGCAGCAGGAAGCAAAGATCTGTGGCACTCACCTTAGCAGAAGCAGAGTACATGGATGCAAATCAAGCAACATGTGAGGCTATCTAGATGAGAAAGATTCTTGTTGAGTTATTTGGTCAGAAGATGGATCCTAAGGTGATTTACTATGACAATCAAAGGTGTATCAATCTCTCTGGGAATCCATTATTTCATGATCGATGCAAGCATATCGACATCTGATATCACCATTTATGAGATTGTGTGCAAAGGCAGATTATGTTGTTGTAGTACATTCCGACGGATGAACAAGATGTAGATATTTTAACAAATGCTTTGTCAAGAGGAAAATTCATGTTCCATAGAAGCGGGATCGGGGTATCTGATGATCCCTTTCTTATTCAGAGGGAGTGTTGAAAATGAAACAAGAAATTCCTAATTTAATTTTGCCTTGATTAAATTAGGAGAAATTTGAATTTTAATTTCAGTAGAATACTTGGAGGTAGTTAACTAAGGTGACATGGCTCTTGTCACTTAGTTAACTTAGTAAATTCAAGTTGGAGACACTTGAGTTCAGTTCTACATTATTGATCTCTAATTTGTAGCAATCTATTTCAGTTAATTTTAGTTATTATCAGTGTAACTAGTTCACACTATTAGTAGAACTAGTGGAGGTTCAGTCAAGGGTGTGAAACGTTTTCCACATTGAGTGAAAAGGGTGTGTAAATTTTTTCATAGTGAGTAATCATCCAGTTAACTAATCAATCAACCTAAATTAGCTCATGCATGTAGATAATTCGAGTTACCTAATTGAGATTGGAGTTCAAGGGAAGTGTACTATCAGTTTTAAACTAGTCAAAGTTGTACAGGTAATGCATACAGTTATAGAAGGAGCTATAGGAATTGCACAATCCAAATTGAGGAATTTCCTAATTAATAGGGTCTAATTCCCAAGGGAACATCGCAAGGAAATAGGGGCTCGGAAGCTCTAAATTTTGGTTAAGTATTGGCCATGGTTAGTCAATCAAGCCGAGGATAGAAGATACAGGTGCAGATTGAGCTCAAGCTTAAGTAGAGCATATTGTATTCATCCATATTATTTGATTAATGAAATACAGTTAGTAAGGGGTTTTAAGCAGCTGCTTTCCCCTAGATAAATATTTGTGTATGTGTGTTGAATCTTGATGCATGTTAATGATTTTTTTTATCGATCGTCAATTTTCTTCCGTAGATGAGTAGAGTAGCTTCTAGTCTTGTGATTTAGTAAATTTCATGAGCAATTTAGAATCCACACATTAATTTCTACAAATAAATCCATTTGGAGTTGACCTCCCACAGTAGATGTAACAACCTCTGGGGTAAATGTACATTAAAAAAACATAACAGGAACAGAAATACAATAAACATATCAGCCATCAAAATCCATATATGCATCAGTACATTTGCACATGAAAATCAAGGGAATGAATTTTTTTCATTAATAAATGAAATGAACCAACCAGAGATGGGACTACCACGTTCCACCCGACTATAGATTGGCTGAGCCAAGTCTCTTTTCAGCCAATCACCCCCATGCCATATTCCAACCATGAATGTGGGATCTCATAGAACACATCAATCAAAACTCATCCAGGGCTTCTAGAGGCCACCCACCTCAACCCATCAAATAGTGATTCCACCTCACGGTCAGACATCACCAAAAACCATCTTCAGATTGGTCTCCGTCCAAGCCTTCCAGGGCTTCCAGAGCGTTTGTCCAACCAAGGCTTCCAGAACTAGTAACGCAACCCACAACTTATATAGGGCTTCTAGAGGATATGTCCAACCAAGGCTTCTAGGACTATTAACACCCAGTGCCTTCTCCTCAACCATCTGCATAGACATATAGTGTGCAGCACACACATACAACCAGATGACATACCACACCATGCAATACTTGCATCTACACCTGAGATACAACACATATCCCTACACCCAGTATATACAATACAATACATCCATCTATACCCGATGTGAAATACCACCTAATACATGTACCTAAACAGAGTACAACACAACGAGTACACACACTGCAATGCCACGACTACATGATGCACATACATAATACCATATTCCCATAACACAGCATGGATGACATGCACACAATACCACACGTACACCAGTACCATATGTACAACATGTATAAAGTACCACTGGTACACCGCACCACCTACACAATGTGTGCACAACATCACATGTACATGGCACCACCTACACAATGTGTACACAACGCCACATGTACACTACACCACTATACAATGCGTACACAATACCACATGTACACAGTACCACACACATGACATGTACGTGACACCACATGTACATAGCGCCACATGCATGACATGTACATAGCACCACATGCACATAGCGCCACTTGTACAATATGTACACAACACCACACACACATGACACCTCTTGTACAATCATGCACACCACACCATATGTACATAGTAGCAATGTACCACATGCACGCAACACCACTTGTACATAGCACTGCATATCCAACATGTACATAGCATCATATGTACATAGCACTGCATATCCAACATGCACATAGTACCATATTCACACAACCATATTTGTACCATCCTGTACATAACATTTGGTAATTAACATGTACACATGCTATGTATACACAACACCACAAGTGTGCCCATCATAGATGCAACATGTACAACATATACAACATATGCATAACAATAGTACCACACATCCAGAACTACATTGTCCTTACCAAGAAACCTTGCTTCCAGTGTCTTACCCATGCTTGTCCCAACATGCCACAAACCACACTGCTTTCATTTTGCTGATGTATATTTCAACATTACCTGTTATAACATAGACATAGGCATAATACAAGTATACAATATCAAATCATATCCACATGATACTGACCTCGTATATTTGTTGTGACTACTCTTCCCAATTGATTCCTTGTAAGACCAGGAACCTCTTCATGTCGTTCTCATACATAAGCAATCATTCCTCCACAAGAATGATCCCTGGCAACCATATCAGACAGTAACATAGACACATGGATAAATACATGCATATATAAATGATGCATAAAACAATCATGATCCTGTAAGACAACGACATACATACAAACATGTATACATATATAAACTTCAACATAATCATGATCATAAAATAATTACTAGATAACATAAGCTCTAGGTTAAGATAACTTCCTTATTTATGCATAGGTATTGATAGCAATAGTTACCAACATAGCCAAAGCATATGACGCCTCAATCCATTTACTTTATATTTTCCTCTTACTTTTCTCATGACTATACTGCTACAATCCATTTACCACAATGGACCTAGCTAATCCAACTAACTGTCATAGCCTTACCTTCCGTTGCGCTTACTCATACACCAAGCTTCATCTGAATCTTACATTACCTTTCAGGTACCACACAACTCTCCCCGAGCTCCATCAACTTTCCTCAGACCCAACCAATTCCAAAGACTCGAAACAATAAAAGAGAAGACAAGAAAAAACCAAGAAGAATACCACGAAAGCCCATAATGACATGACACTACAAAAAATTGACAAGGCCTTGCACCAATCATAAAAAAACCGCAAATCAAGCTCAAAAGACCAAAAGCACAAGACTAACACCATGACTCAATCCCCATGGTTCCCAAGGAAAGCTCAACCTGAGCCATCTTCAAGATTTCATGGCAGTCTCTCTTGCCATGCAACTCCCTGCATCATACTTCTATAAACACATAAGTGTCAATGTATAATTAAGCATAATAATACACCAATTACCTCATCTTATTGTGTCAAGAATGTTTCTTGCAACTGAACACATCCACGCCATCTCTCAAGGGACTCCAATCCTTTAACAGATCCACCTGTAGCTAAAGACTAGCTAATATACTTATCAAGTGCATGTTCATGAATATAGCACATATCCACATAATGTCAGACAAAATCAAGGTTAAGAAGACTTCATGTGTGCAAAGCACTCATTTGTTCAAAATTAGGGTTTCCAAACATAGCCAAATGAATTCTTTCCCAATTCCTTTCTTTTACCTTTTTACCTTGTTGAAATCGAGGCTTACTATATGTTGTCACACCACCCAACTATTAGTTATATAGACAAATCAAATATTACCTCGTCATGCTAATACCAAGCATGTTACCCTACAACTGCTCACACATGTCAACCACATGTTCAAAATATCAAGACAATAATATCTATTAATTTGAAATTAATTGTTACAAAGACTAACAATCATGTCATAATCCATAGTCAAAATACTATAAATATCACCTACTAAACTCAAGTACATATCAACTGTCTCAACACATATATTTTAGTACAATCATCTTAAAACAAGATCATTTGAACACATACTCATATTATGCAATTCATAAAACATTCATACCATGTTAAATAAATCAATTAGACGACATAATAGGCACCAAACATTCAAATACGAAATAGACGACATACTCAACTATTAAACACCAAGTATAATACATAAGAAAACTCATACCTTGGTGTACCTCAAGGGAGGCTATCTTGTCTGCATAATAAATCTAGTTAGCACGATATAAATTTACAATACATCAGCTCAAGCACTCATAAGATCATGATATCCATAATAATATCTAACTAACATGTTCACATCGCAAACTCATATACATATGCAAAGTCAATCTAGATTAGTATGACACCATCTCACAAATATGTCGGTTCATACCTGAATATCGCAACCATAACCATCTACATAGGTCAAACCAGGTTAACACAATACATATAACATCAAGATCTTCAAGGCAATGAATATAACCATCACGCATATGACCAACCCAAATTATAACATCAATATATCAATGAAATGACCCTAATCATCAATTTAATAGCATATAACAACAATAAGCTATATATCATACTCATCAACAACATACAACATAATCATCAAGTTATCTAATATAAAACAACAATAGCAATGCATACAACTACAGGTTACTATCATTCTTGACTATCTGACACATGTGCATATAACCACACTAATAATCTAACATCTATCATGAATGTAACCATAACATCAAATACATGTTCATAAACCTAATGTATATAACCCTAAGGCATATAATAATCCTTAATTTATGTACCTGCATGCCGAACATACAATACCTGTATGATGATATGCTCTTACCCCAAAGTCCAATGTTGCAACCTTATTATGATGATTTGCATCTCCTGCTCTATCTCATCCAACACATTAACATCATAACAACCAATAGCATCATGATGACCTAAATTGCATACAATTACTTCACAAGGCATGTTTGACCTACTACACATGCATAATGATATCTATGACCATACATGCATAACAACAACCATTAGTCCATTGAACACATTGCCACATGCAACCAATAGTATGCATAAGAAATGCCAAATGAACTACACCTACGCATAAACCCATGTAGTCAAAAATAAGTGATCAATTCTTGTAATCAACCTACAAGACTGATACATGTAATCAAAATATTAAAAAATGTAACCTAACATACAAGGATGTAAGTAGGTATCATGAAATCAACATGTAATCGACATATAATTCATACACATTTAGCCACATGTTCCAAAAATCAAGACATCATGCTATTAATTTGAAATCAACATTCGCCAATACTAACAACCTATAAGCATGCCCCCTTTCTATCCATGGTCCACACTAAGCTAGAAGGAGGAAGCTACTATAATTGCCTAATCTCCAATGTCCAATTATGGAAATGGGATCTCCAAATCTCTATTAACGTTAACCATACTTGAAAAGAAATTGATTTTTATTTCTCATACATTTGTATGAGACTAAGTAAAAAATATTGCACTTATACCATTATGTAACATCATAACTAAAAACATGCCACTTTTCCATTTCCTTACATGCAACTTTTCAAATTCCTTGCATGCAACCTTTCAAATTCCCTACATGTAACTCTTCAAATTATTTGCATGCAAATAGGCATAGATCAACTACATCCATATTATCATACTACAATACTATCCCATCCAAAAAATAACATTTTCTTCAAACAATTACCATACTTTTACATTTTTCTTCAAACAACTACTATATTATTACATTTGCATGTAAGCATTTCTTCAAACACTTTACATGCAAACTAATATAGAAAACTTCTTGCATACAAGTAAGCATATATCAACTACAAAAAACTATTACACATCAATACTATCCCTAGCCACAAACAACATACTCATTGGGAATTTTATCAAACAATTTGTATGCAATTAATCATTGAACTATTTAAGCATTTCATCAATCACTTTGCACGAAAACTAATATAGTGAATGACTCAATGTATATATGATCAGTGGTATTTTCCCTCACTATGGTTCAAGTTTCAACTTCTGAGATTTCATAGGTGAAAAGTTATAACAAAATACCAACACAATCATATTTGGTGCACAATTCTAGGAGTATCTAGAAAGCTCTCCTTCCACTGGTCATTTAACCTAAAATATAGCAAGTAAATGTCTGAAATTCTTATCACAATATCAGTGGGATTTCCTCTCATTGTGGAAAAAATTTCAGCTCCTGAGAGTTCCCATAATAAAAGTTATAATAAAAATGTCAGCGTGACCTGTTTGAGACCTGATTTTAGGAGCATTCAGAAGGCTCGACTTCCCCTGCTCATATCTCCTAAAATATTTCGACCCAATATATTAAATTTCTACCACATAATCATTGATATTTCCCCTCAATGTGGACGATTTTTCAGTTTCTGAAAGCCTACAGAAGAAAAGTTATTGCAGAAATGCCAACGTGACCTGTTTAAAGGTGCATTCAGGAAGG
Source organism: Pinus tabuliformis (assembly GCA_031772625.1). Taxonomy (NCBI): domain Eukaryota; kingdom Viridiplantae; phylum Streptophyta; class Pinopsida; order Pinales; family Pinaceae; genus Pinus; species Pinus tabuliformis. Next base: position 1,193,835,289 of record CM062807.1, on the reverse strand, counting down.
TCATCTTCCTTAGATCATAATTCCTAAAGTATTGTGAACCAATATCTAAAATATTTACCACATTATCAATGGGATTTACCTTCAATATGGAAAAAAATTCGACTTCTAATATTCCACATAAGAAAAGTTATAAAGATATGACAGAAAGGTCTAAAATTTAACCTTTGTTCTTCATTTTACCTAGGATAGAGCCCATCCAGTCCAAGTGTTTGAACCATGCTCTGATACCACTGTGTAACAACCTCCGGGGTAAATGTGCATAAAAAAAAAAACATAATAGGAACAAAAATAAAATAAACATATCAGCCATCAATATCCATATATACGTCATTACATTTGCACATGAAAATCAAGGCAATGAATTTTTTTTTCATTAATATATGCAATGAACCAACCGGAGATGGGACTACCACATTCCACCCGACCATAGATTGGTTGAGCCAAGTCTCTCTTCAGCCAATCACCCTCGTGCCATATTCCAAGCATGAATGTGGGATCTCATAGAACACATCAATCAAAACTCATCCAGGGCTTCCAGAGGCCACCCACCTCAACCCATCAAATAGTGATTCCACCTCACGGTCAGACATCACCAAAAACCATCATCAGATTGGTCTCCATCCAAGCCTTCCAGGGCTTCTAGAGCGTTTGTCCAACCAAGGCTTCCAGAACTAGTAACTCAACCCACAGCTTATACAGGGCTTCCAGAGCATTTGTCCAACCAAGGCTTCCAGGACTAGTAACTCAACCCGCCAAGGGCTTCCAGAGCGTTTGTCCAACTAGGGCTTCCAGGACTAGTAACTCAACCCAAGCTATTACAGGGCTTCTAGAGCGTTTGTTCAACTAGGGCTTCCAAGACTAGTAACTCAACCCAAGCTATGGAAAAATGAGAACCAACCAAAACAAAGCAATGAAAGTAAACCCACAATCACCATGGCTATCCAGGAAATGGCAAGGCTAGGCAATCCACTATCAATCCCGGCCATCCTCCATGCCAATGATAGATCATAACCAAGAAACCACATGCATGTGCCATGCATGCCAAAACTAGTGAAGAAATCATACATGCAACTCGGTACCTGCAAGAAAATATGATGTAGTTGTTGATGCCAATGCCTTCTTGCACTTTCATGCTCTTCCTTTGCCTTCTTGCTCCAAGAATCCAAGTATGCCACACCCTCCAAGAGTGCTCCAAGAAAACTCTAAGTAACCAAGAGTATGAGAGAGAGAGAGAGAGAATAATGAGAGAGCTCCAAAACTGAACTGACCAAGTCTTGCCCACTGATCCTTATAGGCCTTTTTATTAGTGAGGCCTCTATTTTCTTCATTTTCCATTATTTTCCTTCAATTTCCTCCTCACATGCAAAATGTGACCTTTCACCTTCCTTTTCTCCTAATTTCCATTATTTTCATAAATAAATGTGCCAAAATACCTTTTTTCCTCTTTAATGCCTTAGCCATTTCCTTTGCCAATTTCCTTAGCCATAAACAACCAAATGAACACCCCCTAGGATGTCTTTCCCACCATTCACCTTGGAATACGTGTCCCATCATCCGTGGTGTATATATATATATATATATATATATATATATATATATATATATATATATATATATATATATATATCTATATCTATATATATATATATATATATATATATATTACATGGAATTTTCACCAGGGCTGTTACAGTAGCACCCAATTTCCTAGACTACAACATTCCCCACACATCAAGTATATCAATGACCCCAACATCCATGAGTAATGATATGTCCTTGTTAATAACGAATGACACTTTAAGATCCTTATAAGGCCCTCAATATCAATAGATTTATAGTTGAAACCACACACATTCTTGTATTTTCAAATAATATTAATTTTAAGTTACCTCATAACTTTCAACGGTATGATATTTGTAGAAGCCACAAAATCCAACATACAATTGTGTAGGAGGAGGTCACTAATAGCTAAGGTGAGAAAAAATGGCTCATGGCCAAGATTGGTGTTAGAGAGGCATATATTTTGTAGCATTATAGGTGGGTCATGTACATCTTCAATCCCTAAAGTGTTCTTTACATGCCATTGTTGGGACAGGAGTTTGACAATTTCTTTGATAGGAACATGCATGTTCATCTTTCCTATAGCAGCCCTTCCATTAATATCTAGATCAACCTATTTATCATTGGCCTTGGGCTTGGTGTTACACATCATTTTGTCACCATTGGGAAAATGACCGCAAATTTGGACCTCTCACTATATGATGAACTCTTGCGAGCAATCCCCTATAATGTTGGAAGCAAAACCATTCTAAAAATAACAAGAATCCTATATTGCATTTCTTAAAAGCCTAATTTCAAGCATTGTCGCACTTTTCCTAGCAATTACCTATGCAAACACAGTTCTAATCATTATAGCCTATGCAATCTTGTGATTTTTCTTCCATTAAAAACTGTGACAACCTTTTAATGTAGGTAAAAATAAAAAGCAATTTCTAGAAGCTTTATTGGGGAGTATTATACCAACAAGAAGGACTCGAGCCTCTACCTATTTGGGCCTCATCCCATGGTTCATGAATCTGCTCCCTCTAATTATGGAACCCTAATCCCCATCTTTGTGTATATGATACTTAAGAAGAGGATCCCAAGCCTCCTCCTCTTGGCCTATAAATTCAACACATACCAGAGGATAAGGGGTGGACTTTTGATGTACACTTATGTTGTCAATTTGAGGCTAGAATCTTGTCACTGGAATAAGGAATTACTGAGAGGGGGGTGAATCAGTAATAGTGAGGTTCTTAGAAAACTTTAAGTATAAGTCTTTAATTATTTTCACTACTGTCAAATACTTGTGAGGGCATTCATATATAGTACAAATGAACAACAAGATAAGGCATCCACATGTACATATAATCCATCACATGAGTAGCATACACATATTGACATGAGTATTTTTTACGTGGAAACTCAAACAGAGAAAACCACCAATATGTTTGTTGTTATGATGTAAATTAAGCACCTACTTAATTACATCAATTTTTTTGTGAGCAACCACTCACACGAGGCCTCAACCCCCTTAAGATATAAATCCACCACTTTCCATAGGCACCAACCTTTTATAAATGTAGGAAACTACCTACTCTAGCCATTGTTCTACTTTTCATACAATTTTCAAACTAAAAATAGAGGCAAATGAATATACATAGAAATACAAATATGGTATGCTCTAGTACCAGTTCCTTTCTTTCAGCTCCCCAGTTCGCCTTCGAATTGTGCTCTTTGTTTCTCAACCAACTCATGTCTCGCCCTTGTGATACACTATCTCTCAGTTACGTTTAGCTCAGTCACACACCCACAGTAATGCACTTTTTAACTCTCAATTATTCTTCGTTCCCCACATTGCATAATTGCTCTCCTCAGTTTTGTTCCTCTGTTGCATTGTTACCGATGTCATCTGTGTTGTCTTTGTACCAGATAGTGTGCTACAGCATGGTATGGTCTGTTTTTTCTCAATTAAGTTACTTTCACACTTCAACAAGGCTCCCTCTTTTGTTGTAACTTGTTTCTCATTCACGACAGTTCATTTAATGCAGAGGATGAACTTTTGAGTGATTTCCTATACTAAGAATTAATTCTCACTAAAATCATGCACTCCAGAGAGGTGTTCCGTGCTAACAACTTGGTCCCAGTGAATAACCTATACCTCAATCATGTATTTCTTTTTTCAAGTCAAGTTCTTTTGCACCAAGTTGTCTTTTTCATTCAATTCTTCATGATGTGCAAGAAATATCGGGGAAATCTAGTTTTCGTTTGAGCCAGGCCCATTAAATTTCATTTGCAAGCAAAGGTCCTTACCGCCTTGTTTATGTTTTATGCAGTCGCCATTAGTACTAGACCATCTTTGACCCTCTGCCATAGTTAATGGAGTCATCAATAACACAAGAAGACCATGCGAAACCAATTCATGGATATGTCTTTTAATGTTGTTCGAGAGGTCGTGAGTCTGCCCGATCTACCTGCTTGTGCGCCCATATTAGCCTCGACCCCTGACTTGCCCACAGGCATGACTATGAACCTTTTCCACTATTTTGGGCTAATTATATCCATTCAACGCTGACCATTGAATACATGGGAAAAACTTCACAAAACAAATCCTTGGCACAAACTTCAAGATTCTGCCACATAATCAATTTATGTCATGTTGACATCATCTGTGCTATGTGTCTCATTATATATGATGACACATGTCACCTAAATTTGGTCCACTAGGCCATCCAAAAATGTCAAAATTTCCTACCACATGTCCTCCATACTTCCACGTCATGTTGACATCCTCTACCACGTTACTGTCAACACACCACCACGAGTCAATCGCATTCTGCCATTTTTTTTGCTTGAACTAGGTCCCACATGGGTCGAGGGTCGGGATCCGGGGCTTCATCATGTTGAAGAAAAGTGTAACTAGGTTTGGTATTTGTAAATGAAAATTTGATCTTTGTACTTGTCAAGAAAAAAAATATTATTTTTGTAAATTAAATGAATGAGTTTCTTGCTCATTTCATAAGTCTGGAAAAAGTCAAAGAGTCAAAGTCATATTTAATAAACTCTTCTTAAGTCTTCGTGTAATTTATATGGGTCAACCTAGTGTCAAATATCCCTCCAAGATAAGCATCATCCTCTAAAGAAGAATACTACTAACAAACGATGAAGCAATATTCATATACCTATCAAGTCCGCTCATAAAAGGTGACACACCAATTTAGTGGTCATGTCAGCTAATTTATGGAGACTAACTACTATATATACCCCACTGAACTTCGCAGAACAATGGAACAGAAACTCGTACATCTCTGAGATTTCAGACATACTACAACTTCGGATAAGGAGCGGAAATATCTTCACATACACCTCTGAAGTCTCGGTCAAGCACAGTGGTATAGGGTCTCGGATGAGGTGCAGGAATACTAGTCTCTACAACTTCAGGTATAACTACAATACATAATTATAGTGTGATCTTCTCGGTGGTAGTACTCTAAACTATGGAGCTCTCAATGCAGGAGAGGAATCACAGTCACGTTATGGGCATAGTTGTGATAATAAGGATCTCAGTGATACACTCAGCATGCTCTTTAATCAAGTTACAGTCTTCGTATAGTTGTAGAAGCTCGATGATATCACAGTGATGCATTCACATACTCAACACAGTCATAATTTCTGTAATATAGCATTCATGGTCTCTATCATAATGAGGACAAGATCATGATCTCAGTGTGCAGTATAGAAACCTTGTTGACATGATGAAGATCTCAAATAAGAATGAAGTAATTAAGGAGCAACAGTCATGACCTTGGGGAGCCTAGGTACAGACCTTAAGAAGATCTTGGTACAGTTAAGACCTTGATGAAATTGCAAAGATGTTACAGCAGTAGTGAATATCTTGATGATGACCTCAATGGTGCAGCAATGATGATTATCTCGATAGTGACAAAGAAGGGGATATGTGTCTTGGTCTTGGAGTGACATAGTAAGTCAAGGGTCATGGTATTGGTGTTCATCAATTGGAATCTCTATAAGAAGAATTATGTGTAGGTTTTCCTCTCCAAGAGGGAGAGGTTTTGGCCCAGGCACAATGCCAACATCTTGTGTTCTTGACTCTTTGGTTTTGGTAGCTATATGATGAAATAACAAACACACATTCTAATAATGTCAGAGAGAAGATTGTGCTAATAAGAAAATTAAAAATGCCTCACAAATAGTTATCAAGTCAAGAAGAATCTAATTAATTACATGTGCCCTAGATTCTTCAACATGGTACCGGAGCTATGGTTGCAGTCTAAGGAAGGGTAGAAAAGAGACATACAAAGATCTATATTTGAGAAACATCAAAGCAAGGTGGAAGGTTTGAAGGGGAAAGTCTATAACAAGAAAGTCTACAACAGTACATGGAGCATCAACTTCAGTGATTATAGTCAAACACTAAACTCATGTTTAGTTTCATGGAATGTATCAGTACCATTCCTGGGATCCTCACTTCTTGATCATTGAACCTTCTATATGAGATAAAAGACAATCTTAGCATAAATTACAGACTCATGGATATATATATGGTAGAACTGACCCAATGAATGTCTCTCACAATCCAGGTTATACCATTGTCTCAATCTACTGCAACAAGGCAGTTTTTGTAAGTACTATTCTGGAGGAGAACCATCCTTCCCTCCATAAATTGCGTAATCCTGTCTAGCAACCTGCTGGGCTCTAGAATTGCACAATTCTACCTCTCAACCTTCACTGCAAAAACTACACAATCTAGCCCAGCAAGAATGCTCAACCTAGAAATTGCGCAATTCTTGGAAGTAGTCAGCTGCTCAACACAGAAATTGTGCCAATCTCTTTGGGAAGCTAGCCCAGGTCCCTCCCAGAAATGCGCAAATTTTCCCCTCAGTCAAGCAGGCTGTTGCATGTGCCATTGGGTTGACCGGTTCCACCTGGGACCGAGAAAACTTGACTTGCATGCATGGGTTGCTTTTCCCAAAATAGCAAAAATAAACATGCAAAAAGCATCCCTAGATTTTAGGGAGCTATTTTTAGTAGTTGGAGGTTACATGCAAAGACCATTTTAGAATCTTTCCTCCAAGTGTCACTTTTTCCTAGATTTGTGGCATGCACATCATGGGCCTCAACTTATTTATTCGACGCTTTAGAGCTAACTTATTCAAATCGATCTTGGAGCTCTGACATCCCACAACACATCCAGGAGTATTTGACACATCCAGCTTAACTATTTTCAGGTAAGTCCTCTTAACTTGTCTTTTGTAGCATTTCTATTTCTTTTTGTGTTTTGGCTTGTGTGAGTGTTGTATGCTTGATTTTTTTGAACGCTTGTTGTCGTTTACATGAATATTAGCTTGTACTAGCACCGTTTAAGTTTTTGTTAGCATCTCACTGTTGTCGAATGCATGACACTGTTTTGCACGAACGATCGTTGTTTCAGCAACTCGCTTCACACACATGCATGTCATTCCCTTTTTTGAATCTTGCATTCATTGTTTGCATGCACGATCATTCCTTCTTGCTTACACTCAATATTGCCATGCATTCACATTCACATTTGCTTTCAGTTGCCCGTTGGTGGGTCTAGGCAACCTTGGCCCAGACTTTGCCTCACCAAGACAGCATTGCATAATCCTGAGAGAGAAGGCTCTACCTTCCTCTCAGAAAATGCGCATTTTTTCCCAGTGACTCTCCTCCAATCTTGCATTGCACAATTCTAAGAAGCAGTGACTGTTGGCCCAGAAAATTACGCAATGCAGTCATTGGGCCTGCAGCCATTGCTAGCAGAAATTGTGCATGGCACAATTCCAGTAGCCAATAGGCTAGTCTGGATTGCATATTGTGCAATTCCAGCAGCCAAGTAGCCTCCCAGCAGCCCAGACTGCCTTTTGTGCAGTTTTGGCAGCTAGTCTCCTGGCCTCCTAGGAAAAATTGCGCAAACCTTGCTAGTCAATCCCCAGGTATGTTGCATGTCATTCCTCAAGTTTGCTTTGGTTTTAGCTGACATATTTCTTACCATGCATGTCACTATGTTTCCAGATCTAGCAGGTGTTCATCCATCTCTCATTAGTTCAGGATCAATGTCCTCCAAGAGAGCAGGTACAAAGGACACTAGCAGAAGTGCAACTAGAGCAGCAGTTGAGTGATTGTCTACAAGTTTGTCGATCTATGAAGACACCAAGCTAATTGTAGACAAGGACATAAAGATGAACTGGAAAGAGTTCAATGATGGATTTGTAGGCACATTTGGGGAAGAGCTCGAAGACCACCAAGAATATGTGAACATCCACAAGTCTGGCTTGTACTGGATTGTATGCAGGTATCCTGTGCTCCCATGCATGGACATGATACATTGGATTATCTCACACACTGACCCCGAGACAATGACATTGAGCAGTGTCAGCGGGACGGAGATTTCTACCTTCAGGGCACAGGATTATGAACATATGTATCATATCTCGAAACCCATGATCGCCATGGACACACCCTTCAGCATACCCAACAGCAATGCCAACTCCATAGATATCTTAAAGAACTAGGTGAAGGAGCCGACCAAATTCAGAATGACACCCAACCAGATCTACAAGACGAAAATACTGCAGAAGGTGTATCAATACTTGGTCATCCTTGCATGTCGCTTGTATGGCCAAGAGAGCACGGAAACCTTCCTGCAGGGTTGGGTGATCACGTTGGACCAACTAGCCAGAGAAGGAAAAGCATGCAATTGGTCCGACATGTTGGCCCACCAGCTGAAGGAACAAGTAACAAGAGCTCGACAGTTGCCCAAAGGTAAGCAAGCATAAATTTTCATGTCCTCTTACATCTTGGATGCAATATGTGCCCGTCAGGAGTTCGTAGGCTTGAATTGGGCATGGACGTCGGTAGAGACCTCTGTGAACACTTATTGTAAGATGTTGTCTGAATGCAGCTTCAGAGGAGTTATCACATAGTTGTCCGATCATTTTGTCACCCTGATGTACAAGATGATATTTAAACAAGATCCACCCTACATGTCGAAGGAAACAATGGAGGCACTGATTGATATAGCAGATTGGTATGCCTCAACATTCGGCACCTTCATATGGATGTATAGCACAGATAAGCCTCCGAATGTTCTACCAAAGTTTTCCTTAGACAATCTCATCATGCAGGAAGTATCATACCACATCTTGGCGGGATTGTCAGCTAGGCTGCACTGGAAGAAGAAGGCAGCTTGGCCCGCTCTTCCATTTCGAATCGGGTTATACAAGATACGAAATTGCAAGCATGCAGATGTCAAAGCAGAGGAGATCAACAAATATCCATTCGATGCCCAAAGTTACAATCCATATGACCCACATTGTTTTGTAAACAATCTCTGCACGAGAGTATGGTTCCCATGGATCCACAGGGCATTTCATTGGGTGGAGGAAGACCCATGGAGATATTATGACAACTTCTTTAGACCCAATGAACCGGTCGGCCACGTTGTGGAATGGTTCAACATCTAGGAGAGCACCAGCACCAACACCAGCAGAGGTAAACATACCAGTTCGTGACAAGGGCAAGAGGAAGATTGTCGACAACATGGAGGAGGAACAAAGCTGAAAGTTCAGAGTAGACCCACTTGTGCAGAAAGCAGCTTTAGCAATATAGGCGAAGAGGCAATAGCGCGAGAAGAGGAACGCATAAAGGTAGAGGGAAAAACAGAGAATGGAGGAAACACAGAAGGAATTGCGTGAATTGAAGGAGCAACTCCAGAAGGAACAGGAGTTGTGCAGACATGAGAAGGAAGCGCAGCAAGAACAGGTACAACAGGGGGTGCAACGTGTACAGACAGATGAAACTGCACTGTACAGGTACTCGAATCATCTGAATAGATGGCACCAAGAAGACAGGGTGAACATTCGCAGGAGCAGGACTTTTCTCAAGAGATTTAACAAGCACTTGAGCAGATCGATATGGACATGGAGCAATAGGTGTTAGAGAAAGATATCGACCTCATGCCTCATCACCAAGAGGTCGATCCACCAGCTTCACCGGATCCAGAAGCAGAGCAAGTCCCAAGCGACCAAGGAGACACGAAAATCCTTGGAGACAATCCGGAGGGAGAGATGCACAACATCTCATTCGATGAGTCCCAACATATAGTTGTGCAATCTCACAGACTGTCGACTCCAAATGATCACACATCTCCTGTGCAGATTGAGGAATGATTGATCGTGTCTGATGTGTGCAAACATCCAGTAGCATTAGTCGATGCTACCAGAGCATATGTCAAAGCCACTAGCTAGAGTGTTCACTTCTTGATAGCTGAGAATGAGTGAATGGATAAGGCAATAAAGATGGCCAAGAAGGGAGGAGAATTGGTTACAGCATCCACCCAAACAGAGTTGAAGAAGGCAATATTGGATGAAGTATTGTCCCTTGGCACAGTCATGTGGGCATTGTATTCCAAGTTTGGTACCATGCATAAGGCAGTTGTCCAGCTCAACGGTTGGCAGCAGCGATGTGCTAGGAGAGTACATATCTTGTCGAACGTGCATGCTACTATTTATTACATGAAAACATGGACAATGAGATACAAGGGAGCCCCATTACACTTGCCCTAGATGATGAAGCCCAGAGCAATCAAGCTAAAGGCATGCATCCGAAGTCAGATCCGAAACTACAAAGATCTCACGTAGCTCATCACTAGTCTACAGGCTTCCCATGCATAGGTATTCAGGAGTATGCATATTGTTGTGTGCGCACATCTGATCCCATCTATTGGGACACTCACCCAATTTAAAACAAAGGCACAGTTCTGATTGGAGCTTGAGTCGTACTTTGACGAGTTGGTGCCCATAGCCACCAGCCCAGACTTGGTGATCAGTGCAAACACCATGCACAAGTATGTTGTTGGTCTAGCCGCACTCAAGACAATGATGTGCATGCTATCAGTTGAGTTGGACAGAGAAGCTTGAGCAGTGTACCCAGATGCTATGGAGGCAAGATTTCGTTTCGAGAAAGATGTCACTTTAAAGTACATGGATGCCATCGTGGACTACCGAGCTTGGTATCAGTTCGCTACTATCGACCACCATGAGGATGTCGAAGAGTTGGTCTTCTAACAGTTGTTCGATTCATAGTGATATCTTGCATGGCTTACTCAAGCCTATTTTGTCTCTCATGGGTGCATGTGTAGATTGTATGTAATGTCTTATTAAGTGTAAGTTCAACTGTCGATAGTAGGATGTAATAGTCATAGAGTAGATGAAGAGTCATGACGGTAGATGAAATGTCACAAAGGGGAATGTCAAGGGCCACCCCACCCTTTGTTATATATAGTCCCTCATAACTCATTCTAGAGGCTTTTGGTTAGCCAAGCTTCCGATAGGAGTATCTTAGAGAAAGCTTGGACAGTATTGTAATGAGCCTTGGCTTCTCCACTGTGCAGAGCTAGTATATCTCTTTGGAGGAGCAGGCAGTTGTGACTGTAACATTCCGTTGTCGGAACTAGTGGTTGGACATGGATGTATTGTATGACTGGAACTTACACTTCTTAATATAACAAAGCCAGCATGTTTCATGCATATGTCGTATTGTATTCTAGCTATCTTGTTTACTCTAAATGATATAAGTATTTGTTTGCTTATGCATGCATGTATGGACTATTTTGTACAAGTATGTATGAATCGTACTGAAATGTGTTTATTGGTTTAACCATTGCTTTGGATTGTTAGCTAACTTGCTTTCCATTTTGTGATGCATCTTCACTCGTGTGTTCCCTTCCAAGTTGCGTGCTATCACAGGTTTCCAAGGGGCACACTCACCCCACTTTCTATGTGTTAGAACCATTCAGGCACATTCCTTGACTTGCCACATAGGTCACACCCTTGCTATCAACAGGAACATTCTACTTGCCTCTGTACGAAACCATGGTCAAAGCGATACTATACGACCCACTGCTGGGACTCCTACACATGGTCTGAGGTCTAATTGGGACTTCTTACCGGGGAGATCCCTTGACATGCTGGCGGGTCTAGCACGATCAACAGGTCCCCAAAGAAGTTTTGGTAAAATGATACTAGTGGTTCATGGTGGGAAGCTCAAGCAAAAGAAGAATCAAGGTGAATATCTCCTCTTCACATGCCAAGTAAGTATCTTTCATGTTTTTGGTTTAATGAATTTGTTTTGCAGATAGGAATATTGGAGGATAGTCATAGTTATCATGAAAAATGTCCTTGCATAAAATAAGGAGGATTATCATAATCCTCATAGAAAAGAGAAGTCATTAATATCTATGGAAAGGTCTCTGAAGATCAAGCAGTGCTTGAATGTATCAAGAGACTCATAGGAATCATATGAAGTCACTCAAAGGTCCTCACATGCCAAAAGAGGAGACACAAAGAGAGATATATGAAATACTAGAAGATATATTATCTAAAATCATGGTAAAGAAGGTCACATCACTTAGACCTACACAAAAATGTGGTCCACTAAGAACAAGCAATAGAGATATATCCAAAGTCCAATGCTTTGGATGCTAATAATATGGACACTACAAAAGGGATTGTCCTAAACCTAAAAGGACAACAACAACAAAATAAAAAGGGAATAAGCTCATGTCACTCAAGAAGTGAAAGAAGAAGACAAGAAGAAAAAGAAGGAAGATCCACCAGATATCTACTATGACTAAGTCAAACTCTTTACTTAAAGTCTTCTTTCAAATTTTTGAGCAGTATAGGAGCATGTAGGAATAGAATAGAATGCATGGTTAAAGATATTTTCTAGAATATAGGAGCATGGTGTAGATAAAGCTCAAGATATTCATGTAGAAGGAGCATACCTATTATAGGACCTCATCCACAATGAAAGAATAATTGATCATGATTAAAATCTTAGAAGGCCTTCATCATCAAGAAGAAGAAACATTTGCAAGGTAAGTGTCTTCAAGATACTCTGGTATAACCTTCAAAAGAAGGTTCATAAATAAGAGAAAATTTCTCATTGGGAGTCCCACTTATGGGATTCGAGAAAGGATGATATGCAGCCAAGAAAAGATGGAGCAATAAAGGCTACACCAATCACCATCAAATGAAGCCGAGATGATCAAAGTAGAATCAAGATGAGGTATGTATGCATCAAAATTTAAGTAGTGTCATCATATATATTATTGAGCCATGGGAATAGCTCTATAGCATGATTGAGTATGAAATAATATCTTTCACCAATGACATGCTCGAAGGCATGTACTACAATGCAATAAAGGTCAACATAAAGAAGTGCTCCCATAAGGAGTATAAGGTGGTTGACTAGTCAATATAAGAAGAAGCAAATGAAGAAAGAGATCAAGCATGTGAAGAAAACCATGGTCACATTATCTAACAGGATCCATTAAAAGATATTTCCTGAAAGAAAGCATGAAAACTCTGACAAAGGAGGAAAAATATCCAAGGACCCTTGACACCTATGAATGCCTCGAAGATATCAAGATGCAGATAACTGATTCAACTCTACAAAGATGTCATGATGAAGAAGCCATCTAGCAAAAGCATTATTTGATGTTGAAGCAATGTCAGGATGAAGCCATGAAGGGCTACTAAATCAAAGTATGGGAACAAGCAAGTACAACTAAGAATCTATGTAACAAGTATTCTGAAGCATAGACAAGATGACAAAGGAGTAGCCAGATGACGAAAGAACCTGACATATATTAAGAAGGCTACTTTCCACAGAGGGAGTAATGACATGACAAGCTAGGAATGAAATTGATCGATGGTCGGTGCCCTACCAAGAAGAAGTTCAAACAAAGACTTCATGACATCAAATGAAAGAAGGAGATCAAGCAGTTGAAGGACCCACGAAGAAGAAGTTGTGGATGAATGGACAAGTCCCTAGCTAAGAGGGAGTTCTAAACAAGTTACCAATTACAAAGGAGCTTGGGAAAGTTCCTTGTGAGAGGAAACTTGGGCATGTCTTCCTCAACTAAGGAGGAAGAGATAGACACAACATTCTTGTCTTCAATTGGGAAGACAGAATGGGAGGATTGGGTAATCATATGGAATCTGATACTCTTTGAGGATGTGTAGGGAATCCAAGACAAGAGTGGGGAAGAGGACCGATACTCTTTGAGGGTTAGGACCCCAAGACAAGAATATTCCTAGAAGGTCATACTCAGTGAACACCTGGGAGGGTATGTACCTTGAGAGACAATGACTAAGGTGTCTATAAGTCATTGGTCTTGCCAACATTGTGCTCTAATATTATGAAAGATACAGTTTTTAGTCAAGGCCTTGCTATGAATAATGTTGGTTACTATGATGATATACATATGGGTTACCAATCTGATTCTTCTTATGAGAAATTCTTCAGATTGAGAATGACCAAGTACCATTGTAAATACCTCCCTAGTTAAGAGGGAGTGTTGAAGAAAAGTGTAACTAGGTTCGGTATTTGTAAATGCAATTTTTATCTTTGTACTTGTCAAGAAAAAAAAATATTATTTTTGTAAATTAAATGAATGAGTTTCTTGCTCATTTCACAAGTCTGGAAAAAGTCAAAGAGCCAAAGTCATATGTAAGAAGATCTTCTTGAGTCTTCATGTAATGTATATGGGTCAACCTAGTGTCAAATAGCCCTCCAAGATAAGCACCATCCTCTAGAGAAGAAGACTACCAACAAATGATGAAGAAATAGTCATATAACTATCAAGTCAGCTCATAAAAGGTGACACACCAGTTCAGTGGTCATGTTGGCTTATTTATGGAGACTAACTACTATATATACCCCGTTGAACTTCACAGAATAGTGGAACATAAACTTGCACATCTCTGAGATTTCGGACATCCTGCAACTTTAGATAAGGAGCAGAAATATATTCACATACACCTCTGAAGTCTCGGTCAAGCACAGTCTCTCCAACATCGGGTATAACTATAGTATGTAATTATAGTGTGATCTTCTCGGTGGCAGTATTCTCAACTATGGGGCTCTCAGTGCAAGAGGAGAATCATAGTCACGTTCTGGGCATAGTTTTGATAATAAGGATCTTAGTGATACACTCAGCATGCTCTCTAATCAAGTCACAGTCTTCATATAGTTGTAGAATCTTGGTGATCTCACAGTGGTGCATTCACATACTCAACACAATCATAATTTCAGTAATATAGCATTCATGGTCTTTGTCATAATGAGGATAAGATCATGATCTCAGTGCGCACTATAGAAACCTTGACATGCTGAAAATCTCAAGTAAGAATGAAGAAATGAAGGAGCAGCAGTGATGACCTCGGGGAGCCTAGGGATGGACCTTAAGAAGATCTCGATACAATTAAGACCTTGATGAAATTGCAAAGATGTTACAGCAGCAGTGAATATCTTGATGATGACCTCAGTGGTGTGGCAATGATGATTATCTCAATAGTGACAAATAAGAGGATTGGTGTCTTGGTCTTGGAGTGGCATAGTAAGTCAAGGGTGATGGTATTGGTGTTCGTTAATTGGAATCTCTATAAGAATAATTGTGTGTGGGTTTTCCTCTCCAAGAGGGAGAGGTTTTGGCCCTGGCAGAATGACAACATCTTGTGTTCTTGTCTCTTTGGTTTTGGTAGCTATTTGATGAAATAAGAAACACACATTCTAATAATGTCAAACAAAAGATTGTCCTAATAAGAAAATTAAAATGCCTCGTAAATAGTTATCAAGTCAAGAAGAATCTAATTAACTACATGTGCCCTATATTCTTCAACACATTTTTCTTGCTAAACTTTGTTGCACTACCCAACCTCCAACTGGTCCAACTAACTTTGTTGCACTACCCAACCTCCAACTAGTCCAACTAGACCCAACTCCCTACTTGACCGGCTATTGACTACCGACTTGGAGATGGTCCCACATAGGTCAAGGGTCGGGGGCATCGAAGCTTTGTTCTCTGATTAATTCTTCTATGCAGTCGGACCTCTAACTAGGGATGACTCACCTGAGTCCCGACTTAGTTCAAAAACTACCTAAGTCCTGAGCGAATGAGATTTTATGTCTTCCAAATTCAACTGACTATAAATTCTAATCCAGAAGGCCTTTTCTAGAGTCCAACATACCATTGAAAATCTCTTCTAGAGCATTATCTGACTATGCCATAACCAAGAGCATATGAACTAAACACATGGGGTAGAAATACCTCCAATGTCTGGGACTCCCTAGCCATCATAGTCATATTTTTAGGGCTTCTCTTGTAGGCTTACTAATGTGATTATTATCTATAGAATACTGTAGCAACTGTGGGACTCCCCCTAAACAACATGCTCATGAATGCCGACAAGTGTTTTCTCTATCCTTAGTGATAATCCGATTGACATCAATGCCAACATAGTGAATCCCACCAACCATCTAAACATTTCCAACTATCCAACAATCTCCCCCTTTCGCATTGCTTTCAACAGACTAAGCTCCCCTTGAAACCAGGCACAAAATATTCATTGTTTATCTTCTCCTTAGTACTAGTAATCTTCTCCCCCTTTTTCATCAATGGAAATAATTTTCCTAAAATATCCCCCTGAACCACTGCATCCTATTATTCAATTGATCCTTCAAGTTGGGTAGTTTCCAACACTTATTGTAATTGGTTCATTGGGAGGAGGAGTCACAAATCCTATCTATTGTCGGAGATACACAAAGGGCTCTCTTGCAAGTGGCTTAGTAAAGATGTCTGCTAGTTTTTATTTAGTGACCACATATTCAAGTCAGACAATATTAGCAACAACCTATTCTCCCAAGAAATGAAATTTGATAGGAATGTGCTTGGTCTTTGAGTGCATGAAAGGAATTTTACAGATGCTTATTACACTTGTGTTGTCCCAAATTATTGGAATTGGATCAATCAACTCTACTTTAATGGCCTTCAAGGTTTGCTTGATCCAGATAATTTGTGAGAAACAAGTGGTTTCTTCAATATACTCTAATTCAACAGTTGATAAAGAAAAGGAATCTTCTTTCTTGCTGACCCAAGACACTAAGCAGTTTCCCAAAAAGAATGTTGCACCAAAGGTGCTCTTCCTTACTCCTTGCCCAATCAGCATCAATATAGGCCTTCAATTTAAACTCTTTGTTTCTAGCATATCACATCCAATAGTTTGTTGTCCCTTGTAGGTATTTGAAAATCATTTGTATAGTAATTACATGACTTTCATGGGGGCAGGTTTGTTATCTGGCCACCAGACCCACTGCTTGCATGATGTCTGGTCTAGACGTTGTGAGATACATCAATCTTCCTATCATTGATTTGTAGATAATTTGATTTACCAGTGGTGTCTCATCTTCTTTGCATAACTTACAACCTGTAACCATGGGCGTGGTAACCAACTTATAATCTTCTAGTCTGAATTTCTCCATAGTTTCTCTCATGTTTTTTGGATTGGGAGATAAATACCCAATATTTTGATTGATAAACTTGCAATCCTAAGAAAAAGGATAGTTCTCCTATTATGGACATCTCAAACTTTGTTTTCATACAGTTTGTGAATTGATGTCTCAATTGTTCTAAGTCACTGCCAAAGATTATGTCATCTACATACACTACCATAATCAATAGGTGGTCATCTTCAGATTTTATGTACAGATTTCTATCTGCAGTGCCCCTATTAAAACCTTGTTCCTAAAGATATCTATCCAATCTAGAATACCAAGCTCTAGGGGCCTATTTGAGCCCATATAAGGCCTTCTTCAGTTTGCAGAACAAATCCTCCTTTTTTAATGAGAAGATATTTCGGCGGAAATCACATTATATAAATCTTCTCATTAAACTTGATATGGATCACAGAGGCTTAAATTAAACAAATCCTCCTTTGTCTATGAGCATGAACCCCTCTGGTTGTTCAATGTATACCAGATATTCGTTGAGGAAGGTCGGCTTCACATCCATCTGATATACCTTCATGCTTTATGACTCGAAAAAGAAAGGAACATTTAGATAGTTTCTAGTCTAGCTACTGGTGCAAAGGTTTTTTCAAAATCTATCCCCTCTATTTGGGCATACCCTTTACAGACTAGTCGTGCCTTGTTCCCTATTACTTGACCTTGCTCATTTAGCTTATTTTTTTAGAACCATTTTTTTTCCTATGATGTTTTTCTCTTTGGGTCTTGGAACAATCTCCCAAGTGTTGTTCTTCGTGATTTGATCCATCTCTTCATTCATAGCTCTCACCCAAGACTTATCCTCACTTACCTAACTGAAATTATTAGGTTGAACTTGAGATAGCCGAGCAATATTTGCACAACTTGAACTACCAACAAATTTCTTCCTGATCTAAACACCAAGTCTTAGATATCAAATAATTTTACTCTCAGTGTGTTCTTTATGTACATACCTGGATGGTGTTTTGGGCCTTGGGGTTTTGCTCATTTCTTTGTCTTCATCATTCGACTTTGTTTCTTCATAGTATGAGTACATGATGGTTGAACTTTATTCTCCATATGAGTTCATGTTTCCTTTGGTGGACTCGGGTTATGGTATTATTTCATCTACTACTATATCCATGCAGTCCTTTACTCTCTTTGTAATTTTATTGTAGCATTTGTATCCTTTTCTTCGAGCATAGTGCACGAGAAATATACCCTCATCGGCCCATGAATCAAACTTCCCAGGATTTATATCATTTCTTTTGATAAATCATTTTAGTCCAAACACCTTGTAGTGTTTCACTGATGCAGGTATTCCCTTCCACAACACGTAGGAAGTTTTATCACTCTTAGACATGAGTTCTGTTCTGTTTGATAGATACATTGTTGCTTGTGTTGCTTCTCCCCAAAAGGTGTGAGGTACATCTTCTCCATCCATCATAGCTCTTGCCATCTCCTGGATTGTTCTATTCTTTCTCTTAGCTACTCCATTTTATTGTGGAGTTATGGCCACGGTATACTACCTACTTATGCCATGGTCTTCACAAAATTCCTCAAAATATCTTGAAGTTTATTCTCCTCCTTTGTTTGATATTAAGCATTTGATCTTTATATCTTTCTCATTTTCTACCTGAGCCTTAAATGTCTTGAAATTCTTAAGTTCTTCTGATTTTTCTTTCAAGATCATTATCCATGTGGCTTTGGTAAAATCATCAATAAACAACATAAAATATCTTTCTCATATTGGGATTTTTGTTTTGGTTGGGCCACAAATATCTATGTTAATTAGTTCCAGCAATCCAGATGAAGAGAACTCCTTTGTCTTGAAATGAGTCCTGGTCTACTTACCAAATTGACAAGATTTGTAGATTGAATTATCAGACCATGATAGACTTGGCAATCCTGTTACAACTCCTATCTTGCTGACCTTTATCAGAATGTCAAAATTCATATGACCAAGTCTCTTGTGCCACATCCAGGTTTGATTCATCTTGCTCAAATAACAACTCACTCTGGATTCATCAAGCACATATACATTATTGTGAATTTTAAATGAATTTCCTACCATCTTTCCATTCTATTCATTTCAGATCTCATAGTCCTTGGATCAAAAGGTTACATTATAGCCATTATCACACATCTAGCTCATTCTAAGCAAGTTTTGTTTGAGACCCTCTACATACAACATATTTTGTGCTTTAGTCTTTTCATCAAGACTAACTACGCCCTTACCCTTAATTCGTGATGGGGCATTTTTGCTGAAAGTGACATTATTCCCTCTGCCCTTTTCTTTTAGCGACATGAATTTTCTCTTATCCCCAATCATATGCTTAGAACAACCACTGTCCACATACCTTTTCTTCTATTGATTATGTGCTAACAAAGCAAGCCCACATTCCATGTTCTTTCCATATTTGTGTTTCCAATTCTTCTCACCCTTTTGAAAGGTTGGCTACCAAGTATTCTGGGATTTAGGTGGATTCTCGGACCTGATTTTGAATTCACTCACCTTGTGCCCAAAATTATTACATTTGAAGCATTCAACATCATTCATCAAGGGAGAGAAGAAATTTCTATTTCTGGAAGGAAAGTTTTGAGATCTATAATGTTAATACTTATTGTATCTGAAATTTTCATCTCTTTTAACTTTGATTCTTCTACAATCAATAGCCTTATGTCCAAAGATATGACATTTATAACAATGACCATAAAATAACTTAGAGTAACTGAAGTTGGAATATTCATGAGTCAGTTCATGAAGGTACCTTTGTTGTCTTCTTGATTGATTCATTCTCTATTGCTATGGCTCTTTTGAGAAGTTGGATTTCTCATTCCAGTGATGGGATCCTCTCTTACTTGATACCTTTATATCTTCTTTTATTCTCCCTTGAAGCATATTTTCATAGCTGAGGAGTTCCTCGAAACTTGCAGACCTTAAGTTCATCTTTCTCATGGAATATTCATGTGGCCTAGAATATCCCATACCTATTTTGTTTTCTAGAGACCTTTAGTTGTTCATAATCTTATCTAGCTTTCTCTTCCCTTCTGAAAATTTCTCATTTACACCTTTCTCAGTATCCAATCTCTCAATATATGTTCTTAGAGAGACAACTTCTGCCTTGAGACTCTAAAAGTGTTCTTCCCATTCATGGATTAAATCATTAAAAACTTCTTCTTTTCGTTTATCATCTTCTAGTTTGACTTTCACAGACATAATTTCTTCTTTTCATGCATCTGAGATCATCTCCTTCTTTACCTTGAACAACTCCTTTAGATGCTTGTTCTCTTCTTCTAGTTTCTCACATGTTTTTTGTTTTTCTTCTAGTTGAAGAGTTGAGTTGTCTTACCTTTTAATGGATTCTTCAAGTTTTTCTTTTTGATAGACAAACTCCTCATTTTCAGAGTTATACATACCTTCTTCAACACGTTGTAACTACTATTTTAGCTTCCTATTCTTTCTTCTGGAATTATTTAACTCATTAACAACATTGATGAGATCTTCTTCAAATTCCACAACACCTTCTTCTTCAAAGTCTGTAATATATTGTTTCTTGGAGTCTACTCCAAATGCCACCAGTAAACATTCATTTGACTCATCCTCTGAGGAATTTTTGCTATTTTATTATGGAGCTTAGATGTCCTCTTTAGACTAGAGCCCCCTTTTCTTACAAAACCTCTTCTTTTGGTGCTTCTAAGCCCTACCTCTAAACTTCTAACCATCTTCTTTTTCTATCTTTTATTTGTAATGGCATTTGGACGAGAAATTTCTTACTCTTCCACAGTCGAAAATTTGAAGGAAAACTTTCCTTTATACTTTCTTGAGCCACGCTTTAGTTTCCTGGAAAAGTGAGCCAAATCCTAATCAGACTCGTGACTAGAGAAATATTAATGATCTTGGTGCTCCTTAGCCTTCTTGGACAACTTGAATGTTTCCTCCTTTGGTTCAGACTTCTCTTTTCCTACCCTCATCTCATAGGTTGTGAGAGTACCTAATAGTTGGTCCATTGTGAGACTCTTTAGATCAGACATCTCTTCGATGGCAGAGATTTTGGAATTAAATATCATAGGTAGAGATCTTAAGACATTTTGTACAATAATATATTCTTTTTATAACTTCACCAAGCTCTCTAATCATATTGGTTACTTCAACAACTCTGAGGAAGTACTCTGCTATGATTTATTCTTCACTCATTCTTAAGCTTTCAAACCTCATTCTGAAGGTTTGAATTTTGGCCTATTTGACTTTCTCATCTCCTTCATGACTTTGATTGAGCTTGACCTAGACTTCCTTAACAGACTTACAGTGCATAACTTTAACAAGTTCATATTGATTAAGGCCAAAGAGAATGGAATTCTTGGCTTTAGCATTGTTTCCATACACATTCCTACCATCTGCATCTGCGGGAGGGACATCAGAGACAACAGTATACTGAAACTAAGCTTCAAACATATACTCCTAGGGACATAAGATAGAATTCCATCCTAACTTTCCAAAAGGCATAGTGTGTCCCATCAAAGACTGGTATCTTGCTTCAGTAAGCATCCTGACTCTCTTGTCTAGACATAATTCCTTATGGATCTACCTTCCAATGGTTAAGTTTTTCCTGGAGGAACTTGGCTCTTATACCAATTGTTGGAATAAAAAATTACTAAGGGGAGGTGGGGGGTGGTGTGACTTAGTAATAGTGATGTTCTTAAAACATTAAGTATAAGTCTTTAATTCTTTTCACTATTGTCAAATACTTGTGAGGGAATTCATACACAATACAAATGAACAACAATATAAGGTGTCCACATGTACATATAATCCATCACATGAGCAACATATACATATTGACACAATTTTTTTTACATGGAAACCCAAAGGGATAAAACCACCAATTTGTTTGTTGTTATGATGTAAATTAAGCACCTACTTAATTACATCAATTTGTTTGTGAGAACCCACTCACAAGAGGCCTCAACCCCCTTATGATAGCAAGCCACTACTTGCCAAGAGGCACTAACACATCACCATGAGCCAATCGCATTATGCCATTTGTTTATGTGTACCGAGTCCCACACATGTTGGGGGTCAGGATTCGGGGCTTCAATATTCTGTCTAAACTTTGTTGCATAGCACAACCTCTGACTGGTCTGACTAGACACAACTCCCAACTTGACCGACTACCAACTTGGAGCTAGTCCCACATAGGTCAGGGATCAAGGGGATCAGGGCTTTGTTCTTCTACTAACTATGTTATGTGGCCTGACCTTTGACTAGGCCCAACTCACCTAAGTCCCGACCTTAGTTCAAAAACTACCTAAGTCCTGAGTGAATGAGCTTATGTCTGCCAACTTTAACTCGCTATAACTTTTGATCCAAAAGGCCTTTTCTAGAGCCCAACATACCATTGGAAATCTCTTCTAGAGCATTATCTGATTATGCCATAAACAAGAGCATCTGAACTAAACACATGGGGTAAAAATACCTCCAAATTTTGGGACTCCCTGGCCATCATAGTCATATTTTTATGGCTCCTCCAGTAGGCTTGCTACTGCGATGATTCTCTACAGAATACTGCAGCAACCATGGGACTCCCGATGAACAGCATGCTCATGAATGTCGACAAGTGTTACCTCTATCCTTAGTGCTAGTCCATTTGACATCAATGCCAATGTAGTGAGTGCCATCAACCATCTACACATTGCTAATTGTCCAACACTTGTCACTTAAGGAAGGATTGGAGACTATTGGAAGGATATTTGTCAACATCAAGGCTATGTTGTATCTCTCCTTTTCATTCAATTATAATAAAAAATATTATTGATTTGTCACTATATTGTCCATTGCATCTGATATATTGGATGTTTACCTTCATTTTCCATTGGTTATTATATTAGGTACTAGTCCCCTTGATCAATAGTATAGGTTGTATTGAATCATTTATATATCATATGTCTTTGATCTTGTGTTTATTAGTGTATTTGCATGTCCGGATTATGAGAATTGGGAAGTTGCATCAAACGATAGCAAGGATCTTCAACAGGAATTTCATTGGAAAGGTATGGATTTCATACTCCATTACTCCTTCTTATCATTCAATAGAATGGACCTAAGGAAAGATTTACCAGTTTGTTTATTTGTTACTAGATTCAATCATTGATTCTATGGAGATCTTGTCTTGTCTGCAAGACAAGATTTGTCTTCCTAACACTTTGGTCTCCTCTTAGGAGGATATATTTTGATGGCATCTTTATTCGGGGGCTCCTTTGGAGGAGTTTTATTAGGAAGAGATTGCTTGGGAATAGGTTCCTTCTCTTTCAATTCCTTGGAGCTTGTGGAAGAGTTATTATCATTCTTTCTTGAGTATTGGACCCCTTTGAATCTTCCACCACCATACTTTTCATCCTTGAGTGTCACTTCACTAATCATAGGATGAGTGTATGTGTCACCTAACATAATGTTGAAGGATTCGCTTTAAACTATATTCATTTGTTCGTCACCCTCCTCATCTTCACTTTCTTCATTGTCACTTTGCTCATCTTCAAAAGATGATTCTCCTTGCTCCAAAGCATGGGATTGGTCCAAAGTGTTAGGAACCTCGAGTGGTCCCTGCTTGCCTTCATCATTAGCTTTCTTGACAAAAGGCTTATTCTTGGGAATAAAACTTGATTTTTTATCCTTTTCAAGAGTGGTGAACTTGTTCATATATAACCTATCCCTAGAGTTCATGTCCTCGGATAATTTGTCAAGTTTCTTAAGGGCCATGACTAGGGCTTCCTCAACCTGATCCTTGGACTTTCTCTTCTTAGCTTATAACTTATACTAGGATGTTCAAACATCTCAATTTTGGAAACATTCAAGTTTTTCTCGACCTCCATGACAATTTCTTTGGCCTCAGCAAGAGTTTTAGGCTTTTTATCCTTTAGTTGATATGTTAGGTGTCCTCCAATAGCCTTAGTGAATTTTCAAGTATAAGAGCATCGTGAGGCTTAAGGTGATCAATGATATCCCTAATAATCTTCTCAAACTTTGGATAAACTCCCTAATATCTTCATTACCTTTCTTTATGTGCTAAAACTTCTGAAGGTTAAAATTCCCTTCAGCATCAAATGACCATATTTTCATAAAGGCATCTTCAAATTTTCCAAATTCATCTATGCTACCAGGAGGGAGACTAAGATACCATTCCATTACCTGCCCCTCAAAGGATAAAGCAAATAGCATCATTATCACATCATCATCCTTAATACCCCTTGGGGTAAGCACCTAGAGGAAATCATCTACATGGTCATGGGCACTTTTATCAACATTCTTGGGTAACCATTCATGATATTTTTCAGGCAAAGGATTGGGGTTGTCACTCAAATTCAAAGGTCTAGAAAGACTGGCAAGGAGCTTTTTGCTTCTTGGGATCTTGGATTGGTTTTGATTATGGTTGGCATTGGCATCCATTTTAACGGTTGTGTTTCCAACGTCTTCAAATTCAGGGAGAATGTTAGTTCTAATAAATCAATGGAGTCCTCTCCCCCCTTTTTGCAACAGACCTAGTTAAAGGAGGAATGATGTCTTCTTCAAGCAAACTAGGCGATTTGACAATGAATGGAATCGTGAGAGGAATATTTATAGTGTTGTCAATGAATCAATTACTCAATGATTCATAGGTGAAGTATACCTACTTCTTACCCTAAACCGATGCCAAAAATGTTTCCACGTGATCTAGCAGGGTCTCCTAGGAGGGTTACCTAAGGGACAACTACTAGACCAAATGACAACAATGGGACAAAGACTCATTCTCACCTCAGTCAGTGTCCCTTGATCTTTACAGAATTTCACCAATGGGAGGAATCCTAAAATGATGGAAAACACTTAGGATAAAACGGTTAACTATTAGGTTTATAATGATTTCCAAGGCTCGTTCAAAGGATAGGCTCAATGTGAGGCTCACTTGCTTCAATGAAGCTTAATGACTCTCCAAGAAAGACCTAAATTTCGAAATGAGGATCTAGGATTTTTGAGATGATATAATAAGATTAGTTGTCCTAAAATAAATATTTCTAAGATGGTGAAGGACCACTCAACCAACTCTTTGAAATATGAATTTTTTTTTAAGGTGGATGATGCTAAAGTTGAGAAGACAAGGTTGGATCCAAACAAGACCTAGGGTTTTAGGTTTGATCACAAGCAAGATACCACATAGGAGGACATTAAGTCAAGGTAGGACAAAGAGAAAGGAAAAAAGATATCAAATTCAATGGGAAAACAACCTTCAAAGGCCACCAACCATAAACGTGAAAGATTAACTTTGAAACTTGAGCTAGGATTTGAGTTTTCTCTCAAACTAGCCATGGAAATTGCCTCAAATTTTAAGGAACACTAGATAATACAAAAACGTAGTAGACTATCCACTTAGTTTCTCAAAGTAATACCTATAATGAATTTCACACAAGGACCTAGCTAGTTGTATAAGGTTAGGGATGAAATTTGAAAAAAGGTGAAGAAAAAGGTTTGAGGTTTAATCACCTAGAAATGAGACCTAGTGTCTTGACAATTGGGAGAAATGGAGTCTAGATTTCCTTTGATGAAAGTACTTCGCTCTATCAAGGAGTCACTTCAGTTTGAAAGAGGTTATGTAGTTTCAAGGATGCAAGATAAGACAAGCCTCTAAGAACATCCATTCACAATCCCTAATGATGAATGCATGAAATGCTTACATAACCAAGTTCTTTCAATAATTTGCATAAATTAGGGCATAAATAAGATTATGAAAAGACATTCCATACATTAGACATGCAGTAACATGAAGATATGTCATCAAAAACACACTTACAAGGTAATGCGAGTATATCCATCCATGACAATTGCAATTAGAAGCTCCAAGACAAAATAGTGAAAATACCAAACATCAAAATGCATCAATTACATCCAATTTCGTCCATCAATTGCAGGTCTGAATTATTTTACAAGGGAAAATCACAATCCAAATGATGATGAGTTACAAATGAGGCTCTTCTTCAATTTATATGAGCCTTTAGAAGTTCGATTTGGTCTAATTAGCCTAATAAGCCCATAAAAAATACTTTAATGTGCAAAATAAAAACCTTATTGGTGATAAATCCACAAATAGCTCAAAAGTGTGAAATAAGTGTTCCTAATGAGGTCAAAATGATAAAATAATGGCATAAAAGGGTCATTGGAAGGCCATGATAAGTCCTCCATGTGCCAAGATGAAGAGGAAGGCTCTCAAATTGATGACCAAGGGGGTGGACCCTTGGTTTCTAAGAGAAACATCTATGGTGCTCCAAAGTGGTTGTGTGGCACAGCCAATGGTCTCATGGGTCTCCAATTGAATCAATCATGTTGATTCTCCATCAATAAGGGCTAGAATGATGACACATTCCCTCCCATGTCTCTCTTGATGAGACAAAACCCCATTTGGGCCCTAGATTAGCTGCCAAGTGTCATGCAAGTATGTGTCCAATTGGGAAATGTGGTCCAAGTGCATCATCATCTCTATACATCTAGGGCATTGTTGAAGAATCCCATGGTGTGGAATCCAATGCTCTATTGTGGAGGAGACCCATGGCTCTCAACGCTCACCCCACAAATGCCATTATGACCCTCTAGAAGGCTTGGACCATGTATAGGGAGACCAAGTCCAAATGGAGACCCACCTGCAATCCTGTATAATATCCAATGTGTCTCCTCACCTTCTAGAACAATAATTCATGAGCACAATTGAGTAATTAAGCTTGAAAACCAAGGGAAAAAGTGGAAACTTCATAGTTGCATGCCCTTCCAAATGGGATTTAGAAGGTATAGGTGTTTCCTTTTTTAACAAAAGAGGGTAATAAAGGGCCCTATTAGTGGTTTCAACCTCTAAGGGAGTAACAGGTACATGGTACATCCTTCAAATGGTAGGTGTTGGGTGAAAGGATTGTGGAAAGGAGTAGGGCAACAGGAAAGGCTCCAAGCAACATGTTGGAAATAATACTGAGAGGGGGGGGGGGGGGGGGGGGGTGAATCAGTATTATCTAATCAATAAAACTTTTTGATTTTCATACTCAGATTCATATACGCTACTTCAGTTAAGTATACCCGCGTATATACGCGACTGTGTCTATTGGAACTAGCGTACGACCATTAAACTCATGATTCAGTTATGTGATCTTCAATAGATGCATCAGAACATTATTAGCCATATTAACAGTCAATAGTAGCAGTAAAAACGATAGATCAACACACATAAGCAACACACATGAACACCATGATATAAGGTGGAAACCCAATGTGGGTGAAAACCACCTGCTGCAATTTGTTTCTATCTTCCTTTATTAAGAAACTTCTTTTACAATGTACTGGTGCAGTCCTTTACCAGCACGCAGGCTACAACCTGCAGAAGGCTACAACCTTCTCTCGTTCTCCAGACTCTCCTGGAAGGGAGCTCCAACCCCCTTTGCTCTTGTACTAGCTAAGATACTAGTACGTAGGCACTGGCCTACAATCTTCTCTCCTCCAGGTACCACGTTTCATAAATTTTCATACCGGATACTCCTGAAGCACAACACATAATATGAAAGGCCATGTTTCATACAATTTTCATACTGGACCCATAACTATCATTGAAGCCCAGAACAACCACTACTAGCATCATCAATTTCTGAATCACTAAAACACTGAAACCCTGTCAACAACACAGTCACCAGAACACAGAGCAGACATAGAACTCTGCAAAATCAATCAGACCCAACTGCAATTTCAAACATCAAACTTCAAAATGTATACGCTATTACAATGAATCAAACCCGCGTACATATGCGCTTTTTCCAAGGCCAACCCGCGTACAGATCTAAAAATATTTTCTTATACCTTTGCAGCTGTACCAGACATCAGTCATACTCATAACATCTATAGAACATCACATGCATCAGTATGCAAATATAGAATAAGCATAATCAACCATATAAAGATAGTTCATTTCAAACCATTTGATCCTGATCTCTCCTTAGTTCTTGTTTTCCATCAACCGGTGAGATCCCTCCTTAGCTCAGATCAAGCAATGCATCATCAACCCGTAACCTACATACTGGATCTCATACTTCTTCAGATATTCAAGACTTTTTCGATGCATTTTCCTAATGATCTTCCTCTCCTTTTATAGTCTTAGGCCTTGCTTAATACCATGGACCAAAACCATAATAAAACAATACCATCGACCCAATACTTGGGATCAACACTTATGGGTGTAATACCACGGACCAAAACCATAAGTCTAAATACCACGGACCCAAAAATAAGCTTTCTGACATGTACACGCATTTCCATGCATGAAACTGCATGTATACCCTACTTAGTATATAGCGAACCTGCGTATATGCGACTTGGTATATACTGAACTTGCGTATATACCCTACTTGGTATATAGTGAACCTGTGTATATGCGACTTGGTATATAGTGAACCTGCGTGTATACCCTACTTGGTATATAGTGAACCTGTGTATATACTCTTCTTTCTTCATTCTTTGTAGTCTGATCATCAATTCTTTGCTACTGACCTGCTGCACTCTAATCTGTGTGATTTGCCATCAAGGACAACACTTGTCTCATAATGCCAACAATCTCCCCCTTTGGACTTGATGGCAAAGCTAACTTGTCACACTTAGAACTATCATCTGATTCCTTTGAGCTATCCTCCATCAGTCACATCTGATATCTGTTATGAAGATTCAACCAGTTATAAATAAGTGAGATGTTCTTCTATGAGAGGGTTGCCATCAAGTACAACACATGCATCATAATGCCAACAGTCTCCCCCTTTGGACTTGATGGCAACAACACCAAATCACTCTCCCCCTTTGACATCAAGGGCAAAGGGCGAACCAAGATATTCTCTTTCCAAGATGAGCATTCCGCAGTTCATACTCCCCCTGAGTACCTGTTGAACTCTCCGAATGAGCTCCCCCTTTGTATATGCCAAGGTGTACCAATCTGTCCATGCTCCCCTTGAGTACATGTTGAAGTCTCTGCTTTGTTGAAGTGTGCTGATCATGCTCTCCCTAACTGTAATCAAGGTTTGCAAAAAGATGTTCTACAAGAAAGAACATTACTCTATACATCATTAGTGACCTTCCTAGCACCAAAGACTTATACATACATCCATCTCCCAACCAAGTGGGGATATACCAAAATTTTACACATGATAATACAAGAGTATAACATAATTCATCCCAGGCGTAGCGGGGAAACCAACATAGGCCGTTACATGACCTTGATAAAAATACATGATTTAAATATTTCAATATTCATCATATGACCAGATAGAGACACTCAATTACATCATGAGTCATGAGACCAGACATCTAAATAAGACCACGATAGTCATCAACAGCTATACACAATGTATGATCTATTCCATAAGCATCTAGATCAGAAATTATATTCTCTTTCTGTTCCCCCTCTGCATGAGAACTTGAACCAAAAGCTTCTAAGGTAATGCCAACACTGCATCATTAGAAGATTATCTTCTCCCCTGAACCTGTGCTAGATGGTCTCTGTCAGACCCATATCAGACTATCTTCAATCAGAGTCTGCCCCTACTGATATCCTTCAAAACTCCATATACGCGACTATATCTGAATAAACATGCATATATACACGGATACTACTCATAGAACTCGCGTACAACCACTTCCAGATCAGCAACCTGTAAATGTCTTGTAGAGTATAATTCATCAATCTATAACACAGTATGTCTGCATCAATTCATCCCTTTGAACAGAATTCAGAGTCATTCACATTATATCATGTGTGAAACCACCATAGCCATTTCATCGACATCAAGATCTACATGATCCAAGTATCATTACTTGGGAACATCTGCATCAATCATCAAATGTAAGAATCAACCTATCATCATATAGGTAAGAACTCATCATCATCATGTCACCAACAATGCAACTTTGAATAATTATCCATGTATCTAGCACTATGTATCTTGAGCTCAAGATCATTTGTCAAGGCTTCTTTATATCATCAACATCAACAATCCTCATCCACATGAGCACCAAGAACTATAGGAATCCTGCATCATAACTGTAATATATGATCTTTATGCATATGATGAC
This sequence comes from Pinus tabuliformis, assembly GCA_031772625.1. Taxonomy (NCBI): domain Eukaryota; kingdom Viridiplantae; phylum Streptophyta; class Pinopsida; order Pinales; family Pinaceae; genus Pinus; species Pinus tabuliformis. The sequence continues at coordinate 1,193,805,273 of CM062807.1, read as the reverse complement.
AACAGCATATGAGTGACTCATCATCAAGTAAAGAAGATGTGAATTCAAGCTTTGTACTTCTCCTTATCCTTATGAAGATCACCATGTAAGCATCATATATGCACCATCTAAGAATCAATCCACAAATATGATCTGAACATCAACTATGTAACCCCAAGAATCATATGAGATTTTATCATGGACAACTCATAACCACATCATAGCAAGATATATCATTTAGCCATATAAGCATCATTACCAAGGACTATTAACCATAATGCCAACAATGAATTATTAAAGGTATATGCTCCCCCTCAACCTGTGCCATCTGTTATATCTGATCATGTATATATCAACAATAAGCATCAAGACATCATCATCATAAAGTTAGGATCAAAACACTTCTAGACATCTTACAAGTATCAAAACATTTCCACACATCCTCAGCAGACTGTAACTATTAACCAATAGAGCAAATAATGGACTGAATCATATCAGATCCTTTTTCTGAGCCTGTCCCCACTGCTTTTCCTCAGACTGACATATGCGCGACTTTGCGGTGTCTAACTCGCGTAGATACGCGACTTCCCTTTATGGAACTTGCGTATGAGATTCAGGATACTGAAGTTTTATACTTTCAGCTCCCTCTGAGTCTGTTATGTCTGTGTTGTGCTGTATCTGAGTACATTGTGTTGTGCCACATCTTTCTGACTGTACTTCCTTCTTCTTCCATATCTTCAAGTGTGATGATGTTTTCTCCTTTTGGTGTGATGTTCGTCCTTTGTTCCTGCATTCCTTTGCTATATGTCCAAGCTTGTTACATGCATAACATCTTACATGTTTCATATTCCTCCTGTAGCAATCAGCAGCTTTGTGACCAAACATATTGCAAGAAAAACAATATCCATTAAAGTACCTGGAATGTGATTATCTTTTTATGTGATGATCTTGAACCATTCTTATTCTACATCTAGCTGCAACATGTCCAAGATTATGACATTCATAACATTCAATATTATTCATATGAGTAAATGGCCGACTATTACTTCCATAGATAGGAGTAAAAGATTTTCTTTGAAGAATCTCTTTCCTTGATTGTTGACCTCTCATCTCTCTTATCTCCTTGTTGATCATTTTAGATTTCTCTTTAGAGTTCCTTGCCTCACCTTGTGAACTAGATTCACCTTCAACAGATTCATGAAAACCAAGACCAGTCTTGATAGCAGGAGACCTTTGACTACTAAGAATATCATCCAAGGCTTTAGTACTATCTTGAAATCGTAATAGTTTATCCTTTTCTTCTAATTTACCTCTCAAGATATTTACCTCAACTTGAAGTTGTTCTTCCTTTTCCAGACATTGTCTCTTCATGTTTTCTTCAGCATTTCTTTCCTCTTCCATTTGTTGCCTTAGTTTGAGAATCTCCTTTTCTTGTTCTTCATTCACATCACGCTGCATTTGACGAATTCTGAAGGCACATTCCAGCTGAGATTTTAAGTTGATAACTTCGTTTTCCTATTTTTCAATAGCTTGGAGTAGATCTTTATTCTGCTTCTTTGTTTCTTCAAGTTCTTCCTTTAGCGAGAGGGTCGTAGCTTCAAGACTTTCATAATAACTGGATAGATCTCTGAGCTCCTTGATTGTTGTGTACTTTTCAATGACTTCATTTCTTAGGGATGTTACTTCATCCTGCAACTTTTGATATTTGTCCTTGAATAACTCTAGTTGAGTCTTTAGTCTAGTAGCATCTTCTTTGAAGGCACCATCCTTTATGTTCAAAAGTTCTTCTTGAGTTCTAATTTTTTTTTGTCAGACTTTTAACTTCTGCCTCTATTTGATATCTTTCTTGTTCACCCATAAGAGCAAATTCAGTTGTTTCGCTATCACTTTCATCTTTTCCAAATGATTAGATAGCTGGAACATCGGAGGATAGCAAATTCATACCTGATAGTTCATCTTCATTCTGAAATGATTCTGAATCTGATTATGAATCTGAAGAGCTTCTTATGCCTAATCCCCAATCGATTCTCCCACTGTGATAGTTCTTCTGAGATGTCTTCTTCCGCTTATGTGCTTTCTTTTAAGCTTCTTTCCCATTGTTCCATGGATCTCCTTTAAGCGATTAAGCCTCTACCAAAGGACCTGCTCTGATACCAATTTTTGGAAATAATACTGGGGGGGGGGGGTGAATCAGTATTATCTAATCAACAAAACTTTTTGATTTTCATACTCAGATTCATATACGCTACTTCAGTTAAGTATACCCACGTATACATGTGACTGTGTCTATTGGAACTAGCGTACAACCATTAAACTCATGATTCAGTTATGTGATCTTCAAGAGATGCATCAGAACATTATGAGCCATATTAACAGTCAACAGTAGCAGTAAAACAGATAGATCAACACACATGAACACCATGATATAAGGTGGAAACCCAATGTGGGTGAAAACCACCTGCTGCAATTCATTTCTATCTTCCTTTATTAAGAAAATTCTTTTGCAATGTACTGGTGCAGTCCTTTACCAGCACACAGGCTACAACCTGCAGAAGGCTACAACCTTCTCTCGTTCTCCAGACTCTCCTGGAAGGGAGCTCCAACCCCCTTTGCTCTTGTACTAGCTAAGATACTAGTACGTAGGTGCCGGCCTACAATCTTCTCTCCTCCAAGTACCACGTTTCATAAATTTTCATACTGGATACTCCTGAAGCACAACACATAATATGAAAGGCCACGTTTCATCCAATTTTCATACTGGACCCATAACTACAATTGAAGCCTAGAACAATCACTACTAGCATCATCAATTTCTTAATCACTGAAACATTGAAACCCTGTCAACAACACAGTCACCAGAACATAGAGCAGACACAGAACTTTGCAAAATCAATCAGACCCAACTGCAACTTCAAACATCAAACTTCAAAATGTATACGCTATTACAATGAATCAAACCCGCGTACATACGCGCTTTTTCCAAGGCCAACCCACGTACAAATCTAAAAATATTTTCTTATACCTTTGCAACTGTACCAGACATCAGTCATACTCATAACATCTATAGAACATCACATGCGTCAGTATGAAGATCTAGAATAAGCATAATCAACCATATAAAGATAGTTCATTTCAAACCATTTGATCCCGATCTCTCCTTAGTTCTTGTTTTCCATCAACCGGTGAGATCCCTCCTTAGCTCAGACCAAGCAATGCATCATCAACCCATAACCTGCATACTGGATCTCATACTTCTTCAGATATTCAAGACTTTTTCGATGCATTTTCCTAATGATCTTTCTCTCCTTTTATAGTCTTAGGCCTTGCTTAATACCACGGACCAAAACCATAATAAAACAATACCATCGACCCAATACTTGGGATCAACACTTATGGGTGTAATACCACAGACCAAAACCCTAAGTCTAAATACCACGGACCTAAAAATAAGCTTTCCGACATGTACGCGCTTTTCCGTGCATGAAACTGCGTGTATACCCTACTTGGTATATAGCGAACCTGCGTATACGCGACTTGGTATATAGTGAACCTGCGTATATACCCTACTTGGTATATAGTGAACCTCTGTATACGTGACTTGGTATATAGTGAACCTGCGTGTATACCCTACTTGGTATATAGTGAACCTGGATATATACTCTTCTTTCTTCATTCTTTGTAGTCTAATCATCAATTCTTTGCTACTGACCTGCTGCACTCTAACCTATGTGATTTGCCATCAAGGACAACACTTGTCTCATAATGCCAACAATGGGTTATAATTATCCAAGGGGAGTGATATGTAGTTTCAAGGATGCAAGATAAGACAAGCCTCTAAGAGCATCCATTCACAATCCCTAATGATGAATGCATGAAATGCTTACATAACCAAGTTCTTTCAATAATTTGCATCAAATTAGGGCATAAATAAGATTATGAAAAGACATTCCATACATCAGACATGCAGTAACATGAAGATATATCATCAAAAACACACTTACAAGGTAATGCGAGTATATCCGTCCATGACAATTGCAATTAGAAGTTACAAGACAAAATAGTGAAAATACCAAACATCAAAATGCATCAATTACAACCAATTTCGTCCATCAATTGTAGGTCTGAATTATTTTACAAGGGAAAATCGCAATCCAAATGATGATGAGTTACAAATGAGGCTCTTCTTCAATTTATATGAGCCTATAGAAGTTCGATTTGGTCTAATTAGCCTAATAAGCCCATAAAAAATACTTTAATGTGCAAAATAAAAACCTTATTGGTGATAAACCCACAAATAGCTCAAAAGTGTGAAATAAGTGTTCCTAATGAGGTCAAAATGATAAAATAATGGCATAAAAGGGTCATTGGAAGGCCATGATAAGTCGTCCATGTGCCAAGATGAAGAGGAAGGCTCTCAAACTGATGACCAAGGGGGTGGACCCTTGGTTTCTAAGAGAAACATCTATGGTGCTCCAAAGTGGTTGTGTGGCACAGCCAATGGTCTCATGGGTCTCCAATTGAATCAATCATGTTGATTCTCCATCAATAAGGGCTAGAATGATGACACATTCCCTCCCATGTCTCTCTCGATGAGACAAAACCCCATTTGGGCCCTAGATTAGCTGCCAAGTGTCATGAAAGTATGTGTCCAATTGGGAAATGTGGTCCAAGTGCATCATCATCTCTATACATCTAGGGCATTGTTGAAGAATCCCATGGTGTGGAATCCAATGCTCTATTGTGGAGGAGGACCATGGCTCTCAACGCCCACCCTACAAGTGCCATTATGACCCTCTAGAAGGCTTGGACCATGTATAGGGAGACCAAGTCCAACTGGAGACCCACCTGCAACCCTGTATAATATCCAATGTGTCTCCTCACCTTCCAGAACAATAATTCATGAGCACAATTGAGTAATTAAGCTTGAAAACCAAGGGAAAAAGTGGAAACTTCATAGTTGCATGCCCTTCCAAATGGGATTTAGAAGGTATAGGTGTTTCCTTTTTTAACAAAAGAGGGTAATAAAGGGCCCTATTAGTGGTTTCAACCTCTAAGGGAGTAACAGGTATATGGTACATCCTTCAAATGGTAGGTGTTGGGTGAAAGGATTTTGGAAAGGAGTAGGGCAACAGGAAAGGCTCCAAGCCACATGTTGGAAATAATACTGAGAGGGGGGGGGGTGTGAATCAGTATTATCTAATCAACAAAACTTTTTGATTTTCATACTTAGATTCATATACGCTACTTCAGTTAAGTATACCCGCGTATATATGCGACTGTGTCTATTGGAACTAGCGTACAACCATTAAACTCATGATTCAGTTATGTGATCTTCAATAGATGCATCAGAACATTATTAGCAATATTAACAGTCAACAGTAGCAGTAAAACAGATAGATCAACACTCATAAGCAACACACATGAACACCATAATATAAGGTGGAAACCCAATGTGGGTGAAAACCACCTGCTGCAATTCGTTTCTATCTTCCTTTATTAAGAAACTTCTTTTGCAATGTACTGGTGCAGTCCTTTACCAGCACGCAGGCTAAAACCTACAGAAGGCTACAACCTTCTCTCGTTCTCCAGACTCTCCTGGAAGGGAGCTCCAACCCCCTTTTCTCTTGTACTAGCAAAGATACTAGTACGTAGGCGCCGGCCTACAATATTCTCTCCTCCAAGTACCACGTTTCATAAATTTTCATACTGGATACTCCTGAAGCACAACACATAATATGAAAGGCCACGTTTTATCCAATTTTCATACTGGACCCATAACTATCATTGAAGCCCGGAACAATCACTACTAGCATCATCAATTTCTGAATCACTGAAACACTGAAACCCTGTCAACAAAACAGTCACCAGAACACAGAGCAGACACAGAACTCTGCAAAATCAATCAGAACCAACTGCAACTTCAAACATCAAACTTCAAAATGTATACGCTATTACAATGAATCAAACCCGCGTACATATGCGCTTTTTCCAAGGCCAACCCGCGTACAGATCTAAAAATGTTTTCTTATACCTTTGCGGTTGTACCAGACATTAGTCATACTCATAACATCTATAGAACATCACATGCGTCAGTATGCATATCTAGAATAAGCATAATCAACCATATAAAGATAGTTCATTTCAAACCATTTGATCCCGATCTCTCCTTAGTTCTTGTTTTCCATCAACCGGTGAGATCCCTCCTTAGCTCAGATCAAGAAATGCATCATCAACCCATAACCTGCATACTGGATCTCATACTTCTTCAGATATTCAAGACTTTTTCGATGCATTTTCCTAATGATCTTCCTCTCCTTTTATAGTCTTAGGCCTTGCTTAATACCACGGAGCAAAACGATAATAAAACAATACCATCGACCCAATACTTGGGATCAACACTTATGGGTGTAATACCACGGACCAAAACAATAAGTCTAAATACCACGGACCCAAAAATAAGCTTTCCGACATGTACGCGCTTTTCCGTGCATGAAACTGCGTGTATACCCTACTTGGTATATAGCGAACCTGCGTATACGCGACTTGGTATATAGTGAACCTGCGTATATACCCTACTTGTTATATAGTGAACCTGCGCATACACGACTTGGAACCTGCGTGTATACCCTACTTGGTATATAGTGAACCTACGTATATACTCTTCTTTCTTCATTCTTTGTAGTCTGATCATCAATTCTTTGCTACTGACCTCCTGCACTCTAATCTGTGTGATTTTCCATCAAGGACAACACTTGTCTCATAATGCCAACAATGGGTTATAATGATCCAAGGGGAGTGATATGTAGTTTCAAGGATGCAAGATAAGACAAGCCTCTATGAACATCCATTCACAATCCCTAATGATGAATGCATGAAATGCTTACATAACCAAGTTCTTTCAATAATTTGCATCAAATTAGGGCATAAATAAGATTATGAAAAGACATTCCATACATTAGACATGCAGTAACATGAAGATATATCATCAAAAACAAACTTACAAGGTAATGCGAGTATATCCATCCATGACAATTGCAATTAGAAGCTCCAAGACAAAATAGTGAAAATACCAAACATCAAAATGCATCAATTACATCCAATTTCGTCCATCAATTGCAGGTCTGAATTATTTTACAAGGGAAAATCGCAATCCAAATGATGATGAGTTACAAATGAGGCTCTTCTTCAATTTATATGAGCCTTTAGAAGTTCGATTTGGTCTAATTAGCTTAATAAGCCCATAAAAAATACTTTAATGTGCAAAATAAAAACCTTATTGGTGATAAACCCACAAATAGCTCAAAAGTGTGAAATAAGTGTTCCTAATGAGGTCAAAATGATAAAATAATGGCATAAAAGGGTCATTGGAAGGCCATGATAAGTCCTCCATGTGCCAAGATGAAGAGGAAGGCTCTCAAACTGATGACCAAGGGGGTGGACCCTTGGTTTCTAAGAGAAACATCTATGGTGCTCCAAAGTGGTTGTGTGGCACAACCAATGGTATCATGGGTCTCCAATTGAATCAATCATGTTGATTCTCCATCAATAAGGGCTAGAATGATGACACATTCCCTCCCATGTCTCTCTCGATGAGACAAAACCCCATTTGGGCCCTAGATTAGCTGCCAAGTGTCATGAAAGTATGTGTCCAATTGGGAAATGTGGTCCAAGTGCATCATCATCTCTATACATCCAGGGCATTGTTGAAGAATCCCATGGTGTGGAATCCAATGCTCTATTGTGGAGGAGGCCCATGGCTCTCAACTCTCACCCTACAAGTGCCATTATGACCCTCTAGAAGGCTTGGACCATGTATAGGGAGACCAAGTCCAACTGGAGACCCACCTGCAATCCTGTATAATATCCAATGTGTCTCCTCACCTTCCAGAACAATAATTCATGAGCACAATTGAGTAATTAAGCTTGAAAACCAGGGGAAAAAGTGGAAACTTCATAGTTGCATGCCCTTCCAAATGGGATTTAGAAGGTATAGGTGTTTCCTTTTTTAACAAAAGAGGGTAATAAAGGGCCCTATTAGTGGTTTCAACCTCTAAGGGAGTAACAGGTACATGGTACATCCTTCAAATGGTAGGTGTTGGGTGAAAGGATTGTGGAAAGGAGTAGGGCAACATGAAAGGCTCCAAGCCACATGTTGGAAATAATACTGAGAGGGGGGGGGGGGTGAATCAGTATTATCTAATCAATAAAACTTTTTGATTAACATACTCAGATTCATATACGCTACTTCAGTTAAGTATACCCGCGTATATACGCGACTGTGTCTATTGGAACTAGCGTACAACCATTAAACTCATGAGTCAGTTATGTGATCTTCAATAGATGCATCAGGACATTATTAGCCATATTAACAGTCAACAGTAGCAGTAAAACAGATAGATAGACACACATAAGCAACACACATGAACACCATGATATAAGGTGGAAACCCAATGTGGGTGAAAACCACCTACTGCAATTCGTTTCTATCTTCCTTAATTAAGAAACTGCTTTTACAATGTACTGGTGCAGTCCTTTACCAGCACGCAGGCTACAACCTGCAGAAGGCTACAACCTTCTCTCGTTCTCCAGACTCTCCTGGAAGGGAGCTCCAACCCCCTTTGCTCTTGTACTAGCTAAGATGCTAGTACGTAGGCGCCAGCCTACAATCTTCTCTCCTCCAGGTACCACGTTTCATAAATTTTCATACTGGATACTCCTGAAGCACAACACATAATATGAAAGGCCACGTTTTATCCAATTTTCATACTGGACCCATAACTATCAGTGAAGCCCGGAACAATCACTACTAGCATCATCAATTTCTGAATCACTGAAACAATGAAACCCCTGTCAGCAACACAGTCACCAGAACACAGAGCAGACACAGAACTCTGCAAAATCAATCAGACCCAACTGCAACTTCAAACATCAAACTTCAAAATGTATACGCTATTACAATGAATCAAACCCGCGTACATACGCGCTTTTTCCAAGGCCAACCCGCGTACAGATCTAAAAATATTTTCTTATACCTTTGCAGTTGTACCAAACATCAATCATACTCATAACATCTATAGAACATCACATGCGTCAGTATGCATATCTAGAATAAGCATAATCAACCATATAAAGATAGTTCATTTCAAACCATTTGATCTCGATCTCTCCTTAGTTCTTGTTTTCCATCAACCGGTGAGATCCCTCCTTAGCTCAGATCAAGCAATGCATCATCAACCCATAACCTGCATACTGGATCTCATACTTCTCCAGATATTCAAGACTTTTTCAATGCATTTTCCTAATGATCTTCCTCTCCTTTTATAGTCTTAGGCCTTGCTTAATACCACGGACCAAAACCATAATAAAACAATACCATCGACCCAATACTTGGGATCAAAACTTATGGGTGTAATACCATAGACCAAAACCATAAGTCTAAATACCACGGACCCAAAAATAATCTTTTCCACATGTACGCACTTTTTCGTGCATGAAACTGCGTGTATACCGTACTTGGTATATAGCGAACCTGCGTATACGCGACTTGGTATATAATGAACCTGCGTATATACCCTACTTGGTATATGGTGAACCTGCGTATACGCGACTTGGAACCTGCGTGTATACCCTACTTGGTATATAGTGAACCTGCGTATATACTCTTCTTTCTTCATTCTTTGTAGTCTCATCATCAATTCTTTGCTACTGACCTGCTGCACTCTAATCTGTGTGATTTGCCATCAAGGACAACACTTGTCTCATAATGCCAACAATGGGTTATAATGATCCAAGGGGAGTGATATGTAGTTTCAAGGATGCAAGATAAGACAAGCCTCTAAGAACATCCATTCACAATCCCTAATGATGAATGCATGAAATGCTTACATAACCAAGTTCTTTCAATAATTTGCATCAAATTAGGGCATAAATAAGATTATGAAAAGACATTCCATACATTAGACATGCAGTAACATGAAGATATATCATCAAAAACACACTTACAAGGTAATGCGAGTATATCCATCCATGACAATTGCAATTAGAAGCTCCAAGACAAAATAGTGAAAATAGCAAACATTAAAATGCATCAATTACATCCAATTTCGTCCATCAATTGCAGGTCTGAATTATTTTACAACGGAAAATCGCAATCCAAATGATCATGAGTTACAAATGAGGCTCTTCTTCACTTTATATGAGCTTTTAGAAGTTCGATTTGGTCTAATTAGCCTAATAAGCCCACAAAAAATACTTTAATGTGCAAAATAAAAACCTTATTGGTGATAAACCCACAAATAGCTCAAAAGTTTGAAATAAGTGTTCCTAATGAGGTCAAAATGATAAAATAATGGCATAAAAGGGTCATTGGAAGGCCATGATAAGTCCTCCATGTGCCAAGATGAAGAGGAAGGCTCTCAAACTGATGACCAAGGGGGTGGACCCTTGGTTTCTAAGAGAAACATCTATGTTGCTCCAAAGTGGTTGTGTGGCACAACCAATGGTCTCATGGGTCTCCAATTGAATCAATCATGTTGATTCTCCATCAATAAGGGCTAGAATGATGACACATTCCCTCCCATGTCTCTCTCGATGAGACAAAACCCCATTTGGGCCCTAGATTAGCTGCCAAGTGTCATGCAAGTATGTGTCCAATTAGGAAATGTGGTCCAAGTGCATCATCATCTCTATACATCTAGGGCATTGTTGAAGAATCCCATGGTGTGGAATCCAATGCTCTATTGTGGAGGAGGCCCATGGCTCTCAACGCTCACCCTATAAGTTCCATTATGACCCTCTAGAAGGCTTGGACCATGTATAGGGAGACCAAGTCCAACTGGAGACCCACCTGCAATCCTGTATAATATCCAATGTGTCTCCTCACCTTCCAGAACAATAATTCATGAGCACAATTGAGTAATTAAGCTTGAAAACCAAGGGAAAAAGTGGAAACTTCATAGTTGCATGCCCTTCCAAATGGGATTTAGAAGGTATAGGTGTTTCCTTTTTTAACAAAAGAGGGTAATAAAGGGCCCTATTAGTGGTTTCAACCTCTAAGCGAGTAACGGGTACATGGTACATCCTTCAAATGGTAGGTGTTGGGTGAAAGGATTGTCGAAAGGAGTAGGGCAACAGGAAAGGCTCCAAGCCACATGTTGGAAATAATACCGAGAGGGGGGGTGAATCAGTATTATCTAATCAATAAAACTTTTTGATTTTCATACTCATATTCATATACGCTACTTCAGTTAAGTATACCCGCGTATATACGCGACTGTGTCTATTGGAACTAGCGTACAACCATTAAACTCATGATTCAGTTATGTGATCTTCAATAGATGCATCAGAACATTATTAGCCATATTAACAGTCAACAGCAGCAGTAAAAAAGATAGATCAACACACATAAGCAACACACATGAACACCATGATATAAGGTGGAAACCCAATGTGGGTGAAAACCACCTGCTGCAATTCGTTTCTATCTTCCTTTATTAAGAAACTTCTTTTACAATGTACTGGTGCAGTCCTTTACCAACACGTAGGCTACAACCAGCAGAAGGCTACAACCTTCTCTCGTTCTCCAGACTCTCCTAGAAGGGAGCTCCAACCCCCTTTGCTCTTGTACTAGCTAAGACACTAGTACGTATGATCCAGGTGGATATTGGTGGCCACCTGCCAAGTCCACTTGGACCCCCACCATTGTCTTTCTCAGCATTTTCAGTTTCCTTAATTGTAGCACAACTTACTATTTTTAGCAGTTTTTCGGGTCCTGAACTTCCGGAGCCGTTTTGAGGCCCTAAACGATGTTTTTTGGGGAATCCGAGGGCAACACGAGTCCATGGAATGGACTGGTGTTGCCCGTTCCAACAATGATAGTGCTCGGACAGATCTTTCTAATGAGCTATTGTACGCATCAAACGAAGATCATATGCCAAAGTTACGACCCCGGGAAGTTGATGTACCAACTTACCCCCAAACGGGGCCCACAGTTTGGCGTTTCATCTCCTAGGGTTAGGTTTTGGAATGTTAAGGGTTTTTCCATTGTTTCTCAACAATAAATAGGCCTTCGAGCCTCATTGTAACACAGTTCAGAGGCATGTAGCCATCACATCTCTTCTCAGAGATAAGCTACCATCGCCTTAGCTAGTTTATTTCCATTTTTGTTTGTAAGCATATTTCAGTATTTTCCATTAATGAAATGAAGTATTATTTCCGCTGCATCTTTGTGTATATGGTTATCTCTGTAATTTGTTGCGTTCCTGTTTAAATCCGGATCAGTGGTATCAGAGCGGTCTGCTTTTTCTCTGTTTTTCTTTGCATGTCCCCAACAAGGTCAGGATATAAGGAGTTAGGGCTTGAACTGGTTGAACCTTTGCAAGACCAGCCTCGCAAATCCCGACGGCCTCCCATGGCGGACGAGAAGAAAGACGAGGGGGCAGGAGATCCCATCAAAATCTTGCTCGAAGAAGTGCTCGCACGACAACGGAACGCGATGATGGACAGCTTTGCGCAGATCCTTCAGCGGCTACCCAGAAGCGGCGCATCGGCTTCCAGCAGCTCCTCTGGAAACGCCACACCCTTTAAGGTACAAGTTAATTTTGAAATCCCCATATTCGAGGGTCAGATAGACGCCGATGCCGTAGATAAATGGTTAAATATGTTAGAGGGTTATTTTTCTTTTCATGAATTTTCGAGTCGGGAAAAGATTGTTTTTGCTCTTCTCAAAGCAGCCCCCCACGTCAAGGACTGGTGGGAAACCTACTGCGAGCAGAAGGATGAAATTACTGGCTCACTGTTTTCAGCCGCACCCACCTGGGATTCGTTTCGGGATGCCATCAAGGAGCAGTACTACCCTATCGGAAGCTATGAGGATGAATACATAAAGTGGACCACGCTGCGGCAGGGAAGGGACCAAGACGTGCCGGAGTTCACCAATCTTTTCCATACCCTTCGCACAAAGTTGGGTATCAAGGATTTGGAGCAACATTTGATACTCAAATACCGTGGCTGCCTGCACAAGTACATCCAGGAAGAAATATAGTTCCTAAACATCCCCTCGCTCGGCGCAGCATACCGGTATGCCGTCAAGGTCGAGCAGAAGTTTAAACAAAAGAAGCGAGACTTTGGATCTGCGAATCCAAAGCAGGGGAAAGGTGCCCCTAAACCACAGAACAAAGGACAAAGCCAAGGCGGGACAACCCAAGACAACCAGCCGAAGCTGCAAGCAAATAGCAACGCCGCGAAGCCGAGAAAGGACAATGGAAAATGGTGCAAGTTCCATAAGAGCTCCACTCACAACACAAGTGAGTGTCGGGCCAAGCAGTCACTGGTGGCTGAGCTAAAGGTTTCAGAATCAGATGCATGTTCCGACTCTGAGTCAGAACTCAATAAGGGGTATGAAAAAGGGAAGCAGATCATTGATGCGGATCCCAGCGCCACTGTTGCTACTGCAAAGATCCAGAAAAATGAACCCGAAGATCCAGAGGAGGAGGAGCGTCTCTTCCACTCCCAGATGTGGGTAAAGGGCTCCCCGATACAGTTCATTGTTGATAGCGGGAGTCAAAAGAACCTCATTTCGGCATAGGTCGTGAAGCGGTTGGGCTTACCGACCACAGCACATCCACAACCATACACCATTGGGTGGCTTCACCAAGGGCGAGATCTTCGCGTGAGCCAGCAGTGTCGCCTTCCATACAACATCAAGCCCTTCACGGATGAGGTATTGTGTGACATTGCTCCCCTTGAAGTTTGTGATGTATTACTAGGACAACCATACTTGTGGAAGCGACATGCTGTGTATGAATCAAGGCCCCGTGCTGTTATTATTACATTGGGAAATAAGTTGTTCAGGATACCAGAGGTAGCACCACCTACCACCATCTCTTTGATTACTGCAAAACAATGCAGTAAGATCATTTCCAAAACCAGGAAATTTGTTTTCCTGATGATACGCCCTCAAGGGAAGAAGAAGACAGTGGCCGCGGCCTCCAAACGGGGTCCCTCTGCACGGCAGCAACAGATGGAAAAGATTGTGGAGGAGTACGAATACATCTTCACCTCCCCGGCAGGGGTTCCTCTGCACTGTCAAGTCAAGCACTCCATCGATCTGACCCCAGGTGCGCCGCTACCCAATGGACCAATTTATCGGCGCTCCATTCTGGAGAACAATGAAATCAAGAGGCAGATTCAGGAGCTCCTGCAGAAAGGTCACATCCGTCCGAGTTCGTCACCCTGTGGGAGCCCGATAGTGTTGGTACAGAAGAAGGATTGGACGTGGAGACTCTGTATTGACTATCGGGCACTGAACAAGATCACTGTCCGTAATAGGTACCTGATCCCGCGGATTGATGACCTCCTAGACCAACTAAAGGGGGTGAAATATTTCAGCAAGATCGATATGAAGTCAGGATATCACCAGGTACCAATTGAACCCTCAGATGTGTGGAAGACTGCCTTCAAATCCAAGGAGGGCCTCTTCGAATGGTTGGTCATGCCTTTCGGATTGACGAATGCTCCTGCAACCTTTATGAGGCTAATGGATGACATCTTGCGGCCATTCACCAACTCCTTTGTAGTAGTATACTTGGATGACATTCTGATCTTCAGCCAGAGTTGGGAAGAGCACCTCCACCACATCCGACAGGTTCTCCAAACACTGCGGCAACACAAGCTATGTGCCAATTTGGAGAAATGCACTTTTGGCATGACCGAGGTTCAGTATCTGGGATACATCATTGATGAACAGGGGGTGCATGTCGATCCAGCCAAGGTCCAAGTCATTCTGGATTGGCCCTCTCCAACCACTCTAACAGAGCTCCGCAACTTTCTAGGTCTTGCCAACTTCTACCGCAGGTTTGTGTTGGGATTTTCTCATATTTCTTGGCCCTTGAGTCAAGTCACCAAGGGCGGGGCGAAAGCAAAATTCTTTTGGTCTGAATCTCAACAGAAGGCATTCAGGGAGTTGAAGGATCGCCTCTGCACGACACCAGTGCTCGCGTTACCAGATTTACAACAACCATTTGAGGTCGAGACAGATGCCTCTGACTATGCTATTGGGGCAGTCCTTACTCAACATGGACATCCAGTGGCATATCACAGTGAAACACTTTCAGACACAGTCCGGAAGTACCCCACTTATGATAAAGAGATGTATTCCATTGTACAGGCCCGCCGACAATGGAAGCATTACATTTTGGGGAAGGAAACGGTCATCCACACAGACCACCGACCTCTGCAGTTCATACAGACCCAAGGGAAATTGCAGAATGATCGCCATCAGAAGTGGTCTACATACCTGCAACAATTTCACTTGAATATCAAGTATAAAAAGGGCAGCACCAATAATGTTGCAGATTGCCTCAGTCGACCACCGATCATGGCGCTAACCACCGTGCTCAACTCTTGCGGGCACTAGACTTCTGATTGGCCACTTCTTTACAAAAGCGACCCAGAATTCGGCCACACATACCAGACACTCTTGGAGGGTCGGCAGGTTGCAGATTTTCACCTCCAGGATGCCCTATTATGCCACCTCGGTCACCTTTGTGTTCCTTCAAGCGAGCGTGCCAAGATGATTTGGGAAGCACACTACAGTCGGGCTGCTAGGCATTTCGGGGTCGAGAAAACAGTGGCAGTACTGCAAAACTATTTCTATTGGCCGAATCTTCGACAAGATGTTGGGAAGTACATCTGATCATGTACTGCCTGTGCCATTGCCAAACCGACCATTAAGAAGCAAGGCCTCTATACCCCGTTGCCTACCCCTAGTCGACCTTCGGAATCCATCTCCATGGATTACATGTCAGGCCTTCCTTCCACTAAGCATGGAAATGACTGTGTTTTTGTGGTCGTCGACAGGTTCTCAAAGATGGCCATTATGATGGCCTGCAAGAAGAATATCACAGCAGAAGCCACTGCTAAACTCTTCTTTGAACGAGTGTGGGTGCACTTTGGGATCCCACAGTCTATCATCTCAGATCGGGACAGTCGGTTTCTCAGCACCTTTTGGTCCAGTCTCTGGTCAATGTTGGACACCAAACTCACGAAGTCCACAGCCTTCCATCCTCAAACTGATGGCCAGACAGAGGTTGTCAATAGGATGATTGTGCACATTCTGCGCATGTATAACTCAAAGCATCCACGCACATGGGACGAGAGCCTCCCCTACGTTCAACACAGCTACAACCGAGCTCTTCACAGCTCCACTGGCCATAGCCCTTTTCAGGTGGGTTTGGGATTCCAGCCACTATGCCCCATTGATGTGGCCATGCCACTTGCAGCTACTCACATGAATTCAGCTCATGTCCAGTCCGAAACAGATAAGGCCACCAGCTTCATTGAGCGCATCCAACATATTCGCCAGCAGGTCCATGACATTCTTGAGAAATCAAATGCCAAGTACAAGCAGCGACATGATCAACATCGGGTGCCACACAAGTTTCAGGTGGGCGACAAAGTTTGGTTGCATTTGCAAAAGGAACGCCTTACTGGAGCCTATCGGAAATTGAGACCACTCTGATATGGTCCTTACACCATTACTAAGGCTGTGGGAGACAATGCATTTGAGCTCAGCATTCCCCCATTCCTTGGCCTGCACCCAGTATTCAATGTGGACCGCCTTCGGCCATACTTTCCACCATTGCTAGACACATCCGACATTGCAGAACAGCTCAAACCCACAGAATTAAATCCAAATTGCATGGAACAAGCTGAAACTGATCAGATCATGGACACACAGATCAAGAACACTCGCCAATAGAATATCCAACTATATCGAGTTGTCAAAGCAGGCCAACTCCTTCAGCAGGGCAAGTGGCTCACCAGGGAACAAGTTCAGCAGAAGTTTCCTCATCTCATGAAGGAGCTCAACGCAATGGGGACCATTGCTTCCTAAGGGGGGAGGAATGATCCAGGTGGATATTGGTGGCCACCTGCCAAGTCCACCTGGACCGCCACCATTGTCTTTCTCAGCATTTTTAGTTTCCTTAATTGTAGCACAACTTACTATTTTTAGCAGTTTTTCGGGTCCTGAACTTCCGGAGCCGTTTTGAGGCCCTAAACGACATTTTTTGGGGAATCCTGGGGCAACACGAGTCCATTCCATGGACTCGTGTTGCCCGTTCCAACAATGATAGTGCTCGAATAGATCTTTCTAATGAGCTATTGTACGCGTCAAACGGAGATCATATGCCAAAGTTACGACCCCGGGAAGTTGATGTACCAACTTACCCCCAAACGGGGCCCACAGTTTGGCGTTTCATCTCCTAGGGTTACGTTTTGGAATGTTAAGGGTTTTTCCATTGTTTCTCAACAATAAATAGGCCTTCGAGCCTCATTGTAACACAGTTCAGAGGCATGTAGCCATCACATCTCTTCTCAGAGATAAGCTACCATCGCCCTAGCTAGTTTATTTCCATTTCTGTTTGTAAGCATATTTCAGTATTTTGCATTAATGAAATGAAGTATTCTTTCCGCTGCATCTTTGTGTATATGGTTATCTCTGTAATTTGTTGCGTTCCTGTTTAAATCCGGATCAACGTAGGCGCCGACCTACAATCTTCTCTCCTCCAGGTACCATGTTTCATAAATTTTCATACTGGATACTCCTGAAGCACAACACATAATATGAAAGGCCACGTTTCATACTGCACCCATAACTATCATTGAAGCCCGGAACAATCACTACTAGCATCATCAATTTCTGAATCACTGAAACACTGAAACCCTGTCAACAACACAGTCACCAGAACACAGAGCAGACACAGAACTCTGCAAAATCAATCAGACCCAACTGCAACTTCAAACATCAAACTTCAAAATGTATACGCTATTAAAATGAATCAAACCCACGCACATACGCGCTTTTTCCAAGGCCAACCCGCGTACAGATCTAAAAATATTTTCTTATAGCTTTGCAGCTGTACCAGACATCAGTCATACCCATAACATCTATAGAACATCACATGCGTCAGTATGCAGATCTAGAATAAGTATAATCAACCATATAAAGATAGTTCATTTCAAACCATTTGATCCCGATCTCTCCTTAGTTCTTGTTTTCCATCAACCGGTGACATCCCTCCTTAGCTCAGATCAAGCAATGCATCATCAACCCATAACCTGCATACTGGATCTCATACTTCTTCAGATACTCAAGACTTTTTCGATGCATTTTCCTAATGATCTTCCTCTCCTTTTATAGTCCTAGGCCTTGCTTAATACCATGGACCAAAACCATAATAAAACAATACCGTCGACCCAATAATTGGGATCAACACTTATGGGTGTAATACCACGGACCAAAACCATAATTCTAAATACCACGGACCCAAAAATAAGCTTTCCGACATGTACGCGCTTTTCCGTGCATGAAACTGCGTGTATACCCTACTTGGTATATAGCGAACCTGCGTATACGCGACTTGGTATATAGTGAACCTGCGTATATACCCTACTTGGTATATAGTGAACCTGCGTATACGCGACTTGGAACCTGCGTGTATACCCTACTTGGTATATAGTGAACCTGCGTATATACTCTTCTTTCTTCATTCTTTGTAGTCTGATCATCAATTCTTTGCTACTGACCTGCTGCACTCTAATCTGTGTGATTTGCCATCAAGGACAACACTTGTCTCATAATGCCAACAATGGGTTATAATGATCCAAGGGGAGTGATATGTAGTTTCAAGGATGCAAGATAAGACAAGCCTCTAAGAACATCCATTCACAATCCCTAATGATGAATGCATGAAATGCTTACATAACCAAGTTCTTTCAATAATTTGCATCAAATTAGGGCATAAATAAGATTATGAAAAGACATTCCATACATTAGACATGCAGTAACATGCAGATATATCATCAAAAACACACTTACAAGGTAATGCGAGTATATCCATCCATGACAATTGCAATTAGAAGCTCCAAAACAAAATAGTGAAAATACCAAACATGAAAATGCATCAATTACATCCAATTTCGTCCATCAATTGCAGCTCTGAATTATTTTACAAGGGTAAATCGCAATCCAAATGTGATGAGTTACAAATGAGGCTCTTCTTCAATTTATATGAGCCTTTAGAAGTTTGATTTGGTCTAATTAGCCTAATAAGCCCATAAAAAATACTTTAATGTGCAAAATAAAAACCTTATTGGTGATAAACCCACAAATAGCTCAGAAGTGTGAAATAAGTGTTCCTAATGAGGTCAAAATGATAAAATAATGGCATAAAAGGGTCATTGGAAGGCCATGATAAGTCGTCCATGTGCCAAGATGAAGAGGAAGGCTCTCAAACTGATGACCAAGGGGGTGGACCCTTGGTTTCTAAGAGAAACATCTATGGTGCTCCAAAGTGGTTGTGGGCACAACCAATGGTCTCATGGGTCTCCAATTGAATCAATCATGTTGATTCTCCATCAATAAGGGCTAGAATGATGACACATTCCCTCCCATGTCTCTCTCGATGAGATAAAACCCCATTTGGGCCCTAGATTAGCTGCCAAGTGTCATGCAAGTATGTGTCCAATTGGGAAATGTGGTCCAAGTGCATCATCATCTCTATACATCCAGGGCATTGTTGAAGAATCCCATGGTGTGGAATCCAATGCTCTATTGTGGAGGAGGCCCATGGCTCTCAACGCTCACCCTACAAGTGCCATTATGACCCTCTAGAAGGCTTGGACCATGTATAGGGAGACCAAGTCCAACTGGAGACCCACCTGCAATCCTGTATAATATCCAATGTGTCTCCTCACCTTCCAGAACAATAATTCATGAGCACAATTGAGTAATTAAGCTTGAAAACCAAGGGAAAAAATGGAAACTTCTTAGCTGCATGCCCTTCCAAATGGGATTTAGAAGGTATAGGTGTTTCCTTTTTTAACAAAAGAGGGCAATAAAGGGCCCTATTAGTGGTTTCAACCTCTAAGGGAGTAATAGGTACATGGTACATCCTTCAAATGGTAGGTGTTGGGTGAAAGGATTGTGGAAAGGAGTAGGGCAACAGGAAAGGCTCCAAGCCACATGCTGGAAATAATACTGAGAGGGGGGGTGAATCAGAATTATCTAATCAATAAAACTTTTTGATTTTCATACTCAGATTCATATACGCTACTTCAGTTAAGTATACCTGCGTATATACGCGACTGTGTCTATTGGAACTAGCGTACAACCATTAAACTCATGATTCAGTTATGTGATCTTCAATAAATGCATCAGAACATTATTAGCCATATTAACAGTCAACAGTAGCAGTAAAACAGATAGATCAACAAACATAAGAAACACACATGAACACCATGATATAAGTTGGAAACCCAATGTGGGTGAAAACCGCCTGCTGCAATTCGTTTCTATCTTCCTTTATTAAGAAACTTCTTTTACAATGTACTGGTGCAGTCCTTTACCAGCACGCAGGCTACAACTAGCAGAAGGCTACAACCTTCTCTCGTTCTCCAGACTCTCCTGGAAGGGAGCTCCAACCCCCTTTGCTCTTGTACTAGCTAAGATACTAGTACATAGGCGCCGGCCTACAATCTTCTCTCCTCCAGGTACCACGTTTCATAAATTTTCATACTGGATACTCCTGAAGCACAACACATAATATGAAAGGCCACTTTTCATCCAATTTTAATACTGGATCCATAACTATCATTGAAGCCCGGAACAATCACTACTAGCATCATCAATTTATGAATCACTGAAACACTGAAACCCTGTCAACAACACAGTCACCAGAACACAGAGCAGACACAGAACTCTGCAAAATCAATCAGACCCAACTGCAACTTCAAAATGTATACGCTATTACAATGAATCAAACCCGCGTACATACGCGCTTTTTCCAAGGCCAACCCGCGTACAAATCTAAAAATATTTTCTTATACCTTTGCAGCTATACCAGACATCAGTCATACTCATAACATCTATAGAACATCACATGCGTCAGTATGCAGATCTAGAATAAGCATAATCAACCATATTAAGATAGTTCATTTCAAACCATTTGATCCCGATCTCTCCTTAGTTCTTGTTTTCCATCAACTGAAGAGATCCCTCCTTAGCTCAGATCAAGCAATGCATCATCAACCCATAACCTGCATACTGGATCTCATACTTCTTCAGATATTCAAGACTTTTTCAATGCATTTTCCTAATAATCTTCCTCTCCTTTTATAGTCTTAGGCCTTGCTTAATACCACGGACCAAAACCATAATAAAATAATACCATCGACCCAATACTTGGGATCAACACTTATGGGTGTAATACCACGGACCCAAAAATAAGCTTTCCGACATGTACGCACTTTTCCGTGCATGAAACTGCGTGTATACCCTACTTGGTATATAGCGAACTTGCGTATACGCGACTTGGTATATAATGAACCTGCGTATATACCCTACTTGGTATATAGTGAACCTCCGTATACGCGACTTGGAACCTGCGTGTATACCCTACTTGGTATATAGTGAACCTGCGTATATACTCTTCTTTCTTCATTCTTTGTAGTCTGATCATCAATTCTTTGCTACTGACCTGCTGTACTCTAATCTGTGTGATTTGCCATCAAGGACAACACTTGTCTCATAATGCCAACAATGGGTTATAATGATCCAAGGGGAGTGATATGTAGTTTCAAGGATGCAAGATAAGACAAGCCTCTAAGAACATCCATTCACAATCCCTAATGATGAATGCATGAAATGCTTACATAACCAAGTTCTTTCAATAATTTGCATCAAATTAGGGCATAAATAAGATTATGAAAAGACATTCCATACATTAGACATGCAGTAACATGAAGATATATCATCAAAAACACACTTACAAGGTAATGCAAGTATATCCATCCATGACAATTGCAATTAGAAGCTCCAAGATAAAATAGTGAAAATACCAAACATTAAAATGCATCAATTACATCCAATTTCGTCCATCAATTGCAGCTCTGAATTATTTTACAACGGAAAATCACAATCCAAATGATGATGAGTTACAAATGAGGCTCTTCTTCAATTTATATGAGCCTTTAGAAGTTCGATTTGGTCTAATTAGCCTAATAAGCCCATAAAAAATACTTTAATGTGCAAAATAAAAACCTTATTGGTGATAAACCCACAAATAGCTCAAAAGTGTGAAATAAGTGTTCCTAATGAGGTCAAAATGATAAAATAATGGCATAAAAGCGTCATTGGAAGGCCATGATAAGTCCTCGATGTGCCAAGATGAAGAGGAAGGCTCTCAAACAGATGACCAAGGGGGTGGACCCTTGGTTTCTAAGAGAAACATCTATGGTGCTCCAAAGTGGTTGTGTGGCACAACCAATGGTCTCATGGGTCTCCAATTGAATTAATCATGTTGATTCTCCATCAATAAGGGCTAGAATGATGACACATTCCCTCCCATGTCTCTCTCGATGAGACAAAACCCCTCACATGGACTTTTCGGGTCATTCGCTGCACAAGATTTAAAGCTCATGTATCATCTTCCTAAGCCGCAAGCGACTTACAATGCACAATTCATTGAAATATTTGTGGCAGAGAACCCAAACCTATTGGAGATCACCAAATATTGGTCCAGAAAAGATGAACCGCTCAAGAAAGACAAAAACAGTATGTACAACACTGGTTCCCTCACCTCTCCGTATTGTTTTGCTGCGGCCATGCTTTGTAGATTGTTTGGGATGCCAGATATCAATAAGTTTTCATCTGAATGGTTACCATTAATAGATGCTGCCACAAATGCCGTTATTATAGATTGGGCCAAGATCTTTTCTGATAACCTATTCATTGCCATTGTCAATTACCGGTCTAAAAGATCCATGTCTCAAAGGATCTATCCTCCTTTTTACCTATCCACATATGTTATGGATTCTATTTGTTGTGTGTCTAAATATCCTTTTATGGGTTGGAAATGGACAACTCAGGACCCATTACCCATCCATGTTTATCATAAGCTATTATGGGATTCTCAGTTCATTCCACATTTCTACCAGATTTTTCACGGGCTTATCTTACCCTTGTATAGAATGATGTATGATAAAGACCCCCTGAGGTGCTCACCTGAGGCACAGATAGATATCATACCCATCGCAAGATGGTTCGGAGAAGAATAGTTCACTTATATTAGAGTTTTTGGAAGTACTATCCCCCCTCATGTTCTACCCTTGTATATCCCTGATAAGCTCCTAGCTCGAGAAATTGCATATCAAACCTGTTCAGAAGGCGGCCTAACTAAAGACCTAAAAGACAAAAAGAAGGCCATATGGCCACAGTTTCCTGTGGCTTGTGGGGCCTTTTCGTTGTTCGATGTATGTCACGTGCTCACCGACGTACAGAATATGACGTGTCTACAATTATTTAAATTCCCGGCAAGACCATTTGACCCAAATGAGGTTGCCCAGAATTTCACAACGACAGTCAAGATAAAAGTGTTCGTTGGAAAAAAGGATTTATTTGATGATATATTTCAGAATAAAAGCTCACTTCAGGAAATTTTGCTGGAAGCCCAATCGCAATTATCTCCAGATGACCTCAAAAGATTCATGGTATACAGGGAAAGAAGACTAGCCAGTGTTCCTCTAGAAAAGCTACGACTGTCTGCCAGAGAACCAACTCCAAGCGTTAGCCTCAGTGGGAATTCAAGCACTTCTGGATCTAAATCTAAGACTGCACAAGAAATGCCTGAACATTCTAAAAGATCTAAAAACAACCAAGATAGGAGCGAAGAGTCAGCTAAAGACACTGCTCAGTCAATGGAACTTCCACAACAGCAGGTTATAGCCTCGCCGCAAAGAGATGTTCCCCCTCTCGTCATTGAAGCACCACCCGTCACAACAGAATTAGATAAGGAATGGGAAACCTTCAACGAACTGATCAATCTTGAAGGACAAGCCCCAAAAACACCTGTGAGAAATACACAGGTAGCACAAGAAGTGGTCCCAACCATAGTCAGCAATGTCACAGAAACAGAGCATATTCCTATCGTTCCATCTTCTGAGCTTCTACTTAATGTAGAAGAAATTCCCCCTCTGGACATATTCTATAGTCCCCAACATAAAGCAGTTGTAAGAAGATAGAGAAAGAAGAGGAAGTTAGAAAATACACTGTCTCAAGATGCTAAGCAATTGGACGTCTTATGGAAAGATCCCAACAGTAACCCAACTGAAAATCTCACTAAACTTTCTCAGATCGCAGGAGCGTATGCTTCTGCGACTATTGACAAAGCATCAGAAGTACATCAATTGTTGAAAGAACAAGAAGATCAAATACAGCTACTGCAACAACAATTGCAACAAGCCAATGCTAATATTGAAGCACACAAACAGCTTGAAAAGTTGCAAGAAGATTTCCAGCAAATGCAAATAGGTTATCAAAGAAGTCTAGACAAGAAAGGAAAACAATTACAAATTTTACAAGAGATGCATAAAGATGAACCTAAGCTTACAGAGTTTATTTTAGAATCTATTGCCTTGAATGAACAACTACTGCAGCAACAAGAAGTGTTGGGACAAAAGATATCATAGTGGAATTATTATTGCGAAATGAGTGATAAAATCACCAATCAAGTAGTCGACTTGCGAAGTGACTATGATCAGATTGACAAACGGATGACTGAGTACTTGGCTTGGCAAGATGAAGATGAGGGAAAAAGAGCAGTAGCACCCAAGATAAATGAGAATCATAAAGATTTTCTCTTTAACAAGTGGGATGATCAAATTAGGAAGGCAGAACAAGCGGCAGAAGCAGCGGCCATGACAGCAAGCATTCTTATCGACTGTGTAAATGAGAATTTGCACAGAGCAAATTTAATCGCAGAAACCACCCCGGGGTATTTACCAAACAAACTACAACTAGAGACAGAATGGAAGCAGAAAGTGCAAGAGAAGGGAAAAGTGATCCAAGCACTAAACAGGTTAAATTGGGAATGTTACTGGGCATACTTGGTCAAGCCGCATAGTCAATGGATGACTGTGAAATGCATCATAAATGCGGCTGAAAAAGTGGTACCAGCTCTCATCGATTCCGTTTTCTCAGCCCAGCTCAAAGCAGAAGTCAGCCAACTGACTCTCCTTAAGCAAATGTTGAACACATGCAGCTTTAAAGACCAGATACAGAAATAGCTTAATTTGGAATGTTGTTTTTTCTTAAAAATTAGATTAGAAAAAGGACGGTCATTTGAAAACCGCATCCTGAATTTTTGTAAATAAACTATTATTAGAATTAGGAAGTAGTATTTAAACCCTTCTCATGCATTTAGAGAAGGGTCCAGAAATTTGTCAAAAACTTGTCCTCGGAACATGCACTTTTGCACCCTCAGAGGAGGTTTTGGTGAATGGATGGATCAAGATTTATTGATGTTTGTATTTGATATCTGCTACTGATGTTGCACTTCTGTACTCTTAGTAGATGTTAGAGCAAGGAGAGATAAATCATTGTTGCTTGAAGCTTATGAGTAGGACTAGTGATAAATGGTACTTTTATCTCTTGACCATTTCTGCTTATATGTTAAAGTAATATACAGTTTTTAGTTGTTTATATGTTATTGCATGAATGTTTGAGTTACCATTTGGCACTTTTGTACGGTGGAGCCATTTATTTATGTTTGATGTATGAATAACTTATTATGTGATATGTTGTTCACAACTGTTTTGCCTAACTTTTTATGCAAAGTGGTTCATCTTAATTGATTTCTATTCTTATAATCACTGAATGATCTTTATTACCAGTTATTATTCGAAATCTCTTTAGATCGCATAATAGAAGAAATACATCTCGGGTTAGCATAGATTAGATGTGCTGTTTTCATTAGATTACATTAGCATAGAGTTAGATCGAAGTAGGTTAGAACTTTTAGATCAGCGTCATCCAACTCTACACGCACACACACCCTTAGATTGGGAAACTGGTCCCATTATCCCCGGTCGGACCCGCTATACCAAACGGATAAGGAGCTGCCAACCAAGGTCCGGACCGGGCGGGTATCCCCCTTTGTTGTCGACCCGATTTTCGGGGCTTCAACATGAGGGGGAAAATTATGCTTTTAACTTTATTTTTATTTGCATCACCCTCTTGGGCATCGTTCTAGGCCCAACTCAAAGTGTGGAGAATGGGAGGGGAAGGCTAACTTCTTGTGGACCCAATGGACAAATGTGGACCTGGATGGGAAAAGTATGAAAAGGGGTTATAATGATCCAGGGGGAGTGATATTGTTAGGTCCCTATACTACTAGTGTAACCCCTTATTGTTATTAGTACAACCCCCTTATTATATTGTTGTGCCCATGTAGTCCCCATATTGTTATTATTGTGCCCTTACATTATTATTGTTATGTCGGCTCTGATTATATTATGACCCCTTAGACTCCTATATATAGAAAGGAGGTCTTGTCATTTGTATCATCCGAGAATTGTTCATTTTTGTAATGTAAAGGAGGTTGCCCCCTCAAAGAGGCTTATTTCTAAGGCGTTGATCTATCTTTTTTATCTTTTTCTGAGCTGGTTTCATAACATTTCGTATCAGAAATTTGGATTCTAGGGTTTCACTGCTCCAAATAGGTCATCGTGGTATTTTTGTTATAACTTTTTTGCTACGACGTTTTAGAAGCTAAGGAAAAAACCCATTTGAGAAGAAATCTTGCTGAACCGCGAGTCCAAATTTCCGATCTTGTATCGCTATATTTTCGGAGATATGATATGAGGAATTTAGGGTTTTTGCAAGCTCCAAAATTTCATCTAAAATAGGTCATCGTGGTATTTTCTCTATAACCTTTTCGCTACGAAGTTTCAGAAGCTAAAGCAAAAAACCCATTTGAGAAGAAATCGTTCTGAATCTCGGGTCCGAATTTTAGATCTTGTCTCGCTATATTTTCGGATATATGATTTGAGGAATTTAGGGTTTTTGTAGACTCCCGAATTACATCCTAAATAGGTGACCTTGGGAAAATCGTCATAACTTTCTCTCTGAGCAACAAATTGAAATTTTGTAAGAAGTTACAGAAATAGAAAGGATGGTAGTTTTCTGTGCATAGCTTTTAGATCCGAAGGTTGGAACAATGACACGTGGAACGTCGTACAAGTTCGCTCTATTGAAACATTATATAATCATGTCATCTTAGGAGATTGGGCATAACTCTTTCTTGGAGAATCAAATTCTAATCAGACTTGCGGGGTTAGAAAGAGGACTTAGAGGGCTACTGCAGGAGACAATTTTAGAACTTTGAGATTTGAAAGTACAGAGTTATAGTCATTTCAAGATCGAGCTCCTGAAATCAAGAAAAGGCGATATGAGGAAGTTTGATGGAAAGGATCCAGTAAATTGGATACTACAGATGGAGCAATATTTTGATCTACATGGTGTACCATTGTTACAAAAGGTATGTATTTCATCTTCATATTTAGAACCGGATCAATTTTTATGGTATAAAGAGCTTTGTTCTCGTAAACAACTTGTTACATGGTCAATTTTCACGGAGGAAATGATAGCACATTATGAGGATACAAAGAGCAACAACTTCTTTAGAGCAACACCACAACAATTGGAAGAAAAAAGAGAAAAAGGGCTTTATTACAAAGTGAAAAGAAAAATTATGGCAACAAGGAAGTCTACCCCTCACAAATATAAAGATGGAAGTGTTGTTTCTCCTAGCCTTCCACAACCTACAAGGGTTACACCACAACAATTGGAAGAAAAAAGAGAAAAAGGGCTTTGTTACAATTGTGATAACAAATACATTAAAGGTCATAAGTGTGCTGAGAAGAAATTATTTTACATTGGTTGTGGAGAGGAGGAAGAAAAGGATCAAGAAACGTCAAAAGAAGAGTATATACACCAGGAACCAACCCTAGAGAAAGAAGAAATGAATCCGACCATATCTTGTAAAGCATTGGAAAGAATTACCACTCCTAAAACTCTCAAGATAGAAGGACATATCAACAAGAAAAAGGTTCAAGAAGTTAAAGATCACATCGAGAAAGAAGAAATGAATCCGACCATATCTTGTAATGCATTGGACAGAATTACCACTTCTCAAACTATCAATATAGAAGGATATATCAAGAAGAAAAATGTTCAAGAATTGAAAGATCACATTGAGTCTCAAGAAATAAACCTGACCATATCTTGTAATGCATTAGAAGAAATTACCACTCCTCAAACTATCAAGATAGAAGGACATATCAAGAAGAAAAAGGTAAGAGTGTTGATTGATTCAGGTAGTACCCATAATTTTATTGATTGTAAGATAGCCAAGGAATTGAATTGCTTCCTATATCCAGCACCGGAGTTTCAAGTGATGGTTGCAAGTGGAGGAACCATAAATTGCTCTGGAAAGTGCCATAATATCAAGCTATCCATGGGAGAATATGTATTGAATAGCCCAATGCTTTCCATTCCAATGGGTGGTGTTGATGTTTTACTAGGAGTCCAATGGCTACAATCTTTGGGTATGATAGCTTTTAATTTTCAAGAACTTTTCTTGAAATTTTTTTGGGAAGGAAAGGAAGTTGAATTGAGGGGTATCAAAGGAAAACATGGAAATATAATCAACTCTAACAGCATGACAAAGCTTCTAAATAAAGAACAATGGGGTGTAATTGCACAATTATGTTCACTAGAGGATCCCACATCGAAATCATGTATTTCTCCAGATCTCCAAAACGTTTTGGACAATCATTCCAAGGTATTTGAGACTCCCAAAGGCCTCCCACCTATTTGTGATCATGATCATGCTATTCATTTGATTCCACGAAGTGTTCCTCCAAACATCAGGCCTTACATATATCCATATGCCCAAAGGAGTGGGAACTCATTCAAAAGTTGCAGAAGATCCCAGTTCAAATAGTGTTGCGAGAACTTGACAAGGAAGGAAAAATCATATTGGAACCTGAAGCAGTCACAGAACCGAGAAATCAAAAGCTATGAAATAGATCAATTTCAAAGTATCTCATCAAGTGGAAGAACTTACCCGCTGAATATTCCACATGGGAGGACAAGAATTTATACAGAAGCATCAAGAACTACTCAAGCATTGAGGACAACACTTTTTGAAGGAGAGGGGCATGTTAGGTCCCTATACTACTAGTGTATCCCCTTATTGTTACTAGTACAACCCCGTTATTATATTGTTGTGTCCATGTAGTCCCCATATTGTTATTATTGTGCCCCATAGAAGCCCACTATTGTTATTATTGTGCCCTTACATTATTATTGTTATGTCGTCTCTAATTATATTATGACCCCTTAGACTCCTATATATAGAAAGTAGGTCTTGTCATTTGTATCATCCAAGAATTGTTCACTTTTGTAATGTAAAGGAGGTTGCCCCCTCGAAGAGGCTTATTTCTAAGGCATTGATCTATCTTTTCTATATTTTTGTCAGTTGGTTTCATAATAGATATATATGGTATTGAGGAGTGATACCATGCAACAAAAGTTAGGGTTTCCAATGTAGTGCCACTTCTAAAGCTATTAGCCAATGAGGAGATCCCACAGGACCAGGATACAATATTAACCACCAAGTTGGGATAAGGGAAAAATAGTACAATCCAAGCCCCTTATTTTTGTTGAATTCCCCCCACTAATTCATGTCGAAATGTGCCCAAGGAAAGCAAGCCTAAACACCCAGACACATAATGAAAATCCATACATTTGGTCTTGGATGGCCCACCTTCAAACATATGATCATAACAGATGGGTGAGGGCACATAATAGTTGGCTCAGGTGTCGGAGAATGGTGGAACATTGAGCTATCTGGCAGTTGCAAGGGGATTTTGGCTATCAATTGAAGGAAAACTTAGGAGAAAATTTCTCCTATTGATGTCACCCACTGGTGGTGGGTAACAGTATACACGAATCAAAGGTTGAGATTTATCTCCAAAGTAGTTATACTTTTTTTTTCTCTTTTAATTAAATTGATTAATTAAAAAAAAAAAGTCATATGAACATGTGGCATATGAAATGAATAACGATTTTTTGAGAATTTGGTATTGATAAACCATGGTATTGGCCCACTGTATAAATTAACAATCTCCAGGTAAAGCGGGTGTAAATCTCCAAGAATTAGAATTGCATTCCAAGTTTTTTCAAATATATTTATGTTTATATATTAATATTTTTACAATTATTAATATTAATAATGAAGTAAAAAATTATTTAGTTTTATGATTTTTTTAAATTTTAATAACGTGGAATGTATTATGAAGTAAATGTCTTATGCTTATTATGGATTAATGTCTATCAACATTTAACATCCATTTAATTATATAGTTGGGCTAGTATAATTATATTTCTTATTTATAAAGACTTAAACATCCTTCTTTACCTTCTAATTGCTCTTTTTCCCCTTAAAGAAAGGTGAAGTTTTCACCAAGAAAATATCAAAACAAATACATGCCTATAGTACTTCTTAGTTCAATGACACTTTTGGACACAACATTTTTTTTAATTAAATTGAAAAGAAAAAAGGGCATAGCTATTTCTGAGATAAATCTCCACCCTTTATCATAACTACTACTAAAATATTCAATGAATATTTGTTGGAGGTTAAATCCCTATCAATCACCTAATAATTATTGATTATTAAATTAAAATTTTGGAAGCCCTATTCCAAAATAGACACAAGCAATAATTAAAAAAAATTACACATTATCCTCGATGGGGATGATGGACAGTGGCAGGGGGCATTTAGTGAGTGTTAAGGCTCACACAATGCGGAGGTAATTGGATGTGACGTGGTACATCTAGGAGCAATTGGGATCAACAGCAAATCATTTTCAAGGTAGGTTGGAGTATCTAACTCTAGGGTGGAATAGCGATGGGTATCATTTGCATCCGTGAATTGTGTGATAGGCTTAGAGGAGAGTATGTCAGTGATAATGTTGCAATGTGTTGCTCTAGAGCACCCTACAAACCTCATATTTTTGGTCATGTGAATTGGGCTATATTGGGTTAGGGTCTTATGACTAGCGAGCTATATTATGAAAGAAAACCTGCAGCATGGGATCTAGGCACTCGTTCTCACCATGCGTGCTTCTGTAGCATGATATACTGGCAGTTAAACTTTGTCATTTGTATTTTAATTTCGATAAGACTTTGGTTTGTAGGAATTTCATTGGGGGAGGGGACACTTCTAGGACTCTTGTTTTCTCCCTCGGTCCTGGATGTGTTCATTTGGATTCTAATCCACGAGAAGACACGTCTCTGGTGGGGATAGTTTTTTATCTGTCGCCTCATGATTCTTCTAAGAGGTGGTTGGTATTCCATTGTTTCTCGGAATTTCACCCTGGGAGTTTGGTTTCTTTTGTTGTGGGTTGATAGGCTCATTTCTTTTGGTTTTTTGATTTTTGTGATGGTAAGACCTTAGAGCTACTGTCATGTTCTTCCCTATAGTCTTGTGAGGGTGTCTGGTTCGTTACTCATGGGTTTAGAAATTAGAAGTAAGCATCTTTCTTGGTGGCTTTATCTCTCCTCTCAAGACCCTTTCTTGGTAGTGGGGGTCTTTTGTGTGGTCGTTAAGCGTATTTAGAGGTGTAGGTGTCTGGGACTAGGATTCTACTTTCCTTCATCATCGTATTTTCCTTCCTCCTCGCAGCCTATTGACCTAGGAAGGGTATGCTCAATAATTACTCGATCCACCTCAACTAGCGGTCCACTGGTTGACTTCTTCGGTCTGGCTATTTCGTTGAGCCAAAATGAATGGTGCTCTTAGTGGTCATCGTTGAAGGGGGTTAGCAGTCAAGGCTCTACCAGCAGGGTGTGGTCCCGAAAAATAGGTCATCGAGGTCAGGAAGTAGTGATGATTTGGCAATGCGGTCATCCTTGTTGCGGACATGGTCATCGAGGGCATCAAGATGCTCAGGCAGACGCGGATGATGTGGAAGGTGTCTCAACGGAAGGAGAGGTTTCCCACACCCCAGATCAATCTCTAATCCATGTGGTCCAACAACCATATTTTGAGACAACTACAGAACAACTCCAAGACATCCATGCCAACATGGACATTTTTATGGAGCACCAATACAAGGACCGAAATGAGTTGGTGGATTATATCAATGATGTGCAATTCAGTTGGAATGAGATCCTAGAATAGCTCACTACCATGAGACAAAGTCAATGTCACAACAATGAACAAATGGACAAAATCGAAGCACCCTGGCCCATATTGACTTCCATATACATGAAGATCGTGGGAAACCAGATAAAACGGGTAACCAAGCTCAAAAATCTGAAATATGTCCCCTCAATAATATAAAATCTACAGATTTTGTAGAAATTTTGCTTTTGTTTGGTATATATGGCCATTTTTTCCATGGGACATATGTAATAAATTGGTGTGTCTTCTTTGTTTTATCTAGATATCCTTGCTAACAAATCGGGCAGGAGTGAAATGAGGAGAGCCATAGACCACCACAACTTAATCAGCCACCTTTGGATAATATAAAGAAGTTTCCTTGATCGACCAAAAAAAAAAATTACACATTGGGATATTTAAAATTTTTAATGTCTGAATGACATAGAATTAAATTATTAAAAAAATTTACACATTAAGAAATTGTATCCCTCTATATGCTTGATATGATAGTATAATCTAAATAGAAATAAATAAATGATAAACATATAACAATTAAGAGCACATAAACACCATAATTTAAATTGAAACCCTTATGAGAAAACCAACTTTGAATAATAGATCTATTATCCGATGATAAATGAAGCTAATTTGGCCAACATTTCGGCCTAGCCAAGTGAACACTCCACTCAAATTAGGCATATTACAATGGAGGATCCCCAAGCCTTTTAAAGGTTTCATAATATGTAATCTAGGGGATCTAATACCACTGTAGACCTAAAAACTTTGACTCTTTTATTGAGTTACGTTTACCCTAATATTCCTCCCTTTAAATTTCACTAGAGAAATCAACATGCTTTTCTCCCTCATCACATATGTCTACTCCAAGACTTTATCGACAGGGATACATGCCTAACCATGTCTTAGAGTTGTATGCCCATAT
This sequence comes from Pinus tabuliformis, assembly GCA_031772625.1. Lineage (NCBI taxonomy): Eukaryota > Viridiplantae > Streptophyta > Pinopsida > Pinales > Pinaceae > Pinus > Pinus tabuliformis. Next base: position 1,193,772,282 of record CM062807.1, on the reverse strand, counting down.
ACATGCAATTTAGAAATATCATCTCTAAAGCTTTTCTTTTTTTAATTATTTTCTAACACTTGTGCCACCATTCTCTCTCGTTTGCACGCCAAGTGCTTTCCTCACTATATCTCACTTTTGTGGTTTCATCTCACTTTGTTGGACTTCTACATACAATGTATCATCATTTGAAACCACCACTTATTTTTCCAAGTCATGATCCATTGACTTGATTCCACTTATTCCTTCTTTTTTTTGAATTTGGTTCATTGATCTATATCTGAATGTTAGTTTTGTTGCGCTAATTTCATTTAAATATTTAAAAACACATGCTTTTCTATTGCTTCATGTGCAGGGTTCTCTTATGATGTTTGTGATTGGAAACAGGTAAATTTTATGTCAAGTTTTATGTGAAATCATGAGCATAATAGCATGAAAGTAAGTATTGAACAACAATAATAAAATGAATAGAAAACCATCAAGAAAAACACTCAACACAGTGTCTTGATAAAGGAGTTCACCCTTCCTGGGCTACATCTCCTTGTTCCAGCCTCCATGGCTTGGGCCTCTATATTTGCTCAAAAAGGAAAAAAGTATAGTTTACAATGCTCCTGATCTCCTAAAATCTGCTTCAATTGACTCAAAGAATCCTAAAACTCCTAAGCTGACTCTCCAAACTCTGCAAATGGACCATATCTGTTATGGGCATGACTTCCTCCTTAGTGGCCCTATGCTTCATAAAACTTCAATGTGGAAAAAATCACATACAGAAGTGTCCCATTGCTCCTAAACCTATTCCATTGTGTTCATAGGACCCAAAAACCCCAAAAATGACTATTAGATCTCTCAAAACTGACTCTAGCTGATTTGGGCATGACCTCCTTCCCTGGTGGCCCTAGGCTTCCCTGAACTTCCCTGTGGAAAAATCACCTGTAGAAGTATTCTATTGCCTCTGCAACTTGCACCAATGACTTCAGAATGTAAAAATCATCTTGGAATGCTATTCATTTTCTAAAATTGCTCAAAAAATGAGCAATCTATGGCTTTCTCCAGTTTGGCCTAGAAAACCTTCACTAAAACTGGAAAGACTCCAGTTAAGTCCACCAAAGTTTGCAATTCCGCCAAAATTGGCGCGCCTCCGAAACTGCAGCAATCCTTAATTACAGATTAATTAGGCTTAAATGGGATTAGCGACACTAAGCGCACTTATCCATTTAGTGCCAGCCCAAGGTTATAGTGGTTGTTCGTATGGTGAGGGAGTTGGCCCGCGGCATTGGCTTCCTCTGCTCCACTATCGGCATCACTGTTGGCATTAAATATAGTTTGGTGGCCTATGTTTAACAAGACCCGCATTGGCTCATTGGTATTGCATCGGAGTTGGGAGGGTGAGGTCATGGGTTCTGTTAGTGTCAGTCTTTTCAGCCTTCCTCCAGTGATCAAATATGCTCTTACAAAGTGGTCTCAAAGTGTCCAGGTCAAATTTTGTCATTTCAAAGAGTTTTCAAGCAAAATTTGGTCACTAGACATTAGGTCTAGGGTTTGCTTTCACTCCTTCTAAATTTGTCCAAATGTCGGTCCATGTCATCATTATGCTGAGTCTATAATCATTCATAGGGTTGTCATTATCATTTCAGTGTCTAATGAGTCATTTTACACCTTGTTCATGCTTCAGTTGCGCCCAGGCAAGGTCATTTCCCTCTCTTAGGGTTTTGAAAGCTAATTTCTCTTGGATGGTCAAATAATTAGAAAAACTTGTATCCAGATGTTCATACACCTTCCCCTATCTTTCATGTACCTTATCAAACACTTCCCATCACTGAGATCCCCCAAATTCCTCATTTTTGCACAAACCCTAGTTTCTTGCCACAACTTGGCAATGTTCTAGGCTAGTCATGTGTTTTTCCCTTTTGGACCCCTTCCCCTCACTCGATCTCTGAGATTCCACTTTCCCCTGCTTCCTAACATCCCTCCCTACTTCCAAAAAATTCCTCAAGAATTTAGAAGCCTCTTATCCCCTTCATTTCGCTTCATTTCGACAAAATCCCTTGTTTCACACATCGGGATAGGTTTTACTCACATGATGTTTCTGAGCAATCAAAGATGAATTTTGGAAACCTGAGAGAGGTTTCTGTCCACAACGTTCCAATTAAGAAAAACCTCCCTCCCTTTTTACACAGGTGTCATGGTTTTAGAGAAATGTCAAAAATACAATCGCCTCGGGAAATTTGATGCACCTCTGAAGTGACCTTGGGAAAATCAAGTTTTCTCCTAGCTTGGTTGGCCAAACGACTTTTGTGATGCGTCAAATGCTAACTAGACACAAATAGCTTTCCAATGAGCTATCATGAGCTCAATTTGGAGTTGAGGAAGGCATTCAAACGTTGACTGCAACAGCACTCTGCCTTGAGGCAGCCTCATTTGGCACGTTTTGACCAGTCTTGGGAAATTTGACTTTTGACAGGGAAAATGAGCTCCAAATTGAAAAATTCCAGTTGTGTTAGAGAGTAGACTCAAAGACCTTTCCAACAAGCTATTCTTCACCCGATTTCGACACTAGGAAGGCCTCCAAAAGCCTCCTCCAAAATTCACTATGTAGCTGGGTGCGCGCTACACATCAGGGTGGGTGCGCTACACACCAGGGGCGCGCTATGCACCAGGGGCACGCTACGCATCAGGCCGATTTTCTCAATGCAAATTTGCACGTGCGCTATGCACCAGGGGCGCGCTACACGTTGGGTGAGGCGCGCTACCGCGTTGGAGTTTATGCCCAGACTTTTCCCGAAACATATTCAAACACCTCTTCTCACGCATCAAATCACAGGTACAATTGAAGAACATGAAGAGGAGGCTTTGGAGGTAGACTTTTCTAATGCATACCTTGGAGGTGGTGCACTTAGTATGGGAAAGGTTTTCAAAATATGAAGGATATGCTTCAGGATTCCGTTTTGCTGGTGACTATGTTGATACAAGGTGTCATGATTTCTGTGCTAGGCGAGAAACAAGGATAGTAGCAATTGATGCATTAGGTCATCCTGGGGAGGGACAATTCAGATATCAAAAGCTTATTTGAAATTCATGGCTATTCAAATTTCATCGATAAGTTTGGTATTGACACACAACAACAATCTTGGAGCTGAAGAGGATGAAGAATGCTCAGGCAGTGATAATAATGCTATCAGCAACAGGTTCAGTCAACAAATAGAAATTGAAGATGGTTAAGTGGGTGATCAACTACTTGGAGTAGCGCAACAAACAACTGGAAGATGAATACACACTTTATAAGCTGCGGCAAATCCGGGAAGACCGAGGATTGACCCAAAAGAGACCTGGTGATTTGACACCGATTAATCGAGAGTCTATGCTCATCTGGGTGAACACTCATTTGGAGAAATTGTTGGTGAAGGCAAACAGAGACAAGGACATGCTTCGTCATATGAAAACTCACTATTGGGCCTGCATGCATGTTTGCAAAGCGAAAATGAAGATCCTTAAAGGGCGATTGAGCAAGGCACTAAAACGGCGGAAAAAGCCCGATCCACTCCAAATTTTGGCCGAAGCCTCCTTGAAGGAACATGGTACTTGATGATACACACCCAGCTCAAATCTCAAAAAAATTGGAGAAGTTTTGGTCAATTTTGAAATTTTTGTATTGAAAACAGGTTTTTGCCCTCAACGCGTAGCGGGCCGCGCGCTACCCTGAAGATGGGAAGGTCCATTTCACAAAAACTTTGCATTTTTGGATTTTTCATGACAAATTACACTTTCTCAGCCACTGCCAAGACATTTCATTGAGGTTTGGGGCCCCAAAAGGTCAAAAAACAAGCAAAAAATGACCTTCTGCCAGTTTTTGGACACACAGGACGTAGTCTTGGGAGATTGCATTGTTGGAGGGGCAAATGGGCACCAAATTGCGAAATTCCACTTGGGATAGAGAACAGACATCCAGAACTTTCCAACAAGCCCACTTGAGCCTCATTTGGATTACGGGAAGTGCCCCAAAAGTGGGCTGAAAGGCGCACTATGCGTAGAGATTTGGCGCGCTACGCATCAGGGAAATTTACCAGTTTTTCATCTACAGCTCAAGACAACGCAGCTTTTGACTAGTTTTGACTTTTCATGGGATTTTTCACCCTCTTTGATGTAACTAATGTATTTTCATGATGACATGACACTTTTTTACCTATTCTAGAAGATTCATTTATAAAATAGCAAAAAATTAATGAATGAATTGGTTTCCTAACTTATAGAGGCAAGTTGTTTTGACTGCCTAGATTGTAGTGCTCAGTTTAGAATTGGTTGAAACAGCTCCTAGGATGATGAGATCGACACCTAGAGGCAAGGGAATGTGTTAGCTTGCCTATATTATGTATTTTCTTAGTCATTTTCATGGTTGGACTCCTGAGGGATAAGCTTAGACTGTATTACACATTGTATCTCTGCAATTTTGGCAAAGGAAAGACCAGGGTTTTGCAGCACTATTTGGGATTCCTGTGGTTATTTGTGTTGATGGTGTGTTTCTCTCATGTACTTGTAAGTTTTTTATGTGTATCATTTTCCTACTATTCTCTTCTACAAATTAAACAAATGAAGTGTTGAGGTAGAATTCATAATCTTGTATGCTCTGCCTTTAAGTTTGTTTAATATCTATGTTTTCATCTGTTTAAGGAGAACTCCTGAAAGCTTCTCGCTCTCCTTAGCTCCTCACCAGTCATTTCTATCCATTCAATTCCTTTAAAGACATCAGGACGATTTCCTACCTTGCCCCAAAAAGACCTCTGCAAAAACCGTGTCACATCCCCGCACCCAAAATTGCTTTTCCCTGTTTTCCAACAAAACCCTAAAAATCTTAAATCAAACTATCTTATCAATTTACTAGCCTAAAATCAATATTCATATCGGTCATCTCAGCCCCTTTGAAGACCTCTTGCCGAGATAGACCCGGAGAGAGCCCTCTCTTGCCCTCGTAGGGCTAGCTACGAGGCTGAGCTTGGTTTGATGTTGCCTTGAGTTTCGCCTTCCTCAGCCTGAGGCAAATTCGAGCGCTAACATAGTGGCGACCATACTGGGGAGAACAAATGGTTTGCTTGTTGCTGTCATTTGTTTTATAGCTACAGACGGAGCTTGAAGTTATGCCAGGTAGCCTTCGAAACGCTTTTGCTTTGCATTAGTGGAAGTAGATAAACACTGCTTCAGTCAATCTCCGGTCTAGCTTGTAAACGTGACATCTAACTTGTTAATTGCCCCAGTACATGCATCAAGTTCAGATCTGATTGTTGACGGTGGACAACGATCAGACACTAGCAAGGATGAAATCATTCACCTGGCGACTCTAAATCATTTTCGAGATCAGATCCAAAGACTCCACTGGAGGATGATCCTGACCAGCGGAAACATGAAAGGACAATATGGACAGATCAGGTACTCAAGTTGGAATTGCATCCAAGACATTTTGTTCTTTGTCATTAATTATTTCTTCTCTTTTCCCAAGAATGTCAAGAAGGCTTTGCAAAGTATAGTATGCTTGAGAAAAGATCCGAGGCCTGCAATTGATTCTTTCCCTTTGAAGATTGTGAATACCAAAGATTTGCATGCCTTTGAGCTTGATCAGGATCCTTTTTCCGAATTTTGTGATGACCATCTTCAAATTGATGAGCCCCAAGCAACCAAGACTAATTCTATACCTGCTGAACATACCCCTACACCTTGTAAAATTCCAGATCGGTATACTCTTGTTTTACCTTCTGTTCTCCATGCTTTCCCCAAAAACTATGATCTATACTTGCCGAGGTTTGATGGTGAAAGTAAGAATGTTAACGATGAGCAACATGTGCAAAGTTTTGAGTCTTTTCTAGACCTTTTTGAAGTTGATAGCGACGATGTTAGTATAAGGCTTTTTGCTCTTTCTTTGCAAGCCAAAGTGAAGAGTTGGTTCAAAATCCTACCTGATGCAAGCATTTCAGATTTCCAGCAGTTTGTCAAAGTTTTTCTCGACAGGTGGATGATCGGACAGAACCTTTTCTTCATTGTAGAAGAGTATAACCAGCTGAAAAGACTACCAGGGGAGACAGTACAACAATTTTCTGCCAGATTTAATCAAGTTTATTATTTGATGCCAGTTGATATAAGACATACTCCTAGATCGACTCTCTTGCACTATCTGGGTGCCTTTGATCCGGAGATGGAGTTTCAGCTGAGAGAAAGGGATATTGAAACACTTCACGAGATGCAAAACAGTGCAGTAAATGTAGAAGCTCATCTGCTGATCCGAAGGGCAAGGTTGAAAGAAGAAGAGATGAAAAACATAGATCCGGAAGAATCAAAATATCTAGAGGTGAACCTTGACATTTTGGTAAGTGCAGTGGAAAAGATGATGGACAAGATCGACGCAAGGAATGATTACGATGTTCAAGCTCATGGCTTGCTTATTGAAGAAGAACAAGTTGTTGATCCAAAACATTTTGTTTCTTATCCTAGTTGTCAAAGATCTGATAATGATTGTTTCGTAGATCACCTAGGCGAAGAAAGAATTGTTGATATGACATGTATGCTTGATGATATGTTTTATACCAATGATTTGCCTCAGTTTGATCAGTATGATGATGATTATGTTCTCCAAACAGAAGCTAATCTTGCAGGCAAATCAGCAGCTAGTTTGTGGGAGGAGGAAGAAGTTCACTTACAACAGCTCGAGTATAATGATCAACCGATGCATATCAGCTATGACATTAACGAGGAAAGTGCAGCAAAGTTTGAAATAAGTGGAGGATCTTTGCCTTTTTGTTTTGATTCGTTTCAGTTCATCAGAAATAACTACCACGCAATCAGAAATCAAATGTCAACAAGTCTTCATTTGAATCATCTTGAGAGCAATGAAAATTTTGTTCAAGACTTGTCATATCCAGAATTGCAACCCCTGAAAGCCATTGATTGTCAAGTTGCAGCTGAAGACTTGGAAGTGGACAGACATGATTTACTGATTCAAGGTGACTCCGTACCATTCTGTTTTGAATCATGTCAGTTTTTGAAGGGTAGATTGCATAGTAAATCTTCAAATGAACAACCTATAACAAATCAGCAATCTCTCAGTGTTAATGTTGAGGATGAGACATATAACAAAATTCTTGAGCAGCCTGTAGCATCAGATTTGCAGCCGCCAAATGAAATTGAAGGGCAGATTACAGATGAAGCTGTGGAAGATGAAATACATGATTTGATGATGCAGGAAGATTCTATACCCTTTTGTTTCGAAGCATTTCAGTTTATAAGGCAGAATCTTTGTAAAATCTCTCAAGAAAAAGATGAACAGCTAGAAGGATGTCATACATTTTCAATGGATACATTACAACAGTCTTTTCAAGCTTTTCATGATCCAATAGCTGATGTTTTGGATGAGGTTTGCAGTCAAAGTCTTTCTCCATTGACTACATGCGATCTTGAAACATGTGCTGATATGAATTTGATCTGGCAGCCGATTTCTTTCTCATTTTCAGCAGAGGTCTCGTCACAAGGCTCAAATCAAAGTTTGCATTCATGGTATGAGGAAACAAGAAGTAATCCATTAGATGAGCTAAGTTCCAGTGTGCTTGAATTTCAAGATCCTTATGCAGTGTTTTTGGAGGTGGGTAGAGAATTCATATCATTCTACGGATCTGTTTCCAAGTTGTCATGGGAATTTCCTTTCAGTAGTTCTCTCCTGTTGTTCATAAGTGAGCACTTGCGGAAAATTCGAACAGCAGATGGAATACTTACTTGGTTGCACTGGTTGTTTCATTTCACTTGATCAGGTGATGAATGAAACTGTTAGAGTAGGTTTTGATGAATAAGCTCAAACTTGAGCATCATTTCAGTTTGTCAGTTGTGTTGAAGTATCACGTCAATTTTTAGTTGAGTGAGAATCAATTTGTATTGTCAAGTCATCATTTTTCAGTCATGCATTTCAGCTTGAGTTTTTGACTCCATTGCCCAATGGATGAAGGCACTGTCTGCTCTCCCAAAGATCTGCCGTTCTTGGAACCTCCAAGGAGCTACCATCCCCATTGGAGCCAATGTTAGCGTCAGTCTTTCCAGCCTTCCTCCAGTGATCAAATATGCTCTTACAAAGTGGTCTCAGAGTGTCCAGGTCAAATTTTGTCATTTCAAAGAGTTTTCAAGCAAAATTTGGTCACTAGACATTAGGTCTAGGGTTTGCTTTCACTCCTTCTAAATTTGTCCAAATTTCGGTCCATGCCATCATTATGCTGAGTCTATCATCATTCATAGGGTTTTCATTATCATGTCAGTGTCTAATGAGTCATTTTACACCTTCTTCATGCTTCAGTTGCGCCCAAGCAAGGTCATTTCCCTCTCCTAGGGTTTTGAAAGCTAATTTCTCTTGGATGGTCAAATCATTAGAAAAACTTGTATCCAGATGTTCATACACCTTCCCCTATCTTTCATGTACCTTATCAAACACTTCCCATCACTGAGATCCCCCAAATTCCTCATTTTTGCACAAACCCTAGTTTCTTGCCACAACTCGGGATTTTCTAAGCTAGGCATGTGTTTTGCCCTTTTGGACCCCTTCCCCTCGCTCAATCTCTGAGATTCCACTTTCCCCTACTTCCTAACATCCCTTCATACTTCCAAAAATTTCCTCAAGAATATAGAAGCCTCTTATCCCCTTCATTTCGCTTCATTTCGACAAATTCCCTTGTTTCACACATCGGTATAGGTTTTACTCACATGATGTTTCTGAGCAATAAAAGATGAATTTTGGAAACCTGAGAGAGGTTTTTGTCCACAACATTTCAAGGAAGAAAAACCTCCCTCACTTTTTACACAGGTGTCATGGTTTTAGAGAAATGTCAAAAATACAATCGCCTCGGGAGAATTGATGCACCTCTGAAGTGACCTTGGGAAAATCACGTTTTCTCCTAGCTTGGTTGGCCAAATGACTTTCTTGATGATTCAAATGATAACTAGACACAAATATATTTCCAATGAGCTATCATGTGCGCAATTTGGAGTTGAGAAAGGCATTCAAAAGTTGACTGCAACAACACTCTTCCTTGAGGCAGCCTCATTTGGCACGTTTTGACCAGTCTTGGGAGATTTGATTTTTGACAGGGAAAATGAGCTCCAAATTGAAACATTCTAGTTGTTTTGGAAAGTAGACTCAAATACCGTTCCAACGAGCTATTCTACACCCGATTTCGACACCGGGAAGGCCTCCAAAAGCCTCCTACAAAATGCACTATGTAGCTGGGTGCGCGCTACGCACGAGGGTGGGCGCGCTACGCATCAGGCCGCTTTTCTCAGTGCAAATTTGCACGTGCGCTATGCACCAGGGGTGAACTACGCGTTGGGTGAGGCACGCTACGCATTGGAGTTTATGCCCAGACTTTGCCCGAAACATATTCAAACACCTATTCTCACGCATCAAATCATAGGTACAATTGAAGAACATGAAGAGGAGGCTTTGGAGGTAGACTTTGCTAATGTATACCTTGGAGGTCGTGCACTTAGTATGGGAAAGGTTTTCAAAATATGAAGGATATGCTTCAGGATTCCATTTTTCTGGTGACTATGTTGATACAAGGTGTCATGATTTCTGTGGTAGGCGAGAAACAAGGATAGTAGCAATTGATGCATTAGGTCATCCTGGGGAGGGACAATTCAGATATCAAAAACTTATTCGAAATTCATGGCTATTCAAATTTCATCGATAAGTTTGGTATTGACACACAGCAACAATCTTGGAGCTGAAGAGGATGAAGAATGCTCAGGCAGTGATAAGAATGCTATCAGCAACAGGTTCAGTCAACAAATAGAAATTGCAGATGGTTAAGTGGGTGATCAACTACTTGGAGCAGCGCAACAAACAACTGGAAGATGAATACACACTTTATAAGCTGCGGCAAATCCGGGAAGACCGAGGATTGGCTCGAAAGAGACCCGGTGATTTGACACCGATTGATTGAGAGTCTATGCTCATCCGGGTGAACACTCATTTGGAGAAATTGTTGGTGAAGGCAAACAGAGACAAGGACATGCTTCGTCATATGAAAACTCACTATTGGGCCCGCATGCATGTTTGCAAAGCGAAAATGAAGATCCTTAAAGGGTGATTGAGCAAGGCACTAAAACGGCAGAGAAAGCTCGATCCACTCCAAATTTTGGCCGAAGCCTCCTTGAAGGAGGATGGTACTTGATGATACACCCCCGGTTCAAATCTCAAAAAATTTGGATAAGTTTTGGTCAATTTTGAAATTTTTGTATTGAAAACAGGTTTTTGCCCTCAATGCGTAGCGCGCCGCGCGCTACCCTGAAGATGGGGAGGTCCATTTCACAAAAACTCTACATTTTTGGATTTGTCATGACAAATTACACTTGCTCAGCCACTTCCAAGACATTTCATTGAGGTTTGGGCCCCCAAAAGGTCAAAAACAAGCGAAAAATGACCTTCTGCCACGTTTTGGACACACAGGAAGCAGTCTTGGGAGATTGCATTTTTGGAGGGGCAAATGGGCACCAAATTGAGAAATTCCACTTGGGCTAGAGAGTAGACATCCATACCTTTCCAACAAGCCCACTTGAGCCTCATTTGGATGCTGGGAAGTGCCCCACAAGTGGGCTGAAAGACGCGCTACGTGTAGAGATTTGGCGCACTACGCATCAGGGAAATTTGCCAGTTTTTCATCTACAGCTCAAGACAACGCAGCTTTTGACTAGTTTTGACTTTTCATGGGATTTTTCACCCTCTTTAATGTAACTAATGTATTTTCATGATGACATGACACTTTTTTACCTATTCTAGAAGATTCATTCATAAAATAACAAAAAAATAATGAATGAATTGGTTTCCTAACTTATAGAGGCAAGTTGTTTTGACTGCCTAGATTGTAGTGCTCAGTTTAGAAGTGGTTGAAACATCTCCTAGGATGATGAGCTCGACCCCTATAGGCAAGGGAATGTGTTATCTTGACTATATTATGTATTTTCTTAGTCATTTTCATGGTTGGACTCTTGAGGGATAAGCTTAGACTGTATTACACGTTGTATCTTTGCAATTTTGGCAAAGGAAAGACCAGGGTTTTGCGGCACTATTTGGGATTCCTGTGGTTATTTGTGTTGATGGTGTGTTTCTCTCATGTACTTGTAAGTTTTTTATGTGTATCATTTTCCTACTATTCTCTTCTACAAATTAAACAAATGAAGTGTTGAGGTAGAATTCATAATCTTGTATGCTCTGCCTTTAAGATTGTTTAATATCTATGTTTTCATCTGTTTAAGGAGAACTCCTGAAAGCTTCTCGCTCTCCTTAGCTCCTCACCAGTCATTTCTATCCATTCAATTCCTTTAAAGACATCAGGATGATTGCCTACCTTGCCCCAAAAAGACCTCTGCAAAAACTGTGTCACATCCCCGCACCCAAAATTGCCTTTCCCTGTTTTCCAACAAAACCCTAAAAATATTAAATCAAACTATCTTATCAATTTACTAGCCTAAAATCAGTATTCATATCGGTCATCTCAGCCCCTTTGAAGACCTCTTGCTGAGATAGACCCGGAGAGAGCCCTCTCCTGTCCTCGTAGGGCTAGCTACGAGGCTGAGCTTGGTTTGATGTTGCCTTGAGTTTCGCCTTCCTCAGCCTGAGGCAAATTTGAGCGCTAACATAGTGGTGACCATACTGGGGAGAACAAATGGTTTGCTTGTTGATGTCATTTGTTTTATAGCTACAGACGGATCCTGAAGTTATGCCAGGTAGCCTTCGAAACGCTTTTGCTTTGCATTAGCGGAAGTAGATAAACGCTGCTTCAGTCAATCTCCGGTCTAGCTTGTAAACGTGACATCTAACTTGTTAATTGCCCCAGTACATGCATCAAGTTCAGATCTGATTGTTGATGGTGGACAACGATCAGACACTGGCAAGGCTGAAATCATTCACCTGGCGACTCTAAATCATTTTCGAGATCAGATCCAAAGACTCCACTGGAGGATGATCCTGACCAACAGAAACATGAAAGGACAATATGGACAGATCAGGTACTCAAGTTGGAATTGCATCCAAGACATTTTGTTCTTTGTCATTAATTATTTCTTCTCTTTTCCCAAGAATGTCAAGAAGGCTTTGCAAAGTATAGTATGCTTGAGAAAAGATCCGAGGCCTGCAATTGATTCTTTCCCTTTGAAGATTGTGAATACCAAAGATTTGCATGCCTTTGAGCTTGATCAGGATCCTTTTTTTGAATTTTGTGATGATCATCTTCAAATTGATGAGCCCGAAGCAACCAAGACTAATTCTATACCTGTTGAACATACCCCTACACCTTGTAAAATTCCAGATCGGTATAAACCTCTTGTTTTACCTTCCGTTCTCCATGCTTTCCCCAAAAACTATGATCTATACTTGCCAAGGTTTGATGGTGAAAGTAAGAATGTCAACATTGAGCAACATGTGCAGAATTTTGATTCTTTTCTAGACCTTTTTGAAGTTGATAGCGAAGATGTTAGTATAAGGCTTTTTTCTCTTTCTTTGCAAGCCAAAGTGAAGAGTTGGTTCAAAGCCTTGCCTGATGCAAGAATTTCAGATTTCCAGCAGTTTTTCAAAGTTTTTCTCGACAGGTGGATGATCGGACATAACCTTTTCTTGATTGTAGAAGAGTATAACCAGCTGAAAAGACTACCAGGGGAGACAGTACAACAATTTTATGCCAGATTTAATAAAGTTTATTATTCGATGCCAGTTGATATAAGACCTACTCCTAGATCAGCTCTCTTGCACTATCTGGGTGCCTTTGATCCGGAGATGGAGTTTCAGCTGAGAGAAAGTGATATTGCAACACTTCACGAGATGCAAAACAGTGCAATAAATGTAGAAGATCATCTACTGATCCGAAGGGCAAGGTTGAAAGAAGAAGAGATGAAAAACATAGATCCGGAAGAATCAAAATCTCTAGAGGTGAAACTTGACATTTTGGTAAGTGTAGTGGAAAAGATGATGGACAAGATCAACACAAGGAATGATTATGATGTTCAAGCTCATGGCTTGCTGATTGAAGAAGAACAAGTTGCTGATCCAAAACATTTTGTTTCTTATCCTAGTTGTCAAAGATCTGATAATGATTGTTTCGTAGATGACCTAGGCGAAGAAAGAACTGTTGATATGACATGTATGCTTGATGATATGTTTGATACCAATGATTTGCCTCAATTTGATCAGTATGATGATGATTATGTTCTCCAAACAGAAGCTAATCTTGCAGGCAAATCAACAGCTAGTTTGGGGGAGGAGGAAGAAGTTCACTTACAACAGCTCGAGTAAAATGATCAACCGATGCATATCAGCTATGACATTGACGAGGAAAGTGCAGCAAAGTTTGAAGTAAGTGGAGGATCTTTGCCTTTTTGTTTTGATTCGTTTCAGTTCATCAGAGATAACTACCATGCAATCAGAAATCAAATGTCAACAAGTCTTGATTTGAATCATCTTGAGAGCAATGTATGTGTACAATTCTTCAACTCTCTCACAAGTACAATAAGCCCAAAAACATGTATGGGTACATAATAGCTTAATTGAAAATTTTGTTGCAAATGAAGTGAGTAACATACCCAACTTTCACACACCTTCTTGGCGAGAATATGCAACATCAAGAATGCTTTCAAAAGAAATGCATTCACATACAAACTTGTAACCACAAATTACCTTCTTTGCAAACCATTTCAATGGTGATTCTTGCAGTTGCACATCATCTTGGGAATCATCTTGGCCCACATCAATTATGGAATCTCCTTTTCCATCTTTTCCAAAATCTCTCTCTGACTTCTTTAAATGTCTTGGATGCAAAGTCCAACATTTGTCTATGAGATGACCTTGGTTATAGCAATGAGTGCAAAACAATTGCATCTTCTTTGCAACATGGTTTCCATTATCCAATGGACCTCTAGTTTTCTATCACTTTTGCTTTGGAAGTTTCTTGTATGTGGCCATTTTCTTCCAACATCTTGAAAAATTATGGTTATTCAAACGACAAAAGGAACGTGAACTTTTTCTCCAATTCTTACATGAAGATTTACCATGTTTAACATAATCAAGAGAAACTTGACTAAAGGCGGATTTATACCTTGAACATTCACCTTTTTTGCCTTCTTGAGGAGGTGAATTTGAATAGGTAGTAGTTCTATTTGGAATACCAGCAATAGTGTTAATAACGTTAGAGCTTTCAACATAGTCTTGTTCATTGAAACCATTGTTTGCATGCTTATGAGTACCTTCTTGCAAAGTGGGTATACAGATTTTGCATTCCTCATGAACACAATATTCACAAGCTTGAGGTAATGAGCATGTAATGAAATTCATTCTTGGAGCACCTTCATGTGCCTCCTTGGCTTTGGAGCATTCTCCATCATTTTTTCCATAACCAATACCCAAATACCTAGGCTTTCCTCAACCACAATTGGCTCAATTATGCCTTGTGCATGTGTGACTAACCCTTTACCTTTATAGCCCGTCTTCATCAATAATTTGGACCCTATTCCTCTAGTGTGTCTTTGAAAAGCGCAAAAACATTCATTTTGAGAGGAAATTGAAGATAAACTTGAATTTCATACCTCTTGTTCATACACATACTTGCCTAGGGTGTCTTTGGCATCATGGAGTAAAATCTCCATATCATGCATCTTTTCAAGAAGCTCTTGCTTCTCCTCCTTCATAGACATCATCTAATCTTGAAGCATATTGTTCTCCTTCCTATCTTCAATCATCTCTTGCACCATATCTCTCATGATGAAAAACTCTTGCAACATCTCTTCATCAAAGAATCTTGCTAAGGAAGAGAGATTAGAGACATCACTTGTTGAAGCTGTCATCACATAAACTTGCACACTGTTAATTCTCCTTGCACAAATCTCAAACAATCAAGAAAATAAACCTTTGCTCTGATACCAACCTAATCTGAAATCTTGGGAAAAATTGTAAATGCTATGCAAGCTCCCTCATCAGTTAAAAATATGTTTAGGATCATCTCATTTACCCAATTATGTAAGAGGTTTATGTGTCAAGTTTTATGTCTTTTATGTGAGTATTTTATGATTTAATTAGCTAATTAAAAACACATGTACAACAAATGAAATTGCAGACAAAATACACAGCAAAATCATACACACAGCTAATAAAGGAGTTCACCCCTCTTGGGCTACATCTCCTTGGTCTAACTTCCATGGCTTGGGCCTCTGTATTTGCTCAAAAAGGAAAAAAGTACAGTTTACAATGCTCTTGAGCTCCTGAAATCTACTTCAATGGACTCAGAGCATCCCAAAACCCCTAAGCTGACTCTCCAAACTCTGCAAATGGACCATAGTTGTTCTGGGCATGACCTCCTCCCTGGTGGCCCTAGGCTTCATAAAACTTCAATGTGGAAAAAATCACATATAAAAGTGTTCCATTGCTCTTGAAACCTATTCCATTGTGTTCAGAGGACCCAAAAACCCCAAAAATGACTATTAGATCTCTGAAAACTGACTCTGGCTGATCTGGGCATGACCTCCTTCCCTGGTGACCCTAGGCTTCCCTAAACTTCCCTATGGAAAAATCACTTGTAGAAGTTTTCTATTGCCTCTAAAACCTACACCAATGAGTTCAGAATGTCAAAATCCTCTAGGAATGACTATTCATTTTCTAAAATTGGTCAAAAAATGAGCAATCTATGGCTTTCTCCAGTTTGGCCTAGAAAACCTCCGCTAAAACTGGAAAGACTCCAGTTAAGTCCACCAAAGTTGGCAATTCCACCGAAATTGGCGCACCTCCAAAACTATCGCCATCCTTAATTACAAATTAATTAGGCTTAAATGGGATTAGCAGCACTAAATGCGCTTATCTGCTTAGCGTTGGCCCAAGGTTATAGTGGTTGGTCGTATGGTGAGGGAGCTAGCCTGCAGGGCTGGCTCCCTCCACTCTGCCGTTGGCATCACTGTCGGCATTAAATATAGTTTGGTGGCCTACATTTAACAAGACCCGCGCTGGCTCGTTGGTATTGCATCAAAGTTGGGAGGGGGAGGTCATGGGTTTGACCTGCCCTCTGCCCATCCCATAATATATTTTGCCCACCATATGTTCGGACTTCGCCATTATATATTTCCGCCTTTGATATAGTTTAAATATATATATATATATATATATATATGCAGATTTTGGAATTATATAAAGTTTATATATATAATATTTATATAATATATAATATATCATAATTATAATATAATATATGAATTTAAGATCATATAAAATAATATAATTAATAATATATATATATATATATATATATATATATATATATTCCACAATATTAATCATAAACTCATAATTCCACCTTGGAGGACATTAGGCAATTTCACCTTCACACAACCAAACTGGCGAATCCTGAAGTAACACTTGTCAGAACCTCATTGGGCAAAAATTGAAGAAGATTCCCATCCTGCTGACTGTACTTCCATGTCATCATTCTATCTTGTCCTATATTTTTTTAATTGTTTAGGAAAACAAACAGCAGGTCTTTTATCCTTCATCCGGATGCGGTTTTCAATGAAACAAATTGCGTTGTGATCATCTTGACGAGACAAACACAGTCGTACAAGGTTCGAGCCAATCTAAGAACTTTGATTTCTGAGCAAATTTTGGCCCCTAATCCAGATTCTGATCATTCATGGATCCCAAAGATCGATGACCGCTACACCCGCAGTATATTTGTACCATGCAGATCCACCTAAAGGGATCACTTCTTGTCAACTCAAGCATGGAGCCTAACCTGGAGGGCGTCGAGAGAATTGAACACATGACCTCTCAATAACAAAGGTGCTTTAACCACAGGGACTCGACCAATTGAGCTAACCCTTAGGGCTCTACTCTGATACCACTTGTTAGTAAAAATGAGAGAAATAAGTACATAATAAACACAACAATTAATAACACCTGAACACTATATTGAAACCTAGAAACCCTTGCAGAAAAACATCTCCTAATAATAGATCTATTATTCCACGACTTAAAAGAACTTAAGCCTTGACTTAAAGCAACAAATCCAACCAACATCCCAACATCTTGGGCCTACCAAGTGAGCCCTCTACTCAACTCAAGCACATAAAAGTGGAGAATATCCAATATTTTTTGAGGTATAAACAAATGTAATATTCGATCTAATAGCAGGGGCCACAAAAACCATGTGCTTGAAATCAACACTATAGAGCTAACAACTTTTTCTCTTTCACCTAGTCAAGTTTTCCCTAACATGATAGATCCATATACAAATCACTCTTTGAAGAAAAAATATACAAATCACTATAAATAAATAATAAACACCACTCACTATGTTTGAAGTTTGAAACAAGACTTTGTACTGAAGTTTGAAAAATTATCTTATTTACATTTAATATAATTTATTATAAGTTCTGTGACTAAGTAAACTCGCCTATTTTTTCAATGTCGGCTTTCTAGTTTAATTGAGTTATCAACATATTGATTTTTTTTAATGTCTTAATGGAAATAGGTGTTTATTCCAAGTCAAGTTTAAGGGAGGAGTGTTGTTTTAATCTTGAGTGGGTAATAGAGTAATTAAGATAATATTTATTCCATGATTAATGGTTTAGAGTTGTTAGTTTAAGGTTTATATGCCCATAATATCAAATCCCCAAGGGTTAGCTCCGTTAGTCAAGTCCCTGTCATTAAAGCACATATGTTATTGAGAGGTCATAGGTTCAATCCTTCTTACACTCTTAGGATCAAGCTATGTGGTTGAGCCAGCAGGAGTGCTCCTTTTGGGTAAATATACTTGGTACAAAAGAAATCACTAATCTCTGAGGGCTATGAAACATAAAAAAGAAAATGCCCATAGTATCAAGTAATTCATAGTATTTGATATGATGAGACTAAACTAAGTTGAAAAACTTAGAATGTAATTTACCTAAGAATATAAAATGACATTATATAAAAATATTTTAAAATAAAGGTTAATTTCGTCGAGAGGCACTCTCCAACCCAATATGGTAGAGATGTTGTAATGTAATATAATGCTCTATAAAGTTTTTTTTTTCTTTTTGTAAGCTAAACAGTGTTATATTATTGGGAATTTACAGTGTGTATAAGCAAGAGGATACAACTACAAACCTTGTTCAGAATGGTCATGTCTAAAAATAAAACCTATTTGAACCAAAACTAACACCATGCCAAGTTATGGGAGGTGTTGAGCCTTGCAATAGGTATGTATTTACTCTTGATTATTATCTTTTTCCTCCTTTCTTATCTATTTTGTGCCATGATATAATAACAAATTGATAGGATTTCGATAAGTAATGAATAAAACTGCTCTTGATACGATTTGATTGACCAAACTAACTCTCATTACTTTTTATGTAGAAAAATAGCAGAAGGAACAGTTGTTGTTCCAAAGTCGGAACAACAAAAGCTAATCGAGGAAAATGAGACGCGTCGGGTGCGGTCGAACCAAGGAACGAGTCAAGAAGATTAGCGCAAGATAGAAGAATTGTTTGAAGATAGCATTTAGTTGTGAATCCCTCAGGATCTCCTAATCCTGAGGGATCACATTTATCTTTTCCTTTTGACTATAAAAGGGAAGACTGAAGAGGGATCTCTCGTCTTTTACTTGGATTGTAATTTTAATTTACAGAAGGGTGATTCTGAAGAACAAGATCGTGTTGTAATGATAAGTGACTTTGATGATTAATATACAACTTGTGTTGTTGTTCGTTTGGATATTCTGAAATCGTTAAGCAGTGTTCGCTGGTGGCTAGGGCCTGGTCTCTGGTGGAACTTACTGTTGTTCCTTGTTTTATGCATTTTTCGTTTCCTGCAAGTTATTCTGCTTTATAGATTTTCAATTGATGTATTTTCATTGAATCAGATTTCTGGTATTCATTTCATTAATGCACAGTCATAGTTGGTTTTATTTAATTCATGTCATGGATTGAATTAGTTATTGGTTAAAGAATCATTTCCAGTTAATTACAGAATAGAGCATGATTGATTAAATGCTTTCCTTCTGTCCAGCAGTTTAAGTCCAGTTGAAAGAGCTCAGTTAATACTACGGTGCTCTCGGTTGATTGTCATTTGAATTTGGTTGATTAAGGTTGAATTACGGAGTTGTTTGAGATAGAGTCATGATGCTTAAATGAATTATTTCCTTTAAAGTTACAAGCTTGAGATTTATGATTGCATCCATTTACTCTTGTATTGAATTTAATAACTTAGTTTAAAAGTTTACTCTTTGGATTTATAGCTTGCACATATTGTGTACACTCTTGGAATAAAAAGACTTACCCAGGTTGATAATTAATGTGAGGCAATTAGGAGTTTTAAAAGACATATTTTAGCACCCAACATTTTGGCGCCGTTGCCGGGGAGAGTGTTGCCATTTTACAAAGAGTGATGTCTGTATGTTGAGAGAGAATTGGGTATTAAAAACGGGAGGTAAGAACCTGCGTAACGAGCGATTAAAATGCTCGCTCCTTCGCCCGCTTTCCAGCAAAATTGCGTAGCAATTTAAGATAGAAATGAATGTTTGTATTTTGTATGAATGACTAAGAAGAAAAGACCAGAAAAAGATATAATTCCTACCCCCAAACCTGAAAAATGCAAGGGACCGGTGACTCTTGGACGATCAACCTTTATTGACGAAATCATAAGAAAAGTTGAGTCTCAGTCATCAGTAGGATCCTGAACTATTGTTACCAGACACCCTATTGTTTCCCTTCAGACCACAAGATCACCATTTGTAGCTAACGCTGAGATTCACAGTAAGACTGAAGGGTCTGAATAGAGTTTTCAAGATATTGAAAATTCAAAACCACGCCCTTCACAAGAAGGGAATTCTTGCAACCTCCGTGAAGGAGAAGGAGAAACAGGTAATCCTAAAATTAAATCATCAGAACCTAGATCTCCTAAAGTAGTGATTGAAAAAAGGATACCCAGTGTTCTGGATCGAGGTAGCACTGTTAAAATCATTCCAGCCTCTTCTGTACATCCTAGGAACAACTCTCCAGCTCCAAAGATCCCTGAAGAATATTGGCATATTTTTTACCAAATGGCCAATAATCAACGATAGCCCCAGACATCTATGTTACAATACCCTATTTTAGACACAGCTGTCAATGCCCCCATGAAAGCTATTCCATTACAAAATATTCCTACCTTTCATGGGCTAACTTCAGAAGACCCTCATGCATTCCTTTTCGAATTCGATGTCCTATGTAGGGGTATGATTACACCACTGACCCCTATAAGCTGAAATTGTTCCCCTCTACTCTGAATGGAGCATCCTTACGTTGGTTTATGGGACTTGGTGGAGGTACCATCAATGATTGGGAATAGATGAAAACAGTCTTCCTTAAAAAATACCAAGATTATTGCTGAACTAGAGAACTAAAAGATGAAATCTTTCAATTGGTAGCTAAGCCTAATGAGACTTTGGAAGAATATGTGGAGCATTTCCAATATAATCTGCAAAGATATCCTTATGCAAATCTGCCTGATAATGTTCTAAACACCCCAATGATTAAAGGTATGAAAGACCAATGGGTAGAAACACTGAATATAATGGGTAAGGGTGATATTTATCAAGAAGATTATGACAATATTATAGACTTGTGCATCAGGTGCTCCAGGGGCAATACAAGGTTGAAACTAGCCGGACGCGATGCGATCACTAAATACAACAAAGCTTTAGGAGGAAGCATTACAAGAGTCAAAATCGGCAATCTATTGGAAGATTTCAAGACTGATATCCTGGGGACATTGACGACACAATTGGATATCATGCAAGCTAAACAAAAGCAAGCCGAAGCATAACAAAACCTGGCTATTTTCTATCCTGGGATTAAAAGCAGTCTTCAAGGAAGCAGAAGAAGAAGTGGAACCAGTATATCTGTTGAACCAGCATCGTCAATGGCAAGCACGTCAGACAGGTATTCCTACCGATCCATCTTCGTTATTTCCTCCCTCGTAATATAATTCTCAGCAATATTCAAGGGCAGCATGGCAGAACCAGCCACCCTTTTCTACTTGGCCACCTCAAAAATTTTCTATGCCACCATGGCCCAATCAGTCAAATCCAAACAATAATTGGTCAAATCCCTCTTACCCTCCACCATTCTGGCAGAACAATCCCTATTCATCTCAATGGTCCCCTTCCACCTCACAAAATCAGAACTGGCAATCAAACTGGCAAAGATCCACGAACCAGCCTATGGGCACAATTCCTCTGTCTCAACCTACTTTACCAGCACCTTATACATTGCAGCAGAATCGTCAATCTAATATATGACCACAACTCCCAGCCCAACCCAACCCAAATCCCAACAACAGACCAATCTAGTCAGTACAAATCATTGAGGGTCTGGACCCTGAAGCAGAGTTGAGAGAGTGTAATGAACTCAAGTTAAGATCTGGACGCATAATCGCTCCAGACGAGGATAAAAATCTGCAGCCTGAAGAACCACACCCAAATAATCCTTTAACTGTAAAGGATCGACAAGGGGAAGATACAATCAGGCATAAAACTCCCAAACAGATCATAACTACTTCCCTACCATTCCCAGAAAGACTGATGATACCGCGCCCAATTGAACACCCCGACTTTGATCTTTTGGGTGAACTCAAGAATATATGTATAAAAATACCCCTCCTCCAAGCTATTCAAGACATTCCAATATATGCCAAAACTATTAAAGAATTGTGTATAAAGAAGTCTATGAGGCAAACAAAAATAACCCCAACTGTCCATGTTGTCGGGACATTTTTTATTTATTACTAGGAAAAGAGACACCTATGAAATATGAAGACCCAGGAAACCCCATTGTCATAGTACAGATAAATGGCCGCTCTTTTCCCAATGCTTTAGTTGATTTAGGGGCAGCCATTAACATTCTCACAACAACAACTTGTGAAATACTTGGCATCACAGCCTTGGAACCAACAACTACCTTGCTGGAACTTGCTGACTGCTTAGTCATTAGGCCAGAAGGAACATTACTGGATGTGATGGTTTCTGTAGACACTTGGGAATATCTGGAATTTTTTTTGATTATTAACCCTAAGAACCGGCTAGATGGACATCCTTTAATTTTAGGAAAGCCTTGGCTAGCAACCGCTGATGCTTATATCAGCTGCCGGACAGGCAGTATGACCATAACCAGAGGGAATGATGTGAAGAATCTAGCCTTATACCCTCCTGCTCAACCAAGCCTAACCATTGTAAAAACTAGGAAGCAACCTGTAACATATTTAACAGAAAATATTCAATCACCATTGACTGTCGCAGATGCCATTGAATTTAAAAACCAAACAGAAGACGATGTCATTAATACCTTTATCAATCATCCTGCTAAAGTGTCTGTTAAGGCCCCGAAAATCGGGTCGGCAACAAGGGGGATACCCGCCCGGTCCGGACCTTGGTTGGCAGCTCCTTATCCGTTTGGTATAGCGGGTCCGACTGGGGATCATGGGACCAGTTTCCCAATCTAAGGGTGTGTGTGTGCAGAGTTGGATGATGTTGATCTAAAAGTTCTAAGCTAATTCGATCTAACTCTATGCTAATGTAATCTAATGAAAACAGCACATCTAATCTATGCTAACCCGAGATGTATTTTTTCTATTATGCGATCTAAAGAGATTTCGAATAATAACTGGTAATAAAGATCACTCAGCGATTATAAGAAAGGAAATCAATTAAGATGAACCACTTTGCATAAAAAGTTAGGCAAAACAGTTGTGAACAACATATCGCATAATAAGTTATTCATACATCAAACATAAATAAATGGCTCCACCGTACAAAAGTGCCAAATGGTAACTCAAGTATTCATGCAATAATATATAAACAACTAAAAAATATGTATCACTTTAAGAATATAAGCAGGAATGGTCAAGAGATAAAAGTATTATTTATGACTGGTCATACTCATAAGCTTCAAGCAACAATAATTTATCTCTCCTTGCTCTAACATCTACTAAGAGTACAGAAGTGCAACATCAGTAGCAGATATCAAATATAAACATCAATAAATCTTGATCCATTCATTCACCAAAACCTCCTCTGAGGGTGCAAAAGTGCATGTTCCGAGGACAAAATTTTGACAAATTTCTGGACCCTTCTCTAAATGCATGAGAAGGGTTTAAATACTGCTAACTAAATAAATTAATTACATAAATTTAGGATACAGTTTAAATGACTGCCCTTTTTCTAAGCAAACTTATTTCTAAAAATTGAATCTAATTCCTAACTATTTCTGCATTTTCTCCTTAATGTTGTGAGCATTCAACATTTTCCTGGGAAGAGTCGGCTGGTTGCCTTCCGCTTTTGTTTGAGCTATGCAAACAGAAATGGCAAGCGCTGACACCATTTTTTAGTGAACTAGAAGATATTTTTGGAAATCATCCTCTGGCTGGGTGAATTTGGTGCGTATATACTTGGTAACAACCCAAATTTCCCTCAAATTGCTTCTGATTTTGCTATCTCGGTTTTCAGACTTGTGAATGACTAAGCAAGTTAGGGACTTTGCTTTCTGACCAATTTTCTTAGCGATGCGCGATTAGCGCTAGGCGCTAATCGCGCATCGAAAACTGCCTCCGTTCTTTGATCCGGGCTTTTCTGGTGCATTTTCCATCTTTAGCGCCTTTTCCTTCACCGGGTATAAGCTTCAGATTCTTGCAAACATGCTGCTTTTGTGAGCTTTTAACCCTGAGTGTTGAATCACCTATTGATATTAACATCTGTTCAATAATGCTCTGGATTCTGCATTTCTGTTGTATGCGGTGTCTATTTATGAGGGCATTTCTTCTCTGTTCTCCGAGCATTGACGCTTTCCCTTTTTCCTTAGATGTTTCCTACACATTGCTTCATGTTGTTTCTTGTTTTTCATTGCTGCAGTTCACGCAAAGAAAAAGAGTAACGATAATAAATATTGACACGAAAGCTCTAAGCTCCTACGAATGTATAAAATCATGACACTTATCGTGAACTGACTCTTCGAAAAGCACAAAACTGTCCTTCATTAACACTTTGGCGTACGTTCATTAATTTTCCTTTTAAGGAGCACGCTCAGTTTTGGTTTACGGACAACTTTTCTTGAATGCTAAGCCGAGGAAAATTTGCGATGGGCGATTTCTGAGACTCGCATCGTAGCATCGCGGATCGCATCATCAAGATGTGTCATCGCAGAGTTTTCTGATCAGTTTATCACAGAATCACATTATCGCGTTGTCGCAGGATTGCAGATCGCAAGATCGCAGCATCGCGTTGTCGCAAGATCGCAGATCGCAAGATTGTTGCAATTTGTTAAATTATTGTGTGTTGTTTATGCGATGTCACATATCGGCCGTTGGAGATTTCTTAAGATCCTCATTTATGGGCGCTTCTTAATGTATGCGATGCGATGAATTTCGCGTCACTTTTTTTGCAGTTTTTTATTGTGCTCATAAAGAAATGTTTTACTCTTCTTCTCGCGATGCGATATATTTTTGAGTATAATACAAAAAAAAATTATAAAACTTTTTTGAATTTTTTACTAAGGGTCCCCACTTGTTTGGTGTTATTGCTAATACTAAAGAAGAAGGGGGGTTGTTGGTGGCCACAACAATGGCAATTCACTTGGGAGAACCAGTTATCTCTGTTTTTCTATTGAATCTTAACTTTCAAAACAGAAAAATTTTCATAAATCTAAATTTTGTTATGGACAGATAGAGTACATTATGCCTTATTCTATCAATGATATTTTGTTCCAACCTCTTTCTATTCTAATTGTTTGCTTCCTCAGGCTTGTCCTTGTATTTACATCAGTCATTACTTGGTCTTGTAAAGATAAAATAAAGTTTTCTCTGTGTGCCAGCTTTAAAATATGCTCGTTTGTCATAGGTAGAACCTCTGCTGCCAGCAGGCGTCCATAGCCTCGACAGATTTACCTGTTACCCAGCAATGATCCTTTATCCTGCTTAAGTTTATCTACAACCTTCAAAGAAAAATCCACATTGACACTTTTTCCTTTTTTATTCTTAAAGAACAATGTCTTGGTTTGGTAGCCAAATTATGACACAGTCATTCACTTGATTTACACTTTTGCTGAACAAGCTGGCTCGTGATGAGACCCCTTGTCTTTTGATTTCAACAATCTTGAGTCATTGCCCTGTTTTGATGGACAATATTTGGCAAAGTCAGCAAGTTATAATATCTGTGATCATGATAAGTCGGCTCGTGATGAGACCTCTTATTCTTTGAGATATAGTGTTTCCTGGATTGTCCCTCTAAATGCTGCGATTTTCTTTAACAAGGAGGAAATCATTGTTTTCCTTAAGAAAGCTCTGGATGACAATAATAGAGTTTGAAAATAGCAGTTTTACAGAGAATCTTTATTTTATTATTGATACCTTTCATTGTGTTGATATAAAACAATTTCTTCGCTAAAGGTTGTTGTCATCAAATTTTTTGAAGTTGAAACTAGTATCATATCTAGGCTAAAGTTTTTAACTGTATCTGTCAATAATAAGGATCAGATTTTCAAAAAAATTTCTATTTATACAAGCGAAAAGCTCAAAATCTAAAAGAAAATTGGTGTCTTTTCCGTGAATACCTATAGTAACCACTTACAACTGGTTTTATTATGAAAAAGAAAAGAAAAACTATTCTACAAAATAGAAGAATAATCTTCTATGGAGAATATATTTTAAGAATTTGTCCATTAACAGGCAAAGAATCCCTTCTACCTGCTAAATCTTGTAAGACAAACGTTGATGGACCTATGACTTCAACAATTTGAAAAGGACCAAGCCACATCTTTTGAAATTTTGTATGTTTGCCCTTTTCTTCATGAGCCTTATCCCATTTTAAAACTAAATCTCCCATCTGAAAAAAAATTTTGGTCATTATGTTTGAATCAAAAGAGGATTTTATTAGCGCTTGATGATGAGCATGGGTTTTCTTATCTTGTTCTCGTTTTTCTTCTAATTTAATTATTTCCATTTGTCTTAGTTGTATGGAGGAAGTAGATACTTCATCGATGTATTGTACGAAAGACAAAGAGGGGATGACTAAGTGAGTTGGAAGAACCACTTCTTTCCCGTAAACTAAATTAAAGGGAGAAGTGCCGATGGAAGCTTTTTTCATTATTCTATCTGCCCATAAAACATTTACCAAAGCTTTATGCCAATTCTTTTGGTTCTGGTCAACTGTTCTTTTAATAATCCTGATTAGGTTTTTATTTGTTGACTCAGCTAACCCATTACCTTGTGGATAGTAATTGGCCAAATATTTCAGTTTGAACCCTCTTTTAAGTGCAAATTCAGTCATTGCATTTCCAGAAAAGTATGATGCATTATCAAACATTAAAGCCGTTGGCAATCCAAACCTAGTGATTATAAATTGATCTATGAATTCAATAATATTTTCAGAATTAGCTGTCTTGAGAGGCACTGCTTCTACCCATTTAGTAAAATAATCTGTTGCCGTGAGGATGTATCTATGCTGCTTAGAAGAGTGAGGAACGATCTCACCTATTATGTCCAAGCCCCACTGACTGAACGGTTGCTCAATGTTTACCGGCTGTAGTGGCAGGGATGGCTTCTTTTGTCTTCCACCAGTAGTTTGGCAGACTTGACATTTTCTCACATAACTGTGTGAGTCTTTAAACAACGTAGGCCAGTAATATCCTGCACGTAAGATTTTATGTGCAGTGGCATCTCCAGCATAGTGTCCTCCTACTGGTCCATCGTGGAGTTCCTGTAAAACTTTTTCAGCTTCAGTTTTCTCAAGACATCTAAGAAGAACAGAATCATAATTCTTTCTAAAAGGAATATCATTTATGAGCTGATATTGTTTAGCTTTCAATCTCAGAGCTCTTTTCTTAGTGTGATCTAGGTGTGATGAAGCATACCCGTTCTTAAGATAATAAATGATGTCAGCATACAATGATTCTGCATCGTTTAGGCTTACCTCATACATTTGTACGTCTTCAGATGGAATTTAAGAAATTTGCGATGCTCCAGCCAACATTTTGCAGAAACCTTGACCTCTTACAATGTTTGCTGGTTTGATCTCAAGGTCGTATTCCTGTAAAGCAGTGATCCAATTTGCTCTTTTCTCGCCCACATCCTTCTGTACTAGAAGATTTCTCACCACTGGAAACGGTACTATGATCTTAGTATGGGTTTTAAGTAAGAACAGTCTGAAATATTTGACCGCTTTGAAAACAGCATAGCCCTGTTTCTCCACGTCTGAATAATTGAGTTCAACACCTTGTAAATTCGAGCTAAAAAACGCAATTGGAGCTTCCACTTTTTCTTGATTTGCTTGAGTTAGAATCGCAACATATGATTTCTCTGAGGCAAATGTGTATAAGATAAAAGATTCTGAAAAATTCGGGGTTGCTAAAGATGGAGCATTAATAATAGCTTGTTTGATCAGGTTGAATGCTTCATGTTCATCTTGACCCCATTTGAAATTTGAATTCTTTTTAATCATGGTTTGCAAAGGAGACACAATTCGTGAAAAATCTGGGACAAATCTCTTTACAAAATTGATTTGACCAAGGAAAGATTGCATGGCTTTTTTATTATGAGGTAGGGATATTTCAGAAATTTCTTTGATTCTGTCAGGATCAATGTGAATACCGGATTTTGACACTATGAAGCCTAGAAGTTTCCCTTCACTTAATGCGAAAAAAGATTTCTTTGGTTTAAATGAAATTCCATACCTTAAAAATCGTTGAAAGATTTGTTTTAAGTCTTTGAGATGGTCGCTTCGCTTCTTGGAGTACATTGTTATATCATCCAAATAAATTACTACAGATTTATTGACTAAACCCTTGAATGCGATGTCCATGGCTCTCTGAAATGTAGCGCTGGCATTAATCAAACCAAATGGCATCTTCCGATATGCGTATGTGCCCCATTTAGTTCTAAATGTGGTTTTCAACTGATCATCGGGATGTACCAGCACTTGATTATATCTTGAAAATCCATCCAAGAAAGACATCAGTTCTGAGCCTGCTACTGCCTGTAGTATTTGTTCCATCGGTGGAAGAGGAAAATTGTCTTTTTGACAGGCTTTGTTAAGATTCCGAAAATCGATACAGATTCTAATATCTCCATTTTTATTTCTAACGGGTACCATATTAGAGACCCATTTGGAATGTCTGACGGGGAAGATTATTCTGGCTTTTAATAACTTATTCAACTCAGTTTTTATCTGATTTTCTAAATTGGGGTGGATCTTTCTCAGTTTCTGTTGGACAGGTTTTTCATTGTCAATCATAGGAATAGTATGCTGAATGATAGAAGTGTCATATGTTTTCAGCTCATCGTAATTATAGGCAAAAACATTTTTATATTGTCTCAAAAGACGAATATACGCTAGCTTTTCTTTAGGGGCTAGGCCGAGGCCTAGATTAAAGTTTTGTGGTTTATCGTCAGTTCCTAGGTTTACTAATTCGTAGTTTAGAGTTGGACTGTAGAGCTTTGAATTGGTATACCT
The DNA here is from genome assembly GCA_031772625.1 of Pinus tabuliformis. Classification (NCBI taxonomy): domain Eukaryota; kingdom Viridiplantae; phylum Streptophyta; class Pinopsida; order Pinales; family Pinaceae; genus Pinus; species Pinus tabuliformis. The sequence goes on along the minus strand of CM062807.1, from coordinate 1,193,743,801 downwards.
TTTAAACTAATTTTTCAAATCGTACAAGTCTTCTAACTTAACCACCGATTTAGGTATAGCACTATCAGTGCTATTTGGTTGTATTTGTCGATCATGATGGTCTTCGTCGATTATCTGATTGGAGTAGCATCCTTCAGAAGTGAGGAAATTTACAATATCAGGATCGTCATTGAATACTCTCCAATTTGTAATGTTGTCAGGGATGGACAGTCTAAAGATTAATTCTATTGAGAATCTATCTGGACTAAAATTTTCAGAGGGAATAAGCTTAGAGGCTACGTTAGCCAAAAGGTCTGCACTTGCGTTTTGGAGTCTCAGGATTGAAGAAATATTAAATGCTATGAAATGCTCAGTCAGATCTTGTACTAAAGATTGATAGTGTTTTTAATGACCTGATAGGCAATGCATAGTGTTACGTACCTGTTTGACGATAATCTCAGAGTCTCCAAAGACTTGGAGATACTTGACGTTCAACCCGATTGCTTTGTATAGGCCTTGCACCAAGGCCTCATATTCTGCTGTATTGTTTGTGCAATTGAATTTGAGTCTACACATAAGCATGGTCTTATTTCCTTCTGGACTAATCAGAACGCATCCTGCTCCTGCTCCTTCGTTAGATTTAGAGCCATCAAAATATAATTTCCAAAACAAAGATGTATTTACAGGTTTATCTACAAAATTAACACACTTTGAACTATCAGTTTGGGAAAAAATTTCGACTTGGGACAAAACTGAATTTTCTAAGTAAGGTGATGTGTGAGCATTGAAATTGCCGAGAAAAGAATCTACCGAGTAATTGCCTATGATACTGTTGTTATACTTCATTTTCTCCCTCTAATTCCGTTACTATGTACTTCTGGTGTAATTCTCGTTCAACCTTTATTTGATTCAGTTTACCATTGTAGGGTAACCACATGTGTGACCAGTCGGTTGCAAAGTATCCGTGGAGTTTCTCGGACCAATCCCTGCTAAGAATTAAGCCATAGAATTCTGGGATATCAGCCACTAGAATGTCAATAACCTGACATACCTTTGGGTTGGATGACAATCTTATGGTTACTTGATTAAGTTCACCAATCACTTCGACTTGAGATCGATCAAGCTGAACTATGCGCACTGTGGATTTTTGTGGTTGAACATTTAACTTAGCACATATTGATCTGGGTAAAATATTCGATGAGGCACCGGAATCTACCAAACAATTGTGCACATTTTTATTGAAAATTTCATAAGTAAGAAGAAACGGGGGAGTGTGAGATCTTGATCTTCCTCCAATCAAGGCGATATCATTTGGATCAATCTTATTGATTGCGTTAGTTGGAGGTCTTCCCATGTTGTGGGAAGATTGAGAGAGTACAACGGTAGGCAAAGGTGCAATAGGCGCGGCATGTAATTCTTTCATCATTATCTTCTGTTGATGTTTCAATTTGCTCAATTCGTAGAGAGTAATATTAGCCCTAGTCTTTTTCATGTCATCAATAATATTGTACTCCATTTCATCCGACACTATCAGTGTTTTTGATGGAGTTGTTTGATCTGCTTGGACTGGGCTAGATTGAGTCTCTTTAGTGGTTGTTTTCTTTGTTGCGACTTTATCTTTTGTTGCAGAGCTTGCGCTCTTCTGCTTAGGGGTAATTTGGGGAGGATCAAGTTGATTTTTACTTCGTGTGCTAACCGGAAATACTTCTTGATCTTCTTCTTGTGGGAGGATGAAATCCCACATTCCTTGTAATTCCACAACTTCTTCATCATCAGTCTGCCCTTCAGTGGCACTTTCTTCTTCTTCCTCTTCCTCAGTTTCAGCATTTGAGATGGCATTGGGTGGTTTTGCATCCATTGAAGGACCTCTTTTAAAAGCTCTGTAGGGCTTTTTTGAAGAAGTTTCTGCTACTTGTTTTTTTATGCCAATCATCTCATTAGACATGGTCTTTAATACTTTCTGCAATCCTTGCAAATTGAAAGGGTCTTTTGTTTGTTTCTTCTTGGAGTCTTCCTTGAAGGTGACTTTTTTAGACTTGCGTTCCTCTATCGCGGATCTCTTTTCTAGGGCTATTACGCATTTCTCTACTGCTATTGCCTCTGTCAAGTTTTCAACTAAGGTTGTTTTATTTGCCCTATCCACGAAGATTGCTAAGTTTGATGGTAAGGCAGTAATATACCATTCACATCGTACTTCTTCGCTGGGCTGGGAAGCAGTGGGAATTTTGTTGAGAATTTTATTGAACCGTAAATTGAAATCTTTGATGGGCTCTCTAGCTTCAGCTTTAAGATTGGATAGGTCATTGATTAACATTGCCGTTGATCTATCATCACCAAACTTGGTAAGGAATTGATTCTGGAAGATATCCCAACTTGTGATAGACCCGGAGGGTAATGAAAAGTATCATGACCCGGCTGTCCCTTGCAGTGTATAGGGAAAAAGCCGAACAACAACATCTTCATTAGTAACTCCGTTGAGATTGATGGAAAGCATGAAATTGTTTATGTGTTCTTCTGCTAGCATGCTTGCTTCTGGATTGAATTTGGGCAACAATTTCTCAGGATGGGCAGGTGTTTGACTCAAGGGTGCAGGCATTAAAACTGCCCCAGGATTGTTCCATGGAGACTGGGCCATCGTTGAGCTGATTAGTAGAGGAAAGTGCAGAAGATGATCCCTGTGGCTGGGAAGATGAGGATAATATGATCGTAGATGATTGAAGAGGGGTTGTGGGAGTTCCCGTAGACGGATGGATGATGTTTTGGAATGGAGGTGTGGGTGGTTGACTTCGCGGTGAGGTAGTTGAAATGGGCAATGTGGATGAAAGAGTCTCACTGTCAGACTCTTGTGGTGATTTCCTTGCTCTTTTCCTGGTGGGAAGAGGTAATTCGGTTGGCTGGATGCCAAATTTTTCACTCTTTAACCTGGTTAGGGGATGAGCAGGATTGTACTGCGAAGTCACACTGCTTTGAGATTTATCAGACCTCTGAGGAGAAATGGAAAATCCCTGAAGTTTGTGAATCAGAGATTCAACTCCAGGAGGTTCAATGGTAGATTGGTCTGAAATATCAGGGTGTGTAGCAGCGATTGATACTTGAGCGACTTCTAACTCTGGATTTAAATATACTGGAGAAGTCGGGGGAGATGATGAGGGCGATTTACTCTCAGAATGGTATTTAGATTTTGATTTAGGTGCCATTCATAGTTCAGGCCCTCCTTCTAGCGCCAAATATGTTGAAGCCCCGAAAATCGGGTCGACAACAAGGGGGATACCCGCCCGGTCCAGACCTTGGTTGGCAGCTCCTTATTCGTTTGGTATAGCGGGTCCGACTGGGGATAATGGGACCAGTTTCCCAATCTAAGGGTGTGTGTGTGCAGAGTTGGATGATGCTGATCTAAAAGTTCTAAGCTACTTCGATCTAACTCTATGCTAATGTAATCTAATGAAAACAGCACATCTAATCTATGCTAACTCGGGATGTATTTCTTCTATTATGCGATCTAAAGAGATTTCGAATAATAACTGGTAATAAAGATCATTCACCGATTATAAGAAAGGAAATCAATTAAGATGAACCACTTCGCATAAAAATTTAGGCAAAACAGTTGTGAACAGCATATCGCATAATAAGTTATTCATACATCAAACATAAATAAATGGATCCACCGTACAAAAGTGCCAAATGGTAACTCAAGCATTCATGCAATAATATATAAACAACTAAAAAATGTATATCACTTTAAGAATATAAGCAGGAATGGTCAAGAGATAAAAGTACCATTTATGATTGGTCCTACTCATAAGCTTCAAGCAACAATGATTTATCTCTCCTTGCTCTAACATCTACTAAGAATACAGAAGTGCAACATCAGTAGAAGATATCAAATACAAACATCAATAAATCTTGATCCATTCATTCACCAAAACCTCCTCTGAGGGTGAAAAAGTGCATGTTCTGAGGACAAATTTTTGACAAATTTCTAGACCCTTCTCTAAATGCATGAGAAGGGTTTAAATACTGCTAAATAAATAACTTAATAAGATAAATTTAGGATACAGTTTAAATGACCACCCTTTTTCTAAGAAAACTTATTTCTAAAAAATTGAATCTAATTCCTAACTATTTCTGCATTTGCTCCTTAATGTTGCGAGCATTCAACATTTGCCTGGGAAGAGTCGGTTGGTTGCCTTCCTCTTTTGTTTGAGCTACGCAAACAGAAATGGCAAGCGCTGACACCATTTTTTAGTGAACTAGAAGATATTTTTGGGAATCATCCTCTGGCTGGGTGAATTTGCTGCGTATATACTTGGTAACAACCCAAATTTCCCTCAAATTGCTTCTGATTTTGCTATCTCGGTTTCCGGACTTGTGAATGACTAAGAAAGTTAGGGACTTTGCTTTCTGAACAATTTTCTTAGCGATGCGCGATTAGTGCTAATCGCGCATCGAAAACTGCCTCTGTTCTTTGATCCGGGCTTTTCTGGTGCGTTTTCCGTCTTTAGCGCCTTTTCCTTCACCGGGTATAAGCTTCAGATTTTTGCAAACATGCTGCTTTTGTGAGCTTTTAACCCTGAGTGTTGAATCACCTATTGATATTAGCATCTGTTCAGTAATGCTCTGGAATCTGCATTTCTGTTGTATGCGGTGTCCGTTTATGAGGGCATTTCTTCTCTGTTCTCTGAGCATTGACGCTTTCCCTTTTTCCTTAGATGTTTCCTGCATATTTCTTCATGTTGTTTCCTGTTTTTCATTCCTGCAGTTCACGCAAAGAAAAAGAGTAACGATAATAAATATTCACACGAAAGCTCTAAGCTCCTACGAATGTATAAAATCATGACACTTATCGTGAACTGACTCTTCGAAAAGCACAAAACTGTCCTTCATTAACACTTTGGCGTACGTTCATTAATTTTCCTTTTAAGGCACGTGCTCAGTTTTGGTTTACGGACAGCTTTTCTTGAATGCTAAGCCGAGGAAAATTTGCGATGGGTGATTTCTGCAACTCGCATTGCAGCATCGCGGATCGCATTATCAAGTTGTGTCATCGCAGAGTTTTCTGATCATTTTATCACAGAATCACGTTATCGCGTTGTCGCAGGATCACAGATCGCAAGATCACAGCATCGCGTTGTTGCAAGATCGCAGATCGCAAGATCGTTGCAATTTATTAAATTATTGTGTGTTATTTATGCAATGTTTGCGATATGTGATGTCACATATCGGCCGTCGGAGATTTCTTAAGATCCTCATTTATGGGCGCTTCTTAATGTATGCGATGCGATGAATTTCGCGTCGCTTTTTTGCAGTTTTTTATTGTGCTCATAAAGAAATGTTTTACTCTTCTTCTCGTGATGCGATATATTTTTGAGTATAATACAAAAAAAAATTATAAATTTTTTTGAATTTTTTACTAAGGGTCCCCACTTGTTTGGTGTTATTGCTAATACTAAAGAAGAAGGGGGGTTGTTGGTGGCCACAACTGTGTCTAGCTTGAAATGTCACATGATTAAAGCAGTCCTTGACAATGAAATTGAAGAAGATTCCCTGAGAGATATCAATGACCAACCAATACCAACAACTATTGTCTATAATAGTAGACCTAATGAAATCGAGCCATGGAAGATCCTGAACATTAACAATAATCTGAGTGATGACCAGCAACAGAAACTTATTCAAGTCCTTAGGAAATATAAAGGAGCTTTTTCTTGGGATTACCCAGACATGAAATGGATTGACCCTCAGCTATGTATGCACCACATTTACACTGAAAAAGATGCAAGACCCATTTGACAACCTCAGCGTAGATTAAATCCTCACCTAAAGGATATTGTTAAAGAAGAACTTCAAAAACTATTAGATGTGAATTTTATCTATCCTATATCTGACAGTAAATGGGTTTCTCTATTAGTATTGGTCCCCAAAAAGAATGGGAAGTGGCAAATATGCGTTGACTACAAAGATCTCAACAAAGCAATGCAAAAAGACCATTTTCCGCTTCCATTCATCAATCAAGTCCTAGATACACTGGCAGGGAAGAAATTATTCTCTTTACTAGATGGCTTCAGTGGCTACAACCAAATTCAGATTGCCCTTGAAGACCAGGATAAAACTACTTTTACCTACCCGTGGGGAACATTTGCTTACAGGGTATTACCTTTTGGATTTTGCAATGCGCCTGCTACATTCCAAAGAGTTATACTCAATATTTTTGTAGAATTGATAAATGAAGTTTTGGAAGTGTACATGGACAATTTCACACCCTATGGATATGACTTTGATCAAGCATTACCGACTTTGGAGAAAGTCCTGGAACGGTGTATCACTACTAGGCTATGCTTAAGCCACGAGAAGTTCCATATGATGATGACAGAGGGCCTGATCCTGGGTCATTTCATTTCAGCAACTAGAATTCAGGTAGATCCAGCAAAATACAGGTAATCCTCTTATTAGCTACTCCTTGCACTCAAAAATAGGTAGGTAGTTTTATGGGATTTGCAGGATATTATTGTAGATTTATAAAGAACTTCTCACAGATTGTTACACCATTATATGCCCTAATAGGAAAAATTGATTTTATATGGACTCACAAATGTGACATTGCCTTTACAGAGTTGAAACGGCTACTATCAACAACACCAGTATTACGAGGGCCGAATTGGGATATACCATTCCAGATTTCATCAAACACATCAGATTCAGACATTGGAGTAGTTCTTGGCCAAGAAGACGACAAGAAACCCTATGTTATATATTACATTAGCAAAAACTTAACCCCTGCTGAATTGAATTGTACAGTAACAGAGAAAGAGTTTTAGCTGTTATTTATCCTATTAACAAACTCAGACACTATATAATTGGATACCCTGTAGTTCTGTATACTAATCACTCTACTATCAAATATTTAGCTAATAAACCCATTAGGAATGGAAGAGTGACACATTGGTTACTACTTTTGCAAGAATTTTACATAACTATAAAGGATCGACCAGGGAGGGAAAACCTTGTGGCAGATTTCCTCTCCCGAGTGCCAAGAACAGACGATGCAATGGCGGTAGAAGACCAGTTTCCGGATGAACACCTATTTGTTGTGGCCGTAAAAACACCATGGTACGCAGATGTGGCGAATTATTTAGCAGTAGGAAAACTACCCAAACATCTGACACCCGGAGAAACGAAATTAATAGTGCAACGTAGCACTCGGTTCTCCTGGATCAAAGGATACATTTTTCACACAGGGGCCGATATGCACATCCGCAGGTGTATTAGGGAAGACGAAATTTATGATATCTTAAAAGCCTGCCACGATGGACCTTGCGGTGGACATTTTGCAGACCGCAGAACTGGACATAAAATTTTTCAAATGGGCTACTACTAGCCCACGATTTTTAAGGATGCTAAGAAATTTGTCCAGGCATGCAATAGTGGCCAAAGGAGGGGCCTCCCTGGCAATCTGATGAGATGCCTCTGTATCCACAGCTGGTGATAGAACCCATTGAGCGATGGGCGTTAGATTTCGTCGGGCCAATCAACCCACCATCCAATCAGAAATCATATATATTGGTTGCAACATAATACATGACTAAATGGGTGGAGGCAATAGCATTACCAAGAGCGACAGAGGAAACAGTGATTAATTTTATTTTTCAAAAATTTTGTGCGATATGGCTATCCAAAGAAGTAATTATTGATGGGGGGCCACAATTTGTAGGCCACAAGATTACTGCTACACTAAAGAATCATCACATTATTCACAGAATTACCTCTCTGTATCACCCGCAGGCGAATGGGCAGGTGGAGAGTACCAACAAAGTAATTGAAGCTATTCTAACGAAGACAGTCTCATCGCACAGACGGGACTGGGTGACTCGACTGCCAGAGGCCTTGTGGGCATATTGCACGACTTGGAGGAACACAAATTAGATACTCTCCATATCAGCTGGTATTTGGTAAGGAACCCATTTTCCCCATAGAATTTGAGATACAAACACTAAGGATAGCCCAGGAAGTGGGACTGGATTTAACTAAAGCCCAAATTAACAGACTACAACAAATAAATGAATTAGATGAAATTCGGTTATTGGCTCTACAACATACTGCACTCATTCAACAACAAAGAGCCAAGTGGCACGATTCCCTGATTAAGAAAAAGACATTTCATGAGGGCGATTGGGCACTTCTTTACGATTCCAGGTTTCAAGACTTCCCTGGTAAACTGCAGACTAGATGGTTAGGCCCCTATGAAATAAAGGAAGTACATGACAATGGCACTCTTACATTGGCCACCATTGGTGGGTCTGGTTTTTCCTTCAAAGCAAATGGGCATCAGGTGTGCCTGTACCAAAAACCACTTACAATAGAATCCTTTTACCAACAGATACGCGAAGACTCCACCATGCAAATTCTAGCTGCAGAAGGAAATCCTTCAGCAGCTTCACTATTGTAAAAAGTTATTTCTTTTTGTAAAAACTGTAAATATGATTGCTGATTTGATTTTCTGCGTTTTTTATTTTTTTGTTGTTCCCTCTTCAGAACAACACTTTTGCTTTTTGTTGTTCCCACTTTGGAACAACACTTTTGCTTTTTGTTGTTCCCACCTCGAAACAACACTTTTGCTTTTTGTTGTTCCCACTTCAGAATAGCACTTTTGGTTTTTGTTGTTCCCTCTTCGAAAAAACACTTTTGGTTTTTGTTGTTCCCACTTCGGAACAGCAATTTTGGTTTTTTTTGTTCCCACTTCGGAACAACAGTTTTGATTTTTGTTGTTCCCACTTCTGAACAACACTTTTGGTTTTCGTTGTTCCCACTTTGGAACAACACTTTTCGTTTTTGATGCTCCAACTTCGGAACAACACTTTTGGTTCTTGTTGTTCCCGCTTTGGAACAACACTTTTGGTTTTTGTTGTTCCCACTTCGGAACAACACTTTTCATTTTTGTTGTTCCAATTTCGAAATAGCACTTTTGGTTTTGTTGTTCCCACTTCGGAACAGTACTTTTTGTTTTATTTATTCCCCCTTCGAAACAACACGTTTCGTTTGTTGTTCCCACTTCGGAACAACACTTTTTGCGTGTTTGTTGTTCCAACTTTGGAACAGCAATTTTTGTTGTTTGTTGTTCAAATACTACCTCTTTTTTTTAGAATTTGTTGTTGTTCCTTCTTTGGAACAACATTTTTTCTTATTGAAGTCGTGTGTTTTTTAAAACAACACCCTTTTTCCTTGCATTATTGTGATGTTGAAACAGCATTTGCATGATTATTCCTACCACATCTCAACCCCATTTTTCTGATTCTCTTTCATGGCATGAAGTACAATACCTTTATGAGGACGAGAATTATGGATTCTATTAAAGCAGGTGAATACCCTTAACGTTATGATATTTAACAAGACAACTTCTTGATGATAGATTTCTTAAAAAAAATGGGGAAGGACACAATTATTTATATATTACTTTACTGTATTGATTTCTGTTGTATATAATACTGATTGATCATCTTTACCATGTTGGTTCCACCCCTCCTGGTTATAATCCTCTCTATCTATTATAAGTGAGATTATGGGTATATTTTTTTTCTATTGATATGTTCAACTTCTTCCACCATCCCTGCTCTTAAGGAGTACTGAGCCTCCCTCTATTTATTATAAAAATGTGTAATAACAACAAATTTTTCCTATAGATAGAGGATAGGGGGTCTCATTAAGAGCCAGCCTACCATGTTCATAAGGATGTAGCAATGTGACATTCCCACTATGGCCACCACACCAGGGTTATGATCCAAAGGATGGCTAAAATATCCTTGGAACAGGAGGTCTCATCACAAGCCGACCTGATCACTTTTGCTACTTCCCAGTGAATGGCAGTGTGGTCATCTGGTTACCATGCCAGCACACTAATCTCTTATGTAGAAACAACAATGGAATTCTCCAACTATAAATTGAGGATCCTGGCTCATATGGGTTAAAAAGCAACTCTGTCAAGGCTATGGACGCCTGTTGGCAACAGAAGCTCTGCTTATGGTATTGAAGTTCCATTTTCAACATCAATAATTATTATAATACCCTCTTCTTACTTTTCTTTTTATCAGAAGAATTATTTCCTTAATTTCTCCCTACCTTGAACCTTTATGCATGAGTTAATGTTTTTAATCAATCATATCATTTTCAGTCGGAATATCATTAGCAAAGCATCTTTTCTTGCATATTGTTGTCCTTTTTCCTTACCGCATAACCTATCATCAACCAAAGCATCTTGTCTCTTATCAATAACCATCATTACACACCTCGCTCTCATTATATCCATACCTTTTACAGTCCTCTCATTAATATGCGTACTCCTTCCCATATTAATGCCATATCTTTCACCCTTGTACGTTGCCATCAAGACATCATTCCCCCATCCATTCAGTCGTAGGCGACCTCTCATCTTGAAGGAGGGAGGGGACCTTCATTACACTCATGCATGCGGTATAATTGTTTTATTGGATTTCATAAGTTTATATGGTACTCTATGATCACGAGGCATGTGGCAAAATAATAGTCCTTGAATTAATGAATTCTCATAGAAATATCATTTAATATTGGAAAACTTAGCTGTTACAACTTACTTGTTGTTCTATCTCTCTGTTGATGTCTATTGTTGTGTTTTCTCCACTGCACTAATCCTTTGCAATAGTAGGAAGAACTCAAGCATTATGGGTGGTAAGTCAGTGTGTCGAGAACCTTTAGTGCTGGAAGTCTCTGACAGAGCCAGGGAAATTCTGGTCCGCGCAGGGTGGATATCATACTTCACAAGATTTTGGGACCCTAGTGAGGAAATCGCTGTTGAATTTCTACAGCATCTGCAGAATGGGCAATCCCTGGTGAGAGGTAGAAGAATCACAGTATTAGACACTATAATAGCTGAATTATCTGGCTACTGGTGAAAGGAACTACATGGCCAAAAAAACACGTAATGTTACAAGACGCAGTGGACATTTTCAAAGATGCAGGCAAGGAACTAACCAAGAAAGGCAAGGGCATACAACCATCTTCTCTGACAGAACCATGGCGTGAGTTGGAAAGTGTTGTCCAGAGGTACATTACCTGTGATGGACGACAAGACGTGGTAAGACCATGAAAAATCAAACTTTTAGTTGTTTTAAAACTAAAGATCACTGTTAATTTTCCATCTTTCTTGAATTTATTGCTGCATGATACCACCAATAGAATAAGACGGGCTACGCACCTGGAAACCATAGTTAGCCACCATGGATTGATCAGAATACCTGTTACCCATAGCCTTGTTCAACAAAAATTTACTTGGGATGGTCTCATAGCGCCCCTGGAGATTAGTCAAAACCCTATAATCCAAAATCCTGAAATTTTGGCGATAAGCCAGCAGGGCCCTGTTCCGAAAAGGAAAAGGACTACCCGCTCAAACATTGAACCCCATAAGCACAGGCAGTCTGCAAGGTTACATCTAGTCCAGAGGATGTTTACAAATCCACAAGATAGCGTCAAACAACCTGTGGAACCATCTAGACCAATTAGTATACAGGACTCTGAGTCGGAACCAGAGGAAGAACTTGAACAAGGGGAAGGATGTCATTCAGAATCAGAACCCAGGGAAGAGGCAAATTTAGAATCAGAACCAGGGGAAGAGGCCAATTCAAAACAAGAACCCAAGGAAGAGGATAGACTAGAATCAGAGGAAGAAAGGGCACAACACTTTGATGATGAACTGGAAAATGAAGAAGAACCTCCTCAAACATCAACCATGAGCCCCAAAAATGATATTCTGTAGGATTTTGAGATAGGGATGGCTCAAGTCTTGGAAAATCTAAATGCATCCATGCAGCCTAGAGGATCACTTGATCCTAACCTAATGGAAGCTCAATCCCCAAAAGATTTTGGGCATGCATAAATTTTTCCTTCTTCAGAAGCTACAGACCAGGAAAAGGAAGCAGACACAGAATTTATTCATGAATTAGACAACCAGTCTGGTGACACAGTTCTATTGGAACACAGCCATGATAAACAATAGGAATATTTAGATACAAAAGCTATTGACAAGCCTGTTAGTGTAAAAGATGCTCCTCGAAAGAGGCGAGTAGTCGGAGCAAAACTAAAGAAGTTGAGACACAAATATCAAAAGCTTCAAAAGACTATTAAAAGGCTACACCGGAAGCTTAAAGAAATTGCAAATGGCAAAGCCCATAACACTACTCCTGAGGTAGTCTCTTTGGCTATGCAAATGGAAATATGTAAGGGTAGGTCAACAGAGACCCAAAACGAACTTATTCGTACTAAAACAATAACCACCCAGGAAAATTTGCATGTAGACTTAGTGGATGCAGCCATTCATATGGAGGGTTGGTCCTTCCACAATAAGGAAGTACAGACCGAGGAAATATCCTCTCGTAGCATAGGCACTTAGACAGAAGAACAAGCCAAGGATATTCTGTCAAACAAATACCCTATTCTCCTAAAGCTAGAAGAAGAACTGATGCAAGCCCAACTTGCTCTAGAACGATGTGAACAAGAGACAGTCCCTCTGCAAAAATATCAAGAGTTGAAGAAACAGATTAGGGAATTAATCGTAACTAAGAATGGGACTTTTGACAGATTTAGATAGGAAGAAGAAAAGCTAAAGAAGGTGAAGACCAAGCTAGACAGAGCTAGGAATCAGATAGACACCATTTGCTCACTATATTTGGATGTCTTGACATGTAGGTCTCCAGCCACAAATTATGCCCTGTTCTTATTAGAACAGTACTTATTGTTAAAGATTAAAGCCGTAAGAGCTAGCAAGCCAATCGAGTTAAAGACAACTGAATATTTTATAAGTTGCTACAAGGAACATGGGGCAAAGGTCCAAAGGCTTCTTTGCAAATTTTATCTGCATAATTTCATATTAGAAGGAGAAGTGGATAAGAACCCTAGCCCTTTTGTTGGAGATATTCAATTCCAGGCTTTTATCTCTTTTGCAGTTAATCAACTTAAGTGGTTTAAGGCATATAATTCATTCCAAAGACAGGAACACGGGTTGGATCTCTGGGTAAGGAGTGAGCCTACTCACCCTTTGCAACTGTTTGCTAAACATAAAAGGTTGATGACATAAGAAGGTGTGATTCAAATTTTAGGGCCCATACATAAGGAAATTGTACAGAAAGGAACAACATATTTCCTCTCCATCCAGGAAAGATCCCTGACTGCATCCAAAATGAGATGGACAGTCTCAACTAACAGTGTTAAGGAAAGAGAACCATTTAATTATGGGAACTTCAAAGCTGCTGCAAGCCGGTTAATCACATATAGCAATCTTATTTTGAGGGAAGGGCCTTATTGGTTGGGATGTCGATTTAGATGTCCCATTATTTGGTATCCTCTTGAAGGGTATCAGTTTGACTATTAATTACCTAAAGGACACAAACAGACAGCCTTTGCAAATTTGGCACGAAATCACGGTTTCAGGCCTGATAAAGAAACCTTTTTTTTCCAATCTACTCCTTAACTACATTACATAGGAACTATTTATTTGTCATGAGGACATGAAAAAAGGTAAGCATGAGAGTATGTTGAGCGTTGCAATAGGTATGTATTTACTCTTGATTATTATCTTTTTCCTCCTTCCTTATCCATTTTGTGCCATGATATAATAACAAAATGATAGGATTTTGATAAGGAATAAATAAAACTACTCTTGATACGATTTGACCAACCAAACTAACTCTCATTACTTTTTATGTAGAAAAACAGCTGAAGGAATAGTTGTTGTTCCAAAGCAGAAACAGTCAAAGCTAATCAAGGAAAATGACACGCGTCGGGTGCGGTCGAACCAAAGAATGAGTTAAGAAGATTAGCGTGAGATAGAAGAATTGTCTGAATATAGCATTTAGTTGTGATTCCCTTAGGATCTCCCGATCCTAAGGGATCACATTTATCTTTTCCTTTTGACTATAAAAGGAAAGACTTGATCCAAAATGGATTTTGGATAGACTCCTAAGTCTAAGTGTTCCTCACTGAGGAAAATGAAAGTCCAAGGAAGTTCCTGGAAATAGCCCCATTGCAGAGATCCTTTCCTTCAGAATCAGTTGCAAATTGAATGGGCAAAAATGGACTTAGGATGCAGAAGTTATCATTAAAAGAAGATGCCTTTGTTCCTTAGAACAAGAGGCAAAATCCATTTTAAAATGGCGTAAAAGGATTTATGAGGAAAATCGCATTGGAGGAGGTCCAAGGCGAACTTAAGCGAATAGGGGAAGCACCCCCGATCACGAATCCCTAACAAATCGGGTCGGAGGAATGCCCATGCACATATAACATAAAGGTGGGACCGGGCCACCGATATTGCGATCGCCGATATCGACGGATCGTAATCGGTGATACCACAAGGCAAAGGCGGGACCCCGGGCCGAGCGATATCATGATCGCCGATATCGGCGTCAGCGGATCGCATCGGCATAGGCCATATCATAGGGAAAGACCTCAAGCTTATGCGATATGCGATTGCGACAAGTCGCATCACAATATCGCATCGAAGCTACATAGAGGAGTGGGGCTATATACATATATATATGCGCGATGCGATAGCCAGACCTGATAGAGCTATAAACGATATTCCATAAAATTTGAGATTTGTCCAACGGCAGTTTTCTATGTATTTTTTCATATTTCGTTTAATAAACGAAAAGCGAAGGGAAGCACCGATGCGATGAAATCGGACCCGAAAAGGTTTGTAAGTGTAAATGTATAGTGTTTCAAGTCCGCCTAAAGCCATTTTGCGGCATTTTTCAATGTTTTATTGTATTTTTCAAATACAAAGGAAATCACGAAATAGGCAGGATTTTGGGCGAGCCGTGGGTGGTAAATTGTTTTGGCCAGGTTTCGCTCGATCCCATACAATGGCTGCCATGTGTCCAGGCTGAGGAGAGAGACAACCACCCCTATCGAGCGGTTAACCCCCGTACAAAAGAGCCGCCCGAAATGAACCACAACCATTGGATCTAAATCTCCCAGATCAATGGTGGAGATGCGATAAGCGATTTAAAAGGAGGACACGATGGAATATAAGGCGAAGTTCATAATTTTTGAAGTCCGATAGACGCGTTTGGGCAAATTTTTACAAGTTTTCTGTGTATTTTCCTGTGTAAGCCAAGAATGACAATCTTTGGGATTTTAAGGGCACCGATGGTCCATTCCGTTATGGCATAGGTGGCCACCATCCCTAAAGGTGTTTGGCAATGATTGCTAACGCTCAGGGGGGGGTTCGAGTGGACAGAGGCTGGGAGCCGGAGAGCCCGAGAATTGGAAAAAAATGGACAACGCCAGTTGGCTTAAAAGCTATGAATGTCAAAGTCAAAAAGGTTGTTGTTGGAGTTGTGGCTGAAACTGAACATAAGCAGAAAGCGAAGCCAAAGCAGGAAGCTAAGGTGTAAGAGAGCAGCGCAAAAAGGCAGCAGCAAAACAAGCAGCGCAGAAAGCAAAAGTGGATTCTGCCGAAGCACACGAAGCCAAGAGAGTCACTTGGATTTCAAGTGGAAAGCCAAAGGGCTGTAAATTGACAGAGAGCCAAAGAACCCAGAGCCAGAGTGAGAGCCGAGAGCCAGAAAGTCGATAACTTCAAGAGCCGGGGATAAAAACAGTGTCTAAACCCATTATTTCTGTGTAAAATAGTGGAGTTGAACCAAGAGCTTGTAAAAAGGACTTTGCCATAATCCCAAAGAGCTTAGTCAAGTTGACTAGATCTCAAGGAGATTTAGCCCAAGAGTTTTGGGTGAACTCCTCATTAAATTGTTGTTTTATGTGTTTGTTTTCACTACTGCATTGTTTACTGTTATATGTATGTGTTATATCAACATAAACAACAGTTTTTAAAGTACATAAACAGTTTAAAATAAATAACAGCATACAACTTATCTTCAAGCACATATTATCAATTCCGCATTGGTTAATCAATAAGACTTTGGAATAAATAAGCTTTGGAAGTGGGAGAGGTTCTTGTAAGCTAGAGAAGAAACCTAAGTGCCCCATTTTTAGATCAAGTGGTATTAGAGCTTAAGTTTGATTAAACCCACCTTCAGAGAAGGTTATATCAAAATGCTTGATTGAAAGAGCAAAGATTGCTTGTCTAAAAGGTGTTTGGGCAGTCAAGGATTGATTGTCTGATTGATGTATGCTTGCTGCAGACTGACTATTTTCTGAGTTTGCAGAGAGGAAGGGAAAGTTGTTGATAGCTCAGTCCAGGAAGGACAAGAAGGAAGAATGGCTGAAGGCATTCTTCTATTCCAAAGGACCTCAAAGAAATCCTTGAAGCACAAGAGTTTTGTTGCAAATGGTTGTTGAATAAGCTATTTATTAATCTTGTTGAATTTATTTTGTTCATTGGCATAATGACAACTTCTACAAGTAAGCCCTCGAATTCTTCTTTCTTCATCACAAGACTCTTTGATAAAGATATGAAGCAAGAATTGTCCACCATGATGGATATGGTGAGAGAAATGTATGAGGATGGAAGGAAGAGCAGCGTCCTTAGGGAGCAGCTAAATTCCATGAAGGAAGAGAAGCAGTTGCTTACTGACAAATTGCAGGAAATGGAGAGGCAACTTCATATTGCAAATATGAACCTGAAGAGGATGCATGAGTTGGAGTCACAACTCTTTTTTGCCAAAGAAACCTTGGTCAAGTATCAGCTTGAAGAAGAGGTAAACCATTCCAGTTTGTCTTCAAATTCTTCTAAGAATGCTTATATTGGTTCTTTTGAAAAACATACTAGAGGCATAGGTTCCAAGCTAATGTCGAAGATGGGCTATGAAGGAAAAGGCTTGGGCAGACATGCACAAGGTATTGTTGAGCCAATAAAGTTTGAGGAAAGGCCTAAGTATTTGGGTCTTGGCTATGGACAGTCTTATGGAGAGAGTTCCAAAGCTTCCATGAAGGCCATTGAAACAGCTTCAAGAAGGGGTTGCATTGCAAACTGTGAAGATTATGTTCAGGAGGAATGCAATAGCTTGAAACATCACTTGCAGGTTGCAGGTGTCCAGAAGCACACACTTGAACCAGAGAGTTGTGGAAACTCTAACAGCCTTGAAGATATTGATGGTGTTCCAAAGGGAGCCACTTCATCATTTGCTTCACCTCATTATGAAGGCAATAAAGGTGAAAGAGGCAGGGATAAATCTGGTTCTAATCATATCCCTTTTAATTTTGCAAAGCATGGTAAAGTTCCACATAAGCATGGGGAAAGAATCGCATGTTCCTTTTGTGGTTTGGATAACCATCATGTTTCTAGATGTTGGAAGAGAATGGCCACATACAGGAAACTTTGAAGGAAAAAATGCAAAAATCCAAAAGTCCATTGGACAAGGAAAATCATGTTGTCAAGAGGATGCACATGTGTTGCACTTACTTCCATAAGAAAGGACATCTTGCTGCAAGGTGTTGGACTCTGAATCCAACAATGCTTCCACAAAAGTTGAAGAAAGTGGAAAGAAAAGATGGCAGAAATGGGAATGAAGTTTCCATGAATGATGTGTTTCAGAATGATTCACATGTTGATGTTGATGTGCAGACAAAGGAAAGACCTTTGAACTAGATTGGTAAGAAATGACTAGAGTTCTTTTCCAATTAAGGTTGCATGTCTATTGATGCATCTATTTGCATTTCTTTGTTGATGAGATGCAAGTTGCAGGATTTTACCAAGAAGGTGAATGGAGAAGTTGAGTCGGAGACTCACTTTGTTGCTGCAAAATTATTTCATTTCAACTTTGAAAGTACAATGTGCATAAGCGAAAGTTGAAGGATGAAATGCATGCATAAGCATGTGATGCAATGTTGACTTGGGAGAATTAAAGTTGGTCTCCAATATGGAGATAATAATGAAGTGTTCCATCTTTTGAAAAGAGTCCTAATGGTCTTTTTCTACATACTTGACTTGAAGAGTCATTTGTTTAAAGGCATGTTTTGTGGACTTGTTATCTAGTCCATCATTTGTATGCAGATGTAAGACATGGAGGTGTTCACAAGCTGTGAAATCTATTTCTTTTGTTGAAGCAGGAGTTTAGGCCATCTAGTTGTTGTCTATATTTCTGTTGTTGTTAACAATTGTTGTTGACAACTTTTCAAACAGGTACAAATAAAAGTTTTTGTGAAGCAGATGTACTTCACATTTGTTTGAGCCACCTTGGATCAATGATCAAAGCAGAAAAGTTCAAAATACCTTCTGTGACCATCTAAGTAGGAGTTCTGCAGGGAGGCAAAGAAGAAGGCAACTCTTCCTAGGAAGTCCAGCCCATCCAAGAAGGAAAGTGGTTAGAAACCTTGGTTCAAAGGCACTATGCAAGGAAAGTGTAGGGAAGCTGAAAGAAGAGGGTGAGTCACTCTCATTTACTATTCAGATCAGTATATCAGTCTTTTGGAGGCCAAAAGTTCTTTTAGTGGGAAGGCGTGATCCAAAATAGATTTTGGATAGACTCCTAAGTCTAAGTGTTCCTCACTGAGGAAAATGAAAGTCCAAGGAAGTTCCTGGAAATAGCCCCATTGCAGAGATCCTTTCCTTCAGAATCTGCTACAAATTGAATGGGAAAAAATGGACTTAGGATGTAGAAGTTATCACTGAAAGAAGATGCCTTTGTTCCTTAGAAAAAGAGGCAAAATCGTTTTAAAAATGGCCTAAAAGGCTTTATGAGGAAAATCACATCAGAGGAGGTCCAAGGCGGAATTAAGCGAATAGCGGAAGCACCCCTGATCGCTGATCCCTGACAAATCGGGTCAAAGGAAGGCACATGCACATATAACATAAAGGCGGGACCGGGGCGCCGATATTTCCATCGCCGATATCGACGGATCAGGATCGGCGATACCACAAGGCAAAGGCGGGACCCCGGGACAAGCGATATCGCGATCGCCGATATCGGCATCAGTAGATCGCGTCGACATAGGCCATATAATAGGGAAAGACATCGGGCTTATACGATATGCGATTGCAACAAGTTGCATCACAATATCGCATCGGAGCTACATAGAGGAGCGGGGCTATATACATATATATGCGCGATGCGACAGCCAGACCCGACAGAGCTATAAACGATATTCCATAAAATTTGAGATTCGTCAAACGACAGTTTTCTATGTATTTTCACATATTTTGTTTAATAAACGAAAAGTGAAGGGAAGCGTCGATGTGATGAAACCGGACCCGAAAAGGTTTGTAAGTGCCAATGTATAGTATTTCAAGTCTGTCTAAAGCCATTTTGCGGGATTTTTCAGTTTTTTAATGTATTTTTGAAATACAAAGGAAATCACGAAATAGGCAAGATTTCGGGCGGGCCGTGGGTGGTAAATGGTTTTGGACGGGTTCCGCTCGATCCCATACAATGGCTGCCACATGTCCAGGCTGAGGAGAGAGAAAACCACCCCTATCGGGTGATCAACCCCCATACGAAAGAGCCGCCCAAAATGAACCACCACTGTTGGATCTAGATCTCCTAGATCAACGGTGGGGATGCAATAAGCAATTTAAAAGGCGGACTCGATGGAATATAAGGCAAAGTTCATAATTTTTTAATTCCAATAGACGTGTTTGGGCGGATTTTTACAGGTTTTCTATGTATTTTCCTTTGTAAGTTGAGAACGACCATCTTTGGGATTTGAAGGGCACCAATGGTCCATTCCGTTACGGAATAGGTGGCCACCATCCCTGAAGGCATTTGGCAATGATTGCTAATGCTCAGGGGGGGATTCGAGCGGACAAAGGCCGGGAGCCAGAGAGCCCGAGAAGAGGAAACAAACGGACAGTGCCAGTTGGCTTAAAAGCCATGAATGTCAAAGATAGAAAGGTTGTTGTTGGAGTTGTGGTTGAAACCGAGCATAAGCAGAAAGCGAAGCCAAAGCAGGAAGCTAAGGCATAAGAGAGCAGCGCGAAAAGGCAGCAGCAAAACAAGCAGCGCAGAAATCAAAAGAGGAAGCGCACACAGCCAAGGGAGTCACTTGGAGTTCAAGTGGAAAGCCAAAGGGCTGTAAACTGACAGAGAGGCGAAGAAGCCAGAGCCAGAGTGAGAGCCGAGAGCCAGAAAGTCGAGAGCTTCAAGAGTCGTGGATAAAAACGGTGTCTAAACCCATTGTTTCTATGTAAAACAGTGGAGTTGAGCCAAGAGCTTGTAAAAATGACTTTGCCATAATCCCAGAGAGCTTAGTCGAGTTGACTAGAGCTCAAGGAGATGTAGCCTAAGAGATTTGGGTGAACTCCTCATTAAATTGTTGTTTTATGTGTTTGTTTTCACTACTGCATTGTTTACTGTTATATGTATGTGTTATATCAGCATATACAATATATTTTAAAGTACATAAACAGTTTAAAATAAATACCAGCATACATCTTATCTTCAAGCACATATTATCAATTCTGCATTTGTTAATCAATAAGACTTGGGAATAAATAATCTTTGGAAGTGGGAGAGGTTCTTGTAAGCTAGACAAGAAACCTAAGTGCCCCATTTTCAGATCAGGTGGTATCAGAGCTTAAGTTTGATTAAACCCACCTTCAAAGAAGGTTATATCAGAATGCTTGATTGATAGAGCAAAGATTGCTTTTCTGAAAGGTGTTTGGGCAGTGAAGGATTGGTTGTCTGATTGATGTATGCTTGTTGCAGACTGACTATTTTCTGAGTTTGCAGAGAGGAAGGGAAAGCTATTGATAGCTCAGTCCAGGAAGGAAAAGAAGGAAGAAGGGCTGAAGACCTCAAAAAAATTCTTGAAGCATAAGAGGTTTGTTGCAAAGGGTTGTTGAATGAGCTCTTTATTAATCTTGTTGAATTTCTTTTGTTCATTGGCATAATGACAACTTCTACAAGTGAGTCCTCGAATTATTCTTTCTTCATCATAAGATTCTTTGATAAAGATATGAAGCAAGACTTGTCCACCATGATGGATATGGTGAGAGAAATGTATGAGGATGGAAGGAAGAGCAGCGTACTTAGAGAGTAGCTGAATTCCATGAAGGAAGAGAAGCAGTTGCTTACCGCAAATTGCAGGAAATGGAGAGGCAACTTCATATTGCAAATATGAACCTGAAGAGGATGCATGAGTTGGAGTCACAGCTCTTTGTTTCCAAAGAAGCCTTGGTCAAGTATCAACTTGAAGAAGAGGTAAACCATTGTAGTTTGTCTTCAAATTCTTCTAAGAATGCTTATATTGGTTCTTTTGAAAAACATACTAGAGGCATAGGTTCCAAGCTAATGTCCAAGATGGGCTATGAAGGAAAAGGCTTGGGCAGACATGCACAAGGTATTTTTGAGCCAATAATGTTTGAGTAAAGGCCTAAGCATTTGGGTCTTGGCTATGGACAGTCTTATGGAGAGAGTTCCAAAGCTTCCATGAAGGCCATTGAAACAGCTCCAAGAAGGGGTTGCATTCCAGACTGTGAAGATTGTGTTCAGGAGGAATGCAATAGCTTGAAACATCACTTGCAGGATGCAGGTGTCCAGAAGCACACACTTGAACCAGAGTTGTGGAAACTCTAACAGCCTGGAAGCGATTGATGGTGTTCCAAAAGGAGCTTCATTTGCTTCACCTCCTCATGAAGGGAATAAAGGTGAAAGAGGCAGGTATAAATCTAGTTCTAATCATATCCCTTTTGATTTTGTAAAGCATGGTAAAGTTCCACATAAGCATGGGAAAAGAATTGCTTGTTCCTTTTGTGGTTTGGATAACCATCATGTTTCTAGATGTTGGAAGAGAATGACCACATATAGGAAACTTTTGAAGGAAAAAAAGCAAAAAGCCAAAGGTCCATTAGACAAGCCAAATCATGTTGTCAAGAGGATGCACATGTGTTGCACTTACTGCCACAAGCAAGGACATCTTGTTGTAAGGTGTTGGACTCTAAATCCAACAATGCTTCCACAAAAGCTGAAGAAAGTGGAAAGAGAAGATGGTAGAAATGGGAATGAAGTTTCCATGAATGATGTGTTTTAGAATGATTCACATGTTGATGTTGATGTGCAGACAAAGGAAAGACCTTTGAACTAGATTGGTAAGAAATGGCTAGATTTCTTTTCCAATTAAGGTTGCATGTCTATTGATGCATCTATTTGGATTTATTTGTTGATGAGATGCAAGTTGCAGGATTTTACCAAGAAGGTGAATGGAGACGTTGAGTAGGAGACTCACATTGTTGCTGCAACATTATATTTCATTTCAACTTTGAAAGTACAATGTGCATAAGCGAAAGTTGAAGGATGAAATGCATGCATAAGCATGTGATACAATGTTGACTTGGGAGAAGTTAACTTGGTCTCCAAGATGGAGATAATAATGAAGTGTTTCATCTTTTGAAAAGAGTCCTAATGGTCTTTTTCTACATACTTGACTTGAAGAGTCATTTGTTTAAAGGCATGTTTTGTGGGCTTGCTATCTAGTCCATCATTTGTATGCAGATGTAAGACATGGAGGTGTTCACAAGCTGTGAAATCTGTTTCTTTTGTTGAAGCAGGAGTTTAGGCCATCTAGTTGTTGTCTGTATTTCTGTTGTTGTTGACATCTTTTCAAATAGGTACAAATGAAAGTTTTTGTGAAGTAGATGTACTTCGCATTTGTTTGAGCCACCTTGGATCAATGATCAAGGCAGAGAAGTTCAAAGTACCTTTTGTGACCATCTAAGCAGGAGTTCTGCAGGGAGGCAAAGAAGAAGGTAGCTCTTCCTAGGAAGACCAGCCCATCCAAGAAGGGAAGTGGTCAGAAACCTTGGTTCAGAGGAACTATGCAAGGAAAGTGTAGGGAGGCTGAAAGAAGAGGGTGAGTCACTCTCATTTACTGTTCAGATCAGTATATCAGTCTTTTGGAGGCCAAAAGTTTTTTTAGTGGGAAGGCATGATCCAAAACATATTTTGGATAGACTCCTAAGTCTAAGTGTTCCTCACTGAGGAAAAGGAAAGTCCAAGGAAGTTCTTGGAAATAGCCCCATTGCAGAGATCCTTTCCTTCAGAATCTACTACAATTTGAATGGGAAAAAATGGACTTAGGATGTAGAAGTTATCGCTGAAAGAAGATGCCTTTGTTCCTTAGAAAAAGAGGCAAAATCCTTTTTAAAATGGCCTAAAAGTCTTTATGAGGAAAATTGCATCGGAGGAGGTCCAAGGTGGACTTAAGCAGATAGGGGAAGCACCCCCGATCGCCGATCCCCGACAAATCGGGTCAGTGGAAGGCACATGCACATATAACATAAAGGCGGGACCGGGCTGCCGATATTGCGATCGCCGATATCGATAGATCGCGATCAGTGATACCACGAGGCAAAGGTAGGACCCTGGGCCGAGCGATATTGTGATCACCGATATCCGCATCGGCGGATCGTGTTGGCATAGGCCATATCATAGGGAAAGACCTCAGGCTTATAAGATATGCGATTGCGACAAGTCGCATCACAATATCGCATCGAAGCTACATAGAGGAGCGGGGCTATATACATATATATATGCGTGATGCGATAGCCGGACCCGATAGAGCTATAAATGATATTCCATAAAATATGAGAACCATCAAATGGCAGTTTTCTATGTATTTTTGCATATTTCGTTTAATAAACGAAAAGCAAAGGGAAGCATCGATGCGATGAAACCAGACCCGAAAAGGTTTGTAAGTGCCAATGTATAGTGTTTCAAGTCTGTCTAAAGCCATTTTGCGGGATTTTTCAATGTTTTAATGTTTTTTTTGAAATACAAAGGAAATCATGAAATAGGTAGGATTTTGGGCGGGTCGTAGATAGTAAATGGTTTTGGACGGGTTCCGCCCAATCCCATACAATGGCTGCCACATGTCTAGGCTGAGGAGAGAGAAAACCAACCCTATCGGGCGATCAACCCCCGTACGAAAGAGCCGCCCAAAATGAACCACAACCGTTGGATCTAGATCTCCTAGATCAATGGTGGGGATGCGATAAGGGATTTAAAAGGCGGACTCGATGGAATATAAGGCGGAGTTCATAATTTTTGAGGTCCGATAGACACGTTTGGGCAGATTTTTACAGGTTTTCTATGTATTTTCCTGTGTAAGCTGAGAACGACCATCTTTGGTATTTCAAGGGCACCGATGGTCCATTCCGTTATGGAACAGGTGGCTACCATCCCTGAAGGCGTTTGGCAATGATTGCTAACGCTCAGGGGGGGATTCGAGCAGACAGAGGCTAGGAGCTAGAGAGCCCGAGAAGAGGAAATGAACAGACAGTTCCAGTTGGCTTAAAAGCCATGAATGTCAGAGACAGAAAGGTTGTTGTTGGAGTTGTGGCTAAAACCGAGCATAAGTAGAAATCGAAGCCAAAGCAGGAAGCTAAGGCATAAGAGAGTAGCGTGGAAAGGTAGCAGCAAAACAAGCAGCGCAGAAAGCAAAAACGAAAGCACACGCAGCCAAGGGAGTCACTTGGAGTTCAAGTGGAAAGCCAGAGGGTTGTAAACTGACAGAGAGCTGAAGAAGCCAGATCTAGAGCCAAGAGCTAGAGCCAAGAGCCAGAGCCAAAGCTGAGAGCCAAAAAGTCGAGAGCTTCAAGAGGCGGGGATAAAAACGGTGTCTAAACCCATTGTTTCTGTGTAAAACAATGGAGTTGAGCCAAGAGCTTGTAAAAAGCACTTTGCCATAATCCTAGAGAGCTTAGTCGAGTTGACTAGAGCTCAAGGAGATGTAGCCCAAGAGTTTTAGGTGAACTCCTCATTAAATTGTTGTTTTATGTGTTTGTTTTCACTGTTGCATTTTTTATTGTTATATGTATGTGTTGTATCAGCATAAACAATAGATTTTAAAGTACATAAACAGTTTAAAATAAATACCAACATACACCTTATCTTCAAGCACATATTATCAATTCCGCATTGGTTAATCAATAAGACTTGGGAATAAATAAGCTTTGGAAGTGGGAGAGGTTCTTGTAAGCTAGACAAGAAACCTAAGTGCCCCATTTTCAGATCAAGACTGAAGGGGGATCTCTCATCTTTTACTTGGATTGTAATTTTAATTTACAGAAGGGTGATTCTGAAGAACAAGATCGTGTTGTAATGATAAGTGACTTTGATCTTTAATATACAACTTGTGTTGTTGTTCATTCGGATATTCTGAAATCGTTAAGCAGTGTTCGCTAGTGGCTAGGGCTTGGTCTCTAGTGGAACTTATTGTTGTTCCTTATTTTATGCATTTTTCGTTTTCTGCAAGTTATTATGCTTTATAGCTTTTCAGTTGATGTATTTTCGTTGAATCTGATTTCTGGTATCCATTTCATTAATGCACAGTCATAGTTGGTTTTATTTAATTCATGCCGTGGATTGAATTAGTTATCGGTTAAAGAATCATTTACGGTTAATTACAGAATAGAGCATGATTGATTAAATGATTTCCTTTTTTTCAGTAGTTTAAGTCCAGCTGAAAGAGCTCAGTTAATACTCCGGTACTCTTGGTTGATTGTCATTTGAATTTGGTTGATTAAGATTGAATTATGGCGTTGTTTGAGATAGAGTCATGATGCTTAGATGAATTATTTCCTTTAAAGTTACAAGCTTGAGATTTATGATTGCATCCATTTACTCTTGTATTGAATTTAATAACTTATTTTAAAGCATTACTCTCTGGACTTATAGCTTGCACATATTGTGTACACTCTTGGAATAAAAAGAATTACCCAGGTTGATAATTAATGTGAGGCAATTAGGAGTTTTAAAAGACACATTTTATCACCCAACAGGAGGACCATCTACATACATGTGGGAAACCAAATGATCTCCCTCCTTATCTTGTAGCAAAATTATAACATTTAAAATAGAGTAAACTAGCAAAAGTATGAGAGTATACTGGGGGTTGCTTTCCTAGAACTTGGATGCATTCCTTTACATGTTGATGGCTAATGGTAAGTTGTGTCATTGTATCCCTTCAACATCTACTTAGGATGTTCTCTTAATATACGCTCTGCACCAACAAGTGTCCACAACTTGAGGGGGAGTATCTTCACTCGACTTCTCGGCAGTAGCAGCCCAGTTGCAGGCAGGGTGCTCTTTCCCATCATTGTGTAAAGGACCTGATTCATTAAAATCCTTCCCCATTTGAGTTGTTGACTTTTATATTCCATGCTTGGGAGATTGTTCATCGTGGAGAGCCAAGTTGGGGGAACTCTGAGAGTTTGGGTTGTCTAAGGAGTTGGAAACCACTTGAGGCAAAGGGGGAGGAGGGAATTGAATACCAAGGGCCCCATCCCCCATCCATGACTCTCAAAGAATATATTGCCTGGACCAAGTGGAAGTCCAGGTTGGTAATGCAATTCTCTGTCACCTTCATAATGTCCTCCTGATCTTTGAGATGCCTTCCAAGCATTTAACACAGATCCCATTTCCTGTCACCTATGTTTCTCATTTCTTATGTCTCCATCTTTGTAACCATATGTCTAATATGTAAAGGGATATCCTCATCATATATGTCTACATCGGCCATGCTGGGAGGTTTGAGGTGGACAACCGCTTCCTCTACCTCCTCGTTAAGGTGGTCCCCTCTCTCAAACCATTGCAATAAAATGAGAATTTCCAACATGGTTGCTACACAGCCTCTCAATTCTCTCAACTCTACAAATTCCTGAAGGAATGAGCTCTGGCTAAAGTAACCTCTGATTCAACTTCCAAGATAAAATTGAAAGTTGATGCAGAGGCTTTTATACATCCCATCTAGATCAGCGTAAGTGGCAAGTGTAGTTGGCAAGTAGAATGTGTCACCCTTCCTTAGCCATTAATGTTCTGGAGAGATTAGACATGGCATCATTTTAAGTGTTAGTTGTCTTGGGAACCCGAATTTGGGGTTTTGTAGTAGCCCTGGTAAAAATTCCATGTAAAAATATACAAGACCATAGTTGAAGGGACAGGAATTCCAACTTGAATGGTGGGAAAGACATCCTAGTGTGCGTGTTCATTTGGTTGTTTATGGCTAACGAAATTGGCAAAGGAAATGGAAAAGGCTTTAGAAAGGAAAAATGGAATTTTTGGCACATTTATTTATGAAAATAATGTAAATTAGGAGAAAAAGGAGGTGAAAGGTCACAGGTTGCATGTGCGGAGGAAATTGAAGGAAAATAATGGAAAATGAAGAAAATAGAGGCCTCATTCATAAAAAGGTTATGAGGATAAGTTCAAAAGCTCTTAGTCAGTGTAAGCTCTTGGCTCAAGCTTGATCAATTTAGTTTTGGAGCTCTCTTCTATTCTCTCTCTCTCTCACTCTTGGAAACTTAGAGTTTTCTTGGTTCACTTTGGCATTAGAGCAAGAAAGGCAAAGAAGGAAAGAGGAAGCAAAGATCAAGTAGGGAAAGGCAGGTTCAAGCAGCTACAGCAGGATTCTTTGTAGGTATCGATTTACATGTGTATTTTCCTTGCTACATTTGGCATGCATGGTATTGCATGTGGTTATTTTGTTGTTGTGGCATGATTTTTTCCAAGTGTAATAGTGTTTTCATCATAGCCTTTCCATTTCAGGATAACCATGGTGTGATGGGGTTCTCATGTTTTAGTTGAGCTAGATTGTCGGATGGATTCGAGGCTGAGTGGGGTGGATCTCCAAATGATAGAGCACATGGCCTAGTGGTCCCTGAACCAGACTGTGGATCACGGTAAAGCCATTGTCCTAGTGACCCTGAGCCAAACTATGGGTTGTGGTAACTCCAGGGTTTTGTTGCCTCAGTGGGCCTAGGAATTTTTGTCTGTGAATGGCAGGATATACAGTAAAGCCAATAGGTGGTTTTCTCTCCGTTGGACCTTATAATGTCGGGTTTTGGATATGCGGTAAATATTGGAGAGTGGGTCTCGGTTTAGGGCCTAATGATCCGGGTTTGGATTGTGGTAAAGCCTGAGTGACTAGGAGACAGGAAAATTCCTCATGCTATAGGTGGATAAATTCGGTGGCATCCATGTTTGTTTGGCCTAATGATCAGGTGGAGATCACACTAAATCCTATTATGATGTGTTCATTGTGTTGGCCTAGTGATTCGAGATGGAATATGGTAAATCCTAGTTCCTATTGATGAGGGTGAGGTGGTTTAGCCTTGCTATGCCCTGGTTGGTTCTTTTGGTTTGATTCCCACATTCATGCTTCGAATATGGCACGAGGGTGAATAGCTGAAGAAAGATTTTGCTCAGTCATTATATGGTCAAGTGGAACATGGAAGTCCCATGCCAGGTTCGGTTTTTGCATCATTAATGAAAGGTTGTTTCTCCTTCTCTTTCTATGAGAATTTTTATGGATTATATGTGGTTTATATGGTTGTACTTTCATGAGTATTTTTTTTATTATGTTGGTTATATGTGTGTTTCATGACAGTAGTTATGTATGGATCCCAACATGTTTTTACTAGTAAATGAATGGATAATGTATCTATGGTCTAATAGATGGTAATGTGGAAAATGACATGAGGGAAAAATGGTTCATAGCGATTCTTAGATAAGTATGAGATCCCTACACTTAATTTTGTTGTTTACACTTCTAGGTTACATGTTGATGATATGTTTGTTGAAATGCCTGGCATGGCTGGTAGGGGTATGATTAAGGTCTTGTTTAACTTATTGATTTTGCATCATTGTTTCCTTGTTTTTTGACAGACATTAAGATATCATTCCATTCTGGGCAGTGGCCTGGGCTCTGGGCCTAAAAAAGTGGCTCAAATCCTGTGGTCACTGGCATAACACTAGAAAATTAAGTCTTTGGATGCTAGTAGGCAGGCCTGTGAGAGAAACTTTGGGCTTTGGGACGATGTCATTCCTATAGCATGAGAGAAACTGAGGCTTAAGATGTCCAAAACATCAATGGGACCCAGGGACATGATGTTTGAGTAGTTGACATGTCTCCTAAGGGTTCTGCTGCTAATGTGGATAGGTTGGTTAATGTGTCTCATTGATTCCTCTTCCTTAAGGTCACTTAGGAGGTTGAATCCAATCATAGTAGCCTCTCGTCGTATGTTTACCCCAGCTGGCCGGTTGCATGGGTAGATGTGGGAGGAGGTTGTTACATAGTGGTATGAGAGCATGGTTCACCCTTTGGGTTGGTTGGGCGGTGTGTGTTGGTCATGCATGCATGTCAGTTGCAAGTGTGTCTCTTACACTTGCATTCCATGTGCTTGTGGCATTGCGTAATGTTGATCATGGTTGTAGTAAGGTTGTCATGATGAAATTGATGTTGATTTTGTGGAATGCATCATCATGAGTATATGATTGGTTACATATTTTGGTATGTCGCTTACATGTTGTTGTGTGTCACTTGATTACATCCTTGTATGTTAGGTTTTATTCTTGTATGTTTGATTACATGTATCAGCCTTGTAGGTTGGTTACAAGTATTGATCACTTATGCTCAATAACATGTGTTCATTTGTATGTGTAGTTGAATATGCATTGTGTATGCATGTTATGAAACCAACTCAAGAAAAGATAGAAAAGAAAGATCAACGCCTTAGAATTCAACCTCTTCGAGGGGGCAACCTCCTTTACATTACATAAATGAACAATTCTTGGATGCTACAAATGAAATGACCTCCTTTCTATATATAGGAGTCTAAGGGGTTATAACATAATCAGAGCCGACATAACAATAATAATATAAAGCCACAATAATAACAATAGTGGGCTTCTATGGGGCACAAGAGTAACAATATGGGCACTAAATGGGTACATCAATATAATAAGTCGGTTATACTAATAACAATAAGGGGTTACACTAGTAGTATAGGGGCCTAACATGCCCCTCTCCTTCAAAAAGCGTTGTCCTCAACGCTTGAGTAGTTCTTGATGCTTCTGTATAAAATTCTTCTCCTCCCATGTGGAATATTCAGCGGGTAAGTTCTTCCAATTAATGAGATACTCTGAAATTGATCGATTTCGTAGCTGTCGGGTTCTTGTTTCTGTGACTTCTCCAGGTTCCAATATGATTTTTCCTTCCTCTTCAATTTCTAGCAATATTGTTTGAATTGGGATCTTTTGCAACTTTTGAATAAGTGGCCATACTTCTTCGTCCTTCTTCCATTCATCCCTTGCTTCGTTTATCCAATCTGGTTGGATAATATAAATAGCACAAAACAATGCTTCCACATCCTCATCCTTGAAGAGTCTTCCCATTCGGTAAGGTCGCCATTTTTTAAGTGCATGTAGTATTGCCAACATTTCCTTCTCATAAATAGCTTGCTTGAGATGTAGCAGTAAAAATACCCAATCACCTACATCAAAACATTTTTCATTGCGATGTTGATCTACCTGTTGTTTCATTTGATTTTGCACCGAAGTGGCGTTATCCTTTAAAAGTTGGAGAACTTGTTGTTGATGCTCGATGTGATCTTTCAGTACTTGAACCTTTTTCTTCTTGATATGTCCTTCTATCTCTAGAGCTTGAGGAGTGGTGATTTCTTCGAATCCTTTACAAGATATGGTCGGATTCATTTCTTGATGCTCGATGTGATATTTCGCTTCTTGAACATTTTTCTTCTTTATATGTCCTTCTATATTGATAGTTTGAGGAGTGGTATTTTAGAACAATGAATTACAAGATATGGTTGGATTCATTTCTTCTTTCTCGATGTGATCTTTCACTTCTTGCACCTTTTTCTTCTTGATATGTCCTTCTATATTGAGAGTTTGAGGAGTGGTAATTCTTGCCAATGCTTTACAAGATATGGTCTGATTCATTTCTTCTTTCTCTGGGGTGGGGTCTTGGCGTATATCTTCTTCTTTTGATATTTCTTGATCCTTTTCTTCCTCTTCTTGATATTCTATGTAAAATAATTTCTTCTCAGCACACTTATGACCTTTAGTGAATTTGCTATCACAATTGTAACAAAGCCCTTTTTCTCTTTTTTCTTCCAATTGTTGTGGTGTAACCCTTGTAGGTTGTGGAAGGCTAGGAGAAACAACACTTCCATCTTTATAGTTGTGAGGGGTACACTTCCTGGTTTCCCATAATTTTGCTTTCCACTATGTCACAAAGCCCTTTTACTCTTTCCAATTCTTGTGGTGTTGCTCTAAAGAAGGTGTTGCTCTTTGTATCCTCATAATGTGCTATCATTTCCTCCGTGAAAATTGACCACGTAACAAGTTGTTTACGAGAACAAAGCCCTTTGTACCATAAAAATTGATCTGGTTCTAAATACGAAGATGCAATACATACCTTTTGTAACAGTTGTACACCATGTAGATCAAAATAGTGCTCCATCTGAAGTATCCAATTTACCGGATCCTTGCCATCAAACTTCCTCATCTTGATTTTTCTTGATTTTAGGACCTCGACCTTGAAACGACTGTAACTCTGTACTTTCAAATCTTTAAGTTCTGAAATTGTGACTTGTAGTAGCCCTCTGTGTCCTCTTTCCAATGCCACTAGTCTGATCCAAATTGGATTCTCCAAGAAATAGTTATGCACAATCTCCCAAGATGACCTCATTATAGATTAGTTCAATAGAGCGAACTTGTATGAAGTGCCACGTGTCACTATTTCAACCTTTGACTCTGAAAAATATAGAAAAGAAAACTAAAGTCCGTCCTCTTTCTGTACCTTCTTACGAAATTTCAATCCGATGCTCAGAAAGAAAGTTATGACGATTTTCCCCAGGTCACCTGTTTTGAGTGTAATTCAGGAGTCTGCAAAAAGACCAATTTCCTCAGATCATATCTCCGAAAATATCGTGCGAAAATCTCTGAAATTCGGACCCAAGGTTCAGTGCGATTTCTTATCAAATGGGTTTTTTTTGCCACTTCTGAAACGTCACAGAAAAAAGTTATAGCGAAAATTCCACAATGACCTGTTTGGAGCAGCGAAACCCTAGAATCCAAAGCTCTGATACCAAATGTTATGAAACCAGCTCAAGAAAATATAGAAAAGAAAGATCAACGCCTTAGAATTCAGCCTCTTCAAGGGGGCAACCTCCTTTACATTACATAAATGAACAATTCTTGGATGATACAAATGAAACAACCTCCTTTCTATATATAGGAGTCTAAGGGGTTATAACATAATCAGAGCCGACATAACAATAATAATATAAAGCCACAATAATAACAATAGTGGGCTTCTATGGGGCACAAGAGTAACAATATGGGCACTAAATGGGTACATCAATATAATAAGTGGGTTATACTAATAACAATAAGGGGTTACACTAGTAGTATAGGGGCCTAACAATGCATGTTGATGGTTTCATGTGGCAATGCGTACAATGGAGTAATGGTTGTTGTCATGCATGAGGTCATGGTTTTTGAAGTTGATATGGTCATGCATTAATGACTAGACTCTAGCTAGAAGGATGTGTATATGGTTTTGTACTCATGTTTTATATGTCTATAAGTATTCGTTATGCATGTATGGTCTTGGTTACACTTATGCATGAATAGTAGGTCAAACATGCCTTGTGAAGTCATGGTATGAAATTTAGGTCATCATGGTGCTATCGGTATGTTATGATGCTAATGTGTTGAATGAGGTAAAGCAGGAGATGCAAATCATCAAAGTGAAGTTGCAGCATTGGACCTCGAGGCAAGAGCATGTCGTCATACATGTTTGTATGTTGGGCATGCAAGTATGTAGGTTAAGGATTGTTATATGCATTAGGGTTATATACATTAGGTTTATGTACATGTATTTTGATGTTATGGTTACGTACATGATAGATGATAGTTGATTAGCATAGTCATATGCACATGGGTCAGATAGTCAAGAATGATGGTATCATGTGGTTGTATGCATTGCTATTGTTATTTTATGTTATATAACTTGATTATAAGGTTATATGTTGTTGATGAGCATGATATATATCTTATTGTTGTTATATGCTATTAACTTGATGATTAGGGTTATTTCATTGAGATCTTGATATTTTAATTTGGATTGCTCATATGCATGATGGTTATGTTCATTGCATTGAAGATATTGATGTTATATGTATTGTGTTAACCTGGTTTGACCTATGCAAATGGTTGTGGTTGTGATATTCTGGTATGAACCGACATATTTTTGATATGGTGTCATATTAATCTAGGTTGATTGTACATATGTTATTGTTATGCATGAACGAAAAATGCTTATGAGCTTATGATGTGAACATGTTAGTTAGTTAGTTACCTTTATGGATGTCATTATTTATGTTTGAGTTGATATGTTTTGAAGTTGTATCGTGCTAACCTGGATTTATTGTGCAGACAAGATCGCCTCCCCTGAGATACATCAAGGTATGAGTTTGCTTATGTCGTATATTTGGTACTTGATTGTTTAATTATGTTGTCTAGTTGATTTATTTAACATGGTATGGTTGCAATTTGGTTGAGTGTTTGATGAATTTCATAATATGAGTATGTGTTCAAATGATCTTGTTTTAAGATGGTTGCACTTATACATATGTGTTGAGACAGTTGATATGTACTTAAGTGTAGTAGGTGACAGTTGTAGCATTTGTCTAATGACTATGAGTTGATTATGGATTATGACATGGTTGTTTGTAAAGGTTGATTATAAATTGATAGATATGATTGTCTTCATATTTGGAATGTTTGATTTACATGGGTAAACAGTTGTAGGAAACATGCTTGGTATTAGTATGACAAGGTAATGGTTGATGTGTTTGTATCACTAAGCCTCGATTGCAACAAGGTAAAAAGGTAAAAGAAAGGAAGTGGGCAAGAATTTCTTGGGCTATATTTGGAAACCCTAATTCCAAACGAATGAGTGTTTTGCACACAGGAAGTCTTCTTAACCTTGGTTTGTATGAAATTATGTGGATATGTGCTATATTCATGGACATGTATTTGACAGGTATATTAGCTAGTCTCTAGTTATAGGTGGAGTTTTCAAGGAAATGGAGTTCCATGAGAGATGGCGTGGGTGTGTTCAGTTGCAAGGCAGCATACTTGTCACAACAAGGTAAGGTAACTGGTGTATTGTTATGTTTAGTTATGCACTGACATTATGTGTTTATGGAAGTATGATGTAGGGAGTTGCATGGCAAGAGAGATTTCCATGAATCTTGAAGAAGGCTCAGGTTGAGCTTTCCTTGGGAACCATGGGGATTGAGTCATGGTGTCTATGGTTAGTCTTGTTCTTTTTGTCTTTTGCAATTGTTGCACTTGATTTGTTATTTTGTGTGCGTCTGGTGCATAGCTATGGAACTTTATTGTGGTGTCGTATTGTTATTGGTTTTCATGGTTTTTCTTCTTGTTGTTTCTTGGTATTGTCTTTTGTGTTTTGAGTCTTGGGAATTGGTTGGGAAAGGAGGAAGTTAATGGAGCTCTGGGAGAGATGTGTGGTACCCAACAGGTAATGTAAGACTCAGATGAAGCTTTGTGCATGAGTAAGTGCAGCGGAAGGTAAGACTATGATAGTTGGTTGGGCTAGTTGGTCCATAGTGGTAAATGGACAACGACAATACAAACATGTGAAAGGTAACTAGAAAAGGTAAAGTAAATGGATCTGAGGTGTTGGATGCCTTGGATATGTTGCGAATGATTGTTCTCAATGTTGTGCATGTTGTGCATGAATAAAGGAAGTTCTCTTAACCTAGACCTTATGTTATATGGTAATTGTGTTATGATCATGATTATGTTGATCTTTATATAAGTATACATGTAGGTATGTAGGTATTTCATGTTTGACAGGCTCGTCATGGATCATGACTATTAATGCTAACATATATGTGTATATATATGTATGTATGCATATGTTGTCTGACAGGATCATGATTGTTTATGCTAATGCTTACATATATGTATGTATGTATCCATGTATCTATGTCACTGTCCGACAGATCATCAAGAATCATTCTTGTGGTGGAATGATTGCTTATGCAAGTGAATGGCATAAAGAAGTTCCTGGCTATGAGGAATCAAGTGGGAAGAGTAGTCATGACAAATATATGGGGTTAGTATCATGTGAATATGAATTTATATTGTATGCTTGTATTATTCCTATGCTTATGTTATGGACAGGTTATACCAAGGGATACGTACACAAAATGAAAGTGGTGTGGTCTGCGACATGCTAAGATAAGCATGGATAAGACACTGGAAGCAAGGTTTCTTGGTAAGGATAGTGTGGTTTTGGATGTGTGGTACTACTGTTGTGCATATGTTGTACATGTTGCCTCTATGATATGTGTACATGTGGTGTTGTGTATATATAGTGTGTGTACATGTTGTTTATGCAATGTTATGTACAGGATGGTAAAAATAGTGTTGCTTGACTATTGCATATGGTTTTGTGCGCATGATTGGATATGCAGTGTTGTGTACAGATGATGCTATGTACATGTTTGATATGCAGTGCTATGTACAGGTGGTGTTGTGTGCATATTGTACATGAGGGGCTATGTACATATGGTGTTGTGTGCATGATTGTACAAGTGGTGTTGTGTACATGTGATGTTGTGTACATGTTGTACAAGTGGCGTTATGTGTAGATGGTGTTGTGTACATGCTGTGCATGTGGCGTCGTGTACATGTGTGTCACGTACCTGACATGCGCGTGGTACTGTGTACATGTGATATTTTGTACACATTGTAGGTATGTAGGTATTTCATGTTTGACAAGCTCGTCATTGATCATGACTATTAATGCTAACATATATGTGTATATATATGTATGTATGCATATGTTGTATGACAATATCATGATTGTTTATGCTAATGCTTACATATATGTATGTATGTATCCATGTATCTATGTCACTGTCCGACAGATCATCAAGAATCATTCTTGTGGCGGAATGATTGCTTATGCATGAATGGCATAAAGAAGTTTCTGGCTATGAGGAATCAAGTGGGAAGAGTAATCATGACAAATATATGGGGTTAGTATCATGTGAATATGAATTTATATTGTATTCTTGTATTATGCCTATGCTTATGTTATGGACAGGTTATACCAAGGGATACATACGCAAAATGAAAGCGGTGTGGTCTACGACATGCTAAGATAAGCATGGATAAGACACTAGAAGCAAGGTTTCTTGGTAAGGATAGTGTGGTTTTGGATGTGTGGTACTATTGTTGTGCATATGTTGTACATGTTGCCTCTATGATATGTGTACATGTGGTGTTGTGTATATATAGTGTGTGTACATGTTGTTTATGCAATGTTATCTATAGGATGGTACAAATAGTGTTGCTTGACTATTGCATATGGTTTTGTGCGCATGATTGGATATGCAGTGTTGTGTACAGATGATGCTATGTACATGTTTGATATGCAGTGCTATGTACAGGTGGTGTTGTGTGCATATTGTACATGAGGGGCTATGTACATATGGTGTTGTGTGCATGATTGTACAAGTGGTGTTGTGTGCATGATTGTACAAGTGGTGTTGTGTGCATGTGATGTTGTGTACATGTTGTACAAGTGGGGTTATATGTAGATGGTGTTGTGTACATGTTGTGCATGTGGCGTCGTGTACATGTGTGTCACGTACCTGACGTGCGCGTGGTACTGTGTACATGTGGTATTTTGTACACATTGTACAGCGGCGTAGTGTACATGAGGCGTCATGTACAAGTTGTTCAGGTGGTGTCATGTACATGTGATGTTGTGCACAGGTTGTGTAGTTGGTGCTTTGCACATATGGTACTGGAGTACGTGTGGTACTGTGCGCATGTAATACATGTTGTGTTGAAGGCACGTGGTACTAGGTGCATGTATTTCATGGTGTTGTATGTCGTGTGTGGTTGTATGTGTGTGAAGCACACTATGTTTATGTGCAATGGTTGGCGAGAAGGCACTGGGTGTTTGTCTGGTGTGGAAATTGATCCAAAGTGTGTACGGAATAAAGACAAAGGTAGAAGCTAAGGATTGATGAAAGGATAAGTATCAACATTTTATTTTAGTTTTATTATGCATGTGATTTATGACTATGGTATATGATGATTATATATGACCTATGATTCTGGTTTATGATGGTTACAAGTGATTTATGATGTTGATCTATGCTGGTGGTGTTTGAGCTAACCTAATGTGATATGTTTATACATGGTGATTTGGTTAAAGATGTTAGTTTGACTTGTTGTGACATGAAGTAAACAGGATTGCAAGTATACCTTATTGACGAGTTACCAATGAGGTATGATTTGAAGTTATTTCAATTGATTTTGATTCTAATGGAAGTTATGTGCTTGGTATAGGAACCACGAAAATGCTTAGTTAGATGGTTGAAATCGACTGCTAGAATTAGCAAACAACAGGGAAAGAAATTGGAACACGCAGCAATATGTTGGTAAAGCACTTCAGGAGTGTTAGGGTCCTATATTTTATAGGATGAGTTGACTATTTGATGTTTAGTTTTATATATGAGATGTTGTAAATAATCTTTCATTCTGCAAGTTATTTCCAAAAGAAAAAAAAAATGAAGAAAAAATAAACAAATGGGATAAGAAAAATTATATATGTGAAAAGAATAAAAAATCAAAAAAATAAGAGAAAATAGAAAAAAGAATGAAATACCCCAAAAAGAATAAGTGAGAAAATCTAAATGCCACTCAAAGAATGAAAAATAAATCAGTAATACCTTTGAAATTTTAAATAAATGTGTTGCCAGTCAAAATGCCATAGAGAAGTAGATTAGTTGTTTTAATCACACTGTTTAAACGTGATTAGGATAGATTAAATAAAATTACTTTAGGTTAGTGAATAATCAACCAAATATTGTAATCATGGTTAAATTAGATTAGTTAGAATAAAAAATAATTAACCACAGTGTTTAAGTGTGGTTGATTAATATTTAGATGTTAAGATTAATTATTAAGTTAATCAAAAGTTTAATTTGTACATAAAGTTTTTTTTTAGGCGACATGTTTTGTTGCCACGCAATAAACTGGGCACATGAGTTAATGGCTACAATCAACCCCACCCAGATCAATGGTGGGGGATCGTATTCCCCCCCTCCAGCCCCTTTGATGTTTAATCACAAAGGGGGGGGGTCTGAAAAGGTGGAATGTTTTTGCAACGTGGCAGCTTATAGGCATTTCGTACCCCCCCCAAAAAAAAAAAACCACCATTGCGCTCCCCGCTCGCTGAACATTGACCCCTATTTGCTCCTACGCCACTTAAATCCCACTAGGTGGACCTCCCATCCCCACATTGCTCCTACGTCACTTCCTTTTCCCCCACTCTCTGTCTGCCACCTCACACCTGCGGACCCCACTTCCCTTTCGGCAAAGCAACCTCCCGTCACTACTTCTCCCCCAATAGGATGCTCCAATCTGGCACTCCCGCCACCACGTTAGCAGACCATTGATAAATAAATGTTATTTGATCCTCTCTCAATGGACCCGCTCCATTTTAACGGTTAATTAGCAACGATAAGCTGGTTTTTCTTATACAATCTCCCAAAGCCCATTCAATCGCCTCCTTTCACCATTTCAGGATAGAAGGAAATTAGAAATTTTTAGTGCACAATCAACCAAATAGACTCTACCCAATGTCCAACCAGTGATACAAGGCATCTCTATGACCAGTCAGCATAACCAACCACCTGCACCCAAGTACCTAGCCTTCAATTTGCATCCAAATACTAGTTTTCACTTATTTTTCCCGGGGAATTCTCAATTTCCTGTTATTTTCTATTCTATCATGGAACCTAAAGGCAAATCCAAGGCCTTTGATGATAATCCTATGTTGCCCCCAACTATAGACTTAGATCACCAACCACTGGTAGACCAAGATTACAAAATTGTTTAAACTAGTTGTGAATTCGACCTGTTCGAGCTTCACAACTGGTTAAAACAGAATTTCTTGGACCAGAGCGATGAACTGAGCCTCTAGGATTCTCTCCTACCACAATTCATCTTCCCTCAGACATACCACTTCCCCGAATTCGTCTCCTGGTGTCAATTCAGGTATATCCCAAGTCAGAGGGAAATTGTGGCCCAAAACAGTGATATCCTCTTCACCATCACTGCAGAATCCATCTCCCAAATGCTCCAATTGCCAAATTCTGACTCTCTGCAACCACTTTTAGTAGATTCCCTCATGGAATTCTACAAAAACCTAACCTTCCCACAGAGAGCTAAGATATTTGAGATTTTTCTCCCTGAGGATGCCCAATTACCCAAGAAGAATCCCTCATACTCATCCTCTATGTTCCCTGAGATGACTAAGAAAGTAATTGCAATTATTTCATGCATACTTGGCTATCAATCCGATCAGTGGGTTGATGAGGCCATTGTTGGTTTCTTATCAGTTTTTGCAACTCGTGAGAAACCCCCCATTTTCAATTACAGTGAGTTCATTTCATAATCAATTCATGACCAATTCCTCAAGTTTTCTACTAAAGGGACTTTTAAATATGCTTCAGTGTTGGTTTATTTGTTTCTTTATCATCATGCAGATAGTTTTTCATACCCTTTTTAGAAATTAGATGAGAAGGGTAATCCACAGTCAGTAATCCATTGGACAGCCTTGTTGAGGTAAAATTCCACTTAATACACCTTCTCTGACTATGTTGGTAAATTTTTACACACAGTTTCATGTTTACTGAACCATAATATAGAGACTAGGATGAGTTAGCAAATTTGAAATTGCAGATAAGACAGAAACTATCTTGGAAGTTAGGAGAGTGCTTACTAAAGTAACTTTCTAGTACAGTTGGAAAACAAATGCCAACATTTGGAGACCAACATCTAGAAGTTCCATAAAAAGTTCAATGCATTACATTTGAAAGGACTACCTGGACTAAAGAGAATTGGAGACAAGCTAGTGCCCCTACCAGATTATGAACACAAATTGTACTCAATAGCTTGGGACAAATCAGAGTTTTCAACTATCAAAGGCTCAATCACAGGAAAAGATTTCATGGAGGCTTTGGAATTCAATCTGCATATTAGAGATGAAATCAAAAATTTATTTCTGGTCAAACCAACTTTCCATAAATACACTGAGGTAGATGAGACTTACAAAAAATTGGTTAAAATGTCAATTCCAGATGAAGACAGGTGGGACCAGCGATGTCAAATTTTGGAGTAATTTTTTTTTTACCTTCAGTAACAGAGAAGCACTTTTTTAGGCCCAGTAATCAATAGCAAGCCTCGAAGATAGTGCCAGATCATCACAACTTTTCAATTATCTATATTTTTGTTCTATTTTTATAAGTAGTTTGGGATATTTTGTAAAAATCTTGAGCTTTTCACTCAAGATATTTTTTTATAATTTTGTATAAGTACTTCCCAAAAAAAAGTACAAATGTTGGTACTTGTAGAAAGAAAGGACTACCATTTGATGTAAAGTTGTTCACCGAGCTAAAGTGGTCAGTTTTTCATTAATACAGATAGTGTTCCAAGATTCATGTGTCAGACTTAATTGGTGATGTTTATTCTACTTGTAATTCTGTAATATCTTTGTTCTTTTTCATATGTGTTTCTTTTCTCTACTGTTTAAAAGAAAATTATGGGTTTAACTTGTTTAATTACACTCTATCCTAGATCTAAACAATATATATGTTTTCCAACTTGTTATCACTCAGGTTGTTCCCTTTGACTCCTAAGGGAATACGGCCGAGGTAACCACAGACCAATCTTTGGATCACAGGTCCTAGCCTACCTGCAATCGGAGAGGGCTCTCTCTTTAGAATTTAGCTTTGTTTAAGTAATGTTCAGGCTAGTTATGATGTACTGAATTTTGTTTAAAGTTTTGGTTGAATGATGTCTTCTAACAGCTTGAAATGTAATCTTCAGAGGTTTCAGTCCATTGGGCATTGGAGTCTGTGATTATGTGTTGTTTGAGGCGTTGAGTGAGTGATGAAACTGTAGGGCCATATGGGTATTCATGAAACAATCTTCAAATAGTGGAATATGGACTGTTTCCAGCCAGTGAGAGGCAACTAAGAATCTTTCACTAAGCTGGTGATATGGAGAAACGAAATATTACTCAGGAGCAGATTAGAATTCCTGAACAGTATTTACCATGAAAGATTTAGTGTAAATGTGAGCAATTAAGAATTACACATTCATAACTAATTCTGAAGAAAACATGCATAACAGCATAGATTGAGTTCAGGGTGTTCAATGAACAAATCCTAAACTATTCTTCTTCTCTACTGCTAAACCTATGAAACATACAGCATAAGTGGATTATGAAAGAGCAGAATACATAATAACATGGTTCAGAAAACTTATTGTGACATGAAATAGCGCAGGAATCCTGTAGCAGCAAACAAGCACACCACAACACTTCAAACAACTCAAGACTTCGGAAATTCCATTAGCTTCTTGTATTGAAAGTCTGAATTTACAGAATAGCTCCGTAGAAGAAAAATCAACAACCCCAATAAGTTTATGCATGGGGATATATATACAATCGTTTTACAAAATATCTTAACGATGAGTCATTTTCTCAATAACTATTTTTACCAACTTTCCAGAATAGCAGATGCAACAGTTATTGCTACTTTAAATAAACGATGTATGACTGTTCACTCTTGTCAGAAGCTTTTTGACTTTTGGAGGCAACTGGGTCGGTTGGGTGCATCGCATTGATTCTGAGTACTATGCCCTTTACTGTTTTGTCGTGCTGCGGCTATCTCAGCCCCGTCATCTGCATCTATCGGTCCTGCTTGGTGGTCAAACTTGATTGCTGAGTTGGCCTTTTCACTTTTTTCCCAGTCAGAGCAAATGTATTGATTTTCTGAAAACGCTGACTTGTGACTGATATACAAAATTTGGTGAACAATCTGTTTCTTCACAGCAGTGTTTGTATCATGTTCGTCCACCATTCCTGTGTAGGCAGCTGGTGTCTTAGAATTATGCCAAGAGTCTCATCTGCCTCAGTATATTTGTAATAGTTCGGAGGCACTTCGAAAAGATGTCTGATCTCATTCAGAATAAAAAATAAATTCTCTATTTTGTCATAGAAACTCTGCCCAGATGGAGGCCCTGTTTCCTCTGGGGCACTTGCTGATGCAGTGATCTGATTTGTGACATATGTATCAACTCTTTTAGCATAGTTTTCATGAGATAGTAACCTTCCTGCACTGGTTACTAAGCTGGGGAGACCTCTGTCATGTAGTGTTGTAATTTTCTCAATGAATTTATTCACCTCTGTCTGCATTTCTTGACACCTTCTATCTAGTGTCTGTACATGATTTCTCAAAGTGAGCACTCTCTTTACCAGTAAAATGGTATCAGTTCTGTTAGTGATGCCCATTGCTTCCAGCTGGGGGCCAGTGCGATTGTTCAGGACATTGATCATCCTGTTGGCTATTTCAGGCATATTGCCTAGAGATGCTCTTGCTCTTTGACTTTCCTTTTGGGCCCTGCCTATAAGATCCAAGTGTTCATGAATAGTTTCAATATATTGCCACTGGTCTGAAATAGATTGACTAATATTGGCCCACAGGATTTTCTTGATTTCAGCTACAACCTTGTCAAGAGAGAGCTCTTTTTCCAGTTCCTTTATTTTCTTCTCAAGAGCCCTTACCTCTCTTGTTTTTTCAGCTACACTTTGTTTTGATTTATCATACTTTTCTTCAATGATAGCCAATTTATCCTTGGCCTCTTTTAGTTCAGCCATCTGTGCTTCTAAAGCCTCAAGCTCTTTCATCATGTTCTGCATGCTTAGACTGGGTTCCTGTTCTGGTGTTGTTGCTGGAGCTGCTGTTGAAGGGGCTGCCTCTGATGTTTGTCCTGTGGGAGGACCTGCTGTAGATGTCTGTGCTGGCTGCATTGGTAATTCAGCTTGCCTTGTTTTCAATGCTACCTCCAGTGCATTCTCTGTTTCCATCAATCTTCTGTACAAACTTAGGAGTAGAGCCATTACATCCTGATCCTTCTTTTGCTCTGCCACTTCTCCAGTCTGAGGGTGAAGGGTAGCTGGCAGCTTGATATGCTTTCTCATAGCCGCTATGTCTTCATCTCTCTTCTTTAGTAGTGCCTGCACACCCTTAGGGTTCTTTGGATCATGACCCAACTCTACAATGATCTCTTCCAAGGATTTGATTCTGTTGTCCTTGGCTTGAGATGATGCTTTTTCCAGTTCCAGTTGAGCAGCAGTATTGTGTAAGGAGTTTTGTAATTGGTGTGC
Organism: Pinus tabuliformis; assembly: GCA_031772625.1. Classification (NCBI taxonomy): domain Eukaryota; kingdom Viridiplantae; phylum Streptophyta; class Pinopsida; order Pinales; family Pinaceae; genus Pinus; species Pinus tabuliformis. The sequence goes on along the minus strand of CM062807.1, from coordinate 1,193,700,814 downwards.
TAGTAGGGTCTTATCAGCTAATGTAGAATATAACATCTCTCCGGTTTGCCTGTGTAGCTCAATCTGATCTAAGGGGTGGATGTCTTTGGTAAAAATTTCCATATTTGTTTTGATATAGTCGGCAGCTGTTTGAGGTTGCTGCATAGTAGGCCTGAAATGACTAAGAGTCATTGTCTGTTCTTGAATGTCATAAGAAAACATTAATATTTGCTGATTGGTTGGTTCCATTTTCAAAAGTTGGTTGTAGATTTGGTGTTTGAGGGGCTCATTCCTTTTCTTGATGTCTATGAACTGCTGCTTGATGCTAGAGTTCGCCTTTGATCACTGCCTTGAAGAGCTCACCTCTGCCCCATGTGGTATGTCTTTTCCTTGCTGTAAGGAACTGGCCGATGTTTCAATGCTAGGAGGGGGCATTGTATCAATTGGTCTCTCTGGTAATTCCTCCTCTGAAAAGGGGTTTAGCCTCTTCCTTTTTTCCCCTTGCTGATCCGTTGAAGTTGTAAGAGGAGTGTCCTCTTGTCTGTCCCTTTTCCTTGTTCTTTCTTCATTAGCAGGTGTTTGTAGAACCGAGGATTCAACTGTTACCTCTTGTCTCGGAGGGATTTGCTCTTGTGTTTGTTGTTTTGTGGGGGCAGGTTCCTTGGCTGTACCTTCTTGCTGCTCTGCTTGTTGTTCCATGCTTGGAGGTAACTCTTCTTGATGCACTGCTTTGCCTTTAGCCATGCCTGCTGTTTGGTCAGTTGTTTTGGTAGGCTGCTTGGGAACGGTGGACGAAGAGGCAACTTCTCCAAGATGTTGAGTGCCAGAAGACCAAACCTGTCCAAAATATTCCAAGTCAACTGCTTTTTCTAAAGTTTTAATGGCCTTCTCTGCTAATTCTTCCTCATAATAATCTTCCACTAAGGTTCCTTGCCTCCACTCTAGTTGGTTAGCATATTTTTCAATTTCTGGAATGCTAAAATGATCATAAGTGGAAAGCCTATATTTGATTCTTCTGAGGCTTATGAAATGGTTAGGGTCATAGGGCACCCAATAGAAACTGGTCTTGAGGAGGAGGCCCTTTAGCATGTTGTCTACCTCTTCCCAAGCTTCTTCCCTCTTATTAAAGATAAATGGACCCAATTGATGCTTAATTTTTAACTGTGCCTTCTTGTTTCTGCTATGGAAGTGAATCATTTCTGCATTGCCGAACTGCCTGAAGTATTCTAGTGCAAAGAGTCTCATGGGAACATAATTTGGTAGCCTGTATGGTGCTAACTCACAACCATATACTCTGATCACTGTGTGGTCTTGGTAAAAGTACCAATATCCAATGTTATAGTTCTTAGAGAGCTGGAGAATTTTCTGCATATCATTAGTGAGTCTAGGAGGAGGTGAACTTTGCAGCAGTGATACGGCTGGGTGAATGAAGAGGTCAATAAAATCACAGTATGTATATGGTGAGTAATGAATATGATGGCAAACTGATGTCCAGAACATTACAGACCTTCTGTTTCCCTTTGGATCTAGTTTCTTGAGGAAAAGAGGAAAGGCATTAGGCTGATTCTACAATATCAGATGATATATATAGGAGGTGTACTTGAAAACCCTCTCTCTTTCCAAGTTCATGAACTGTTCATGCATTTTGTTGGCTATAAATGAAGCATAGTCATACTGGACAGCAGGGGGCTATCCTGGGGCAAAAATAGATAGCACTACCAATGTTGTCTCATCTACAAACTCACTGGTTTTGAACCCCAGGATGGAGGATATCATGTCTACTAACAGTCTCCCTATGTCATTAAACCAGACATGCAGATAAGGGGGAGGCTGCTTAGGCTGAAACGATGGAAGCATAAACAGTTGGCCAATTCTTGTAACTTGTGAGCTGGAGAGCTTGGCACCTTGTTCTAGTAGAAGCTTCATAGTAAGGGGATCCAGTGGATTTGTAGGTCGAAATTGTAGCATTTGGTTGATAGCTTCAGGAGAAATGTGGAACAAGACAGAGCCTGAAGGACTCAGAACAGCCCTTTGGTTGGGGTCATAGTTTGTGCAGCACTGGTGGATCAAGTCAGGAAACTCATTGACCTAAGGGAGATAGTAGATTGGAAAATGGGATTTCCAGATTCCCAGGAGGTCTGTACCATCTCTGTGTTTCTTCCTTAACTCACAAACTGTTTCTATGTGGTATTTGTTACACAGCTCTATAGTGTCTCTCATTTGATAATCTTTGTCTGCCAGGGCTAGCCATTCCAGGTCCTTATGTGGGGCATTCAATGGTGCAATGTTTAATGCCACAGGGGTCTCCATGGTTAATTGATATTTGAAGCTGTGTTTGAACTTGATTTTCTGGGTACAGCACTATAGAGCAGCGAATTTTCAACAAGGGGGGCAATTTGCAGAGAGGACAAGGTAAATAAGGGATAAACTGAGTTGAAATGCTTCTGGGAGAGATTCAACGAGCAAATGCTGGGATTGAGAATTGCTTTCCCGGTGGATTTGTCTAGCAGAGGTTTAGATTTGCGAATGCACGATAAGCTGTGAAATTGTGATAATTTAGCACAATGTGGAACCTCTGTAGGTGGATTTTGGGCTTACAGTGAGAAATGAAGCTCGGTTACTGAAGGTTCCTAGCAATTCCTGCGTTTTTCCTCTTTTCTTATTTGCTTCGGTGAATTATGCAAAAACTAAGGCACGCAGAGGGAAACTGATAAATACCTGGGTAGAATATGACAATGGCGTTGATATACAGGTGAATTCACGGCGCCAGCAGCAAGGAAGCAGTCTTGAGAGTTGGTGGATAAGCAACGTAACCGCCCATGCAGAAGTACAGTGAGTGTTTTTGTAAATAACGCGAAAAAATGACTTTTTTGGGCAAAATAGGGAAATTCGGCCTTTGGCGCCTTTTGTTGGATGACGTCAGCATGATGTCATAGGTGGGGTTAGGTACAGAATGATGACGTGGCGGCCGGTGAGCGGCTCTACGTGGACAGGTGACGTGGCAGACAGCTCGGAGCAATGGCGGATCGGGCGGTAATGTTATGCTGAAGCGGCAATGATGTGGGGGTGATGTAGGAGTGACGTATGGCGGAAATCGGAGGGCGGTAAGCGGTAATATCAGACTGCTCAAGGTACGGGTGTGGTTTTGGCAGGAGGCCGCCCGACAAAATGCAGAAGTGACACGCGTCCGAGCCCTAACATCACCCTCTGACAGATTTCAGGCACTAACGTTCAGGCATCGGGGGTGGTCCGATATTGCTGTGGGTCGTCAGATGGGAGGGCCTGGATCCGACAGTTGATGGGCTGCGGAGGTGATGGGTGGATACGGCGGGTCCCGGCGGAGATTTTAATAATATATTTTAATTTTTTTTCGGTGCAGCGCCCCGAAATATATACTTTGGAAAATCGAACAAAAGTGGGTTTTTGCAAGATTTATACCATGGGGGAAATAATACAATGTTGAAGGTTCGCATAGCGGTGAAGGGTGGGAACGGGTTATTAAATTAACCAAGTGTTAATCCGATCCCCATCTTTCAAAGTGACCCAGATATCAGAAACCTTTGATTCTGTAGTATTGTCCAAACTTTGAAACTATGGCTATAATGCCCAAGGGGGGAAATTAGATATTATTTGGGCTTTTTCACAATAGTGTTATAGTAGTATGGGAAGAGGGGCACTTAGGGAGTTAGATAATAGGGTTAGAAGTCAATGTGAATGGGGGATATGAGAGATTGGAATTGAGGAATAGAAAACTAAGTTTAGTAAGTAAACTTAGATTTTTAGGAGTTGATGGGGAATGATTTTAAACAAGAAATGTGGCTTCTTTTCGGAGAAGAAAGTGAAAACTTGCCATGAAATTTCCAAGAAGAAATACAAGGAGGATTATTTAGTAAAATCCTGAAGTCCTCCATGGGATGTTAGAAAGAGAGTCTTTGGGGAAAAACAGGGGGAGTTAGACATGCTTCTTTATTCTGCCTTCAAAATGATGCATAGATACCTTTGCAACTGCTAACATATGCCTTCTTGATCAAGGCCAAAATTGAATATGATCAGGATTCTGCAACTTCTGGCTACCTACCCAACTTAGAACCTAGCATTTTTTGTTACTTCAGGGAGGGTGCACTTAGACTTGCAAACCCTCATATGCTCTTTTCTTTTTGTTGCTCTCCTACCTAAATCTACCCTTATATCTTCCAAGGGCCCAGATTAAGCTAGTGGGCTCCTTTCTTTCTCTATCCAGCTAATCATCTGTCAAGCTTAAACTGTTTGAGCAAGTACTCATTACCTACTCTACAAAAAGCAATTCAAAACATGGCATGGCCCAGCTTGAACTGTTGAGCCATGCCTCAAGATAGCAGTGGCATTTTTGATTGGCTACTTTCCTGGTCCTTCTTTGGGGTTCATTTCAATTCTTTTTTCTTTTGACCATTTCATTTTCTTGCCTTTTGATTATTATTTTAAGGCATACCCTCTTTACATTTTTTAACTTTTTGCTTAGTTCACAAAAATGGAACCTTTGTATCATCAAAGATGATCATTTTTGGCACTTCCACTGTCCATCATGAAATATGAAACCCTATTGGTATAGGAGGCTAACAGTGGCTCCACTTGGGGATGACTTTTCCAGATGAAAAGTCAAGATCAGCAGGTCAGATTGCCTTCTTTTTCACCCTTCTGCAGTTTACCTTTCCTTTTGTTGAAGACCGAACATCTGAATCCATGAAACTTGCATGCAATACTCCTTAAGCTGATCTGCTGTGAAATTACAGCCCTGTTTTTGCCTTGCTTCTCTGATTGTTTCTCATCTCCCAGATAGTTCCCAAGTACCTTCTCTTATTTTCCCATGACAAGGTGAATAATATTCATCAAAATAGTGCAGCACCTTAGTTTTTCTCAAAATCTGCTTCTTTTGGACCTTTATCTATCCGCTGAAAATAAACATACTGAAAATACAAATTTATGTACAATATACAATTGAGCAGTGCTTGATCAGAGTGGGTCAAAGTAATGCTTAAGCATCCTCCCATTGACTGGGCCTTCCTCAATGTTTGAGCCATCCAAACTCTTTAGAAAATAAGTGTTATTACCCTGTACAACATAAATTACATAAGGTCCTTTCCATAAGAAGTCAAATTTCCCATGTTTTCCTTTGTCTTCCCTCTTGGAATCCCATCTCAGCACTTTGTTTCCTATAGAGTAGTCTTCAGCTTTGGTTCTTTTGTCAAATATTCTTTTGAGCTTTTCTTGTAGTACTTGGGTTCTTTCATAAACTTCCTCTCTCGTCTGTTGTAGGTGAATTGTCTGATTGATCCTTCTTTGAATGTCATTGGGCTCAGCTTGTATTTCTTGCAGCAACTTGATTACAGGAACACCTAAAGATGAAGGAAACCTTGCTTCCATTCCATAAACTAGTTCATATAGACTTGTACCAATGGATCTCTTGGTGCTTAGCCTATCTGCCCATAGAGAATTCACTAACTTCTTATGCCAATTCTTTTTGTTTTCTTCCAAAACTTTTTTGATGATGTTGATTAGGCTTTTATTGGAAGACTCAGCTAGGCCATTGCCTTGAGGATAATAAGTTGTGGAATGACCTAGGGTCATATGATATTTGTGGCAAAAGTTGATCATTTTTTTGGACTTGAAAGCGGCAGCATTGTCTGTGATAATTTTGTCTGGACAGCCAAACCTGGACAAGATGTTGGTCTCTAGAAATTGTATGATAATGGAGTCATTGGCCTGCCTACAGGGGACAACTTCTATCCATTTGGTGAAATAGTCTGTAGCAGTCAGAATCCACCTATGCTGGCCAGAGGATGGGGGGTGAATTTCACCAATAAAGTCCAAACCCCATTGCTGGAATGGTCTCTCAGTTGAAACAGGTTTGAGTGGTAAAGGCAATAGTTTTCTCTTCCCCTCAAAGATTTGACATTTGTGACAAGACATTACAAATTTTCTTACATCAGTAAACAAGGAGGGCCAATAAAAACCAACCCTTAGGATTTTATCAGCTGTGGATTTCCAGTATAAGTGTCCTCCACAGTCACCTGCATGAAATTCTTTGAGGACATTGTCAGTTTCATTCAACGTTAAGCAATTAAGTAAGATTCCTTCATGATTTCTCCAAAACAAAACACTGTCAATAATACAAAATCTTGATGCTTTCATTTTCAAGAACCTTTTCTTAGTTCTGGACAACCCTGGAGGAGCTTGCAGGTTTAACAATACAAAACATATATCAGTATACCAGGGGGATTGCATAAAGGCTTGGTTGATCTGTGGAGTCGCCATCTCCTGTTCATTGTCCAGTTCATTAATGTCAAGGGCTTGAAAATTAGCTTCAGCCATCAGCTTGGCTAGACCTTGTCCTTTTATCAGTTTGGTAGGCTTGATTTCCATGTCATATTCTAAGATTTTGGCAATCCATTTACCCCTCCTACCTTCAATTCCTTCTTGGGTCAAAATGTCCTTCACTACTGCATTTGGGACATAGGAAATGATGTGGGAGTACAGGATATAAATTCTAAAGTCTTTTATTGCCTTTACCAATGCATAGGCTTGTTTTTCCATAATCTGATATTTCAAGGGGGCATCTCTAAGGGCTCTGCTAAAAAATGCAATAGGTTTTTCACAGTCTTGGTCATCTTTTTGTAACAGAACAGCAGCAATTGTATGCTCAGATGCAAAAGAAAAAATGATGAAATCTTTATCAAATCTAGGACTTGTTAGGACTGGTGTGTTTGTCAATGCTCTTTTAATATCCTCAAAGGCTTGTCTAGCTTCCATGGTCCATTTGACCTTGGAGTCCTTCTTCAGCATGTTGTTTAACAGTCTTGTGAGCTCAGCCAAATTGGGAATGAATCTTCTCAAGAAGTTGATTTTTCCTAGAAAGCTTTGTAGTTCTTTGATGTTTCTTGGATGTGGTACTTGTAGGATAGCTTGAATTCTGTCTGGATCGATCCTAATACCATCTTTTGAGATTATATGCCCCAGGAGTTTACCTTCCTCCAGACCAAACAGTGATTTCTTTGGGTTTAAAGATATGCCATATTTTCTACAAATTGTGAAAACCTGCCTCAAGTGTTCTAAGTGTTCTTGGTCTGATTTTGAGAAGGCTGTAAGATCATCCAGGTAGACCACTAGAAAATCATGAATTTCCTTGGCGAAGGCTATATCCATTGCTCTTTGGAAGGTGGCCCCTGCATTCTTAAGCCCAAAAGGCATTTTGACATATTTGAAAGTTCCCCAAGGTGTTGTGAAGGCAGTTTTGTCTTGGTCATTTGGGTGTACTAGAATTTGATTGAACCCTGAGAAACCATCTAATAATGAGATCCTAGAAGCTCCCACTACCCTTTGCAGGATATGATCCATTTTTGGTAAGGGGTAATGGTCTTTGAGAGAGACTTTGTTCAAATTTCTCAGGTCAACACACAGTCTGATTTCTCCTGTCTTTTTCCTAGTAGGTACTAGGTTTGAAATCCATTCTGAGAACCTGATTGGAGCGATGATTCCTACTTGATACATACGTTTCACCTCTTTTTCAATAAGGGGAAGTAGCACCGGATTCACTCTTCTAAGTTTTTGTTTAAAAGGCTTTTGGTTTTCTTTTAAAGGTATAGTATGCTGGATGACTGATGTATCATAAGATTTGAGGTCCTCATAGCTCCAGGCAAAGACATCTTGGAACTCTTTAAACAACTCAATGTATTTCAATTTTTGATCAGGTGGTAATGTTTTAGATAGCTTTATCATTTTCGGATTTTCTGTAGTTCCAATGTTACAATCTTCAATTTCGGCATTTAGTGGTTGCATTTTTGGTTTTCTTGAGATATCATTTGAATCAAACAGATCCTCCAAAGGGGTTAAACCTGTGGGCAGAAAATTATCTTTTAGCTCAATTACCTCTGTTTCTGTTTCAGCCAATTCATCTCCATCTATCTGCTTCAACTTTTGTATGGTTTCACTGTTAAAGGTGGTAGGATGCAAAACTATATTAGCTGTTTCAGCTGATATGTTCTGTGTGAGAGTGTGTGTCTGTTGTTGATCATCTCCAGTAATTGAGTCAATGTTAATGCCAGAGAATTCCTCTTTTAGAGTGAGGAAGTTATTTATCTGAGTGTCACTCTCAAAGACTTGCCAGTTTTTAATGTTGTCTGGAACTGCAGGTCTATGCTTGATTTCAGCAATAAAAGTATGATTGGGTTTGAAGGGCAGCTTACAGGTGCTGGCAAAGGTTGCCAAGCTGTGAGCATGTAGATTGAGTTCTCTAGAAATTTTAGTCAGCTGTGAGTGTGAAAAGGTATCAAGTACCTGTATAGCTGCTCCCTTATATGCTCTCAATCTTAGATCATTTGTGGTAAAGTTTCCTTTCATTTGTTGTATGATCAGATCTGAATCTCCTAGGATTGAAACTCTGGTTGCACCCAAATTTTTTATGAGCTTCAGACCTAACAAAAGGGCCTCATACTCAGCCATATTGTTTGTACATCGGAAGTTTAACCTGTATGCATGACCCTCAGCCTGGTCATTGAGCATATTATGGATCCAGACTCCTGCCCCAGCTCCTAACTTGTTTACAGAACCATCAAATTCTAAATACCATAAGGTTTCATGATCAAGATTTGAATTGAGGTCTTTAGAGAATTGGATCATGGGCAGGTTGGTTTCTTGCAAGTCACTTGATATATCATGTCCCTTTGTTTTATCAGCTGTACCTAAAGTGTTTTGGTGTTGGGGGGCAAATTGTTCATTTGATTCCTCTGTCTCTGCTGCCATTACTTGTTCAGAATAAACTTTGTTGCAGATGTCAGCATTATAGAGAATAAATGAATCCATGTCAGAGTGTATTGAATAGATTGGGAAGTTTTGGGGCTTCTCTTGACTGCTTACCACATATTTCATTAATGTTTCATGGTACAACCTCTTTGGCTGCCCAAAGACTGAAATGGTTGCATAGGACATATCTAATTGCAAAGATCCTTGGAGTTTGGCCCCCCAGGATCTGGACAAGAGCATACCATACTTAGGAGGTATGTCAGCTACCACTACATCCATCAAGATTGTTTTGGTTGGGTATTGGACCAGGGAGACACATAAATCTTTAATCAATCCTAAGCACCTGACTTGGCTTGAGTCAAATGAGAATAGATCTTTATAAGGTCTTGTGATGTCTAAGTCGAGTTTTTCCATTACAGATTTGGGCATTAAGTTGTGTGAGGCCCCAGAATCAAACATTGCATTGTGTAGAACCTTATCATGAATGTTTAAACTGACATAGAAGGGTGGAACCCCTCCATTTTCTGTTTTTCCATTAACCTCAGGGCCAAACAATAACTCTGGTTGATCATCTAGGACATTCACAACATCTTTATTGTCTGATATTTGAAGTGATTTGTTGATCTGCTGTCTGTATATTTGGTGTTTGGCCAATTCCGAAAGAGGGACTGATATCTTCAGCTTACTTATTTCAGTTTCTAAGTTAAAAGGCTTTTCTATTTGAATCTTGGCATTAAGTGCAGTGGGTTTATCTGTTTCAGCTGAGTTATCAGAGATCTTTTGTTCATTGTCAGCATGATTTTGAACGGAACTGGTACGATGTTTGTTTCCCGGGGCGGCATCTGCCCTTGCCTTTGCAGGATGGAGTGGAGCTGTTTGATTTTCAGGGAGCTGTTGTTCTGAAACATCCTCTATAGTGACTTCTGTGATATGTGGGTTTGAATTCCCAGCTGATTGTGGAAGAGCAGTCTTGTCATTGGTCTTTTTTGGTTGCTTATTGTCCTTTGGTTTAAGAGGTTCAGGTACATCTATCGTTCTAGTCCTTAGTTTATACTGTTTGTGTACCTCATACACAGCTGCATCATAACCTTCTTTGAAATCGAATGATTCTCCTGACTTAGTGTGGCATTGATTGTTATTATAGATGTCTTGATCTTCTTGTGTTAAAAAGACTTGCTGTTCACTGTCCAAACCCATTAAATTGATGTGAGGTTCCTCCGCTGGTTCATTAGATGTTGAAGCCTCAGCATAATTTTCTTGGAAAGGAGGTCTGATATGCTGGTCTGGATCAGTCCTTCCAACATTAGAACTTTGATTCTTTCTGAAGTTTGGGTTTCTAATAGTGCTTGGTTGACCTTCCCATGATGATTTTCTTTCTATGGTTTCCACCCTGTCCCCAAGTCTGTCCATACCTTTGATAATTGCATCCAGCTTTTGCTCAAATGATGAGGGTTCTTCCTTAAAGGTGGTTCTTCTTTCAGTTCTTGCTCGGTTTCTTTTAGCAATCAAGTTTGCCTCTACACTTACAGCTATGTTTTGCATGTCTGCCAAAGTTGCAGGGGCTCTTTCCCTTAGTTGATATGCCATATCAGCATCAAACCCATCAGGGAACTTAATTAATGCCAAATCAGGTGGAGGCCTAAGATTTTGAGGAATGGCATCATAAACAGTGTTGAATCTGGTACAATAATCTAGTACAGTTTCTTGAGGGCCTCTCCTAATGGAGTCATACTCGGATAAAATGTGTAGAGGGTCCTTTTTCTTTTCCCATCTGTTCAGGAAGGATTGATAAAGAGCGCCTGAGTTAGGTATAGAATTTGCAGCAAGTGCTCTGAACCAAGTTCTTACTTCACCTGTTAAGCTTTGGACAAAAATTTTCATCCTTACATCATCATCATCTATCTCATAATTCTCAAAGTAATCTTGCATTTTCTTGGTATGCTGTAAGGCGGTGTATGTACTGGTTCCATCAAAATAGGTGATCTTACTTTGGTAGTCCTGAGGCATAGCCCCCGGATTACCAGGTAACTGAAGAGGAGCATAACGATTAGCCATATTTGGAGGGATAAGTGGGACAACAGGAAGAAAAGGAACAGCTGGAACAATAGGGACAGCAACAACAGTTTGTGTATTGGGTGGGGGTGTGGATAGTATGTTTTGGGAAGTGGATGAGGAAGAGGGGGAAGAGTGGGTTATATGTAGGTGAACTGATGGTTTAGCAGGAGTTGGGATATAACTTTGCTGAACTGCCTCAGGGCTGGACTCAGCAGATTCTTCTGGTTCCTTTTGGTTCCTGAGAGTCCTGGGAATCAGATTAGGGTTATCGAAAACAAGTGGAGGATTTGGGTCAGGATTTGACCTGGTATGCCTAGTTCTCTTTTTAGGAGCCAACTTCTAAGCTTGTTTTTGGTATTTTTTGAGAATATTTTTAGAATGGTCAAGGGATTGCTTAAATTTTGGAATCTCTATCTAGAACAGACAGCAGTTGAAACATTAGTTCTGTCCCCAGTGGAGTCGCCAATTATGTTATCACTCAGGTTGTTCCCTTTGACTCCTAAGGGAATACGACCGAGGTAACCACAGACCAATATTTGGATCACAGGTCCTAGCCTACCTACAATTGGAGAGGGCTCTCTCTTTAAAATTTAGCTTTGTTTAAGTAATGTTCAGGCTAGTTATGATGTACTGAATTTTGTTTAAAGTTTTGGTTGAATGATGTCTTCTAACAGCTTGAAATGTAATCTTCAGAGGTTTCAGTCCATTGGGCATTGGAGTCTGTGATTATGTGTTGTTTGAGGCATTGAGTGAGTGATGAAACTGCAGGGCCATATGGGTATTCATGAAACAATCTTTAAATAGTGGAATATGGACTGTTTCCAGCCAGTGAGAGGCAACTAAGAATCTTTCACTAAGCTGGTGATATGGAGAAACGAAATATTACTCAGGAGAAGATTAGAATTCCTGAATAGTATTTACCATGAAAGATTTAGTGTAAATGTGAGCAATTAAGAATTACACATTCATAACTAATTCTGAAGAAAACATGCATAACAGAATAGATTGAGTTTAGGGTGTTCAATGAAAAAATCCTGAACTATTCTTCTTCTCTATTGCTAAACCTATGAAACATACAGCATAAGGGGATTATGAAAGAGCAGAATACATAATAACATGCTTCAGAAAACTTATTGTGACATGAAATAGCGTAGGAATCCTGTAGCAGCAAACAAGCACACCACAACACTTCAAACAACTCAGAACTTCGGAAATTCCATTAGCTTCTTGTATTGAAAGTCTGAATTTACAGAATAGCTTCGTAGAAGAAAAATCAACAACCCCAATAAGTTTATGCATGGAGATATATATACAATCGTTTTACAAAATATCTTAACGATGAGTCATTTGCTCAATAACTATTTTTACCAACTTTCCAGAATAGCAGATGCAACAGTTATTGCTACTTTTAAATGAACGATGTATGACTGTTCACTCTTGTCAGAAGCTTTTTGACTTTTGGAGGCAACTGGGTCGGTTGGGTGCATCGCATTGATTCTGAGTACTATGCCCTTTACTGTTTTGTCATGTTGCGGCTATCTCAGCCCCATCATCTGCATCTATTGGTCCTGCTTGGTGGTCGAACTTGATTGCTGAGTTGGCCTTTTCACTTTTTTCCCAGTCAGAGCAAATGTATTGATTTTCTGAAAACGCTGACTTGTGACTGATATACAAAATTTGGTGAACAATCTGTTTCTTCACAGCAGTGTTTGTATCATGTTCATCCACCATTCCTGTGTAGGCAGCTGGTGTCTTAGAATTATTCCAAGAGTCTCATCTGCCTCAGTATATTTGTAATAGTTCGGAGGCACTCCGAAAAGATGTCTGATCTCATTCAGAATAAAAAATAAATTCTCTATTTTTTCAAAGAAACTCTGCCCAGATGGAGGCCCTGTTTCCTCTGGGGCACTTGCTGATGCAGTGATATGATTTGTGACATATGTATAAACTCTTTTAGCATAGTTTTCATGAGATAGTAACCTTCCTGCACTGGTTACTAAGCTGGGGAGACCTTTGTCATGTAGTGTTGTAATTTTCTCAATGAATTTATTCACCTCTGTCTGCATTTCTTGACACCTTCTATCTAGTGTCTGTACATGATTTCTCAAAGTGAGCACTCTCTTTACCAGTAAAATGGTATCAGTTCTGTTAGTGATGCCCATTGTTGCCAGCTGGGGGCCAGTGCGATTGTTCAGGACATTGATCATCATGTTGGCTATTTCTGGCATATTGGCTAGAGATGCTCTTGCTCTTTGACTTTCCTTGTAGGCCCTGCCTATAAGATCCAAGTGTTCATGAATAGTTTCAATATATTGCCACTGGTATGAAATAGATTGACTAATATTAGCCCACAGGATTTTCTTGATTTCAGCTACAACCTTGTCAAGAGAGAGCTCTTTTTCCAGTTCCTTTATTTTCTTCTCAAGAGCCCTTACCTCTCTTGTTTTTTCAGATACACTTTGTTTTGATTTATCCTTGGCCTCTTTTAGTTCAGCCATCTATCCTTCTAAAGCCTCAAGCTCTTTCATCATGTTCTGCATGCTTAGACTGGGTTCCTGTTCTGGTGTTGTTGCTGGAGCTGCTGTTGAAGGGGTTGCCTCTGATGTTTGTCCTGTGGGAGGACCTGCTGTAGATGCCTGTGCTGGCTGCATTGGTAATTCAGCTTGCCTTGTTTTCAATGCTACCTCCAGTGCATTCTCTGTTTCCATCAATCTTCTGTACAAACTTAGGAGTAGAGCCATTACATCCTGATCCTTCTTTTGCTCTACCACTTCTCCAGTCTGAGGGTGAAGGGTAGCTGGCAGCTTGATATGCTTTCTCATAGCTGCTATGTCTTCATCTCTCTTCTTTAGTAGTGCCTGCACACCCTTAGGGTTCTTTGGATCATGACCCAACTCTACAATGATCTCTTCCAAGGATTTGATTCTGTTGTCCTTGGCTTGAGATGATGCTTTTTCCAGTTCCAGTTGAGCAGCAGTATTGTGTAAGGAGTTTTGTAATTGGTGTGCTAGTAGGGTCTTATCAGCTAATGTAGAATATAACATCTCCCCGGTTTGCCTGTGTAGCTCAATCTGATCCAAGGGGTGGATGTCTTTGGCAAAAATTTCCAGATTTGTTCTGATATAGTCGGCAGCTGTTTGAGGTTGCTGCATAGTAGGCCTGAAATGACTAAGAGTCATTTTCTGTTCTTGAATGTCATAAGCAGACATTAATCTTTGCTGATTGGTTGGTGCCATTTTCAAAAGTTGGTTGTAGATTTGGTGTTTGAGGGGCTCATTCCTTTTCTTGATGTCTATGAACTGCTGCTTGATGCTAGAGTCCGCCTTTGATCGCTGCCTTGAAGAGCTCACCTCTGCCCCATGTGGTATGTCTTGTCCTTGCTGTAAGGAACTGGCCGATGTTTCAATGCTAGGAGGGGGCATTGTATCAATTGGTCTCTCTGGTAATTCCTCCTCTGAAAAGGGGTTTAGCCTCTGCCTTTTTTCCCCTTGCTGATCCGTTGAAGTTGTAAGAGGAGTGTCCTCTTGTCTGTCCCTTTTCCTTGTTCTTTCTTCATTAGCAGGTGTTTGTAGAACCGAGGATTCAACTGTTACCTCCTGTCTCGGAGGGATTTGCTCTTGTGTTTGCTGTTTTGTGGGGGCAGGTTCCTTGGCTGTACCTTCCTGCTGCTCTGCTTGCTCTTCCATGCTTGGAGGTAACTCTTCTTGCTGCACTGCTTTGCCTTTAGCCATGTATGTTGTTTGGTTAGTTGTTTTGGCAGACTTCTTGGGAATGGTGGACGAAGAGGCAGCTTCTCCAAGATGCTGAGTGCCAGAAGACCAACCTGTCCAAAATATTCCAAGTCAACTGCTTTTTCTAAAGTTTTAATGGCCTTCTTTGCTAATTCTTCCTCAGAATAATCTTCCACTAAGGTGCCTTGCCTCCACTCTAGTTGGTTAGCATATTTTTCAATTTCTGGAATGCTAAAATGATCATAAGTGGCAAGCCTATATTTGATTCTTCTGAGGCTTATGAAATGGTTAGGGTCATAGGGCGCCCAATAGAAGCTGGTCTTGAGGAGGAGGCCCTTTAGCATGTTGTCTGCCTCTTCCCAAGCTTCTTCCCTCTTATTAAAGATAAATGGACCCAATTGATGCTTAATTTTTAACTGTGCCTTCTTGTTTCTGCTATGGAAGTGAATCATATCTGCATTGCCGAACTGCCTAAAGTATTCTAGTGCAAAGAGTCTCATGGGAACATAATTTGGTAGCCTGTATGGTGCTAACTCACAGCCATATACTCTGATCACTGTGTGGTCTTGGTAAAAGTACCAATCTCCAATGCTATAGTTCTTAGAGAGCTGGAGAATTTTCTGCATATCATCAGTGAGTCTAGGAGGAGGTGAACTTTGCAGCAGTGATAAGGCTGGGTGAATGAAGAGGTCAATAATGTCACAGTATGTATATGGTGAGTAATGAATATGATGGCAGACTGATGTCCAGAACATTACAGACCTTCTGTTTCCCTTTGGATCTAGTTTCTTGAGGAAAAGAGGAAAGGCATCAGGCTGATTGTACAATATCAGATGATATATATAGGAGGTGTACTTGAAAACCCTCTCTCTTTCCAAGTTCATGAACTGTTCATGCATTTTGTTGGCTATAAATGAAGCATAGTCATACTGGACAGCAGGGGGTTGTCCTGGGGCAAAAATAGATAGCACTACCAATGTTGTCTCATCTACAAACTCACTGGTTTTGAACCCCAGGATGGAGGATATCATGTCTACTAACAGTCTCCCTATGTCATTAAACCAGACATGCAGATAAGGGGGAGGCTACTTAGGCTGAAACTCTGGAAGCATAAACAGTTGGCCAATTCTTGTAACTTGTGAGCTGGAGAGCTTGGCACCTTGTTCTAGTAGAAGCTGCATAGTAAGGGGAGCCAGTGGCTTTGTAGGTCGAAATTGTAGCATTTGGTTGATAGCTTCAGGAGAAATGTGGAACAAGACAGAGCCTGAAGGACTCAGAACAACCCTTTGGTTGGGGTCATAGTTTGTGCAGCACTGGTGGATCAAGTCAGGAAACTCATTGACCTGAGGGAGATAGTAGATTGGCAAATGGGATTTCCAGATTCCCAGGAGGTCTGTACCATCTCTGTGTTTCTTCCTTAACTCACAAACTGTTTCTATGTGGTATTTGTTACACAGCTCTACAGTGTCTCTCATTTGATAATCTCTGTCTGCCAGGGCTAGCCATTCCAGGTCCTTATGTGGGGCATTCAATGGTGCAATGTTTAATGCCACAGGGGTCTCCATGGTTAATTGATATTTGAAGCTGTGTTTGAACTTGATTTTCTGGGTACAGCACTATAGAGCAGTGAATTTTCAACAAGGGGGGCAATTTGCAGAGAGGACAAGGTAAATAAGGGATAAACTGAGTTGAAATGCTTCTGGGAGAGATTCAACGAGCAAATGCTGGGATTGAGAATTGCTTTCCCGGTGGATTTGTCTAGCAGAGGTTTAGATTTGCGAATGCGCGATAAGCTGTGAAATTGTGATAATTTAGCACAATGTGGAACCTCTGTAGGTGGATTTTGGGTTTACAGTGAGAAATGAAGCTCGGTTACTGAAGGTTCCTAGCAATTCCTGTGTTTTCCCTCTTTTCTTATTTGCTTCGGTGAATTATGCAAAAACTAAGGCACCCAGAGGGAAACTTATAAATACCTTAGTAGAATATGACAATGGTGTTGATATACAGGTGAATTCACGGTGCCAGCAGCAAGGAAGCAGTCTTGAGAGTTGGTGGATAAGCAACGTAACCGCCCATGCAGAAGTACAGTGAGTGTTTTTGTAAATAACGCGGAAAAATGACTTTTTTGGGCAAAATAGGGAAATTCAGCCTTTGGCACCTTTTGTTGGATGACGTCAGCATGACGTCATAGGTGGGGTTAGGTACGGAATGATGACGTGGTGGCCGGTGAGCGGCTCTACGTGGACAGGTGACGTGGCGGACAGCTCGGAGCAATGGCGGATCGGGCGGTAATGTTATGCTGAAGCGGCAATGATGTGGGGGTGACGTAGGAGTGACGTATGGCGGAAATCAGAGGGCGGTAAGCAGTAATATCGGACCGCTCAAGGTACGGGTGTGGTTTTGGCAGGAGGCCGCCCGACGAAATGCAGAAGCGACACGCGTCCGAGCCCTGACGTCACCCTCTGACAGATTTTGGGCGCTAACGTTCAGGCATCGGGGGTGGTCCGATATTGCTGTGGGCCGTCGGATGGGAGGGCCCGGATCCGACGGTCGATGGGCTGCGGAGGTGATGGGTGGATACGGCGGGTCCCGGCGGAGATTTTAATAATATTTTTTTTGTTTTTTGCGGTGCAGCGCCCCGAAATATATACTTTGGAAAATCGAACAAAAGTGGGTTTTTGCAAGATTTATACCATGGCGGAAATAATACAATGTTGAAGGTTCGCATAGCGGAGAAGGGTGGGAATGGGTTATTAAATTAACCAAGTGTTAATCCAATCCCCAATCTTTCAAAGTGACCCAGATATCAGAAACCTTTGATTCTGTAGTATTGTCCAAACTTTGAAACTATGGCTATAATGCCCAAGGGGGGAAATTACATATTATTTGGGCTTTTTCACAATAGTGGTATAGTAGTATGGGAAGAGGGGCACTTAGGGAGTTAGATAATAGGGTTAGAAGTCAATGTGAATGGGGGATATGAGAGATTGGAATTGAGGAATAGAAAACTAAGTTTAGTAAGTAAACTTAGATTTTTAGGAGTTGATGGGGAATGATTTTACACAAGAAATGTGGCTTCTTTTCGGAGAAGAAAGTGAAAACTTGCCATGAAATTTCCAAGAAGAAATACAAGGAGGATTATTTAGGAAAATCCTGAAGTCCTCCATGGGATGTTAGAAAGAGAGTCTTTGGGGAAAAACAGGGGGAGTTAGACATGCTTCTTTATTCTGCCTTCAAAATGATGCATAAATACCTTTGCAACTGCTAACATATGCCTTCTTGATCAAGGCCAAAATTGAATATGATCAGGATTCTGCAACTTCTGGCTACCTACCCAACTTAGAACCTAGCATTTTTTGTTACTTCAGGGAGGGTGCACTTAGACTTGCAAACCCTCATATGCTCTTTTCTTTTTGCTGCTCTCCTACCTAAATCTACCCTTATATCTTCCAAGGGCCCAGATTAAGCTAGTGGGCTCCTTTCTTTCTCTATCCAGCTAATCATCTGTCAAGCTTAAACTGTTTGAACAGGTACTCATTACCTACTCTACAACAAGCAATTCAAAACATGGCATGGCCCAGCTTGAACTGTTGAGCCATGCCTCAAGATAGCAGTGGCATTTTTGATTGGCCACTCTCCTGGTCTTTCTTTGGGGTTCATTTCAATTCTTTTTTCTTTTGAACATTTCATTTTCTTGCCTTTTGATTATTCTTTCAAGGCATACCCTCTTTACATTTTTTAACTTTTTTCTTAGTTCACAAAAATGGAACCTTTGTATCGTCAAAGATGATCATTTTTGGCACTTCCACTGTCCATCATGAAATATGAAACCCTATTGGTATAGGAGGCTAACACAACTAATGTTAAATATAGAATTCTTAATTTCTCTATGTTTAATTGATTCTGAAAATTTTTCCTCCCTATCACCCCATCAAGCTCTGAAGATCCAACGGTTTTCCTACCTTGCCTTTTTATTTCTGATATGATATTTCTACATTTGATCACTTTGAGACTTTTACTCCATTGCCCAATGGCCATACCTTGCAGCCTTAACCAAACATTTCAAAAAACCAAACTCTGAGCCTTACATCTAGCTTAAAATCCCACTGCAAACAAATCTAAATACGACAGATTCTAAACTTAAAAGTGGTTTTTTGGTTACCTCTGCAATTTCTTTTATAGCCTTAAGAAATTTCGGAAGCAAGAAAGGCAAAGAACGCAAGAGGAAGCAAAGATCAAGCAGAGAAATGTAGGTTCAGGCAGCTACAGTAGGATTCTTTGTAGGTATCGATTTGCATGTGAATTTTCCTTGCTATATTTGGCATGCATGGCATTTCATGTGGTTCTTTTGTTGTTGTGGCATGATTTTTTCCAGGTGTAACAGTGTTTTTAGCCTAGCCTTTCCATTTCCGGATAGCCATGGTGTGATGGGGTTCTCATGTTTTGGTTGAGCTAGATTGTCGAATGGATTCGAAGCTGAGTGGGGTGGATCTTTGAATGATAGAGCACATGGCCTAATGGTCCTTGAACCAGAATGTGGATCATGGTAAATCCATTGGCCTAGTGACCCCTGAGCCAAATTGTGGGTTGCATTAAAGTCAGGATTGTGTTGCCTCTATGTGCCTAGGAATCCTTGCCTCTGAATGGCAGGATATATGGTTAAGCCAAGAGGTGGTTTTCTCTCTATTGGGCCGAGTAATCTCGGGTTTGCGATAAGCGGTAAAGCCTGGAGAGTGGGTCTCGGTTTAGGTCCTAGTGATCCGAGTTTGGATTACGGTAAAGCTTGAGAGACTAGGAGACAAGAAAATTCCTCACGGTGTAGGTGGAGAAATCTGGTGGAATCCATGCTAGTTTGGCCTAGTGTCGGGTGGAGATCACGGTAAAGCCTGTTATGATTTGTTTATTATGTTGACCTAGTGATCCGAGATGGATTATAGTAAAGCCTGGTTTCTATTGATGAGGGTGAGATGGTTTAGCTTCAGTATGCCCTGCTTGGTTCTTTTGGTTTGAGTACCACATTCATGCTTGGAATATGGCACGGGGGTGAATGGTTGAAGAAAGATTTGTCTCAGCCATTCTATGGTCGGGTGGAATGTGGAAGTCCCCTCCCGAGTTTGGCTTTTGCAACATTAATGAAAGGTTTTTTCTCCTTGTATTTCTATGAGCATTTTGATGGATTATATATGGTTTATATGGTTGTACATTCAAGAGTATTTATTTTGTTATTATGCTAGTTATGTGTGTGTTTCATGATAGCAGCTATGTATGGCCCCAAGCATGTTTTCAATTGTAAATGAATGGATAATGTATCTATGGTCTAATAGATGGTAATGCAGTAAATGACATGAGGGAACATTGGTTCATAGTGATTCTCAGATAAGTATGAGATCCCTACACTTAATTTTGTTGTCTACACCTATAGGTTACATGTTGATGATATGTTTGTCAAAATTCCTGGACTAGCTAGTAGGGGTATGATTAAGGTATTGTTTAACTTAATGCATTTTCATAATTTTTTCCCTATTATTTGATTGATCTTAAGCTATCATTCCATTCTGGACAGTGACCTGGGATCTGGACCTGAAAAAGTGGCTCAAATCTCGGGATCGCTAGCATAACATTGGAAAATTAAGTCTTTGGACGTTGGCAGACAAGCCTGTGAGAGCAACTTTGGGTTTATGGACATCGTCGTGTCTATAGTATGAGAGCGAATTAGTCCTAAGATGTCCAGAACATCAGTAGGACCCAGGGACAAGATGCCTAAGTGGTTGACATGTCTCCTGAGGGTTCTACAGTTGATGTGGATAGGTTGGTTGATGTGTTCCGTCGATTCCACTTCCTTAAGGTCACATAGGAGGTCGAATCCAACCATAGTAGCCCCTCATCACATGTTTACCCCAGTTGGCCATTTGCTTGGGTAAATGTGGGAGGAGAGTGTTACAGTTTTTAAGATCATTTTTAGCTATGTTTGGCCATTGAGAGGCTCAGGTTAGAATTAGACGGGAGTTGAGGTTTATGTCAGCACAGGGTGCTCGCTCTCAACGCCTTTGTTGGCAATGAAGTCCGCCAGACAGTTAGCCCTATGTCTCACATGGGAGAAAATTATAGCCTCTTGTTAGGAGAGGATTTGAGCAAGTTGATGCATATATTGATCCACTCACCAACCTATGGAGAATTTTAGGGGGGAAGATCCAGAGTGGATTTTCTTCACTGCCTGTATGATTAATTGAGAGTCACGTTTACCAATTTTTTGGCGGTGGCCTATAATTTTGGTAATTAGAAGACCTTGGATTAGACATTTTAGCTCAGATGTGTTATTTATCTCATGTTGTTAGGTCCCTATCATCAACTAGCTCACAAAATAGAAGAAAATATAGATCAACGACTTCAAAATCAGCCTCTTCAAGGGACAAACTCCTTTACATTACATAAATGGACAATTCTTTGATGATACAAATGCCAAGACCTCCTTTCTATATATAGGAGTATAAGGGTTCACAATATAATTAGATCGGACATAACAATAATATTGTAAGGGCACAATAATAACAATAGTGGGCTTATATGGGGCACGATAATAACAATATGGGGACAACATGGGTACACAATAACAATAAGTGGATACAATGGCAATAATAATAAGGGAATACACTAGTATTATAAGGACCTAACATTCCCCTCTCCTTCAAAAAAGTGTTTTCCTCAACGCTTGAGTAGTTCTGGATGCTTCTGTAAAAATTTCTCATCCTCCCATGTGGAATCTTCAGTGGGTAAGTTCTTCCACTTAATGAGATACTCTGAAATTGATCAATTTCGTAAATGTCAAGTTCTTGTTTCAGTGACTGCTTCAGGTTCCAATATGATTTTTCCTTCCTTGTCAAGTTCTGGTAATATTGTTTGAACTGGGAGCTTGTCATCTATAACCTTCTTTAAGCATGAAACATGGAAAACTAGCTGCACTTGGGAAAGTGCAAGAAATTCCAATTTGTATGCCATAGTACCAATATTTTGCAACACCTTGTACGACCATAATACTTTGGTGATAATTTATTATCCTTCTTAGCTTGCTTGAGGGACATTTGTTTGTATGGTTGTAGTCGTAGAAATACCCAGTCACCTACATCAAAACTTCTTTCGTTGTGATGTTGATTTGCATGTTGTTTCATTCTATTATGCGCTAAAGTCAGGTTATCCTTTAAGATTTGGAGAAATTTCTGTTGATGCTCAATGTGATCTTCCACTGCTTGAACCTTAGAATTTTCTCTTAAATATGATGTGATGGACGGTGGATGATATCGGTAAAGTGCCATAAATGGGGTCATTTTTGTTGCAGTATGGAAGGAAGTGTTATACCACCATTCAACTAGAGGCAACCATTTGACCCATTATGTCTATTTATCAGATACAAATCAATGAAAATATCCTTCCAAACATTTGTTCACTATCTCAGTTTTCCCATCAATTTGAGGATGATAAGATGACCTATGAGTTAACTACGTACCGAGACAAGAAAATAATTCTGTCCAAAAATTTGCAGTGAAAATAGGATCTTTGTCACTTACAATAATCTTTGGGTTTCCGTGTAGCTTTTTAATTGTTTCCATAAATGCAGTAGCAATTGTAATGGATTTAAATGGATGAGATAATGCACAAAAGTGTGCATACTTGGTAAGTCTATCAACTACCACCATGATGACACTCTTAACTCCGGAGTTGGGAAAACCTGTGTTATGAAACCAGCTCAAGAAAAGATAGAAAAGATAGATCAACGCCTTAGAATTCAGCCTCTTCGAGGGGGCAACCTCCTTTACATTACATAAATGAAAAATTCTTGGATGATACAAATGAAAAGACCTCCTTTCTATATATAGGAGTCTAAGGGGTCATAACATAATCATAGCCGACATAACAATAATAATGTAAGGGCACAATAATAACAATATTGGGCTTCTATGGGGCACAATAGTAACAATATGGGCACTACATGGGTACATCAATATAATAAGTGGGTTGTACTAATAACAATAAGGGGTTACACTAGTAGTATAAGGGCCTAACATGCCCCTCTCCTTCAAAAAGCGTTGTCCTCAACGCTTGAGTAGTTCTTGATGCTTCTGTATAAAATTCTTGTCCTCCCATGTGAAATCTTCAGCGGGTAAGTTCTTCCACTTGATGAGATACTCTGAAATTGATCGATTTTGTAGCTGTCGGGTTCTTGTTTCTGTGACTGCTCCAGGTTCCAATATGATTTTTCCTTCCTCTTCAATTTCTGGCAATATTGTTTGAATTGGGATCTTTTGCAACTTTTGAATAAGTGGCCATACTTCTTCATCCTTATTCCATTCATACCTTGCTTTGTTTATCCAATTTGGTTGGATAATAGAAATAGCACAAAACAATGCTTCCACATCCTCATCCTTGAAGAGTCTTCCCATTCGGTAAGGTCGCCATTTTTTAATTGCATGTAGTATTGCCAACATTTCCTTCTCATAAATAGCTTGCTTGAGATGTAGGAGTAAAAATACCCAATCACCTACATCAAAACATTTTTCACTACGATGTTGATCTACATGTTGTTTCATTTGATTTTGCATTGAAGCGGCGTTATCCTTTAAAAGTTGGAGAACTTGTTGTTGATGCTCGATGTGATCTTTCACTGCTTGAACCTTTTTCTTCTTGATATTTCCTTCTATCTCTAGAGTTTGAGGAGTGGTAATTTCTTCCAATCATTTACAAAATATGGTCGGATTCATTTCTTGATGCTCAATGTGATCTTTCACCTCTTGAACATTTTTCTTCTTGATATGTCCTTCTATTTTGATAGTTTGAGGAGTGGTAATTTCGACCAATGAGTTACAATATATTGTTGGATTCATTTCTTCTTTCTCGACGTGATCTTTCACTTCTTGCACCTTTTTCTTCTTGCAACTTGTTTGACGATGAACCACACTGGCTGGTTCGAAACGCGTCGACACAAGATTGGTTATGTGATTATGCCGAAGATTATCTAACAATATTATGGATCACAAAAGTCTAAATACCTTAATAATTTCCTTCTATCTTGAGAGTTTGAGGAGTGGTAATTTTTGCCAATGTTTTACAAGATATGGTCTGATTCATTTCTTCTTTCTCTGGGGTGGGGTCTTGGCATATATCTTCTTCTTTTGATGTTTCTTGATCCTTTTCTTCCTCCTCTTCATATTCTATGTAAAATAATTTCTTCTCAGCACACTTATGACCTTTAGTGCATTTGATATCACAATTGTAACAAAGCCCTTTTTCTCTCTTTTCTTCCAATTGTTGTGATGTAACCCTTGTAGGTTGTGGAAGGCTAGGAGAAACAACACTTCCATCTTTATAGTTGTGAGGGGTAGACTTCCTTGTTGCCATAATTTTACTTTCCAATATGTCACAAAGCCCTTTTACTCTTTCCAATTGTTGTGGTGTTGCTCTAAACAAGGTGTTGCTCTTTGTATCCTCATAATGTGCTATCATTTCCTCCGTGAGAATTGACCACGTAACAAGTTGTTTATGAGAAAAAAGCCCTTTATACCATAAAAATTGATCTGGTTCTAAATATGAAGATGCAATACATACCTTTTGTAACAGTGGTACACCATGTAGATCAAAATATTGCTCCATCTGAAGTATCCAATTTACTGGATCCTTGCCATCAAACTTCCTCATCTTTCTTTTTCTTGATTTTAGGACCTTGATCTTGAAACAAATATAACTCTATACTTTCATATATTTAAGTTCTGAAATTGATACCTGTAGTAGCCCTCTGTGTCCTCTTTCCAATGCCACAAGTCTGAGCCAAATTGGATTCTCCAAGGAAGAGTTATGTGAAATCTACCACAGTGACCTATTTTTAGACTGGTTCAGTAGAGCTAACTTGTACGATGTGCCATGAGTCATTGTTTCAACCTTTGAATCTGAAACACACACATAAGAAACTACAGTCTGTCCTCTTTCTGTACCTTCTTACGAAATTTCAATCTGATCCCAAGAGAGAAAGTTATGACGATTTTCCCCAAGTCACATGTTTTGAATGTAATTCAGGAGTCTGCAAAAAGACCAACTTCCTTAGATCATATCTCCGCAAATACCACACGAAAAGCTCTAAAATTTGGACCTAAGGTTCAGCGCAATTTCTTCGCAAATGGGTTTTTTTTACGACTTCTGAAACATCACAGAAAAAAGTTATAGCGAAAATTCTACGATGACCTGTTTGGAGCAGCGAAACCCTAGAATCCAAAGCTTTGATACCAAATGTTATGAAACCAGCTCAAGAAAAGATAGAAAAGATAGATCAACGCCTTAGAATTCAGCCTCTTCGAGGGGACAACCTCCTTTACATTACATAAATGAACAATTCTTGGATGATACAAATGAAAAGACCTCCTTTCTATATATAGGAGTCTAAGGGGTCATAACATAATCATAGTCGACATAACAATAATAATGTAAGGGCACAATAATAACAATAGTGGGCTTCTATGGGGCATAATAGTAACAATATGGGCACTACATGGTTACATCAATATAATAAGTGGGTTGTACTAATAACAATAAGGGGTTACACTAGTAGTATAGGGGCCTAACAACCTGTGATAAACTCCATTTAAACCTCCTCTGAATATTGACTTGGAATGGATAAAGAATGTAATAGACCCGGGGTCTTAATTGTCTCAACTTTATTTTGTTGGCAGACCAAACATTCCACCACAAACTTTTGAATATCAGATTTAAGGTCATCCCCAAAAATTCCTTCTTGATCCTGCGGTAAGTTTTTAAAAATCATGAATGCCCTCCTAAGGGACAGGTGTGCAATTCCAGAAGAATCTTTTGTTTGAGTTGGGAATTCTTACAGAGGTATAAGCGATCTTTGTACCATAACGAATCATTTTTCCAGCTAAATGTATCATATGTACGGGGATCCTGTTGCAACTTTTGAATGAGTTTCCACACTTCTTCATCATTCTTCCATTCATCCCTTTATTTGTTTATTCATTCTGGTTGGATAATAGAAATGGCACAAAGCAATGCTTCCACATCCTCATCCTTTCTTGAGAGTGCATGTGCAACAACATTTTCTTCCCTTTTTTATAGATGATTTCAAATTCATAACCCAACATCTTTGTGGCCCATTTTTTCTGATCTTCTGAAGATAATCTTTGCTCTAAAAAGTATTTAAGACTATCATGATCCATATTTACCTTGAAGTGTCTTCCCATTAGGTAAGGTCGCAATTTCTTAAGTGCATGTAGTATTGCCAATATTTCCTTCTCATAAATAGCTTTGTGTAAATACTTTCCTTTGATTGGACAACTTTCAAAAGCAATGGGTCTTTCTTCTTGCATTAAAACAACACCAATTCCATTTCTTGAGGCATCACATTCGACAATAAAGTTTTTTGTGAAATCTGGTGTAGCTAAGACCGGTGCTTGGATGATCCGAATCGGATCCATAAAATACTGTCAAAGAACCTTGACTGTATCGGGACGAAACAAATCTCTAAAGAATCCAAAACAGCAATCAAAAACACCCTGAACCAGTGGCAATGGCAGCTAGCGTGGAGTTGATGAGGACCTCGGTCAAAGGGCGTTGACCGAGGCCCATAGAGACTGCGCGGGAGGTCAAAGTAGCCCCTAGGAGCCCCGGATCGGGAAAAGGAGGTGATTTTTGATGCGCGATTAGTGCCTAATCGCGCATCGTTGGGTGAATAGGGCCAAAATGGAGGAGCATTAAGAACTCGGTCGCATTAGGAGCCGGAGAACCGCGGGCGGAGAAACGAAAAGTGCTAACGTACAAAGGCAGGACCCGCGCTCTTGAAAACTGGAGGTATCGATCGGGGTGCCCTCAAACGGTAAACGGTTTTGGAGAAAGCGGAGCGATCCCACTCAACAATCGATGCGTGGCGACAGAGGAGAGAGAAAATCGTCGTTGATCGTGCGCTATCGGTCGAGCAAGTCAACCGCGCAAGACGTGCATATGACGTTGGATCTGGAGGAGCCCAGATCAGACGGCTGAGATTGTGCCCGATGGAGGAAGCGGAATCGACAGGGAATTAAGTCGCGTTCTAAAGGGATTTGGAATCCGTTTGACCGCCACGGTGGAGGAAGAACGCATCCACGACATAACTGAAGAAACGAACCGACGAGCAGGCTGGCGCTATTCAGATGAGGACACGTGGCCACTCCCTGAGCATTCATGTTGACGCCGAACAGGGAACTCCAAGCGCAGCTGCAGAAGGCGAATCGACAGAGGCGGAAGGGGAACCGAACAGGCACATAAACGAATGACTAAAAGCCATGAATGGATACAAAATGCACAGTCAAGTCAAGTCAAGTGGAAGTCGGAGTGAAGTCCGAGAGACGAAGGAGTAAGACCAGAATCCTGAGAGGAGGACGAAATACACAGAGAAGAAGACAGTAAAGCAAGAGAAAAGTAGGACAAGACAGAGGGCCGAGCTGACGCAGTGGCAGCATCAAGCACTAGAGCTTGAGAGATTCAAGCCATCCCATAGGGGAATCTGTCCAGATCGAGCATCACATTTGGCTCCTTCCCCTATAGACCAGAAGGTCACAGAGCTGGTAGGAAGAAGAAGAGTCTGTGTACTCCAGTGGCTTGGGGAATCCAAGGAACCACTCTGCGAAGAAAAACCTGCTTTAGGAGAACTCACATTGAGTCCCTGCATTGTAATTCTCTGTTTAAAGGCACAATAAAACAAGGCCACCACTGAAAGTTGGACCAGAGAGGTGGCCCTGGAGAATAGGGTGAACTCCTTATTAAAATTGTTTGTGTCTTTGTGGTTGCTTATTGTGTTTCTCTATCGTCTTTCCATTTGAAATATCTGTGTATTGGCAATCTGATCGATCTGTTGCTTAAATAACACAGAACACACACCAACACATGAGTTTGTAATACCTTTTGTTTAATAAAACTTTAATTGATGTCACTCATAGGGTGATTATCAGATCAAGTGGTATCAGAGCTCTAGGCTATAAGGTTAGACAAGCTTGTGTTGGTTTGGCTGTGAATGCTCACTAGATCAAAGGTCAAATTAGGAGAAGGAGAGTTGGTGGAAACTAATCCTGAAATTGGGAGAGTCTATTCTCGAAAGACAATGTCAGAGGAAGGTTCTATAGGGCCAGACCCTTAATTCATAGAAAGTTTCCTAGCTATAAATTCTATGGTAGAAGAAATGTATAGGGACTTTAGAAAGCATAAGGATGAAGATTCATCAGGCTCTAAATGAGATAAAGAAGAAGATGAATCTCATTCCCATGACCACTCAAAAGGGAAAGGGAAAGAAGAAAGCTTTCCTACACCTCCTAATAGCCCTGTGCATAATAAGAAAACATCTTTGATTAAACTAGATGTTAAATTTGATTTGTCTAATATGATGGAGAGCTGAATGCTGAAAAATTGGACAATTGGATTAGACAATATGATGTATATTGCAGGGTACAAAACATAGACTCGGACAAGAGTAAGATTCATCTGGCAAGCCTACGCCTAGGAGGCACTGCCTTGGCTTGGTGAGAAGGCAGAACCCAAGCTGATATGAAGAAGCATGGCAATACCATCTCTGTCTGGAGTGAATTTGTTGCTGCAATAAAAAAGAAGTTCTATCCATTGGCCTACATGCAACAAGCCATGATGAGTTGGCAAACTCTTCGGCAGTTGAAAGGGAAAAGTGTGCAAGGGTATACTCAAGAGTTCAGAAAGAGAGCATTGATGTTGGGTATCTCATTAAACTCACCAGAAACTCTTTTGAAGTACATTGGTAGTCTACACAGCTACATGAGGCATACCATCCTCATGTTTAATCCCACTATTATAGATGAGGTATCTGTACAAGCTACTCATCTAGAAGCTAGAGGAAAGAATGGAAATCCAGAAGTTGGGGGACCATCCAAACCCACTGTAAGCAAGAGAAAGGAGAAAAGAAAGAAGAAGTGGAAAGCAAGGAAGGCTAACACTGCACAGAAAAGAAAGGCTTCATGCACTCACTGTATAAAGGATGGGCATGATGATGAGCACTGTTGGATTCTGCATCCAGAGCTGAGACCTAAGAAGTCCGAGGGCAAGAAGAAGAAGACTGCTGCAGCTATTCAGAAAGATTTGGGGTCAGACTCGGGAGATGAAACAATCATTGCAGCCACAGGTATAAAAGGTAAGAATTTTGAAGCATCTACTAGTAATTCTGCTCAATCTGTTATTGATGAAGAACATGAGAGAAAAAGACATGAGCTTTTCCATATTCGAGTTGTTTCCAAAAATCAAAAGATTGATACTTTGTTTGATAGTGGCTCACAAGTAAATCTAATTTCTGAAGCAATTGTAAAGAAATTGGGATTAACAACTACACCTCATAAGAAACCATACCCATTAGGATGGTTGAATGATAAAGCACAACTACAAGTGACTAGACAGTGCAAACTCAAGTTTTCTTTTGGGTCAGCATTTGTAGATGAGGTTGAGTTAGATGTAATTCCTTTGGATATATGTGGAATTGTTTTAGGAAGTCCTTACTTGTATGATAGAAAGGCTATTTTCTACAGAGATGAGAACAAGTATCTACTTATTAAAGGTGGAATCGAATACTTTGTAAGAGCTCATAAGCTTAAGAATAATTATACTCTCATAAACTCAGGACAGATGAAAATAATGATAAATTCATGCAAACAATTCTCACTAATGGTTGTAAAGGAAAAGAAACCTGATAAAACCAATGTATTTGAGGGTTGTAATGCTGATCAACAAGCTGATATAGAAAATATTGTTTGAGAGTATGATGTCTTGTTCCAAGGACCTAAAGTTCTGCCACCCAAAAAGGGAATAGTACATGATATTATTTTGCAGCAAGATGTTCCATTGCCTAACATTGGGATGTACAGGTTGTCTGCTTTAGAGAATACTGAAATCAAGAGGCAGGTGCAGGAGTTGCTCGAGAAAGGGTTCATCAGGCCTAGCACATCACCATGTGGGTCACCAATCGTTTTGGTGAGAAAGAAAGATGGCTCATGGAGAATGTGCATTGACTACTGAGCGCTGAATAAGATAAAAATCAAAAATCGTTATCCCCTTCCTCGCATAGATGATATTTTAGATCAATTGAAGGAAGTTGTTTACTTCACCAAGCTGGACTTGCACAGCGGATACCATCAGGTCAGAGTTGCAGAGCAAGATGCATGGAAGACTGCTTTCAAAACAAAGCAGGGATTGTATGAATGGCTGGTTATGCCTTTTGGCTTGACCAAGGCCCCTGCTAATTTCATGAGATTAATGAATGATGTACTCAGACCTTTTCTTGATGATTTTGTTATTGTGTATCTGGATGACATTCTGATTTTTAGTAAAATGTGGGAAGAACATTTAAAGCATGTTAAGAAGACATTAGATGTTTTGAAAAGAGAAAAAAATTGTGTCAAACTCTCCAAATGTGAATTTGGCAAAACCTCTCTAAATTATTTGGGTCACATAGTAGGGGGAGGTGAATTGAAAATAGATCCCTCTAAAGTGGCAGTCATTGTAAACTGGCCTAAACCCAAGTCTGCTACAGAAGTGAGAAGCTTCTTAGGAGTAGCACAATATTGGAGGAAGTTCATTTCAAAAATTTTCTCAATTGTAGCTCCCTTACATGCCCTGACAGGATTGAACAAGGTGTTTCAGTGGGGAGGAAAACAGCAAAAATCCTTCGACACCTTGAAAGAAAGGATTAGTACAGCACCGGTACTAGCACTGCCAAATCTACAAAGACCATTTAAGATCCAAACTGATGCCAGTGACTATGCCATGGGAGCAGTGTTGACACAGCACGGTAAACCCATATGTTACCATTCTGAGACTTTTAATCCTGCAGTAGTTAACTATCCTACATATGATAAAGAATTGTATGCATTAGTTCAGAGTGTGAAAAAGTGGAAACATTACTTAATCGGCAAAGAAGCAGTAATAGATATTGATCATCAGCCACTTCAATATCTACACTCCCAAAGTAAGTTACAGCAATCAAGACATTATAGATGGATGGGTTTTCTACAATAATTTCATTTAGTCATCAGATATAAAAAGGGCATACATAACAAGGTTGCAGACATGTTATCTAGACCCATTATAAACGCATCTACCATACTTAAGCATAATTTTGTGCTGCATGAAAGCTACATATAACAGTATGCTCAGGACATGGACTTTAAGGATGTATATGCAACTTTGAGTCAAGGCAAAAGAATAGAAGAATTGGACTATCACATGAAGGACCGACTCTTATATCACTGTGGGAAACTATGCATTCCACAAACTGAGAGAGTAAAGATAATTAGGGAAGCACACACTTCTCTGATATCAGGTCACTTTGGGGTAAGTAAAACAGTTGCACAGCTACAAAGGTTCTGCTATTGGTCGAGAATGAGTGAGACAGTTTCTAGATATGTAAAGGGATGTGCTATGTGTGTGAAAATCAAGCCCAGCAACAGAAAACCAGGCTTGTACACTCCCTTGCCAGTTCCTTCTCACCCTTGGGAAAGCATTTCCATGGATTTTGTTGGAGGACTGCCTAAATCTAGGAAAGGTCGTGATTATCTATATGTTGTTATGGATAGGTTCAACAAAATGTGTATTTTGATACCCTGTCATAAACAGATTACAGCTGAACAAACTACAAAATTGTTCTTTGAACATGTATGGGTTCATTTTGGATTACTCGCTTCTATTGTATCTGATTGAGACACCCGATTTGTGCGGAAGTTTTGGTCGAGTCTGTGGGAACTAATGGACATTGAATTAAAGAAAAGCACGGCTTTTCATCCAAAAACAGATGGCCAGACAAAAGTAGTTAACAAGATAGTGATCCAGTTACTGAGAGGATATTGCAGCAAACACCCTAAGCTTTGGGATGAACACTTGTGTTATGTGCAGCATGCTTACAATAGAGCCAAACACTTTTCTACACAGAGATCTCCTTTTGAGATCTGTTTTGGTTTCATACCAAGGTCTCCTTTGGATTTTGTCTTTGGTAAAGATACCATGGTTGATGGACACAATGATGTGGACAAGGCAACTAGGTTCATTGAACAGATCCAGGAGATCCACCAGGCAGTACAGGAACAACTGGAAAATATCCAGGCCAAGTACAAGGTTAGGCACGATTAGCATCGCATGGAGCATAGTTTTCAAGTTGGAGACCAAGTCTGGCTGTACATTAGCAAGGACAGGATGCAAGGTGAAGGTAAAAATCTAAAACCTATCAGGTATGGACCTTTCAGGATACTTGAGAAGATTGGTGAAAATGCTTTCCGCCTTGATCTACCATCTTACATGCACATCTACTCAGTCGTAAATGCAGATTGCTTGAGGTTGTTTGAACCTTCAATGATTGAGGACCCTGAAGAGCAGAGTCAATTACCTTCTGTTGATGACTTGCTACCTGAATATCTTAATGAATTACGGGAAGACACGGTGCTAGATAGGAAGGTAAGGACGATGCATAGTGGACAAGCGGAATACCTTAGGATTGGGCTTAAAGGTACGAAGTCGAGTAGTGCGAAGTGGATTGAGATTAGACAAGTGAGACAACAGTTTCCTCACTTAGTCGATGCTTGAAAACCAACTTTTTGTGGTCCAAAAGTTTTTTCAATGGGAAGGTCGTGATCCAAATCGGATCCATAAAAGACTGTCAAAGAACCTTGACTGTATCGGGACGAAACAAATCTCTAAAGAATCCAAAACAGGAACAAAAAACACCCTGAACTAGTGGCAATGGCAGCCAGCGTGGAGCGACGAGGACCTCGGTCAAAGTACGCTGACTGAGGCCCATGGAGACTGCGCGGGAGGTCAAAGTAGCCCCTGGGAGCCCTGGATCGGGAAAAGGAGGTGATTTTTAATATGCGATTAGCGCCTAATCACGCATCGCTGGGCGAACAGGGCCAAAATGGAGGAGCCTTAAGCACTCGGTCACGTTGGGAGCCGGAGAACCGCGGGAGGAGAAACGAAAAGCACTAACGTACGAAGGTGAGACACGTGCTCTGGAAAACCGGTGGTATTGATCGGGGCGCCCTCAAACGGTAAACGGTTTTGGAGAAAGCGAAGTGATCCCACTCAACGATCGACACGTGGTGGCGGAGGAGAGAGAAAACCGCCATTGATCACGTGCTATCGGTCGAGCAAGTCAACCGCGCGGGACATGCGTATGACGTTGGATCTGGAGGAGCCCAGATCGGATGGCTGAGATTGCGCCCGATGGAGGAAGCGGAATCGAGAGGGAATTAATTCACGTTCTAAAGGGATTTGGAATCCGTTTGACCACCACGGTGGTGGAAGAATGCATCCACGACATAACTGAAGAAACGAACCAATGATCAGCTGGCGCTGTTCAGATGAGGACATGTGGCCACTCCCTGAGTGTTCATTCTGACACCGAATAGGGAACTCCAAGTGCAGCTGCAGAAGGCAAATCGACAGAGGCAGAAGGGGAACCGAACAGGCACGGAAATGAATGACTAAAAGCCATGAATGCAGAAAAAATGCACAATCAAGTCAAGTCAAGTGGAAGTCGGAGTGAAGTCCGAGAGACGAAGGAGAAAGACCAGAATCCCGAGAGGAGGACAGAATACAGAGAGAAGAAGACATTAAAGCAAGAGAAAAGCAAGATGAGACAGAGGGTTGAGCTGACGCAGTGGCAACATCGAGCACCAGAGCTTGAGAGATTCAAGCCATCCCATAGGGGAATCTGTCCGGATTGAGCATCACATTGGCTCCTTCCCCTGTAGACCAGAAGGTCACAGAGCTAGTAGGAAGAAGAAGAGTCTGTGTACTCCAGTGGCTTGCGGAATCCAAGGAACCACCCTGCCAAGCAAAACCTGCTTCAGGAGAACTCACATTGAGTCCCTACATTGTAATTCTCTATTTAAAGGCACAATAAAATAAGGCCACCACTGAAAACTGGACCGGAGACGTAGCCCTAGAGAATAGGGTGAACTCCTTATTAAAATTATTTGTGTCTTTGTGGTTGCTTACTGTGTTTCTCTGTCGTCTTTCCATTTGAAATATCTGTGTATTGGAAATCTGATCGATCCGTTGCTTAAATAACACAGAACACACACCAGCACATGAGTCTGTAATACCTTTTGTTTAATAAAAATTTAACTGATGTCACTCAGAGGGTGATTATCAGATCATTGGAACATTGCCTCTTTAAGATGTTCAAAGGCTTTCATTGCTTCTAGAGTCCAATAAAATTCATCTTCCTTGGGTAATGTTGTTAGAGGGGTTGTTATTCTCCCATAATTCTTAACAAACTTGCGATAATACCCTGTCAACCCGAGAAATCCTCGTAGATCTTTATGGATGTGGGGATTTTCCATTCCTTAATGGCTTTAATTTTTCTAAGGTCTATCTTAACACCTTCATGAGATACAATATGACCCAAATATTCCACCTCTTCTACTCCAAAGAAGCATCTGGAGGTTTTTGCATATAATTGTTTCTCCTCCAATAGTTTGAGCACTCTATCAACATGTTGAACATGATCCTTCCAAGAATTGTTGTAGATTAGTATATCATCAAAAAATACTAACACAAATTTTCTAAGGAAGGGTTTGAAAATGGAATTCATCAAACCTTGAAATGTAGAAGGTGCATTGGTAAGGCCAAAAGGCATGACCAAAAATTCATAACGACCCTCATGCGTTCTAAATGTTTTTTTCGAAATGTCTTTAGTCTTCATTCTGATTTGATGATAACTTGAATGAAGGTCCAACTTGGTGAAGTAAATTGCTCCATGCAGTTCATCCAATAATTCATCAATGACAGGAATGGGAAATTTATCTTTAATAGTGAGCTTGTTAAGCTCCCTATAATCCGGACACATGCGCCATGATCCATCCTTCTTGTGCACCAATACTACTGGAGCAGAGAAAGAACTTTGACTAGGTTGAATTATACCAGCCTCTAGCATTTTTGCAACCATACGTTCAATTTCACTCTTTTGGGAATAGGGATATTTGTAAGGCTTGATATTTGGAGGAACCCTTCCTGGAATCAAATGAATAGCATGATCATGATCACGAATAGGTGGGAGGCCTTTGGGAGTCTCAAATACCTTGGAATGATTGTCCAAGTCTTTTTGGAAACCTGGAGAAATAGATGATTTCAATGTGGGAACCTCTAGCGAACATAATTGTAAAATTATGCCACGTTATTGTTTCTTTAGAAGCTTTGTCATGCCGTTAGAGCTGATTATCTTTCCCGATTTTCCTTTGATACCCCTTAATTCAACTTATTTTCCTTCTGAGAAAAAAAAAAACAAAAACAAAAAAAACAAAAACAAAAAACAAAAACAAAAAACAAAAACAAAAAACAAAAACAAAAACAAAAACAAAAAAACAAACAAACAAACAAAACAAACAAACAAACAAACAAACAAAACAAAACAAAAAAAAACAAAAAACAAAACAAAACAAAACAAAAACAAAAACAAAAAAAAAACAACAATAACAACAACAACAACAACAACAACAAAAACAAAAAACAATAACAAAACAAAAAAACAACAACAAAACAAAAAAACAAACAAACAAAACCAAAAACAAACAAACAAACAAAACAAAACAAAAAATCAAGAAAATTTCTTGAAAATTAAAAGCTATCATACCCAAAGATTGTAGCCATTGGACTCCTAGTACAACATCAGCACCATCCATTGGAATGGAAAGAATTGGACTATTCAACACATTCTCTCCCATGAATAGCTTGATATTCTGGCACTTTCCAGAGCAATTTACAGTTCTTCCATTTGCAACCATCACTTGACACTTTGGTGACGGATATAGGAAGCAATTCAATTCTTTCACTATCTTACAATGAATAAAATTATGGGTACTACCCGAATAAATCAACACTATTACATTTTTCTTCTTGATATGTCCTTCTATCTTGATAGTTTGAGGAGTAGTAATTTCGGCCATTGCATTACAAGATATGGTCAGATTCATTTCTTCTTTCTCTATGGTTTTTTCCTGGTGTGTATCCTCTTCTTTTGATGTTTCTTGTTCCTTTTCTTCTTCCTCTTTACAATCTATGTAAGATAATTTATTCTTAGCACACTTATGACCTTTAGTGTATTTTCTATCACAACTGTAAAAAATCACTTTTGCTCTTTTTTCTTCCAGTTGTTGTGGTGTCAACCTTGTAGGTTGTGGAAGGCTAGGGGCAACAACACTTCCATCTTTATAGTTGTGATTAGTAGGCTTCCTTGTTGCCATAATTTTGTTTTCAATTTTTCTTGCCAACCTGAATGCCTTCTCCAATAAATCGGGTTCCAAAACGTGAACCTCATGTTGGATGCTATCCTTTAAAGTCCCTATGAACACATCAATCCTATGCTCCTTTGGAATATCTCTTACCCTTATATTCAATTTTTAGAAGTCCTCAATGTGCTCCACCATTGGACCCTTTTGTTTGAGATTTATCAATTGGCTAAAAAAGGTGTTGCTCTTTGTATCCTCATAATGTGCTATCATTTCGTCTGTAAAAATTGACCAAGTGACAATTTGTTTATGAGAGCAAAGTCATTGATACCATACAAACTCATTGGGTTCCAAATATAAAGTTTCAATGTGTACCTTTTGTGTGTTTTGCACATTATGGAGATCAAAATATTGTTCCATCTGTAGTATCCATGTTATGGGATCCTTGCCATCAAACTTCGTCATATCAATATTTAGAATGTGGTCGGTCTTTATTCCAATGTTAGAGTCTATGAAATCATGATTAACATCTCTTTCGTTCTCATCATGAGTTTCCTCTACTACCATTTCGCCATTAGGAAGCCTTTCTTGTAGCAACTCTATCAAACCTTCCTTCAAACCTTCCACGTCTTTCTTCAAATCTTCAATGTTGTCATTCTTCGAATCGTTATTAAAATTTCTTTTGTTCTCATTATGAGTTTTCTCTACTACCTTTTCACCATTAGGAAGCCTTTCTTGTAGCAACTTTGTCAAACCTTCCTTCCAACCTTCCATGTATTTCTTCCAATCTTCAATGTTGTCTTTCATACCATCCATCTTAGCTTCCACGCCTTCCATCTTAGCTTCCATGCCTTTCTTTAAGCCATCCATCTTAGTTTCTGCTACTTTTTGTGAGAGTGAAATTTGTTGCACATGGTCTCGTAATTTTGATATATCATGTTGCATTTATTCCTCTTCTTCATGTGTCATAGTAGAGATTTCGGGTTGCTTACTAGGTGTTGTTATTTTCTTTCTTTGAGGCATTAACTAATGATAGTTTTCTTCACTATTCCCTTTCAAACTAATTTTTCAAACAAAACTTAGGCAAATTTTTAAAAAGACTACACACCTTTTTTTGTAGGAGATTGATATTGAATCTGGTGTATCTCTGAAATTTCGGATCTCCAAGGTCTAAAATTGTGAACTATGGTAGCCCTTTGTATCCTCTTTCCAATGCCACCAGTCTGATCGAAATTGGATTCTCCAAGAAATATTTATGCCCAATCTCCCAAGATGACCTGATTATACACTTTTTCAGTAGATCAAACTTTTACGAAGTTCCATGTGTCACTGTTTCAACCTTCGGACCTGAAAATGATGCAAAAAAAACTACAGTCCATTCTATTTCTGTAACTTCTTACGAAATTTCAATCTAATATTCAGAGAGAAAGTTATGACGATTTTCCCAAGGTCACATGTCTGGGATGTAATTTGGGATCTTGCAAAAACCCTAACTTCCTTGGATCATATCTCCGAAAATATAATGAGACAAGCTCTGAAATTCGGACCCGGGGGTCATAAAGATTTCGGCTCAATTTTTTTTTTTCATCTTCGGAAATTTCATTAAATAAAAATTATAGCAAAAATTCCACGATGACCTGTTTGGATCACCAAACCCTAGAATCCAAAGCTCTGATACCAAATGTTATGCAACCAGCTCACAAAATAGAAGAAAAGATAGATCAACGACTTCAAAATCATCCTCTTTCAGGGGGAAACCTACTTTAAATTAGATAAATGAACAATTCTTGGATGATACAAATGATAGAACCTCCTTTCTATATATAGGAGTCTAATGGGTCACAATATAATCAGAGCCGACATAATAATAATAATAATGTAAGGGCACAATAATAACAATATGGGGACAACATGGGCACACAATAACAATAAGAGACTACAATGACAATAATAATAAGGGAATACACTAGTATTATAGGGACCTAACACATGCCCAATATAACCTCTACACACAATGAGGATCTCACCCTTGCAGTTTCTTATTTCCCCTCCTATTCCAACTTCCCCTAGATTTCCCTTTGATGCTTCATCAAAATATAACTTACAGTGATGCTCAGGAGGAGGTGGCCATACAACAAGGCTGATATATTTTGGTATGGGGTGAGTGAAACCTAATGAAAAGGAAGGTTGTTTAAACTACCACCATGCTAGAATTTATTTTTCCTGTGGGGGGCCTTAGAAGTACTTTGACTCCCAACTGTGTAGAAACATTGTCTCCTTTAAGTTCTTATGGAATGTAACCATCTCACCCCATATTTACTCACTTTAATCTATTCACCAGGGTAAACACGAGATGATAGTTACTATGTGAGACCCGATTTCCAAGATGCACTTATGGAAAATGGGGTCCACATGTTCAGAACTTACTGCAATACCCAGTGACACATGATCACATTGTTATCAGCCTAACTTGACCCAACATTATTTATTTTCAATTTTGTTTCCTTAAATTTAACAAAACTTTCTATTTTTGACATTTTTTCGGGTTCTAAACTTCTAAGGTGGTTTTGAGGGCCTAAACGACATTTTCTGGGAAAACAGAGAGACCGAAAATGTGGCACAATTTGCCTCACAAACCATTTGCTCGACCTCTTCATGGATATCTCTGAAACAAAGTATTATGATAGTAAAACAAAGATCGTATGCTAAAGTTATGACCCCAGAAAGTTGGAGGTCCAAATTACTCATTTATACAAACACTTTGTGTACATAGTACATATAAGTTATAAATAAACATGTTAAATAATTCAATAAGCTCACCAGAGAATCATCAAGAAGGCTATATTCCTTCTCCACATAGTTGCAACAACACTTATTAGTTCATACATTCATCAACCAATCAATAACTAAACAATTCATGACAAGAGCCACATATGGTACACATCACATAACCAACATATAACTAGCAAATAACCAACATATAACTAGAAAATAATCAGCATAGGAATCGTGGAAACTTAGCTATAATATCACCAATACAATCACTACAAGTATACATGAATCACAATAGAAGAATAATTCTCATTAATATATGAAAATACCAACCAAGTCAGGGACTTCCACGTACCACCTAACCATAGATTGAGCTGAACCAAATATTTTTCTCATCCAATCACCCCCACGCTATATTCCATGCATGAATGTAGGATCTCATGGAATAAACCAAGACAAAACTAAATCAGGGCTTCCAGAGGCCAAACCACCTCAATCCTCAACCACAGTGATTCCACATCACTAACACCAACAATATCAGTCTCTACCAAAGCTGTCCAAGGTTCCAGGAATAAGTAACTCAACCCATAGCCTTCCAAGGCTCCAATGTGTTTGTCCAACCCGACTCCAGGGACCAATAACTCAACCCACCAAGGGCTCCAGAGCATTTGTCCCAACCTAGGCTCAAGGACTAGTAACTCAACCCAAGTTGTTCCAGGGCTTCCAGAGAATTTGTTCCAACCCATGTCCATAATGAATTATGAGCACCAACCTGAAAATAATCGAGTGGAAAAAACACACAACACCATGGGCTATCCAGGAAACAAAAAGGCAAGTGTAAAACCATTATCAATCTAGGAAAATCTCCATGCCAATGATAACACATAACTAGAAAATCACATGCATATACCATGCATCCAAAAATCAACAAGAAAGTCACACATGCAACATGTTACCTACAAAAAAATCCAATTGTATTTGTTAATCCAATTGTTCCCTCGCACTTTCCTGCTTTCTTTTGCCTTCTTTTTCCAAATCCAAATGAATACTAATGTGCTCAAAGCATGCTCCAATAATCCTCCAAGATCTCTCAAGTGTGCAAGAGTATGAGAGAATGAGAGAATGGAAAAGAGCTCCAAATTTAAACTGACAAAATGTTGTGAACTGATCCTCATAAGCCTTTTTTCATTGAGGCCTCTATTTTCTTCAATTTCCTTCATTTTTCCCTCAATTTCCCTCTCATGAAAATATGTGTCCCTTCACCTTCCTTTTCTACAATTTTCCTTTATTTCATAAATAAAATACCAATTATTCCCACTTTGCCTTTGCCAATTTCCATAGACGTAAATTAATCACAACTAACACCCATCACTTGTTTTTCCCAACATTCAACCTTGAATACGTGTCCCATGACCTTGGTTTTATTTATTTACATGGAAAATCAACCAGGAGTTGTTAAAAACCCCTCCCCCTTGGGGGAACACCGTCCTTAGTGTTCTATGACACCTATGACTAGAAAACCATTGAAAACAAAACATACTAGCCATGGAGCTTTATAACATAGCTCGATGTAGTATCTATAATGAACAACAATTGTAAACCATGACCAACATAACAGACATGACAATCATACTGCTTATTGGATCTTTATAACACAGCTCATTGCAACATTTACAATAACATCCATATATATGCATATACATATACCAAAAACTCATTTGCTTGAACCAGCAAATAATGAAGGATATAATTCCCACATCTAATCAGCCATCTCCCATGTAGCCTCTTTAGGCCCAAAGTGCTTCCACTGCACTTTAACTTGCTCGATTTCTCGGTTTTGGAGCATGATATGTTTCCACTAAAATATGCATTGTGGTTATGGTTGGAATTCTCCCTCTAGTTCCACATGAAATAAAGACCAGTCAATCACATGATCAACATCTTGACATACTTCTTAAGCAATGAAATATAGAAAACATCATGGTCATTTCCGAAGGAAATGCAAGTCTATATGCCACTGGTCCAATCCTCTCAAGGATCTTGAAATGCCTGCAATATAGAGGTGTCATCTTGGTACATGATCCAATCCTCAAGGAGCTCCCCTTGGGATTGATGCGCAAGTACACATGTTCCCCAACCTGAAACTCCCTGAACGTTTTATGTTGATCTGCATAACTCTTATTCATGTCCTTTTATACCTTTAAATTTCTCTTAATAACCTGCATTTCATATTCCATCTGTGCCAACATATTTGGTCCAATCAACACTTTTATCACTGGATCACTCCAATTGATAGGAGTATTATAACTCCACCCATAAAGAGCCTCAAATGGACTCATCCTCAATACCAATTATTGGTGGGCTCTAGTATTGCAATAATGATGCTGCAACTCCTGGGACTCCCTTCTTTACTTTTATCAACCCGGTAGTTCGTAACAAACTTGGAAGCGACAGTGTTGTATGCACAAGTACTAGCTCTTTCCGCAGGCTGTCACTTGATCAGTTGGCACAAGTTCGCTTGGAGCTTAAGCCAACTTCTATGGGTTCTTATAAGAATCTTTTAACTATGATGGACGAAAGCTAACTCAAAAGACGCTAGTCTATTTGCAGAAAGAAGCGGAAAGCTGAAAGGAAATGCAAACCCTAACAAACCCTAGTTTTACTGACTAACCCTACTAGTGCAAGAAAAGAGATGAAAGTTGCTAAAATGGATGCCATTGACTCTTGGAAAGGTGAAATGCATGTGACTAAGCTACTTCTGAAGGAAAATCTGGGAAAAGCATCTTTTTGTATTTTTGAGTAATTTTGCAGAATTATTATGCATGTGCTTTAACTGTTTTTTATTGTGCAGAGGTTGGTTGGCGAAAGGAAATGGAGTGGGCACTTGCAAGAGGTTGGGAAGGTGATAAGAGGGCCTAAGGGGTTGCTAGAACCCTTCTAGAGAATTCCACAGCGATCATATCTCGAAAAACTGCTCGCGTGAACTTCTACAGGAAGTCTGCAGGGGTTCTATAGGAAGTTCTACAGGAACAACCGAAAGAGGATTTTAGAGGGTTGATGGTGGAAAAACGGTGGGAAAGTGGAAATGAAGGATGGATAAGGATTTTAAGGGGTCTAGGACCTGGTAAATGAAGCTAAGGAGTGATGAAGGTGGTTGGATTTGTTCAAGGATGGAGGGAGCAATGTTGCACAAAAATGTAGAAATTAGGGCAAATTGGGAAAGTGTGGCAAATGAAGGGAAGGAATCTTGGATCAGGGGCTGGAACAAGTTGTATGATGGAGAAAGGGTAGGTAGGGATGTATTACAGGTGTTCTGCACACTATTTTCCAAAACTGATCAAAAAAAGACTAGAAAAAACAGAGATCTATCTATCTTGACCTAATCTAACCTAAAAATCAGAAACATGATGAGCAAAAGTTTATAGACGGGAAATCATGCAAGATAGCTATGGAAACTAAGCAAGAATAGATCTAAAACATGCAAGCACAACTGATATCAACTTTTCCAACTTAGAATCTAACACTAGCAATTGCATTGGAAGGCAAAAACAGTGTTTTTGTGGCAGCAAGTATGCCTTGGTCTCAGCTCATGGTCCCAAGGAGGGAGAGATGAGATCAAGGACTGCTTGATGGCCTTTTTGTAGATATTTTCTGTTACCAAACTATCAAATCAACCTGAAGCATGAAAAACTATCTTAATCATCAAAAACAACCTAAGTAACAAAGCAAGATCTTAACCTAAATAACAGAAATTATTCTATGAATGCAAGGAAAACACATAAAAGTACACAAAGGAGGTACTGGCACTTGGGTTGGGCCCAACCCTAAGAGCTATAGCCTCCTAAGAAAGCTCAGAGCTGGTGCAAAGCGAAATTTATCTCC
Organism: Pinus tabuliformis; assembly: GCA_031772625.1. Lineage (NCBI taxonomy): Eukaryota > Viridiplantae > Streptophyta > Pinopsida > Pinales > Pinaceae > Pinus > Pinus tabuliformis. Next base: position 1,193,658,363 of record CM062807.1, on the reverse strand, counting down.
ATTACTCAAAAAATAATAGTCATGTCACAAAATTGTTTACAGCAAGAGCTCGAAAATGAGCTGAAATGCAGAGCTGCACTAAAGTGCGAAAAACAACTGTTCAATAGCTAAACTACCAAGGCTTGAAGCCTTCCTACTTATGCAACACGAGGACTCCCAACAGTCCTCCTTAACTTTAGGAGCTTGGCTGCCAAAACTGCAGTTAATCAGCCACTTCACAAAACCTGCTCGGCTGCCCCTTGAAATCATCTTTGGTGGGTTGTTGAACTCCGAGCTGATGGTGGAGAACTCAAGGAAGGGGTCATTTAGTGCAGGAGACACCCTTCCTACAAATCCTCAGCCTTGTTCCTTCGTATTTGGCTATCAACTTGCTCATAAATGCTTGACCTTGGTCCAAAAGATGTCCAAAAATCTGCAATAAGCACGTATTAGACTTTGTGGTCAAGTGACTATTCTCATTCATTCAATTAACATAAATATATTCAAAAGCATGCATAAAACTATGAAGAATGGTGGATTAATCGAGAATAATAGGAAAAATGAGCCCATAAAGTTACCCATTTTTGGGGTTCATCATCACCCCCTACTGAATGTGTTGCTCATCCTCTGAGCAACTAATCCAGTTCATCATCTTTGATTGCTTTGACTGCCTCTCTGACATCCCAGGCTTCCGAGGTGATGTCCTCTTCTCGGTCATGAAACCCTGCCTTTCTCTCTACTTCCTCCCATTGCCTGTGTTCTTCTTCTTCTTTGACCCCTTCCAGCAGTCCCAAAAGCAATGGAGGACTGAACTTTAGGCCAATCCAGTTGGCCTTCAGATTTTGCATTGACTGTTTATAAAGTGGTACTCTTGCCAAAGCCTCCCTCATCCTTGTTGGGGAGTGGTACTCTCTTATTTTCAGACTGTGGGACAATGTGTTCCATCTCCTTGTGCAAGCATGAATGCAGTTATCACCAAATAGTCTTTCCATGTCTTCAAAGTGAGCAATGGCCTGAGCTTGCCTTTCAACGTAGTCTGGGAGAACCTGAGGGTTGTTGGAAAGGTGTTGATGGGCATATACTAAAGCTGAGGGATCTTTTGGTTCTGCTCTGATCATGAGTGGCTCACTTAGCTCCCTGTCCATAACTTTCTGAATTTTTGCTGCCCTCTTTTACTCATGGTTTAACCAAGAGGCCATGGCCATGAGTTGCACATCTCCCAATGCAGCATTGGGGTCCCATAGGTTCATGTTTGGAAGTGCCAAGTTGTGTGAATAGAATTATGCTAACTTGGCCTTATCTTCAGCTGAGCTATTGTCACACAAATACATAAACTGATTGTAATTCTGGAATGGAATGGTGCCCCTTTGGGCTAGTGTGTTAATTTGAAATTGCAACCATTGATCTTTAAGGTATAATGCATAGGACTTAGTAGGTTGCCTACATTGTAAGGCTTCTACTGCCCAGCTGGCCATGCAGGCCATTTGGGCTTCTTTTTCTTGCAACTATTGTTTTAAACCCTGTATTTCTTCTGCTGCCTGAGACTCCTTTTCCTGCAGCAGTTTTGTCAGCAACTCAACATCAACTTGCAGCTTTTCCTCTCTCTGTTGTTTCTCGGTTGTTTCCTTGTCTGCTGGAGGTCCTTCTTGCTACTGCTGTTCTCCCAAAATGGACGGCCTATCTTCCTTATGACCCTCCTGTAGCTGCAACTGCTTTTTCAGCAGCTCATTCTCCTCTTGTAATTTGGCTCTTTTACTGCTTTCTATGTGCCTCACCATGGCCAACTCTTTTCTTGATTCTTTTAGTTGTTCTTCCAGGTGGCCTATGTCTGCAACACCCTTGGATTTGGCAATCCTCATCCAAGTGTGAGTCCTAACCCGTTCTTGTTCCAATGCAAAGAAAAGTGGTACAACAAACTTCTGTGGGATGATCTTCCCACCTTCTAACAGGTTGTAATATGAGCCCAAGCTAGGCTGAGGGCTTGGTTCCAGTATCTCCTTGGTCTTTTCTTCTCCCTGTGATTGTTTGGCTGCCTTCTCCTCCAATTTCTCAGTCTCTTTTAACTTAGCTAGAGTTTCCTGTAGAGATGTTTCAGCTTCTTGTAGAGCTGCCTTTGAGTCCATCATCCTAATTCTCTCTCTCCAGGTGGAGGTTTTTGGGCTTCCTCTTTCATAGGTGATAGATATCTTGGAAGGAGACTCTTCCTTCTGTTTAGGGGTAGTGTCCTCAATGAAAATTGGTTCCTTTGATTGTGGCTGGGGTTTGCCCACTTTGATCCTTGTGCTTCTCCTGGATTTAAAGTACATGGAGGTTTTCCTCTTTCTCTTTCCTTTTTGTTTTGTAGGTGTGCTTAATGCAGCAAGCACAGCTGTTGCCTCCCTTGCCAACGTCTCAGGGGATTTCTCTTCCTGCTGTTCTTTTCCTTCACTTCCTGTAGAAACCTCTGTGTCCATTGTTTCTATCTGTATGACTGATATCTCAGGGTGTGTCTTTCCCTTTTCTTGCTGGGTGCCTGCTTTGGCTATGGCAGCCTTCATTTGGGCTTTCTCGGCCTTTTCCTTTCTAATCTGTGTCCTCTTTTCCCTTGCTGTTTTTGTTGTTGTTTCTTCCTCTATTTTAGGCTCAGCAGTCTTGCCAAATTCTTCTTTTTCTTTCTGTTCTTCCTCTGTTTTGCCCTCTGCTTGAATGTCCTATGCTCCCTCATCATTGTTCTTCTCAATTTCTTCAGTTTGCTCCCCCTCCTCACTGCTGGATGGGGTGATGTTCTCAGCCAAAGTTCTAATGTTATCATCCCTGGACATATTTATGAAGGTTTCCCAAGCTATGGGGACAGTATAGGTGTGTAAAGCATCTTCCACCAATAGTTTGATGAGCCCATGGTGGGCCAACTGATCTGGGATCCCTTCATTTAGCTTTGTACCACATTCAATTAAGGACTAAAGAAGGAAATATGGGATGCTCAGTTTCTTGGCTGGAGGCAAGTCCATCCCATACCTTAGTTCATGTAGCAACCTGAAATGGTATCCATAAATGATGCTAAACCTCCCTTCACATGTGATATACTTCATTATTTGATAACTAACTTCACTCTAGAGAGGAGGCAAGCTGGTCCTTCTAACCCCGTTTTTGTCTTCTACAGGATGCTCCTCAGGCAGAAAAAATGTTTTCTTAGCAACTTGTCCCAATGATCTCTCTTCTTTGCTCCAAGGGAGCCCCAATGGTAGACCAATAATTCTACTGATGAGCTCAAGTGTAAGTTCTAGGGTCAAACCCCTAAAACTAACTGTGGCATGTGTCTTCGAATGTGGTCTCAGGGACATCAAAAACTCTTCAGTTATCTCCTCATCATAACCCTGAATTTTGTCAAAGAAGGATATCCAATTTGCCCGGGTGAAAAGGTCCACCACCTCAGGGTGCTCATGCAACTTGCTAGAGTCTGAGGGTTCTTTCCTTATGAATCCTCCTAGCATGGTGTTGAGTGCTCTTTTTATGTTTCAACCAGAAAAGAAAATGCTCAGGTGGAAAAAATAGTCAATCATTGAAATAGAGGATAGCTGAATTCGGTTTCTTCTGAACCCAAGAAGGAATTTCTCGTGTGTTCCTTACAATATCAAATAGCAATAATTCCCTTGTTTTAAAACTGTTGTCACCCAGAATTTGACTGTCTGTTTATGAGAAGAATTTTTTTTTTTTTACAGAACGGAGTATAAGGACACAGGTTCTTTTCTCAGCACATAGATAGATATGTAAATTCAGTTTTTTCACACACACACAGGCTGGCCTCTACTGCTGCATGTCTCTTCCTTACAGGAGAATTTAAAAAATGTTGAGGAGATTTCGGATGCAGAGAAAAAACTGGGTAAACTCGGTGAAATATGCAGGCAGACTTTCACTTTTTTCTCAATGCACAGGCAGACTTTTACTCTCGTTTTTCAATCTAATGTCGTGTTCAATTCACCACCTTGCACAAACAAATCATGCACAGAGAAGTTTTCCCGAGCCTACCTCGTTTGGAGCTTGAAATTTGACAAAAATTCCAGGTTTTCTTTCTACATAGTTGTTCTCTGCCTTTCCTATAGAACCCTTCCTGTAGAAATCTCTCGGCTCCTGTAGAATGAAACTGTGCTTCCGGTAGAGCCCGATAGGCGGGAGATTTTCAAAAATAGGTAGAAAACTGGTGGAGGACGACTGGTTAACTGCTCTGAAAGTGGTGGATGCGTACTCCAGTCGAGAACATCGTGAGTGCAGAATGAATAGAGGGTGGTGCATGTTTCAACTGAGCATCTTTTAACTGCAGCATGATTCGTGGTGAGGGGATGAGGTGGCCGGACCGGACCGTTGATCCGACGTCACAGCCATAATGTTTCTGCATGCCGTCTAACCGCCATCACCTCCTTTCTCCTATTATCCACCGCCACCACTACCAGTCCCGACGATTTCTTCCTGAATGGACACTCCACACGTGCTGGCTGCACATCTAATCGGCAGTTTTGAATGTAACGGGGCTCGTTTGGATTCCACGAGGATATGTAACTGGCCGAGGGTGGCCAGTTGACTGGCCACCGATTCCACTCAATCTGAACCATTCCCATAGTCATGCAGCCTTGAAATATGATTTATGCAATTGAAGAACAAGTTTAGGCACTTACCTGCGTAGTCGCGGCCGTGTTATGCAGATTTCGGATTTTGGAACCCATTCCTTCGTTTGTTGTTGCTGCATGCACACTACATGCTCGGCCTCGGTTGTTGCTGATGTTCACACGTTCAAGTAGAGCTCCATGCATGTTTCATATGCCATATTCTGTTGTCCCTGTCTCTGGAGCAGGTCTTTCAGAGGGATCAGCTGCTACAGGAATCCTGTAGGATGTCCTGTAGCTGCTTCTCCTCCTGGAATGCAAGCTAGAATGAGCAGGGCTACACTACTGATGAGGGTCTCGGCTGATGAGGAGTCTAGATGGAGGGTATCAGGTATGGTGAGTGAAAAACTGCTGCTTTGATTTGTCATTAAAAAGTTTTCGCTGGCAGCATGAAGGAAACAGGATTTTTGTGTGTGACTGTACAGGGAAAAAAATGAGTGCAATGAAGGTGTAGAGAGACGGAAAAAGGTGACATATGGCAATGGATGGAAGCAGGGAGTTTTACAGGCCTCATAGACAGATTCCCAACCTTCGGGTCCTCTTCTGAGATCAACTTTGGCTTGTCTGTAGGTTCTACGGGATCTTCCTGTAGAAGGTGAAATCTGAGCCCAAATGAGACCAAATCTTAGGAAAGGGTAATGGTCATGGAGGAATGGATGGTGAGGGATGCTTGCAGCCTGGTGCTGACCTCTGTCTTTTTCTTGTGCGATCCTCCTAACCTGCAATGTCCTTCCTGCAACCTGCAATTTATTCAACAGAAATCAGGCTTTTTTTTCTTTCTTTATTTTCTTTTCTTTTCTTTATTTATTTTTTATTTTTTTTTTCTGAAGTCTGAGACAACTGGGGCGCCTCCAGGAGGTTTTCACCCTCACTGTCTGCCTTGGGCTCCTCCAAGAGGTTTTCACTCAAGGATCTTTTTTTTTGTGTTCAAGGTGTGGGTGGAGTGGAGACAGGGGCCTGCTCCACTACCAGCACTAATTTACCCAAAGTTTCAACGAACTCCTTCTTAGAAAGGGGCTTCCTGTAGATTTTCAATCGATGCCCATTGACAAGCATGGGGATGGCTTATTCATCAATGGTCCTGATAAGGACTGAACCATTGTCGTTGCATTTCTCCACTGTATATGGTCCCAGCCATCTTTTCCTCAGCTTTCCTTTGAAATCCGTGTATCTTGAATCATATAACAGCGCCCTATCTCTTGGCTGAAATTGCTTTTCTTTAAGGTGCCTGTCATGCCATACCTTTCTTTGAAGTTGGACCACCTCTGAGTGGACAAGGGCCCGCATTCTCTGTTCATCTAGTCCATTCAACTGAAGTAATCTTTCCTGTTGTGCATGGCTGAGATCTAGGTCCAGCTGAGCTACCAACCTCAATGTGTTATATTCAAATTCTATGGACAGCAAAGCCTTCTTCCCGTAGACCAGCTCATAAGGTGTGAAACCTGTTGTAGTTTTCCAAGTAGTGTTGTAGGCCCAGGTGGCCTCAACCAAGCGATCTGCCCAATATTTTCTACTGCTGCTCACCACTTTAGTCAAAATCTCTTCCAAAGCTCTGTTAGTGACTTCCACCTGTCCATTTGCTTGCGGATGATAAGGGGTGGAAGTTTTGTGCTTAATATTGTGATGAGCGAGCAGGTCTTCAATCAGGTTAGAGGTAAACTGACTTCCCTGATTTGTGACTAATTCTCTCAGGTAGCCAAACTTGTAGAAGATATTTTCCCTCAAAAACTCAGCTACTTTTTCTTTTGTTGCTGCCTTGATTGCCTTTGTTTCTGCCCACTTTGTCAGGTAGTCCGTGCACACAATGATGTAAGACTTTTGTTTTGAAGGAGGGTTGATAGGACCCACAAAGTCCATGCCCCACTTCTCAAATGGCTCGAAAGTCACTTGAGGTTGGAGGGGCATCTCATCCCTTGGAGTCAGTTTCCCCATCCTTTGACATCGGTCACATTGGCTGATGTATCTCCTAACATCTTGATGAAGAGTGGGCCAATAGTACCCTGCCTGTAGAATTTTGAAGGCGGTTCTTTTTGCTGCAAAGTGGCCTCCACAAGGCCCATCACGACAGGTTAGGGGGATGTCAAAAACTTCCTCCTTCTTGACACAACGCCTCAAAATCTGATCTGGGCCAAGTTTAAACAAGTTGCCCCCAATCCAAGTGAATGGGGCGCTTTTCCTCACGATCTTGCTCTTCTCTTTTGAGGATAGGTGTGGCGGGAACTGTGCTGAAACCAAGTAATTTGCTATATCAGCAAACCATGGAGAGAGTATTGAAATAGCAAACATGTGTTCATCTGGCATTTGATCATCCACCATCCCTTCTTCACCTGCAAGCAAATCTAGTCTAGACAGAAAATCAGCAACAACATTTTCCTCACCTGGCTTATCAACGATGGTCAAATAAAATTGCTGCAATAAAAGTAACCATCTAATGATATGAGCATTTACATAAGGTTTATTCGTCAAATACCTAATTGCAGCATGATCATTGTGTATGAATGTTTGATAGCCAGTGATGTAGTGTCTGAACTTGTTTAGGGAATGGACTATAGCTAGGAGCTCTTTCTCGGTTACAGTATAGTTTAACTCTACCTTGGACAGGTTTTTACTGACAAAATATATGGCATACGGTAGCTTCTCTTCAACTTGTCCTAAGGCTACTCCTATGGCTTTGTTCGAGGCATCTGTGTGAATGTGGAAAGGTAGGGCCCAGTTTGGACCTCTCAAGATTGGGGCAGTTACCAACTTACCTTTCAACGCATCCAGAGCCTCTTGACAGTTGTCAGTCCATATAAACTCAACATCTTTCCCCAAAAGACCAAACAATGGAGAGGCTAGCTTACTGAAATCTTTAATGAATCTTCTATAATATCCTGCTAAGCCTAGAAAACTCTGAACATATCTTACCTTTTGAGGAGGTGGGACCCTTTGGATGATAGCAATCTTGTTGGGATCCACCTGTAATCCTTGCTGAGAAATTGTATGACCTAGCATGGTCCCTTCAGTCATCAGGAATTCACATTTTTCAGGACTGAGGGACAAGTTCATTTCAATACACTTGGTTAAAACTTTTCCCAGGTTAGTCAATGCTTCTTGGAAGTTAGAACCATAAGGGGTAAAGTCATCCATATAGATTTCCACCGAATCATGAACCAACTCGGAAAATATGCTCAGTACTGCTCTTTGGAAAGTGGCAGGAGCGTTGCATAACCCAAAGGGAAGGACCCGATAGGCAAAGGTACCCCATGGACAAGTGAAAGTGGTCTTATCTTGGTCTTCCGGGCTGATTTGGATCTGATTATACCCACTAAACCCATCTAGGAAGGAAAAGAACTTCTTCCCTGCCAGGCCATCTAACACTTGATTTATGAAAGGCAAAGGGAAATGGTCCTTCTTGGTAGCTTTGTTAAGTTCATGATAATCTACACAGATTCTCCACTTCCCATTTTTCTTGGGCACAAGCACCAAAGGAGAAACCCACTCGCTGTCAGAGATGGGGTAGATGAATCCTGCATCTAGCAAATTTTGCAGTTCTTCTTTGACAATGTCCTTAAGGGCTGGATTCATTCTCCTCTGAGGCTGCCTGACTGGTTTACAATCCTCTTTAATGTAAATGTGATGGGTACAGACTGAAGGGTGGACTCCTTTCATCTCCTTATAGCTCCAAGCAAAAGCATCCAAATGGTTGTTCAATAAGCTATACAGCTCTTTCTCCTGAGAGGGGGATAGGGATGAGTTGATCTTCAAGGTTCTTTCAGGGCCAAATTCCACATTCTTAACTCGGGGAGAGGTCGGATCAGCCACATAGAGATCCACTAAAGCACTGGCTTGGGTGTCTTCTACCAACTCTTCTAATGGCAGCACACTGGGAGGTGGATTTTGAATCAAATTCTCAATAAGGTCATCCTCGGTTTGAGGACCTCCCCTGGTGGCTTCCACTGTGCACAATGGTGCAGAGTAGACTTCATCCTCATCTTCCTCCTCCAACCAGAGAGGTAAGTCATGTTCTAGCAGAGGTTGGGTAGGAGGATATAGGACTAGCTGTTTGGACATAGGCCCATTCTTGATGGTCATGCTCCCAGCTCGACAACTGATGTAAGCATCTGCAGTAGCTAACCAAGGCCTTCCCAAAATGAAGGGGTATCCAGTGAGTTTTGCCTTTGTCTGAAGGACCAAGAAGTCTGTAGGGTATTCCCAAGAATCAATGGAGACCATGACATCTTCCACAATCCCTTCAGGGTCACGGTGGAGCGGTCTGCTAACTGCAGTACTGTCGAGGTCTTTCTTAGGGAACTCTGAAGGTTGAGCTTGAGCATAGTGTCCCTGGTCATCACATTAATGGCAGCCCCTAGATCAATCAGGGTGTGGGGGATTATGGTGCCATTGATGTGGACATCGACTATAGGACTCCCAGGGTCCAGATATTTTGGACAGATTACTTGTCCCAACATCAGGTCGGACAGTTGTCCTATGACATTGATAGTTGGGATATCTCTCTTGCACCTTCCTGGGTGCCTGAAACACTTCTCTTTGATCAATTTATTGTAGATTGGTACATCTTTTATGGCCTGGAGAAGTGGTATTTTTACACATAATTGTTTAAGTTCTCCCAGAAGTTCAGTTTCTTCTGGGTTTGGTTGCGTGGTTCCAGTTAGTCTCTTAGGAAAGGGTGGAATGGCTTTGGGTTCACTTTCCTGTTTCTCTTCCTCATCCTCCTTAGGAGGAGGTTGGCTATCTGGGAGGACCTTCCCAGATCGTAGGTTGATCTCCTGAATCTCCACAGCATAGGTAGGGCATGTTGTCTCTCCAGTATATACCTGTTGGGCCTGTCTGTTATTGGGGTTTGGGTTCAGTTGAGCAGGCATCTGGGGTTGTCTCGGAGGAGCAGGAGGTAATGGTTGTGGTTGAGCAGGTGGTGGAGGAAAAATAGCAGGAGGAGAGTTGTACTGGGGCCTCCACCCTTGTTGAGGTGCATTCCACTGAGGTTGTGGTTGAACATGAGAATGAAACGAATGAGCAGCAGGTTGAGTATGGTATTGAGATGGGTATGACCAAGGAGGGGGTGCGGACCAGGAAGGATGAGTAGGGGGACCCCAAGAAGGTATGTGAGTGGATTGGTTGGGGTTGTAATAAGTTTGGGATGTCCCTTGCATCCCCTGCTGGTAAGGTCTGGGTCCATGTGGCCTCCTTTGGTTTAGGAAGTAGAGTGGTTCAGTGGCTCCTTCGACCCCTTGGTACATAGCTTTAAGTCTGGGTAAGGTTGGGCACTGGTTTGTAGGGTGGTCTGCCTCACAAACGAAACATATCTCTATGAAGTGCAATGGACACTCGTTCCGAGGATGCTTCCTTGTGCATCTGGGACAAAAGATGGCCAAAGCCCTCTCAGCTTCCTCTTGCTTCTGTTGGATTCGGAAGGTATCCATTTGCATGGAAATGGTCTGTCTCACCTCACTTTTAAGGTCTTCCATCTGATTTTCAAACTCATGTTTGGAAAAGGTGGCACTGGCTGAAAGTTGACTCCCCCTACCTCTTTTCTAGGCTGCCCTAGAATGGTTTCTAAACGTACTATTTATGTCATCATAAGGTAGCTGGTAGATTTCTCCCCAGCCAGCAAATGGAGGGTATCTAGAAGGTCTTCAGGGACTCCTCAAAGTAGAACCAGCTTCAGAGATTTGGGGTCAAGTGTGCACCTGGCCCTTTTATAACTGAGTTGGAACCTTTCTTCATAGTCTTCTAAAGATTCATCACTTCCCATGGTCATCCAAAAGATTTCTCCCTTTGTTTCCTTTGACCTATAGTAATCCCGGTATTTGTTGTTAAAGGCTTGCTACATCTGAGCCCAAGTTGTGATACTGTTTCCAGGTAACCCCATGAACCAGTGTAGTGCTGCATCCTTGAGGGTAGAGGGAAAGAGTTTCAACTTTTTCTCGTCTTCTGCATAGTCATAAGTTTGACAAAGGACAGCAAACTCAAACAAGAAGGTATTAGGGTCTTCAGTGGTCAATCCATGGAAGTGAGGTAAGGCTGAGGGACTTATGTTTTTCATTTTTATGTCCCCATTGGTCTCTCGGATGGGAAAGGCACCTTCTATTCTCTCCTCATCTCCTATACCATTTCTGTGTTCAACCATGGTCTCAGGAGGAATGTTTTCTTGCTCTTCTTCTGTTATAGGATCTTCGTATATCTCTGGAGGTTCACTGCCATCGAAGAAGAGAGAAGGGTGACTCAGTGATGTGGTGGGGGTGTTGGGTAAGAATTTTCCTGAATTGTCTCTATTCCTACGAGGCATGAAATGAAATATTTTTGGTTGATTTTTGTGTTTTTCTCTGCTTGTACCTGCAAAACTGAAATTGATTGAACAAAAAATTGCAACTAACTAAAATAAACCTTGCTGGAATGAAAATTGCAGAATTGAAATGAAAGCAGGAAATGACTAATCTATGCTGCAGAAATGAAATGCTAAGCTACGCTTGCAGAATTGAAATTGAAAAATTGAAATGCTAATCTACGATTGCAGAATTGAAATTGCAGAATTGAAATGCTAATCTACGCTTGCAGAATTGAAATTGCAAAATTGAAATGCTAATCTATGAAAGTAGGAAATGTATAATCTACTTTTGCGGAAATGAAATTGTAGAATGGAAATGAAACAACTACTCTACTCTTGCTTAAATAAACTACTGAGCAGAAGGTTGCAGTGGAAAATAGAAGAAAAGCAGCAATCAAAAATACTCTGACGCTTCCCTAGAAACGACGCCAAAAATATGGTGGGCTCCAGTATTGCAGCAATGATGCTGCAACTCCTGGGACTCCCTTCTTTACTTTTATCAACCCGGTAGTTCGTAACAAACTTGGAAGCGACGGTGCTATATGCACAAGTACTAGCTCTTTCCGCAGGCTGTCACTCGATCAGCTGACACAATTTCGCTAGGATTTTAAGCCAACTTCTATGAGTTCTTACAAGAATCTTTTAACTGTGATGGATGAAAGCTAACTCAAAAGAGGCTAGTCTATTTGCAGAAAGAAGCGGAAAGCTGAAAGGAAATGCAAACCCTAGCAAACCCTAGTTTTACTAACTAATTGTACTGGTGCAAGAAAATAGATGAAAGTTGCTAAAATGGATGCCATTGACTCTTGGAAAGGTGAAATGCATGTGACTAAGCTAATTCTGAAGGAAAATCTGGGAAAAGCATCTTTTTGTATTTTTGAGTAATTTTGCAGAATTATTATGCATGTGCTTTAACTGTTTTTTACTGTGCAGAGGTTGGTTGGCGAAAGGAAATGGAGTGGGCGCTTGCAGGAGGTTGGGAAGGTGAGAAGAGGGCCTAAGGGGTCCCTAGCACCCTTCTAGAGAATTCCACAGCGATTAGATCTCGAAAAACTGCTCGCGTGAACTTCTACAGGAAGTCTGCAAGGGTTCTACAGGAAGTTTCCACATGAACAGTCGAAAGAGGATTTTAGAGGGTTGATGGTGGAAAAACGGTGGGAAAGTGGAAATGAAGGATGGATAAGGATGTTAAGGGGTCTAGGACCTGGTAAATGAAGCTAAGGAGTGATGAAGGTGGTTGGATTTGTTTAAGGATGGAGGGAGCAATGTTGCACAAAAATGTAGAAATTAAGGAAAATTGGGAAAGTGTGGGAAATGAAGGGAAGGAATCTTGGATCAAGGGCTGGAACAGGTTGTATGATGGAGGAAGGATAGGTAGGGATGTATTACAAGTGTTCTACACACTATTTTCCAAAACTGATCGAAAAAATACTAGAAAAAACAGAGATCTATCTATCATGACCTAATCTGACCTAAAAACCAGAAACATGATGAACAAAAGTTTATAGACAGGAAATCATGCAAGATAGCTATGGAAACTAAGCAAGAACAGATCTAAACATGCAAGCACAACTGATATCAACTTTTCCAACTTAGAATCTAACACTAGCAATTGCATTGGAAGGCAAAAACAAATGGCAGCACATATGCCTTGGTCTCAGCTCATGGTCCCAAGGAGGGAGAGATGAGATCAAGGACTGCTTGATGGCCTTTTTGCAGATATTTTTTGTTACCAAACTGTCAAATCAACCTGAAGCATGAAAAGCTATCTTAATCATCAAAAACAACCTAAGTAACAAAGCAAGATCTTAACCTAAATAACAGAAATTATTCTATGAATGCAAGGAAAACACATAAAAGTACACAAAGGAGGTACTGGCACTTGGGTTGGGCCCAACCCCAAGAGCTACAGCCTCCTAAGAAAGCTCAAATCTGGTGCAAAGTGAAATTTATCTCCATTACTCAAAAAATAATAGTCATGTCACAAAACTGTTTACAGCAAGAGCTCGAAAATGAGCTGAAATGCAGAGCTGCACTAAAGTGTGAAAAACAACTGTTCAATAGCTAAACTACCAAGGCTTGAAGCCTTCCTACTTATGCAACACGAGAACTCCCAACAGTCGTCCTTAATTTTAGGAGCTTGGCTGCCAAAACTATAGTTAATCAGCCACTTCACAAAACCTGCTCAACTACCCCTTGAAATCATCTTTGGTGGGTTGTTGAACTCCAAGCTGATGGTGGAGAACTCGAGGAAGGGTTCATTTAGTGCAGGAGACACCCTTCCTACAAATCCTCAGCCTTGTTCCTTCGTATTTGGCTGTCAACTTGCTCATAAATGCTTGACCTTGGTCCAAAAGATGTCCAAAAATATGCAATAAGCACATATTAGACTTTGTGGTCAAGTGACTATTCTCATTCATTCAATTAACATAAATATATTCAAAAGCATGCATAAAACTATGAAGAATGGTGGATTAATCGAGAATAATAGGCAAAATGAGCCCATAAAGTTACCCATTTTTGGGGCTCATCAATTATTATAAGCAAACTCTACCAGTGGAAGATACTCTTCCCACTTTTGTCGTTGATGCATGACATACATCCTCAACATGTCCTCAAGAATATTGATCACCCTCTCTCTATCCATTTGACTGCAGATGATAAGTTGTACTGAAGGCTAACTCTGTCCCCAAGCATGCAAATAACTCTTTCCAAAACATGGAAGTGAACCTTGCATCTCTGTCTGATATGATCTTCTTGGGAACACCATGCAACCTCACTATCTCCCTGATGAAAATATGAGCTACCTCACTAGTTGAATTCGTAGACTTAACTGCAATGAAGTGAGCTACCTTACTTAACCTATCAACCACAAACGTGATGAAATTATGCTGCTTCAATGTCCTCGTCAAACCTATAATGAAGTATGTGGAAATGACCTCCCATTTCCACTTTGGAGTCAAAATCAACTATAATAAACCACTTGGATGCTTACACTATGTTTTTACCTACTGACAGCCCAAACATCTCGCAACAAACTTGGCCACCTATTTCCTTAATTTTGGCCAATGATAGAAATTCTTCACAGTTTTCAAAGTTTTATGATATCCTGGGTGGCATGACTACGGCTTGACATGAAATTCCCTCAAGGTAAGCTTTGTGAGCTCACTATTGTCTAACACATAAATCCTATTCCTGAATCTGACCAAGCCATTTGACGTGAGGTGATACTCCTCATCCCTATCATCTTCACCCCATTGTTGTAACCTATGGTTTATCTCCTAACACCTGTCATCATGTTTCCCTGCTTGAAAGATTCACTCGTACAAATATGTCCCATAAGAACTCACTTCTGTAATATGATTAACTCGCACTCTTCTACTAAGAGCATATATAACCATGTTCTCATTGTCCTTAATGTACTTGATCTTAAAGTCAAACTCACTAAGAGTAACCAACTATCCATCTTATATGGCATTCAGATTAGGCTAGTCAAACCAATACCTCAGCCCACTATGATCACTCATCAAGATGAACCTCCTCCACAGAAGATAATATCTCCACATCTTCAACGCATGAATGATAGCTACCAACTCGAGATAGTGAGTCACATAGTTTTGCTTGTGCTCATTCAACTTCCTTGACTCATAGCATACCACCTGTCCTTCCTGCACCAGGAACCCACAAAGTCCTCTCTTGAAAGCATCTGTAAATATCACAAACTCTTTGTCAGGATCTGTAATATTCAAGACCAGAGCATCTGTAAGCAACTGCTTCAACTACTCAAAACTAGCTGCACACTCCTTAGTCCATTCAAACTTCTTCTCTTCTTACTGCAAAGATGTAATAGGATAGGAAATCTGTGAGAAGTTCCTGATGAATCTCTTGTAGTAACCTGATGCTCTCTCAACAATCTTAACACTTACAAAGATTTGCATACCATTGATGCTCTCTCAACAATCTTAACATCGTTGCCATTTGTTTTGCATGTTCTTCCTCATTCTTAGAATATATCAATATGTAATCAATGAGTACTATCACAAACTTGTCCAAATAAGGGCACAACACACTATTCATCAAACACATGAAAGTAGATGCAACATTAGTAAGACCAAAAGGGACTACTACAAACTCATAATGCCCATACCTGGTACGAAATGTGGTTTTGTAGATGTCTTCTTCTTTGATGCATACCTGATGATATCCTGCTCTCAAGTTAATCTTTGAGAACATTGTTGCTCCCTTCAGCTCATCAAACAAATCATCAATCTGTGGAAAATGATACATGTTCTCGATTGCCACCTTGTTTAATTGTATGTAATCAATGCACAGCCTGAGAGTACCATCATTCTTCTTCACAAACAACAATGGTGCACCCCAAGATGACACACTTGGCCTTAAGTGTCATTTATCAAGCATTTACTTAAGCTGCAACTTCAATTCCACCAACTCTGGAGTGCTCATCCTGTGCAATACCTTCGATGTTGGTGTTGGTTTCAACATCAACTCAATAGAAAATTCCACTTCCCTTTGAGGAGACAACTCTAAAATATCTGCAGGAAACACATCCTAAAACTGCTGCAAAATTGTATACCTCTTCAGATCTTCATCATCCTCAACATCCTTTCCTTTGTCATTAGAAATATGACTTGCGAACAATACACATAATTTCCCGTTATTCCTCTTTTCTTGCATAGTTGTAATCATTCTCACTAATGTATGCTTCTTCTTTCCCTATAAGATTCTCCTCTCTCCATCATCATCCAAGCACTTAATAGCCTTATCATAGTTGTCCACTTTAGTCCTATGAAGGTACAACCAATCCATGCCCAAAAGCATGTTGTATGATCCAATAGGAAGCACATTCAGATGTGTTGATGTAGGCACACCATGCAACTCAAATTCATAAGATCTCACCCAATGATGAACTCTCTCCTTAGTCCTTGTAGCCAACTGCACCAACCAAGATTCTACATGCACTTCTTTATTCAAGCCACACTTTTCCACCTGGTCAGGACTAACATAACTATAACTATATCTAGGATCAATCAAAATAGAAACAACTTGATCACAAAGCTTACCTTCCATCTCAATAATAGATTTCTAATGATCAACCTGCATATTATCCAATGTTGCATAAATCTGAGGAATGCTTTGTTCAACATCCCCAACTATATGTGCCTCCTAAGCACTATAAATCTAAGGTCTGCCACCCTAATGTTGTGGACAATATCTCCTGCGATGATCCTTGCCACAATTCCAACATTGTAAAGGCTTCCTGTCAGCACCCTTGTTCTACTCCTCAGTCTGAAATACATATCCTCTGACAACTTGTTGTTGGCCACAACCCCCCCATAATTTTTCAATAAAATCATGGGGACCCTTAATGTTTCAACCCCCCTCCTTTACTGACATTTTAGAAATTTTTGAATTTTATGATCTTTATCATTTGCCTTGAGGATTTTCGATCATGTTGGCTCTGATCATATTTTTACATATCTTGTTTTGGTCATTACGATTGATGTTTTTGGCTTTTGACACCTCTTCGCTATCTTTTGAGTTCATGAAAGCTTTTTCATGTTGGTCATGAAAAAGCGACGTGGCACCTTCGGTTGCCACATCACCTTTCATCTGGATTTTTCTTTCACTGGTTGGTGTTCCTTTTAGATAACTTGGCACATCACGTCACATTCAATGATTGGTCATATTGGTTGCTTGTTTACCTCATTCACTTCACTTGGTACATACTTGCATTGGAAAAGTGTTGGGTCATTAGCTAATTTATAACAATATTATAATTACATTGTAAATTTATTATAACACAATATAGATTAATAGCAATTTTATTTTTAATTAATGTACATAATGTAAATACTAAAATATAAAATAATATATATATATAATTTACATTATACAAAACAAATAATATAACATAAACATTTGTAAATATATATATGCAATAATGAAATTTTTCTTTATTTAAATATATGTATATAGTCTATTGTAAATATAATAACTAACTATACAACAACAACAAAAAACAAATTCTAAAATGTATATAAAATAGGAGTTGTCTTTAGTGCGACCTTTTGAAGTGGTGAAATCTTGATTTGTGTTATTTAAACTAGTTTGTTCACTATATATATGAATTCAGTACCCTAAAAAACCCCAAGGACACTTCTATTGTGCCATGGTTACCCATCAAACTTGTGATTTCAATGAATTCCTGCTAAATAACCAAAAAAATCTACTGGAAATTTTTCCAAAAATCACACTAAAGACAACTTTTTTTCCAAAAAAAAATTCCAAAAATCACAAAAAAAACAACTCGTATAAAATATAACAATAACACATTATATCCATGTTATATATTATATTACAAACATTTTAATAAGTATTATAAAAACGTAAAATTTGTGTGAATGAAACATTTGTATTACCATTATGTATATAATCAAATTCCAAATTTGTAAGCATATTTCACAACGTTACATATGAATTTGACACGTGAAAATTATTAACACATTGTATCATATTTCACCACTAAGAAAATCATATAATGCATTGGAAAGGTGACGTGTTATTGTATTGTTATTATTATTATGAGGCCGTGGAGTTTCAACTGTCGTAGAAGTATCAAAACATATCCAATGGGAAAGAGCTATTAAATCAATGAAGAGTGCTTTATTATACGGCTATGTCATTACTAATAAGCTGTGTTTGAATGTGCCCACACATGGAGCAGTTAATCAAAATCTCACTTATTCAGTAATAACTTGGCACACTATGCTTAACTAAAACGTTCAATTTTCTCCAGCTTTCCGTTGACTTTTGATCAATTCATGCATTTCGCCTCATACTCGCCTCTCCCCTCCTGTTTGGCATATGTCATGTATGTATAGCGCTTCCCTGGGTGCTTATTATTGCGTAAGTTTTATCATGTGTTGCTCTTGCCACAACTACGTATCCCACCAAATCTGGAGATTAACCCATTACGAACCCAGTCACCAGCCTGCCATGTTAAGTATTTACCCTAACAATGGGGTGCGAAGTTGTTAATTAAGGCCAATTTTCTCACCATTTTAAATACCAATTTATTGCAAACTCAAATTAACTTCGACTACCATGCTGCCATACCTCCATACGAAACCATATCCATAGAGAGGTGCATATCACAAGTTCACCATTGATATTCGCCATATCATTGCCAGAGATAAAGGAGAATAACAATATTTTTTTATTATCATGTAATTTTATGAAGACTCTAACTCTCACATCACTTAATTCTCACAGTCACATCACTTAATTTAGATTGTATTTGTAATTGCAGGGAGAGATTTGGGCGACAAAAACATATTTCAAAGCAATTGGTTCCATAAATCTTGATCAGATCTTTATTGGGCACAGAAACTCAAGTTAATTTCAAATAGTCAATACCAGTGCGAACTGTCCAGGTCATCTCTTATCAACAGGCTAAGGGCGCAATCCGAGCATTCAATTAAGAGAATTATAATGCGGAAATTTCAACTTGAGGCTTCAACGGTGGATCGATTACAGGGACCAGTCAACGATGAACAACAGAAGTTATCCAAACTTTGCCATTCACAATTACAGGGTGACAAGATTCAGAAATCGGTCCAATCATGTGTAAAGGCACGGGAGAAATTAGAAATTCCTAGCAATCAAAATAAAAACATAGTTCCCAAATTTGTCAAAACAGTTCGAGGAAGAACGCAGATCCATTACTGGCAATATGTAATTGATATGTAATTGATTTGTTTTGGGCAATTTTGGAGAACTATAGTGTCTCGAATGCTTTAAGAAGGGGGACAGCGTATCACGTTGGGGGGATTCGAATCCAAAGGAGGAGAAGCAGAAGAGTTATACACAACTTATTTGTAAAGAGGCTCTTGGGAACTCATTTCCACTATTCTAGTGAGGATTGAATCCTTTTCTGCAAACAGGAAATCGAGTTTAGATGCAGAGGAATTGCATTATTGCAATTCTCTTTCATTTCAGGAATTTGTTTCAATTTTTATTACACAATATGTATCTTTGTAATCAATTGTAAAACACTATTACTTGCTCTGTTTATTGCAAATAAATTTTTCAGTTTTCAAATTCAAACTTGATGTATATATTTGTTTGGTTTCATCACTATTATTAAATATTTACAATCTACAAGTCTCAATATATATGTGCAATCTAGGTATGACGCAGTGGTGTCTTGGTAACTTATTAACCGTAAAAACGGAATGTAAAACTAATTACATATTGTATAATAACAAATTTGAAAGATTAGTTAACATTCCCCCTTAATCCGAAGGGACATCTCACATGTAGAGTAACATTCTGAACTTTTCAGACTTTTCATGTCCCAGTGGCTTTGTAAATATATCTGTGATCTGCTCTGAAGTAGGACAATGAGTCACATGAATAACTTTGGCCTCTACATAGTGTTGAATCAAGTGATATTTGGTGTTAATATGCTTGCTTCGATCATGAAACTATTCTTGGCCAACTGAATTGCAGAAGAGTTGTCAACGAGTAGTGAAGTTAAAGCCTTTTGTTTTTCCTATAAGTCTTCAAGTATTTTGCGAAGCCAAATAGTTTCTTTTGTAGCTTGAGCTGCTGCAACATATTCGGCTTCAGTGGTAGAATCAACAGGAACATATTGCTTGCGTGATCTCTAATTAATGGTTGTTGATCCAAGATTCATCAAATAACTAGAAGTAGAGACTTCATTCTCTTTATTTCCTTCAAAATCAGAATTTGAATGCCCAGTGAGATGGAAATCTGCAACTTTGAAATATTTGATGCCATATGTTCGCGTTCATTTCAAATACTTGAGCACTCGCTTTGTTGCATTCCAATGACCTTCACATGGCTGATGCATGAACTTGGAAAGTATCCCTACAACAAAAGTTATGCAAGGTTGAGTAGTAGTTAGAAAATTCAAATTCCAACAAGTTGTCTATACTTTGTTGTATTTTCGAACATACTTCCTTTAGTGGAAGTAAGCTTCAAATTCTACTTCATAGGAGTAGCGACAGGATTACAATCCTGCATCCCAAATTTGTCGAATAGATGTCCAATATACTTTTTTGTGAGAAATGAAAATATATTTGGGTTTCATCAACTTTTTTTTTTTGTAAACTTGGTAGTACTTTCTCTATTTATATTAACTAACCATAATCAAGTTTTTCCAATAGTATCAGGCCGCCTCAACCTAACCTTAGGAAACCAGGTTGGCTAGCTCTCAGCGTTAAAAGTTGTCCAAAATTTAAATAAGTATTTTTCTATCATCCTTACAACATTGTCTATTTTATCTATACTGAATATCAACTTTGAAAAGTAAAAGCTACTCCACGGGGGCTGGGGCTTTAGCGTTGGATCCCTATATCTTGTTTCTCCTCATGTCCTGCAGACTTTGCTCGATCCTACTCAGTGTCAAGTTGTTTCGATATGTTTGAATCTGCATTGCAGCTATCTCTCTAAGGAGATCTGCTCTACTGGGTTCCTTCACTTTGGTTTCCTCCTATGCCTCCTCCTATCCTTTGTTTACTGCCTGTTCTTTATTGAGAGTCATGGCTCGGGCCACTACATTCTTCATGACCCAGTATTGCTGGATCATTTGTCTGAATAGAGTGTGGCAGCCACGGGTGTTCCCCGGGTCTTGTACCATGTCTTCCCATTCTTCTGTGGGAATATCTTGGTTGGTGATATTGTCATTTAGTTCTCTCTCCCAACTTGTTATTTGCGCTCTGACCTTGGATAGATTACCTACCATGTAGGCATTGATAAGGGTCTTCATATGCTCTTGTCCCGTCTTTCTGCCTCTCTTATGTTGGTCTCTGCTGGAGGTTCCCACCCCCCTCCTCCCCCGGCAATCCGTTTCTCTCTTTTGCTTGCTCCTTTGTTGCTCTTCTAAGCCACTTCTTTTCCATCTTTTGCCATTCTTATGTTGTCTCGGTTGTAGTTTTCTTCGCCCAATTCGCTTTCCTCTGTGTGCTTGCTTGCCTTCACATTATACAGGACGTAGATTATAATTAAACCTAAAACAATACCATAATAAGTATCAATAGTCTGAAGGTATACTTCCCATTGTCTTGTATTTAAGTGTTCCGTGTTTGGTCTCTCGCTAAAGTCCTGGTGGCTTGAGTTTGCTTTTCATTTCCCTCATATTTCCCCCTGACAGCTCTTGGGTTAGCATTTTGCAGCCTCTCAATTCTTCTTTTCTCAAATTCATCTCTCCTCGACTAACCTCACTTGGATGGTTTACCTTATAAGGCCTACCAGGGAGTCTACAAAGGGAGACCATGTCCCTATTCTAAATTGCATGAGGTTTCTTCATTCCATTCTCGCACCTCCCTATAGTCTTCGCTCTAATTGAGCCCCTGGTTATCCTCTCAGTTTTACTTTGGATATTTCAGTTAGGTTTCTCAACGGCCCAGATGTCCCTTGTCTTAGCTACTGTGGCCTCCAGGGTAGTTTCCTCTCTATACCAGCTACCTAAATTATCCCCTCCGTGCCTCAGGAGCCACCTAGCCAGAGTTATATTCCTTCTGCCTTCTCCCTTACCAGGTTCTCTCTTCTCTCCCCGACCTCCCTCCTTCCCTCTCTGCGTTTTCTTCAAGGGCGTTTCTTTATCTTTTGCTTCACTCTCCCTTTCATCCTCATTCCTGACCCAGATAGTGTTCTAGGAGACCCTAGTTCTGACTCTTTCTGAGTCTTGACTTTCCCAAGTCTCTTTCCCTAGTACCACTGAATTTGGCATTACTGTAATTCTGATGTTAAGGAAATGGAGGAATACATACCGTCGACTTGAGTTGACACAACTACATCCACCGGCCTGCATCCACCACCTTTCACTGCTCTTACCCTTGCTCTCTCTTTCTGCATGCAACCATCTTCTTTCTCTCTTACCTTTTGTTTTAACTTGTTGTCCTTGCTGCCTTTTGTCACACCTCCCACCTGTCCTCCTAGTTTTCTCGCCACCCTTTTCCTCATTCCTACTCCTCGGAATGATGGCCCTCTAGCACTTCTAGCTCTGTCCCTCATTAACTCCCTCATGCCTTCGGCTGCTCTTGTCGTGGGTTCTTCTCTATATCCATGCCACTTGCTGGCATCAATCTGCCCGCTCTCTCATTGGCTCCCATGCCTTCCTCTCTGCCTTCCCTTCGCAACCACACCTATCTTCTTTCGGGGCTTTCTCCCTCCCTGCCCTATCCTTCTACCTACCCTTCCTGTTGTCCTCTTCCCCCGCATCCCGATGTGTTCTCTGTCCTTGCGCTCTAGTGGATGGTCCCTGACATCTCCACTTCCCATCACCGCTGGCCCACCTCCTCTTCTCTGTCACACCCCGATCGAGGGTTCTCCTCTTGCTCCTTG